>CM062820.1:78366867-79710200 GCA_031772625.1 Pinus tabuliformis | reverse complement strand
GGCTACCGGAAACTTTTTCGCGTGAAACGAAAGGGGTTCCTCACTGGAACAAATGCTCCTAACACAGTAGAGCAGTCCTCACGGCCTGAAAGTGGTCGAAAACAGTAGATTTAGGAAACGACAGTCGGATGCAGTTGTACCGGCTTCGGATTTGGATTAGCAACGGATGCAGCGCTCGAATAGCTCTGATACCATGTAGGAATTTACAGGGTAAGTTCCTCAAATAGAACACCAAAGGACACTGCTCACAAACAGATCACGGATCAATACACCAGCATCCTTGACGTGGTTAAAACCCTCAAAGAGGAAAATAGTCCACGGTCTGAGCCAACGCGGCCACTTCAGGGAATTTATTAATGTAAAAGAAAGAAAATTTACATAAGCTTCTCTCATGAGCGGTCACCTAACAAATGAGCCTCCATGCTCTTTAGATAGAGATCATGGACCTATCGGGTGTTAAGCCACGGATCAAGTCTCGGTAAATACCGAGGAGGGAATGAACCGTCGGATCACTTCATGTCTAGAACATATTGTGACCGTCATATTGTAAGTTACAAAAAGTACATACTAAAGAAACGCACTTTACCTAACTATACACTAGACCGAGTTATACTTAATTATTTACTATGTGTCGGAATATCCTAACATCATTGCTTGTATAAAAAGCTGCGAATTGAATATGATGTAAACCTATCATACAACACCCATTATCCCAATGTTTTGATCATCAGTTGTGATGGTGATGTCCTCATTCTTATGAGCATGGGCATCTACTACAGCATCCCCTTTTCATTCATATATATATATATATATAGATCTCTATATTCTCATTTGTTTTCCTTTGGGTGTAGACAATGTAATGTGAATTCAGTATGCATCTTGGGTATTGTTTGAATGGAGATAATAGATGGTTGGGTGGGAATATTGACCAATGTCTGGTCATGAGCATTCAACTTGAATTAAGTATCCAAACTCGTATTGGTGGAGGATCGTCTTAAAAGCCATATCAGCCTTTGGACAAGACATCTTGCATTATCAGTGGAGTTCTGTTCCTTCAGATACAAGCTTGTTCAAGATAGGAGCAGATGATTCAGAAGCAGGTCTAAAAGGGGATGTAAAGGTCATTGGACAGAAATATCATCCTCCTTACCTAATCCATTCTGCACACATGGGAAGATTACAATAAGTTAGGAGCTCCAATGATTAAGTGCGTAAGAAAAACTTCAATTTGATGAGCCTAATCCCATGTTTTCTCCTGTGACTTAAGTTTCATTTCATACATTGATCTCTCTGTTCATTTTGTTGAACCTTGTTGACCAAAACCTTTATTCTTCATTATGATAGATATACATTTTGTAACTTTGTCCATGACACTATCAAAAGGAATATAGCCTAGCACTTGCTGCTTCAGCTCTGCCACCCTAACACCCTACTTTTACTCTATTGTGTTTGTAATTTGTCTAGAATAATATGATTTATAGCTTGAAAAATAAATTGATCTCATTTTTAGGGCATTTGCCTCTTGGAAGGACGTAGTTCAGTAGAGACAATGGCTCAACCACTGCTGGTACAACATGTGTGGCCATCTTCACTCTGCAGTGACCACACATTGGGAATTTTGGCTTTAAACCTGAGAATGTATATCTCTTCGAGGAATGATAACGAGAACTAGGTGTTGGATTGGATTGTTTGATCTGTTGTGCTTCTAGTACCTAAGTTGCCAGAAACTTCTGGCAGAAGTGCTTGAAAGTTTGAAACGCATTTCAGCATTTCTGTTACTGATACACTGGGGTTACACCCTGAAATGTTTCAGGGCCATATTGGATTCTGGAAGTGGTGTTTCAGCATTGCAGGGCTGTTTCAAGCACATTTTGTTAGTGTTTCAGAATTTAGAACATTTTTGGATTTTGTCAGCATTTCAATTGAGATTTTTGGATTTAATGTATACTTGGAAAATAAATTGTTTTATTCTCTATTCTACAATTTTAAATTTAGGATATATTTTATTTAAAGCCTCGGTCCCCACCTCCCTGCATCCTGAAGATTTGAAATATGATGCTTATTGTGGCATGTTTGGTCCTTGTTCCACATTTCACTTATCTGTGCTTTGCAAATCTGTCTCAATTATGCCATGGTATATTTTCTTAAATGGGCAATTTGTGCAGTTTTGCCCTAGTTGGGGTTTGTTTATTTGTTACAGCAAGTTAAAGATGAATTGCCTATATATCTAAATTCATCTGACAAACTTGAACAAGCATATGTTGCTTCAATGTTGTACCTCTGACTTGCTGTTTTTTTGTGAAATTTGATGTTGTCCTGCTTCTATTCAATTCTGAATTACTGATGAAGTTTTGTCATTTGCAGATCCGAAAAATGGTTGGAACAGCAGTTGCTGTTAAGCATGCTTTGCTACCAAAAGATATTATCAAGATTTCATTGTTACGTTATTCTCGCATTGTCCTACCTCTTGCCCCTTGTGAAGTTCTTGTTCTAAGTAGCAATGAGTTTTCACGTTCTGACACTTCAGCCTTAAATTTAGAACTCTCCAGGTTGATACAGTCTACTGGAGTACAACATAGAGTAAATGATTTCTATTCAAATGTGTTACTGCCAGAAGTTGCCAAATTTTTGGATCCTTCAAAACCTGTCTGGAGGATATGGTTGGACTACTTAGACCAGTGTAGTATACCAGATGTAGAAGTGAATGAATTGAGAAGAGCATGGACCCAATGGCAGGAAAATTCTAATTCTAGACAACAGAAAACAAGTTATTAATTCTAGTTGGAACAAAGCATTCTTCAAAATTATATCTAATAATTTTGGTTCTGGACTGGGATATTCTTTGAAAAAAAATTACAAAATATCATCATACAAATAGATAGAGAATCGCACTACCAAATGAGGTTATCAGTTGGTATATGAACAATATAATTTAACGTAAGAAATCTAATGCATGTATGAACGTAAAATGATTTGAAGAGATGAAGGAAAACATTGAAGATAACCATCCATCATGAACTACCTATATGGTCATCCTTGATGATATTAACTGCATCACAGAGGATGGTGGGGAAAAACTCTTTCGTTTCTTATTCACAAAACCTATATCTCTACTATATAACTGATCTCAATGGAAAACCATTATAAATACAAAGATTCAGAAGTTGCATAACTCACAGTATGCTTTATCTTCATATATTTTTGTTGACAGTGACTAGTTGGATCCTTTATATGAGAGTTTTCTGAGTTTGCCCAAGATTTCCTTTCTCCTACTCTAAAGAATTCGAATGTTCTTAGTGCGATCTATATTAACTTTCCCAATGAGTTGAAATCTATAAAGCATTTATGCACATTTGAATAAAAGAACTATTCAATTAAAGAGCAAAATGGAGGTGTAAGAAAGAACAACTATATTAATGCACATTCAATTCAATAGAGATTTTTAAGGAGATTTGAAATTTTTCCTTTGGAAATAAAAGAGCTATCTAATCAACTTATGAGATGAGCGGCAAAGTCTCTGATGTCCATATATACATATAGGATTGACATAGTCAGACACAAACCTCAGAAGTAATCATTGTCCAAATACCTAGCCAAAATTATAAAAAGGGTTGACTCAAAGTTAAGTTAAACATTGGACTGAGGTATCAACTACTATTCAACTTGCACATACAGTCAAACCTATTACATATTCATTTGACCATAATAACTATACAACTAAGGCAAACCTAATTCCAACCATAGAATCCTTATATACAATATTATATTATTAGTATTGACAAGTTTTAAGAATATATCACTCGTTCCAATGAAGATAAAATTTATTAAACCAAATGAGCAAGGGCTTAAGGAGTTGAGTTATCTTACATGGCAGCATTAATGCACTTTCCATCATGCATTGTGATTATTTCAACGAAGATAAAATTTATTAAACCCAATGAGCCAAGGAGTTGAGTTGTCT
Source organism: Pinus tabuliformis (assembly GCA_031772625.1). NCBI lineage: Eukaryota > Viridiplantae > Streptophyta > Pinopsida > Pinales > Pinaceae > Pinus > Pinus tabuliformis. The sequence continues at coordinate 79,706,239 of CM062820.1, read as the reverse complement.
TACATGTCCACTTGCCCTTCTGCACTGTAATTATTCCAATGAAGATGTAATTTATTAAACCCATTAAGCCCAGGGCTTAAGGAGTTGAGTTGTCTTACATGTCACTATTAATGCACTTTCCCTTTGGTATGCTTTAGTTATTTGTTGTAATTAGTGTGAACCTGTTTAGTTTAGCCTTACTTCCTTGCTATGTAGTGTCTAAGGAGAATGGTGTTGTAGAAATTAGTAGGGAAAGTTGCTCCCAAGATTTACTATAAGGTGTCTTTACAAGTCTAATTCTTAACCCCTTGTTATCATTGGCATGATGAATATAGTTTTGCTTGTATCGATTTGTTTTAGCATGTTTTACTATTAGAAAATCACTTGCATATCACAGCATAATTAGCAAAACATGATTATTTAGCACAGTTTTTGTTTTGGAGAAATATGCCTCAGAGAGTCTCTTTGGTTAAGTTCCAACACTATGAGGGGTGTATCAATGTTTTCAAAGTCACCTAAAATTTGCATTTAGCCTCATTTGCACTGACTTGGGGCTTTTGAACTTGGGTGTTTGCATTATCACAAGTTTGTTACCTCATTGTTTATCACTTTACCACACTCCCTCGGCCACGTAGTAAATAGTTAGCACCAATGGAGCATAATCAGTGCCAAGTATGACTCATGTGATCAAGAGAACACATGAAAATAAAACGATCATGTGAGCAAGAGAAAAATGGGTGAGCACTATCTTGTACACTAGGAGTCACCAAGGGTCATTGTGTTTTATCCTTGCACACTTTCATTTGATCATAGTTAGTTTGTTGTACAAATGTCATGAATCTAATACTCAATAATGCATGAAAGGCTTGCATACACATAATATGTACAACAATTATAGGCATAGATCATAATTTTCAAAAGTATTATTATGATGCATTACATAATAACTCCTTATATACTACGAGAAAGATTCCCAATAACCCGAATACAGTCATAAACCATAATCATAAGCCAGTGTATCATAATGACCATTCGTCTCTTATATATATAACCTACTATGATATATATATCTCATGAAGGCCATAACGTATACAACTACTTTCAGTGGTTGAGTGTAATATTCTTAATGGAAAATAACAGTAAATAATAGGCATACACTAAGCTACAACAATCAAAATTCACACATGCATGTAGAAACAGTAAACCACAGAATATGAACAAAAAATCCGACTCGTTGTTTTATTAATATCAATGCTAGAATTGAGTACGCATAGAGTTGAATGATGGAACCTGGGCTTGCTTTTGGGAACATGCAAAATCCCAGGTGAAAGATGTAGATCCTTAATGTTGGAAATGGCTCAAACTGATAACTCGCACTACCCAAAAATTATGTTGTTGCTATTGTAGGTGAATTGTGATTTATGCCCTCAAATCTACTCCAAAAATTCTGCAAAATTAATTGAAGGCTCCTCTCACCCAAATCTACCAAACCCAGAAAATTCTTGGGCTAGTTCCAGCTAACAAGGAAAGCCCCAAAAAGTGTGAAAATCCCAGACTGCCTAGCATAGCGCCCTATAGGGAATCACCATTGCATCCAAATCCACCACTAAAAATAGCTAAAAATATCTTGCAAAATCTCCTCCAGGGAAAGGAAAAAATTCCAACAAAACTCCAGCTAAATTCACAACCCAAATGTCTATGCAAATTCTACCTAATAACCCTTGCGCAGGCCCTGAAAGAGAAAAAATTGGTCCAACAATATGTCATTGTCTCAGCCGTTAAAATTGGTGCCAAACTTTTCCTCCTATCGAGAGAAAATTCCTTGCAAATACTTGGAACCTACAATTAAAGAGTGTTGCTCCAATTAATCAATGAAGTTCTTAGGTGCCTAGATAGTGCGAATAACTAAGTGAAATCCCTGCAATTATCCCTAATAGAAGTCCTGAATTAGACACCCCAAGTCCACACTAGGAAGACACTCGAAGGTCTCTGAAATGAGGGTCAATTTCACTTGAAACTCTTGAGCTAAACAACTTTATTTCTCTTGTGTTGAACAAACTCCAAGAGAGAGTTTGATCTCAATAAATTAGATGGACAAGATGCAAAAATTGAGCCCCCATGTGCTAGTTGAGGATGTTGGTCTCTTTTTCCTTAGTGGGTCCCCTTCTCCATTAATTCGAACTCCCTTTCTTTTTCTCCCTCCTTCCCTTGTGAAAATTTGAAAACTCGAATCCTATTGCAGCAACTGGATATTATTCTCCTAATTGTTAATTAAATTTAACAATTTTTTATTGTTTCCTATAGCAAACACTGAATAACTCATACTGCAACCTACACAAATAAAACTACGGAAGAATAATTGTTGGAAGAAATGTTAGCACACAAATAAAATAACACAGTGATTTTTGGAACATCCCTGAAAAAACCCAACCGGGGAAAACCAGTGCAGTAGTGAGGATTTTATTTTATTATGCAACAATGAAATCTGAGTACATCTATGAACGCTCAATTGGCAATACAAATAGCAAGAAAAACTATGTAAAATATTGAAGGGAATTACCCTTCTCCCATAAGCAAACTCTGGCTCGACTTTCCCTACCAAAACTCAGCCTCCTAGAACTTTGTGTCAGCCTCTACGCTGCTCTGCGTAGCTCGCTAGACGGATTGCCTCAAACTGGGCTCTAATGAAGTCATTCTTCCTTTGGATGCTGAGGAAATCGTCTCTCCGGCCAGCTGGGACTTCTTCCTAGCCTTTGGAACTGAGAACGATTTTTCCTTCCTCCAAATCAAACTACCTGACTGAAGAAATTGCTTGTCCCTCAGCGCTCCTTCTCTGGGATACTCTGGCCCTTTTACTTCTACCTCTCCGGATCTGGAAAATATTTCCTCCAGATCGTTGTCCCTGCTCCTCACATTGCTTCAATCTCTCTAACTTTTTCTCCGGTAACTGACTGCTACTACTCAGAAAATCAATTTGCCAGTGAAATCGAATTGTGTAGTGTAATTTCCAAGTGCCCATCAACTTCTTCTTATAATCCTTTGTTGGGACTCCAACAACCAAGATTAAATTTTAATCGATGGCTAAGATTAACTTGAAGTCTATCCATGTGAGTTTCTAGATCATTCACGCCTTGACTTAACCAATTTTGACTAATTAACCATATTCCCTAAGTTTAGACTTAGAAAATGTTTAAAAGTTGGCTAATAATCATTTCTAAGTGGAATTTCTAGAAATGATTTTTGGGTTTTGAAGATCTTATGTATTCTAGCCTCTCCACAGATTTTCAAGGCTAGAACACATCTGATGCTTCAGAGACTAACATCCCTAGTGTGAATTTCTCAAGAGGGTCGAATTTCTCTTTTTAAGTGGCTGCCACATTCCACTAACAAAATAATTTCTCTTTTTCTCTAATGTTTATTTCCTCCCTTTTTTCCAAAAATTAAGTGAGTGGCTCCTCAACCCACTTTTTCCTCGGTTTACACCAAAATTGCAAAAATGAATATTTTACTTAGAAAATTTATTTATTGGGGATATGAAAATCTTCCCCACCCAAAAATTGCTTTTCCTCAAGCAATTGTAATGTTGAATATTGTAGAACTTGTTCTCCCTCCGATGTGACATCCTCCTCTGGTAAGTCCTTCCATCAAACCAAGAACTCCCTTATCACCTTGTTCTAGATCTTCCTCTCTCTAACCTCTAAAATAGCCTCTGGTACCAAAACCAAGTGTCCCTCGTCATTCAAGGGCAGTAACTTTGTGGCAGATGTAACTTGTAGTCACAAGGATTTTTTCAGGCAAGACACATGGAACACATTATGCACCTTGCTCCCAAGTGGAAGCTCCAACTCATACACTACTATCTTCCATGTGCCTGATCACTCTATATGGCCCATAGAAGCCAGGCTTAAGCTTCTCAACCCCCTTCTGCTTGAGCATAAATTGTCTATATGGTTGGAGGTGTAAAAATACCAATCCCCAACCTAAAAGTGTCTCTCAATTGGGTGTCTGTCTGCATATATTTTATGCTAGATCTGAGTTGTTTGCAAGTTGTCCTTGAGGGCTCTAAGGATATCATGGCTCTTATAGAGTTCTATAATTGTTTTGTTTTGACACCCTTTTTCCACCATTTTCCTCTTCTTCATCATCACTATCAACTCAATAAAGGCAATAAATAATAGATTTTGATAAGGTAATAACTCTTACATGTCTTATTTCTCATATGTGTTAATGTTCCTTATTGTTATATTAAAGAGTGCACTAGCTACATAATTAACATGATTCTGCAGCCATTTTGTAAATCTATAGCTACCTCCATGGTTCGTGGGGTTCTGGTGCGCTAATGAAACAACTAAGAATATGGGTAGTTGAGGATTGATCCCCTCATGGATCTCCTCCTATTCGCTCAAGCCAATTCATCAAAAGGATTGCACAGCAGCACGGTCAAAGATACAGGTCAACACGTAGCAGTGAGGAGTCCAGACACAACACGTTTTCTCAATTTTCTTTCTAAATAGCAAATTGACGAATAATGATTTTCCTATTTAAGTTTCATATTTGAATTAGGATTAAACATCAAATCCGTATGCATGAAAGTCTCAACAAATTGAGCACACATTCTATATAAATGTGTATTTTTTGTAAACGATAACAGAGAGGAAGTATTGAGTTAATTGTTGAATAAATTGTGAACCAGGCTTTCGCTTTTGCATTAATTTGAAGTTACTTTGTTGATTCGATGCGTATGTGATTGTGAATCATACCTACTAGATGCGAAGGCCCCTGGAGACAGTCAAGGTTTTAGTTTATGTTTATTTCATTGCTTTGTAATTGCTTTTGTTCAATTACTTTCAGTTATCATTCCATTATAGTTTAAATTACTTCATTGTTTTCATTATTTCGCATAAACTCAGTTATCTTGTTAATTATTTCACATTTCGTTTATAGTTACAGTCTTTCATATAGTCTAATCCTTCAATGCTTTTTCACTTCATTACATTCAGTCTCTTCATACTTTTCAAAGTTAGAACTTAGATCATTCTGCAATTTGTAATTAGGAACTCCCTTCATGCTTTTTAAACTCATAATTGTATATATTTCATAGAACAAGCTTTTGGATTTTAATACTCTGTTTTCATAGCAGCAAAGTGTTTATATAGATTCATAAATTTAGGATGGATAATGTAAGACATTTTTAGATAATAATCAATTAGATTCAATTTGATAGATTGATCTAACAATAGCTTAACTCTCATTCAATCTAACAATAGCATAACTCTCACTCAATCTCATAATAGCTTAACTCTCATTCAATCCAACAATAGCTTAACTTTCAAATATTGTAGGAATTTAACTCTAATGAAAATCTAGATAAACAATGAAAATCTCAAAACAAACATAACCATCATCTTATTAAATGAAAGAATAGGCTTCTAGCATATATAGTGCACCTGCACTTCACAAGTTTACCAACTCTAGATAATTTATGCTTGCAATTTAGAACATTAAATTGACCAAACATTTTGGCGTCGTTGCTCGGGAAGTGTAAAAAGAAGCCTTAAAAAAAATCGAATAAAAACATGACATGAATAAGGAAAGAGATTCTAGAGGTAGGTTTGTAGGTCGAGGAAGAAGTTTAATTCCTACATCATCGCTCACTCTACCACAACCTCGTAGTGCCACACCACACACACAAACTCGAATTCCATGTTGGAATTTCTAAGTTTAACCTGTTAGAAATTCTTCCTGTACTATCTAGGTTATTTCTTCCTACTTGTTTAATTACTTAACAAGTTATTTACCATGTAAATACTGAAAATAAACACAAGGACAGTGTCAACGTCTACATGTCATCAACTAAAAGAAAACAAACACCCAAGTGACACCGTTATTTTTGGACCAATGTCCTCGGAAAAACCCAATGCGGGAAAACTGGTGCAGCTATTCAGAGGGTTTTATTATTATGCAGTTTTCAGAATACAACCAGGGTGCCAGAAATCGCTCACCCAACAGAAAATGCCCTCGGCAATGGTACCTCTCCTCGGAGACAGATATTCTGGCTGATTAATCACCGGATGAACGATCCCACAGCAATAATTGCAGCTTTCACTACTCTGTGTCACTCTGATAGGGACTGCGTCACCCTACCCAGCTCGCCAGCACCCAGTCTGTCCCACGAAAATTTCTCCCAGCGTTGCCTCTTGACCCTTCATCAGCTTTGCTAGCCTCTGCATCAGCTTCTGGAGCTTCTGCGTCAGCCCCTAGACCCTTTGCGTCTCACACGTTGGCTCTTCTGGCTGCCTCTGCGTAGCCTCTAGCTGCCTCTGCACAACCTCTCCGGGCTCTGCACTGTCTCTCTGGTACCAACTTTGCCTCTCTGCTATGTATTCACTGCCCCTCGTTGTTGATCACTGATTCTACTTCTCTTAGCAAACCCCGCTCTAGAGAATAGAATGACTGATCACTCAGGTGTGTTCTCCAATTGACCCTCAAGCCTCCTCTTATACTTTTCTCGTTGTTCCATCAACGGCCAAGATTAAATCTCTAATCAACGGCTAAGGTTAGATTTGGCTTGATCCATGTCTTTTGGAACATTCTAACTCGGTTTTATATTAATACCGATTAATATTTTATTTTTCCTAATTTTAAACTTAGGAACATCAAAAAATATTAATTATTTTAATATCTCCCAAACTAGTTAGAATCTGCCCAAACCATTTCTGGGTCTTGGTTATCTCACGTGCTTTAGCCTCTCCACCAATTTTCATGGCTAGAGCACATCCGATGCTAGCACAAATCAACACTCCCTCTTAGCGAGGATTGTGCTCTAGTAATACTCCACACTAAGTATCACCCTGATTATCCAACACTAGTGCTTGTGTTGATGCTAGGCCTCCCCGCCCAACATCCTATGCATTGTTGCATCCTGTACTGCTGCCCACGTCCCTTCCACTGCCACTACTGCATCCGTACGACAGCTCCCTCTACATCCGTGTTGTTGTTGGTCCATCCTCCCAGCACTTCATCTACATTGCATCTCCCTCTCATCATGTTGCATCGTGCTACTGCATACTGCTACTGCACTGCAACTCAATTACTGAGAAGTAAGCAACTGATCCACCCAACATCTAACATCCATGTCAGGCTAGAAACACTCCAGATGTTGAAGCTCCCTCTGTCGTTAACAAGTGCTCCCTCTACTGACCTCTGCGCTGCCGCAACAACTCCATGCATCTCGCACCATTGCACACCTCTCTGTGCCATCCTACACTGGTGCAACACTCCCGTGCCTCTCACACTGTTGTAGCCTGCTAGCCTCACATTGTCCAAGGACTCCTACACTATAGCACTCTCTGTCGCTCCATCTGCATCCGTCTCTACCGACATCCGCCAGTCCTGCTACTCCTCTTCGAGGCTCTCGTAGCAAGGTATAATCCAAGAGGTTGGGTACCTCAAGGATCCCACCCCTCATCGCCTGTAATCCACCTGACTACAGTTTGATGTCTCCCCACTTCTTCTCAAGTGGCACATGAGCACTCATGGCATAATCATCATCCTCCTCGACTTCTTTTTCTGCCCTTGCTGGCGCTCCCTCGGTCTCGGAAGCCTCTCCCTTACTCTTCTTCCTCGGACACTAGTTCACAAAATGACCCATTTCCCCACAATGGAAGCACTTGACTTTGAAGAGGTCCTTCTTCTTCCGCTACTCTTGCTTTGCCGCAGACGCTAGATCCGCATCCTCTTCTTCCTCCTTGAACCTGATCCTTTTACCGCTACTCCTCGCCTTAGTTAGTCGTCTGATCTCTTCTTGACGAAGAGCCCCCACAGTTCTTCCCAGTCTGGAAGCTTCGACCTGCCTAGTATGCTCTAGACAAATACTTCCCAATCCTCAAAACTTGTGTTCAGTACAGTCCTCACCAACATCTCCTCATCCGACGTGGCCCTTATGGAAGTCACCTGGTCCCGAATCTCCTTCATTCGACCGAGGAAGATATCTATCTGCTTTCCCTTTTGCATCTTGTATGACCGCAGGTGATTTTCAAGTAACATCTTCCTCTGCACAAAAGTATGTTGGTACAATTTCTTCACGTCCTCCCACATCTCATTTTCCGTATCCTTTTCGGCAATATGCGGCACCACATGATCCTTGACCCCATCAAGGATGATGCACTTCGCCCTGGCCATTGCCTCCTCGTACTTCTCATTTTCAGCTAGGTCAACTGGGATCGCTATCGTTTTCAAGGCGAAGTCCTTGATGCGATATCTGTCTAGAATGGACAAGATCCTGGCCTTCCAGACCACAAATTTGGACGCTCCGTCCAACCTATCCTGATCTCTCAGCCCATTCACGGCCATCTCGTTGCTCCTCTTTCGACTCCTCCGAGTTTCTTAACTTCTCGTCTAGAAGTTCTTGGTTCGACTCCCTCTGAGTCTTGAATTCCCTTCTGGAAATCCTTCTGCCAACGTCAAGTTGCCCCACTCCGATCGTCTGACACTGATCAAGATTCCTTGGCTAGAAATCTGGCTCGACAGCGACTCCCTCCGCCTTGGTCTTTCCCTGTTAGGTACTGTTCTCACCACAATACCCCACCATCTTCGTTCTGTAACCTATCCATAGCTTCCTATGCCCCATCAACTGAAAGATTGAGCCACTTGGCTCTACGCAATCCCGGCACTAGCAAATCAGCTCCCTCAGCCAACTGCGTCAGCCCTCTTGGCCTCTGCGTGGCTCTACGTGAACCTGATTCTGCCTCCCATAGCCTCTGCGTTGGCCTCTCTTTGGCCCAAACTGATGATACAGTCACTCTATGTCACCCCTTCCTTTGTTGCCTTCTATACAGATCAGCTTTGTCACTCAGGACAACTGAATCTGCTTCTATTGCTATGCTAGTTGATGCCTTCAGTTTTCCTATGATCCGCAACCACGCTCTAATACCATGTTGGAATTTCTAAGTTTAACCCATTAAAATTCTTCTTGTACTATCTGGCTTATTTCTTCCTACTTGTTTAATTACTTAACAAGTTATTTACCATGTAAATACTAAAAATAAACACAAGTACAGTATCAACATCTACAAATCATCAACTGAAAGAAAACAAGCACACAAGTGACACCGTTATTTTTGGACCAATGTCCCCGGAAAAATCCAATGCAAGAAAATCGGTGCAACTATTCAGAGGGTTTTATTATTATGCAGTTTTCAAAATACAACCAGGGTGCCAGAAATGGCTCACCCAACGGAGAATGCCCTCAGCAGTAGTACCTCTCCTTAGAGATAGATATTTCGACTAGTTAATCACCGGATGAACGATCCCACAGCGACAATTGCATCTTTCACTACTCTGCGTCACTCTAATAGGCACTGCGTCACCCTACCCGACTCCCCAGCACCAAGTCTGTCCCAAGAAAATTCTTCCAGCGCTGCCTCTTGTCCCTGCGCCATCTCTCTTGGCATCTGCGTCAACTTCTGGAGCTTCTGCGTCAGCCCCTACACCCTCTGTGTCTGACACTCTGGCCTCTCCTGGCTCTACGCAGCTCCTGGCTGCCTCTGCATCAACCTCTCCGAGCTCTGTGTTATCTCTCTGGTACCAACTTTGCCTCTCTGCTATGTATTCAATGTGCCTCGCTGTTGATCACTGATTCTATCTCTCTTAGCAAACCCCTCTCTAGAGAATAGAATCACTGATCACTTTGGTGTGTTCTCCAACTGACCCTCAAGCCTCCTCTTATATTTTCTCGTTGGTCCATCAACGACCGAGATTAAATCTCTAATCAATGGCTAAGATCAGATTTGGCTTGATCCATGTCTTTTGGAACATTCTAACCCAGTTTTATATTAATATCAATTAATATTTTAGAACCCCAAAAAAATATTAATTATTTTAATATCTCCCAAACCGGTTAGAATCTGCCCAAACCATTTCTGGGTCTTGGAGATCTCACGTGTTTTAGCCTCTCCACCAATTTTCATGCCTAGAGCACATTTGATGCTACCACAAATCAACATTCCATCCATAACATGCCAATATAGACTTCCTGGAGTCTTAAGATCCGAAATCCAATCTCAAGGATCACCAACCTCATCAACAGAGTTTGTAAGAGAATAAAATCCTACATCTCCAACAATTGGAATAATTTTTCTATCTTCAACAGAAAAACAACTTCTAGCTCAAGACTTAGAAGTTCCTTCCGAGGAAGAAGAAGAAGAAATTTACTTCAAACCATTGATAGAGGAACAAGAACTAGAAGAGAAACTAGATAACCCTGTTGAAGAACCAGATATCTCTTCTAAAGAATCCATCATGGTTGAAGCAGGAGAAGTACACAATGTCAATGTCGAACAACATAGGATTGGAGGAGGAAGAGGAGGAAATAGAGGACGTGGAAAAGGGGGTGGCAAAGGTAGAGGAAATAGAGGAGATCCAGAACCTTTTGGATTCCCTATCCTTGATGAGGATACAACATTAACAATGAATAATATTTCTCCCTCTATTCTCCCTAATTTTCATGGAATAATAAGTGAAGACCCAGAGACATTTCTCTTTGAATTTGAAGTATTATGTAGGTCATACAACTATTTGCATGATGCTCAAAAACTAAAATTGTTCCCTGCCACCTTAAAGGATGCAGCATAAAATGGTTTATGAGTCTAGAAAAAAATTCTATAAGGACATGGGCACAAATGAAAGATGCATTCTTAGAGAAATATAAGGATTATTGTATGTCTCGTAGTATCAAAGATGTAGTCTTCAAAATGGTACAAAAAGAAGATGAGAATCTTGAAGACTTTATCGAGAGATTTGTTTATAATATCAAAAGGGAAAAAATGAACAATCTGGATGAGGAAACTTTGAAGGTTCTTTTACTCAAATCCATTAAAAATGAATGGATAGATCTTCTCAATCTAATGGGAAAATGAGATATTTCTCAGTTACCCTTTGCAGACATTTGTGATCTATGTGTACATGTTTCAAGAGGTAAGGGAAGAAAAAGTAAAAGTTCAAGGGATCCTCTCTTATCAAGAGTAAATAAATCTACAGCCGGGACAGTAAGTAGGGCAGAATTAGGTAGTTTGCTTGATAACTTTAAAACAGATATTTTAGGGGGTCTCGGTGAGCAAATTGACACCCTTAAAATACAAAACAAGCAAAAAGTAAAAAATGTTGCATTATCCATCTTTTGTCCTAGTTGTAGAAAGAAACATGCTCTAAGAGAATGTCCTTTAAATTTAAAAAGTATAGAAACATGTGTTATATGTGTAGAAAATCACGATACAAAAGAATGTCCATCTATATCATGTCTTAAGGTTGTAGTTAGTGAAGAATGAATGCCAAATCAGATAGACCCCCTTCACTTTATTGCCAAAAGACCATGGCAAAATCCTCAAACAAATCAAACTCAAGGTTTTAATCCTCAACAATTTGCACGATCTTCACAAAATACTTGGAATCCACCTATGCCATGGCAGCCTTGGGCTCAACCATCACAATCTTGGAATCAAGGATGGCAAAATCCTTATGGAAGATGTTAGAGTCGGTCTAGTAGCCCTCCACCAGAGATCAAAGCTCTTTGCATTTCATGATTAGGTGTCCCATCAGTGTGATCATGTTGCATTCCGTTAGGCATGCCATAATCCCAGTGGAGGGAGTTTGTGTTTTTTTATTCCCCTCCTGTTTGGCACTATTGGTTCAGGTTTGTCTAAGTAAATAAAATTTTCAAAGGGTCATTCATCTTGTTTTAAATTTCGTGGTCTTAGGTCTAGGGTTGAGTCAATTTTTGTCTTGAGAGGTCATAAAGGACCAGCAGGCCAGAGGGATGTCCTTCATAAAACATCATTTCAATAATTCTCACTATTGTACAGCTAAATTTTCACCTTGTTTTCAAAACTCTGTTTTTGAAAAACAAAGGTCATTATCTCGTTTTTGTAAAAATTGTCAAAATTTCAAATTCTCCAAATGTTGAAGCGCAGCCTTGGTCTCCTTTGCCAAAGCATCTTAGAAGCTATCCCTGCAAAAATTTTCAGAAGAAATCATCATTTCAACCAATTTTTTAAAGAAAGGAAACCAGAAGGCAGAGCCAATTAATTCAAAAAGTGTCAACACTCAAGCATTATAAAGTGGGTTTTGGGGAAATAAAAATCTAAAGGAAGCCTATAAAAGCACATCACTCTTCATTAGCAACTCATTTGCCTCTCACAAGCTAAGTGAATCCTTGCAAAGGCGATTTCAAGAGTCATTGAGCAAATTGGGCAGTTTCAGAGGTGTGCTACGCATCAGGGAGGGTGCGCTATGCGTCAGGGGCGCGCTACGCATCAGGCTGCCTTTCTCAGAGCAAAATTGCTCGTGCGCTACGCGTCAGAGGCGCGCTACGCGTTGGGCGAGGCACGCTACGCGTTGGGTTTTTCGCCCAACAAACTGTCAGCAAGCTACCAAATCCACTTTTCTCTCAAGCAAATTGCAGGTAGGCCTCTCCTCCATGGCTAGATTTGGTTTTGCAAGATGAATGAGAAATTAATATGTTTAAATGCCATGAAAATGAGAAGTCAAAACCCTACATTGTTGTGGAAGATTTAAAGACTTAATGGTGCTAGGGTTTCAAATTTTTTTTGTTGTCCAAGGTTGCCCATTTGTGATCCCTCTTTTCCCTTATTTTCATCAACATTCTCCTTCAAATTTTCCAATAAAATTTCATAATTTTCCTCTCTAAAATCCCTAAAACCTACTAAATTCCCAAACCCTACTTCACCTTAAAATCCCACAATTTTGTGATTTCCCATGTTGCCTTCCCTAAATTCCTTATTTATGTTTATTGTCCCTAATTCCCTCATGTTCCCCTATCCCTAACAATTCCCTTGTATTTATGTCCCCTTGGTGACAGCATTTGAAAAAGTCAAACAGCAGTTAATTGGGTGCAAAGTCAGCAATACATTACAGCCATCTTGCCTTCAAAACCATGTCAGAAACCGAATCAGATTATCAGCAGAGTTATGACAGTGATTCAACACCAGAGGTAGAAGTGCCAAGGAGGCATCACAAGGGTGGTAAAGGTGGTCGGCATGTCAGGGAGGAGCCCACTTCTTTGGCTCATTTGCAAGCTTGTCCACTTGCAATGACATGTTTTCAGTATCAATCATGCTTTGGATATTGTGAGCGGATCTCACAAATTCAACACCACAGAGAACTAGTCCGCTTGTTTGTCCTACATTTGCACAATGGTCATGTGAACCTTGCAGGAGTGGATTTCACCCTATCACCTGAAATTGTTGCTCAAGCCACCGGGATACCAAATGTTGGGGAGGAGTGGAACAAGCGCCAGCAGCTAGACAGATTTCATTATCAACCATATATCAAACCCGGGTGCATGAGACACCTAACTGCTGTTTTTCCTTTCAGATTCCTAAGGGATGAGGCTCATTATGCGCTATTTCACTTGTGAAGGCGGATTTTCACGTTTATATTCGTACCATATCCGTTTGTTGATGCATTTCACCCGGGTACGAATGATGAACATTCCATTTTTCATGTGCTGAAATATAGAGAAGATGGTGCCCGTAGTGCAAAGGAAGAACCCCGCACAGCAACACAAAAGTATATATCATTATGCACTGATCGAGATCATAGTGATGCATCAGTTGGCACAGCAGGGTATTGCTTGGGAGGATTTCATTTCTCACGACTTCTTCATGGTGCCACAGCCACCTCCTGAGATTGTCCATGATGAGGGAGGGCCTTCACAGCAGTTTCACATTCCAGAGCCCGAGCATGTCAGCACTCCAGCATGTGTTACATATCAGAGAGGCCACAGGGCCTTATTTGCATGTGCACTGCGAGTATTATCTCCACACCAGGTGGAAGGGGTCTCGCCTTCTTCGTCAGCACAGCGAGTGTTATCTCCACATCAGGTGGAAGGGGCCTCGCTTTCGATAGCAGCACAGGTACAGGAGAGAGGCAAGCAGCCCATGATTGATGAGGGGCCATCAGGTGATCCGGACATAGATATTATTGACCTTGATATCAGCTCTCCTAGCTTAGAGCTAAAGGAGATCATTCAGCGACAAAAGGCTGAAAATCACTTGTTGCAGCAGAAGTTGGAAATGGCAAATTGGACAATCAAATACTTAGAGCAGCGCAACAAACAGTTAGAGGATGAACACACTCTTGATGAGTTGCGGAGGATCCGAGAAGACCGAAACTTGGCTCGCAAGAGACCCGGTGATTTGACACCTATTGAGCAAGGGTCTATGCTCATTCGGGTGAACACTCATTTAGAGAAGTTGCTAGCCAGGGAAAACAGGGACAAAGATATGCTCCGCCACATGAAGAATCATTATTGGGCCCGCATGCATGTGTGCAAAGCAAAAATGAAGGTACTCAAAGGACGATTGGCCAAGGCACTAAAACGGAGGAAAAAGCCCGATCCACTTCAAATTTTGGCTGAAGCCATCTTGAAGGAGCATGGTGCTCAATGATACACCTCCAGCTCAAAATTCAGAAAATTTGGAGCAATTTTGGTCAATTTTGAATTTTTTTTGCTAAAAACAGGTTTTGCCCTCAACGCGTAGCGCGCCGTGCGCTACACTGAAGTTGGGGAGGTCCATTTTACAAAAACTCAGCATTTTTGGATTTGTCATGATAAATTACACTTGCTCAGCCACTGCCAAGACATTTCATTGAGGTTTGGGCCCTCAAAAGGTCAAAAAACAAGCAAAAAATGACCTTCTGCCACTTTTTGGACACACATGAAGCAGTTTTGGGAGATTGCATTTTTGGAGGGGCAAATGGGCACCAAATTGAGAAATTCCACTTGGGCTGGAGAGTAGACATCCAGACCTTTCCAACAAGCCCACCTGAGCCTCATTTGGATGCCGGGAAGTGCCCCAAAAGTGGGCTCAAAGGCACGCAACGAGTTGAAAAATGGCGCGCTACGCATCAGGACATTTTCTCAATTTTTCATCTTCAGCTCAGGAAAACGCAGCATTTGACATGTTTTGACTTTTGGTGGGATTTTTCACCCTCCTTGATGTAATTGATGTAATTTTATGTTGACATGACACTTTTTTACCTATTCTAGTAGATTCATTCATAAAATAGCAAAAAATTAATGAATGAATTGGTTTCCTAACTTATAGAGGCAAGTTGTTTTGATTGCCTAGATTGTAGTGCTCAGTTTAGAATTGGTTGAAACAGCTCCTAGGATGATGAGCTCAACCCCTAGAGGCAAGGAAATGTGTTAGCTTGCCTATATTATGTACTTTCTTAGTCATTTTCATGGTTGGACTCTTGAGGGATAAGCTTAGACTGTATTACTCTTTGTACCTCTGCAATTTTGGCAAAGGAAAGACCAGGGTTTTGCAGCACTATTTGGGATTCCTGTGGTGATTTGTGTTGATGGTGTGTTTCTCTCATGTACTTGTAAGTTTGTTATGTGTATCATTTTCCTACTCTTCTCTTCTGCAAATTAAGTAAATGAAGTGTTAAGGTAGAATTCATGGTTTCTATGCTCTGCCTTTAAGTTTGCTTAATATCTATGTTTTCATCTGTTTAAGGAGAATTCTCGATGGTTTCTTGCTCTCCTTAGCTCCTCACCGGTCATATCTATCCATTCACTTACTTCAAAGGCATCAAGACAATCTCCTACCTTGCCCCAAAAAGACCTCTGCAAAAACTGTGTCTCATCCCCGCACCCAAAATTGTCGTGCTCAATTTTCCAACAAAACCCTAAAAATTTGAATCAAACTTTCCCTATCAGTTTACTAGCCTAAAATCATTGTTCTTTATTGGTCATCTCAGCCCTTTGAAAACCTTTTGCCGAGATAGACCCGGAGAGAGCCCTCTCCTGTCCCCGTAGGGCTAGCTACGAGGCTAAGTGGTTTGATGTTGTCTTGGATTTTGTCTTTTTCAGCCTGAAGCCAAATTCGAGCGCTAACAGAAGATATTCTCAATATCAACAATATCCGCCACCTTATCCAAATTTTCCACCACAATACTTCTCTCAAACCAACCAGTTACCTCAAGCTCAAGCTCAAAATCCAAATCCACAACTCTCTTTGCCATTTACACCAAGACCAAATCAATTACCTATTCAGCCACCTCCAAATCCAAATAATAAAACTTCAAAACCTGTTTACAACTTAGAAGGATGGAATCCTCAAACTTGTATGATAACTCCATTAGATCTGAATAATGTTCAATTAAGGTCTGGTAGAGTATTAGAAAGGAAAAAACCATCTGTTGTTATTCAGGAAACAAAAAAGAATTCTCAAAAAGATAATAATAACTCTGAAGAAGAAATTTCTCTTCCTCGGAAAGAAAATATTGAAACAGAGAAGAGTCCCACACATTCTAATAATACTCCTATTATAGAACAACCTTCAGTATCTATCTCAAGACCACCTTTTCCTGAAAGGTTGAAAATTGATAAAGGAGTAGAAAAGCAAATCATATTGCCTGATTATGATATGCTAGATGAATTGAAAAATGTCTGTATAAAAATTCCTTTATTACAAGCAATAAAAGAAATACTGATTTTTGCAAAAACAATTAAGGAATTAAGTACTAAAGGATCAGGAAGAAAAATAAAAGAAATAAAAATAATTCAATTAGTCGGGAAAATTGCAGATATTATGATGGGGAAGACAACAATCCAGAAATATTTAGATCCAAGAAGCCCCATTGTAAAAACACACATCAATGGAACTGAAATACCAAACACTCTGATTGATCTAGGAGCAGCCATAAACATAATGAGCAAACAAACTATGGATAAATTAAAACTTCCTAATCTTCAATACACACCAACATTGTTACAATTAGCAGACAGATCTGTAATTAAACCCGATGGTGTGTTAGAAGATATATATGTATCCTTAGATTCTTGGGAATATCTTGTTGATTTCATGGTTTTAACCCCCAAGAATAATTTAGGAGGACATCCATTAATTTTAGGAAGACCATGGCTAGCTACAGTCGATGCCTTTATCAGTTGTAGATCAGGAGACATGTTTATCTCAGATGGAAGCTCGACAAAGAAATTTACATTGTACCCACCTGCAAAAACAATGATAGAAGTAGAAAATGAAGAATGGATGGATGAAGATAACGATATACAACCAGTTTTCACTATTGCACAAATAAATGAGGAGGATCAAATTTTAAATTCAATATAAAATCATGAACACTCTTTATATTTATATTGTGATATTCAAAATTTTCAAGAACAATGTAATATCGAATATCTATCATCTAGACAAATGTCTTTACATTCTATGGAAAAATTTGGAAATTCTTCAATAGAAAATTTTCTAGGAAAAACCTTGAATATCAATGAAAACCTAGAAGAATTACAGAAAAAGAAACTGGTAGAAATATTACAAAAAAACTCTTCTGCATATGCATGGGAATATACTGATATGAAAGGAATTGATCCTAAAACCTGCATGCATCATATCTATATTGAAGAGAATGCTAGACCAGTTCGACAACCACAAAGAAGAATGAATCCAAACTTAAAAGAAATTGTTAAAGAAGAATTGCAGAAATTGTTAAATGTAAATTTCATCTATCCAATATCAGACAATCAATGGGTTTCACCCCTAGTAATCATTCCTAAGAAAAATGGAAAATGGAGAGTATGCATTGATTACAGGGAATTGAATAAAGAAACTTTGAAAGATCACTTTCCACTTCCTTTCATAGATAAACTTTTAGATACATTAGCAAGGAAGAAATATTTTCATTTTTGGATGGTTTGAGTGGGTATAATCATATGCAGGTATCACCTGAAGGTCAAGACAAAACCACATTCACCTATCCATGGGGGACTTATGCTTACCGAGTACTTCCTTTTGGATTATGCAATGCTCCAACAACATTCCAAAGGGAAGTACTAGGAATTTTCTCTGATCTTATTCATGATTGTGTGGAAGTATATATGGATGACTTCACAGTTTATGGAAATTCTTTTGAAGAAGCACTTGAAAATTTAGAAAAAGTTCTCCTAAGATGTAAAGAAGCAAATCTTTCATTAAGTCATGAAAAGTGTTTTATGATGTTTAATGAAGGAATTGTTTTAGGTCACCATATTTTAGGAAATGGAATTAAGGTAGACTCATCTAAGGTAGAAGTTATTTCCAAATTATCAATCCCTAGTTGTCAACGAGATGTTAGGAGTTTTCTTGGTTTTACTGGATATTATAGAAGATTCATAGAAAACTTCACAAAGATTGCATCCCCACTCTTCAAATTACTCACCAAGGACTGTGAATTTAGTTGGAACTCTGATTGTCAGAAGGCTTTTGAAACTTTGAAAAAGAAAATCTCTAAAGTACCTATCTTAAAAGGAACTAATTGGAAATTACTTTTTCATATATCAACCGATGCTTCAAATATAGCTCTAGGAGTTGTATTAGGACAAAAATATGTTACTCCTTATGCTATTTATTATATCAGTAAAAATTTAACTCCTGCGGAGCTAAATTATACTATAACCGAAAATGAGTTTCTAACAGTGATACATGCTATTAATAAATTTAGACATTACATCACTGGCTATGAAATTTTCGTTCATACAAATCATTCTTCCATTAGATAACAGCTACTAATGGCAGAGTAACAAGATGGCTATTACTGTTACAAGAATTCAATATCACCATTCTGGAGTGATCTAGAAAACAAAACACAATTGCTGACTTTTTATCTAGAATTCAAAATGATAACAATGATATACCTATAGAGGATAAGTTTCCTGATGAATATCTTTTTGCAGTGTCTACTAAATCACCTTGGTTTGCAAATATTGCCAATTATTTAGTTTTAGGAAAATTACCCTCCTATTTGTTTCCTAGAGAAAAGATGAGAATAATCCAATCAAGTGCATCTTATTCATGGATAAATGAATAATTATACAAAACAAGACCATATCCCATCATCCGAAGATGTGTAAGAGAAGATGAAATACCTTAAATACTTAAAGCATGCCATGATGAACCATGTGGGGGTCATTTTTCTGACAAAAGAACTTCTTATAAAGTCCTTCTCTTAGGATATTATTGGCCTTCCCTTTTCAAGGATGCCAAGAAATATGTTAAGATGTGTGATAGTTGTCAAAGAATGGGGAAACCTGTTCCTTCAGACGAAATGCCACTACAGCTTCAGGTACTCATCAAACCTTTTGAAAAATGGGCTTTGGATTTTGTTGGACCAATTAATCCATCTTCAAAACAAAAAAAAATATATTCTTGTATGCACTGATTATGTTACTAAGTGAGTAGAAGCTAAAGCACTTTCTTTTGCTATTGAAAATGTTGTAGTTTCATTTCTTTTTAAGGATATTTTTACTCGTTTTGATGTCCCAAGAGAAATTGTAATAAATCAAGGAAAAAAATTCACATCCAAAGTAGTGCAAAAGATAGTGGAAAAATATAAAATCAAGCATCAGAAGTCTACTCCATACCATCCACAAGCAAATGGACAAGTAGAGTCTACCAACAAAGTGATTGAAGCAATCCTTACCAAGACAGTTCACTTGCACAAAAGGGACTGGGCCGAAAAGCTTCCAGAAGCTTTATGGGCCTACTGTACCACATGGAGAAACACTATAGGACATACTCCCTATGAATTTGTTTATGGGAAGCGGGTCCTATTTCCAATTGAGTTCCAGATCCAGACCTACAAGACAACAATCAAGTTGGGACTTGACTTCTCAGAAGTACAAAAAAAAAATGGGACAACTCAATGAGCTTAATGAAATAAGTCAAGATGTTATCCATAAAACTAGTTCAGATGGCATGATAAGTACATCATAGAAAGAAAATTTCAGCCAGGAGATTGGGCATTACTCTTTGATTCAAAGTTCAAAAATTTCCAAGGAAAATTTCAAACTCACTAGCTTGGGCCTTATGAGATTGAAAATGTTTTTGATAATGGAGCAGTCAGAATTAGGACTATTGATGAAGAAAAAGTTCCTCTCCTAGTGAATGGGCATCGACTCAGGATCTATCACAAGCCCATGACAAAAGAGGAATTTGTAAAGATTTTCCAAGACAACTCTGATTTGAAGTTGGTTAAGAAGAACTCTTCTTCTTCTCCACCTTAGAATTTTTCTTTTATATATATATATATATATATATATATATATATATATATTAAAAATAAAAATATAAGAAATATGTATAAACATGAAACCCAACAATTCTCGACACATTTATGCAGAAAATTCAAGATGAAAACCAAGAATTCTTGGCATCTTAAATTTTCTTTGTATTCCATTTTCTAGAATCCCATTTTCTTTTATCCCTCTCTTTTTCAAAAATAAATAGCTACAGAATCATTGATTTTCTGCAGCTCTGATGACTTTCTACAGCTTATGTGACAGACACCTCTGATCATGCAATTAAAGGAATGATTGACTCCCTTCACTGCAAGGTACCTAAAGACAACATAAAGAGCAACCAAAGGTTAGCAAACAAAATAACTCAAAGGTATGCATTGCTTTAATTTAATAATAGGGATTAAAACATTACATATATGAATTATAAGACATAATACTACTAGAAAGCAAAATCATTATTGCAAAGAGTTGGTTGTGTGATATCAAGTCTCGCATAAGCCACCATTCACTTACAGTCATCATTGCTCATATTCTGATCCATTGAATCGGCCGCCCAAAACATAAGCATAAATAATTCTAACGGTTAGATTCTGTTTCATTTCATTATATCCTCACGACTTACACTTTCATTGTTCTATCACTCACACTCTCGACCTCTCCGCTCTAAAAACCCTACCAAGCTAACCAACCCTACCAAGCAATTCTACCCTGTCAAACAAAACAATTGTGAAACAAAGCTTCTTGGCCATGGGTGTGATAGTCAGAACAGAGCCAGCAGGCAAGAAATTCTTGGAAGGATATCCTCAAACAAAAGAATTACTGCAGAAAGCACAGTGGCTCGAATTTGTAGAAAAATTTGATGGCTTCCATAAAGAAGTGACTAAATATTTCGCCAGGGCCTTTGATGGAGTCGAAGTGGAGATATGGGACATCAAATTCACAGTAACAGAGTCATTTATAGCTAAAGCCACTGGACTTCCACGGATTGGAGAGAAATGGTTCAAGAACAGAGGAATAGAAACAGAGGATTGGAAGGTTTTCCTGAAAAAGCCAAGCATGGAAACCACCATTTTCAAGAAGGGCATCCCAAGCACAACACTGAAAAGTAAGTGGAGAAACCTACTTCTAATAATTCAAAAATTTGTTACCTGTGAAGGAAGGTTTGGGTGTATGTTCTTCTATCATATTCGGTTGCTAATGAATTTCCTTGAAGAAAATGAAATAAACCTTCCATATTTCTTATTGAATAGTCTTAGGAAGATGTCAGGAAATGTACAGAAGAGAATTCAGTTTATAGATAATACAATGTATCACCATGGCCTAGTCAAAATATTTGTTGAATTTCGTCTCCAAAGCTTAGGTGATAATTGGAAGAGCTTTTTAGTTAGAAATCACTTTCAGGAAGAAATTCATGGGCAGCCAAATAGTAGTAGACCTAAAAGGGGAAGGAAAACGAAAATTGAGCAGCCATAGCAGCCACAACAACCACAGAATTTATCAGAAGATGACATACCACATGTAGAAGCCTTAGATAAAATGAACAAAAGAAATGTTAGAAGAAAGAAATTCAGAGAAGAGATAGAGACTCCATCACAAGTAGAGAAGCCTAAAACAAAAAAGAAGAAAATTCAAAAGACTCATGTCATAGCCTTGAGAAGAAGTACCAGACTCAACTCAGCAAAAGGATTACCCTCAAAAAGTACAGAGCATGTCAGTATAGAAATAGAAGAAAACTCAAAAGTCAAAGAAGAGAATTCA
The DNA here is from genome assembly GCA_031772625.1 of Pinus tabuliformis. Lineage (NCBI taxonomy): Eukaryota > Viridiplantae > Streptophyta > Pinopsida > Pinales > Pinaceae > Pinus > Pinus tabuliformis. Next base: position 79,684,398 of record CM062820.1, on the reverse strand, counting down.
AGGGTTTCGTCACCAAGGGTTTCCCCACCAAGGACTTCATCACTAGTTGTTACATTGCCTCCTCAGAGTCCAAGACGAAGAACACTAGAGATTAATCTAGTGCAGCAGGAGATTTGTGATTATATAGAGTCCTTGGAGAAAAGGGACGCAGCAAGAACATCAATTCCAATTCAAAAGGAAGACGAAAATTAATGAACCACAAGAACCTCCAGTAGTCAATATATTGAAACAAGAAATTTTCGAACTGGAGACATTAAACAGGTATATCAAAAATGAAAATCAAGCCTTGAAAGCACAAAACAAAATTCAAATAGCTAAGAGTGATAATCTCCTCTTACATCTAAGTTTGTGGTTTAACAAGAACAAGAAACTGAAGAAGAAAAACAAGGCTTTACAAAAATAGGTCATAAACTTGAAATACAAGATCCTCATGAGGAAACCAAGGATGGCAATTACTGGAAAGAAAGTGAAAAAGATGAAGTTGGATGTATTGGCATAAGTATCCAAGAAAATGCAGTAGTTCAAGATATCAATTTTGCAGTTTGTATGAGGACATACAAAATCTTCAGTGTGGGGGAATGTAGAGTTCCATAACTGTTTTTTTTTTGACACCCTTTTTCCACCATTTTCCTCTTCTTCATCATCACTATCAACTCAATAAAGGCAATAAATCATAGATTTTGATAAGGTAATAACTCTTACATGTCTTATTTCTCATATGCGTTAATGTTCCTTATTTTTATATTAAAGAGTGCACTAGCTACAGAATTAACATGATTATGCAACCATTTTGTAAATCTGTAGCTACCTCCATGTTTCGCAGGGTTCTGGTGCGCTAATGAAACAACTAAGCATATGGGTAGTTGAGGAGCGATCCCCTCATGGATCTCCTCCTATTCTCTCAAGCCAGTTCATGAAAAGGATCGCACAGCAGCACGGTCAAAGATACAGGGCAACACGTAGCAGCAAGGAGTCCAGACACAACACGTTTTCTCGATTTGCTTTCGAAATAGCAAATCGACAAATAATGATTTTCATGTTTAAGTTTCATATTTGAATTAGAATTAAACATCAGATCCGTAAGCATGAAAGTCTCAACAAATTGAGCACACATTCTATATAAATATGTATTCTCTGTAAACGATAACAGAGAAGAAGCATTAAGTTAGTTGTTGAAGAAATTGTGAACCAGACCTTCACTTTTGCATTAATTTGAAGTTACTTTGCTTATTTGATGCGTATGTGATTGTGAATCATACCTACTAGATGCGGAGGGCCCCTGCAGATAGTCTAGGTTTTAGTTTATGTTTATTTCATTACTCTATAATCGCTTTCGTTCAATTTCTTAATGCTATCATTACATTATAGTTTAAATTACTTCATTGTTTTCATTATTTCGCATAAACTCAATTATCTTATTAATTATTTCGCATTTCATTGATAGTTACAGTCTTTCATATAGTCTAATCCTTCAATGATTTTTCACTTCATTACATTCAGTCTCTTCATACTTTTCAAAGTTAGAACTTAGATCATTCTGCGATTTGTAATTAGGAACTCCCTTCATGCTTTTTAAACTCAAAATTGTATATATTTCATAGAACAAGCTTTTGGATTTTAATACTTTGTTTTCATAGCAGCAAAGTGTTTGTACAAATTCATAAATTTAGGATGGATAATGTAAAACATTTTTAGATAATAATCAATTAGATACAATTTGATAGATTGATCTAACAATAGCTTAACTCTCATTCAATCTAGTAATAGCTTAACTCTCATTCAATCTAACAATAGCATAACTCTCATTCAATCTCATAAAGATTAACTCTCATTCAATCCAACAATAGCTTAACTTTCAAATATTGTAGGAATCTAACTCTAATGAAAATCTAGATAAACAACAAAAATCTCAAAACAAACATAACCATCATCTTACTAAATGAAAGAATAGGCTTCTACAATATATAGTGTACCTGCACTTCACAAGTTTACCAACTCCGATCAATAATTTATGCTTGCAATTTAAGAACATTAAATTCACCAAACAGCTCTCATGTATCCAATCTGTGGCCATTTGTCTCCAAAAACCATGTCAACGAAAGATAAGGCATCATAACCATAAAGTGCACAGAAAGGTGACATACCAATGGACATATGGTGGGTGGTGTTATAACAATACTCTCCAAGATGAAGCCACTTCACCCATGCACACTGCTGCCCTGTGACATAGTTCCTCAAGTAGCCTTCCAACCACTTGTTCACTTTCTCTGTTTGGTCATCAGTTTGGGGATGATAACTAGTGTTGGGTGTGAGCTCAGTCCCCACCAAACAAAAAAGCTCTTGCGAAAAACCTCATATGAATCTACTATCTCTATCACTAATGATGGTCTTAGGAATACCATGCAATTTAAACACCTCCGGAAAAATAACTCAGCCCCCTGTGAGGCCAAATATTTGGCTAGAATAGCGAAGAAATGGGTAAATTCGGTCAATCTGTCTACCACCACACAAATACAATCAAGACCATCTATTGTTGGAACTCCATTGATGAATTCCATCGAGATGCTCGCCCATTTCCTCTTGGGAATAGGGAGAGGCTGAAGCAACCCAGCTGGATGTGTCTACTCACCCTTATTCCTCTAACAAGTGTTGCACTCCTGAAAGTTCCTTCGAACATCATCCTCAAGTCCCCTCCAAGTAAAACGCTCCTTAATGGCCCCGTATGTCTTAAGGAACCCCTAATGGCCTACCATAGATGAAGCATGGTATGTATGGATGATTTTCTTCCTCAACTATCAACCCAACACCAAGTATATTTTGTCCTTGTATTAAATAACCTCATCCATCACCCTGTATCTGTCATCCTCAAAAGTACCATCCAAGATCTCGCATGCATGTTGATTCTTGGAGTACTCTACTAACAATTACACCCTCCAATCCTAAGTGATTTCCATAAGTGAGAGTATCACAGGCCTCCTAGATAGTGTGTTTACGACTACATTATACTTTCCCTTGACATACTCGATCTCAAAATCATATTCTTGGATCTTGCTAACCCACTTTTTTTGCCACTCTTTGAGCTCCTTTTACTCAAGGAAAAATCGATTAGTATTCATCTAGAACGTGTTTCCCACCAAATATTGTTGGAACTTGGCCAATGCATGCATGATGGCCAACACCTCCTTGTCGTATATAGAATACAACCTCTCATACTCTTGAAGCTTCTGGCTCTCATAGGCTATATGATGACTTCCCTACATCAACATTGCCTCGATGCCCTCTCCAGATGCATCACACTCCAAGACAAAAGGTTGTGTAAAATTGGGCATGGATAATATTGTATAGTTGCTCACCACCCTCTTAAGGTGTTCAAAAGCCTCTTGTGCCACATTGTTCCACTCAAAAGCTCCCTTCTTCGTCAAGTTTGTGGGGGGTGCTGCTAATTGTGAAAACCCCTTCACAAACCTCTTGTAGTATGTGCATATAACCAATAATCCCCTCAACTTTGTCACATTCCTGGGTGTAGGCCATTCCAGAATGGCCTTGATCTTCTCATATTGCACTCGCACACCATCCTCCCCAATCACATGACTAGGATACAACATCTCTGTCAGCCCAAACTCACGCTTGTACATCTTGGCATACAATTGTTTCTCTTAAAGAATGCACAGTACCTCCTCCAAGTGTTGAAGATGCTCCTCCCATGTCCTGTTGTATATGAAAATGTCATCCAAAAATACCTAAACACATCTGTGCAGCTTCTTGCGGAATACATGGTTCATGCAGGGCTGAAATGTAGCTATAGCGTTGGTCAGCCCGCAGGGCATAACCAAAAACTTGAAATGTCCATAATGGCATCTAAATGCGGTCTTCGGGATGTCCTACTCCCTCACCCAAATCTAATGATATCGAAAGTGAAAATCTATCTTAGAGAAGTATTTCACTCCTCTAATCTCATCCATCAACTCATTAATGTGCAAAATCATATATATGTTCTTCCACATCCTCTTGTTCAGGGCTCTATAATCAATGCACATACGTAGAGTCCCATCCTTCTTCTTCACCAACACCACCAAAAAAGGAAAGGGACCATAATTGGGCCTAATGTGCCCCAACACCAACAACTCCTAAATATCCCTCTCAATTTCATATCGATATGCCTTGGGATGCCTATAGGGAGTGGTACTGACTACATGCACCCTCTCCTCCAGCTCTATGGTGTGCTGGAAGCCCCTATTTGGTGGACGGCATGGAGGAATGTCTCTGGACACTATCTAATGCTTCTCCAATAGTGCCAAAATATTCGAGTGTGGTTGCTACTCTTGCTTCCCCGACTCTTAGATACGCAACTCTATTGCCCCCGCTATGTCTCCCTTTCTCAGGTCTGCCTCCATCCTGTGAGTTGAAATGGTCTATGGTGGGTATGAATGCATGCCTGTCAGTACTACCAGCGTTCCAATTGGCCCCACGAACTCCATCTTCAGTTTTTTCTAATCAATAGTGACACACCCTAGAGAATATAACCAATGGACATCCATCACCACATTAGTGTTTGACACATCAAAAACAACAAAAATGATTTGTCACTAAGTAGTTCCCTATGGTCAAGGTCAAACTGGGAACATATCTCGTGCACTGCATGGTCTTGTCTCCTGGTATGAAGATTAAGAACCCCTCAAAAGCCTCAGAGTGTATACCTCTACACTCCACCATCTAGGCATGAATGAAGTTGTGGGTAGCCCCACTGTCCACCAATACTGATACACGTTGGCCCTTAACTGTGCCCCTAATCCTCAATGTCAAGCACTTTAAAACTGCTTGAGGTGAAGCCATAACTCCTCCCTCCTCCAGGTGGTGGTGGTGGTCCTCCTCCCATTGTTTGTGGCCCACAATCGCCTCCATCTATCTTCTACTCATCCATATCCTCTGGCTCACTGTCTAAAAATACTTCTATGTAATGGGCCTTGCCCTTGGTGCACCGATGTCCTAGTGCCCATGGCTCCTAACATGTAAAGCACAGCTTCCTCCTTTGGAAGCATCGCCTGATCTCATCATCCAAATGTCCTCGTCCTATCCACTCCTTCTAAGGAGGTCTAATGTCCTTACCTTTCTGAGGAAAGGTAGGCCTGGGAGGTATTGGTGTCTCGGTCTTCAAAACTTCATCAAGCATGTCCCTAGTCTGGTTAATGGCATCTTGCAATGACATTGGCTTGCAAGTTCTCACCAAATCGCGCAGTGGCTATGCCAGCCCCTCAATGAACAACATGATCAGTCTTGTCTCTGATATGTTAGAGACCATAACAGCTAGTCTCTGGAACTCCACCATGTATTCCTCAGCCCTTCCTGTCTACTTCAAGTTAGATAGCTCCCTGAAGTGTAACTTCAGGTCCTTCCTGTCAAATATCTCCACCAACCTCTGTGTGAACTTAGTGTACTATGTGATAGATGCATGCCCTAATGTGACCAATCCATGGTACCACTAATCTTGTGCATCTCCCTCCAAATGTAGGGTGGAAAATTTGAACGCATTTGTATATCTCATGGGATTCAGGTGGAAGTATGTGTCTAATTTCTGAATCCATGCTCTGGATGAAATCCTAGTCAATCCATCGAAATAGGGAAGAATTACTTTCCCTGCCATTTTCTGAGTATCGTAGTTCTGATGGTGTTGTCCTCCTCTAGAAGGTGCTCCTGCCCTTAATCTATATTTCTCCTTTAGGTGGCAATAATCCTCAAAGGATAAAACTCTCTAGACCCTGGGATCCAATGCCTCATACTCATCAAATCCATTGATGAAATATATCATCAGTTTAACAAATGCATCTAGCTCTCTCTCCCTCTTTGGTTCCTCAAGTAAATGAGGCATCGTGGGTCCCATAGTCTGGCCATAGGTATGGGTGCTCGGCTGTTGGTTTGTGCATGCATGCACATGACTTCATTCTCCTGTCTGGGACCCACCTTCTCCATCATTGGCCCCTCCTTAAGGTCCTCCTTGCATGTCCTACAATTGTGGACCCAACATCTGCCACGTTAGTTCCATCATCTGTTGGTTCGACCTCACCAATCCTTCCAGCAACAGATCTCACCCATTCTGCCTAGGTTTTTCATTGCCTCCATGGTCCTCCATGTGTTCTCTAGAATTGTCAAGCTCTGTGTCTGAGAAATGGTCAGGCTTGTCTTCTCTACCACATCCTCTTCCTCTACCTTTGTGGAACACGACTCCTTGGTATATGGGTGGAATCACTTGCTAATTTTTCCCATAGTTGGCCAAGAACTTGCTTTGATACCACTATAATATACCTAATGGAAAATACTAATAAATAATAGAGACATGCACTAAGCTACAAAAATAAAAATTCACATATACATGCAGAATCAGTAAACCATAGAATATGAGCAAAGTTTGAGTCGTTTTATTAATATCAATGCTAGAACTGAGTACAAATAGAGTGGAATGATGGAAATTGGGCTTACTTATGCAAGCATGCAAAATCCAAGTGAAAGATGTAGATCCTCAAGGCTGGAAATGGGTGAAACTGGTAACTCGCACTACCCAGAAATTTTGTTGTTGTTGTTGTAGGTGAATTATGATTTATGCCCTCAAATCTACTCCAAAAAATTTGCAAAAGTAACTGGAGAATCCTCTTGCCCAAATCTACCAAACCTAGAAAAATCTTGGGCTAGTTCTAGCTGACCCGAAAAGCCCCAAAATGTGTGAAAATCCCAGTCTGCCCAGCTTTTTGCCCAACAAGGAATCACCACTGCAAAATGATCCAAATCCATTGCTGGAAATAGCTGAAAATCTCCTACAAAATTCTCCTCCGAGAAAAGGCCAAATTCCTAGTTAAACTCTAGCTACATTCCCAACCCAAATCTACATGCAGATTTTTCCTAATAACCCTTGTGCAGGCCCTGAAAGAGAAAAACCTAGCCCAGCAATATGTCGTTGTCTGAGCCTTGAAAATTGGTGTCAAACTCTTCTTCTTACGGAGAGAGAAATTCCCTGCAAATACCCAAAACCTACAATCAAAGAGTGTTGCTCCAATTAATCATTGAAGTTCTTCTTTTGTGCCCAGATAGTGCGAATAACTGAGTGAAATATCTGCAATTATCTCCAATGGAAGTCCTTAAGTAGACTCCCCAAGGCCTCACTAGGGAGACACTCGAAGTTCTCTTAAATGAGGGTGAGTTTCATTTGAAACTCTTGAGATAAACAATTATGTCTCTCTTGTGTTGAACAACCTCCAAGAGAGAGTTTGATCTCAAGATATTAGATGGATAAAGATGCAAAAATGGTGCCCCCATGTGCTATTTATAGATGTTGGTCCCTTTTTCCTTGGTGGGTCCACTTCTCCACTAATTCGAACTCCCTTTCTTTTCCTCCCTCTTTCCCTAGTGTGAATTTCTCAAGGGGATCAAATTTCCTTTTTTAAGTGGCCCCCACATTCCACTAACAAAATAATTCCCTTTTATTCTAATGTTTACTTCCTCCTTTTTTCCCCAAAATTAAATGAGTGGCTCCTCAACCCACTTTTTCCTAAGTTTACACACCAAAATATTTCTTAATTCCAAAATTGCAAAAATGAGGATTTTACTTAGAAAAAATATTTATTGGGGATAAGGCATTGAGTGATTTGAGCTTCATGCATGAGGGCTTAGGGTTGATTCCCTAGGTTGGTTTCCTCTATTGCATGCCTCACTCATTGTCCTTGTCAAGTTATAGGCCATAATTAGTGATGGCTAGTTTGCACTAGATACCATCTATGTATGCGAGAAATGTTTCCTTGGAGAAAAGAACTTAATGGGCTAATTCAAGTGATTGAGTGGTTGAATTTTTTAAGCTTCATGCATGAGGGCTTAAGGTTGATTCCTTAGGTCGGTTTCCTTTATTGCATGCCTCAATGTCCTTATCAAGTTAGAGGCCATAATTAGTGATGGCCACTTTGCACTAGGTACCATCTGTGTTTGAGTGGAAATGTTTGAGAGTTTCTTAATGATGTTTCCTTCGAGAAAAGAGCTCAATTAGCTAGCTCAAGTCGTTGAATGATTTGAGATGCAAGTAGAGGGTCTCAAGGTTAATCCCTTGAGTGTGTTGCCTATATTGTGTGCCTTACTCAATGTCCCCATCGACTTAGATGTTGTAATATATGCTAACATGTTTACATTGTATACCATCCGTAAAATCTAGGGAAGTGCTCAAGGATTTCCTCTCAAGGTTTTCTTTTGAGGAAAAATCTTGGTAACATCATAGCAATAAATATTTATTAAATAATCATTTGATTTTAGGGGTGAATATTGATTGAAGTGTGGCTAGGGATGAAGTTAAAAAACACCAACAAATAAAATTAATTGACACAGTAAAGGGATATCCAATCCAATGAATAGGAGAAACCAATTACAACATTCTACAATAATTAGAGGATTAAAGTTCAGTGGACTAATGGAGATAAACAATCCAAGCAAGTCCAAGAGCATGGAGATGTAAGGATATCACAAACTCACTAGGGAGTTTTTAATGCAATAACTTTATGATATGTGAAAATATAAACCTTAACATAGTAAAAAGAGATGTAAATATATTTTGGGATGTTTGAGTGGCAACTAGCCATTACACTCACTGCAAAATGGTATTTTGTCTACATCAGTTATTTTATGTTTGAGTGGCAACTAGCCATTACACTCACTGCAAAATGGTATTTTGTCTACATCGGTTATTTTATGGTTTTGACCAACTAAATTACAAGGAATTGGGGCAAACTACAATTTCAATAAATAAATAACCCTTTGGTTTGAGCAAATTATGAGCCACGTGTGTAATATAAATTGGAAAAAAAAAACAACTTATGGCCAAGGATGTGTGCCTAAATTATCAAAGAAAGGGGAAATTTGATCAAGTAAAATCCTCAGAGGGAATTCCCTAATGGATTATAGATGTTTGGGTACCCAAATGAGGTTCTATAGTTAATTGATACTATATCCAATGTACAAAGCTCATAATCAATCCAATTGGCTACGAAGTGGAAACAAGGTAACAGAGGAGGCTACTAAAGACAAATATGTGACCAAGAAAGGAGATCACTGCTAGGGGACCCTACCATGGCAACAAACATCAAATGGGAGATCAAAACCATGCATCTACCTTAGCAAGGAAATTCAAAGGTAGAACTTCCACACATGCAAGTCATCACAAAGATGAGGTGGACCTTTATGTTGTCATAAAGCATGTCTAAGCATGGATGATAGATGGCATGAACTCCACAACAATATCTAAGGGGCTATTGTACGAAGTACAAAATCTGTACATTACACTTTCCCTCATGAAAAGCGCTATGATTTGAAAAATAAAAAATAAAAGAGGAGAAATATCCAATGAAGAAGTTTAAAAGGTGTAGAAGTAGTAGAAATCATAGAGATAATAAATCAACAATAGGCAAATGAAAGGATACATGAGAAAGTGGAAGGTGCCTAATGAAAAAGGTGGCACAAGTCCTAATATAATGAAGGAATCATTGCATGATAGAGATAAGTTCATACTTAACATATTGACCCATTCACCCTTGTATTAATATAACAAGGAGCTACATGTGGCATATGTAGTAATATGCTAACAAATATAAAAAACAAATGAAAAATAAAAGCAAAAAGAAATGGTGCATAATAATAATAAAATGTTGAGAGAGGGAGGCACCAGAAATGCAAATATAATTACCACAAGATCAGGCATATTGTAACTAGACTAGGAAAATAGAGTGCAAAAGTAGAGGGAAAAGAGAGAAAGACAATATCTACACTTAAGTGTTGGTGGTATCACGTGGAAGCTCAAGAAATCATGCTAGAAGCAAGAATCCTAGCTCAACCAACCATCCTTCCTCTAATTGCTAACATAACTTCAACATACCACAAGAGGACACTCAATAAGGTGTTTTCCTAACAAGTATATGTAAGAAAAATAACAACTTAAACACAATGTTAGTGGCTTTCCCAGCCTATGTTGTGTTTGATAAAATGACCAAATATATGGACAATATCCTTTCATATTAAATGTCTCGAAATAATTTTTTTAATGTGTAACTTTGTTATGAAACCAGCTCACAAAAAGATAGAAAAGAGAGATCCACGCCTTAGAATTCAGCCTCTTCGAGGGGGCAACCTCCTTTACATTACATAAATGAACAATTCTTGGATGATACAAATGAAAATACCTCCTTTCTATATATAGGAGTCTAAGTGGTCCCAATACAATCAAAGCCTACATAACAATAATATTGTAGGGCACAACAATAACAATAGTGGGCTTCTATGTGGCACAATAGTAACAATATGGGCACTACATGGGTACATCAATATAAATAAGGGGTATAACTACAATAGTAATGGGGTAATCACTAGTATTATAGGGACCCAACATGCCCCTCTCCTTCAAAAAAAGTGTTGTCCTCAACGCTTGAGTAGTTCAGGATACTTCTGCATAAAATTCTCGTCCTCCCATGTGGAATCTTCAGCGGATAAGTTCTTCCACTTGATAAGGTACTCTGAAATTGATCGATTTCGTAGCTGTCGAGTTCTTGTTTCTATAACTGCTTCCGGTTCCAATATAATTTTTCCTTCTTCGTCAAGTTCTGGCAATATTGTTTGAACTGGGAGCTTGTCGCCTATAACCTTCTTTAAGCATGAAACATGGAAAACTGGGTGCAATCGAGAAGCTGCAGGAAGCTCCAATTTGTATGCCATAGTACCAATCTTTTGCAACACCTTGTACGGACCATAATACTTTGGTGATAATTTATTATCCTTCCTAGCTTGCTTGAGGGACATTTGCTTATATGGTTGTAGCCGTAGGAATACCCAATCACCTACATCAAAACTTCTTTCACTGCGATGCTGATCTGCCTGTTGTTTCATTCTATTCTGTGCCAACACAAGGTTATCCTTTAAGAGTTGGAGGACTTGTTGTTGATGTTCGATGTGATGTTCCACTGCCTGAACCTTAGAATTTTCTCTTAAATATGATGTGATGGATGGTGGTTGATACCCATAAAGTGCCATAAATGGGGTCATTTTTGTTGCTGTATGAAAGGAAGTGTTATACCACCATTCAGCCAGAGGCAACCATTTGACCCATTGTGTCTATTTATCAGATACAAAGCAACGAAGGTATCCTTCCAAACATTTGTTTACTATCTCAGTTTGCCCATCAGATTGAGGATGATAAGATGAGCTATGAGCTAACTGAGTACCAAGACAAGAAAATAATTCTGTCCAAAAATTTCCAGTGAAAATGGGATCTCTGTCACTTACAATAATCTTTGGGTTTCCATGTAGCTTTTGAACTGTTTCCATAAATGCAGTAGAAACTGTACTGGCTTTAAATGGATGTGATAATGCACAAAAGTGTGCATACTTCGTAAGTCTGTCAACTACCACCATGATGACACTCTTTCCCTCAGACTTGGGTAAACCTGTGATAAAATCCATTGAAACCTCCTCCCAACGTTGGCTTGGAATGGATAAAGGTTGTAATAGACCCGGTGTCTTAATTGTTTCAACTTTATTTTGCTGGCAAACCAAACATTCCGCCACAAACTTTTGAATATCTGATTTAAGGCCATCCCAAAAAAATTCCTTCTTAACCCTGTGGTAAGTTTTTAAAAATCCTGAGTGCCCTCCTAAGGGAGAAGTGTGCAATTCCATAAGAATCTTTTGTTTTAGCTGGGAATTCTTACATAGGTATAAGCGATCTTTGTACCATAGCGAATCATTTTTCCAGCTAAATGTATCAGAAGTACTGGAATCTTGTTGTAGCTTTTGAATAAGTGCCCACACTTCTTCGTCGTTCTTCCATTCCTCCCTTGCTTCGTTTATCCAATCTGGTTGGATAATAGAAATGGCACACAACAATGCTTCCACATCCTCATCCTTTCTTGAGAGTGCATCTGCCACCACATTTTGCTTCCCTTTTTTGTAGATGATTTCAAAGTCATAACCCAACATCTTTGTGACCCACTTTTGTTGCTCTTCAGAGGATAATCTTTGTTCTAAAAAGTATTTAAGGCTATCATGATCCGTTTTTACCTTGAAGTGTCTTCCCATTAGGTAGGGTCGCCATTTCTTAAGTGCATGGAGTATTGCCAACATTTCCTTCTCATAAATAGATTTTCTTAAAAACTTTCCCTTGATTGGACGACTTTCAAAAGCAATGGGTCTTTCATCTTGCATTAGAACAGCACCAATTCCATTTCCTGAAGCATCACATTCCACAATAAAGGTTTTTGTGAAGTCCGGCGTAGCTAAGACCGGTGCTTGGCACATTGCCTCTTTAAGATGTTCAAAGGCCTTTGTTGCTTCCGAATTCCATGAAAATGAATCTTTCTTCAATAATGTTGTTAGAGGTGCAGCTATTCTCCCATAATTCTTAACAAACTTGCGATAATACCCTGTCAACCCAAGAAATCCTCGCAGATGCTTTATGGATGTGGGGATTTTCCATTCCTTAATGGCTTTAATTTTGCTAGGGTCTACCTTAACTCCTTCATGAGATACAATATGACCCAAATATTCCACCTCCTGGACTCCAAAGAAACATTTGGATCTTTTTGCATATAACTGTTTCTCCTCCAATAGTTGTAACACCCTGTCAACATGTTCAACATGATCCTTCCAAGACTTGCTGTAGATTAGTATATCATCAAAAAATACTAACACAAATTTTCTAAGGAATGGTTTGAAAATTGAATTCATCAAACCTTGAAATGTTGAAGGTGCATTGGTAAGGCCAAAAGGCATGACCAGAAATTCATAATGACCCTCATGAGTTCTAAATGCTGTTTTCAGAATGTCTTCGACCTTCATTCTAATTTGATGATATCCCGAACGAAGATCCAACTTGGTGAAGTAAATTGATCCATGCAATTCATCCAGTAATTCATCAATAACAGGAATGGGGAACTTATCTTTAATAGTGAGCTTGTTGAGCTCCCTATAATCTGGACACATGCGCCATGATCCATCCTTCTTGTGCACCAATACTACTGGAGCTGAGAAAGAACTTTGACTCGGTTGAATTATACCAGCCTCTAACATTTCTGCAACCATACGTTCAATTTCACTTTTTTGGACATATGGATATCTGTACGGCCTGATGTTTGGAGGAACACTTCCTGGAATCAGATGAATAGCATGATCATGATCACGCATAGGTGGGAGACCTTTGGGAGTATCAAATACCTTGGAATGATTGTCCAGGACTTTTTGGAGATCTGGAGAAATAGATGATTCCAATGTGGAAACATCTAGTGAACATAATTGTGCAATTACACCTCTTTGCTCCTTTTTTAGAAGCTTTGTCATTCCATTAGAGCTGATTATCTTTCCTGGTTTCCCTGCAATACCCCTTAGTTCAACTTCCTTTCCTTCCACAGAAAATTTCATGAAAAGTTCTTGAAAATTAAAAGCTATTGTACCCAAGGATTGTAGCCATTGGACTCCTAGTACAACATCAGCACCTCCCATTGGAATGGAAAGCATTGGGCTAGTCAATACATATTCTCCCATGGATAGCTTGATATTATGGCACTTTCCAGAACAATTTATTGTTCCTCCATTTGCAATCATCACTTGACACTCTGGAGCTGGATATAGGAAGCAATTCAATTCTTTTGCTACCCTACAATGAATAAAATTGTGGGTGCTTCCTGAATCAATCAACACTATTACCTTTTTCTTCTTGATTTGTCCTTCTATCTTGATGGTTTGAGGAGTGGTAATTCTTACCAATGCTTTACAAGATATGGTCTGATTCATTTCTTCTTTCTCTGGGGTGGTGTCCTGACGTATATCCTCTTCTTTTGATGTTTCTTGATCCTTTTCTTCCTCCTCTTCATATTCTATGTAAAATAATTTCTTCTCAGCACACCTATGACCTTTAGTGCATTTGCTATCACAATTGTAACAAAGCCCTTTTTCTCTTTTTTCTTCCAATTGTTGTGGTGTAACTCTTGTTGGTTGTGGAAGGCTGGGAGAAACAACACTTCCATCTTTATAGTTGTGAGGGGTATGCTTCCTGGTTTCCATAATTTTGCTTTCCATTATGTCACAAAGCCCTTTTACTCTTTCCAATTGTTGTGGTGTTGCTCTAAAGAAGGTGTTGCTCTTTATATCCTCATAATGTGCTATCATTTCCTCCATGAAAATTGACCACGTAACAAGTTTTTTACGAGAACAAAGCCCTTTGTACCATAAAAACTGATCTGGTTCTAAATATGAAGATGCAATACATACCTTTTGTAACAGTTGAACACCATGTATATCAAAATATTGCTCCATCTGAAGTATCCAATTTACCGGATCCTTGCCATCAAACTTCCTCATCTTGCTTTTTCTTGATTTTAGGAGCTCTACCTTGAAACGACTGTAACTCTGTACTCTCGGATCTTTAAGTTCTGAACTTGTGACCTGTAGTAGCCCTCTGTGTCCTCTTTCCAATGCCACAAGTCTGATCCAAATTGGATTCTCCAAGAAAAAGTTATGTACAATCTCCCGCAGTGACCTGATTATAGACTAGTTCAGTAGAGCGAACTTGTATGAAGTGCCACGTGTCACTGTTTCAACCTTTGACTCTAAAAATTATATAAACAGAAACTACAGTCCGTCCTCTTTCTGTACCTTCTGACGAAATTTCAATCCGATGCTCAGAAAGAAAGTTATGACGATTTTCCCCAGGTCACCTATTTTGAGTGTAATTCAGGAGTCTGCAAAAAGACCAACTTCCGTAGATCATATCTCCGAAAATATCGCGCGAAAAGATCTGAAATTTGGACCCACGGTTCAGCACGATTTCTTCTCAAATGGGTTTTTTTTGCGACTTCTGAAACATCACAGAAAAAAAGTTATAGCGAAAATGCCACGATGACCTGTTTGGAGTAGCGAAACCCTAGAATCCAAAGCTTTGATACCAAATGTTATGAAACCAGCTCACAAAAAGATAGAAAAGAGAGATCCACGCCTTAGAATTCAGCCTCTTCGAGGGGGCAACCTCCTTTACATTACATAAATGAACAATTCTTGGATGATACAAATGAAAATACCTCCTTTCTATATATAGGAGTCTAAGTGGTCCCAATACAATCAAAGCCTACATAACAATAATATTGTAGGGCACAACAATAACAATAGTGGGCTTCTATGTGGCACAATAGTAACAATATGGGCACTACATGGGTACATCAATATAAATAAGGGGTATAACTACAATAGTAATGGGGTAATCACTAGTATTATAGGGACCCAACAAACTTATTTTTCAATTAGTTTTGCGTTGACAATTCATGACATATAAATTTATTTCCCTTCAATTGGATCGAGCTCGGGTAACTGTGAGGAGTATTATCTTATCCACCCAAGTTCAATTTCCACAATGACATATTGAACTCCCGATGAGTATATTGTTGTAATGGCCTTAAGCCCTATGTTAACAAAGCCTTGTGCTTCTATAGAATTTGAAATTCATATCACCTTGTATCCTTGGAAAATGGCATGGCTTATCACTATTATAACATTAGTATAATATTCATCTAATTGCATAATAGATGATTATAAATTTTACATGATGGCTAAATAATTCTTTGTCGTCAAAACATGGGTAGAGAACACTTCCTTTGATAGAATATTTCATCTTCTTGTACACTTCCCTATTTGATAAGGTTGAAGTCCCAAGGAAATATGAATTTTGAAGCTCCAAACAATATTGTTGTATTGAAAGAAGATCATTCCAACCTTAATAGATTCTTTTTGGAACTCTTTAATGATATGTGTTTGGATTTGAACCTCTTTGTTGTTGACTTCGAGATGTATTAATTTTTGGATGCTTTGTTATGTAACAACAATGTTGACATTGAATCTTAATTATTATATGCTATCTTCTCTATAATTTGGGTGTTGATATTGTAACTTGATATGTCTAACCTTATTAATCTTTGGTTTAGTATTTTGATGAGGGCATCTCTGAATACTCAAAGTTTTATATCCGAAGCGAGTTTCCAAGAAATTGCTCGGGTCTTAGCTAAAGCTGACTTCCAGTTTGATCAGGGAAACTACTAAGAATTAGTCTGCAAATGCAGGTTACAAATTTGGTCAGGAGGTACTTGAGTTGTCATATTGATGTGATATTTTTGTATTCAATGATGTGTCAATGTCTTCATCAATGGAAATTGATGGAATGTCAATCATCTTTGAATCTATAGGTGTTTACTTAGCATTGAATTGTTTCTTGAACTCATTTTCTGGAAGTTTTTTCACAACTAAAACTTCTTTAGTAATGATAATAATTTTTAGTTTCAATAATTTTGTTGATGTCTTTTTATTCACAATCTCAACTTCAAAAGACTCTTGATTAGATTGGATTGGTTAAGGGTTATTTATTTGTAGTCTCAACTTTTGAATACTCTCTTGATTTATTCACATCCATGAATGTCTTTTTATCTACCTTTAGGATTGCTATTTCTTATTTTTTTATTACTTTTGCAAGTGGGATTTGACTATGATTCTTCAAGTAATTAATTTCCTTGTCTTTATCAAATGATATTTCATCAATTGTTTTATTGGCACCCTACCTTTCCTGTGATTTTCAATCACATTGAATTGCAGCGTGTTGATGCTTGAAATTTTTGGGTATTGAACTATGTAATTTTGGAACATCTTGTGAAATTAGTGCTTGATCTTTCATTTGTAAACCACATTTTTTCCTTTAATGCTTGGAGTTGTTTTTGAACCTTTTTTTTGTCACTGGGCCTTTTAATTTTCTACTTTATTAACTCATTGATTTTATTGGTTATATGCATTGATTTTCTAAGTGTATACTGAAGCTAAATCTTGATATTTTTAACAAAGCATGGGAGCAATGAATTTATGTGGCCTATCTCTTCCTTTAAGATGATTGTGGTGACTTGAAATAATAAGTAAATGCTTAATATGTTGATAATGAAGGAAATGACTAAGTGTTTGGATATGTTAAATTCTAGATGTCTTGATGCCCTCTTTGAGAAATTAATAAATGTGTTTTTGCCTTAATGTAATATCATGATTTTAATGTAATAATTTCGTCGAAGATTGGTGGCTAATCGACTAGATATTTACACAACAGTTGTATGTAGATTTTTATTTCTTGGCTCTGTGATTTGTATTGAGAGTAGCAATGTATTCAAAACGTCTTCCTTTGCTTGCTCCTTGTTTTTCAAATTTTTTTCTGTCTCTAGATTGATTTCCTTTGTCTCGGTTATCAACTAATTGATATTTGGAGTGAGGAGTCACTACGACCTCGTGATTTGGCTCAAGGCCCCCATTTAGATTTGGTTTTTGGTTGCAATAACCTCCTTTAGTGGGTTTAGATGGTGCATTGCTTCGACCTTTCACTAAACTCATGTTTAATTTTCTAAATTATTTTTCTTATTTTAGTTATTAATATTTAAATTGAAATACATGTTATAACTCTGGAAGATTACTTATATACCAAATGCAATCAAATTTATAGCCATTTATGCCTTATCATGAGTATATATTATCCGAAATTTAAATTAATGAGGTATAAAATGAATATAAATTATCCAAAATATAGATTAATAAGGTATAATATATATATATATATATATATATATATATATATATATATTGGTTTTTTTAATTAAAAAATTCAAAAACAAAAAGTGTTAAAAGAATTTGTATAATATGTGAGTGTGTGTGTGTGTGTGCATGTGTGTGTGCGTGCGTGTGGGTATGTGTGTGTGTGTGTGTGCATGTGTGTGTGCGTGCGTGTGGGTATGTGTGTGTGTGTGTATTTATTCCTCTGATAATTATTTTTTTAAATATATATTATAAATAAAGTAAAATTATATATTTCCCCGGATCAGGGTGTGAGCTAGCTAAGGATTTGTCTAGGGATTGTTGACATGTTTAATCACATTTATGAGAGGGCTGGTGGGCAGCCTCACCCATGCCTTCGCATGATTGGTGACCTTAAGAGAAGGGACAAACGCAACCTTTAGCAAAATTACGAAGTGAGGTCTGGCAGAGATTTAAATCCAAGTGGTGGGAGTTGGGGTATTCACGAACCCATCTGTTCAGTATTTAGTCTGTCTTCAAAGTGGTCTCTGTTATGAAACCAGCTCAAGAAAAGATAGAAAAGATAGATCAACGCCTTAGAATTCAGCCTCTTCGAGGGGGCAACCTCCTTTACATTACATAAATGAACAATTCTTGGATGATACAAATGACAAAACCTCCTTTCTATATATAGGAGTCTAAGGAGTCACAATATAATCCAGCCGACCTAACAATAATAATATAAAGCCACAAAAATAACAATAGAGGGATTCTATGGGGCACAGAAATAACAATATGGGGGTAATAGGGGCACAACAATATAAATAAGGGGTATAACTACAATAGTAATGGGGTAATCACTAGTATTATAGGGACCCAACATGCCCCTCTCCTTCAAAAAAGTGTTGTCCTCAACGCTTGAGTAGTTCTGGATACTTCTGCATAAAATTCTCATCCTCCCATGTGGAATCTTCAGCGGATAAGTTCTTCCACTTGATAAGATACTCTGAAATTGATCGATTTCGTAGCTGTCGAGTTCTTGTTTCTGTGACTGCTTCCGGTTCCAATATAATTTTTCCTTCCTCGTCAAGTTCTGGCAATATTGTTTGAACTGGGAGCTTGTCGCCTATAACCTTCTTTAAACATGAAACATGGAAAACTGGGTGCAATCGAGAAGCTGCAGGAAGCTCCAATTTGTATGCCATAGTACCAATCTTTTGCAACACCTTGTACGGACCATAATACTTTGGTGATAATTTATTATCCTTCTTAGCTTGCTTTAGGGACATTTGCTTATATGGTTGTAGCCGTAGGAATACCCAATCACCTACATCAAAACTTCTTTCACTGCGATGTTGATCTGCCTGTTGTTTCATTCTATTTTGTGCCAACACGAGGTTATCCTTTAAGAGTTGGAGGACTTGTTGTTGATGTTCGATGTGATGTTCCACTGCCTGAACCTTAGAATTTTCTCTTAAATATGATGTGATGGATGGTGGTTGATACCCATAAAGTGCCATAAATGGGGTCATTTTTGTTGCTGTATGGAAGGAAGTGTTATACCACCATTCAGCCAGAGGCAACCATTTGACCCATTGTGTCTGTTTATCAGATACAAAGCAACGAAGATATCCTTCCAAACATTTGTTTACTATCTCAGTTTGCCCATCAGATTGAGGATGATAAGATGAGCTATGAGCTAACTGAGTACCAAGACAAGAAAATAATTCTGTCCAAAAATTTCCAGTGAAAATGGGATCTCTGTCACTTACAATAATCTTTGGGTTTCCATGTAGCTTTTGAATTGTTTCCATAAATGCAGTAGAAACTGTACTGGCTTTAAATGGATGTGATAATGCACAAAAGTGTGCATACTTGGTAAGTCTGTCAACTACCACCATGATGACACTCTTTCCCTCAGACTTGGGTAAACCTGTGATAAAATCCATTGAAACCTCCTCCCAACGTTGGCTTGGAATGGATAAAGGTTGTAATAGACCCGGTGTCTTAATTGTTTCAACTTTATTTTGTTGGCAAACCAAACATTCCGCCACAAACTTTTGAATATCTGATTTAAGGCCATCCCAAAAAAATTCCTTCTTAACCCTGTGGTAAGTTTTTAAAAATCCTGAGTGCCCTCCTAAGGGAGAAGTGTGCAATTCCATAAGAATCTTTTGTTTTAGCTGGGAATTCTTACAGAGGTATAAGCGATCTTTGTACCATAACGAATCATTTTTCCAGCTAAATGTATCAGACGTACTGGAATCTTGTTGTAGCTTTCGAATAAGTGCCCACACTTCTTCATCATTCTTCCATTCCTCCCTTGCTTCGTTTATCCAATCTGGTTGGATAATAGAAATGGCGCACAACAATGCTTCCACATCCTCATCCTTTCTTGAGAGTGCATCTGCCACCACATTTTGCTTCCCTTTTTTGTAGATGATTTCAAAGTCATAACCCAACATCTTTGTGACCCACTTTTGTTGCTCTTCAGAGGATAATCTTTGTTCTAAAAAGTATTTAAGGCTATCATGATCCGTTTTTACCTTGAAGTGTCTTCCCATTAGGTAGGGTCGCCATTTCTTAAGTGCATGGAGTATTGCCAACATTTCCTTCTCATAAATAGCTTTGCTTAAAAACTTTCCCTTGATTGGACGACTTTCAAAAGCAATGGGTCTTTCATCTTGCATTAGAACAGCACCAATTCCATTTCCTGAAGCATCACATTCCACAATAAAGGTTTTTGTGAAGTCCGGTGTAGCTAAGACCGGTGCTTGGCACATTGCCTCTTTAAGATGTTCAAAGGCCTTTGTTGCTTCCGGAGTCCATGAAAATGCATCTTTCTTCAATAATGTTGTTAGAGGTGCTGCTATTCTCCCATAATTCTTAACAAACTTGCGATAATACCCTGTCAACCCAAGAAATCCTCGCAGATGCTTTATGGATGTGGGGATTTTCCATTCCTTAATGGCTTTAATTTTGCTAGGGTCTACCTTAACTCCTTCATGAGATACAATATGACCCAAATATTCCACCTCCTGGACTCCAAAGAAACATTTGGATCTTTTTGCATATAATTGTTTCTCCTCCAATAGTTGTAGCACCCTGTCAACATGTTCAACATGATCCTTCCAAGACTTGTTGTAGATTAGTATATCATCAAAAAATACTAACACAAATTTTCTAAGGAATGGTTTGAAAATTGAATTCATCAAACCTTGAAATGTTGAAGGTGCATTGGTAAGGCCAAAAGGCATGACCAAAAATTCATAATGACCCTCATGAGTTCTAAATGCCGTTTTCGGAATGTCTTCAATCTTCATTCTGATTTGATGATATCCCGAACGAAGATCCAACTTGGTGAAGTAAATTGATCCATGCAATTCATCCAGTAATTCATCAATGACAGGAATGGGGAACTTATCTTTAATAGTGAGCTTGTTGAGCTCCCTATAATCCGGACACATGCGCCATGATCCATCCTTCTTGTGCACCAATACTACTGGAGCAGAGAAAGAACTTTGACTTGGTTGAATTATACCAGCCTCTAGCATTTCTGCAACCATACGTTCAATTTCACTTTTTTGGACATAGGGATATCTGTACGGCCTGATGTTTGGAGGAACACTTCCTGGAATCAGATGAATAGCATGATCATGATCACGCATAGGTGGGAGACCTTTGGGAGTCTCAAATACCTTGGAATGATTGTCCAGGACTTTTTGGAGATCTGGAGAAATAGATGATTCCGATGTGGAAACATCTAGCGAACATAATTGTGCAATTACACCTCTTTGCTCCTTTTTTAGAAGCTTTGTCATACCATTAGAGCTGATTATCTTTCCTGGTTTCCCTGCAATACCCCTTAATTCAACTTCCTTTCCTTCCGTAGAAAATTTGATGAAAAGTTCTTGAAAATTAAAAGCTATTGTACCCAAGGATTGTAGCCATTGGACTCCTAGTACAACATCAGCACCTCCCATTGGAATGGAAAGCATTGGGCTAGTCAATACATATTCTCCCATGGATAGCTTGATATTATGGCACTTTCCAGAGCAATTTATTGTTCCTCCATTTGCAATCATCACTTGACACTCTGGTGCTGGATATAGGAAGCAATTCAATTCTTTTGCTACCCTACAATGAATAAAATTGTGGGTGCTTCCTGAATCAATCAACACTATTACCTTTTTCTTCTTGATTTGTCCTTCTATCTTGATGGTTTGAGGAGTGGTAATTCCCGCCAATGCATTACAAGATATGGTCGGATTTATTTGTTCTTCATCTAGGCTTTGTTCCTGGAGTATATCTTCTTCTTTTGACCTTTCTTGCTCCTTTTCTTCTTCCTCTTCACAATCTATGTAGAATAATTTCTTCTCAGCACACTTATGACCTTTAGTGTATTTGCTATCACAACTGTAACAAAGCCCTTTTGCTCTTTTTTCTTCCAATTGTTGTGGTGTCAACCTTATAGGTTGTGGAAGACTAGGGGCAACAACACTTCCGTCTTTATAGTTGTGAGTGGTATGCTTCCTAGTTGCCATAATTTTGCTTTCCATTTTTCTTGCTAACCTGAATGCCTTCTCTAATGAATCAGGTTCCCAAAGGCGAACATCATGTTGGATATTATCCTTTAAAGACCCTATGAACACATCAATCCTATGCTCCTCTGGAATATCTTTTACCCTTATGTTCAATTTTTGGAACTCCTCAATGTGCTCCATTACTGAACCCTTTTGTTTGAGACTTATCAATTGGCTAAAAAAAGTGTTGCTTTTTGTATCTTCATAATGTGCTATCAATTCTTCCGTAAAAATTGCCCAAGTGATAAATTTTTTACGAGAGCAAAGCCATTGATACCATACAAACTGATTTGGTTCCAAATATACAGTTGCCATACGTACCTTTTGTGTGTTTTGCACATTATTGAGATCGAAGAACTGCTCCATCTGTAATATCCATGTGGCGGGATCCTTGCCATCAAACTTCCTCATATCGATTTTTGGAATATGGTGGGTCTTCGATCCAACATTAGAGTCTATGGAATCATGATTAACATTTCTTTTGTTCACATCATGAGTTTCCTTTACAACCTTTTCACCATTAGTAAGTATTTCTTGTAGAAAATTTGTCAAATCTGTCTTCAAATCTGCCATGTCTGTCTTCAAATCTGTCTTCAAATCTGTCTTCAAATCTGCCATGTTTGTCTTCAAATCTGTCTTCAAATCATCCATCTTAGCTTCCATGCCCTTTATCTTAGATTCCACGCCATTTATCTTAGATTCCACGCCATTTATCTTAGCTTCTGTTAGCTTTTGTGAGCGTGACATTTGTTGCACTTGTTCTTGTAATTTTGATATATCATGTAGCATTTCTTCCTCTTCTTCATGAGTCATGCTAGAGCTTTCAGGTTCCTTACTAGGTGTTTGCATTTTCTTTCCTCGGGGCATCAGTTACCGATAATAATGCTTTACTATGCCCTTTGAATTCCGTTAAACCAAGCTTACACAAAAAATTAAAAAAAATTACACACCTTTTTTCACTTTATAGAAGCCTGATATTGAATCTGATGTATCTCTGTAATTTCAGATCATCCCATTCTGAAGTTGCAACCTGTAGTAGCCTTCTGCGTCCTCTTTCCAATGCCACAAGTCTGACCCAATTTGGATTCTCCAAGGAAGAGTTATGTGAAATCTCCCACAGTGACTTGCTTTTAGACTAGTTCAGTAGAGCGAACTTGTACGACGTGCCACGAGTCACTGTTTCAACCTTTGGATCTGAAACTCACATACAAGAAACTACAGTCTGTCCTCTTTCTATACCTTCTTACAAAATTTCAATCTGATCCCCAGAGAGAAAGTTATGACGATTTTCCCCAGGTCACCTGTTTTGAATGTAATTCAGGAGTCTGCAAAAAGACCAACTTCCTCAGATCATATATCCGCAAATATCGCGCGAAAAGCTCTGAAATTCGGACCCAAGGTTCAGCGCAATTTCTTCTCAAATGGGTTTTTTTTGCGACTTCTGAAACGTCACAGAAAAAAAAGTTATAGCGAAAATGCCACGATGACCTGTTTGGAGCAGCGAAACCCTAAAATCCAAAACTCTGATACCAAATGTTATGAAACCAGCTCAAGAAAAGATAGATCAACGCCTTAGAATTCAGCCTCTTCGAGGGGGCAACCTCCTTTACATTACATAAATGAACAATTCTTCGATGATACAAATGACAAAACCTCCTTTCTATATATAGGAGTCTAAGGAGTCACAATATAATACAGCCGACCTAACAATAATAATATAAAGCCACAAAAATAACAATAGAGGGATTCTATGGGGACCAGAAATAACAACATGGGGGTAATAGGGGCACAACAATATAAATAAGGGGTATAACTACAATAGTAATGGGGTAATCACTAGTATTATAGGGACCCAACAGTCTCAGTGGTATTTAGTGGTCTCAGATACTTTTGCTTTAGTTCAAGGAGACTAGAGTGCGGGGAGGAACCTCGTTTGTGACTGGTCTCTGCAGGCAGATGGAAAACTCAGCCTGGTATTCCTTATCCTTATCCTTTTCCTTGCATTGGGGACTGCCATTTTCTATGTGCCTTGCGTAAGGAGGGGAAAAGTCTTACTGATGGATTGGACATTTTTTGTCACTGCCTATAATGGCACTCTCGTTCACATTACATCGATTTCAGTTTTTTACGGCACTCTATTATCTCGTATGGGATTTTTTCTCATGTTTTGGGTTTTATGTAATTTGTATACTGCATGCGGGTTATATGTGTTTGGGGGTAAGTTAATATGACCAACCCTGCGAAAGGGAAGGGCAAGGACAACTTTGCCAAGCCGTGTCTGTGGATTTTGTGATACCATCCGAGTGAATGAGAGCAGGGGGTCGTTATTAATTCTCTGTGGAGGTCTTTCACTCTTGGAAGTTTCATGCTTTCCTCTATATATTGGTTCGAGCTATCGTTTTTTGGTGTGGTGCAGTGCATGAAGGTGTCACTCTTGTTTTCGGTCCTCTTCTTAGGCTTAATCTTAATGCCAATTTTTTGTTGCTTTCATGTCATGTTGTTGCACCAAGTCTGCATAAACAATTTCTCTCTCTGTCCTCTGCGACGCTGGTTGGGTCACGGGCGGGGGCAAGGTTGAGGAACTAGACAAAGGGTGGTTTGTCCTCTTTCACTATGATCAAGTCTTCTCGGGGTGTTGGTGCCTCTGGGCGTGGAGCTCGTGGTTGTAATTCACAGGCTGGTGAAGGAAAGAGTAGGGGCTTGACTTCAGGCAAGCCTCCAAGACAGCGAGGTAGAAATTCTGATGCCCATATCTTGCAGGAAACGGTCCAGGCCTATAACAGTGGGACTTCCGCCCAGGTGAAGCAATTGATTTCGTCTTGGGAGGCAGAAATTGAGGTCCCGATGAAGGATTGGAGTGGGTTGATTCCAGATCCCGGTCATACCTGTGGTCGTCTTACATGTACAAGAAATTTGTTCATCTCTTATGGTTGATGAAGAGCATCGTCACCAAAGCCATTATGTCCTCTCCATCTATTTCTGCAAATCCCGACCCCGGTCTTCAGGAGATTCAGAAAGAACTTCAACTGATTCAACTTCAAATCCAACAGCAGAATGCTCGCCTTGGTCGAATTGAGCGCCACATTCCCTTTCTACCTCAATCTAAACTACCAGGCTCAAGCACAAAAGACCCTGCTCCGGTGGAGTCATTCGATGAATAGATGGTTGAAAGATAATGTCTGATATCATTTTTTATTTTGTTTTCTAATGTATATGTCAATTCGAATTTCTGTTTATAGCTATATGGTATGTAGATGGTTTCTATACGTTAAGGCCTATAAGGTTATGATAAATAGACTCAAACTATTTAAGTTTTGGATGGCATACAATGTTGTTTGTTGGCCAATAGACATGGTTTTCCGCTAGGCAAGTTGAAGCCACAGAACATTTTTTTTTATGGTTGTAACCTGCTTGATGATTTGAAATGAATGAATGAAAAGGTACTACCAAGCTTACAAAAATAAAAAATAACAATATATTTCATAATATTAAATTGTTTATATTAACATTTTTAAAACTATAAAATTTAATTTGCTTATTTTATTTTTATTTTTAATAATATATTATAAATCAATATAAAATAATCATTATTATAATATAAATTCTTACAATGTAAATAGGTAAAAAAAACTTATAAATCATTACAATGTAAATTAAAAAAATCAAATTATATCTTATTATTGATGAATAATTCATCTCATGGGATATACACTTCTAAGGAAGGATACATCTACATTTATGCTTAAAAAGAACTATAGGAGCTTGTCTAGTAGTGGAAGTCGGTATGGAAACTAAAGTGCCCAGCCAACGCCTGTCTATTTCAATGGTGTTTGCTTGAAAACGCAATTCCAATAGGTGACAATTAAAACAAGAAACTTTAAAGGACCAAGTTGGTGTCCTTTATGCAATGATGTTGAAGAAACAATGGATCATTTATTTATAGTTTGTCATGTATCTTGTCAAGTATGGAACTCGGTTCGTGATGCATTATCAGTGGGTCTCTAATGGCAAGGCGAGTCTTATAAAGAAATCTGGAAAATATGGCGGGACTCGGTATCTAATGAAAAATCATCAGTTGGGGTATTACGCTGGGAAGGAATAATATTATATTTAAGGATAGAGAAATGTGCCCAAATCGAGTTGTTG
The DNA here is from genome assembly GCA_031772625.1 of Pinus tabuliformis. Classification (NCBI taxonomy): domain Eukaryota; kingdom Viridiplantae; phylum Streptophyta; class Pinopsida; order Pinales; family Pinaceae; genus Pinus; species Pinus tabuliformis. The sequence goes on along the minus strand of CM062820.1, from coordinate 79,658,077 downwards.
TCTAGGTTCTTGCAATATATGACCTCATTCCGGTTGACGAAGCACACACAAGGATTCACACCATCACAAAAGCACAAATTAATAGATCTCAGCCATGGGCCTATTTTGATGGATCTTCACAAGAAGTAGGTGCATGTGAAGGTGGAGCAATCATCCATATAAATGAGAATCACTCTTTCAAACTTAAAATTGGTTTAGGTTGTGGCTCCAACAACTATGTTGAGCATTACTTCTCTTGTTTTCCTTGAAAAGGGTGTTGGCAACTGCAATTCTTTGGTGATTCCCATGTGGTAATAAATTGGCTCAATGAAAATTCTATATCTCACATGCACACACTTTGGCCCATCCTAGAGAAAGTTTAATTGTTAAAAAAAAAAATTGATCATGGTACATGTCAACATATTTAAGGGAGAGAAACACAATATCTGATGAAATTTCCAAGGCGTGAGCGTAGCAAGCTTGGCGCACATGGTACATTTCAGAACATGTTGGCAACGAACATTATGACTATTACCACAGACCACTTATAGATGGTATCTAGGATGAAGAAGCTTGAGACTGATATTCCTACATGGTTGCACTTATGATGTTATATCATATCCATTTTTGTTTATTTATATGCACCAATATTGGCATCTACAGGAAGGACCTTCTCATACATTTTTTTTTCTTATTTAGTGGTTGCTTTAAAAGCCCTGTAAAGTGGTAGTTTTGATGTAGATGGTTTTATGGTTAGCCTAGAGCATATATTTTTAGATGTATACTTATGATATTGTTTATGTAGCAGTCCTTTTGATATGCTATTTTGGCATCTACAGTGTGTAATTTTCATCTTCATAATGGAAATTATGAAAAAAATTACTGATAAATATTTACAAAATAAATATCCTAAATGTGAGAATTAAAAAAAAAAACAACAATAAAAAAGATAGTGTTGCTTTCTTTTTCAAATCTAATCAGTGGTAAAATGAACTCGTCATTATGATAAATAAGGTAATATTTAAATTATCAATTTTGATAAGTTTGTTGTTGGTTATTTAGACTAGTTTATAAGTGTAAAAAGGTTGGTATCTTTAAGAATTTCACTAGTTTAACACACACGTGATTATAATTATATAATTTTAAAATTTTTAGAAATAGATGTATATTTAAAATTTAAGTATTTGTATATTTTATTATGGAGCAATATAAAGTAGGTACTTTTTTTTGGAAAGAAAGAATAGATGTGAAATACCATTTTTTACACTAATCAATGAAAGAAAAATGTATAAAAAAAACGAAGTAAACATAGTTGCAATAATAAATAACGCATAAACATTCATACAACCACTAAATAATGATTTCTTGGTGAAAACTCTTTCAAGAGAAAAAATCCGCATTCCAATGGGCATTAAATGTATAATCCAGCTAAAAAAAGGTTATAATACATTATAAAGTTTTCATCCTCACAACAAGTATTCAACATGAAGGTTTATGAGACATTTAAGCAACATAATAATAAGTTTAAAAACTCACCTTATCTTCAACCCAATCATTCAATAAATAGTCATAACAAATTATAGTGTTTTCAAATTCTACATGTTGGAAACCACCATAAGTTAATTGACCAATTGTTGTTGTTCAACATTCATTGTCTACTACTATTCAAATTTATTACATATTACTACTCAAAATTCATTAAGATTATTGCTCTACTAAAAACCTACAAGGTGTATGACACACATGTCCTAACCTTTTGTCACTTGTCATATACCTTGCAAGATTCTAAAAGAGATTCCATCAAATTGTAAGCTAATTGCTAAGGGCTAAAGGCCCATAGAATTATAGCACCACTTGAATTTAATTGTGCTCATTGATTTTGTTAATGCATCTACAAGATTTTTCAAAGTGTCGACTTATTATTAACTTTATGTCTTGTACAATGTTCACAAGGAAATGGTACCAGATGCCAATATTCTTTGTCTTTGCACAGAACGTCAGGTTCTTAGCCAAACAAATGGTGTTTTTATTATCACATTGCATTGTCATAACTCTTTGTTAGCCCTACATCTCAACATAGTTTCATAATTCAAGTGGATTCATTACAGGCATGAGTAGCTAACTCATGCTTTTCTTTTGTTGTGGACAAAGTAACCATGGCCAACTACTTTCCCATCCAATTCACTACACCAAATAGTGGAAATGTATACCTATTGGTAGATCTCCTTCTATCTACATTACCTAACTAATCAAAATCCACATAATTATGTATGTCCATTGACTGTTGGTCCCCTAAAACATCCCTATCATAATGAATGGAATGTTTAGAGGTACTTGAAGACCCTCTTCATTGGAGCCCAATGTTCACATTCAAGATTAGTCATGAATTGACTATAGACTTCCACTACTTGGGTAATGTCTAGTGTGTTATATATCATACCATATATCAAACTACCATAAGGAACAAAATCCATATCCTCTTATCTCTACGTGTGTTTTAAGACATTACTCAATTGAAAGCTTACCTCCACATAAATTAGAACACTCAATGATCTACAACCTACCGTGCAAAAATATTGCAACACAGAGTTCACATACTCACGTTGATTCAACCAAGCTTTATGTTCACTCTATCTTCTTCTAATCTCCATTCCTAAGCTATTTTGTGTACTCTCGAGTCCTTTATGTCAAACAGTATTGAAAGTTGAGACAATCATGAATCATGTCCTTATAGTTATGTTCACTCTATCTCTTCTAATCTCCATTCCTAAGCTATTTTGTGTACCCTTGAGTCCTTTATGTCAAATAGTATTGAAAGTTGAGACAAAATGAATCACATCCTTATAACTTCTACATACAACATGAGGAGAAAGAAGTGACCACCATAATGTTTGTAATACACACAATGCTAGATTTGGATCTCATAAATCATAACCCCAACGCATAGTAGAAATAATACTTCATTTCATTAATGTAAAATATTGAAATATGCTTACAAACAGAAATGGAAATAAACTAGCTCGGGCGATGATAGCTTATCTCTGAGGAGAGATGTGGCGGCTACATGCCTCTGAACTCTCTTACAATGAGGCTCGAAGGCCTATTTATTGTTGAGAAACAATGGAAAACCCTAAACATCCAAAACCCTAACCCTAGGAGATGAAGCGCCAAACTATGGGCCTTGTTCTAGGTAAATTGGTACATCAACTTCTCGGGGTCGTAGCTTTCGCATACGATCTTCGTTTGACGCACACAATACCTCGTTAGAAAGATCTATATGAGGACTACAACTTTAGGCTAAGAAACATTGGTCCATGACCGCATGTTCCTCCCAGTCTTCCAAAAAAAACATCGTTTAGGGCCTCAAAACGGCTCCGGAAGTTCAAGACCCAAAAACCTACCAAAAATAGTAAATTGTGCTACAAATAAGGAAAGTGAAAAATTGAAAGAAACAATGGCATGGGTTCAAGCGGAATTGGCAGGTGGCCACCAATATCCACCTGGATCATTCCTCCCCCCTTAGGAAGCAATGGTCCCCAATGCGTTGAGTTCCTCCATGAGATGAGGAAACTTCTGTTGAACTTGGTCCCTGGCGAGCGACTTGCCCTGGTGAAGGAGTTAGCTTGTTTTGGCAATTCGATACAGTTGGATCTTCAGCTGGCGAGTGTGCTTGATCTACGTGTCCATGATCCAATCAGTTGCATCTTGTTCCATGCAATTTGGATTTAACTCTGTTGGTGTGAGTTGTTCTACAATGTTGGATGTGTCTAGTAATGGTGGAAAGTATGGCCGAAGGCGGTCCACATTGAACACTGGGTGAAGGCCAAGGAATGGGGGAATGTTGAGCTCAAATTCATTGTCTCCCACAGGCTTGGTAATGGTGTAAGTACCATATCAGAGTGGTCTGAGTTTCCGATAGGTTCCGGTAAGGCGTTCCTTTTGCAAATGCAACCAGACTTTGTCGCCCACCTGAAACTTGTGTGGCACCCAATGTTGATCATGTCGCTGCTTGTGCTTGGCATTTGATTTCTCCAGAATGTCGTGGACTTGCTAGGGGATATGTTGGATGTGCTCAATGAAGTTGTTTGCCTTATCTGTTTCAGACTGGACATGAGTCGAATCTGCATGAGTAGCTGCAAATGGGATGGCCACATCAATGGGACATAGTGGTTGGAATCCCAAGCCCACCTAAAAAGGGTTGTGGCTAGTCTAGTTGTGGAGAGCTCGGCTATAGCTGTGTTGAACATAAGGGAGAGTCTCATCCCATGTGCATGGATGCTTTAAGTTGTACATGCGCAAAATGTGTACGATCATCCTGTTGACTACCTCTGTCTGGTCATCAGTTTGGGGATGGAAAGCTATGGACTTAGTGAGTTTGGTGTCCAGCATCGACCAGAGATTGGACCAAAATGTACTAAGGAAATTTTTGTCCTGATCTGAGATGATAGACTGTGGGATCCCAAAGTGTACCCACACTCGTTCAAATAAGAGTTTAGCAATGGCTTCTGTTGTGATATTCTTCTTGCAGGCCGCCATAATGGCCATCTTTGAGAACCTATCGACGACCACAAAAACACAGTCGTTTCCATGCTTAGTAGAAGGAAGGCCCGACATGTAATCCATGGAGATGGATTCCCAAGGTCGACTAGGGGTAGGCAGCGAAGTATAGAGGGCTTGCTTCTTGATGGTCGATTTGGCAATGGTGCAGGCATTGCAAGATCTGATGTACTTCTCGACATCCTGTCGAAGATTTGGCCAATAGAAATATTTCTACATACTGCCACTATTTTCTCGACCCCGAAATGCCCAACAGCCTGACTGTAGTGTGCTTCCCAAATCATCTTGGCACGCTCACTTGAAGGAACACAAAGGTGACCCAGGTGGCATAACAAGGAATCTTGGAGGTGAAAATCTGGAACATGTTGACCCTCCAAGGGTGTCTGATATGTGTCACTGAATTTTGAGTCACTTTTGTGGAGAAGTGGCCAATCAGAAGTCTCGTGCCCATAAGAGTTGAGCACGGTGGTTAATGCCATGATCGGTGGTCGACTAAGGAAATCTGCAACATTATTGGTGTTGCCCTTCTTATACGTGATATTCAAATGGAACTGTTGCAGGTATTTGGACCACTTATGATGGCGATCATTCTGCAACTTCCCTTGCATCTGTATGAACTACAGGGGTCGGTGGTCTGTGTGGATGACCGTTTCCTTCCCCAAAATCTAATGCTTCCATTGTCAGCACGCCTGCATAATGGAATACATCTCTTTGTCATAAGTGGGATGCTTCCGAACTGTGTCTGAAAATGTCTCACTGTGATATGCCATTGGATGCCCGTGTTGAGTAAGGACTGCCCCAATAGCATAGTCAGAGGCATCTGTCTCGATCTCAAATGGTTGTTGCAACTCTGGTAATGTGAGCACTAGTACCGAGCAGAGGAGATGTTTCAACTCTGTGAGTGCCTTCTGTTGAGATTCAAACCAAAATAATTTTTCTTTCGCTCCTCCCTTGGTGACTTGACTCAAGGGCCAAGTGATATGAGAAAATCCCAACACAAACCTATAGTAGAAGTTGGAAAGCCCCAGAAAGCTGCGGAGCTCTGTCAAAGTGGTTGGAGATGGCCAATCCCGAATGACTTGGATATTGGCTAGATCCACACACACCCGTTGTTCATCAATAATGTATCTCAGATACTGAACTTGGGTCATGCCAAAAGTGCATTTTTCCAAATTGGCACATAACTTGTGTTGTCGCAGTGTTTGGACAACCTGTTAGATGTGGTGGAGGTGCTCTTCCCAACTCTGGCTGAAGATCAGGATGTCATCCAAGTATACCACTCAAATGGGTTGGTGAATGGCCACAAGATGTCGTCCATTAGCCTCATGAAGGTTGCAGAAGCATTCGTCAACCCGAAAGGCATAACCAGCCATTCGAAAAGGCCCTCCTTGGCTTTGAAGGCAGTCTTCCACACATCAGAGGGTTCGATTGGTACCTGGTGATATCCTGACTTCAAATCGATCTTGCTAAAATATTTTCCCCCTTCAGTTGGTCCAGAAGGCGATCAATCCGTGGGACTGGGTACCTATTCTGAACAGTGATCTTATTTAGCGCCCGATAGTCAATACAGAGTCTCCAAGTCCCATCCTTCTTTTGTACCAACACGATCGGGCTCCCATAGGGTGATGAACTCAGTCGGATGTGACCTTTCTGTAGCAACTCCTGAATCTGCCTCTTGATTTCATCGTTCTCCAGAACGGAGCACCAATAGATTGGTCCATTGGGCAGTGGCACACCTAGGGTCAGATCAATTGAGTGCTTGACCTAACAGTGCAGAGGAACCGCTACGGGGGAGGTGAAGATGTCCTCGTACTCCTCTACGACCTTGTCCATCTATAGTTGTCGTGCGGAGGGGCCCTGTCTAGAGGTCGTGGCCACCGTCTTCTTCTTTCCTTGAGGGTGTATCATCAGGAAAACAAATTTCTCGGTTTTGGAAATGAGCTTACTGCATTGTTTTGCAGTAACCAAAGAGATGGCAGTAGGCGGTGCTACCTCTGGTATCCTGTATAACTCATTTCCCAAAGTAACAAAAACAGCACGAGGCCTTAACTCATATATAACATGTCGCTTCCACAAGTATGGTTGGCCTAATAATACATCACAAACATCAAGGGGAGCAACGTCACACAATACCTTATCCGTGAAGGCCTTGATGTTGTATGGAAGGCGACACTGCTGGCTTACGCGAAGATCTCGTCCTTGGTGAAGCCACCCGATGGTGTACAGTTTTGGATGTGTTGTGGTCAGTAAGCCTAGTGCCTTCACGACCTCTGCTGAAATGAGGTTCTTTTGGCTCTAGCTGTCAACAATGAAATGTAGAGGGAGCCATTTACCCACATTTGGGAGTGGAAGAGGTGCTCCTCCTCCTCTGGGTCTTCGAATTCCTCCTTCTGGATCTTCGTGGTGGCAACGGTGGCGTTGGGCTCCGCATCGATAATCTGCTTCCCTTTGTCATTCCCCTTATCAGGTTCTAAATCAGAGTCTGAACATGCATCTGATTCCGAAGACTTTAGCTCGGCCACAAGTGATTGCTTGGCCCGACACTCACTTGTGTTGTGAGTGGAGCTCTTATGGAACTCACACCACTTTCCCGTGTCCTTCTTTGGCTTCATGGTGTTGTTCTTTGCTTACGTCTTTGGCGGGTTGTCCTGGGCCACCCTGCCTTGGCTTTATCCTTTGTTCAGCGGTTTGGGGGCGCCTTTCCCTTGCTTTGGATTTGAAAATCCAAAGTCTCGCTTCTTCTGTTTAAACTTCTGCTCGATCTTGATAGCGTATCAGTACACCATACCGAGCGAGGAGATGTCTAGGAACTCCATCTCGTCTTGGATGTACTTGTGTAGGTAGCCGCGGTATTTGAGTACCAAATGCAGCTCAGAATCCTTGATACCCAACTTTGTGCGAAGGGTATGAAAAATATTGGTAAACTTCGGCACGTCTTGGTCCCTTCCCTGCCGCAGCGTGGTCCACTTTATGTATTTATCCTCATAGCTTCTGACAGGGTAGTATTGCTCCTTGATGGCATTCCGGAATGAATTCCAAGTGGGTGCGGCTGAAAATAGTGAGGCCGTACTTTCATCCTTCTGCTCGCAGTAGGTTTCCCACCAATCCTTGACATGGGGGGTGGCTTTGAGAAGAGCGAAAGTAATCTTTTCCCAGCCGAAAAAATCATGAATAGAAAAATACCCTTCTAGCAGATTTAACCATTTATCTACAGCGTCTGCATCTATCTGACCCTCAAATATGGGAATGTCAAAGTTAACTTGTACCTTAAAGGGTGTGGCACTTCCAGAGTAGCTGCCGGAAGTAGATGTGTCGCCCTTGGGTAGCCGCTGGAGGATCTGGGAAAAGTTGTCCATCATCACGTTCCTTTGTCGCTCGAGGGCCTCTTCGAGCAAGATTTTGATAGGATCTCTTGCCCCCTTGTTTTTCTTTTCATCTGCCATGGGAGGCCATTGAGATTTGCGAGGCTGGTCTTGCAAAGGTTTGACCAGTTCAAGCCTAAACTCCTTATATCCCGACCTCGTTGGGGACATGCAAAGAAAAACAAAGAACGAGCAGGCCCCTCTGATACCACTGATCCAGATTTGAACAGGAATGCAACAAATTACAGAGATACAACAGAAATAATACTTCATTTCATTAATGTAAAACACTGAAATATGATTACAAACATAAATGGAAATAAACTAGCTCGGGTGATGGTAGCTTATCTCTGAGGAGAGATGTGGCGCCTACATGCCTCTGAACTCTCTTACAATGAGGCTCGAAGGCCTATTTGTTGTTGAGAAATAATGGAAAACCCTAAACATCCAAAACCCTAACCCTAGGAGATGAAGCGCCAAATTATGGGCCCCGTTTTGGGTAAATTAGTACATCAACTTCCCGGGGTCATAACTTTGGCATACAATCTTTGTTTGATGCGCACAATACCTCGTTAGAAAGATCTATTCGACGACTGCAACTTTGGGATGAGAAACATCCATTTATGAATCTATGTTGTTCCTAGTTTTCCCAAAAAAACGTTGTTTAGGGCCTCAAAATGGCTCTGGAAGTTCATGACTTGAAAAACTACCAAAAATAGTAAATTGTGTTACAAATAAGGAAACTAAAAAACTGAAAGAAACAACGGTGGGGGTCCAAGTGGAATTGGCAGGTGGCCACCAATATCCACCTGGATCACAGCCTCTGCGTCAGCCTACACAGATCTGAGTCACAATCTCTGGGCTCTACGTCGCCTCCTCCTCTGATCCCCTGTTGTCTTCAAATTCGACCCTCTGGTCTCACACCCCGACTTTTGGCATCTCGACTCTCCCAACTGAATTTCGAACTCCCTCTAAAGCTCTACGCTACCTCTCTAAACCTCTCTATGCCTTCTCTGCCTTGCACTCTCTGGATCTGGAAAAATATCCTCCAAACTACTATCCCTGCCCCTCACTGCAAGAAGATCGCTTAATCTCTCTCCGACAACTCAGCGTTGCTACTCTTGAGAAATTTGATCTCTTGATCTCTCTCACTCGATGTGTTCTCCAAGTGCCCATCAAGTTCCTTATAATATCTCGTTGGAGCACCAATGACCAATATTAAAACATAATCAAAGGCTAAGATTAACTGGAAGTTGATCCTCGTCTTCTTCTAGAAGATTCACAGAAGATTTAATTAATATCCTTTAATTAACGAGATTTCCTAAGTTTAGACTTAGGGAACCATTTAAAAAGTTAATTATTTTAATTAAATCATCTCTAGGTGGAATTTTCCCAAATGATTTATGGGTATTGAAGAGTGCATGTGTCTTAGACTCTCTGCAAATCTCGAAGCTAAAGCACATCCGTTGCTACATAAATCAACATGGTCGACAATGGAACAAGGACTTTGGTGGATAATAGGGCAGCGAGATGGAAATTCATTTGATTTCTATCACAGGCCATACATGGACCATCTTACTTGGGTAGAAAGGACACAATCTTACAGTACAATGACTTATTTTGTAGTTATATTTTTACTTTACAGTCTACTAGACCTCATCTCCTAGCAAGGAAAAAATCTTATTTTCACATCATATTTTATGTTTTTTTTGTATCCTAGAGGAACCCAACAACTTGCATGAGACATGGCTACAAGTAAACCTTTGGGGGTCTATGGTCTATCTTCCTCTTTGTAAACCGGGTCACAACCGAGGGGATTTGAACCTTGGATCTCTTAATTTATCTCAGGACTCACACTACTTTGATCACCAATTGAGCTACCCCCATGGGACCATTTTTGATGTAATTATCTAAACAATACTTTTTGTAAATTTTGGACAAAAGCTAGATTATGTAAAAGAAGTTTTCAAGCTCATGCAACAACTTTTATAAAAGCATTATGAATACACACAAGGTGTGTATATACAAAATGCAATGTTGAATTTCTTTAAATGAATGATTTTATTTTTATTTTTCTTTGGAAAAAAAATCCTTTAGATTAGTAGGTTAACTTGCCCCAGTCCTTTTGAGTCTTGTTTCTACTTCAAATCCCCCAAGTTAGTAAGTTCCTAGACTACATTAGCCATGTGGAGAAGGCATTAGTCCTCTCTTATGACAATCCTTAAAACCCTAAAAACATTTAATTATTATTATTTTAGGATAAATTAGGGTTTCTTACATCAAAATCAAATAATTTCAACATTTATTGACATGGATGTTGATGTCTCATGGTTATAAATCGTTTGAAATAAACTGTACAAGTAAAAGCTACATTTTATGTGCATTTTTCAGCGATTAATTAGGGATGACTTATAGGGTGTTGTTATATGCCTTTTTAACCATAAATTTTTGTTGTATTTTATTATCTTATTTACTCATTATTTTACACTATCACCATAATTTCAAGGGCTAGATTTGTTATTGTCGTAAACATTTTTTTTGTAGGTAAGTGTAGCTATTTCATTAGAATTTAGAGCATTGTATATAGCTAGAAATTGCCCCTAAAGGTGCAAAGATACACTGGAGGAATGGGAAATTTAGGGAAAACATTCCTAAACTATTTTTCCCTATATCAAATGGAGTGGGAAAAAATCCTCAAGGCGAAGCAAGAATAAGAAAATTAAAAACAGATAAAGGAATTGTTTTCCTCTATATATTCGTTCATTGCATGGATGGGAGGCAAGTGAAGAAAAACCTACAAAATGGAAAGTGGATATTGATATTGATTGAGGCATCTAAAAACTGATGCTGACATCCAACAAGTTTGTGATTTTGTATTTTATAAAATTAAAATCAGGTTTCCAGAAATTGATGTCGAAACAAATATTGATAATCACGATTTCGAGAGACTGATATCGATATTAGACGAGGTATACAACAAATTTGTAAGTATGGATTTTATAATATTAAAATCAAGATTTCCATAAACTGATATATCCAGGTAATTTCTAGAAACTGATATACTACACGAGTTTGAGTGAAGAGTAGAATTCACAAGACTTTGGGGAAAACAAGAGTTTCTCAGCAGGGTAGTCTTGTCATTGCCACATTTTATCACTGTTAAGACTCAGACATCTAAATTTTCAGGAGAATCCAACCACTGTAAATGGTAATGTCTCATGTGACCACCATGAAACTTCCTCTTCCAACGAAGAAGACAAAGACAAGGTGCAAGTTCAAGCATTAAAGCCAAGATGACTTTAGGGGAGTTAGGGATGTTGTGTAGCTTGCCATATTTCCCTTACAACATCCATATTTCCTTCTTCACTACTTAGGGCTTGTGATTAAGGGTTTTTGTCCTGCCTTGAGACTACGTGATTTTCATCAGGGATTCGAAGGTCGTTGGATGCATTTGTTGGGTAAAATTTATGGCTCGAACAAAGTTCTTGGAAATAAGGGAAGCCCTTACCATCTTGGAAGGTTTTGAGGGACGTGGAGTCCATATATTGTTGCCATTCCAGTGATACATAACTCGATTGCCTATGGTACATATGGATTGTTGAAATTTCTTATGGGTTTGTCCAGTGCAGAGGAGATTTAATTTCCTCACTTCTGGGTTCATTCAAGCAAACTTGTGCATCTTACGTTACGACAATCATAATTTTTCCAACTATTATAATGAGAGTAGTGATTTTAAGAATTTTTGTAACAATATTGCAAGCAATGCACTAGATGATCTCTTCGCAAATATTATCATGGAGGCTTTGTCAAAACTTATAGAAAAAATTGTGCAGACGATTGTATGCAGTGAACTGATTCAAAAAGGGTAAAGTAGTGAAGCCGTGATGACTTTAGGGGAGTTAGAATTTTGTGCATCTTGCCATATTTCCCTTACAACATCCACCAGCTTCCATTGTTTTTTTGTTGGGATTTCGTCAATGTTGTTAAACTGGTGCAAAGTATCTTCTCCTTCTGCACTGCTTAAGGCTTGTGATTCAGGGTTTTTGTCATGCCTTGAGACTACTAGATTTCCCTTGGGGATTTGAAGGGCGATGGATGCATCTGTTGGGTAAAATTTATGGCTCGAACAAATTTCTTGTAAACAAGGAAATCTCTTACCATCTTGGAAGGTTTTGAGGGATGTGAAGTCCAGATTTTGTTGCCATTCCAGTGATGTGGAGTTCCATTATCTATGGTGCAGCTAGATTGTTGAAATTACTTATAGGTTTCTCCAATGCAAAGGAGATTTAATTTAATCACTTATGGGTTCATTCAAGCAAACTTGTGTGTCTTACATTACGACAATCATAATTTTTCCAACTATTATAATGAAAGCAATGATTTTAAGAAATTTTGTAACAATATTGCAAGCAATGCACCAAATGATCTCTTCACAAATATTACCGTGGAAGCTCTGTCAAAACTTATAGAAAAACTGTGCAGATGATTGTATGCAGTGAACTAATTCAAAAAGGACACCTTTGTTGTAACCAGTCATGCACAACGCAAGCCAGCCAAACACGAAACATAACCAAAAACTTTCACCTGATTAATAATTCAATTCTCATTCCTTCGTTCTCTTTCTCATTCATACCTAACCATTTTAGTTAAAACAAAAAAATATATATTTAAAAAGAAAAGAAAATAATAATAAAATTTCTGGCATAACTTCAAACTATGACCCACCAACCTCCACACCCAATCGCACAACATAGACCATGCTCCCCGGTACCCTAATATTCACGTAGTCAAAGACCATTGCATTCTCCAACTGTCGTGACAGTGTAAGCATTTATGATGCATTGAATATACAAGTTCCCAAATCGACCCCCCCAACTATAACTCAACTAATTCCAAAAGAAGAGACATGTTTACATGCTTTGTCGCTCTCATAATTACAATACCCAACCTCACTTCTAGCATGTGTAAACACAACATCCTAAATTCTTCTATAATATAATTGTAATTCTATATATGAAATATATAATAGTATTTAATGATATGATTTAAATATATATATATATATTATCTATTTTATAATAATAAAAAATTTAACCTATTACAAATTAACTATTAAATATACATTGCCCTCCCTATTTTACACATTTTCTATTTTTCCACCTGGCATAGGCAATCTGTCTTCGTGGCCTTTTCTCACATTCATGGCTTGGATCGCATTACAAGTGACTTGGTTACACTCTACTGCAGCTCGTAATGTCCAAGGGCCTGACACTAAGAATGGCCTTACTCACAGTGCCTTTGTGCTCTTCTGCACTCGGCCACGATTCTGGAAAATACAAAATCTACGGCGGGGTTCATAAAAACATAAATAAAATGTTTTTAAACGCCTATATCTGCAACGTTATTGATATAACTTAGCACAAATAAGCGATAAGCACTCACCGTGTTTCATAAATTCACGGTATACAACATGGTGCATAGCATATAATTTCATACAAAATTTATATCAATTCACATAAATTCTTACATCGATAATTCTTTCGTGGATATATATTTATAATGGTCAAAGGGTAATTCTTACATCGATAATTCTTTCGTGGATATATATTTAGGCCGATAGGCCTTCCTTTGAAAGGGACTTTCGTCGTCCCTTTGTTTCTCGAGCTAACACGTGGCGTCGGGAATATCGCGGGCATAACCGCATAGTTCTGAAATACCGCAGAGTTCTGAACGCAGAGTTCTGAAATATCGCGGGCATAACCGCAGAGTTCTGAAATATCGCGTGCATAACCGCAGAGTTCTGAAATATCGCAGGCATACTCGTCGTGTGTTCATGGATATTCATGAACACGGTTCTGCGGCTACTTAATTTTTAGTTGGCGTTTGAGAAATTCGCGACGTTTTCTTCGGAAGCGTTCATAAACTAACCATCATATCTCCGATGACTAATTCCGATTTTTCGCCCGCCATTGCCATCTTCTGCGAACCTTTCTGATCGCATTCTGTCTCAAATAGCTCCCAATCAGACAGAGCTGCAACAGCGTGTCCCCTTCCCTTCATGGCGGCAGCTCTGTCTGATTGGGAGCTATTTGAGACAGAATGCGATAAGAAAGGTTCGCAGAAGATGGCAATGGCGGGCGAAAAATCGGAATTAGTCATCGGAGATATGATGGTTAGTTTATGAACGCTTCCGAAGAAAACGTCACGAATTTCTCAAACGCCAACTAAAAATTAAGTAGCCGCAGAACCGTGTTCATGAATATCCATGAACACACGACGAGTATGCCCGCGATATTTCAGAACTCTGCGGTTATGCACGCGATATTTCAGAACTCTGCGTTCAGAACTCTGCGGTATTTCAGAACTATGCGGTTATGCCGATATTCCCGACGCCACGTGTTAGCTTGAGAAACAAAGGGACGACGAAAGTCCCTTTCAAAGGAAGGCCTATCGGCCTAACTATGATGAGTACCAACTCAATGATTTTTCAGGGTGGCTGAGGCATTATGTTGAGAATACCAAACACTGGAATAAGATTAAAAGCTGCCTTAGTTCTTCCAAAATGTGCAGTCGGTTGGATCAGAGGTATCCAGGTGCTCAGTATCTCTTCAATGCACATCTTACGCCTCTGGAGGTAAAGTCAATTCGAAACGTGTATATAGGTTCTGGTTAAATTTCTCACACACACAGACATAACATCTAGGAAATTCAGTGTAGCAGCAGTATCAGAGAGTTGGGGTTTTGTGAAATTGTTTTTGTTTTTGGTGGTAAAAGGGAGCAGTCTCAAAGTTTTTTTGTTTTTCGTTTTTTTTTTGGTTATTTAACAATATAATATTATATATTTTGTACTAAACTCTGATTTTGACCTGGTCAAGTTGAGGGCCCAGAATCTCCATTCTTTTTCAGGTGAGGAAATGCATCCTCACTGTGGCTTTGGGCTTTGGGAGGTCTTCATTCACTGATTACAATTTTTTGATCAATTAGTGAATACTGGCTTAGTTAGACTTGTAATAAGTTTCTATTATCACATCCAAGCATGCCTCTGGATGGTAGATGGATTTGGACAGTATAATGATTATTTTTCAGTTCTTCACACTCACAGCTTTTTTCATCTAAACAGATTCATGTCAGGCGTTAGTTTGAACAGAATTTACTAAATTATTGCTGTTTGTGCTGTTGCATAGACCTTCAGAGGTGCTGTGAGAAATTTTCTAGGAGAGTTTCGATCTGTATGCATTATGTTATCAGGGTGGCCTTTCTTGCTTGTAGAAATAGTTACGGTGAGAACAGTTTCTAACCAAAAACAATAAGGATTGTACGATAATTTCAGAGAAACAGTTTTTTCAAGAAACTGATGAAGATTATAGTTGCTCGCCATGTCGGCCAACATCTGTCAAGGGTGGAAGGTTATCATTTCCAAAGTTTCTCCTTGCACTGCAATGTTGTTCTGCATTCCGAGTTGATGTGCAAAACCGTCTTGCACACACATGCGCTCTTCAATTTCAAGTTACACACTGCAAGATGTAATACTTTCAGGATATTGGGGCTAGATCCGGAAAGAATGATTAATCTCAGATACTGGTTTGTGCAAAGCGGTTGTTTATGATGCTGGGTTCTAGGTTTCCGGTATGCCTTGGTGGATTGTTTTGGTCAAGTAATGATCAATATTTTAGCAAATTGTCATTGCAACTAGTTTTTGGCGCATGTTTCTCTTCTTAGGTGGTTTGAGCCATGAATATTGGAATTGTGGACAGGTCAAACTATGGGAAGTAGTTTCTACATTTTTCTGGATCTCTGAATGTTTATAAATTCTATGCCCCTATTCTATTTTTGGATTTGCTTGTCTACGTGATTGGTTTTATATGCCATACAAGGTATTGCAACCTTGGAGGGTAGGGCAGTCTAATACCGCAGTTGTTGCTCTGCCATAAATTCTCCTTTCTCATCACCTGAGTCATGGTTATCTGCTCACTGCTCAGTTTGAACGTGAACCTGCACATCTTTAAGAAACCATTTATTTTTCTAGCAGATTTTGCACCCATGAAATTTCTGATCCGTCCAATCTTCGGCTTTTCTTTATAGGTCATGTAGATGATTCCACCTTGGAGGGTAGGCAATCTAATAAAGCACGCTGTTCATTTTATGCTTTATCTTTATTGTAGATAGAAAATTAACATATATTCATGGACTGAAAAGTAAAATATATTTCTCATTTTATCATCTGAGATATCGATCACCTTAGGAATCCAGATTATGCACCATTTCTAAAAATTTCTGTCTTTAGTGAAATCTTTTGACTTTACTATGCTGTAATCTAAATGTGCTATGAAATGGTCCTTTTCCGCCTGCTTAAAGTAGCAAGAAGGGAAACCAGTATTTTTATCCCAAAATCCAGTAAGAATCGTTTTGGTTTTGATGGAATTGCACATATCAGATGTTAATTTTTACAATCTGTTTGCAGTAGAAGTGCTAAAGGGTGCCAAATCCATTTCTGCATTAAAACGAACAATTTTATTGATTCAAACTTGCAATTTTGACAAAGATTGACTGGCTCGATTTCGCTGATGGCAAACTGGAAAAGGATAAAAACATAGTGTTTAGCCTTCTTCCTTTGATATTCCCTCAAAACCACTTTTGTGCAGAACAACAATAGAGAATGACAAATGTTACTTTTGTTTTGTTTAAGTTAGTCGATTGTGAAGTGCATTTCCATGTGTGGGTTTTCATTCTACAACTAATGCTTTTGCATGGTAACTTTGGAAGACTCTCAGTTTAGGTGAAAACTTAAAAGTCAGAGCCAATATTGGTATATGGAATAGTTACCTTTGTACAGGATGATATTTTTTCTTAATTTAAGAGACTAATTGTATGTCATGATGGTGATCTAAGTTATCTCTATATGAATATCTGTCATATCTATTTTCCCTGATGAGAGTTCACAGGAAATGTTGGAAAAGTTTCAAAATTCTATAGATTATACTAAAAAAGATATACGATATCTGTTAGTACTGTTTCAAAAAACGTTTGCCTTGAAAGCAATAGTGATAATATGATTCCCACAAGTGGCTGAGGTCAGTTAGATTGGGTGTGTGCAAAAGTTATCTGATTCCAGTTTGTTTTGTTTTCTGTTTCTTAATGACTTAAAGGATTCGAAATTGAGTTTCCCGAATGAATATGTTTGACTTGGAAGTAATATTTTCTGAACAGTAAAATAGGACTCTTTTCCCCTTGCGCTTTTTTCCCAACTTTCAATTCTTTCGCTGAAACTCGGGTCAGACCTGACTCAGGTCTGACTGCTCTCATATGGGAGTTCTTGAGAGTATTTGCTGAGTCTGCAGCAGACTTAGGAGCCTCAACATCTAGACTCCAACAACATTTTTTGGATGTTTTTGAAACCATTGAGTGACATTTTTTTTTAATCCCCATTTTTGCACTGCTTTTTGTTCTCATTTTATCATCTGAGATATCGATCACCTTAGGAATCCAGATTATGCACCATTGCTGGTAAAATCATTACTGTTGTTTATTTATGTTGATGCTGCTGTTGGCACTTTCAGTTTCCAGATTTTTATTTCAAAACAATTCTAAAATTACAAAAGGATCAAGCTCCTGGATTTAAATTTTCAAAATATGTTTCCAACTTCCAAGAAATGAAATTGAAGCTCCTAGAATACAATTTTCTTTCGAGCACATAATTTCTTTCCAACATGTTGTATTTGCCTTTTTGCATAAGAAAATGGAAGGAAATATATGCGTCTATTTTTAAGTCAAAAATAAAATGACCATAAACAACTCCATGAAACTTCTTGTAAATTACAAATACAACTGTTCAATAGATACCATATCTCGGTAGAAAAAACCAAATGTAGAGGGATATTGTTTCCACCCAGATGTAGAAATCCCTTATTTCGCTCTCTTTTAATAGACTTCTATGGACCCTTTCTGAGCCTTGCAAGGGTTTGAACTTCAAAGAATACAATCTAAGGTCCAAATTCATCCTTCTACACAAAGATATCCATTTGCACAAGACTATTTTTTGGTTCATCTATAGACAAGGCGAAGTTTCTATCGTGGGTTTATATAAGGCTAAATCAGTAATAAATATATTAATTTTAAAATCAATTACTTATTAAAAAAAATATTTTATATACAAGTTGGTTATACAAGAATATATGAATTTAAAATGAGTTTCAAAATTTTAATAATATTAATTTCTATAATTAAATAAATTATTTTTATTAAATGAATTTTATTAAAAATAATAACAAT
This sequence comes from Pinus tabuliformis, assembly GCA_031772625.1. Classification (NCBI taxonomy): domain Eukaryota; kingdom Viridiplantae; phylum Streptophyta; class Pinopsida; order Pinales; family Pinaceae; genus Pinus; species Pinus tabuliformis. The sequence goes on along the minus strand of CM062820.1, from coordinate 79,639,910 downwards.
AATATTTACGAAAAGCGTCTTACAATTAGTTAATGTTTTAATTGTAGTGTCAACCAGCAATGTAAGTGATTTGTTTTAATATTTGTAATCTACTTTTTATTTAAATATGAATGGTTTGGTTTTGGTTTTGTTCTTTTAATATCAAATTTACTGGTACGGGATGGTCATCGTGGTTATTGCCTTCGTCACTAGTGAGCTTTATATATGCTTGCCTATCTATAGAAGTTTCTTCCTTTTAATAATCCTATCGGCCTCTCTTTGTACCTTTTGGGACAATTGCTAGTTATAATGGTCAAAGGGTAAACAACACATTTCGGTGGTGGCTCCATTTCATAAAGCATACATAAATTGAATGTATATAATTCTATATTAAGTTTTATATAAATTGCATGTATACAATGTCATATATAGTTTATGGGACAAATTGCTTCTTTATCTGCTTGATGTATTCGACCCTTTTCTGTAAAGCCTCAAAATAAATGCTCCCAGCTTCTCTACAAACCCTTCATTGAATAGATTATCCCAAAGCCAGTTGCCAGCGTATCTACATAACTTTCTTTGTTGTCTTTGAAGGCGTCACATTCTAAAATGAAATGCTTTTATGTTTCCACTTTTCCGGAAGAGCAAAAAATGCATAATCTTTCCTCCCACACTTCCTTTGGCCTTTTCTAGCGCCCCGTTTCACAACGGAGTTGATGAGAATTAGTCCTTAACTGAGCAATAAGAATTTTGGCTCTCCAAGAGATATTGGCCTCTATGTATGCTTTTGGTTGATGACTACGAGTGGGATTAAACACTTCAATATAGTACTTCTTCTTTCTTCCTAGCTCCTTATCCCAAGTACGCTTGTGGAACTTTTCCATAACAAAAGTTTTTATCTCTTTGTTGTTTATGGGACACGCGTTCAAGCAAATACCCCATTTATTAAACCATTTATTATTTTGTTGCATCCAAGTTTTTTTGCTCTTACACAATCTATCATTAAAGACAACCTTAGGTCATCTACACTCTTCCATTTGCTCAAATTTTTTTAAATACCTTATGACTCGCACCATAGCAATTGCTTCAATAGGAGCAGTCCCTGTCTCACTTAACAAGATAGCATAAGGAACTGCACTTTTAATCTTAAATTTCTTTGTAATCAAACGCTTCTGAATTTTCTCAATTTGTCTCCACTGCATGTCGAATGTACTACTGGCCGATAGTTCACAACCATAGAGAATCACTGGAATCACTAGAAGCCCAAAAAGAGTTTGAGTGGTTTTCCAGCCCCATAACTTTGCCTCTCTACACCTATTTTGAAAAGCATAAAATTCTTTCCAACCCCAAAATTCTTTTCTTTCTACAACCATTCCAGCTCAGATTTTTGTTGAAGTCAATTATGAGGTATTTGTAATCCGCATCTTCTTCCAGAATGTTGCCTTCAAAGTAGAACTTATGTTGGTTATGTTTTCTTTACTTAGAGAAAACCACTACTTTCGTTTTGTTGATATTGACTTGCATCCCCACACTTCTACAAAAATGCTCAAGGGATAGTAAGTGCTCTTGCAAACCAAGAGTCGATTTAGCAATCAGAATAAGGTCATCTACATACAAAAGGAGCCATAGAACAAACTTTTGCCCAAATAGATACCATCACCCCCTTGCGAATTTAACCACTCCTCAAGCTTGTCGATATATAAACCAAAAAGGGTAGGAGATAGTGGGCAACCTTGCTTGACCCTGATATCGCTTCTAAAACTTTCAGAAATGCCTGCTGAAGTTCTAATTTTGACTTTCACCTCTTCATACAGCCTATGCACAACTGTTCTCAAATGTTTAGGAACCCCAAGTTCCTCCATTTTGTGCCAAAGCTTATCCCTAGGAACCAAGTCAAACGCTTTTCTGAAATCAACAAAGCAACAAAAGACTTCTTTCTTTTTCTCCCAAACTTTTTCAATGATGTACCTTAAAGTTATACAATGATTAACTATGGAATGTTTAGGTCCAAAACCTGCTTTCCCTTTAGCACACTTATCTCTTTCTTCTACCCACTTGCTAATTTTGTTTTCTAGCATGCTTCCAAATAGCTTTGCAAACAAAGGGTTTATCATGATGGTCCTATAATTGGAGGGATTATTGACGTCACCGCTCTTGAAAAGAGGTATTGCTAGACTAGTTATCCAATCTGTGGGGAGCCCTTGTTGAATGATGTTGTTGGAGATTTTTGTAATGTGAGGTGCAAGAATCTTTGAGCCCCACTTTAGATATTCTGCTTGGAGTTCAGCTAAGTCTTTTGATTTTCCAACACCCAACTTCTTGATACTCATCTCTACCTCTTGTACCGTGGAGAGTTCAGTATCAGTGTTGACCAAGGGGGGAGGGTCAACCTTGGGAACCTGCTCATAGAGTTGTCTTGCATAGTCAAACCATTCAGAAGCTGTAATATTATTTCCAATTTGTATTTTTTTCGGTTGGAGCTCCTTCCAAAATAATTTGGGATTATTTTTCCCAAGGAAGATTAGTTCTTCCCTCCTTGAAACCATGAAATCGACCTCTTTCTTGCTTAATAACTGCTTGTAAGCTTTGAGCTTTATGTTATCCTTGTTTGACCCTTTCCACATTCTCCTTGCCTTTTTGCATTCCTCGTCAAACCAAGCATTAACCAGAAAGCAATTTGTTTCGGACTTCTTAATTTTTGCTCTTTTGCACTTTCCAAGTGTGCATTGAATTAAATGTGTTAATTCATGACAATGAAGGCTGTGAATTGTAATTTTCTCCTTCTCGAAGAGCCTCTCTAGCGTCATTTTGAAGGTATTATAATTTTCTGGGGTCAAAAGAATTCTACCTTGTGGGAGATTTTGTTGGACATGCTGAATTTTGACTCTTCTTTCTAATCCAAGAGAAACATAAATAAATTGGCTTGTGACCTGATTTCAAGTCCCACAGCTGATCTCCAGTCAGAACTTCCTCCATTTTCTCACACAAACCATGCGAGCAAATTACATAATCTACCACACTTTCTCCATTGTAAGTATTGCAAGTGAAATTACGGACTTTGCCCATCTAGTCAAGCCATTACAAATGACTAAATCAAAGGCCCCACATAGAGTAAGCAATTGTTCACCAAAGAGATTGCAACCCATGTCCTCTGAAATTCTTTCCCACTATCGATTACTTTCTTATGTAAGCCAAATAGGGTCACAATCATCTTTACAACAAAGAATGCTAGCTTGCTCACTTGCAGTCCTAACATTGAAATCACCTACTTTAAGGACTTCACCTAGCTGCGAATATGTTGCAATATCCGCTTTTAAGGCTGCAAATGGATCTTTGTGGTCAATCCCTTTACCTTTGTAGATTTTTGAAACCTGGAGTGCAAAATAACATGCTGCAATTCTGATGTGGTTTCCATTTTCTGATATTTTAAACCAAATGAGTTACTTATTTGAGTCTTCTTTTTCTAACTGAATGAGATGACCTTCTTTCTCCCTTACTAAAACCATGATACCCCTATGCCCTTTGCCATTCCCTGCTGCCTTGTTCCACACTGCCTTCTTCCAGTATCGTTCAAAAAAAGGTGTCTTGCACCCTTGTTAGAAAATTATATTCTACGGAGCAATGGAACACATAAATATTGCAGAAATATAAACATAGAAACGCATAAAACAAGAGACACACAGATATACGTGGTTCACCCAGTTTGGGCTACGTCCACCCTGAACAACAAGTCCTTCCTTTCTATTATCCAGCAAAATGAAGACAACCTACAACAAATCTGCTGTAATACCCTCTGTTTTCTCTCACAGTCTCACCTCTTTAATTCTCGCCCAGAGAATACACATCTATTACACAACCTCAAATACAATGCCCTCATACAAAGAGAGGGGTTGCCTTCTAGGGAAAAAAACACTAAACTAAACATAAGTTCTACTGTCATATCATCCGCCTAATGAATGGCCCAGATTGACTAGAAATTACTATACTTTTACAAGGCAATTTTACATATGTTTTTAGCTTCGGGGGCGTTGCCCCCCGAAACCCCCGCCGGGGGACCGCTGGCCCCCGAACCCCCCCAGCCGTGGGGGGGATCAGCCCCCCCGAACCCCCGCTGGGGGGACAAGTCCCCCCCGCACCCCCCCGCGTGGAGGGGTGTACAAACTTCCTGGGGTTTACATCCGGCTGAAACAAAGACCTCTAAACAATCATGCTCCATACTCAACAACCCTTCATGCTCATGTGTTCCTATGAGGCAAATTATGTCTCTATCTTTCGCAATAGGCCCTAACCCAGGTCCTCGTCTCCATGGGTAACCTCTGCAGTTCCAACAAACTGATCTTAAGGAAATCTGGGTATGACTTAATTGCTATTTATTTTGACATGAAAGACTCACATTTGAGTCTTTGTGTCTGCTTTCCTATACTGACCTTGCTTTCTGATTTCCTGTTGAAGAGTTTGTTGCCTCTTCTTTATTACCATCTTGTTGCTCTATTTTGGAAGGAGGTCCAAATCGCGCTATCACAACTTTTCCTTTATAAATCCATGCTCTCTTGCCTTCATCTCTTGCTGCCCTAACCCGTAAAATTTCCTGCCTTCTTTCCTCCTGTTGTTTTACAGTTAAATCTTCTTCTAGGAAAAAACAAGAACCCCTCAAGAGATGCTTCTTGTTTAGAATGATATATTTATCACGCAAGCTAGGCATAATGACTTTTATCGGCCTGGTTCTCTCCCCGTTAAACTTACCCACCCTCCATGTTTAGTATATTTGTCCTTGCCATAACAACTTGTCTTTCAAGAAGTCTCTTGCACAATCAAGAGTACATTCATTTTTCCCATAGTCTTTCACCCCTTTAATAATTATGTTTGTTGCCCTATTTTGTCTTTCCTTGCTTTCACTATCTTGCATGTTGTCAACCTAAATATTTGTTTCTCCTTCCTTATTAGCATAATTACTAATAACTTGAGCCCAAGTTTTGGAAACTTTGGTGGAATCTCCTTTCGTTTCTTCTCTTGCGTTCTCTTCATGGTTGTTTAATTGGGCAATCATTTTCCCTTTATCCTGGGATGATTTCACATTCACCAACTCTGTACTTTCCACTACAGATTTCTTTATGTTTTTCACATCTGCCTTCATGTGTTGCCATTATGTCTTCCCTATCAAGAGAGCTTCCTGTAGCAATGCCACTTGTTCTTTTAAAACTTTATTTCTTTCTACTAAAGCCTTGTTCTCAGTTGTTATTATATGAGTTTTATGATCTCTTTCCTACCCTTTAGCTTCTAAAACCTCCAACCTTTGTTTTGCATTTAACAATTCTTTCACATAAAGATTAGATGACCAGGTGAGAGGTGTGGATGTGGGACTATATAAGGCAAAATCATTAATGACTTTTCCTTTGGACTTCTTGTTGCCACGTGCTTGTAGAGGAGACTTGTTTGAGTGCTTTTTGCAAAGGGCTCGAGTACTTTTCTTTTTAGATTGTTTCTTCCTTGTTTGCTCCCATTTTAGACGGGCTATTCTTCATTTTAAAATGGCCCGATATTGTTTGGCATTGACCCAAACCCACTTCCCAGCTTTGGCGGATGAGACAATTTTCACTTGTCCTAAATCATTTGTCTCCACATGTTTTGAAATTTATGTTCCTTTGTCATGTTTGAATGCATTTGTCGTCCAACCTGTTTCGAGAAATATGTAGGTCTATAAAATGCCAAGATTACTTCACACTGCTCCCTGTTGTTTAGGTTATTGTTGCTCCTTGCTCGCTGCTCGATATAAATTTATGTATGCATACAAATACATTTAAAAAATAAAAGTGCCAACTCATTTTAAAAATGGCATTTTACCTAGATTCCAAAAGTCGCTAGTACAAACTGCCTTCGCGCCATGGATTTCTGAAATGCAGTGCTGAACGATTTTAGAATTTCAATTAGTATTTTTTGAATTATTATTAATTCTGTAAACAAGGTGGAGGAAAAATGTTAGAAAACTGCATTGTGTGGAGATGTATCTGTGGAATGCGTAGAATTGAAAAGAAGAGACTTGTAAGCATGTCTACCTGCCCATCTTTACAATTTTTATGTTGATATATTTACATAGAAGCCAATACATGGTGCCACAATCTTGATTTTTATTGTCTTCAATACTTTTGAGATTGTATTTCTGCCAATAAGGAGTTGTCCTTCCAAAACTATGCCAACTCTTTTGTCCAAGTACTAGCAAAAACCTAGCATAATAAGGCATTAATTCTACAACTTTTGTTATTTAAGAAGATATGGATGAACCACTATATAAACTTTGGTATTATAAGGAAATTTATTCACCTTTCATTAACATCTCTCGTGAATTTGCATTCCCAACCAAAGAATAGTTGTCCTTTAAACAAACATCCTCTCAAAGTTGTAGCATGATAGCTATAAACATGGATGCCATTTTGTCATGGTAACATTTTGTGCCCTTAAATAGCCCATTGTATTTCTCAACATTCATTAGCCTCTCACATTGATGGAAGCTCCCTGCTCACTGTTGCCAGAATTTGGGGTGTTTTAGCTTTATATTCTCTTAAGCCTTGTTATTATCCTTATGGATCAGAATGCCGCACATATTTGATTCATAATGAACGATTATGATCTCTTGACAAATTAGACTCTATTCTCATTGATTTTATTGCTTCCAATGGAATGGTTTAAAGATAAACTACTATACAACACCATTCTGCTCTTTTACTACACGTTGCATGTTCTTCTTCCTTGGATCTAGGCCTTCGTTGCCTGGTCAGGAGTCGCCCAACATTAGGAGAATCTCAAGCAGAATCAGAATTGTAAATGACTGCGTTAATGATGGGGAAATATGGGCTAGGACGGACTCTGGGAGAGGAAGTTTCACCAAGGTTTTCGCAGCGTGCCTTGACAACTTTTCGTCAAATCAACGGTGGAAAACCAAAATAGTAATAACAGTTGTACCGTGGAAAACAAACGATAGACAATGGTAGGCACCCAACTGATTCAAAAGAGACACCTTCGGTATAATTACAAATGGTTGAACATAGTAGCTAGCTTTTGGTCATTGTTTATCAGTATGCTATACAAGCTTAACAAAGTAAAAAAAAACAATGATAATGCTTGCTAGACCTAAAGATAAAATGCCATTTGGAACTGCCCTTAGAAGGAAACTAGGCCTAAAATTTGGAAAGGAAAGGTAGCAAAAAATCAAGAGTTTTTGCAATTAAGGAAACGAACCCTATAAAGTTAGATAAATTATCTATTGAAAATTGATTGTGAAGAGAAGAAACCTTTAAAAAATTAGAAATTAAAAAGGGTTGTTGCAACCCACTTCCTTTGAAGAGGAACATAGCACAATTAGGGAGTCCTTTAAAGAGACAAGAGTGATCTCCACTTGGATTTTACCACCATCCATGTTTTCCACCAACCAGGAGACCAACATGAGCAGGATTTGATTCTGCTTTCCGATCAACTCTACATGGTTATGAAGATTATTTCCATTCTTCTCCTGAGAAGATATTGTGTGCTAATAAATCTCCACCATGCAATGGAATTTAGTCTCCCTAGTGCAACTTGAACCTGGGTCCAATAGAAAATCACTAGTCATGGCTCCAGTTTCCTCTTTTGCTAGGAAAGACTAAAAAATATTTAGCTTTTTCTTCAACTACATTTAACCTATTGCACATATTAATCATAATGGCATAGATATAGATAGAGGTAATTACAATCACATTAGACTTTGCCCTAGTTCGACGCATCGAGGCATTTCCTTTATGAGCCAAATGAGGAGCCATATTGCCAATAAGATAATAGACACAGGCTTATATCCAAAATTGATAACCAACGTGCAAACACAAATAGACAAACAAAAGATACAAAAATGGAGAAGGAATGTTACCTCTGCTTTCTCCCTTAAACCCCACATAAATTATATTATTGTGCAACATTATCAGGTAAAGGGGCTGAGGTAGTAGGGAAATATTCCACACATGAATTTGGCTACCTCTTGCTCGAATCATCATGTCCATTGTTGCGAGTTTGCTTGTTTTCCTTACTGCGTCATGAATGCACCATTACATCTCCTTCTCTAATTTGCACAGGGGCTGTAGTTCTAGCAGCCATGTCGCTCCATGGAAATGCTTATTATTATGTATAGGGGTGACTTTCAAAGCCCTTTCAAAATAACAATTGACAACCGATGGGGAGGGCTTGTGCCATTCCTTTGCCCTGCAATGTAACTGTGAGTCATCCAATGCATGCACTGTTTCCATAAACTATTACATTATTGTAATTTTTGATTTTCAATCTAGTTTATGATAACAAGTGTATTTTATTTATTGTGTGTGTTTGGGAACCTATCTTGAGCCTCTTGTGCCTCTATTGGTTGACCTAACCCTCTAGATTGAACCATAGGAATCAACTCAAATATTGAAGTTACTCTTTAATCCACCCAAATCCTAATTTCCCATATTTATTCTTAGGTGAAAATCATTGTAGAACCCTCACACAACACTTAACTTCAGATAATTGGGTTATTTGATCCCTAAAAACTACCAAAGAAATCTCTTCTATTAGATTGTATCAATCACTAAAATAAAGGGAATTGTGACTGAGGTCACAATGGTAACCTTCCCATTGTTGCATTTAAATTAAAATACATAATAAAACTTTACATTAAAATGCTAAATTTTACGATAACAATAAATGCTAAATTTTACAATAACAATAATAACCACAAAAAATAGTTACTTTCTAGTTGATATCTCAAATCATATAGAATAAAACTAAAACTATTTTTAAATATTTACTTTCTTGTTGATATCTAAAATCATATTATATCTAGAATAACTAAAACTAATTTTCAATTTGCCAAAAGTAAAGCTTCTTTAAGAATAAAGATATAGAACAATAACCAAAAACACACCGAATAATAGGCAAACACCCAAAAACATTTTAGAAGAGTGAATATATAAATATATACAAAATACCCCCAAAAATAAAAATGTGATTTTCTTTCCATAATAATAATATAATAATAAAAAGCCAATTAGTGATTATTCCTGAATTATAATAATAAATTTTACCTCTTTTGGGAAAAAAAATAAAAACCACTATCAATTTCAATGTCATTATTTGAACATTTTAGTTTGGGCTGGTTGTGTGTCTGGACATAATCTTGCTCCAGTAACAGATCCTTTCGTCTGCCATTACTAATCATATTTCTGAAAATTGAAACCCACGTCACCATACGGAACCCTAGGTGGCAAACGCAAAATTGACTTCTTCGAGACGCTGATGCAACGGAAGAGCACATGACAACATCACAGAATCTCAGATGATTCTGATTCCTTTACCCTTTTAAGTTATCAAATTATCTATTTACTATAATTCTGAAACCCATTTTACCCAATTTTTTCTTTGCTGATCATTGTATGAATCCATGGCCGTGCTTTCAATCCGGCCATTGAGCTCGGCGTGCCAAAGACCGAGATGCGTCGTTGCAGAACCGAGTTCGCAAAATTGGAGGAAAAATAGATTCTGCGTGCAAGTATCTGATCCGTCCTCTAATTTTATGATCCCGCTAACATTACCTCATGGACGTTTAATGTACCATCCTGAGGCCACCAGGAGAATTTCCAATTACCGCGGGGTACGCTCTCCTCATCTTTGAAGCTATATTTTGAGCAACGGGTTGTATTTTTTTCCCAAAATCTTAAGATTTCAGCTTTATTTATCAATCAGGAAACCCTAAATATGTTGTTGAATGAAACCCTAATTTAAGATGTCGAGGTTGCGATCAAGTGGCCGAATCAAAACAATATCAATGCTCAGACCTGGGTTAAAAACCTTCCGAAGACATGTTTCTGGGTTAATGAGGGAAACTGAACTAACTACCGTGTTCAAGACCATTGGGTGGAAATCTCATTAACGTAACAACCAAGGTATGCGGCCGATCTCAGTGGAGTAGGTCAGGTGCAAGCAATTGATGAATTTTGCATTTAAGCCAAATGTAATGCCCACTTCCTTAACAAAAGACACTTCATTTTTACCGTAAAAAACCCTAATTTTGCTAAAGGTGGGTTATAGGTTAGCCAAAAAGGATTCAAGTGGCCATATACAGATCAAAATACGGATGATTGCACAAGAGTGGAACCAGTAATCTTTCGGGGGCCAACACTTGGCTTGTGTTTGCCTTATATTCTTGTTCAAAGAGTACTTTGCATATTTCATCAGTGCAGATCGAGCAACCTTCTACAGCCCACAGATGTGTATTTCAACATAGGAGATTGATTGGACGTATAGGGCGAATTTTGCATTTAAACCAAAGGTAGAACTCACTTCACTTATGGTCATTTACCAAAATACAAAGAACAAGATACACGTCTATTTTTGATAATGCAGGGTTATATGTTGCCCAAAAGGATCCACCCACAGCACATGCGCGCATATACACGCAGTTTGAATTCATGGGGGTCAAACAAGTGATCTTTTACAGACCAAACACGGATGGCTCTATGAGAGTGGAACTAGTAACCTTTCTGGGGCAAGACTTGGCCTTTGCCTGTCTTACATTCCTGTTTACCAATCAATTTGCAATGATACTTTTACAGAGTTCGTGAGTATAGAATAAGTGACCTTTTAGAGCACATCTGCACATATACACAATTTTTTTTGTTTTCTCTTTCTATTGTTTGACAGAAGCTTCCTCTTATCATGATGCAGAAAGCATGCCTTTCCCTAATCAGGGAGTATTACGATGAATGTAGCTAGTATACAACAGTAAAGGAAATTCCTTAGGCTAAGAAGCTGTGGAGGGGGATCTTTATTTCGCCAAATTTGCCAATGGACTTGTGCCTGAACCAACCATTTGAGATGTTCTGTTTGCAGGGATGAGATGGCCTTATGAGGGGTGAAACATGTCAATGGGGGGTTTGAACATTGGTGGGGTGAATTTCACTGCCCCTTCTCAACCATTGAACTGAGATTACGTTAACACACACACAAAGATTGAGACCGCAGGTGTTGAACATGTGATCTTTTACAGACAAAAATACAAATGAATGGAACAAGTAAATTTTTGTTCTGGGTGGTGCGCAGGACTTGGCCCAAGTCTGCACGACATCCCTGTTCACCAATCAATTTGCAATGTTACTTTTGCAGAGTTAATGAGTAGAGAACAATTGATCTTTTACAGACCTAAAACATAAAGAATTCCATGACAAGGTTTTTGGGGCAAGACTTGGCCTGTGTCTCCCTGACATTCCTGTTCACCTGTCAATTTGCAATGGTACTTTCACAGAGTTCATGAGTATAGAACAACTGGCATTTTTCATCCATGCATATACATACAGAGATTGAGACAGCGGATGTCAAACAAATGACCGTTTATAAACCAAAACACAAATGACTACATGAGAGTGGAGCCAGTAAAGGGGGCAAGACTTGGCCCATGTTTGCCTTACATCCCTGTTCACCAATCAATTTGCAATATTACATTTGCAGAGTTCATCAGTATAGAACATTCGACCTTTTATGGACCTAAACACAAATGACTACATGAGAATGCTTTGAGGAGCAAGACATGGCCTGAGTCTGCTTTATAGACCTGTTCACCAGTAAATTTGGAATGGCAATTTGCAGAGTTCATGAGCATCGAACAAGTGACCTTTTACAGTTTATTGGTGCATATGCATATGGAGATTGAGACCACGGGTGTCGAACAAGTGACCTTTTACAGACCAAAATACAAATGGCTACATGGGAATGGAATCAGTGAACATTTTGGGTGGCAAGAATTGATCTATCTCCGTGGTGCATCCCTCTTCATCAATCAATTTGCATTGTTATTTCTGCAGAGTTCATGAGTATAGAACAAGTGACCTTTTACAAACCAAACACGGATTTCTCCATTCAAATGGAATGGAACTTGTAACCTTTTGGGGCCAAGACTTGGCTTGTGTCTACATTAGTGCTACTAGACTCTTTCAAGTCTGAATCGACTCTCAAGTCTGTCTCTGCTCTTTGAGCAAACCGAGTTGAGTATGACTTGGTTTGCAATGCGAACATAATTCATATTGACTCGACAAGTCTGTATTGCAAATCAGACTTGGTTCTTGCATGTATTAAAGGCACAATAAATGAAAAAGTACTCATTTTTCAGACAATCAACAAACCTATTGATTCCAGTGTTCCACCAAGTTTTGGCAATGTAGGGATGTCTCAGGATTTCTGGAGAGAAATCTTAAAATTTAGGGGACTTCATAGAGGATGTCATGGTCATGGGAGACCCTACCCCATATATATATATATATATATATATATATATATATATATGTTGCACGACTCGTACTCGTATAAGACTCGTCGACTCGTATAAGACTTAGGAACGACCCTTATAAGACTCGTCAAAATACAAAAAGAACTTAAAATACGGTAAATTCTAAGCACAAAAAAGAAACTAATGACAATTCCGGTCCTTATAGTTATAAAAACCACAATATATGCAATAATTCATGCCATCATCTCATATCTATACAAGTACAACATAACATATTCGATTTTTGTAAGCAAAACATTTAGATACTGAATAAGAAAAGGACTCATGATTCCATAATTAAAATAAAAAATGTTTGCAAGTTCAAAATTCAAATACATATGTCATAAATGACAAATGATTGTCTCATAACAATCTTGAGTCTTATCACCCATGGACGGCTAAAATAAGCCCTCGTGGAGCTAGTGGTAACATCGGAAGATTGAAGCAATTGTGAGGCAGGTGTATTTGGAGTCTCCATTTGAGATGGCAAACTAGAGAGATCCTTAGTCTCTTCATCAAGCCAACTCAAATCAGGGGCCTCCTCCTTTACAACCCAATCAGACTCTAAATCAATAGTATCCAATAAAATTGGATCTGTATCCTTTGGTTGCACTTGTTTTGTGAGCATTCGAACATTGTAGTAGATGAAAACCAACTTCTCCAACCTCTCATGCTCCAACCTGTTTCTCTTTTTGCTGTGGATGTGCTCAAACATTGACCAATTGCGCTCACAAGAAGAAGCATTGCAGGGTTGACTCAGAACTCTAATTGCGAATTCTTGTGATTGTGGTGCCTGAGTGCCACAATCTATCCACCACTGAGCTGTAAAAAAAGAACAATAAAGATTACTAGTTTGCAATGCCAAACATATAAAAGGGAACTAGCAAAATTACAAGCTAAGTTCTAACAATTTGCACTTACAAGGCATTTTCTTGTCCTTGAGACGTTGCCTTGAGTTGAATCCAAAGATGCCGAATGCTTCCTTGTACATATCTCGTTATATATTGATTTTGTTCTGAATATCTAGATCCGGGAACATCTTCTCAATGCATATCATGACACCTCTCACCTCGGGATCTCTTTGAATGCTAGACTCCTCATTATAGAATAAGCTTGGATTGAGATATGCTCTTGCTGTATGTAATGCTGAATGTAGTTGCTTGTCTCGCCTGGAATCAATAATTTGCCATATAGGGAGATATTTAGATTCATTTCCCTTATAGAAAGTCTTGATGGACTCTTTGGCCCTGTCCATGCCCTCATAAATATATCCCATTGCAGGTTTCTCTCCATCCATCAATCTCAAGACTTTCACAAGGGGCTCAATGAAGCTGACAATCTCAGGCACTTTGTCCCGCAAACTATCAACAAGACAGATGTTTTCATAGACATTGTTTCCGGTTTTGTGCTAACTTTCCAGAATACCTATTGCTGGCTACAAAACATTCTTCCCAAAGCTTGGTACTCATACAAAAGGTTTTGGAGGGAAAGAAAGTTTGTAGCAAACTGTGTGACAATTGGGCGACTAAGCTCACCCTGTGTGAATTCCCTCATAAGGTTCAACACCCAAGCATGATTATAAATATACTTGGTAATATGCTTGCATTCTTGCACAACGTCTTGCACCCACTCCAACTTCCCAATGTCCTCTAGCATCAAGTCTATGCAATGGGCAACGCATGGAGTCCAAAAAATGGTGGGATATTTGGCACAAAGCAACCTTCCAGCTGCCACATAATTTGCTGCATTGTCCGTGATTACTTGGATAACATTTGCAACCCCAACTTCCTCCACCACATCAGCCAACAATGAAAAATTCAAATGTGTATCTTTTACATTTGTAGATGCATCAATGGATTTTAGGAACATGGTTCCTTTAGGGCAAGCTACAACAAAATTTATTATTGTTCTACCCCTCTTATCTGCCCACCCATCAGACATAAGTGTATAACCTGTAAATTTCCATGAGCTTTTAATGCTCTCCAATTGTTCCTTGACACACTCAAGCTCCTCATCTAGTTCTTTCCCCTTAAGTGCATTATAAGATGGGGCTTTGTATCCAGGGCCAGCACATGCAATGACATCCACCATGGGTTGATAAAAATAAGACCTTGCATAATTGAATGAAAGACTATTATAGTTCCAAAACCTCCTCATTGCCATATCTGCCTCCTTCCTCTTCTTATCATTGAAACTGTCCAAGGTTGGTTGAGATCCTGGAGTTGTACGAGCACTGAAGAAAGAAGAGGTTATACTCCTGTTTGCCATAGCAGTTGAAGAGGAGCTACCAATACCTGGACTTTGAAATTGTGTTTCACTTTGAGATGAAGATCTACCTATCCCAACAATCTCATCCTTCCTTCTTGCCCTCTTAGAACTTGCTTCTTTAATGGATTCCAAAGAAGCTACCATTTCAGTAGTGACTTCTTTAGGGAAACTTTGACAACATCCCACACCATGCCCAAGAATTTTGGCTAGGTGGTATTTCAGCCTGTTTATGCCTGCATGCATTGTGGCATTGCAATAATTTCACTTGATATTGTGGTCATTACCGGGAATGATTTGTTGACCATGTGCCCATGCCGGATCACGAGACTGTCTGAAACCCTTTGGTGGCATGGTGACAAGTTTTTTTTTTTTTTGCCCGTGTCGCTGAGAAACTCAGCCACAGGCATTCCCAAACAAAAAAATTTTGCAAACAAAAAAAATAAAAAATGAAAACATTCTAACTAGGTTCACGAAGCGTATCTGAAGCTTAGTTTGATTCGATGAAACCTCCTTTAGCCTCCTCCAACAGCTCCTTCATGCTCCTTTAGTTGCACTCTCAAGTTTCAACACTCACACAAATTAGCCAAACACTCAAATGACAAGTGAATGAGAAATAGAAGGGAGAGAGGTGCTTATAAAGCCTTTTTTTCCTTCCAATTTTCCTTTTCCTCCACCTCATTTCCAAAATAGAAAAAATAAATAAAAAAAATTCGAATTTTTGGACAGATTGTGGGTTATGATGCCCAGAGGGTCTTATACCGGTCCGATGAGGGTTTAATGGGCTACCCGTGGGTAGCTGGGTCTTATTCAAAACCCGCCGGGTCCAGGTCTAGACCGTGGGTTCTATGCGGGTCACCCAACCTAGCATAGGACCCGTCCTTACCTGCTAGTTTTATGAGGGTCGTGCTTCACTGATATATATATGTGTGTGTGTGTGTGAAAAATTTGAAATATAAAAGCGCAATTAATCGCAAATTTGTATCATCAATGCAACAATATACATGATCCAACTGGTATCTAAGTCATTTAGAAATTGATATTCAAACTAGGAAGATCATTGTATTTCTCATTGTAAAATCATCAATGTCCAAAACACAATTTAATACAATGATATCTCAGATAATTACATCTATAGTCATTTAAATGGTGAAGAGTCAAGATTGGCATAAAAAATAACAAAAAGAGAAAGGGAATAATTCTCAAGCCACTAATCATGCTCAATCAGCGTCTGCTTGGTCTTCTGCATCTATGTGCTATGGGAAACTATCAACATCACCTATGGGAATGTGAAGACAGCTGGCCCATTGTTGAAATCTAACCATTACTCTAACATTTCCAGCCAAAGAAATAAGAAAAGATTGATCCTACTTCAAATTTTCACTGAAAGAATACTTGCTGGGCCTGGAATATGTTTGGAAGCTTGTTGTTCCCAAAAATCCAATTTCAACCCCTTAATATATTCAAACTAGTGTGTTGTAGGGTCTGAGAGGGCTATAAAGAGAAGAAAAAGCAAGTTGAGGGTGGCAGGATCCCCACTGTTAGCGCTTGAAATTTCACCTCAGGCTGAGAAAGGTAAACTTCAAGGCAACATCAAACCACTTAGCCTCGTAGCTAGCCCTACGGGGCAGGAGAGGGCTCTCTCCGGTCTATCTCGGTAAAGATCTTCAACGGGCGAGATAGCCAATGATGAAACACTGATTTTAGGCTAGTAAACTGATCAAAAGGTTTAATTTGGGATTTTTAGGGTTTTGGTGGAAAATTGGGGAAAGGCAATTCTGGGTGCGGGGATTGGACACAGTTTTTGCAGGGGGTTCTTTGGGGCAAGGTAGGAGACTGTACTGATGCCTTTAAATTAATTGAATGGATAGAAATGACCGGTGAGGAGCTAAAGAGAGCAAGAAACCTTCAAGAGTTCTCTTTAGACAAATGAAAACATAAATATTAAGCAAACTTAAAAGCAGAACATGGCAATCATGAATTCTACTTTAGCACTTCATTTGCCTAATTTGCAGAAGGAAAAGTAAAAAGATGAATCACATAACAAACTCACAAGTACAAAGAGAAACACACCATCAATACATGTGACCACAAGAATCCCAAAAAGGACTGCAAAACCCTGGTCTTTCTTCCTTTGCCAAAATTGCAGAGATACAATGAGTAATACAATAGAGCTTCTCCCTCAAGAGTCCAACCTCTCCAACCATGAAAATGATTTAGAAAATACATAATATAGGCAAGCTAACACCTTTCCTTGCCTCTAGGGGTCGAGCTCATCCTTCTAGGAGCTGTTTCAACCAATTATAAACTGAGCACTAAAATCTAGGCAGTCAAAACAACTTGCCTCTATAAGCTAGGAAACCAATTCATTCATTAAATGTTTGCTATTTCATGAATGAATCTTCTAGAATAGGTAAATAAGTGTCATGTCAACATGAAAATACATTAATTACATCAAAGAGGGTGAAAAATCCCATCACAAGTCAAAACTGGTCAAAGCTGGGCGAATTCCTGAGCTGTAGATGAAAAATTGACAAACTTTCCCAACAGGTCGCGCTCTCTTCCTGAACGGGTTGCGCTACTTTGGAGCTGCTTTTGAGGCACTTCCAGGTGTCCAAATGAGGCAAAAGTGGGCTTGTTGGAAAGGTCTGGATGTCTACTTTCCAACCCAAGTGGAATTTCTGAATTTGGTGGTCATTTGCCCCTCCAAAATTGCAATCTCCCAAGACTGCTTCCTGTGTGTCAAAAAGGTGGCAGAAAGTCATTTTTTGCTTGTTTTTTGACTTTCTGGAGGCCCAAAACTTGGTGAAATTTCTTGGCAATGGCTGAGCAAGTGTAACTTTTCATGACAAATCCAGAAATGCTGAGTTTTCCCAAAATGGAGTTGCCCAACGAAAGGGTCGCGCGCGGCGCGTGACCCATTGGTGGAGAAAACCTGTTTTTTGCCCAAAAAATCACAAATGACCCAAAATGCTCAATTTTTTTTGAAATTTGTGTTGGAGTTGAGTTATTTAGTATCATGCTCAGTCAAAGAGGCTTTGGCCAAAATTTGTAGTGGATCGGTCCTTTTCCGTCATTTTAGTGCCTTGGCCAACTTCCTTGGATCTGGGGATTGTAATTTTGACATTTCTCTAAACCATGGCACCTGTGCAAAAAGTGAAGGAGGTTTTTCTTCTTTGGCATGTTGTGGACAAAAACCTCTCTCAGTTTTCCAAAATTCATCTTCTATTGCTCTGAAACATCATTTGAGTGCAACGTATCCCGATGTGTGGAACAAGGGATTTTGTCGAAATGAAGCGAAATGAAGGGGATAAGGGGCTTCTAAATTCTTGAGGAAATTTTTGGGAGTAGGGAGGGATGTTAGGAAGTAGGGGAAAGTGGAATCGCGGAGATCGAGTGAGGGGAAGGGGTCCAAAAGGGCAAAACACAGGCCCAACCTAGAAAATTGCCAGGTTGTAGCTAGAAACTAGGGTTTGTGCAAAAATGAGGAATTTGGGGGATCTCAGTGATGGAAAGTGTTTAATAAGGTACATGAAGGATAGGGGAAGGTGTATGAACATCTGGATACAAGTTTTGCTAATGATTTGACCGTCCAAGAGAAATTAGCTTTCAAAACCCTAGGAGAGGGAAATGACCTTGCCTGGGCGCAACTGAAGCATGAACAAGGTGTAAAATGACTCATTAGACACTGACATGATAATGAAAACCCTATGAATGATGATAGACTCAGCTGAATAGTGACATAGATTGGCATTTGGGCAACTTTGAAAAGAGTGAGAGCAAACCTTAGACCTAATGCCTAGTGACCAAATTTTGTTTGAAGACTCACTGAAATGACAAAATTTGACCTTGACACTTCAAAATCACTTTGTAAGAGCATGTTTGATCACTGGAGGAAGGCTGGAAAGACTGACGCTAACATTGGCTCCAATGGGGATGGTAGCTCCTTGGAGGTGCCAAGAACCGCAGACCTCTGGGAGAGCTAGACGGTGCCTTTATCCATTGGGCAATGGAGTCATTATTTCGGCAAACGACACAAGACTTTGACTCATTTATTGACTGAAAGCTGACTCAAGCCGACACAATTATGAAACCATCATGACTGAAAACTGACTCATAAATGACTCATGACTGACTCATAAATGACTCATGACTGACTCAACGAAAACAAGAACTTACAAAGCTTATTAAAGGGCAGTAGTCCATCAAGATTTGAAATCATGATGACAACCACCTGTGTTTCTTACAAGACAATATACCATCAAACTATATCAAAATGCCAATGCAACCAATCAAGCAGATGCCTTCTTGATTGGTTCTCCTGATCAGATCTTCTGGTCAACAACGAATACTGGTAACTGGGCATCCAAAAATATAGTCGACCATATTCTCCTTCATCACTGAATACTGCAATAATCACCTTCACTGTTGATTGCAACAGGGCTGCCATTGGATCTTGAAAAACATGAAGTTTTGCCACTGCCACCTCCTGTTGAAAGAACAAGGTATCTTTTGCTTCAAATTCTGATCTGCCTTCATCATGTGCTTCGGTAAAAGTATGCTCATGGGCTTCAAAAAACTCTGAACAAGTAGATGAGCAGATCTCTTCTTGGAAAAACATTTCAGCACATGAAACATATGAAGAATCTGAAAGGTAATCCTGTATGCTCTGATCTTCTGTAGTTTGAATATATGGTAAGTCATCCTCATATGATATGATAGCCAGATTCTCATTACATTCATCAATCATGAGAAAAGAAATTTCAGATGTTTCGTGAAACCCAACACTAACATTTCTATCAGCTATCATAGATTCATCCAGAGAAACCTTTTCACTTACTTGAACGAAGATCTTGTCTTGTTTTTCACAGAGGCAAGGAACTACCTCCTCATGAAGATCTAGTGCTGGTGAGATGAGAGCATTTAGGTCTGCTACTCCGTCTTCTTCATTGGAGGCAGCCGCGACAATACAACTCTCTTTTATGAGATCCGGAACAACATGTTTTGCCTCATCACAATTTATCTCCCGATCTGATTTATCATCATCACTTTCTGAGATTTGAACATTACTTTCCTGCGTTACCTGCATGCTGTCTTCTTCTATGGACAGATCTGAAACAACATTTGCTCTTTCCTCATTTTCAACCATATGGAAATCTTCAAGCTCCTGATCTTGATTCTGCTGCAAAATTTCCTGATCATCTTGATGGCTATCCACTAGGTTCTCTTCATGTTGCTGAAATGGATTTTCATACAGAGCCTCCATGATCTCAACATCCATAAAATTATCATCTTCATAATATTTCTCAAGGCTTTCAATAAAACTATAAGCATGCTTGCAACAGTCATGAACCAAATTTAATGATGGATAAGATGCTTGATATCTTTCAATGAACAAGGCATGAAAATCCTTTAAACAGTAAATACAAGCAGGCGACAAACTTTCATACCATGATTGGGCCTCACCTTCCAGGGAGGCCAGGAATATCTTCATCAAGCAATCTTCAGGAAAATCCACCTTCAACTTGCGAATATGCATATGAAATCTAACTAGATGTAAAGCAGCATCCTTCTTACCATCATCATTAAATGTAGGCAAATTCCTTGACCAATCTACTTTCGGAATTTATTTGGAAAACCAGGGATGTGATCTCGGCTCAAGGGAGCATATCTTCTTGTGATTCGGTCCATCTCACAGCTACTGATCTCTCTGCAGTGAAATCACCATGAAGCACTGATCGCTGGATTCTTCAGTGAAAGGAGTCGCCAAGTGAATGATTTCAGCCTTGTCAGTGTCTGATCGTTGTTCACCATCAACAATCAGATTTGAACTTGATACATGTACTGGGGTAAAATGAAAATGAAGTGCTGTATTCACAAGCTCACGGAGATGGACTGAAGCAGCGTTTATCTACTTCCGCTTATGCAAAGCAAAAGCGTTTCGAAGGCTACCTGGCATAACTTTAGGCTCCGTCTAAGACTTATGAAACAAACACATCAATCAACAAACAAGTTTGTTCTCCCCAGTATGGTCGCCAATATGTTAGCTCTTGAAATTTCACCTCAGGCTGAGAAAGGTAAACTTCAAGGCAACATCAAACCACTTAGCCTCGTAGCTAGCCCTACGGGGCAGGAGAGGGCTCTCTCCGGTCTATCTCGGTAAAGATCTTCAACGGGCGAGATAACCAATGAGGAAACACTGATTTTAGGCTAGTAAACTGATAAAAAGGTTTGATTTGGGATTTTTAGGATTTTGGTGGAAAGTTGGGGAAAGGCAATTCTGGGTGCGGGGATTGGACACAGTTTTTGCAGGGGGTTCTTTGGGGCAAGGTAGGAGACTGTACTGATGCCTTTAAATTAAGTGAATGGAGAGAAATGACCGGTGTGAAGCTAAAGAGAGCAAGAAACCTTCAAGAGTTCTCTTTAGACAGATGAAAACATAAATATTAAACAAACTTAAAAGCAGAGCATGGCAATCATGAATTCTACTTTAACACTTCATTTGCCTAATTTGCAGAAGGAAAAGTAAGAAGATGAATCACATAACAAACTCACAAGTACAAAGAGAAACACACCATCAATACATGTGACCACAAGAATCCCAAAAAGGACTGCAAAACCCTGGTCTTTCTTCCTTTGCCAAAATTGCAGAGATACAATGAGTAATACAATAGAGCTTCTCCCTCAAGAGTCCAACCTCTCCAACCATGAAAATGATTTAGAAAATACATAATATAGGCAAGCTAACACCTTTCCTTGCCTCTAGGGGTCGAGCTCATCCTTCTAGGAGCTGTTTCAACCAATTATAAACTGAGCACTAAAATCTAGGCAGTCAAAACAACTTGCCTCTATAAGCTAGGAAACCAATTCATTCATTAAATGTTTGCTATTTCATGAATGAATCTTCTAGAATAGGTAAATAAGTGTCATGTCAACATGAAAATACATTAATTACATCAAAGAGGGTGAAAAATCCCATCACAAGTCAAAACTGGTCAAAGCTGGGCGAATTCCTGAGCTGTAGATGAAAAATTGACAAACTTTCCCAACAGGTCGCGCCCTCTTCCTGAACGGGTTGCGCTACTTTGGAGCTGCTTTTGAGGCACTTCCAGGTGTCCAAATGAGGCAAAAGTGGGCTTGTTGGAAAGGTCTGGATGTCTACTTTCCAACCCAAGTGGAATTTCTGAATTTGGTGGTCATTTGCCCCTCCAAAATTGCAATCTCCCAAGACTGCTTCCTGTGTGTCAAAAAGGTGGCAGAAAGTCATTTTTTGCTTTTTTTTTGACTTTCTGGAGGCCCAAAACTTGGTGAAATTTCTTGGCAATGGCTGAGCAAGTGTAACTTTTCATGACAAATCCAGAAATGCTGAGTTTTCCCAAAATGGAGTTGCCCAACGAAAGGGTCGCGCGCCGAGAAAACCTGTTTTTTGCCCAAAAAATCACAAATGACCCAAAATGCTCAAAATTTTTTGAAATTTGTGCTGGAGTTGAGTTATTTAGTATCATGCTCAGTCAAAGAGGCTTTGGCCAAAATTTGGAGTGGATCGGGCCTTTTCCGTCATTTTAATGCCTTGGCCAACTTCCTTGGATCTGGCGATTGTAATTTTGACATTTCTCTAAACCATGACACCTGTGCAAAAAGTGAAGGAGGTTTTTCTTCTTTGGCATGTTGTGGACAAAAACCTCTCTCAGTTTTCCAAAATTCATCTTCTATTGCTTTGAAATATCATTTGAGTGCAACGTATCCCGATGTGTGGAACAAGGGATTTTGTCGAAATGAAGGGGATAAGGGGCTTCTAAATTCTTGAGGAAATTTTTGGGAGTAGGGAGGAATGTTAGGAAGCAGGGGAAAGTGGAATCGCGGAGATCGAGTTAGGGGAAGGGGTCCAAAAGGGCAAAACACAGGCCCAACCTAGAAAATTGCCAGGTTGTAGCTAGAAACTAGGGTTTGTGCAAAAATGAGGAATTTGGGGGATCTCAGTGATGGAAAGTGTTTAATAAGGTACATGAAGGATAGGGGAAGGTGTATGAATATCTGGATACAAGTTTTGCTAATGATTTGATCGTCCAAGAGAAATTAGCTTTCAAAACCCTAGGAGAGGGAAATGACCTTGCCTGGGCACAACTGAAGCATGAACAAGGTGTAAAATGACTCATTAGACACTGACATGATAATGAAAACCCTATGAATGATGATAGACTCAGCTGAATAGTGACATAGATTGGCATTTGGGCAACTTTGAAAAGAGTGAGAGCAAACCCTAGACCTAATGCCTAGTGACCAAATTTTGCTTGAAGACTCACTGAAATGACAAAATGTGACCTTGACACTTCAAAATCACTTTGTAAGAGCATGTTTGATCACTGGAGGAAGGCTGGAAAGACTGACACTAACACCCACCACGGTTTAAACTTTGAAGCAGAAAAAAAGGTTATGTTGTTTTTGTTTTCTGTGCTTTTATGAAGATGTACCTCCTGTAAGAGATGTCCTAGGGTGCCCTCAACTTTCAAGTACCTGGGGCATCCCATTTCTGCCAGGGACATCCCCAGTGAAGTCCCTAAGCACTAGGGGTGTATATGGGATGTTCCTGATGAAGTCTCTGAGTCTGGGGAATGCAGGAAGTGTAAGGAATGCATCCTTATCCCCTGGGTTGTGTCCTTATAGAACACTGAATTGTCCAGAATCCATGGCATTTTGTAATATGTAGTTAAATTGTCTAGTCTACAAATGTTGGATTGTATTATTACTAGAAATTTCCATCATATGGAGATTGTAAGTATTTATTGTTGGTAGAATGGGAGAAAAAAACAAGAAAAGAAACAACAAAGAAACCACAAATGACCAAGACGTGAAACTGAATCAGAAAACTGAATTGAATGGAAACTTATTTAACAATGATTCTCCGTGTTTTTATTTCATGGGCATTCGATAGTTTTATATCACCAACTATCGTTACATAATTAATTATTCGGTATACAACTGTCTATTTACATTTACCTAAAGTTACTAATTCGTTGTCAAACTAACAAACTCCACCTTGACAACAATTTTCCCATTCATCATCTTTCTTGCAAGCCAAGAGAAGCTAAACACCACCGCAACTTCTCTACTGTAACTGGCTTTGTGAATATGTCTGCACAATTTTCTCGTGTATGGACCTTTTTAAGAGCTACTTTTCCGCCATCGATCACATGTCTCAGAAAATGATACCTTACATCAATGTGCTTGGTTCTGCTGTGATAGGCAGGGTTTGTAGCCAAGTGAATAACACTTTGACTGTCACAAAGTACATTCACTTTCTCCTGCGTTCTTCCAATTTCATCGAGCAGACCCTTTAACCAAATTGCTTCTTTACTAGCATCTGAAGCAGCAATATATTCGGCTTCGGTAGTGGACAATGCAACTGTTTCTTGAAGCTTTGACATCCAACTAATTGCTCCACCTGCAAGAGTAAAGACATAACCTGTAGTAGATCTTTTTTTGTCCAAATCACCTGCATAGTCAGCATCTACATGTCCGCAGACTAATCCTTCACTATCGTTAAAGACGATGCAATGGTCACTTGTGCCTCTTAGATATCGAAGCACCCATTTCACTGCTTGCCAATGTTCTTTACCTGGATTTGCCATGAACCTGCTAACAACTCCAACTGCATGTGAAATGTCAGGTCTTGTAGATACCATCGCATACATTAAGTTGCCTACAGCGTTTGCATATGGTACATGAGACATATACTGCTTTTCTTCATCAACTCTAGGACTCAAAACCGAAGAAAGCTTAAAATGGGAAGCTAAAGGAACATTAACAGGTTTCACATTATTCATAGAGAACTTTTCAAGTACCTTCTCCACATACTTCTGCTGTGACAACCAAAGCTTACCATTTTTCCTGTCTCTGTGTATCTCCATGCCCAAGATATGTTTTGCTGCTCCAAGATCCTTCATATCAAACGTCCTAGAGAGTTGAGCCTTTAACCTGTTGATCTCTTCCATGCTTTTGCTTGCAATAAGCATATCGTCAACATACAAAGCTAAGATACTGAATATGCCATTGAAACTTTTGAAGTACACACAATGATCATACTCACTTCTTATAAAATTCTGGCTCACCATGAAGGAATCAAACTTCTTGTACCATTGTCTGGGAGACTGCCTCAGACCATACAATGATTTCCTGAGCTTGCAAACTAATCTTCTGCTGCAACCTCGTACAAAACCTTCTGGTTGTTCCATATATATCTCTTCATTCAAATCACCATGTAGAAAAGGTGTTTTAACATCTAACTATTCTAACTCAAGATTAAGCAACGCAGTTAGTGCCAACACAGTACGTATAGAAACAAGTTTTACAACTGGAGAAAAAATCTCATGAAAGTCTATACCTTCAACCTGAGAATACCCTTTTGCTACCAGTCGCGCCTTATACCTTTCAATACTACCATCAACTTTCCGTTTCAGCTTGAAGACCCATTTACATCCAACAACACTTCTCCCTTCAGGAAGCTCTACAAGATCCCAGGTATTGCTTTTGGCTAAGGAGTCCATTTCTTCTTCCATAGCCATTTTCCATTTCTTGCTATCTGTATCATCTACTGCTTCTTGATAACAAGAAGGTTCCCCATCTTCAGTAACCAAAGCAACAGATGAAGCAGAATCTTCATACCTTTTGGGAGTTTTCCTTTCCCTTGTAGACCTTCTCAGAGCGACTGGTTGCTGAACTGGTGCAGAAACTTGCACTGGTTCAGAAGCTTCAACGGCTTCCTTTGTGTCTTCAACACCTTTGTCTCTAGAAGTCTCTCCTTCCTTTCGACTGTCACTGAAAGATCTAGCCTCCAACTGAACTCGTTGACTCGGCGATACCTGTTCCTGTTCAATTCTTTCAACATTTGATTTTAACAAAGAGGATTCATCAAATGTTACATCTCTACTAATGACTATCTTTCGCAATGTAGGATCCCACAACCTATATCCTTTCACTGCATAGTCATACCCAACAAAGACATAACATTTCGACTTTGGATCTAATTTTGAACGCTGATTTTTCGGAATAAGAGAATAAGCATCACAGCCAAATATCCTCAAATGAGAATAGTCACAAGACTGACCTGTCCAAACTTCTTCAGGAATTTTACAATCAATTGCTACTGAAGGTGATCTGTTAACTAAACAACAAGCAGTAGATACTGCTTCTGCCCACAACTCCTTTTGCAAGTTAGCATTGGAGATCATGCTTCTGGCTCTTTCCATAAGAGTCCGATTCATACGCTCAACAACACCATTTTGCTGAGGAGTATAAACAACAGTTTTGTGTCTAACAATGCCCTCATCCTTACAGTATTGTTCAAAACTTCAAATTCAACAGAAGTGAACTCACCACCATTGTCAGTGCTTAGACATTTAATAGATTTGCCTGTTCTTTTCTCTATCATTACTTTAAATTGTTTAAAGACATTTAATACATCAGCTTTCCTTTTTAGCATATAGACCCAAACTCTACGAGAGTAATCATTAATGAACGTTAAAAAATACAATGCACCTCCATATGACACAACAGGGGAAGGCCCCCACAGATCATAATGAATGTAGTCTAAAACATCTTTACTATTATGATTTCCAACTTTAAATCTCTGTTTACACTGTTTTCCATACACACAATGTTTACAGAAATCTAAATTCAAGGATTTCAGACCGGGAAGAGATTTACGTTTCATCAGTATATGAAGACCTTTCTCGCTCATATGACCCAAACGCTAATGCCACAGACGAGTACCTGCTTCTTCCTTTTCTGACGCAACCGCTGCTTCACTGACCTGAGTACTTCCTTTTAACCTGTAAAGATTTCCGACCTTTTCTGCCTTCATAACCATAAGGTTTGTTAGGATATTCCGACACATAGGAAATAGTTAAGTACAACTTGGTCTAGTGTAGAGTTAGGTAAAGTGTGTTTTTTTACCGTTGTACATTTTGTAACTTACAATCCGACGGTCACGATATGTAGTGATCCGACGGTTCATTCTCTCCTCGGTATTATCGACACTTGATCCGTGGCTTGACACCCGATTGGTCCATGAATTCTATTTAAAGCGCATGGAGGGTCATTTGTAGGGTAATCCGTGCATGAGAGAAGCTTATGTAAATTTTCATTCTTTGATTAATATATTGCCTGAAGTGGCCGCGTTGGCTCAGGCCGTGGACTGTTTCCCTCTTTGAGGGTTTTAACCACGTCAAAAATACTGGTGTATTGATCTGTGATCTGGTTGTGAGCGGTGTCCTTTTGGTGTTCTTTCTGAGGAACTTACCCTGTAAATTCGTACATGGTATCGGAGCTATTTGAGGGCCGCGTCCGTTGGTGATCCAAATCTGAAGCCGGTAGAACTGCATCCGACTGCTTTCGGGCCGAGAGGACTGCTCTGTCGTGTTCGGAGCATCTGTTCCAGTGAGGAACCCCTTTCGTTTCACGCGAAAAGGTTTCCGGTAGCCCTAGCTGCGTCATTTTTAAGATCTGGAGGTATACAGTGTTTATTTGCAGTTTACTGTTATTTTCTCTCTGTTTATTTCGGTTTCGGTTTATTTAGCCTTTTTATTACCGGATCTATACCTTTCATTTCTGCGTATGCTCTTTGCCCTGCGACTCTGTGCGATCTGGGCAAATCAGAAACAGAAAGGAAGGATTTTTCTCATGCGTATGCTCTTTTCCTTGCGCCTTAGGGTGATCTCGGAAAATCAGAAACATTGAGAAAAATATTTAGTTTTCGGCCAAAGCTAACTTTGAGCTGCAATGTTCATTTTTGAAAATATTTAGTTTTTCGGCTAAAGCTAACTTCGAGCCATAAGGTTCGTTTTCTTTGCATGTCCGTGTTGGGTTTTGTGTTTTTTGTTTTGTAGGGAAAAAGAGCTTTCTCAAAGCAAGCACGCAACCCAAAGCCCCCCCCCCCCTCTCTCTCTCTCAAATTTTTTGTATAGATCAATTGGTTCAAAGCTATTTTAAGAGAGTAGAGGTCTTGGGTTCAAGTCTCCATTTTGTGGGGGCGGACTTTTTCATTTCCGCACATTCCCGCACTTCGTCGGCAACTTCAACAACTTTTTTTCAAAAAGCCATAACTTCTTCATCCGGAAGCCTTTTTCAGAGCCGTTTTTTTTAAAACCAGCCTAATTTTTCGAGATCTATCCATTGGAACACTTACTTTCAGCATCTTCAGCTTCAGTTGAAATGGAAAGTCAATACCAAGTTACCCTTGACAGCACCAACTACTTCCAATGGTTGTCCTACATTGATGATTTACTTAGAAGTAAAGGTCTCTACAGAATAGCCACAGGCCAAGAGAAGAAACCGAAGGATGAAGATAAGGTTGCTAAATGGGAAAATAGACAAGATCAAGCACGTGGTTTGATAGGGATGTCTATCTCTCCTGATCTTAGATTCCATATTGCAGAACTTGATACTCCTAATGAAGCATTGGAACAAATCACTAAAGTTTTTGGGATTAAAAATGAAATTAGAGCCCATCAACTTGAAAATGAGTTGCTTACATTGGACCCTAATAATTTTTCTTGCATTGAAGATTTCTTGTCCAAGTTCAAGACCCTTAGATATCTCTTGGAAAGTGTTAAGGTTAAGAAAGAAGATAGTAACCTTATTTATTCCATCCTTACTAAGTTGGGACCAGCCTACTCTGTATTTGTTTCCACCTTCCATTCTACAAGAGAAGCCTTCATTTCTCAAGGAAAAGACTACAAGCCCCCTTCCTTTGACTCTTTTTGTGATTCCTTAATAAGAGAACAAGAAAAACTCTTACACCTTGGTCTTCTTAATCTTGGAAACTCTTCCAAGAAAGCGTTAGCCGCCCAGCAGCAACCAAATTCAAAGAATCCTAAGAAGTCATATCCTAAAAAGAATAGTCCTAAACCAAACAAGGGTCCTAAGCAATTTCAGCCCCAAAATGAAAAATCATTTCAACAAAATGATAAGACAAATAAAAACAAAGGGAAGAAGACTGATGGACATTGCAATTTTTGTAATCGAGATGGCCACTTAGAATCAAAATGCTTTAAAAAGATGGAAGCCTTGGAAGCAGCAATGAATAAGCATAACATCCATTTGGGGCAATCTTCAACTTCAACTTCATCTTCAGGAATGGCACTTGCTGCATGTGGTTGTCAAGCATCTCGGTCTGGCTATGCATTAAATGTATCTTCTTCTTCTCATTCTCATGAGTGGCTCATTGATTCTGGAGCTTCTTATCACATGGCCAAAAACAAAGCCATGTTTTCTTCTTTAAATGATTGTAACACCAAAAATATATATGTTGGTGATGATAGATCTCTTAATGTTGTAGGGACTGGAACTGTTCATCTAGACAATGGTCAGTTTAATGATGTATTATGTGTTCCAACCTTATCCTGCAACCTTCTATCTGTATATCAGACCTGAAGGTAAAATCGTTGAATTTTCACCTCATGATGTTGTAATCAAGGACTTAAAAGATCCTAAACAGATTTTGGCTACTGGCATTGCTGATGATTCTACAAGGTTGTATAAGTTTCACAACTTTGGGTCATCAAATCTTCCCTCAGTATTTGTTGCTCATAACGATGAAGTGAGCAAACTTTGGCATGAGCGATTTGGTCACTTAAACTATCGCTCCCTTCAGCATCTATGTAAAGAAAATATGGTGACAGGTCTTCCTATGGTATCTTGCAGAGATGGTGTTTGTTCCGGATGTGTACTCGGAAAACATCATCGGGACAGTTTTGAAAAACGTGCCTCTTGGCACGCCTCAGCCCCTTTACAGCTTGTGCATAGTGATTTATGTGGTCCACTTCCAGTTGCTTCATTCTCTGGCTGCAAGTATTTCTTAATTTTCATTGATGATTTCTCCAGACGCACTTGGGTATACTTCTTAAAACTCAAGAGCGAAGTATTTAACACATTTTTGGCCTCCAAGGCCTTTGTTGAAAAACAATCTGGACATCAAATTCTTAAGCTAAGATTTGATAATGGTGGAGAATATGTTAAAAACACATTCATCAACTTTTGCACTGAGAATGGAATTCAAATGCAACATACTGTTCCATACACTCCACAACAAAATGGTGTAGCTGAAAGGAAGAATCGCACCTTAAAGGAAATGGCTAATTGTATGCTACAATCTAAAGGACTTAGTCTTAGTTTTTGGGCAGAAGCAATTAACTGTGCAAATTATATAATAAATCGTACTCCTACTAAGGTTCTAAAGAATATCACTCCAGAAGAAGCATGGAGTTCAATTAAACCAGATGTAAGTCACTTTCGTGTTTTTGGAAGTGAAGCATGGGCCCATATTCCAGATGAAAAGCATAAAGCTTTAGAACCTAAGAGTGAAAAATGTACTTTTGTTGGATATTCTGAAGATGTAAAAGGCTATAGACTTATTCCATTTAAGTCCAAAAATGTTATCATTAGAAGAGATGTAAAATTTGATGAAAATATATCGGCCTGCGAGCCTAGTCCGGCGGATGTGCCACCTCTCTCTATCTCTTCTACTTTTGAAAACATTTCTTCTTCAGATGATGAAAGTGAGGATGACAATCCTTCCCCACCTTCTCAGGATCCTCCTTCAGCTGCTCAGCTTCCAAGATGGGTCCGTACTACTCGCGATGCAGCAGGTGATCTTGCCGGTGATCCTACAGATCAGCGACGCACAGGTTCTCAGTTCGAGAGAGCCTCTTCTTTACTGGCTCAAGCTCCAGTAAATTATGATCCTGACACCTTTGCAGAAGCTTCAGGCCATTCAGATTGGGAAGCAGCTATGAATGAAGAATATCATTCATTATTGGCAAATGATACATGGGATCTTGTTCCTCTACCAAAGGGACGAAAACTTGTTAGATGCAAATGGGTTTACAGAACCAAGTATGGACCAGATGGGAAAGTTGATAAACATAAAGCTCGTCTTGTTGCTAAGGGCTTTTCACAGGTTGAAGGCATTGACTACACTGAAACCTTCTCCCCTGTTGCCAAAATGAACTCTATCCGCCTTGTTCTTTCCCTTGCTGCCTCTTTCAAATGGGAAGTCCATCAGATGGATGTTAAATCTGCTTTCTTGCATGGGGACTTGCATGAAGAAATCTATATGGAACAACCCATTGGCTTCATACAAACAGACTCCAGCCTTGTTTGTCGACTTAAGAAATCCCTTTATGGTCTCAAGCAAGCTCCTCGGGCTTGGTATGCGAAAATGGATAGCTTTCTTTTAGAATCTGGCTTTTCTAGGGGTCATTCTGACAATACTGTCTACACCAAGAAAGTGGGCAACTCTCTTATCATCCTTGTTCTTTATGTTGATGATCTTATCCTTACTGGTAGTGATCCCAACCTTATAAACCATGTGAAGTCTAGCCTCAAAAGGAAATTTGAAATGACAGACTTAGGACACTTACACTATTTTCTCGGTCTTCAAGTCTTGCAATACAAGGAGGGTATTTCCCTTTTCCAGTCAAAGTATGCTTGTGATATTCTACGTCATTTTCACATGGAAGACTGTAAGCCAGCCCCTTCTCCCTTTCAGTCTGGAGTCAAACTCTCAGTCACTTGTACTTCTCCTGAAGTTGATGCTACCTTATACCGTCAACTTGTAGGAAAACTTTTGTATCTAACCCATACTCGTCCTGAACTTTCCTTTGCTGTTGGCCTTGTTGCTCGGTTCATGCAAAACCCCCGTGAAAGTCATTGGAAAGCAGCTAAAAGAATACTTCGTTATGTTCGAGGTACAGTTCAGTTTGGGATTCATTACAGTGCCGAAGCAGCTCCTCTATTGGTTGGTTTCACTGATTCCGATTGGGCTGGTGACCCTGATGATCGGAAGTCTACTGCCGTTTATGTGTTCACTCTTGGTTCAGGACCTATTACATGGGCTTGTAAGAAACAAGCTGCCATTTCTCTTTCATCAGCAGAAGCAGAGTATCGTGGTGCCGTAGAAGCTAGTAAGGAAGCCTTGTGGCTTCGTCAGATCCTGTCAGAGTTTGGCTTTCAGCAGCAGCATTCGACTACACTTTGGTGTGATAATCAAAGTGCCATTCAGCTATGCAAAGATCCAGTCCAACATCAGCGCAGCAAACACATTGAACTGCACATGCACTTCATAAGAAAGCTCATTCACGACCATGTTCTTGAAGTGCAATATTGTTCAACAGATGATCAAGTTGCAGACATCTTCACAAAGGCTCTCACAGAGGCGAAGTTCACTAAACTTCGATTTATGGTTGGAGTTCAGGAAGTTGTCACTAAGGGGGGATAGGCTCTAGTGCCTCCTTCCTTCTCCTATTGTGTCATATTTGTAAATCCTTCAATCCTATCCCAAGTTGTTCTTAAGGGGGGATGTTAGGATATTCCGACACATAGGAAATAGTTAAGTACAACTTGGTCTAGTGTAGAGTTAGGTATAGAGTTAGGTAAAGTGTGTTTCTTTACCGTTGTACATTTTGTAACTTACAAGGGCTCCTTTGAAGACTTTCAAGACGCCATCCTGACCTGTAAACTTATAACCATCTGAATCCAACACTCCCAAAGAGATTAAATTTTTCTTCAAATCAGGTACATGTCTAACACTAGTTAATGTCCTAACTGTGTTATCATACATCTTAATCCTGATATCTCCCATCCCAACAGTCTGACATGACATATTGTTACCCATAAACACAGAACTACCGTTTACATTTTCATACGAAGTAAACCAATTTCTATGTGGGCACATGTGATGCGAAGCACCAGAGTCTAACAGCCAGCTATCAAAACTCTGAGAGACATTACATTCAGGTGAAGTTTCATCTATCATACACAATTCTTCAGCAGATAAACTTCGTCTACCATACCTGAATCAGCCTGATTCGCTTCGTTCTTCAGGTTTTCGGATTCCTTCCGTTTCCAACAGTCCTTCTTCAAGTGTCCAACTTTACCGCAGTTCCAACATTTTGCCTTACACTTCTTGCCCTTCGATTTCGACCTGGAAGACCCCCTTGGTTTTTCTCCTCTTTCCTTTGAGCGTCCTCTAGCGACCATGGCTTCTGTTGCAGCTGTTTCAGTGCTGGATTTCCTTCGTACTTCTTCAGACAGAAGAGCTCCCACGACTGATTCAAACTTCAAAGAATCAGCAGAGCTGAAACTGATTGAAGTTACGAAGTGATCCCATGATTCAGGCAGAGAACACAACAAGGTTATGGCTTTATCTTCTTCCTGTATTTTGACTTCCATATCTGTTAATTGACAAATTAGTGTATTAAAAACATTCAAATGTTCTGCAACATTTGAACCTTCTTTCATTCGAAGACTGTATAACTATCGTTTTAGATAAATTCTGTTGGTTAATGATTTTGTCATATAGAGGTTTTCAAGTTTTTCCCACAATCCTGACGCCGTAGTCTCTTCAACAATGTTGAAGAGAACTTCATCCGCTAGGCAGAACCGGATGGTACTGAGAGCTCGGGCATCCAAGTCCTCCCAGTCTGAAGTAGTCATGGTTGTAGGTTTCTTAGTTTCCCCATCCAATGCCTTGTGCAACCCTTGTTGCACAAGCAGATCCTTAACCTTCAGTTTCCAAAGAGAAAAATTGCTCTTTCCGGTGAATTTCTCCATCTCGAATCTTGCATTCGACATCTTGGCCATTTTTCCTCCTTCCTAGGGTTTCAGTCTTTCTAGGGTTTTATATTTCATTTTTTTTAAAAGTTTTCCTTCAACTAAAGAGTATATCTCCTTATTTCTCCAAATAGAAAGAACCCTAAGGAGTATATCTCCTTATTTCTCCAAAACCCTTAAAATTTTCTTTTCTTCAATAATAAAAAAAAACTGTCTCCTTATTTCTCCAAAACCCTTAAAATTTTCTTTTCTTCAAAAAAAAAAACTGTCTTCTGTTCCTTCTATTTCACTCACACATTCCTTTTATAAAAAAAAATCTGAAACTATTGCTGAATACAAGCCCAAAATTTATTTAGCAATGGCTGAAAGAAAAATAAAATGATACCCGGACGCAGCTTTGATCAGCACAGTTCATCTCTGGTACATAACAGTGCCACAATTCCGGCACCCTTTAGAACCTCCACGCAACAACACGCAGGCAAGGAAATCAACGCAGCGGTCTTTCCTCACGCGTCCTCAAGCAAGCAGATAATTGGCCTCCGCAGGCTCTCATGAAGCTTCTGATTTTTAAAAAAAAATTGGGCTCACGTAGGCTCTCACGCAGCTGGTTCCACGTTGACCTCCTCTCACGCAGCTGGTCTCCACGCTGACCTCCTCTCACGCAGCTTCTGCTGGTCTTTACACAGGCCTCTCACGCAGCTTCTGCTGGTCTTTACACAGCTTCTGAAACGCAGGTTCTGAAACGTGCAGGCCGGCTCTGGAGTCTCGCTGGATGCCTGACAGAGATAACTCTTACGAGATTGCCTTTTCTTTAACACGGGTTCGCTTTCTTTCACGCTTAGGCTCTGATACCAATTGTTGGTAGAATGGGAGAAAAAAACAAGAAAAGAAATAGCAAAGAAACCACAAATGACCAAGACGCGAAACTGAATCAGAAAACTGAATTGAATGGAAACTTATTTAACAATGATTCTCCGTGTTTTTATTTCATGGGCATTCGATAGTTTTATATCACCAACTATCGTTACATAACTAATTATTCGGTATACAACTGTCTATTTACATTTACCTAAAGTTACTAATTCGTTGTCAAACTAACATTTATATTCATGAAAAATACCTCTTTTTCTGAAATTTAGTGTATTGTTTTAGGTTCTTATTTCGCAGGGTAACTCCTGAGGTTTTCTAGAGACTGAGTCAATTCTTTGGCCTTGTCAAGTCATTCTCCGAGTTGAGTCTGTAACATTCCAACTCTAGCTTACATCCCTGTTCAACAATCAATTTGCAATGGTACTTTTGTAGAGTGACTTTTGACAGACCAACACACTTTATTCCACGAAATTGGAACTAGAAACCTTTTGTGTGGAACAAGAATTGGCCTTTGTCTACCTATTAGTGCTTTTGCTGTGCAAGCAAGATTGGCACCAAAACAGCAGTTGATGCTTTCTGCCAATAGACAAAATATTTGAATGTTGTGATCAGTTCTGTTGATTTAGATGCTAATTTGAGATTCAGAGATAACAATATGTATAATGATTATGTGATTGGGATAATCAGGCAAATAATATTTTTGAAGATGAGGAGGACCTCGATGAAGAGGAAGAAGACAGTAGCCTTGATTTGTTCGTACAATTTGTACAAACGATGCTGAAGAAGATTTCCAGGAGAGCAAGGAAAGCTGCCAGATCAATATTGCCTTCTGCAATATCACCACAATTGGTTCGTACCCATTATTTTTACTCTGAAGGGTTTAATGTATCTGATAACTAGTGTAAGGTCTTCTATATATCGGTTGGCATAGAAAAATTATGATTCTGTTTATGTCATTCCTCATCCTGCAGGGTTTATATTTACATGCCAAAGATGTTTCTTGCAAGCATCTGGCATTTCAAAAATGTAGTAAATATGGTTATAAGCAAATTCAAAATCTGGCCTTGATACTGAAATTATAGAATTTTACCCTACAATTAGACTGGTTTGTAGAGGGAAACTCCCAAGTAGCCTTCACACTAGTAGTAGCCTATGCACTGAAACGGATGCAGAGACCAGGGGGGAGGGGGAGTGTAAATGCAAATTTCAGAAAAGTTGAATGTTTTGTGACTATATTTATCAGGATTGCACTCAAAAATAAAAAGGTGGCACATGGATATGCGTTCTTTGGAAATATTATTATTTTTTGTCAATTTTTTGGGTTAAAACATGGCCAATTTTCACTGGATACATTTGCTAAATGCTGAAACGCTAACAAAGTATGCTTGAAATGACCCTGCAATGCTGAAACACCACTTCCAGTGTCCAATATGGCCCTGAAATGTTTCAGGGCTGTAATCCCAAATTCTCAGTGTATCCCCTCTGTTTCAGTATCTGAATGCTGAGATGCATTTCAAGAACCTGTCAGAAATTTCCGACAATTAGGCGCTAGTAGCGCAACACATTGAACAATGCAATACAACATCTAGTTCTAGTTATCAATCTTTGGAAAGGTATACACTCTCAGGTTTAAAGCCAAACTTCCAATGTGCATCAGCTGCAGAGTAAAGATGGCCACACATGCTGTACAAGCAGTGGTTGAGCCATTGTCTCTACTAAACTAGGTCCTTACAAGAAGCAAATGCCCTAAAAATAAGATCAGTTTATTTTGAAACTATAAATCATAGTATTCTAGACAAATTAAACTCACAATAGCGTAAAAGTAGGGTGATATTGTGGCAGAGCTGAAGCAGCAAGTGCTATGTTATAGATTAAAATGGGTGATATGGTGCAGGTTGCTAGCAGCCAGTGCTATGCTATATTTATTTTCAGAGTATGGATGGAGTTACAAAATATATATCATAATAAAGAATAAGGGTTTTGGTTAAGATGGTTCAGCAAAATGAACAGAGATCAATGTATGATCTCTTGGCCATTTAAGTCACAGTAGAAAACATGGGAATAGACTCATCATCTTGGGTTTTTTCTTGCTCACTTAATCATTGGAGCGCCCAACTTACTGTAATCTTCCAATGTGTACATAACATATAAGGTAAGGTAATTACTGGTGTTGAAATTGTATGACAATTACAGTGGAATACACTTTTCTGATCTGATAATTACTACCTAATGATCTTCAAACAATTTTCTCATGCCATTGATATCATTGAGCATTTACACACGGAAAATATTAACAGTAAATGCAGCAGAAACAGTAAAGATCTTAGAAAGACAGCCATGCACAATAGAGAATAATTTTACCCTGGGAAACCCATCTTTGGGAGAAAACCCAACAACTTTTCTTCGGAGAAATTATTCTTCAGCAAGGTTTACAAATAGCAATGTCTACAAATCCGTGCTAATATCCAAGTCAAAATACCAGTCAAACTTGGTCAAAACATCTGCTGGTCAAACCAGCCAAAAATAAAAAAATCAACACTGGTCAACTCAGCCTGGTCAAACTGGCCTGTGGTCAAATTTCAGCATGTGGTCAACTGTGGCAGCCTGTGATCAAGAGTCTCCATGTATGAACTTCTTGTGGTAAACTATAGTTCTAAGTTACTGGAAAGGGCTAGGGATTTTGCTTGAAACGCTGTTCCCCGTTTCCGAAACAGAAACAGGTACGATTCTCGTAAGATCCACCTGGAAATGTCGGAAAAACGTTTTTTAACCGTGCCAACAATTCTGAAACAGTGGGTCTGGTTCTGAGAATGGTTTTTTAGGATGGAGTTTTTTTTTGGATCCATTTCCGAAAATGGATCCACCTTGAAAATGGCCAACTACTGGGAACGGAGATCTGCTATGTGTTGGGCATATCTCCCTCAATGTAATACAAACTAAATGACCATCATCTGCCTTTGAAGTTAAACAAGTCAATGAAATTCCATTATACAAAGAACTTGAGAATGTAAGGCTCGGAACCACTGTGAGGATTATATCATTTATGAACATAATCTGAAACACTCAATAAGTATTGTCGATGTTCGTTAGTGTTATAATTTATTCAAATCCTCAGAAGAAATGACAATCATATTATTCCGAATATGTCTATATAATCAAAATCGTGCCAAATTACAGGCACAGCATCCATTCCGTGCACATTCACCATTCCATTTATGTGAGTAAAATGTAACCAAATTGAAAAATGTATTCATCATGGTACAGTGATTAAATTTTTAATGAAAGTTTTAAAGAAAATGGAGCATTGCAAAGTTATAACTCAAGGACATTCAACCAGGTCTATTCATTGCCATTTAATTAAGGGGTTCATACGCCAAACAAGTATTATGTCAATGCCAAAAATTTGTGAATGATATCCTAGATCCTTTGATATGAACCTTCATACCAGCCAGTGAACACATGCTTATGACCAATGAAACTTATAATCAGTAATAAGAGAAATAAAGGGTTTGTGAAAGATCAATTGATCAATATCACAAATTCTCACAATGATATCACGCCAAGAAAATACATTAATCCTGATAAGAGTATCAGAGACGCACTTAGAAACACGTGATATGGACCTATATATATATATATATATATATATTTCCCCCTAGAAATTCATATTTGGTGAGATCCAAGTGTGCAAAATGTTTAACTTATATTTCAGTAACCCATGCAAATGAAAAAGTAAAGAATATGAAAGTTACACTTTAAATTTTAAGTGCCCATATGCTAATTCCAGATTAAGTGTGATTTGATAAAACCCACGTGGATATATTCAAATGATTTTTTTGAAAGGGAACATAGAATTTTACAGAGACAAACAGAGTATAATCAAAGCTTAATGTGAAATGCAATGTATTGTTGCACGTGGAGTTCGTTCCACATTTCCAACATTCTTTCAAAAAGAAAAGCAACCTAGTGATATGCAAGAGCAAAAATGTGAATTTGTCAGAGTGCATGAAATGGTGTTTGGGGTTTATTTCTGTCAGACTTTTCACTAGACCCTAAAAGTTTGCTTATGACATGAGTGAATCTGAGTGTCCATGAGTAAATAAAATTTAAAATTTAAGAAATATTCACTCTCCAACATTTATTTTTTTGTGAATGATATCCTAGATGATTATGTATTTTTAGATATAGAATCTAGATTCTAAAACATGAATGGTAATAAGAAATTCCTATTTTCTTATATATATGTGTGTGTGTGCCATTTCCTTGCCGTATCGTGTCCGGATTTTTTGAAAATTTGCCGTATCCGTTTCAAACACCGTATCCATATCTGTTCCCGTATCCGTTCAGTGCAACTTAGCTATAGGGCATACACAATATAAAACAACAGGAGGTCGATCAAAGGAGAAAAATATGATTGGAAGTACTTATCTCTTGATCAAGGAAGAAATTGTTAAGGGTTGTAGGGAATTGTCAATCCCCTCTTGATCCTTGCCCCCTTGTAGATTATCATTGAAGTCCACGGAAGTATACCCTCCCCCATTATTTTGACCTCAAAACCTTGATCTTCTTCCCTGTCAAGTTTCCTACATGAGCCCTGAACTCCTGGATCCTGTTGGAGATCTCATCGTTGGCCTTCATGGAAAAAAATCATTAATGAATGTTAAAAGAAGTAGTTTTTTTGAATTCCATTTGTAATCTCATCAAGTTTAGATTCCTTTGTCTTCTTTTGAGGTTGATGTTCATCATTGTCATCAACGTCGACTGTTGATGCATGTTGCTTCTCCTTCCTTTTCTTCTGAGGACAGTGGGAGGCATAGTGTCCAAAATCATGACAATTGAAGCACTTGATATTTGACATATCCTTCTTCTTTTGATCCTGAATTGGAGTGGTTCTTCTACCTGTATTTTTCTTATCAAACTTTCTAAAATTTCTTTTTTCTTTTCCTTTCCTTACATGAGCTATAAGAGCTTGAGTTTCTTCATCCTAAGATCTACAAGCTGTCCTTGGACAACAATCTGGCCTCCTCTTGGACACAATCAATCCATAGCTTATCAAACTTGGGCAACTTTTCTCATGCACAAATTCCCTGAAGAAATGGCTCCCATGAGGAAGGAAATCCATTCAGAGTCCTTGTAACAAGCTCTATATCATCAATGATATCTCCTATGGTTCTAAGTTCATCTCTCAACTGAGAGACTCTCATAAGATAAGAGACAACATAATCTGATCTAGACGTCATGACATTTCGAAGTGGATGCCTCAAGGTTAGTTTCCTGCTAGTGTTGTCACTTTGCAAAAATCCGGCCAAGGCATCATACACTTTTTTGGCAGTTTGCAACTCAACAACATGTGGAATCAAGTGGTCCTTTATAGAATCTATCAAGATTCTCTTAGTCTTGGCGTCATTCTTCTTATGCTTGGCTTTCTACTATAAACCACCCTCACATTCCTCTAATAGAAGATTGCCCCACTAAATACTTTAACAACCCACACATGCGGACATCAAGTATTCAAAATGTTTGATAATTTTCATGCGATAATTTCCACTGTTTTATAACTAGGTCATTTTTTAAACTAATTTCGAAAATCCTACAACCCTTTGCATTTAATATCGCTGATCATGCATAATTTTGACTACTCTAAATAGATATGCGCTAGCCACCTCTAACCACCCACATGTGTGATAATATTCCTCCAATGAAGCAAGTGTGTCTTTTAGGAATGGTCCATATGGCACATGATCATCTAGCTTTCATGAGCTAGCAATTTTGTGTATAGAAGCCTTTAAAAAGGGAGCTTAACATTGAGTTGCCTTTCTTCATCACTCTTTCTTACTACTATTTTTTTCTTTTTCTTTAAGTATTCATTTCATTGAACGAGCCCCCTTTTCTTTAGATATTCATAGACAATCATGGGACTAGGGGCAATGTCCTGATAACACGGTAGCTTTCACTCAAGCTTTATATTTCATTGGCTTTTGGCTTTATTGAATCTACACCTCAGCCTTTTTGGCTTTAATGGCATAGGATTTTCTTCGTTTTGACCTCCTTGGTGACCTTATCGACTTTTTAGTACTTATGCTTTGTATTGACATCATTGTAATCAATAGTCCCATTGACCTACTTTTGTGTTCATTTGTTGGACAATATAATTATCTTATCAAACATGAAAGGGGATGGGATGGAATGAAGTAAGAGAGTGGAAAGTGTTAAATACGGTTGGGATGTGGAAGATGCTACCTTGACTAGTTTCCTGGTAGTACAAATTGAATCGAGATATGACTACACTTCTAAAGGAAAACCATTTCCCGCATGGTATGACAAGGAAAATAATAAAACTATAAAGTTACAAAGTGTTATTAAACCTCATTTAGAATTTGCCACTTTCACGACAAGACCTAGAAGTTATTGCATCCAAGTAAAAACACCATTGCATGGAATATCAAAGTATAATATGATGAAACCAAACTATACCAATTCATAAGTGCATCTATCAATTTGAGAGGTAAGGGTGGAGAATCTGATATACCATAGCTGATCTAGCAGAATGATATGTCTAAAGGAGAAACTAAGAAAATTCCCTGAGTTCGAAAAGTCTAAGCATGCGAGTTAATTAAATTAGCAACATAACACCCTAGTGGGGGTGCCTCCCTTCGAGTATAATGTTGATTTGTGTTAGCATCGGATGTGCTCTAGGCCTCAAATTTTGCAGGGAGGCTTGGGCACATGTATTCCAAAGAAGAACCCAGAAAGTGTTTTGGAAATTCCACACAGAGACAATTTTATTAAAATAATTAATATTTTTTAATGGGACCCTCACTCTAAACTTAGGAAATTAAAAAGATTAATGGGTATTAATCCAATTGTGGGTGTAACTTCTAGAAGAAGACACGGATCAAGCTAAAAGATCTTAGCCATTGATTAGCTTTTAATCTGGGCCGTTGAATGTCAACGAGAAGATTATTTAAGGGAGCTTGAGGGTCATTTGGAACATACACCGAGAGATCAAGAGATTGAATTTCTGAAGTGAGAAGTTCTCGGGAGGAAATTCTGATCTAGTAGATTTCTTGCAGTTGAGGGGCAGGGATAGTTGGGTTGGAATATCTTCTCCACAGCCCAGGATACGCAGTAGAGAGAGGCAGAGGGACACCATAAGGGTTTGACGCTGAGCCAGAAGGGCCCACACAGAAGTTCGAGTTTTGCAGAGGATTTGACATTTTTGAGCTGGGAGGGCTGGAAATTGCTAGAAGGCAAGACGTTTCCTAGTTGAGCTGATGTAGAGCCTCAGAGAGCTCCACGTAGGTCCATGAAGTTACTGCGCAGGAGCAACATTGTTGTAGCTGGGGACGATTGATTCAACTGCCAGAACAACCGGGATTTGCCGGGTAGAGTGAGGTAATCTCACAATTCTTCTCTTCCAGTTGTATTTCTCAGTAACTGGATTGTTGGGAGGGCATCCAGGGTTTTATTCAGAAACTACTGTCCAATAATATAAAACCCTCAGAGTTGCTGCATCGGTTTTCCTGCATTGGGTTTTTTCCGGGGACTTTTGTCCAAAAATAACAGTGTCAATTGTGTTGTATTTTCTTTCTTGTTTAGTCTCTTGTTTTTGCATAATATTTAATTAAGTGACGACTGCAGGGTATATGTTTCGATTTTTGCCGTAGGAAACTGCAAATAATTTGGTGGATTAATTTAACAAATAGAAGGAACATTATCAGTTGTTGCAGTAGGAATTCTAGTTGAGGAATTTTCAAATGGTATCAGAGCTGTAGGCGAAGCAAGAAGAGCAAAGCCATTAGATCCAGCGCTGAGCAGAAAAGGGACTTCGAAAAAGCTGTAGGAGGTAGCAGTTCAAAACCCTAGAGGGTTTGCGTAGTCCATGCCGGGAGGGAAGATTTTCGAGGCAGTCTCTCTCCGAGTGAGTCGACGGAGAGAAGGACTTCTAGTTCGAAATTTTGCCAAGATAGAGGGAGTAGTGTTGAAGCCTTAACGTCGGGAGAGCTGGTGGGATGCAGATTTTTCTGTAGGCAGTTTGTTGGGCGAAAGATCGTCAGAAGAAAGAGGAGAAGCATAGTTGAGGGAATTTCTTCCTCAGAGAATTCCTTGCCAAGGAATTCAAATCCTCTAGAGCTGAGCAGCAACAGAGGGCAGCAATTTTACTAGCTCCAGCAGGGAGTGCGTAAGCTAGCCCAACAACAGCACAAAAGAGAGAGGAGATTTTCGACATTTGTGGCAGAAATGGAAACCAGTGGCGTGAGGGATCAGGACAAGTTGGATGGGGCGTGCGTCTAACTACGTCATCTGGAAGGCAAGGATGTCGTTCCTTCTAGATGAGCATGCCCTCAAGACATATGTCGACAATGTGGTGGCTGAACCTGCAAACCCAGATCCGCTGAAGAAGTACAGATCAGAAATAGCGAAGGCCATGAGGATCATCGTGATGGAGTAAGGATCACATGGTGTGTCATGTTGCTAGCAGAGGGATTGCTAAGGAGATGTGGGATGCCTTGGCCATGTTATATCAGGGATCTTCCAAGCAATGAAAGAGATGTACATGGAGCAGATGCTGAGATCTGCTCAGATGCAGAAGGGGGAGCATGTGGATCCTTTCCTCACAAAGCTGAAAGAAACCCTTGATGAGTTGTCTGCTGTGGGGC
Organism: Pinus tabuliformis; assembly: GCA_031772625.1. Lineage (NCBI taxonomy): Eukaryota > Viridiplantae > Streptophyta > Pinopsida > Pinales > Pinaceae > Pinus > Pinus tabuliformis. The sequence continues at coordinate 79,597,214 of CM062820.1, read as the reverse complement.
ATACACCTCAGGATTTAGAGTTGGTTAGACTGACCCTCAATTTTGTCTCAAATGAGTGGCAAGTCTTTGTCCAGAGTATCCTGGGCAGAGCAACATTGCCGAATTGGGATGAGATGTGGGCAGCTCTAAAACAAGAGGAGTTGAGGAGAGACTTAGTCAAGGTCAAACTTGATGGAAGCAACAACAGCAGTGGGTCGAAGCCCAAGGAGGAGGAGGATAATGCAACCCTTGCATTGAAGGGACAACAGGAGCAGCAAAGATGTAAGAAGGACGTCCCGAAGATCAAGTGTTTCAGGTGTGTTGTGATGGGTCACTACGCTACTCAGTGTCCTCTCAAGAAGAAGGACAAGGACGAGAAACACGATTCGAAGGCTGTGCCCACAAAGACTGAAGAAGAGGAGTTCGCCATTACAGCCGAGATACCTCCAGGAGAGAGGTGGGCTGATTTAGAACTGTAGTTCAAAAGAGCTACAGGTGGGCAGGATCCTTGAGGAGTCCACCTCTTGGATCAATACCTTGCTACGGAAGCCCAATTTTGTGGTAGCAGGATGAATGGACTAATGTCGGATCGTGCTGAGGAGTGTCGGAGAGACAGTTGCAGTAGCTAGGAGTGCCAGAGTCTAAGCAACGTAGAGCAGAGTTGACAACAGTGCAGATGGCACAGAGAAGAGGTCAACAACAACGCAGTATATTCAGAGGGTCAGTGCAGGGACTTGTAGTAGTCAGGCCCCAACATTCACGTGGTATCATACTGAACACAGTTAGTTTAGTAATTTTGGATGTTTTTCCGTTGCTGATAGAGTAGTAGCAACAATTAACAGTGGCAATGCTAGCAGTAACAGAGATGCAACACTTGAGAGAGAGATGTAGTACGGATGCAGTGTTGACAATGACAGTGTCAGCAGCAGTATAGTTTCAACAACAACGCAATAGTTGGTGGACAACATATCAGACATCAACAACGCAGAGGACGATGCTTCAAAGTCAGAGCAGTATGCAACGACAGTGTATTGCTAGAGCACATTCCTCGTTAAGAGGGAGTGTTGATTTGGGGTAGCATTGGATGTGCTCTAGGCCTCAAATTTTGCAGGGAGGCTTGGGCACATGTATTCCAAAGAACCCATAAAGTGTTTTGGGAAATTCCACCCAGAGACAATTTTATTAAAATAATTAATATTTTTTAATGGGACTCTAAGTCTAAACTTAGGAAATAAAAAATATTAATGGGTATTAATCTAATTATGGGTGTAACTTCTAGAAGAAGACAAAGATCAAGCTAAAATGATCTTAGCCATTGATTAGCTTTTAATCTGGGCTGTTGAATGTCAATGAGAAGATTATTTAAGGGAGCTTGAGGGTCATTTGGAAAATACACCGAGAGATTAAGAGATCGAATTTCTGAAGTGAGAAGTTCTCAGGAGGAAATTCTGATCAAGTAGATTTCTTGTAGTTAAGGGGCAGGGATAGTTGGGTTGGACTATCTTCTTCAGAGCCAGGATATGCAACAGAGAGAGGCAGAGAGACACCAGAGGGGTTGACGCTGAGCCAGAAGGGCCCACGCAGAGCTTGATGCTGAGTCAGAAGGGCTCACGCAGAGGCAGCTCAGTCACCCACGCAGAAGTTCGAGTTTTGTAGAGGCGCTGACATTTCTGAGCCAGGAGGGCTGGAAACTGCTCCAGAAGGCAAGACGTTTCCTAGTTGAGCTGACATAGAGCCTCAGAGAGCTCCACATAGGCCCACGCAATTACTGCGCAGGGGCAGCGTAGTTGTAGCCGAGGACAGTTGATTCAGCGGCCAGAACTGTCGGGATTTGCCGGGTAGAGTGAGGTAATCTCATAATTCTTCTTTGCCAGTTGTATTTCTTTGTAACTGGATTGCCAGGAGGGCATCCAAGTTTGTATTAAGAAACTACTGCTTAATAATATAAAACCCTTAGAGCTGCTGCACCGGCTTTCCCGCATTGGGTTTTTCTGGGGACTTTTGTCCAAAAATAATGGTGTCAATTGTGTTGTATTTTCTTTCTTGCTCAGTCTCTTGTTTCCACGTAGTATTTAATTAAGTGAGGTTTGCAATGTAGATGTTTCGATTTTTGCTGTAAGAAACTGCAAATAATTTGGTGGATTAATTTAACAAATAAAAGAAACATTATCAGTTGCTGCAGTAGGAATTCCGGTTGAGGGATTTTCACATATAACACCTGCAAAATATGGGAATTTTTTTTCTTTTCTTTTTGGCCCAAGAAAGAGCTTTGATACCCCTTGTTATAATATTTAGCCCATGCAATGGAATCACAAACATGATATTAGAAATGCTTCGTACTTTATTAATATCAAAACCCTTAAGTTAGAACAACAACTTACAATGATCCTTTTATGGAAGGAATCCACTCCTGTTCACTTGCCTCTTAAGGTTGGATGGCCTTTTAATGAGATAAGTTCCAAATAATAAACTTCGACACCTCCCATGAAAGGAATTTTATCCTTATTCATAGCTAACAAAAGAGCCCTAATCCTGAAAACATCATACTTACCTAGTGGACCTATTTATTATCCATCAAATACCTGGTGGACCTATTTATTACCCATCAACTACCTAGTGGGTCTATATCATGATTATGGCCACATTGCATTCATTATCCCTTTTGAGTATTATTTCTGCTTTGGCCGAAATTAGCGCCCTTATTAAAGTCCCAACTGTGGTGCCATGGGGGTAGGCACACTTGGGAAATGTACCACTGTAACTTTAGCATAGTTGGACGATATAATTATCTTATATTTTCTTATCAAACATGATAGGGAATGGATTTTTATGGATGGGATGGAGTGAAGTGAGAGAGAAAAAAGTGTTAAATATGGTTGGGATGTGGATATGGAAGATGCTACCTTGACCAGTTTCCTAGTAGTGTGAATTGAACCAATATATGACTACACTTATAAAGGAAAACCATGCTCTGCATGGTATGACGAAAATAATAAAATTATAAAGTTACAAAGTTTATCATATGTCATTTAAAATTTACCACCTTCATGACAAGACTAAGAAGTTATTGCCAGTGTTATTAGGAGCGGACTGAACTAGTCTAAACTGGCCAGTCCCACTGTTTTGAGGCAAAAAATCGGTTCGGATTGGTGACTTGAACTGTTTTTGGTTGGTTCGGTACGAATTCAATAAAGCTGTTTTACTTTTGTTCTTTTATTTTTTGTCTTGGCTAGGCGCAAGACCACAATAGGTGCCTAATATTCAAGCCTATGGTCCTACTATTGCTATGCAATTCATGGTAATGTCAATTTCTTAAAGTAAAAGTGACATTCTCCTTTATCTTTCATTTCATCCTTTTACTTTAAGAAATGAACATTACCATGAATTGCATAACAATAGTAGGGCCATAGGCTTGAATATCAGGCACCTATTGGGGTCTTGTGCCTAGCCAAGACAAAAATTAAAAGAACAAAAGCAAAACAGGCCCCACTTGCGGGGTTCTAAGCAACTTTTTTGAATTGATATTGAACTAGCCAAAATTAGTTCAAGTCACCAATCAGAACCGATCTTTGCCTCAAATTCTACTTTCTCCATATGAAATCCAATGAGGGTCGGAACCACTCTCAAACATCCTGGGTCATTTCATGGTAATGTTAAAAATTTAAGTAAAAGTGACATTCTCCTTTATCTTTCACTTTACTTAAATTTTTTACATTGCCATGAAATGACTCAGGATGTTTGAGAGTGGCTCCGACCTCATTGGATTTCATATGGAGAAAGTAGAATTTTAGATGTCACTCAAAATCCAGTAGATTTAATAGTTTTTTTAGGATTTCAAGATTGGGGGTATTGCAATGTTTCCATTGGATTTTGTCATGTACGAGGGTATCAAACTAACATTTAATCAAGAGCACCAATTCGTATATGTACCTTGATGTTAGTGGCATTGTTTGTTGAACTCCTCTATCATGATCCTGTTGAAAAATGAGGGGTACCAAGGAGGTGTTTCCTACTGAATTTATCCTTTTGGCCTAGGAAGACACATTAATGTTTTTTTGTCATGTGACATTATGTGTTATATTAATTTCATGGAAGAAAGTTACTTTTGGTGTGTTATGTACTATGCACTTTAATATTAATGTCACTTTTGTCATAAAGTGACTTTATGAGAAAAGTACAAGGTACACTTTTTTAGTAAAGTGACTTTTATATTTTAAAAGCGATTTTTATGGGAGAAAGTGCACATGGTACAAAAACATTAAAAGTGACTATGAGTCTCATTAGTTGAGGGGGACACATGTAAGAAGGGGTCAAGAGAGGGAATGATCTCCACCTATGATCTAATGAGTTGAGATTTAATCTCAGCGATTAGATCTCAAGGGTTAAGGTTTTCTTCATTTTGAGAAGACAATAGAAAAATGAAGTGACTCTCTCATTCATTCTTCACATGAGAGTTTTGGAGAGGAGAAAGAGAGAACAAGGAAGAGGCTACTACAACTATTGCTGAAGGAAAAAGAAGATACAACATCTTGGAGAGATTTCACAACACAACAACAAGGAGAGTCTTCTCACAGCCTGAGTTTCTAAGCTGGAAACCTAACACATTTCTAGGAGGCCTGTGCAAAATTTATGGAGGCTCGAAAATATAGGGTCAACAAGAATTTCAGGGAGGTCCGAAAGTTGTGGATGCCTAAAAATATGAAGGGAACGAGAATTTCGGTGAGGTTCGAAATTTGTGGAAGGCCGAAAATATAGGGGCAGTGAGAATTTCAAGGAGGTACGAAATTTGTGGAGGCCAAACTTTCTAGGAAAACAACTCAAAATTCTGAGATCAACAACTTAGATTTCAAGGCCAGAACAAAGCTGTTAATGTCACTCAGATTTAGAAATTTAAGTCTGTCTGACAGCATAAATTTGAGGTATGAATCTGTTGTATTTGACTCTTTTTTCAAGGCACCTTCAACGTGAGAACGTAGGCAAAATCAGTGGCTGGGAGAGTCAACTGTGTGGCAAAATTTTTCATGCTACAAGGGATGTAATATCTCATCAGCAAAAGGGAGATAAGTCTGTCATTATTTTGGTGTGTAATTATTTTCCTTAAGAAGCAATTAAATCCTCCTTGAAGACTGGTTTTCCCCTTGTGGGTTTTTCCAGGGTCATTGGACCAAAAATAAGTGTCTCATTTATTGGTGTGTGCTTGCATTTTATTTTCTTATCTCAGCTGGAAATGGAAAATGCAAAAGAGTAGAGTAGTCTCTTATGTTTTGAGTTGAATGCAAATTTAATGTTTATATCAATTACATGTTATGTTGGGTTTGAGTATAAAATCACACGCAAAAACTTAAAACTGGGTTGGGGCTACAATAATTAAAAATTCTCCATGGTATCAGAGCTTGAGGGGCTTTAGATCTGACAATTTTCCATCAGCTGATAGAAGAAACAAACAAACAAACTTCTGCCATATTAGTGAACAACAAGCCTAAAACCTCAGTCAGAAACCCAAAGACTTATTGGTTGAGACTCGAGAGGGAGGAAGGTTGCTAAGTAACAGATCTACTTATTTAGTGTTGGTTGTGAGGGTCATGACGACTGGTATGAGGGTGGAGGAAAAATTGAGTGGGGCTGAAAATTTTGGCCCCTGGAAGGAGAGGATGATGCTATTGCTTGAAGAAGTTGAAGTGTGGGACATTGTGGAGAGTTTTGTGCAACCTCCTACTGATCCAGCTCAGTTGGTGGACTCCAACAAGAAGAGTGTGAAAGCAAGGAGAATCATTCTTCATGCCATTAAAGACCCACTTATTCCTGTTGAAAAGTGTAACTAGGTTCGGTCTTCATAATGGCATGTAATTATGAATTTATGTAATGAAATGTAAAAAAGAAAAATAAAATTATTGTATTAACTTGCTTCATGGGTTTCATGAGCAAGAGATTTTGTTTTTGAGTCAAGACTCCCATTGAGAGTCTTTAGGAATTATTTGTCATCTAGTCATAAAATGATAGAGTCATTGTCATGTAATGAAGTCATGTTACACTTTGTATAGAGTCAAACTTATCTATGTAAAGTATCCTCCAAGACCTTGTCACTTATCCTCTTCAAGTCGGCCTCCAACAATGGAAGAACATGCTAAAAGAAGTCGGCCTAACTCTTGTGATCATGTCGGCCTAAAGGACATGAGATGAAGTGTATATATAGCCACACTCGACCTCACTCAAAGGGCAGTAACTCGACAAGCATTCAATCAAATAGAAGTGTGAAGAAGAGGTCAAGCAGAAGTATGAAGAAGAGGTGAAGAAATAGTGCGAAGGAGGGGCTACAAAGGAAAGTGCGAAGATAGGATTCTTTTGGGGTCAACGAAGGAGAGTTTCTTCTGGGCAAGCGAAGGAGAAGTTTCTTCTGGGATAGTGAAGGAAGAGTTTCTTCTGGTCAAGCGAAGGAGAAGTTTCTTCTGGGATAGTGAAGGAAGAGTTTCTTCTGGGCAAGCGAAGGAGAAGTTTCTTTTGGGATATCGAAGGAAGAGTTTCTTCTGGGCAAGCGAAGGAGAAGTTTCTTCTGGAATAGTGAAGAAGAGACCGAGATTCTCTAGAAGAAGCCAGTGACATCATAGAGACCGAGTTTCTCTAGGAAGAGTCGAGAAGAAGCATTGTGAAGTACAGAGATCAAGTTTCTCTAGAAGGAGCCGAGGAGAACAGTTCAAGATCAAGAAGAAAGTCAAGAAAGGGAAGAGACAGAGCATCAAGGTTAGTGACAAGGTTCTTGGGAGGATACTAGAGTCAAGGGTCTTTGTCATGTTCTTGGTACTCATCAATTCAAGATATAGAAGAAGAATTTTGATCGGGTTTTCTTCTCAAGAGGTGGGAGGTTTTGGCCCTGGCTGACAAGCCTACATACTGTGTCACTTGTCTTTTGTTGTGCTTGGTAATTGTCTTGATGAAAATAACACAATAATAAAATGAAGAAAAGACTATAAGCTAAGAAGTAAAAGTATATCACAAGCAATTATCAAGTAGAGAAATCTTTTAACCATTCATGCCTTAGATTCTCAACATGGAATCAGAGCTAAGGTGCTGAAGTCAAGAAGGGGCATTCAATCAAGAAGACATCAAGCAGTGGAAGAAGGATCATATTAGATTTAAGGGCCACTGAAGTCAAGATCTTCAAAACCCTAGACCAAAGAAATCTACACTAGCAAGAGCCTTGAAACCATCTTCAAGAAAGAAGGAACACTGAATCATTCAAGGAGGATCATAAAATCAAGCTCTCTTATCAATCTCTCTAGAAGCAAATCATCTATCAACATCAATATTAAGGAGGAAGCAAGCATCAATATCTCAATCAAGTCTATGACTATATCTGATAATAACAAAATGTCTTTTTGCAAGGAAAGCAATAAATTGGTTGGGGCTGCAAATTACCTTGCATGGAAGAAAAGGACAAACCTAAATCTTATTGAGAATGAGGTCATGGATCACATCAAGGGGTCGATAACCTAGCTTCCAGAAGATACTCAAGCACATGCTAGATTCATGAAGGGAGAAGTAAAAGGCCAGAGGATTCTTATAGAATCTATAAAAAACTCTCTAATCCCATATGTATCAAAGTTGGAGACTGCAAAAGCTATATATGACAAATTGGTAGAGTTGTTTTTCGTAAGTACTACATGAGAAGTAATCTCATTAAGGCAAGAACTCTACAAACTGAAGATATCCAAGGAAGATGGAATAGCCTCATACTTTATGAGGATATCAGAAATTCGAGATCAACTACAAGAGTTGGGAGAAGTCATGTCTGATAGAGATGACCACAACGGTATTGAATGCACTACCAGAAGAATGGGGTAACTTCACTTGAAGTTTATATGGGAAGAAAGAGACTACTCCATTTCAAGATCTATGGTCACTCTGTAAGATCGAAGAAACCAGACTGAAGGCAAAGGTTGATGTTGGACCAAATGAGCAGAATCAAGCATACGCTACTATGTCAAGAAGAAAAGGGAAATTTGGAAAGTTCGGTCCTCAAAAGAAAAGAAAGAACATGGCTAAGGTAAGATGCTATGAATTTCAAGAACTTGGGCACTATAGAAGAGATTGTCCTAAATGTAGTAAGGACAAGAGGGATAGGGAAGAAGGTCACATTACTGAAGAAGTGAAAGAGCCTGGGACAAAAAAGTTTAAGAATGAAGAAATAAAAGATCTCTACTATGACTAAGATGATCTTCTTCACTAAAAGGTACTTTTCACTTGTAATTTATAGATAAGAGGCAATGTAAATAAGATAGTATGCATCAGATTAGAAAATAGCCTTCTGATAGAAGCATTAGAAGTAAGAGCTCGTGATATGGGAAGTAGAAAGAATCTTTGGAATAAATTCTATTGTTTACAAAGAATAAAAAGCTCTTGGAAACCTCATAATGATACTTATAGAAAGAAGTAGAGGTCTTCATCGACTAGGATCATCATACCACAGTCAATAAGGAAACAATGTCAAGTAAAGATACGAAAGATCCTCAAGTTTCTATGATGGAATCCTTGTCAAAAGATTCACTGATCTAGAAAGGACCAAGAGTTTCATTAGGAATTCCAACTTGTGGGATTCAAGGGATGATGTTATGATGACATAACATGAAAGTGGGTCTAAAGGATAAGCTTCTTTCGTTCAAAAGAAGCTACTACAGGAAGTTTGAATGACCGAAAGGAAAGATGAGGTATGTATGCTTACATAGATTATTATGAAAGTCATGTCATATGGTTGCAAATAATATGGATCACTATTTCCATCTTGGGAAATATGATCAAAAGAAGAAAGGATCTCCTCCTTTGAAAGATTGCAAAAAAGCATAAGTCACACTAGATGAAATCAACATAATATGTCCTCATATGAATCATGAGGAAGCTGACTACAATTAAGTAACTCTGATTGGAAGCTCCTGGGAATGAAGTGTGTGAAAAGAAAGGAAGAGATCGTAAAATATGCAACAAAGGTAGAAGGCATTCAACATCCGAAGTCCAAGAAGATTTGACTAGAATATCTCTCGAAAAGATATGAAGACTCTAATGGAAGTCGGAAAAAGATAGAGACCCTTGACAATGGATATCTTTGGGAGATGTGTCAATCTGCATACAGGATGCTGATACCTATAGGAAGATGTCATGATGAAAGACCATCACAAAGGTAATTTTGATTTAAGTGTTCATTTCTTATTTTTGAACTAATATCTGGATGGGCTTATGTAGGACTGCCAAAGGGAAGATCTGTGGATGAATTCTAGGAAAACCATATAGAAGGATGTAAGATCCTTTTGGAAAATATGGCATAAAGAAAGCAACATGACATGAAGCAAAGCCAGATGGAAAAACTAATGGATCACTTTCTGATGAAATGAGGACATGACTAACTCATGGATGAAAGTGATGGATGGTCTGTGCCCTATGAAGAAGTCCTTGAAAGATGAAGACTCCATGATGAAGAATAAATTCATGACATCAAAGGAAGGAGCTCTTCAAGCAGCTGGTTGTTCCATGATCTCCACATGAGGAGCTGCTATAGGTCCCTAGTTAAGAGGGATCCTAAAAAGAAGTTTCTTACTTGGAAGAAACTTGGAAATTCCTAGGCCAAGAGGGAGCTTAGGTACATTTCTTTTGTAGGAATGAATACATTCCTTTATTGGAATATGTCCTCCCTATTTGAGAGGGAGAGATAGACATGTCATTCTAGTCTTCACTTGGGAAGACAGAATGGAGGATTGGGTAATCATTTGGCATTCGATACTCTTTGAAGATAAGATAGGGCATCCAATAGGAGAGTAATCGAGGAGGACCGATATTCTTTGAGAGTTGGGGAGCCCAAGATAATAATAGTCCTCATGGAACACACCCTGAGTACCTGGGTAGGGAATGTTCAAAGAGAGAAAATGATGAGAGTGTCTATAAATCATTGGTCTCGTCAGCATTGAGCTCAGATCTTGTGTAGAGGAACTGTTAGTCAAGGCGTTGCTATGTAACAATGTTGGTTAATATGATGCTATACAAATGAGTTACCAATCCAAATTCTTCTTATGAGAAATTCCTCAGATTGACAAAGTCCAAGTACCATTGTCAATACCTCCCTAGTTAAGAGGGAGTGTTGAAAAGTGTAATTAGGTTCGGTCTTCATAATGACATGTAATTATGATTTTATGTAATGAGATGTAAAGAATAAAAATAAAATTATTGTATCAACTTGCTTCATGGGTTTCATGAGCAAGAGATTTTGTTTTTGAGTCAAGACTCCCATTGAGAGTCTTTAGGAATTATTTGTCATCTAGTCATAAAATGATAAGAGTCATTGTCATGTAATGAAGTCATGTTACACTTTGTATAGAGTCAAGCTTGTCCATGTCAAATATCCTCCAAGACCTTGTCACTTATCCTTTTCAAGTCGGCCTCCAACGATGGAAGAACATGCTAGAAGAAGTTGGCTTAACTCTTGTGATCATGTCAGCCTAAAGGACATGAGATGAAGTGAATATATAGCCACACTCGGCCTCACTCAAAGGGCAACAACTCGACAAGCATTCAATCAAATAGAAGTGCGAAGAAGAGGTTAAGCAGAAGTACGAAGAAGAGGTGAAGAAATAGAGTGAAGGAGGGGCTACAAAGGAAAGTGCGAAGATAGGATTCTTCTAGGGTCAACAAAGGGGGGTTCTTCTGGGCAAGCGAAGGAGAAGTTTCTTTTGGGATAGTGAAGGAAGAGTTTCTTTTGGGCAAGTGAAGGAGAAGTTTCTTCTGGGATAGTGAAGGAAGAGTTTCTTCTGGGCAAGTGAAGGAGAAGTTTCTTTTGGGATAGCGAAGGAAGAGTTTCTTCTAGGCAAGCGAAGGAGAAGTTTCTTCTGGGATAGCGAAGAAAGGATTCTTCTGGGGTACTTGTTCTGGGTAACTGAGATAGATATCTAGAGACTAAGATTCTCTAGAAGAAGCCAGTGAGATCATAGAGACTGAGTTTCTCTAGGAAGAGTCGAGAAGAAGCAATGTGAAGTATAGAGACTGAGTTTCTCTAGAAGGAGCCGAGGAGAGCAGTTCAAGATCAAGAAGAAAGTCGAGAAAGGGAAGAGGCAAAGCATCAAGGCTAGTGACAAGGTTCTTGGGAGGATACGAGAGTCAAGGGTCTTTGTCATAGTCTTGGTACTCATCAATTGAAGATCTATAAGAAGAATTTTGATTGGGTTTTCCTCTCAAGAGGTGAGAGGTTTTGGCCCTGGCTGAGAACCCTACATACTGTGTCACTTGTCTTTTGTTGTGCATATTGGTAATTGTCTTGATGAAAAGAACACAATAATAAAACGAAGAAAATAACATAAGCTAAAGAAGTAAATGTATATCACAAGCAATTTTCAAGCAGAGAAATATTTCAACTATTCATGCCCTAAATTTCTCAACAATTCCCTCATGTGACTGCGAAAAAGTTTTCCTACAAGATGCAGGAGTCTCTGGTCACACTACACTAGAGTTCCAATGGGAATAGGAAGATGGCGTTGAGGCAGAAGCTAAGAAACACCAAGATGAACAAGACCGACATGGTGACCTGACATGGTGACCTCATACCTCACCAAAGTCACTCAGGTGAGAGATGAGTTGGCTGCGGTGGGAGAGTGGTGTAGTGGAAACAATGGTTTAATAAAAACCCACAATGGATCTCTAAACCCAACAATCACCCCTTTTCACACAAATATAATCCCTCTTAACTATCGGAACCCAAAGCCTTTGAAAACAATGGTTTTCCCTTTCGGGACCCAAATACCTTCGGAAATACTAAAACTGTGCTTTTTTCCCTTTTACACAGTTATATGGGCTTGACTGCAGATCCAGATCTGGCCGATCCAACGGCTCAGAATGAATCGCAAAATCGGCGATCGACAGGTGTAAGGCTCCCAACTATCGGCGCTATGGAAGTCCGATGCGATACCACTATCGCTATCAGCGATTTATAGTGGCCGCTTACAAAATATATATAAACCCCGCTCCTATATGCCAATGCTATATAAGTCGGCAATCACAAGTCACAAGGGTTGGGTCGAATCTTTATCGTGCCCGCTCCACTTAAGCGATGCGATAACACACGCCAGACCCGATAGCACTCAACATTCCGTTGCATAAAACTTCAAGTCCGTTTTCTTAAATCCGCTAAGTGTTAGCGTAAATTCTCAATGTAAATGGCTTTCGGTGATGCGATAAGGGAATACACAGGGGTGATGGGATTTGGGGAATCTACGGGCCCGAAAACAACAAAACTCCCACCTATAATGATTTGAGGTCCGGAATCTCTGTTTAACTGTGTTTGAGCTTGATACTTAGTGTATTTGGGCTTTTCTGCCTGCGGAACCAGAATGATGGAATGCGCTCACCAATTGACCCTTTAACACAATAATCTCATTAACAAACATGAAAAACACAGGAAGAACGACTATATCATCCGAATACTGAGAAAGCAAGTATTTGAAGGCCTCCACAGGTGGTTTAATACACTATGCACACAACACTGCTTTGATTCAAATAAACAATACAGAGTCTCGGCCTTAGGCCAGATTACACAGGGAAAAAGACCTCTGTCTCCAAAAAAAAATGCATCCCTACACTCGCTCTATGCTTTCGCTCCACTCGCAATCCTCTCCAATCCTCTCGCTCATTACATTTTCCTTTCTTTTATCACTCAAATATTTCTCTAACAATATCTAACAACAATCTTCTATTCTTAATAGATCTAACAACAATCTTCTATTTCTTAGCTCTCCTTCACACCTATGCTAACAACTCTATCTCTAAATCTAAAATAAGATAGTCTCTAACTTATTACAATAATGAATTATAACAAATTGTTTGAGAGATCCAACCCTCTCAGTAAAAACCGGTTTTGACCCATCAGTCAATGAATTTCAAACTGTTTAGCCACAACATGTGAACAAGTTTTCACATTGCTAGCTAAGTCCCAATGCTCCTGCATCAGACTCCCGGGGAAGAAAAGACTTGTCCTTCAAACTTTCAAGACTTACTCCATACTTCTGTAGTTCTGCTACTGTCAACCAACTGGAATCTTCCACTGGCTGCTCCTTCCACTTGACTAGATACTGGAAATATGTCTGCCCTCTGGTTTTCTTGGATACTCTTTGATCCAAGATAGCTTCAACTTCTTTCTTGACTGCTTTTGGTACCTATTCCTCCCAGTTCACAGTTTGAACTTCATCACCTGTATCTTCTTTCTGCAACTCTGTCTCTACCTCTTTGAATGGATATAAGTCTGCAACATTAAAAATGGGGGATATTCCAATCCCTTCTGGCAACTCAATCTCATATGCATTGGCTGAAAATTTCCTTATGATTTTACAAGGTCTTATCTTTTTCATTTTCAGTTTGTTGTAAGTTTTTGTAGGAAATCTGTCTTTTCTCAAATGCACCATCACTAAGTCTCCCACGTGGAACTCTTTCTCTCTTCTTTTCAGGTTTTCCCTCTGCTTATAGTTACTGCTGCTTCCTTGCAATTTACCTTTGATTTCTTCCTGTAATATCTGCATCTGTTCTGCAAAATCTTCTGCGCTTGCACTCTGGGCTTACTTTTTTCCCAAATCTCTAAGCTCATACACGCCTCTCGGATGCATTCCAAAGATAATCTGAAATGGACTCATTCCAGTGCTTCGGTTTGGTGTATCATTGTAAGCGAACTCAGCTTGAGCTAATGCCAAATCCCACTATTTGGGATTTTGATATACTAAACTCCTTAATATATTCCCCAAGCTCCTGTTCACTACTTCAGTTTGTCCATCTGTCTAAGGATGGTATGCTGAACTAAAACTGAGGTTAGTTCCCAGTTTCTTCCAAAGTGTCCTCCAGAAATGCCCTACAAACTTGGTATCTTGATCTGATACAATACTTACAGGTAAACCATGCAATCTTATAATCTTTGAAAAGAATAAATTAGCTATGTGTGTTGCATCACTAGTTTTCCTACAAGCAATGAAATGTGCCATTTTAGAAAACCTATCTACTACAACATAAATAGAATCATTTCCTCTTTGAGTTTTTGGCAATCCCAGAACAAAGTCCATGCTAACTGCATCCCATGGTCGATCTGGTATGGGCAATGGCTGATACAATCCTGTATTCTGACTCCTTCCTTTGGCATGCTGACATATCCTACATTTCTCAACAAACTTTTTAACATCAGTTTGCATTTTGGGCCAGTAATAAAAAGCATTCACCTGAGCGAAGGTTTTATCTTGTCCAAAATGACCAGATAACCCTCCACTATGTTTCTCCTTGATTATGTTCTCCCTCATGGAACATTTGGGAATACATAACTTGTTGCTTTTAAATAATAGGCCTCCTTGAATGAGGTAGTCCATCCACTGACTTCTGTTATGGCTCATTGGATTCTGAACTGTTGTGTAGATATCTCTAAAATCTTCATCATCCTTGTACATTTCTATCTTTTCCTCAAATCTGCAACACCCACTTTAAATTCTTGCAAAAGAAAACTTACCTTACTCAATGCTTCTGCTACTTTATTAGACTTACCACTTTTATGCTTTATTACAAAAGTAAAACTTTGCAGAAATTCTACCCATTTGACATGCTTCTGATTTAGCTTCGGCTGGTTATTAATAAACTGTAAAGCGTGATTGTCTGAATATAAGATGAATTCTTTAGGCAGCAAGTAATGCCTCCACTTTTTCAAAGTCTACACAATAGCATAAAACTCCTTGTCATAAGAAGAATATTTCTTCTTCGCATCATTCAGTTTCTCGTTGAAATATGCTATTGGCCTTTGCTCTTGGCTTAGAACTGCACCAACTGCTACCCCACTTGCATCTATTTCTACTTGAAAGACTTTCTCAAAATTAGGCAATGCTAGAATTGGCTCTTTTGTTATCTTCTTCTTCAGCAAATTAAAGTTTCTGTTCACTGCTTCTGTCCATCGAAATGGTTGATTGATCTCCTTGATTGTCTCAAGGATTGGTGCACAAACTTGACTAAAACCTCTTATAAACTTTCTATAAAAACTAGCAAGTCCATGGAAGCTTCTTACCTCAAATATGCTTTTGGGAGTAGGCCAATTCCAGATTGCTTGTACCTTTTCTGGATCCATCTTCAAGCCCTCTTTGGAAACTACAAATCCCAAGTACACCAGCTCCTCCTTCATGAAACTACACTTCTTCAAATTGATTAGTAGTTTCTCCTTCTGTAGAGTTCTTAGGACCAACTTAAGATGTTCTAAATGCTCCTCTTTACTTTTGCTAAAAACCAGAATATCATCAAGGTAAGCAATGACAAATTTACCTGCATACTCCTTCAAGACTTTGTTCATTATTCTCATGGACGTGCTGGGTGCATTAGTGAGCCCAAAAGGCATCACTAACCACTCATACAGTCCACTATTTGTTTTGAAGGCAGTTTTCCATTCATCGACTTCCCGAATCCTTATCTGATGATACTCGCTCTTCAAATCTATCTTAGTAAAGTATCTTGTTCCACTTAAACAATCCATTAAATCTAAAACAGTGCGAACAACGCATATGGATTTCCAATCAATTGATTAATCATGAGCAAGCTGAAGCTCAATAATAATACAGAGATATTTACAATAATAGAAACATCAAGTTTCTATGTAGAATATGGAAACAATCAGTTTCATCTAAGAAACTGCTAAAAGAATAAAAAATAGCAACAGCTAAAAGAATGAGCATTAAATACTAAATAGGAATATTCTAATACCCTCCCTTAATGTTCAATCTATTTACAACACCAATAGACCCTCTGAATTTTACAAATTTATCAGGACCAAGAGGCTTGGTGAAAATGTCAGCGGGTTGCTCTGTTGTGGGAACATATTGCAACTGAATTGAGTCGTCTTCAACAAGCTGGCGAATGTAGTGGCAATGAGTTTCCACATGCTTTGTTCGTTCATGAAAGACTGGATTCTTGGCAAGTTTGAGCACTCCCTGATTATCACAAAACAAAGAAGTAGGCCCTGTCTGGGAAACATGCATATCTGCCAGCATACGTCTAAGCCAAACTGCCTCACAGGATGCCTTAACTGCTCCCCGATACTCTGCTTCTGTTGAGGAGAGAGCCACTGCCTGTTGCTTCTTACTAGTCCAAGTAACAGCACCGAATCCTAGATTAAACACATATCCAGCTGTAGATTTACGGTCATCAACCGAACCAGCCCAGTCAGAATCAGTGTAACCACTGAGTATAGGATTGGAACTTCGAGTGTATAGGAGGCCATAATCCGAAGTGCCACGCACATATCGTAGCACACGCTTTGCTGCTTTCCAATGATCAACTTTAGGAGCTGACATGAAGCGGGAAATGTAGCTTACTGTAAAACTGATGTCAGGTCTGGTAGCAGTAAGATAGATGAGACTGCCCACTAATTGCCTAAATAAAGTTTCATCCACAAGGGGAGAGGATGACTGTGCTGAAAGTTTGAGCCCTGGTTCCATAGGAGTCGTGGCCGGTTTGCAATCCTGCATTCTGAACCTGTCCACAAGATTTTTGGCATACTTGGACTGAGAGAGAAAGATCTGATTTTCAATTTGCCAAACTTCAACCCCCAGACAGTAATGAAGAAGTCCCAAGTCTGTCATCTCAAAAGTTCTGCATAAATCTTGTTTGATCCCATGGATCAAATGTGCAGAGCTGCCAGTAATGATAAGGTCATCCACATAGACAACCACAAACAAGATATCATCACCAGTATGCTTGATGTACAGGTTTGCATCAGATGGGCTCCGCTAAAAACCCTGATCTGTCAGGTACTGATCAATTTTCATGTACCAAGCCCGAGGAGCTTGTTTCAATCCATAGATTGCTTTAGCTAACCGACACACTTTCTGTTCTTGACCAGCAACCTTGAATCCTGGAGGCTGCGTCATGTAGACTTCTTCTTGGAGATCACCATTTAGGAAAGCACTTTTTACATCCATCTGATGAACTTTCCATTTGAACTGAGCTGCTAGGGCAAGGACAAGCCTTATGGTACTCATCTTGGCTGTAGGAGCAAAAGTCTCCTCATAGTCGATGCCTTCCTTCTGTGAGAACCCTCGAGCCACAAGCCGAGCTTTATACTTGTCTATGGTTCCATCAGCTTTGTATTTCACTTTATACACCCATTTGCAGCCTATGGGCTTTTTCCCTGCAGGAAGATCAGAAAGTGTCCATGTGTGATTCTTCTGAAGACTCTGGAATTCGGCTTCCATAGCCTGTTCCCACTCAGATGTACCCTTAGCCTCTGAATAGGTTTGAGGCTCAAAAATACTGTGTAGGTTAGCCATAAGAGCAAAATTGACTGTAGACTGTTGTCTGTTCTTATGTCTAGAAGTTCTACCTTCAAGGAGCTCATCATCCTGGAGATCACCAATGGTTTTAGCCCACCATTTAGGCCGAAGAGTAGAAGAACCAATATCAGGAGTAGAGGAACCAATATCAGGAAGAGGTGGAGAAGACTCAAGAGCAATAGGGGCCGCAAGAGGAGGGTTATTTTCTGGAGGAAGCTCAGATAGAGTATTATCAAATACTGATGCTACATCATCCCTCCCATCAGGTGGACCGACCGGAAGAAGAACACTGAGGCTGATCCTCAGAACACTGCTCAGAAGAAGAAGACTGAAAGAATCTTCTGTCTTCATCAAATACTACATCCCGACTGAAGCTAAGACGACCAGTGGCTATATCTATTAGCCTATAGGCCTTGTGATGATCACTGTACCCTGTCATCATGAGTTTCTGGCTTTAGGAATCCAACTTAGAGCGCTTAGCAGATGGAATCCAAACATATGCAACTGAGCCAAATACTTTGAGATGACTGATCTTAGGCTTACGGCTAGACCAAACCTCTTCAGGAGTCTTCCCTGTAACAGCCTGAGTGGGTGATCGGTTAAGAAGGTAAACAGCAGTAAATACTGCTTCAGCCCAGAATCTGTTTGGAACACTCCTGTGTTGTAACATGGAACGAGCCATTTCAACAACCGTGCGGTTGCGACGCTCGACAACACTGTTCTGCTGAGGAGTGTAGGGTGTGGTTAACTGACGTTTGATGCCATGAATATCACAGAAGTGGGCAAAAGCTGAAGAACAAAATTCCCCCCCATTGTCGGTCCTAAGAGTCATGATGTTACAACCAGAGTCTTTTTCAACTAAGGTTTTAAACTTCTGAAAGGTACTGAGTGCATCAGATTTATTTTTTAGAAAATACACCCACATCTTTCTACTGAAATCATCTACAATAAGTAAAAAATATTTGCAAGCAGTGATAGAGGCTGTATTCATAGGACCACAAATATTAGCATGAAGTAACTGAAGTACCTTAGATGCTCGCCAAGATTCTCCATCCTTAAATGGAGACCGATGTTGCTTTCCCGCTTGACAGGCGCCGCATACCCCCAATTGCTGAGTCTGAATATCAGGTAATCTTGACACAAGTCCCTCCCGAGAGAGCTGAGAGAGATACTGCATATTTAGATGCCCATATCGCTGATGCCATAGAGTACTGATGGGAGAGACACGTGCTGCTAGAGCCACTTCTGGAGAGTCACCGGTGTCAAGTAGCCTATATAGACCATGGTCCTCTAGGCCAACAGCAATTGTTAGACTAGTCTCCCTGTCAATAATGGAGCACTTGTGCGCACTGAACACTACATCAAGCTGAGGAGAATTCCTCATAATCTGGTTGACAGACAGCAGATTAATTTCCATACCAGGAACATAGTATACATTCAAGAAGATGAGTGTGCGCCCACCAGACTGGATCTGAACGGTACCTCTGCCAACCACTGTGTATTTTTCACCTCCACCAAATACCACGGAATCACTGAAAGGTGAGAAGTCAATAAACCAGTCACGCCTGTGAGAGAAATGGCGTGATCCACCAGAGTCAATGTACCAAGCAGAAGACGATACATGATCTGACGACCTTTTAGCCATAAAGGCGTAAAAGGCAGATTCTGTCTGCTAGGAATATTCCTGACTGCGTTCCAACATGAGATTGGTTAACGAAGCCATCTGCACGTTTCCCAAGATATGGAAAAATACAAAAAAATCCTGCACGGATTTCAACGCAGATGCTGGCTGATCCAGACAAAAATTGACGGATGCTGATATAAATATGAAATGATTCCCAAAGGAAACTGATTTACTGTAAGAAGCACAATTTTCTTAAACAAACACTAGATAGGAAGAATCAACAAATTGTGGAGATCTCACAAGACAGAGAACCGACTGCGATTTATCCACACAGAATCGGCAATTTTGTTCTAAACCAGATCCAAGAGTTTCTCAAAAAGAAATGCTTAGACATGAAGAAATGATAATGCAGGAGAATCCATTTCTGTATCGAGATAGACGACTGTAAGCTTTTATCACAGTGAGCAAAGCCGAGGCTAAGACTCAGTGAAGGCTACCTGGCTTACAGAGGGCTCGACCTTAGAAAGGACTGAAAGAACTTCAAGAGATTAGGATGCGAAGAGGATAGCTGATCAAGAAATCTCTCTGAGAGCAGTTTCGAAATGAACTACTGAATTTTTCAAACTATGAAAAATTATTTCGAAAAAAAAAAAAAATACCTGTACTCATGATGACTGTTCAAATATCAGTTCTTAGAAAAGCCGCTGATAGTAATGACTGCTGCTGAGTCCAAGCCGACAGTGCCAGACTATTCTGTTCAAAAGCCTCCAACACGCAGAATCACTGAAATCTGCGGTGATCCGAGAGCTTCCGGACTGGAATCAGGTTGATTTAGCGCTAAAAATCGATCGATTTACCCTTGGCAAAACAGAACCGACACGCTTACGCCAATCAGAATTCGTAAGTGCCCTTTTCAACACACAGGTGCCACAGCAAAAATTCTACGTTTGACCACGATACCGGTTTGGTCTCGATCCCGTCAAATGAACGAAGCGGATGAAGCGAAAGGCTCTGCGGAATTTCTCGATACCAGCCACCGTTTGATCGAAGAGAAGGTGAATATGGCTGCACTATTAGAATATCTCTATTTAGTATTTAATGCTCAGTCTTTTAGCTGTTGCTATTTTTATTCTTTTAGCAGTTTCTTAGATGAAACTGTTTGTTTCTATATTCTACATAGAAACCTAATGTTTCTATTATTGTAAATATCCTTGTATTATCATTGAGCTGTTTGCTCTTGGTTAATCAATTCATTCAATATTCTTTTACATGAGTGTTTCGAACTGTTTTATGGTATCAGAGCACAGGGATTTTTTTTTTTCGAAATAATTTTTCATAGATTGAAAAATTCAGTAGTTCATTTCGAAATTGCTCTCAGGGTCTGCAGATTTCTTGATCTTCATTCCTTTCTAAGGTCGAGCCCTCTGTAAGCCAGGTAGCCTTCACTGAGTCTTAGCCTCGGCTTTGCTCATTGTGATAAAAGCTTACAGTCGTCAATCTCGATACAGAAAGGGATTCATCTCCTGCATTATCATCTTATGAGGATTTAACTGTGTGGCGGTGCTCAGAATCGTGAACAGTTTATTTGTTTTGAAGTCGTGTTTATTTTGTGGCCATCCGATCAACGAATTTGGAAGCCGTGCAGGACCGCCGACGCTTTTTGAAGAATCAAGATTCGAAATAGAGCGGTGGGGTCTGTTCTGAGGAGGGTTCCGGATCCATTCGAATCAAGGCACGCTAGAAACATATCAAAATTCCGGCACTTTGCAGCGGCACCAAAATTCGACTTGCTTTGTCATACGGGAACGTGGCAACACACTCTTCGCTCACACAATTCGACGCTCAGTCTTCACTCACGGGCATATATCAGTAATTGCACGCCTGAATCAAATCAAAGTTACGACAATATATCAGTAATCAAAGTTACGGCAATATAGCTCCCGTGGTATTGCATTAACGTCCCGTGGTATTACATTGATTGCGTCCGAAGCGTTTTGCTCACGGTGTTCTCCAGATAGAGTCCGTCTGAGACCCGACTGTGCCTGCAATTCATATATATATTCTAGCTAAGACGTGCAGGACGAGATCCGAGCCACCGTTATTTGCTGAGAAATCAAAGTTTTTTTTAAC
The DNA here is from genome assembly GCA_031772625.1 of Pinus tabuliformis. Taxonomy (NCBI): domain Eukaryota; kingdom Viridiplantae; phylum Streptophyta; class Pinopsida; order Pinales; family Pinaceae; genus Pinus; species Pinus tabuliformis. Next base: position 79,576,175 of record CM062820.1, on the reverse strand, counting down.
AGAGCGAGATCATTCAGGTCACGTGACGGCAGTTTCAAGTAAAGGTATTCTCCAGCTTCACGGTTTTTGCTTAGAAAGTGGATTAAAGATTATTGTGATCTGATTTGAAGCGGTGGGACCAGAATAAAGTATCACAGTTATTTTTTTAAAAAGCGTGATCAAACCAGCATCACAGTCATTTTTAAGTAAGCATTACAGTTATTTTTTTTAAGCGTGATCAAACCAGCATCACAGTCATTTTTAAAGTGGCGTGATCAGATCTGAGTAATTTTTTTTGGGCAAGTCTATTTCTTTCACAACAGAATTTATTAACAATTTGGTACAGTCATCTTGAAAGAAGATTTTTAAGCAGGCAGCTACACTTTGTTGTGTGTCAAACTTCTGTATTATCTTTGGGAAAATGGCCACGCTCAACAATCTGATGTTAGAAGGAAATCAACGCTTTAATGGCAGCAACTATAACATTTGGAAACAAAGAATGCTGACCATTTTTGAATACAGGCGTCTTGATCAGCTCATTTTGGGCAAAGAGCCTCGTCCCGGTACAGCTGGTACCGATCAAGATAAATTTGATGATCGAAATCGGGAGGCTGTTATGCTTCTCAAGCTCTCTGTCGCTGATGATCAGTTACCACAGATTCCCTCTGGCAAGACCGCTGCTGAAATTTGGCAACAGTTGAAAGAACTGCACGAGACATCTGACAAAAGCAGAGCATTTTTTCTCAAAAATCAGTTGTTCTCCATCATGATGGATGAACATATGTCTTTACAGGAACATCTCAACAAAATTAAAGACATTCGAGATCAGCTCGAAGCCATTGGTCGGACCATGGAGGAAGAAGATATGGTAGTCATTACTCTGAAGAGTCTACCAAAATCTTATGAACACTTCATCGAAACACTCAACATTACAACCACAAATGTTGATCTGAAGTTTCCAGATTTATGTACCAAACTTCTGCAGCAGGATCGGTGGAAACAGCAGTTTGGTAGTGGTACTTCATCAGTGCCCTCGGAAAATGCATTTGCTGCAAAATACCAGTCCTATCAGTCTTTTCAGCAGAAAGGTTCTCCTCAGTCTTTTGATCCTGCTAGGAAGAAAAGTGTGCAGTGTAATTACTGTCACAGGTTCGGTCACATGAAGAAAGATTGCCGACAGAGGATTGCTTCTGAACAGAAGAAACAGGGAGGGCCAAATCAGACAGCGAATGTTGCAGAACATTCCGAGCAGACAGATTCTGCCTTTTACGCCTTTATGGCTAAAAGGTCTTTAGAACATGTTCCGTCCTCTGCATGGTACATTGATTCTGGTGCATCACGCCACTTCTCTCACAGGCGTGACTGGTTTATTGATTTCTCACCTTTCAGTGATTCAGTGGTATTTGGTGGAGGTGAAAAGTACAATGTAGCTGGCAGGGGTACAGTTCAAATTCAGTCTGGTGGACGCACGCTCATATTTCTAAATGTATACTACGTTCCTGGTATGGAGATTAATTTGCTATCTGTCAGCCAGATTATGAGGAATTCTCCTCAGCTTGATGTTATGTTCAGTGCACACAAGTGCTCCATCATTGACAGGGAGACTAGTCTAACAGTTGCTGTTGGCCTAGAGGACCATGGTCTATACAGGCTACTTAACACCGGTGACTTTCCAGAAGTGGCTCTAGCAGCACGTGTTTCTCCCATCAGCACTCTATGGCATCAGCGATATGGGCATCTCAATATGCAGTATCTCTCTCAGCTCTCTCGGGAGGGACTTGTGTCAGGATTACCTGATATTCAGACTCAGCAGTTGGGGGTATGCAGCGCCTGTCAAGTGGGAAAGCAACATCGGTCTTCATTCAAAAATGGAGAATCTTGGCGCGCATCTAAGGTACTTCAGTTACTTCATGCTGATATTTGTGGTCCTGTGAATACAACTTCTATCACTGCTTGCAAATATTTTTTACTTATTGTAGATGACTTCAGTAGAAAGATGTGGGTGTATTTTTTAAAAAATAAATCTGATGCTCTTAGTACCTTTCAGAAGTTTAAAACCTTAGTTGAAAAAGAATCTGGTTGTAATATCATGACCCTTAGGACCGACAATGGGGGGGAATTTTGTTCCTCAGCTTTTGCCAACTTCTGTGATATTCATGGCATCAAACGTCAATTAACCACACCTTACACTCCCCAGCAGAACAGTGTTGTCGAGCGTCGCAACCGCACGGTTGTTGAAATGGCTCGTTCCATGTTACAACACAGGAGTGTTCCAAACAAATTCTGGGCTGAAGCAGTATTTACTGCTGTTTACCTTCTTAATCGATCACCTACTCAGGCTGTTAAAGGGAAGACTCCTGAAGAAGTTTGCTCTGGTCGTAAGCCTAAGATCAGTCATCTCAAAGTATTTGGCTCAGTTGCATATGTTTGGATTCCATCTGCTAAGCGCTCTAAGTTGGATCCCAAAAGTCAGAAACTCATGATGACAGGTTACAATGATCATCACAAGGCCTATAGACTGATAGATATAGCCACTGGTCGTCTTAGCTTCAGTCGAGATGTAGTATTTGATGAAGACAGAGGATTCTTTCAGTCTTCTTCTTCTGAGCAGCGTTCTAAGGATCAACCTCACAGTGTTCTTCTTCCAGTCAGTCCACCTGATGGGAGGGATGATGTAGCATCAGTATTTGATAATACTCTATCTGAGCTTCCTCCAGAAGCTAATCCTCCTCTTGCTGTCCCTATTGCTCTTGAGCCTTCTCCACCTCCTCCTGATATTGGTTCCTCTACTCCTGATATAGGTTCTTCTTCTCTTCGGCCAAAATGGTGGGCTAAAACCATAGCTGATCTCCGGGATGATGAGCTCCTTGAAGGTAGAACTTCTAGACATAAGAACAGACAACAGTCTACAGTCAATTTTGCTCTTATGGCTAACCTACACAGTATTTTTGAGCCTCAAACCTATTCAGAGGCTAAGGGTACATCTGAGTGGGAAAAGGCTATGGAAGCCGAATTCCAGAGTCTTCAGAAGAATCACACCTGGACACTTTCTGATCTTCCTGCCGAAAAAAAGCCCATAGGCTGCAAATGGGTGTATAAAGTGAAATACAAAGCTGATGGAACCATAGACAAGTATAAAGCTCGTCTTGTGGCTCGAGGGTTCTCACAAAAGGAAGGCATCGATTATGAGGAGACTTTTGCTCCTACAGCCAATTGAGTACCATAAGGCTTGTTCTTGCCCTAGTAGCTCAGTTCAATTGGAAAGTTCATCAGATGGATGTAAAGAGTGCTTTCCTAAATGGTGATTTTCAAGAAGAAGTCTACATGACGCAGCCTCCAGGATTCAAGGTTGCTGGTCAAGAACAGAAAGTGTGTCGGTTAGCTAAAGCAATCTATGGATTGAAACAAGCTCCTCGGGCTTGGTACATGAAAATTGACCAGTACCTGACAGATCAGGGTTTTCAGCGGAGCCCATCTGATGCAAATCTGTATATCAAGCATACTGGTGATGATATCTTGTTTGTGGTTGTCTATGTGGATGATCTTATCATTACTGGCGGCTCTGCACATTTGATCCATGGGATCAAACAAGATCTATGCAGAACTTTTGAGATGACAGACTTGGGACTTCTTCATTATTGTCTGGGGGTTGAAGTGTGGCAGACTGAAAATCAGATCTTTCTCTCTCAGTCCAAGTATGCAAAAAATCTTGTGGAAAGGTTCAGAATGCAGGATTGCAAACCGACCACGACTCCTATGGAACCAGGGCTCAAACTTTCAGCTCAGTCATCCTCTCCCCTTGTGGATGAAACTTTATTTAGGCAATTAGTGGGCAGTCTCATCTATCTTACTGCTACCAGACCTGACATTAGTTTTGCAGTAAGCTACATTTCTCGTTTTATGTCAGCTCCTAAAGCTGATCATTGGATAGCAGCAAAGCGGGTGCTACGATATGTGCGTGGTACTTCTGATTATGGCCTCTTATATACTCGCAGCTCCAATCCTATTCTCCGTGGCTACACTGACTCTGACTGGGCCGGTTCGGTTGATGACCGTAAATCTACAGCTGGGTATGTATTTAGTCTAGGATCTGGTGCTGTTACTTGGACTAGTAAGAAGCAACAGGCAGTGGCTCTCTCCTCAACAGAAGCAGAGTATCGGGGAGCAGTTAAGGCATCCTGTGAGGCAGTTTGGCTTCGTCGTATGCTTGCAGATATGCATGTTTTCCAGACAGGGCCTACTTCTTTGTTTTGTGATAATCAGGGAGTGCTCAAACTTGCCAAGAATCCAGTTTTTCATGAACGAACAAAGCATGTGGAAACTCATTGCCACTACATTCGACAGCTGGTTGAAGACGGCTCAGTTCAGTTGCACTATGTTCCCACAACAGAGCAGCCCGCCGACATTTTCACCAAGCCTCTTGGTCCTGATAAATTTGTAAAATTCCGTGGGTCTATTGGTGTTGTAAATAGATTGAGCATTAAGAGAGGGTATTAGAATATCTCTATTTAGTATTTAATGCTCAGTCTTTTAGCTGTTGCTATTTTTATTCTTTTAGCAGTTTCTTAGATGAAACTGTTTGTTTCTATATTCTACATAGAAACCTGATGTTTCTATTATTGTAAATATCCTTGTATTATCATTGAGCTGTTTGCTCTTGGTTAATCAATTCATTCAATATTCTTTTACATGAGTGTTTCGAACTGTTTTATGCACGCCCTGTCCCTTCTTAAAAAACTGTTGTGCCTCCCGCTGTTGTTGCAATCCGCTCCTTCGAATCAACAACTATTGCAGTTAGTGTGTTGCGGATTGTCGTGGTGCAATGCTTAACCGGATGAATGTTGACGCCTTTATTTACATTCACAGACGGTATGCTTGAAATGATAAACACATGCGTATCAGGTGCAGCTCCTTTGCGTCGGCTTCTAGCCTACGAAGACTGCTTGGTGAACGACGACGGAAATTTGGCGGCGAGACATATGCCAAAAGTTTTATGCCACGCCTTTAGTCAGCCTGGAGAAAGCAATGAAATGTTGGCAGTCTCGGCTTTTGCCGCAAAAAAAAATGTCAGTCTCGTGGTGCAGATCCAGGATTGGACGCGGCGGCAGAGAGCGCTCTTCGCCGATTGCAGAGGTGACGTAACTTCTGACCACAGTAGAAGGTGGAATCGAGTAGGTCAAACAAAAAAAATCCACACGGTAAAAAAAAACGAGCAGTGGTCAAACAGCGTCTGATCCAGCACGAAGTATGAGGGAAGTGTTTCAAGTCTCTCGGATGACACCAGAAACCCTCACAAAACCACCGAAGAACAACTCAAACAACAGATTCAAAGCCTAGAGAGTAATTTCGAAATGAAGCACAAAATTTTTCACACGAATGAAAAATTATTTCGAAAAAATACCCGTGCTCTGATACCATAAAACAGTGCAAACAACACATATGGATTTCCAATCAATTGATTAATCATGAGCAAGCTGAAGCTCAATAATAATACAGAGATATTTACAATAATAGAAACATCAAGTTTCTATGTAGAATATGGAAACAATCAGTTTCATCTAAGAAACTGCTAAAAGAATAAAAAATAGCAACAGCTAAAAGAATGAGCATTAAATACTAAATAGGAATATTCTAATAAAATCATCCATTCTGGGCAAAGGAAATCTGTACCCGATTGTTATCTTGTTGATAGCTCTGGAATCCGTGCACATGTGCCATTCTCCTCCCTTCTTTGGACTGAGTACTGTTGGCACAACACACGGGCTTAGACTCTCTCTAATCAGCCCCTTGTCCATTAGTTCCTGTACTTGCCTTCCCACTTCAGCGTTTTCCTGAGGAGTTAGTCTATATACAACTTTATTGGGTAGACTTGCCCCTGTTATTAAGTCGATATGGTGGCTAACACTTCTAATCGGTGGTAATACATTTGGTAATTCAGCCACAATGATATCCATAAAATTATCCAACACAACTTTAATTTCTTCAGGAAAATCATTTAAATTCGTAGAAGTTAAGATTACCTTGGGCCTCCCCACGATAGCAAAGTGCAACTCCTCACTTTTTCCTACCTCCTGTAGCAATTCTTTACCACTTATCAACATGATACTGTTTTCAGGCAATCCTTTATCAACATCATTCTTCAATGGCAATAACGTGTGCTTGTTTCCATCCTTCTCTATGGTATAGGTGTTCCTTCTCCCGTCATGAATCGCCTTCCGGTCAAATTGCCATGGTCTCCCCAATAATATATGACATACATCCATGGGCATTATGTCACATAGGATTACATCTTTGTATGTACCAATCTGTATTTCCACATTACATTGCTCTGTCACAATGACTTGATGGCCCTTCTGTAACCAAGACACTCTGTAGGGTGCAGGATGTGCCGTCCTTGCTAACCCAAGCTTATCCACCATCTCTGTGGACACAAGATTGTCAGTACTCCCACTGTCAATTATGACCTTACAACACTTACCCTTTGATTTACATGTGGTTTTGAACAAGTTCTTTCTTTGCGCAGGTTCTCCAGCCTCCTTTTCTGCTCTAAGAAAAGTTCTTCTAAATAGCAGTGATTCACCTTCTTCAGGGGGTTCTTCTTTCTCCACAAGTCGAGGTGGTTCTGGCTTTGCCTCAGCCACATTTGCACCCCTCTGGCTTGTTGATTTGTTATGAGGACAGTCCCACGACATGTGTCCCCATTCTCCATAGGTATAACACCTAACATCTCTTCCTCGCCCTCTTCCTCTGCTAGATTCACCCCTCTGTGGTGGTCTGCTACTTGAGCTTCCTGCTTCATGTTGATGCTGTGTTCCTCTGGATTTGGCAGCTCCTCTTCCTCTCACTGAGCTCTTTCCTCTGTTTCTCTGACTCTGTTTTCTCACGATTTTCTCCTCTGCCTTCAGACTTGCTTGATAGGCATCCTTAACAGTTTTCAGACTTAACAAGCTAATCTCATCTTGTATCTAATACCTTAACCCATTTATATATCTAGCTATCTTTTCCACGTCATCTTCTACATGCCTTGCTCTAATACTCGGTCTATAAAATTATTCTGTATACTCCTTAACAGACATTCCTTTCTGTTTTAAATTTTGCAATTGCTTAAAAAGATTCAATTGATAGTCTTTAGGCAAAAACTTGGCTTTCAGTTTACTTACTATCTTGTCCCACTGCTTGATCTTAGATTTCCTTTCCTCTTTCTTGATGTCTGTAACTTGTCCCACCATATGGCTGCATGACCCTTCAATCTGGTGACTGCAAACTTCACCATCTTATTCTCCTCAACCTCTTCATAGTCAAAGTACTGATCTATGGATTTGATCCAATCCATAAGCTCCTTTGCATTCAGACTCCCTTCATACATAGGGATCTCCATCTTGGGTTTGCTTCCTACTTTTGCTAGCATCTTGAGGACTTTGGCAGTTTCATTGTCTTCCTCTATTTCCCCCACATCTACAGCAAATTCTTCTGAAGAGCTCTCAACCCCATCATCAGGCACTCTTCTTTGGGTTGTCTCCATTGTCTCCATTCGTGCATGCAAACTCCGCACCTCTTCCAATAGAATTGCATTTGGATCTGGTCTTCCTCGACCAATTCCTCTCCTCGGTGGCATCTTCACTGCAAACAACTCTTTCTTTGGCTTTGATACCAAAATGGTGCAGCGGAAACAATGGTTTAATAAAAACCCACAATGGATCTTTAAACCCAACAATCACCCCTTTTCACACAACTATAACCCCTCTTAACTATCGGAACCCAAAGCCTTTGAAAACAATGGTTTTCCCTTTTGGGACCCAAATACCTTTGGAAATACTAAAACTGTGCTTTTTCCCCTTTTACACAGTTATATGGGCTTGATTGCAGATCCAGATCTGGGCGATCCAACGGCTCAAAATGAATCGCAAAATCGGCGATCAATAGGTGTAAGGCTCCCAACTATCGGTGCTATGGAAGTCCGATGTGATACCGCTATCGCTATCGACGACTTGTAGTGGCCACTTACAATATATATATATATATATATATATATATATATAAACCCCGCTCCTATATGCCGATGCGATATAAGTCGGCAATTGCAAGTCGCAAGGGTTGGGTCGAATCTTTATCGTGCCCACTCCACTTAAGCGATGCGATAGCACACGCCGGACCCGATAGCACTCAACACTCCATTGCATAAAACTTCAAGTCTGTTTTCTTAAATCCGCTAAGTGTTAGCGTAAACTCTCAATGTAAATGGCTTTCGGCGATGCGATAAGGGAATACACAAGGATGATGGGATTTGGGGATTCTACGGGCCCGAAATCAACAAAACTCCCACCTATAATGATTTGAGGTCCAGAATCTCTGTTTAACTGCGTTTGAGCCCGATACTTAGTGTATTTTGGGCTTTTCTGCCTGCGGAACCAGAACGATGGAATGTACTCACCAATCGACCCTTTAACACAATAATCTCATTAGCAAACATGAAAAACACAGGAACAAAGACTATATCATCCGAATACTGAGAAAGCAGGTATTTGAAGACCTCCATGGGCAGTTTAATACACTATGCATGCAACACTGCTCTAATTCAAATAAACAATATAGAGTCTCGGCCGTAGGCTAGATTACACAAGGAAAAAGATCTCTGTCTCCAAAAAAAATGCATCCCAACACTCGCTCTATGCTCTCGCTCCATTCTCAATCCTCTCCAATCCTCTCGCTCATTACATTTTCCTTTCTTTTATCACTCAAATATTTCTCAAACAATATCTAACAACAATCTTCTATTCTTAATAGATCTAACAACAATCTTCTATTTCTTAGCTCTCCTCCACACCTATGCTAACAACTCTATCTCTGAATCTAAAATAAGATAGTATCTAACTTATTACAATAATGAATTATAACAAATTGTTTGAGAGATCCAACCCTCTCAGTAAAAACCGGTTTTGACCCATCAATCAATGAATTTCAAACTGTTTAGCCACAACATGTGAACAAGTTTTCACGTTGCTGGCTAAGTCCCGATGCTCTTGCATCAGACAGCTATCCTTGAGGACCATTTGGTCAAGATGTTGGATGATTTCATTTAGGAAGAGACTAGGAGGAGTGCCAAGAGTGGCAGTCAGTGTGGCGGGGGAGATAAGGAGGAAAATGTTGTCCTCACAGCTAAGGGCAAGAAGAAGGCCAAGAAAGGGGTGTTGTAGTGGAGCCAAGCAGCAGAAAGGGAAGCAAAAGGCCAAGGAGAAGGACATAAGCAAAGTAAAATTCTTTGCTTGTGGGATGTTGGGTCACTATGTTGTTCAGTGTCCCAACAAGAAGAACAAGAAGAAGGGTATAGCAGCTTTGATAAAGGTGGATGAATCCACCTCTAGATTTGACACAGAGTTTTCCTTAGTTGTGAGTCTTTCCACTAGTGTCACATCTTCCAGTGTGTGGTTTATTGAGAGTGGAGCTTCTTGCCATATGAAAGGAGTGAGAGATCACTTCACGAGTCTTAAAGAGGATGATATCAACTTGGAGGTTGTGATTGGAGATAACTCCAAAGTGAGAGCAACAGGGGTGGGGACAATATCCTTTCAGAGGGAGTCATCACCTTCTTTGAAAGTGACGATGTTCTTTATGTTCTAGGGTTGAAGGAGAACTTGATTTCAGTCTCCAATCTTGAGGATATGGGGTATGAGGTGGTGTTCTGCGGAGGACAGGTGCTTATATATCCTAGGGGATCTAGTATCGAGTTTGCAAGAGTGATTGGGGTCCATAGTGGGAGACTTTACAGGTTTATGTTTCAACTTACCAGAGCCTTAGTGGCATAGCCAGACAATTGCGAGTTGTGTGCGATATGGCACACGAGGATGGCTCGCTTGCACCATGGAGCATTCAGGATGCTGAGGGAGATGGTTACTGGCTTACCTGAGTTCAACACTGAGCATCATGATGAGTGCAGGGTGTGTGCTTTGGAAAACTACATTAAGACACCTTTCCTAAGCAATGACAACAGGGTGGCAGGTATCCTAGACTTGGTACACTCTGATGTGTGTGGTCCTATGTCTCATGTATCATTGAGTGGACACGAGTACTATGTGACTTTCATTGATGACTACTCTAGGAAGACTTGGATTTTCTTTCTGAAGACCAAGGATGAGGTCTTCAAGAGGTTCCAAGAGTTTAAGGCTCTTGTGGAGAACTAGACAGGGAAGAAGATCAAGGTGTTGAGATCAGACAATGGAGGCGAGTATACCTCCAAGGAGATGAAGGAGTTCTATAGGAGTGCAAGCATCAGGAGGGAGTACATAGTGCCTTATAACCCCCAACAGAATGGGGTGGCAGAGAGGAAGAACAGGGCCATAATGGGTGCAACTAGAGCTATGTTGCATGATCAGAGGCTACCTTTCTTTTTATGGGCCAAGGCGTGTAACACTACAATGTATCTGCAGAATAGGAGCCCGCATAGAGTCTTGGGGAGTAAGATTCCCGAGGAGGCTTTTTCTGGGAAGAAGCTTGAGATTGGGCACATTAGGATTTTTGGGTGCCTTACATATTCACACATCCTTGAGGAGAAGAGGACGAAGTTGGAACCCATTGCAGAGAAGGGTATCTTTGTGGGTTACAGTGAGACCAACAGGGCCTACCGTATATACATTCCTGCACAGAGGAAAGTTGTCCTGAGGCGGGATGTGAGATTTGAGGAGAGGGCCTTGAGGAGGTCTCGGGAGGTTGATCTGGTAGAGTAGCAAGCTCCTCAGTAGGGGGCCACACCACATGTATTAGGATCTTTTGGTGGTACACCTGGGTCAGGAGGATCACCTACATCTGAGGTGACAGGTTTATAGAGTCAAGTATCACCAGGCGCGAGATTTCAAAGTACAGGTTTACCACAGACCACGAGAAGGCCTTCCTCATCAGGAGGAGAGGCTCTAGTTGAGGATTTTCCCATATCAATTGAGGAGGCTACTACAGGGAAGAGGAAGCCAAAATGGCTTTGTGAGACCCTAAAGGAAGCACAGGATGTAGTAGGGAAACCCAAGTGGTCAGTGAGGGAGAGCAAACCACCAGAGAGGTTGGGTGGCTATGTGGCAGATGTTGTGGAGATTGAGCTAGGTAGCTACGAGGAGGCTGCTAGTCAGTAGATCTGGAGGGATGCCATGGTGGAGGAGTATGCCTCCATCATGAAGAATGATGTGTGGGAGATAGTGCTGAGACCTGAGGGGAAGTCAGTGGTGACTTCCAGGTGGCTCTACAAGATCAAACATGTTGCGGATGGTAGTGTGGAGAAGTTCAAAGCTTGTTTTGTGGCACAAGGGTTCTCATAGGTAGAGGGAGTTGACTATGAGGAGACCTTCGCACCAGTTGCTCATTATACCTCTATTAGAGCAGTGATATCCATAGTAGTTGAGATGGGTTGGAGGATTCACCAGATGGATGTGAAGACCGCCTTTCTCAATGGGGTCATACAGGAGGAGGTGTACATTGAGCAACCACAGGGCTTTGAGGTGCATGGGAGAGAGTCTCATGTGTGTAGGCTTAAGAAAGCCTTACATGGACTGAACCAATTGCCGAGGCCATAATACAAGAGGATAGATGTCTACTTGCAACAAATAGGCTTCCAGAAGAGTGATGGAAATCCAAACTTATACTTCATTATGGTGGGTGATGATCCACTCATTCTGGTTTTGTATGTGGATGACTTGTTTATTACAGGAGAGGGTAGACTCATCCAACACTGTAAGAGGGCCCTTGCTTCAGACTTTGATATGATTGATTTGGGACTGATGCATTACTTCTTGGGGTTGGAGGTTTGGAAAGAGGATGGGGATATCTTCATCGGCTAGGGCGGGTATGCAGGGGACACACTAAAGAGATTTTGTATGGAAGGTTGTAGGCCTATGGCTACTCCTATGATCACCAACTGGAAGAAGCTGCATGCTTCAGATTCCGAGTTGGTGAACCCCACCTTGTATCGTCAGTTGATCGGTTCTTTGATGTATTTGGTCAACACTAGGCTAGATATCTGTTTCGTAGTCAACACGTTGAGTTAGCTTATGAGGGAGCCCAAGATAGTGCACTGGGTGGCTGCGAAACATGTGTTGAGGTCCTACATGGCACGATGGACTATATTCTAGACTATATCCAAGGAGATGGAGTCAAGTTGACAGGTTGTACAGACTCAGACTGGGCAGGAAGTCCTAGTGACAAAAAGAGTACTTTCGGATGTTGTTTCATGTTGGGTTAAGTTTAGGTATGTTCTATGCTTAGAGCAATTTATTTCAATTTTCACAGTTAGCTCAATATCTTTTCCAGATTAGCAATCACATCGGTATTAAAGTAAACTGCAGATAGAACATAAATATAAATTGCAGAAGACAAGCCAAGACAAGAGGACACAAGATGTGGCACTAGCCAGGGACAAACCCCAATGTGGGGAAACCCTTGATCAATTCTTCTTATATGTTCTTCAATAGTTCAGTAGAGAGAGAGAGATAATACGTTTACAACAGAAGTTAACACTTTGACTTATATAGATAAGAGCATAGATTATCTCTAAGAAGATGATACATGAGATCAGTTGAAGACACGCTGCTTCAACTGATTCTCCAAGGTAACTGCTTCACATATCGTTGTGCTGCATTTCGTCATCATGCTGCACCTCACTGTGCTGCACCATGCTGCACCATGTTGCCATATTGACCTATGTGGTGGCTGCATCTTGCTTGCTTGTTGTCCCTAGCTTGCTTGTTGTCCCTAGCATGCTTGTTTTCCTTTGCATGCTTGCTCTTGCATGCTAGCTATCCCTTGCATGCTCGCTGTAACATTGCATGCTTGGTGTATTTGCTGCTAAGTACCATACAACTGTCCCAATGTTAGTTAGTTGTCCCTTGCATGTTGCTCTCCTTCGGAGACAGATGCTCTGGTTGTTCCGGCAGTTTCGGCAATTTTGGTTGTTCCCAACAGTTTCGGCAATTCCGAATATTCCCGGCAGTTCTGGCAGTTCCGGCTTTTCCCGACAGTTCCGACTTCTACCCTCTGCGTCAGCTTTCCCTGTTGTTCCGGCAATTCCGGCTGTTCCCGACAGTTCTGGCTATTCCCGACAGTTCCGACAATTCTGGCTATTCCCGACAGTTCCGGCAGTTCCCGACAGTTCAGGTAGTTCCGACTATTCCCCGGTAGTTCCGGCTTTTCTCGGCAGTTCCAGTAGTGCCGGCAATTCTGGCTATTCCCGCTAATTCCGACAATTCTGGCTATTCCCGGCAGTTCCGGTAGTTCTGACAATTCTGGCTATTCCCGGCAGTTCTGACAGTTTCGGCAATTCCGGCTATGCCTGTTAGTTCTGGTAGTTCCCGACAGTTCCAACAATTCCGGCTATTACTGACAGTTTCGGCAGTTCCTGTAGTTTCGACTTTTCCCGACAGTTCCAGCTTTTGCCCTCTGCGTCAGCTTTCTTGGCTGTTCCGACAGTTCCGGCTATTCCTGGCAGTTCCTGCAGTTCCGACAATTCCGGCTATTCCCCGGCAGTTTCGACTTTGCCCTCTGGATCTGGGCAGCGTTATCCCTTAGGATCTCTCCTCCTACTAAAACCCAAAGACAAGTAGAGAGGAAGAGATCCCAAGTGTGTTGAAATGACTTGAAGGCCACCTCTATTTATACTAAAACGTTGAGCACAAGTGGGGTTTATTTGGTTGCTGGCCGACCTTGACGAATTGTCCCATAACACAAATAAATTCATATCTCCATGAATACTTATCGGAATCGGATGATCTTTAGATCAATCCTACACCTCTCGATGAGAGGGATCCAAGAAAAATATTAGCTTCCATTAATAATATGACCCACATGGAGTTTGGCCCTAGTTGCCAATTTTAACAGTTCGATAGTTGTGTTGTTGTTCAGCAGGAAACAGAGATCAGTGGCATCTAGCTCAACAGAAGCTAAGTATATTGTAGCTAGTTAGGCCAACTGTGAGGCTATTTGGCTTCGCAAGATGATATGTGTCTTATTTGTGTTGAAAAGTGTAACTAGGTTCGGTCTTCATAATCACATGTAAATATGATTTTATGTAATGGGATGTAAATAAGACAAATGAAATTATTTTATTGATTTGCTTCATGGGTTTCATGAGCAAGGATTTTGTTTTTGAGTCAAGACTCCCATTGAGAGTCTTTAGGATTTATTTGTCATCTAGTTATAAAATGTAAGAGGCATTGTCATGTAATGAAGTCATGTTACACTTTATAAAAGGTCATCTTGTCTATGTAAAAGTATCCTCCAAGAACTTGTCACCCAACCTCTTCAAGTTGGCCTACAATCATGAAGGAATATGCTAGAACAAGTCGGCCTAATCTCTAGTTGTTAAGTCAACCTAAAGACCCAGTGAATACATGTATAAATAGCCTAACTCAGCCTCATTTGTAGACACACAATTTGGACAAGCAACCCGACTTGAAGAAGTGCGAAGAAAGGGTGAAAGGTAGTAGTACGAAGAAGGAAGAGAATAGAAGTGCGAAGAAGGGAGAAAGGATTCGTTTGGGTAATGCGAAGTTGGGGTTTCTTCTGGGCCAGTGAAGGTAACTTTCTTCTAGGGCAGCAAAGTATCTTCTGGACCAGTGAAAGTAACTTTCTTCTGGGGCAACGAAGTATCTTTTGGGCAGTGCGAAGTTAGGGCAACAAAGATTCTTTTGGGATTTGTGAAGTAGGGTTTCTTCTGGGATAGCGAAGGAAGAAATCTTTTGGGGCAGCAAAGGAAAGAATCTTCTGGGTAATCAAAGTCGAGACCAAGTTTCTCTATAGAAGACCTAGAGACCAAGATTCTGTAGGGAAGTTGTGAAGGTGTAGTGGAAAAGGATAGAGACTGAGTTTCTCTAGAAGGAGCCAAAAAGGAGCAGTTCTAGATCAAGAAGAAAGGTGAAGGAAGGAAGAGGCAGAGCATCAAGGTTGGTGACAAGGTTCTTGAGAGGATACTAGAGTCAAGGTTCTGTGTCAAGGTCTTGTTACTTATCAATTGAAGATCTAGAAGAAGAATTTTGATCAGGTTTTCCTCTCAAGAGGTGAGATGTTTTGACCCTAGCTGAAGAAGCCTACATACTGTGGCACTTGTCTTTTATGCATATTGGTAATTGTCTTGATGAAATAACACATTAATAAGCTAACAAAGCAAAGACTATAAGATTAAGAAGTAAAAGTGCATCACAAGCAATTATCAAGAAGAGAAATTGTTAACTCTGAATGCCCTATATTTCTCAACAATTTGGTTAGAGGTTGAGACCAACTACGATATACTGTGATAATCAGAGTTGTATCAAACTCACAGAGAATCCAATATTTCATGATTGGTCAAAGCACATTGAGATCAGGTACCACCACTTCATCAGAGAGGACTCAGGGGCTGTGAAGCTTGGGTATTTGTCCATTGATGAACATGTTGCAGATATTCTCACCGAGGCAATGGCAAGGGGCAAGCATGTATACTTCAGAGATAAGATGGGAGTGGTGAGAAACAACTTTCTCGGTAAGTGGGAGTGTTGCAAAATGAGGGGTACCAAGGAGGTGTTTCCTAGTGCATTTATCCTTTTGGCCTAGGAAGACACATTAATGTCTTTTTGTCATGTGACATTATGAGTTATATTAATGTCATGGAGGAAAGTTACTTTTGATGGGTTATATACTATGTACTTTAATATTAATGTCACTTGTGTCATAAAGTGACTTTATGAGAAAAGTACAAGGTACACTTTATTATTAAAGTGACTTTATGAGAGAAAAAATGCACATGGTACAAAAACATTAAAATTACTAGGAGTCTCATTAATTGTGGGGGACACATGTAACAAGGGGTCAAGAGAGGGAATGATCTCCACCCTTGATCTAACGAGTTGAGATTTAATCCTAGTGATCAGATCTTAGGGTTAGGGTTCTCTTCATTTTGAGAAGACAAAAAGGAAAAAGGAAGTGACTCTCTCATTCATTCTTCACATGAGAATTTTGGAGAGGAGAAGGAGAGAACGAGGAGGCTGCTATAGCTATTGCTGAAGGAGAAACAAGATGCAACATCTTGGAGAGATTCCACAACACAACAGCAGGGAGAGTCTCCTCACAGCCTAAGTTTCTAAGCTAGAAACTTGACACACATTTCTAGGAGACCTGTGTGAAATTTGTGGAGGCTTGGAAATATAGGGCTGTGAGAATTTCGGGGAGGTCCGAAATTTGTGGAGGCTCGAAAGTATAGGGTCAGCAAGAATTTTGGGGATGTTTGAAATTTGTGGAGGCCCAAAAATATAGGGCAGTGAGAATTTCGGAGAGGTTTGAAATTTGTGAATGCCCTAAAATATAGGGGTAGTGAGAATTTTGGGGAGGCCCGAAATTTGTGGAGGCCCTAAATATAGGTGTAGCAAGAATTTTGGGGAGGTCCAAAATTTGTGGAGGTCCGAATTTCTAGGAAAACAACTCGAAATTCTGAGATCAATAGCACAGATTTCAAGGCTGGAATAGAGCTGTCAGTGGTACGCAGATTTAGGAATTTAAGTCTGCCTGACAACATAAATTTAAATTTGAGGGAAGAATCTGCTGTGCTTGCCTCATTTTTCAAGGCACTTTCAGCATGAGAACAGAGGCAGAATCAGTGGCTAGGAGAGTCAACTGTGGCAAAATTTTTCATGCTACAGGGGCTGTAATATCTCATTAGCAAAAGGGAGATAAGTCTGTCATTATTTTTCTGTGTAATTATTTTGCTTAAGAAGCAATTAAGTCCTCCTTGAAGATTGGTTTTCCCTTTGCGGGCTTTTCTAGGGTTGTTGGACCAAAAATAAGTGTCTCATTTATTGGTGTGTGCTTGCATTTTATTTTCTTATCCCCGCTGGAAATAGAAAATGCAAAAGAGTAGAGTAGTCTCTTATTTTAATGCTTAGAGGGTGATATTGATGATGAAGATCCCAGTATAGGCAAAGATTTTGATGATATGTAGGTATTTGTTGGAGCATGATTATTTTTGGATGTTAGAAGCCATCTAGGTCTTGTTTTTTGATGTATTTTTAGATCAAATATGGATAGGCTCAATGTTATTTTGGTTATGTGCACCCTTACATGCTCTATAAATGGGAACTTTTGCTTATTTGTGTATAAATGGTTTGGATTCACATGGATGCACATGAACAAATGCGGTTTTCTTTAAAATTTGAATATTTTATGTGTTTTTGGTTGACTGGTTTTTTGGTCCTGGTCTTTTTGTTGTTGTTCTTTTTCCGATTTCTGTCTAGTTCTGACTTGTTCCCGATCCGGGGGTCCACTGATTCGATGACCAGTTCGAATCTGATAACATTGGTTATTGCATCCAAGTAAAATCACCATTGCATGGAATATCAAAATAGGACATGCTGAAATGAAGCTGTAGCATCCATAAGTGCATCTTGTTGTTTTTCTTGATAATTACTTCTTATGATTTCTTATGTTAATCTTTTCTTGCATTCAAATTCATCATAAAGCAATTACACAAAAGATCTCAACAATAGAAACAGAATGCCAGTAGGATCATAAAGAGGTCCAAATAAGAGAGACAAGAATTTTACCCTAGGAAAACCCACATGGGGGAAAACCCAACAACTTTTTCTTTAGAGTAATTATTCAGTTCAACAAAGATACATCTAGTTCTTCGAGTCAAACATAAAGTCAAATTGACTGGTAACAGAGCTCTGGTCACACCTGGTCAAACTGCCCCTTAGACAAGTCAAATTGATGCCGAATGAACTCGTCCTGGTTTGATTTGCTAGGGCCGAATTTCAGCCTCCTAGTATGCTCAAGATTCTCGGTCTTGCTGCTTTGTATACCCAAAAACTCTGCCTCAAATCATTGTCTCAGATTCGTTTTTACTCTGCCTTAGATTTGTCCCTTTCTCTGCCTCAGATCTGCCCCTTTCTCTCTACCTCAGATGATCCGAATTCATTCCTTGTGGAGGACGACGAATGGCCTATATAGGCATTTCAAGAGCTCGAATGTGTGTATTCCTTCGCTGAGGTTGACATCATCTTTTAGAGGGTCGACTTGTCGTTTTGGAGCCAAAAATTCAACTTTTAGAAATTCAAAAATTTTCTTTTGAAATTGACATGAAGAACATGTCTTACATTTTTCATTGCATATATTTTTCAAGGGCTAAAATATGACTTATGAAGATTGACCATAGCGACAAAATTCAAGTCTCCCTCTTAGCTAGGGAGGTATTCATAATGACTATCCAAATGTTCTCTTGTTGACAAATTTCTCTAAGAAAAGGTTATAACAATTCATCATTAGTGTCAACATTATTCAATTACCATAATCCTGGTCAGTGATTCTTAGTGTTAAAAATATGGGTATCGGAAAAATATCGGCGCGAGTCTTGAAAACATCTTATCGACAATATCGACAAACATAAAAAATGCATAATATATTCATTTTTTTCTTAAGATTTTTAAACATATAAAACAATAACAACATGAAATAAATGCATTGGCACATAAATATGAAGAAATCACTGATATATATGATGTAAAATAAAAATGATACATCAAAGATGATACTAAATCCTGCTAATCCCTGATTATTGTCCAATCAAGGACTCATATGTGGAGAACCAATACAAAATAACAACACATATATAAAAGTTGCTCATCATCATGAGTTATATGTAGCAAAACAAATAAAACTACTAGCTAGATATTTGAGCTTAGTGCCCTCTCCCCCTTTTACGGGAAAACATGATGGGCTGTTTGTCAAGCCTGTCCCTAGCAGTAGAAGGCCCTGACCTTGCACCTAATGTCAAATTATGACTGCTGGGTATGGAGTTGTGCTCTCATATATCTATAGCATATGGTGTTGACGCTGATGCTCCCATAAGTCTCCCCCTCCTCCTCCGCTTCTTTCTCCTACTCCTCCTCCTCATGCTGCTCCTCCCCCGAGTCCTCCTCTTGTTGTCCCTATTCTAATGGTTCCTCTAACCATGCAGGTGACTGGCACCTCATACTCCACCCTCCACTAAGATCCATTGGTGTTTATATTTGCTTCACTCGAAGTCGGAGATTGTAATGCACATAAACTAAATCATTGAGGCGTGAGAACTCTAACCTGTAAGAGTGTCAAAAAACTAATGAGTCTTGATTCTTGACACTTAAGGGTCATAAATTAAAATTACAATAAATGTAATTGCTCAATTGAAGGCTGAAGCTCAAAGTTATACCTAATGCGCTTTTTTGAGTGTATTTTCTCAAATACACTCCAATGGCACTCACACCCTGAAGAGCTATATGTTTGACTCAGGATTGTTATGGCCAATTTCTCCAAATTTGGTGCCCTTGCAAGTTGCACCATAGCTTCGCCACCAAATATCTACAACAAAATAAAGAAATAAAAAAGTTAAAAAACTTAAAACATAATTAAACTTTCAAATAAAACATAATTGAATCTTAAAAATCTAGAATTATAAATAAGTAAATTCTAAATTGAAAATTCTAACGAGTCATGACTTGTCACTTACGTGGCATGAAGAGGGTCCTTTCCCTAGTAGCTTCATCAAAGCCAAATACGCCAATACAATCCCGATAAAACTGTATCTCGCGATTGATTTTGCTATGAAGCTCAGGGTTAAGTACCATCCTATGAATATAGGAATGGAGCCCTTCCGTCACCTCGACATCAAAATCAAAGTCACATTTGTATGAAAATGTGGGGTTGAGGAAGAGTGTTGTTGCATGAATGGGTTGATGAAACATCCCTGTCCACCGACTATCAATCGCATCCCATAACATCATTTGTCTATTAAGCCCAACAGAACCCTTGTCTGCATAATAAGCACGAATGGCCTCCTTGGCCCTATCCATGGCCTCATACAAATAAGCCATTGCAGGCTTTTCCTCATTTACCAATCTCAGAACCTTTACTATAGGTTCACTAACTGAGCACACTTCTTCTACTCCCTGCCAAAATGTGTCAATGTACACCATTTTTGCAATCGCTCACCAATCTTGTCTCATGCTGTATCTACAATCACACTACTCATGAGAAACAAACATTTGTTTCAACTCAAACTGGCATTGAAGCAAATATTGAAGAGTAATAAAGTTGGTGGCAAAACGTGTGATTGCAGGACGCTGCAACTCCTTGTTTCTAGTGTTTCTCCTCATGAGGCTAAGAACAAAAACATGGTTATATATAAACTTGGAGATGCTCCTAGCTATATCGATCACCTGCTTGATGAAGGAGAGTTTCCCCATATCCTCAAGCAAAAAATCGATACAATGTGCAGTGCATGGAGTCCAGAACAATGTGTGGTGCCTCTCCATAAGCATCCTGCCGACAGACACATAATTAGCTGCATTATCTGTTATGACTTGCACCACATTTTGCACACCAATCTCTCGGATGAACCCATATAACAACTCACATATCAATGTTGCACCTTTTATATGTGCTAATGAATCCACTGATTTAATAAACATGTTACCTTTAAGACAATGTCTGTCCAACCATATCCTTGAAGGATTGGCCCCTGCAACTCCTCATATGTGGTACTTTTGTACCCCGGGCCCACAATAGCAATAGCATCACACATTGGTTGCCAAAATGGATTGGTTTTGGTGATGCTAAGAGGTAAGTCACTCCAGAAAAGACACTTCCCTATAACTCTATCTGCTTCTTGCTTCTCATCTTTTTTAACAACTGATTGTATGCAAGGTTGTGCTCCATGCCCGGTTCATGGAACAAAAAAGGATGACCTCCCACTCCTAGTAACATTAGCACTAGCAGGTGACGTTGTGGAGCCCCTCCCACTACCCTCAGCCTCAAAATCGGAAGAAGATATCCCAAAAGATTTACCTGCACATTCAACCTTGTTTCTTTCTGCCTCTTCTTTCTTTCTATCTTTTTCCTCAATTGCTTGAAGAGCTTTTTGTATAAGCTCTGCACTAGATTCCTTACAAAGCCCAACTTCATGTCTAGGGAGTCTAGCCAGATGGTATTTCAATCGCGTAACCCTTCTTGTCATCTTGTCCCCACACAATTTGCATGTTAGATATGCCTGATTTGTCCCACCATTAGGTTCCCCATACTCCCAAAATGGGTCCAAGGGATTTGGCATATTTGTAGTGGATTAATTCAAACCTAGGGCACCAAAAAAACAAAAAATTGGCATTAAACCCCCATACACAAAAAATAACAGCCACCTCATTTTAAAAAATATTTTTTTTACTACATTACTTGCAATGAAAAATGGCAATAAGAGGGTGCATAAGAAAGTTAAAAAAGAAAAATGAAGCTTGCTGTCCAAATATGGAGAAAACCCTTGCATTGGCTCATGGGCATGAAAATCATAGCAAATAGAAAAAAAGCAAAGAAGCGAAATGTTGGTAGGCGAAGAGGCAAGCAAACATAACCCTAAATTTATGAAAAAAATCTTTAACATAGGGGTTTTTAAGAACATACCTATTAATGGAAGAAATGAAGTTTGTCTCACTATTCTTGAATCTTTGATCCACAAAAAAAATTTGGTTGGTGATGATAATGGCTGTTTGATCCTCAATCCCTCCTTGAAAACCACCACAAAGCTCTTCCCCTTCCTTCTCCAAGACCAACAAAGCAAAATGAGCAAGTAAAAGTCAAAAAATTGCTTTTGTAGCCGCGACCCAGCTTGCCCAATGATATTTTGGGTTGTCGTGCGATATTTTGAAAATATTGCGATATTTTCAAATCAGAAAATATCGCTATATTTTCTCGGTGATATATCGTTTTAGGGAAAATATCGCGATATTTTCAAATATCGCCGATATATTGGCGATATTATCAACACTATTAATTTTGACTCATGGTAAATCAACAACATCAACTAGTCACCATAACTTTGTTCAATGCCTCTAACCATAATTTTGGTTGGTACCTCTGACCCATGGTATATTGACTAGTCCTGGTTCACCATCATCCTGGTCAATTTCTTTGACTCGTGGTGAAACCCTAAGGACCTCACTGTAGGCCTGATGTTAAATGTGCTCACTCAACCTATCTGGAGAGTCTGAGCTTGATGCTGAAAGACACCTATTCTATTGAGTAATTCTAGGCCTCTAGGACCATTCTTCTGGTCAACATTTTGACTCAAGAAGAATAATTGTCCTTTGCTGGACCATTCTCCCCAATCTTGGTCAACATACATGACCCTGGGAGAATGACTGTCCTTGAATGAGCTAGCTAAGTTGATGTGTTAATGCACTACCTATGGAAAGCATCGTGCATTAGCATCATGCTCAACAAATTGTCACTTGGAGCAATTTACCAATTATCCAAGTTATCACTTGGAACCTAGTCAACACCTATGACCTATGGTGAAACCCTGGATTGTTACCATTCTTGGATGCTAATTGAATGGTAACTCTCGTGCCCATTGCTAAAGGCACTCACTCACCCACCTGGGGAGCACTTTGGGCCTTGATGCTCTTTGGACCATTCTGCCTAGCTACATTTTGTGGCCCCTATTCAATAATTTGACCTGTCTATATTCTGACCTAGGGAGAATGTCTGCCCCTTGATGCAACAACATCAGCACTCCCTCTGACTGAGGGAAGCATTCTCAATCAATCTAAGCTTGTCCCTGAAGTACACAAACTTCACCTTGGGATAGATGATTTGTCAACAATTTTGCTTGACTGTGAAATAGTATAGGAGCCACATTGCTTCCTTTTGTACTATATCTTGGTACTAGATCTCACTGTGCCTTGACTTGTCATCATGATTGTCACTTGCACTTGATCAAACATTCCTGCTAGTAGCTTTTGAAGCCACACTGCTTCTCAACTCGCCAACCAAGCTGCAATATATATTTGGCCTCTGCAGTATCGAGTGCGACAAATGTCTGCTTCTTGCTCATCCAAGAAATCATAATGGAGCCCAAACTAAAGCAATATCTTGATGAAATCTTTCTATCTTTTGCAGTCTCTGCCTAATCTGAATTTGTCTATCCCTGCAACTATACTTCACTGTTTGAGTCAGATCTCAAACCATAACTGGCTGTGCTATAACCAACTGTACCATGTTGGTACTTCAACATATGTTGAGCTAGATGTCTTGGCTCAACCATAAGCTAATCAACTACTTTCTAGTTACCCTAATCGGGTGCTCTTTCTGGAACATATTTTGTTGTGGCAATCGTGGCTACTCCCTTTGCCACTGCTGCTTTTTAGATACTGTAGCATATCAACTATCTAGCCTAACAATCTCAATGACAGTCCTTCATCCCAAAAATCTCTTGAGGGATCTCAATAGTATGCGTTAAGGAGGTAATTGGTCAAGTCTAGGACTTTCATCTCGTGTTAATTTTTCAATGTTCTATGATGTAACAATCACTTAGACAATTTCTTCTTTTAGTAGCAGTCACTTTTTCAATTAAATTTCAATCACCCAATATCAGTAAGCAATTGTAGATAGAACAATAAACAATATGCACAATAGAAGACAACCAAGATCAAGTGAGATAGAGATTTAGGTCAAAGACCAGGGAAAAACCTCACAAGGGGGAAAGCCCAACCAGATTCTTCTTCTATTAGATGTTCATCAAATGTTAAACAAAGATACATAGTCCAAGTACATCAAACAATTAGTAAAATTTCAAAGCCTTGACTTTTGTAGTCAACCAATCCAATATCCAATCAAAGATGAGACAAAAGTCAAGTCTGGTCAAATATCAATCTTGCAAATTTTCAGCCCATTCAAAATCAAAGTCAACAACAGTCAACGCATCACTAACCAATCAATAATCAATGGTCAAAGTGCCTAGAAAATCTCGGTCAAGGCTACAATAGATTCGACCTTCCTTGCTTGGTCAAACCCAATCAAAATAGTTCAAGAATTTGCTTGCAAATTCGGTCAACGCTCCAAGTCAACTTGCGGTCAAATCTGCCTTAGATCTATGGTCAACAGTGGTCAAGGTGCCCATAAAAGTTTGGTCAAAATCCTAGTGAAATCGACCTCTCAAAATAGATCCAAAACTAGTCAAAAAAGTCAAATTCTTTTCAAGTCAACGCTAGTCAAACAGTCCCAAAACAGAAATGTCAACGCTGCTCAATAGAATTCGTCCCCCTCCTTTCGCACTTGTGAAGTCAACCTGAGGTATTTTAGAGATGTACGAACCAAATGAAGAGGTGAGATGTGTGATGTGATGCCTCCAAGTCATGCCAAGTGAGGTGTATTTATGTATGGTCTAGGTGGATGGATTTCTCCCTTAGGGCGACTTGTACTTTGTGAGGTGACATGGACCAAGATTAAAAATAATATTTTCCCATGTGAAAATTTAATTTCTTTCCAAGGGCAAGTAGGGTCTCCTTAGGTTTTGTTGGGCTTCCCAAATTGAGAACTTGCACTCTCAACTGCTAATTTTCAATACTCCCCCTCAGCAAGGGAGGAATTTCCGACTGCATCATAAGTCTCGTCTCAGATGTACATGTCTCATCATCATCATATCATATCTCGTTTTTTCTCGCCTCTTCTCATTTGCTGAACAATGATGTCTCGATCTAAAGAAGAAGAATCATTATCGGGGAGATTAATCTACCACCCTATATCCAATGACAATAGGCGAGATACCACTTACCATAAGAGGCAAGGATCACACACATCGTATTGTCCGCAGATCTTCCTGCCTTGATCCTCAAGAATCAAGTGGCAGAACAACTGCATTCAACAGCTTGGGGGAGATACACACTTACCATAAGTGGTAAGGATCACATACATTCCCAAGTCTCCTCACCCATTGGCTAGATGGGTGGCAATCCCAACAAGCCCAACTTGTGGATAGGATGCATACTGGGGTATACTTTGTCAAGTCCCAGATTTGGTAGTAGGGAGAGATACACACTTACCACAAGTGGCAAGGATCACACACACCCTACAACAACAATAGAAGATATACATACTTACCACAAGGGGCAAGGATCACACACACCCATTGTCCAGAGTTCCCTTGACTCCGGGAGCTCTTTGACTCCATTCCTCTCCTTGGAGCTCAACAAGGGGGAAGAGCATAGCTCAGTTTCTCGATCAGCTATGGCCCCTTCCTGGAAGGGTCACATCCACTAGTCCAAGTTGTTATTTGAAGACCAAGAACTTATCTTTCGGCAAAGGCTTGGTAAGAATGTCGACTATCTGCTCATCTGTCAAAATGTGATGGAGTCTTACGACACCTCTCTGCACCATATCCCTAATATAGTGATATCTGATCTCAATGTGCTTGGACTTGTTGTGGAACACAAGATTCTTGGAAAGTTGGATCCCACTATTGTTGTCGCAGTATATCACAGTCGTTTCCAGTACCTGCTCAAAAAGATCTCCAAAGAGCTTCCTCAACCATACTGTGTCACAGCTAGTCATGCTAGCAGCAATGTACTCAGCCCCAGTTGTACTAAGGGCAACAAACTTCTACTTCCTGCTCATCCAAGATATCATGGTAGAACCCAAGCTAAAACAACACCCTAATGTGCTCTTCTTGTCAACAATATTTTCAGCCCAATCAATATCAGTGTATCCATGTAGTCTCACGCAAGGTTACTTGGGAGTGGGAGCGAAAACGGGGAGCAAGAGAGACATTTTTAGAAGCTCCCGGTTTGGGAGTGATTTCAGGAGCGTTTTTTTTATATATATATATATATTATATTTTGATGCATACATGTCAACAAAAGAATGTAGAATGATGAATTAGAATTTAGATATAAAAATCATAAAAAACATAGATTGAACCATATAACAACAATCATCTAGAAGTTATAATCTTCATCAACCACGTCGACAAGTTAGTAACATAGTAACATACAACATATTGAGTCTCATGATTCATCAATCTTAAAGTTTCAAGCTTTCAAAATTCAATATGTAACATTTATCATCATTGATCACCAAAGTTGTACTTGTAAGTTAAGTGTAACCATTACAACAAATAATATCTAACATGAAATGGAATGTTATAAAATGAAATGAAATGAAACAACTTTCAACTTTCACGAAACATCATATTCATAATTCATTACTAATGAGTTATAATTGCCAACTTCAAACTTCAAATTTAAATTGTCATATATTATTTACAAAAAATATCATAATAAATATGAAAGAGTCAATAGTTAAAAAACTACTAGAAACTAGAAAAGACAAGTAAATCTATTATCTATTTCTAATGCTTGGGCCTCTTGCCGCCACGAGAAATGTCTAAATTTTTAGTCTTGTTGGAAAATCGGGATTGTTGTAATTAATATCACCCTCTAAGCATTAATATCCAGAGGTATCTTTGTCATCACCTCTAGATCTGTATAGGGATCTTTGTCATTAATATAACCCTCTAAGCATTAACATAAGATAGAAAAAGCATAGCATGTCAAGTCAAGATTTTGTTTGAGTGATGCGTACATTTTTAGGAGGGTCATGATAGAGGAGTTCGACAACCAATGTCACTAACATCAAGGTACATAGAGGGATTGGTGCTCTTGATTAAATACGAGTTCCATACCCTAATACATGACATCCAATGGAAACATTGCAATCCCCCAATCCTGAAATCCTGAAAAATTGATAAGTCTGCTGGATTCTGAATGAAATCTAAAATTCTACTTTCTCCATATGAAATCCAATGAGGTCGGAACCACTCTCAAACATTGAGTCATTTCATGGTAATGTTAAAAATTTAAGTAGAAGGATGAAAATGAAGATTAAGGAGAATGTCACTTTTACTTTAAGAATTTAACATTACCATGAATCACATATCAATACTAGGGCCATAGGCTTGATCATTAGGTTGCCCCACTCAAAACTTATTTGTTTCTTTGAAAAAAAATTGCATTTGGAATATTACTGCATAATTTTTTTTGCAAAAAACACTAAACGCTCCCGAAAAACCAAGGAGCATTTTCTTTTGCTGGGAGCACGCTCTCGACCCGCTGCCACCCGGAGCACGAATTGGGAGTGGGATCGTGAAGGGGGGGGGGGGCGCTCCCCCGCAACCTTGGTCTCACCTCTCCAACAATATATCTCAGCCCAAGAATAATATTCCCATGCAAGTATCTCAACACATGCTTAGCAACAAACGAGTGTGCATGTAGTGGCTTCGTCATAAATTGACTCAGAGTGTTGACAACAAAACATATGTCCAATGTAGTGTTCACCAAGAACATCAGTGCCCCAATCCACTGTCGGTACTCAGAGGGATTAGCCAAGTCAGGTCCCGCAACTTCACACATAGCTTCTTAAAATTCATCTCCATCGGTGTGGCCATGGACTTGCATTCTACCATACCAAATCTCTCCAACAACTTGACAACATATTTCCCTTGAGAAAGGAAAATCTCATTAGGTCTTTGCCACACCTCTAAGCCCAGGAAGTAGTGCATCAAACCAAGGTATTTCATCTCAAATTCAAAGGCCAACTCCCTCTTATATTGGAGAATAAGAGAATCTCCACCTGTTAAGAATAAATCATCAACATACAATACCAAAATCAAGAGCATGCCTTGGACGACTTTGAAGTAGAGATTTGGATCGACATTGCTTGTCATAAATCCAAGCTTCATCAAATAGCTATCAATGCGGGCATATCAAGCCCTAGGTGCTTTCTTCAGTCCATAAAGCGCTTTCTTCAGCCTACACACACGAGTCTTCTTGTCATGCACTTCAAAGCCTTGTGGTTGCTCCAAGTATACCTCTTCCTTGAGAATGCCATGTAGAAATGTAGTCTTCACATCCATTTGGTGAAGTGTCCATCCCTGGCTAGCAGTAAGAGCAACAATAGATCAAGTGGTAGTATATCAGGCAACTGACGCAAAGATCTCATCATCGTCCTCTCCCTCTTTCTGGGAGAATCCTCTAGCCACGAACCTTGCCTTGTACTTTTCAACACCTCCATTGACACAATTCTTAATTTTGTAGATCCACTTTGAAGTCGCAACAGATTTCCCTTTAGGTCTCAGAACCACTTATCACACATCATTCTTCATGATGGACTCATATTCTTCGGCCATAGCATCTTTCCATACATGTTCTTTCACTGCTTGCTCAAATTTGCATGGTTTAGCCTGTATAATGTTGCTCATAGCTACAACATATCCTTGATATCGACATGGCTTCTTACTTTACCTGAAGGTTCCTCTTGCAGCAGCATGTCTCCCAGCATCTTGTAAAGTGTCACGAAGCCATAATGGTCTTTTCCTGGTAGGAGGATCATGCGAAGGGGGATCCAAGGGGTCCATGGGATCATCAACAAGATCAGACTTTGGCTCAGGCATAGGAGGTTCTTCTCATTCATCCATGGTATCATCCCTTCTTCCAACATTTGTAGGGGGAGGAGTGTCCCTTGCTTTCCCAAGGGCAACATCTTTATCAAATGTCACTTCCTTGCGAGATTCCATATTCCTTTGACCAGGTACATACATTCTATAAGCTTTAGAATTTTCATAATAACCAACAAAAGTACCTTTTTTTCCTGAAGCTTCCAGCCTGGTCCTCTTCTCCTTCGGCACATGAAAGCAGATGGGGAAAACAAAGATCTTCAAATATCCAACTTCAGGCTTTACACTCGTGAAATCTTCTTTGCGAGTTTTGTCTCCTAAGGCTTGGTGAGGAGTCCTGTTTTAAACATAGACAATAGTGTTAGCAACTTCCCTCCATAGAAACTTTGACAACTTTTTGTCATGCAAAATGGCTCTGGCTACTTCCATGGTAGTCTTGTTCTTCCTTTTAGCTACACCATTTTGCTTGGAGTTATAAGGTACGATGGTCTCCTTAATTCCATCTTTCTTGCAAAAGTCAATGAATTCATTTGAAGTAAATTCTCCCCCATTGTTAGCCCTGAAGATTTTGATCTTCTTCCCTGTTTCATTTTCCACCAGTGCCTTGAAGTCCCTGAACATGTCAAATGCTTGGTCCTTGTGCTTTAAGAAGAAAATCCATGTCTTGTGGGAGAAGTCATCCACAAAAATTATATAGTACAAGTAGCCACCAAGAGAAGTCACTGGCATAGGTCTACATAGATCAAAATGTATGAATTGAAGTATCCCATTGGTGCTACTTCTACTTGAAGAGAATGGTACCTTCACCTTCTTTCCACTAGCACATCTGTGACAAACTCCATCATGATTTACTTGAACCTCAGGCATTCTAGAAACCATCTTTCTCACCTTAGGCAAGGCTTCATAGTGAAGGTGAGCGAATCTTTAGTGCCACAACTCACATTGATGAGAAGCATCATGAACCAAGGCTCGCATAGGGCTCCCAAAAACTTTATATAGGTCTTCATTTCTAGTCCCAAGTGTGAAGGCATCTCTCATGCTAGTTCTCCTTGGCCAAGCAAGGATGTTCCCATTAATGAATGCAACCTTGAAACCCTTGTCTTCCATGGTAGAAATTGAGACAAGGTTCTTCTTCAATCCTGTCACATATAAGACATCATGTAGATGTATGATTTGACCATAATGCAAATGAAAAGAAACAAATCCAAATCCTTCATAGGATATGTAGAATTGTCCCTAAGTATTATCTTCAAATCAAACTCCCTCTCAACCAGATTTGAGAGGACTTCTCTATAGCCAGTGAAATGTCTAGAAGCCCCACTATCTACCAACCGACTATCAAAAGAATCTGGAGGAGAGGAACTAGAAAGTGCAGAAACACGAAAGTATTTAGCTACATTATTATCATACCTTGGATTTCTTGATCTCTTTTGAGGACAATGACTTTCTTCACGGGCAACAGGAGCATCTCTTCTTCTTCTATTATTGAATGTGTTGTTATTGCCACTATTGTTGTTGTTGTTATTGTTGGACCTTGGAGCACTTCCATTTTTTGGACAATCTCGATCATAATGACCAAACTTGTTGTAGTTGTAACATTGAACTTTAGATGAGTCCCCTTCCAATCTTCTATTGGAGTTCTTGAATGCTGGAGCAGGGTTTCTCGAATTAGATGTTCCTCCTCTTTCTTTCCTCTTCTTAGCTTCAACAACAAATGCAATGGGTTCTCCTTCTTCATGCTTTTGAATTCTTCCTATAGAGATTATCCTGGTCTCCTCTTGAGTTCACTTGCCCAATAGTTCTTCAAATGAGGGAAACTTGTCATTATTGCTAATGGTTGTAATACATGTCTCCCAAATCATAGGAAGACCTCCAAGGGTGATCAACACCAACTCTCTATCAGATGCAATCTCTCCAATGGTGAAAAGTTGATCATTGAGTTGGGGTATCCTCATGAAGTATGCTTGAATGGTCTCCCCCTTGTTCATTTTGATGTCCTTGAGTTGATTTTTCAAAGAAAGAATTTGTCTCAGTTGTTGACCTTATACATCCCAACTAGCTTATCAAACATTTCTTTAGACTTCTTCAACTTCGAAACATAAGTGATCAAATGATCTCTCAAAGAATTAATAATAGTTTTCTTAGCTTTGATCTCACCTTTCTTGTACGTGGACTTGACAGCAGTAGAAGCACTCTCCGAAGGCTCAGGTACCTTGCCTTCAACATATTCCATAACATCATTTTCTTCCAATGTCAGATCTAGCCTAGCCCTCCATGGAGCAAAGTTTGATGAGTCATTCAGATTCTCCTCAAAGTTGAAGTATGAGGTACACATATTGACCAAGTCAAATGAACTTCAACAACAACTAAGATCTCTTCAAAGGGGGTAATTTTTCTTGTCTCCTTGGGTTTGTCTTCACCTTAGCTCTTATACTATGTTAATTTTTCAGTGTTTTATGCTGTAACAATCACTTGGACACTTTCTTCTTTTAGTGGCATTCACTTTTCCAATTAAATTTCAATCATGCAATATCAGTAAGCAATTGTAGATAGAACAATAAACAACATGTGCAATAGAAGACAACCAAGATCAAATGAAACAAAAGATTTAGGTCAAAGACCAGGGAAAAACCTGATGAGGGGGAAAAATCAACTAGATTCTTCTTCTATTAGATCTTCATCAAACGTTCAGCAGAGATGCATAGTCTAAGTACATCCAACATTTATGCAAAGGTCAAAGCCTTGACTTTTCTAGTCAACCAATCCGATATCCAATCAAAGATGAGACAAAAGTCAGATCTGGTCAAATATCATTCTGCAACTTTTAGTCTTTTTATCCCATTCAAAGTCAACAACAATCAATGCACCCCTAACTAGTCAATAGTCAATGGTCAAAGTGCGCAGAAAAATTTGGTCAAGGCAGCAATAGATTCAGCCTTCCTTGCTTGGTCAAAACAGTCCAAGAATTTGCTTGCAAATTTGGTCAACGTACCAAGTCAACTTGCGGTCAAACCTGCCTCAGATATGCAGTCAACAGTGGTGAAGGTGCCCATAAAAGTTTGGTCACAATCCTAGTTAAATCAATCTCTCAAACAGATCCAAAACCATAAAACGAAGTCAAATTCTCCTCAAGTCAACGCGGGTCAAACAATCCCAAAACAAAAAGTCAATGTCGCTCAACAGAATTCGTCCTCCTCCTTTCGCACGTGTGAAGTCTGTTAGAGAATCTAGGGCAAAGTAGTGTAAAGAGATTCTCCGTTGCTTGATAGCAATTTGTGATGTCTTTTTACAATTTATCTTCTTCTTATTAATGTGTGTGTGTCATCAAACTGTTACCAAAACAAAATATCAAGAACACCAATTTTGGCTCTCTGCCAGGGACAAACCCTCTCCACTCTTGAGAGGAAAACCCTTTGTAAGATTTCTCTTATTGAAGCTTCTATTTGAACAATAGCCAAACCCTAGGCCCTTGACTAGGATCCTCCAATCACAAGTCAAGTCCTTTCAAGTTTTACTTCTTCTTGTAGCACCTTGTCTTCTTCCCTTCAGCACTTCTTCCGACAACTGTTGCAGGCTTAGGGCAGCAGCAATGCAGCCCTAATTCTTGGCACGTGTGAGCGATTCTCCCCACAAAATTTGTCTTCCGTTCTTTCCTTCCATACCCTTCAAAACTTGAGAGAGAGGCCTTGTAGGCCTAGTTTGAACCTTAATCAATGAGATGTAAGTGGTTGTGATAGTGTTGTTGTAATGACTGCAGTAAGCCCTCATTCATTCGTACGTGTGGCTGTGATAAGCCCTAGAACAGACTTCAAACTTTCGTTCTTCTTCCTTAGTCCTTCGCTTGAGAGAGAGTTGTCTTGTAAGCTTGGTTGGAACCCGAAACAAGGAGATATGGTGTGCTGCTATTATAACTGCTGGTAGCCTTCCTGATTCTCGCACGTGTGGCTGTAGATGCCCTCAAAACTGTTTCCCTGACTTCGGTTGTGTGTCCTTCTTTCTCGATGCCCTTGGAGACCCTCTTCCTTTACTCCTTCTTGCCTTACTCCTTCGCAGATTTCAGAGTGAATGTGCTGTCCTTTTGAGGAGTGGACAACCTCTATAAATAGAGGTCTGCCCCTCCTATTCAAGCCGACATGACTGTCATTTAGGCCGACTTGACAGATTGCCTTTTAATTCATTTTTATTCATTGTTTGCTGCTTGGAGACTTTGTTAATGCTAGTAGAGGACTTGACTTGTCTTGGAGGTGTTCCCATGACCTTGTATGATGTCATACATGATGTAGCATGCCCTCAAAGAGTATCATCATAATTACATTTTGACGTTGACTCTCTAGAAGCAATTCAAAATGTGCTTGTCCTATTTTCAATGAGCAAGAAACTCATTGACAAATAATATCAAATTAAATTCTTTTTTCTTGAATAAGTACAAATATCAAAATTACATAGATGAAGACTGGACCTAGTTACATTTTCTCCAACAAAGTCAACCTGACGTATTTCTGAGATGTACGAACCAAATGTAATGCCTCCAAGTGATGCCAAGTGAGGTGTATTTATATGTGGTCTAGGTGGACGAGTTTCTCCTTTAGGGCGACTTGTACTTTTTGAGGTGACATGGACCAACATTAAAAATAATATTTTCCCATGTGCAAATTTAATTTTTTTCCAAGGGAAAGTGGGGTCTCCTTAGGGTTTGCTAGGCTTCCAAAATGGGGAAATTTCTCCCTTTGCTGCCATTTTCAAAATATTGAATTCAGAGGTCAACTCCCTCTGAAGCTAAAGCAAGGCTCCTTTATTGTTCCCTCTATTACGGAAGCAAATCTTTCTGCCACCACTGCTCCCTCTGACACATGAGTTCTTTTGCTCCCATCATAAACAATTCATATAGGATCAATCTTGATCCATCAATCCGAGGTACAATCTTTTATTTGCAAGGAGGAGACTCCTACATGATCTTCAAAGCCTTGAAGTGGTTTCATGTACACTTCTTCCTCAATTTCTGGCAATTGGAGCAAATTCCTTTTCATGATCCTATCCCTCTTACTGAGAGAACCTGTTGATTTTTTGTACAACAGATGCAAGTACTTTATTTTTGGACAATGATAATTACTTCTAATGATATATTTGTTGTTTAGTGTAATAGAGAGATCATTAAGTAATTATATTTCAGAAATTCAACCAAATAGACAATAGAGAAATAGAGATCACAATGCACAAGGAGACAAGAAGATTTTACCTTGGGAAAACCCACAATGGGGAAAAACCCAACCAACCTTTTCCTTAGAGAATCAATGCAACAAGAGATACATCAAAGTCAACTAACTAGCAAGATGACCAACCACCAAAGACCAAGTCAACCCTCCACAATTTGTCTAAAGAATTTCTGCAACAAGGTCAAGAAAACGTCCTCCAAGTCTACCTTAGAACTCACACTATACCATTGAGATCAACCTCTGAATGTGCACTCTATCCAAGGGAGATTTCAGAGAGATAGGGTCACCAATAAGAACAAAAAGAGTCCTGCAATTCTGCCTCAACATGCACACTTAGCCACAGAGATGTACCTCAGAGATGAGGTCTCCAAGGAGGCCGACATACATCCTCTATATCATCCTTGATATTCAGACGATATCACAAAATATATATGCCTCATATTTGCACACTTAAACCATAGAGCCTTCACACTGTATCATAGAATGATGCCACAAATGATATGCCTTAGACTTGCGTAATATGCCACAAAACTTTTGCACTGTTCCATAGAGATATATACCTCAAGAAATTGTCCAGAACTTTGCCTCCCTTAGATATTAGAGCAAGGGCTATGTTACTGCTCAAACTAGTAGGGGGCATAAGATGGATTCCTAAAGGGCAACTGCTAGATCAAAGGGCAACAATGGAGGCTTAGCTCACTGTCACCTCAGCTAAGACTTCCTACTCTTTACGGACTTTCACCGATGGGAGGAGGACCTGGGATATAGACGGTCACTTGTGAAGGATGAATTAACCGGTGTATATGAAGTGACTCTTATAATCCTTTTCCTAGAAGGGGTTTTAAGAATAGAGCTTTCTTGCTTATCAAGCAAGGTATGAAGATTTCTAGGAGAAGGAGGTGAGGACTTGAGGGTTAGGTTTAGAGGAATATGCCTTATGAAGGAGTTTCCCAATCCTAAAATCCTTATTGAACTTGACTTCCCGAATGGTTCTTGAAGATTTGACTTTTCAAAGGTGTAGGACCACACGGGACCAAGTGGACTCAGCCTAGGTTAAGGGGCAAGAATTTAACAACCAATGATGTTCTTAACACAGACAAGGAGGGGGAAAGGATCAAAGCAAGAATTTTCACTTAAAGGTCTCAAATTGATCCTATGAGGCACAATCCTTGAGGATGCCAGGGCAAAGTTTGATCTCGGAGCTAGGGCTTGGGTTATATCACAAATCCACTGTTGGAATGGCTTCAAAATTAGAGGAGGCCTTGAGGACACACCATCTCAGGAGAGGTTAGGAGATCGAATTTTTGGAGGGCTACTTTGTTGGGAAAGTGATGCCCTAAGTGACCCAACTTGGCTAGACCTAGAAGAAGGTGAAAAAGAGTTGATTTTTGAGTGACCACCTCTTGGTAGATCAGTGCCTTAATCTTGGGAGAATGGAGTCTAGGATAAATATGAATGAGAACCTTGTTTCTTGGTCAAGGAGGCCTTAAGACTACTTCGTTTGCCTTCTAGGGCAAGGGGAAGCAACCTTACAACTTTATACTTCAACTTGCAAAAGGTGATGGCTTATCAAGATGAATTCATTGACAAAATTATCCCTAGGAAATTTCATTCAAAATTACATGGCCCATACATTGGGAGATGCTATATAGAGTCAAAATTCCACAATTTAAGCAGTAAATGCATGCAACAATTAGCCCTAAAAATAGCGAAATTCCCAATCCAATGTATATGACAAAGTAAAATAAGAATAACATTAAAATCTTGTACTTACATGTAATAGAACATATCCAACCATCAACAATTTGACAATATAGAAGCTCCAAGATAAGATAAACCAAATCCAAACATCAAAATTCATCCATAAAGCTCCATTTCATCCTCCAAGAAAAAGTGCGAAATTATCTAAAGAGAAGAGAGATCCAATCCAAAGTGATGATGAAAAAATTAACTCATCTCACTTGTATTTATACACTAATTAGGAGTTTGAATTAGTCTCTTAGGCCTACATAAGCCCCAAAAATAAAATAATGTGCTAATAACCTAACTTTTGGTGACAAGCCCACCAAACTAGCTCATAAATGAAATAATAAGCCTTTCAAGAGGTCAAATGATAAACAATATATGTTGTAGGCTCCTCCAAGAGACCGGATGAGGTCCATAGGCGCCATAATGAAGAATAGGACTCTCAAAAGTGATGGACAAGGGGGTGGCCCCTTGTTCTCCAAACAATAAACCTGTGGTGCTCCCAGTGGGTGTGGGGGCACAATAATAACCTCATGGGTCTCCAAATGAGTCGAAGATGCTTGTAGACCATCTGTAAGGGCTCAGATGATGGTGTAAGTGATGCCACATCATCCTACAAGTCCTGGGTTAGCTACCAAGTGCATGGTACATTTGTGGGGTTGGTTGGGCCAAGGTGAACCTGGTGCATCTTCCTTGTCCAATAGATGGATCTTGAACCAATCTTTG
Source organism: Pinus tabuliformis (assembly GCA_031772625.1). Taxonomy (NCBI): domain Eukaryota; kingdom Viridiplantae; phylum Streptophyta; class Pinopsida; order Pinales; family Pinaceae; genus Pinus; species Pinus tabuliformis. The sequence goes on along the minus strand of CM062820.1, from coordinate 79,540,259 downwards.
AACATCTCTGGGGATCCATGGAGTGTTGTCTATTGCTATGGAGGCCCATGGCTCTCAACACATACTCTACATAAGCCAATGTAGCCCTTTGGAGAGTTAAGACCATGTATAGGGAGACCAAACCCGAGATTGAGACCATCTGCTATCCTACATAAGATCCAATGCGCCCCTAGCCTTCTAGTACATCAAGTCATCAAGGAAATTGAGTAAAATAGCTTACAAACCATGGACCACAAGTGGGGACTTCATAATGGCCTGCCCTTCCATAATGGGCTTTGGCATGTGTCAATGTTTCCAAACTCCAAATGGGGTTAACCAAGTATCCCATTAGTTGGGTTCTACTTCTAAAGGGGATAATATGTTCGAGGTACATCCTTTAAAAGGTGGTGGTATGTGATAAAGAGGTGAATGGAATAGGGAATGAGAAGGGGCAACCCTGGGCCACATGCTGGGGTACTAAGGTAGCTAATAAAAGGGAAGCCCATTCCTGGGTATATAATGTATAGGAGGGAGCAATCGTGGTACATGAGGTGCCTTGACCTTGATTTTTCCACCCCTTTATATGTCTTTTGCCTTTTTATGATTTCTGTTTATTCAACTGCTCGGGGCTCAAGGGGTATGAGCATGATGTGTGAGATATAGCAGTGGATACCCCCTTTTAAGGTAGGGCGGTTCATTGTCCACCAGGGGTTGGGACAATCATGGGTTCCTATATGATGAAGGGGGCTCATAGAGCGTGTAGGAACCAAGGAGATGGCCATGATGATGGGGTAGAACTCATGTATTGGCTTTTGCCCATGTGCTAAATGTGCTTGTCCCGACCATATTTTGCATTTTGTGGTACATTTTCCTTTTGAATGTGGCCAATTTTGCTTTTACTTTTCTTTTAGCTGCATCAACCTTTGGGGCATCATTCCAGGCTTGACCCAAGGTGTGGGCAAGGGGAAGGGGAGAGCTAACTCTATGTTGACCTTGATTTTTCCACCCCTTTATATGTCTTTTGCCTTTTTATGATTTCTGTTTATTCAACTGCTCGGGGCTCAAGGGGTATGAGCATGATGTGTGAGATATAGCAGTGGATACCCCCTTTTAAGGTAGGGCGGTTCATTGTCCACCAGGGTTGGGACAATCATGGGTTCCTATATGATGAAGGGGGCTCATAGAGCGTGTAGGAACCAAGGAGATGGCCATGATGATGGGGTAGAACTCATGTATTGGCTTTTGCCCATGTGCTAAATGTGCTTGTCCCGACCATATTTTGCATTTTGTGGTACATTTTCCTTTTGAATGTGGCCAATTTTGCTTTTACTTTTCTTTTAGCTGCATCAACCTTTGGGGCATCATTCCAGGCTTGACCCAAGGTGTGGGCAAGGGGAAGGGGAGAGCTAACCCTATGTGGACCCAGGTGGGAGAAATGATGAATAGGGTAATAATGAGTGGAAATGGGTTGATATATGCGAATGGGGAAGCGGGACCAGGCAACCAAAATCAGGGTTTTCCGTGAAATACCATCCCTAAAGCCAAATGGTCAGTAAAAGAGATCCCACGGGACTAGAATCCGAGGTTAAAATCCAAAAGAGGTCTAGGGAACAAGAGCATAAACCTAACCCATTCTTTCTGTTGAATCCCCCCATTAATCCATGCTTAGAAGTGTCCATGATAAACAAACTACAATACTCAATTTCCAAATGACAAGGCATACCTTTAGGTTCGGGAGGCCCACCTTCAAACATACAATCATGGCAGATGGGTGAGGGACCACATGGCTGGCTCAGGTGGTGGAGAAATGGCACAATGAGCTAGTTGGTGGTTGCAAGGGGTTGCAGGCTAAGGAACATCTTGGAGAAAAAAATTTCTGCTAGGGGTATCACCCACAAAATGATGGGTAACAGGCTATAGAATGATCTTTCTCCTCTTTTCATGCTTCAAATACTCCTTGCTAGTTTGATTGAACAGAGATAGATGTGTGATTTGAAGTGTGTCTGAGGAGGAGAGTGAATAGGCTCTATTTATAATGATTTGTCCATGCGAAATGGTGTGTCCCATGGGCAGGTTGACTTGATCTCGGAGGCGCCGACTTGGTCACTTATGGAGGTCAAATACAAATTCAAAATTTCATTTTTCTCGCTCTTGATGAGCCTTGTAATATTTTTGCTTTTGAATACAAATTAATTTTTTTTCCTTTTCTTGCAAGCATGAAGAACACACCTCAAATAAATTTTGTTTTACAAATATAATTCATAATCATTATTACAAATACAAACGAAGATATTATGAAGACCGACAATAGCTACAAAATTCAACAAAACCTTCTAGTCTTAAGTCTCACTTTGTACTTGTCTATGTTGCCATCTGCTGTATGCTAGATCTTGTAGATCCATTTGGAAGTCACCTCTATCTTACCTTCGACATAATTAAGGTATACTTCAAACTTGCTGATCTGCGTGCTCCCTTTGAGCTCAGATTTCATCTAGTACCATATCTATCAATACCTAAGTCACCTGACACAGGGATTTGGGACACGTAGGATTCGAGATTCGTGGTGTCGGATTCGGACACGCTGACCCCCCGAGCAGGAGATGTTAGGACACATTATATATTATTTTATTAAATATATATATATATATATATATATAAAAATTAGATATTATCATATTTTTTACACAAATTTTAATTAATGGTACAAATTTATTGATTTCAAACATAGATCTTCATCTATAGCTATTAGCATGCATAGTACATACAAAATTCAAATACATGTCAATCTATTATCTATTTCTTATGCTTGGCCCTCTTGCCACCACGAGAAATGTCTAATTTTTTATTCTTGTTGGAAAATTAGGATCTTTGTCATTAATATCACCCTCTAAGCATTAATATCCAGAGGTATCTTTGTCATTACCTCTGTATCTGTATAGGGATCTTTGTCATTAATATCACCCTTTAAGCATTAACATAAGATAGAACAAGCATAACATGTCAAGTCAAGATTTTGTTTGAGTGATGCGTACATTTTTAGGAGGGTCATGATACAGGAGTTCGACAACCAATGTCACTAACATCAAGGTACATAGAGGGATTGGTGCTCTTGATTAAATACGAGTTCCATACCCTAATACATGACAAAATTCAATGGAAACATTGCAATCCCCCAATCCTAAAATCCAGAAAAACTGATAAGTCTGCTGGATTTTGAATGAAATCTAAAATTCTACTTTCTCCATATAAAATCCAATGAGGTCGGAACCACTCTCAAACATCCCGAGTCATTTCATAGTAATGTTAAAAATTTAAGTAAAATGATGAAAATGAAGATTAAAGGATGAATGTCACTTTTACTTTAAGAATTTAACATTACCATGAATAGGACACGTTTCCCAAAATCGTGACACGCTTTTGAAAATCGTGACACGACCTCGGATTCGACGTGTCGGAAAGGACACGACGTGTCATATGATTTGGACACGAATTCGGACCGAATCGTGTCGGATTCGCTGGATTCGGGATTCGTAGGGGGTTTAGGACAAATCCGGTGACTTAGATCAATGCAAATCACCGATTTTGGGAGAGTCCTCTCATCACAAGCTTTGCTTTGTTCTTCCATTACTTCCATCTGCTGCCAAATCCTTGGCAGCCTTCACTATGTACCTACAATCCTCACTAGGAGGCCATGGAAGAACGATTACAACCCAACAAAAGAAACAAAGACAAGAGGCTAACTAATAGTAAAATAATAACAATAATAATCAAGTAAGAGAGATATAAAGTACTTACCTTTTGAGGATTATAGGGAAATGTCAGCTCCCTCTTGATCTTGGCCTTCTTGCATCCATCTTGTAAATTTATCAACCTCGTCCTCATCATCAACATGATGCCATTCCTTCCTTGCATGAGCTAGGGTTTCTTCTTTTAGTGGAAACATTAATCTAGGTCCAACTCTAGGGTTTTATCTACAAACCCTAGGGATTTCATGTCCAAGACTTCCAGTCTTCTAGGATTTACAAACACTAGTTTTTATAATACTCATCTTTAGCAAGTCCAACATATTTTCTTTTTATCATAGAGTTTTCCATGCCACCTCATATGTGATGTCATCAAGCAATAAAAAAAATCTCCAATAAGGGTATGACATTCAATGTCTTCTATAGCATTTTATAAGAGAACTTGCTCCACCTACCAACTCTTAATAAGTAGACAATCTTCAATTGGATTGACAAATTTTGATTAGTGCAAGCTAGGGCCTTCCAGGAAACTCGACCTTCTTAACTTCCTCTGGCTCAGGGAGGAACTTCAGAGATGTATACTCGTATATCTAAAATTATGCCATATAAGAAATGGCACAATCATCATGACAATGGCACAATGCAATACTAAAACCCTTATTCAGTCATACAAAATATTTTCATTGTAGTGTAAGGTATTTGGCTTTAGAGATTTAGATCTCAGCACCATTTCTGCTCTTGAATACATATCTTACACAGGTCCGTTCAATTCAATATATCTTCAGTAGACCAATCGATTTTGGTACAGATACATTTGGTCTATCCCACTTGCAGGTCTTATTATAACATAAAACAGAGCAACAGGTGTACAAACAACTTCTTATGAGCTCATACTTATACATATCCTTGGCCTGCTTGAAGCTATAGTGGAGAACTTGTCTTCTTCTTTGAGAGTTCCCTTTCAGACTGTGTCTTGTCAGTTCACACACTTGAAATAGGTGTCTTCAATATCCATTAACTTCAATAGAGACTTGCAAGTAAGGAATTGTAATTATGCATTCTTAACTGAATATTATTCCAAACTAAGTCGACTTTAATATTATAACAGTAACAAAAATTATGCCTTTCACAAAGACAACTTCAGCTCTTCTCAAGAGGAGTTGGTCAAAACTTGATTAGGGACTTACGAATGTCCATAGATCAGTGGGTATATCTTCCACATCCATCATTGTGACCCTGAGTAAGTGTTCATTCATGCATACTATATCTTTGACTGCAATACCATATGTTGCCTTTGTGCTTATAATAACTCTTGACTTTCTTGCTCGTGATGGTTCTTATCTTTTGGCTTTCAATATTTCAAGGACTTTTTCCTTTACACATATAATGTATATTTTCAGTAAAGCAATGGTTCTAAGACTTTGACCTAGCTCTTTCTAGACATGGCTTGATTAAACAAACAACTCATTCGATGATCCATAATATTGTCCATTGCATTAGTCCATTCCACTGTATTGAAATTCAACGAATCAACAACGAGTTTCAAAATATCATGAAATAAACCATTCAATGATCATGTGACACATCAGTCAAGTCATTTATGAATGTACAATGCCCTCTACAGTCTAAGGTTTACAAGTAAATTTCATTAGACTTGAAACTTTCTATTGACTGAGGTATTTCAGACTACTTAAGATCACTTCTGAGCTTCTTCAAATCTTCTGCGGCTATGTCTGAGGTCTCTCAGTCCACTGTGACAGATTTTGAGGTTTTTCCAGCCAGACTGGTTGGTCACTGAGGCCCTCAAACAAACCCTCGACCTTCCTAAGATTCGGTTTGAGGCTTTAGATATTTTCGGCCCTGTCTAATCATGACTTGAGGTCTCTTGGTTTCCTTTCTAGGACTTGGCAAGCTTGCTTTGTCACCCAAGCTCTGATTATATGTTGATTTTTCATAGGATATTCTAACTGATAATTACTTATAATTTCTTACGTTAAACTTTTCTCGCATTCAAATTCATCATAAAGCAATAACACAAAAGATCTCAACAGTGGAAACAAAATTCCAGTAGGATCATAAAGAGACAGCCAAGCAAGAGGCATAAGAATTTTACCTTGGGAAAACCCACATGGGGGAAAATCCAACAACCTTTTCCTTACAGAAATTATTCAGTTCAACAGAAAAATTATTTAACCCGGCAAACTATTTTCTAAAATTACTGAATAAATTACACTGGTAATTTTAACAGTAAAATTTGATAATAGAAGCACAAGTAGGAAATCAATCACACAACAAAATATATAAGCCCTCAAATATATCGTTCACTTTTATTTCTTAGAGTAAATAATGGCTCCCTTATAAGGAAAATGGCCCACAGAGAAATATTGAATTTTACAACAGTGTGAACTTGAGAATTTTGGTTCCCTGAAAACTTCGGATTTGCACCAACTATTTTTTCCTCACACTTGTGGCCTTCCAGCACTTAGAAAACCCACATGTTTAGCCCACAAAATAGCTCTGCGCTTCCACATGTGGTGTGTGTGTGGATCTATCCTCACACATGTGGCCTGATCTTCACTTGATCCCTCTCATGTAGTGTTTCTACATATTTTCTTGCTTAGAACGTCAATATAGCCTTCCTTGCCTCCACTGAGTCTCCATCTCGAATTTTTCTTGTCCTTATCTTTAACTTTGAGTCTCTGAATCTAGAAATTCTCTCTTTTAGATCTGTAAATTGCTTGCCACTTGTGTTGTTATCTTCCAACATCCCTTAGGGTGTCTTTATAATTTGTGTTTGAACTAGATCTCAAACCCTAATCTCCAAAGTGATAGATGTTTAAGATTAAATCCTAACCCACTTGAATTTAATAATTCACTTTTCTTAGACAACCTTAGCCCAATCGGCAACATTAATCAATTAAATTAATCGATGTGTTTTTTGTAAATTAGGAAAAAGATCACAATAGACACTTATTCAACATGAGCAAGTTCCTAAGAAGGTGTTGGATGACTCGTGCATGCTTGACACTTAGCCTATGCAGAAGTACCTATCCGCTACTACAAACATTATTACAAAACCAGCTCACAAAATGATAGAAAATATAGATCAACGACTTCAAAATCAGCCTCTTCAAGGGGGCAAACTCCTTTACATTACACAAATGAACAATTCTTGGATGATACAAATGACAAGACCTCCTTTCTATATATAGGAGTCTAAGGGGTCATAATATAATCAGAGCCGACATAACAATAATAATGTAAGGGCACAACAATAACAATAGTGGGCTTCTATGGGGCACAATAATAACAATATGGGGACTGCATGGGCACAACAATATAATAAGGGGGTTGCACTAATAACAATAAGGGGTTACACTAGTAGTATAGGGACCTAACAAACATCAACAAGAAAAGCCCCAAGGAGTTTGCAATTTACTTTAAGGAAGAGATAACCACCAAGGTGAAATGAGGAAATAAGTATAACTTCCATGCATTGTGATCCATTATCCAATTTCAACTCATGGTCCTTACTTAAATATGAAAAACATTGAATGTAAGCACTTCATATGAAGCAATGGTTAATGTACCTCATGGTCGTTGACCTACCTTCTTCTGGTGAACAATCTGATGAAGTGGATGAGCTGATCAATGATTGCGCAAGTGGCATTTGAGAAGCTACTACTTGAGGATCATATGATGCTGCTGGCTAGATGTAACACTCTCTACCACCGCCTTGTACTAATGTGGGCTATGGAAGGTGTTGATGACGTCTTGTATCCGATTTTTAATGTACACCAGGAAAATGGGGTCATAAAAATGCCTTTTTCTAAAAAGTTGCAGATTAAACACTAATGTCGTTATCAATCCAGCTCGGTGAGAGCTTTCTGACGATGTAATTATCTCATCGATTCAGGCCTCAGATTGAATGTTACACTCAGAAGAAAATTGTTCTGTTAACGTTGACCACGTCAACATTAGAGTGCCATGTGGCACTTGAGATTTTATGATTTAGTCCACATGGCGATGCCACGTGGACCAGTGGTCCACCACACTAACTCGAGTCACATTAATTATATGTGGACATATGTCACTTTGCTTGCATTAAACTCCATGTTGCTTGGAAGTGTGTATATATATCTATATATATATATTATACACCAACATATTTCATATTAAAAATAATCCATGTCGCATACCTTACATGGTCCACACATATTATATATACAAACACATCTTTTTATATCAAAAAACATCCACATTGCATATCTAACATGGACCCAAACCGTCCATATTTCCCACTTCATTGAAGTCCACAAGGCTTGCAACCTATTTATAACAACATGCTTGGGTGAGAGGGTTGACATGAGGAAGACCCACCTCTCCACCCTATCAAGGTTAGAGTGTTTGAACCATAACGTAAAGATTTTACCCAATCCACCCCTCTAGCCGGATACACCACGAGGCCTAGTCATCGCCCCATCAGGGTCGGAGGCTTGAACCGCAAATGATAGTGCTTCATCTAGTTATGTCGCAGGGCCTATGTCATCGCCCATCGGGGGTCAGAGGTCCAAGTGGTAATGAAAAGAACTCACATTCGGGTATGCCGTGGAACTTACCTCATCACCCCATCAGGGGTTGGAGGTCCCAACGGTAATGAAAACAGTTATACTCCATTTCCCCCTAATGACCAGATATGTCACAGATTTTGTCAATCTTTGGGACAAGTTATGTTTTTCCTGGGGTCAAACGACTTATGATGTTGGTCATATAATTTGTGAGGTTACTCATGGTTATTCCATACTTAACAGTTTGCTTTTGTACATGTTAGATGGGTGATATCGTAACCCGAATTTAAGTGGCAAACTCGTATGAGTGTTAGGAGAAATTACGAATAGCCTGGGCTAAATCTTTTTTGTTGTTTAGTACATAATTTGTGAGGTTGCTCACGACTTTCCACATTAATAACTCAATCTTGTATATGTTAGATGGGCAATATCATAGCCCAGATTTAAGTGTCAGTTTAGAAAGGAACTCAACTTCGTGCTTGTTTTTACAAAGCACATTTATAATTACATAACTAACTCAGTGAATTATAAAATATGAATTGAGGTGATACGTGAATGCTTGGGCATGATATTTGCCAAGGCTTCATTATTGGAACCCAAGAGTGCATGAATCCATTCAATATGCATGCCAACTCTATAATGAAACATAAATATATTTATATAGATATTGTTAAACACGACAATGGCAAAGACAAAAAATGAAGGATAATCATTATATGGATATATTATTCACATGATATACATTTATAATACACTGGAGTGACTTTTGGATTCATCTTCCAAGGTCTCTTGGACTCCCTTTGACTATTCAACTTCCTCACCATAACCCTTAGCGGATTAGGTGTCCAACATTCCCCCCCTTAATCCAAAGGGGTATATATGAGTCCAAGAAGAGAGCTGTAATACAAAATGTGCAAAAATTCATGGCAACACTAGGTTGAATGTGCTCTCTGAAATGTTGGCATAAGGTGGTGGTTTAAGGATGACCACCAACACTGGAACGCTTAGTGCAGTTCCCGAAACTCTTCCAAATCTAGCAAGAAGTTGAAATCTTTTGCTAGAGGAAGTGTTCCTAATGCTTTGGAGAGGGAGACCTTCAACCTGGAAAAGGGAGGTCTACAACCTGCGGTGGTTTAAGGATGACCACCAACTCTAGAATGCTTAATGCAATTCCTGGAACTCTTCCAAAACTGGCAAGAAGTTGAAGTCTTCTGCTAGAGGAAGTGTCCCCAATTCTTTGAAGAGGGAGAAGCTCAACCTGAAAAGGGAGGTCTCAACCCCGCATAGATGGTTTAAGGTTGACCACCAACCAAAGGCATGCTTAGGGGCATCTCTGTCTCTGGCTATAACTCTGAATCTGGTATGACAGGTTGTGGCTCAGGCTCGCTTGATGTGGCTTTGAAGCTTGTCTATGACCATCATTTCCCCCCCTGTCAGATACAATGTGCGAAGACGAAGATAACCCAATTGCAAGACTTTTCAATACTCTAGAAGAAATTCTGACATATGACTGAAATATCTTCTTGGCTGTTGAAGCCCATTGCCAAGAAGCGATCCATCCAAGATGAATCTTTGTTCTTGCAGGAGGTTTGTTTTTAAAGCATCTGTTTGAAGAATGAGTGGTTTTATGATAGTGCTCACATGGATGAAGATCAAAACAATGATCTTTCATATGGCCAACTCAGTCACAATGTTGGCATTTAACAATCTGTTGTGGCTATTGTGGAAGAGGACCAAAATCTGGAACAACTGAAGATGAACTGTCATAAAGAAATCCTTGCACTTTGAAATTGAATGGGCTTGGAATAGTCCGAAATATGAAAGGACACATCCTTGTCATATCCAAGACTGTTTCTGTTTCTTTTATTGACAATCTCTTCCCAAGGTCTGATAATTGGCTTGGGAAGTGCATATTGAACTTCTACATCTGTATTTTTATGCAAATTTGTTATGGAGCTGGGCATTGAATCAACCTCAACTTTAAATTCTTGCTGCTGATGGGAGTTTGTCTCAATCTTGAACGAAGGATTGTTTTGAACATAAAACAATTTAGAATGACAAATCTTTTGCGAAAGCTCATCTTGCTTGAACTGTGATTCAAGTTGCAGAAAATCAATATTTTCTTGTGCATTTTATAGACATATTTGAATATTTTCAAGAGTTGTTTTGCTAATTTTCACTGTGGCATCAGAAGGACAAAGTATCAGAGTATTCAGTAACTCTAATACTGTATTAATTCCAGTCATTTTCATTGAAAAAATGAAAGTGAGTCAAAGGTTCATATCGAGCATCGAGATGCAGTGGTCACATTATGCATGTTTATGTGGGAAAATGTAATATTGTGGATGATCCTGCTTTTCTCTACGTTGGTCTTGGAAATGCGCTTCCTCTTTGTCACATCACATAAATTGTAAATTGGATATCAAAGCGAACTCAATCTCTGGACATTAAGCATTCATGTTTTATATTGATACAAACAAACTATAAAGAATATGAGGTACCGTGTCTTTGCTCCAATAAATATTTGTACGTGTGGTTCCTTTCCGTCTACAACTTCAACATGGTTCATGATAAACTCACATATCATCATAACATTTATGCCACCAACGATGGTTATGAAAATCTTCCCCTCATTACTATTATTGATTTGCTATTTACTGGAAAGAAAACTATCAAAATGGAAGAAGCCCATCCTTTACAACTTGCATAACACTCATGTTGTGATTTTGACTTTGCAACAACCTTGGACTAGATTCAAACTTGCAATCTTGAAACCATAACAACTCTTTCAAATCCAATTCTGACTAGGGTCGCAATCCACAAGGTTCTCCATGCATCACCCCCGTTCTTGGTATCACTGAGCACTATGCTACTGGCATTTACGACACGAATCACTTATGCCAATCATATGCAATTATCCACAAAAAGCAGAAGTAGAGGTAACATAGATATATGCATCTATATGTACGAGCAACCTCTCACTTTGGCAAGCTGCTATGGCAATAAAAACCAACGAGTAACCGATAATGAAACAACAACCACCGAATCAACAGTAAACAATCGATCTGAACATGAGCACAGAAGAAATTTTTCATCTCTTGCCAAGAATCCATGGTGAAATGCCTTCAATATTGAGTGTTGTTGGTCACAAAGAGGGGGGAGTCGTTATTGTGAAGCATATTTACAACGTATCAGAAGCACAGGTTAAGCAACGCAAAGAGTGTTGTGACACCTGGTAGAGGTTTGATGGTCTCACTCTAGAGGAGTTCTAGGGATACACGATCAATAAAACCACTTACACAAATGAATCGGATGAAACCGCAACCCAGGTCACAAAAGTAATTCATAACTCATGTGGCGCTCCATTCCCAATCAACGATAGTCCATTCCAAGAACGAACACCTCGAATACGCAGGTTTGCGACCTGCATAGGCCACAATACTAGAGACGTAGGAAGTGCTTGGAATATTTTATGGTTCTCCAAGTTGAGACGCAAAATCCCTTGATGTGCCAAACTGATCACCAAAATATGCAAATAAAATGGGTATACTTGCACGAAATTTGCTCTTTGGTGTCCTGACTTTCATCCTTCTCTCTCACCCGCTCTCATTTTTTTATTTTTTTATGGTTTATGGACATACAATGATTCAAGGAGCGTAATGCGGCTGTGGTGAATGTAGAAACTCTGGCAAAGAGGTTGTAAGTAGAAGCAGATCTAATCACAAAGGGAGCAACATATTCTACGCACTTTCATTGTGTTTCTCTGATTGGGAATGACACTATAATCAAAAACACTGGACCAGGTATTACAAAGTAAAGGGCAAGACAGGGAGCGTTATATGAAGCGGCAGAAGAAATGGCATTCAATGCACAATACGAGGAGCGTTATATGAAGTGTTAACTGGGTAGGCATCCAATCCTCCATATAACCAGCGAAAGCTTCAATCATACCATTCTTTTCTTGTTGCCTTCCCCAGGCTTCACGCCGAGGAGACTGCACATTTTTGCTATTTCAAGACTGTAGACAACGCAGAGACCAGGCAAGGAAGTAGTTGACAAAGGGACAACTTTGCACAAAGCTAGAGAAACGCCCAAACTCACTACACCACAAAACTAGTGGTTCAAATTTGAGCAGGGCAGGAAGGAATCTGCTCTGATACCATGTTAAACACAACAATGTCAAAGACAAAGTATGAAGGATAATCGTTAGATGCATATATTATTCACATGATATACATTTATAATACATTGGAGTGACTCTTGGATTCATCTTCCAAGGTCTCTTGGACTCCCTTTGACTGTTCAACTTCCTCACCATAACCCTTAGCGGATTAGGTGTCCAAGAGACACCTAATATTTTGGAAACCTAATCCGCTAAGAGTTATGGTGAGGAAGTTGAACAGTCAAAGGGAGTCCAAGAGACCTTGGAAGATGAATCATGTCTGCGCAACACAGTGAAGCCAAATGAGAATGGGCTCGGCCTAATCAATTCATCAACACACACACACACATACTCAGGTATTTATAAATGTCATCTTGGCAGAGTATAATTAATTAGATAAATGTGAATGTTTAAAAGGAAATTTTTGAGACCCACGAATGCGTAGTTCCAACATCACAAAATTAATTTTGTTGCACGGGTTCACAAACTCGGGGGTGGGGTTCTCAAACTTATTTTAGGTTCTCGTCCCAAAGTACTAGGTTTGGGTATAGGTTCTTCTAAAATGTACCCAAAAGAATTGGGTTCTCCAAGCAAGCATCAGGTTCTTTGCAACCAAAATTTGGGTTCTTTTGTCTAATTGGGTGTGCCAAACCTCGACAACAAGTGCGTGGAACCCCAAAATCAAGAACGTTAGGGTCAATTTTTTTTTACTGATTTTGTTGTAATTCTTTTCAAGCTCGACCTTTTTACTTCTCTTTCTGCAGTTTCGACCTAGAGATGGCCACTGTAGATTCATTGTGTAGGCCGAATGTCATTACTATTGTAGCTATGTAGCTGGAGAGCATGTTGACTGAAGATCTAAGTGATGTTGATGACATGGCTTGAGGAAGCCATTGTTCACTATTTTGAAATTTCCTAGTTCATGTTTGGAGATGCCTTAAGGCAAATTTTGAATGTAGTATGACAATGGACATATATCATGATTCTTATTAATATGTAAACTCCAATTTGCACTTGATATCAAACTAGAAATTTTGAAATTTCAATGTGAATGTTGAATGTTCAATGATGTACATGTTTAAATCTTTAAAGTGTAAATCATAAATATTTTATTTTTCTTGTTTAAAGTTGGAAAATTTACAAATTCATATATATTATAATTAATATATATATATATATATATACCCCTGATGAATCCACACACCCTATTTCAAATATATATATATATATATATACCCCTGATGAACCCACACACCCTATTTCAAAAAGTGACGTGCCTGTCCCCGTCCCCGACCCACGTTTCCTATAAATATAGAAAATTACACACACACACACATGCAATCTAGACACATGGAATTATGCGCAATATTAGTTGGCATTCATTCAACAGGTAATTTTAATAGTATGCATGATTCCAGAAGATATAATATGAGAATTGTTAAACTTTATCAACATGGACATGAATTCAGATATTCAATTCATATGTGGCCACATACTATAAGCACCTCTGGTAGTGACCCATTTAACATATCAAGATAGAAAAACTAAGCATTCTTGTAAATTTCACATAGAATGTATACAAATGAACTTAACAATCATAAACAATACTAAGACCAAATTACTTATCTGTATGAATTAAATCTCATTGGCAACTAGAGAAGGGTTTCACTCTATCCTCCCAACCATAGGCTAGTTACACTATTATGACTCATAACTCGCCACCCTTGTAGTAGGTTCAGAGTCTGAGAATTACGATTCACTAGGAGATACACTAGTTGAGCTAAGGGAGTTATATCACCTGCATGTGGTTTATTAGCAATCTAATAAGCACTTGTAGTTTCTCAGCTATAGCAAGCACCAATGGTTTCTTAGCCAATCGCAAGCACCGATGATTCGTTGTACATGTGGTTTCACAGCCTGAGGCAAGCACGATGGTTTCTCAGCTAGCCACAAGTACTGGTGATTTGCTATACATGTGGTTTCACAACCTTAGGCAAGCACTGGTGGTTTCTTAGCCGCAACAAGCACTAGTGGTTCCATAGTCTCAACAAGCATCGAATATGTTTAGTCACTCTCACTCTACGCTCAAACTGGGAACACAAGGTAAAGCCGAAGACTGGGAAGTGGTCCAGTGCAGGTTGTATACTCTCCGTTAATTTTTCCCAGTGCTGGCTATCCACAAAACTTTCTAGAAAATCAAAGTCGAACCCCTTGTCTGAATTTGGCTAGCATAACTATGCTGGCAGGTTGTGTCTCAGGCATGCCTGAGAGGGAACTACTTGCCCCTATGATGCCTTCGTTTGCATGTTACCCTTTCGATTCATAAGAAGGGAAAAAAATTGGGATGACACTACTAGTTGCATTAATAATGAAATATTATCAGCACGGCTTTTCGCAACCATAGGGGCTTGGAATTAAATTCAGTGGGATGGGTATGGCAGTTCACATCAAATGGGTGAAATCGAAGACCTCATCTCCTCGGAACTTTGGCCCGCCATTCCTACTCCTCAGATTTCAATTTTCTATAATAATAAAATTAATTAAATATTCATATTATAATTAATAATAATAATAATAATAATTATTATTATTATTATTATTTAAAGCATAACTCTAATTTTGGCATTGATTAAAGCATTAATGCATACTTAACATTAGATTAGGCATTCATACACTTTGGAACCATGATTAGGATATAATGAATTTCAACATCAATAATTTCATTATATTAAAATAGAGTTTCTGCCAGCAATCATATGTCACACTAGCGTGCTCAATTTTACAAAATGTTTATAAAGGTCATAGTCAACATAGGGGATGTTACACTAGAAATTTGCATTGCATGAGAAAATGTCTCTCCTAGGGTTACCTTGTATATTTTTCAAAAGATAAAACCGACTATCTTTCATTAAGAAAACAAAAGTTAGTTACATTTACCTTATATATGCATGGGTAACATAGTACATTGCAAAGAATATGAGGTGTAACAAGTACCTCCTTAGGTACCCCATATTATTCTACCTTGGTACATTACAAATATCAACCTTTCTTTTGTAAGAATTGGCCCTTACAACTCCTCATAAATAGGGTCCTTATATTCTGTAGTTCAACAATAATGACAACAACAAATATTGTTTGGTAGAATGGATTGTTCTTGGAAATGTTGAATGGTATGTAACTCTTCTTTCTCTTTTCATTTTAACCACCATTCTAACATGTTGATTTTTTTGGGTAGCTGCTCAAGTCGTCTTAATAAAAGAAAAGAAATTAATTTAAATTATTTTTCTTTAATTCAGTGCCGAAAGTTCAAGTCGGCCAAGTAGGGACACATGCCCCTTGGGCACCACAAGAACACTATAAAAGGACATTCGATCTCCTCCTCTTTTCAACATTCACATCATAAGAATCTCACCTTGTGAAGAACTACTAGCCCAAGTCAGCGGCAGATCACCAAGAGAGACCAAGTTGAAGTATATCTGATTCAGGAAGCACAAATAGCATCCCAAAAGAGGTTGTGATGCTTGTTTGTCTGCTAGATGAGTGGAAGAAGCAAGCCGTGAAGCATTTTTCTATCTATTGAAGAATAAGAAGGGATCTTTTTTGGATTAAAGGAGGTCAGAGAGGTAGCAGAACCAGTTGAAAAATTCATTGCTACTATCAAGACCAGACACAAGAAATGATAACTCAAGGCTTAAAAGATTATCCTTTATTCTATTGGAGACCACCTCATCACTTATGTCTCCAACTTGAAGAAAGCCAAAGAAATGTATGACAAGCTGATTAGAATGTATCAAGTGAACAACTTGAGTCAAATTCTTGCTCTGAAGAATCAACTCAAGGATATTAAGATGAACAAAGGAGAGACCATTCAAGCATACTTCATGAGGATATCAAAAATCAAAGATCAGCTGTCAACTTCTGGTGAAGTTGTTTCTGATAAAGAACTGGTGTTGATTACGCTTGGAGGTCTTCCTTCTTCTTGGGAAACTTTTATTACTACCATCAGTAATAATGACAAGTTTCCTACATTTGATGAGCTCCTGGGAAAGTGCAATCAAGAAGAGGCCAGAATGATTTCCAGAGGAAGAATTCCCAAGCATGAGGAGGGAGAACCTATTGCCTTTGTTGTCCAAGGCAAGAAGAAGAAAGGAAGAAGAGGCCATCACTATTTAAACCTGCTCCCAACAATTCCTCTAAATGGAACAGAGACTTATCAAAAGTCCAATGCTACAATTGCCATAAGAATGGCCACTATGCCCATGATTGTCCAGAAAACAGAAGAGCACCAAGATCCAACTTCAACAATCGTTCCAACAAATCTGATTATAGAAGAAGAAGAGAATCTCCTTCTACTCGTAAAGAGAGCTTTTGTTCTTCAAGGAACCCAAGGTATGATAACAATGCAACTGAAACACAATCAAAATACTTTCTTGTTTCTGCTCTTTCTAGTTCCTCTCCTGCAGATTCTTGTGACAACTGGTTGGTTGATAGTGGTGCCTCAAGGCACTTTACTAGTTATAAAGAAGTGCTCTCTAATCTAGTTGAGAGGGAGACCAATTTGAAAATCATTCTTGGAGACAACTCTACATATCCTATAAAGGGATCTGGTTCTGTTTCCTTCCATCTAGATCATGGTAAAACCTTATCTCTTCAAGAAGTTTTGTATGTACCTAGTCTGAAAAAGAATCTTGTTTCTATTTCTGCTTTAGAAGATAAAGGAATGAAAGTTGCTTTCATAAATGGTAAAGTTCTCTCTTGGCTGATGAGATCCAACATGAGAGATGCCTTCACTTTGGGATCAAGATGTGAAGGTCTGTATAAAGTCAATGGAAGACCTATTCATGCATTGATCCATGACAACAATCATCAAAGTGAACTTTGGCATTGAAGGTTCGCTCTTTTGCACTATAAAGCATTACCTCAAAGTGAAAAATGTTGAAAAGTGTAACTAGGTTCGGTCTTCATATGTACTCTTGATTCTTGTATATTGTAAAATGAAAAAGAAAAAATATTATTACTATTTTTTTGTAGCATGGGTTTCATGCTCAAGGTCATTTTATTTTAGGTCAAAGCACCCATTGAGTGCTTCTAGGTTTTTGTTATTGAGTCAAGAAGTCAAAGAGTCATTGTCATATGTAAAAGACCCCATTGGGAATTTTGTAACAAGTCAAAAGAATTATTTTTGAGTCAAAGTGTCAAAAATACCCCTCCAAGACCAAGTCGGCTTGGCAAAGAAGAAGTCAGCCTAATTAGGGCATGTCGTCCTCCTTGGAAGCCTATATATAAGAGAGCATTTGATCTACTGTGGACTCACTTATCTCATCTCTCATCATTCAAGTGAAGAACAACAAGAAGAAGGCAAGCGAAGGAAGAAGGAAGTCGAAGTTTTGGGTTTTTGCACTCTCTCTCACACGTGCGATGGTAAGCTAGAGTTTCTGTAGCATCAAGGCCAAAGTCCTCAAGAAGCAAGGAAAGGGTCGAAGTTGGAAAATAATTGGACAATTTGATCTTTCATAAGGCATAGAAGAAGAAGCAGTCCAAGTGAAGATAGGAAGAAGCTCTAAGAAACCCTAATTCTCCCACAAGTGCGAAGCTACAGCTGGTTGCTGGGGGCCAAAAATTTCAGACCTGCAGTGGGGGCCAATAATATGAAGGTGGGGGTGGAAACTGTGTTGTTGGAAGAGATTTGACTTGGTTTGACTTGGATAGAAGAAGCACATCACCAAGAAAGTCTAACTTGGTCTTGGTCTAGAGGTATTGGAATTCGTCATTTGAAGAATCTATAAGAAGAAGAGATTTGTGGGTTTTCCTCTCAAGAGGAGAGGTTTTAGCCCTGACTTGCAACCTACATCTTGTTTCCTTGTGTACTATTGATCTTCATGTTTTGGTAGAGATGTTTGATGATAAGAACAACAAAATAATAAGAAAATAAACTAATAATCAAGAAAAGTAAAAGAACATCACAAGCAATTGTCAAGTCCAAGAGAAATCACTTATTTAATAGCCTTATGAATTTCTCAACAAGAAAGATGGTTTATGGAATGTCAGAGATTAGTTCCGATCATGATGGAGTTTGGTAAGGGTGCGCTAGTGGGAAGTAAGGGGACAATTCCCTTCGAGCAAAAGTAGAACCAGTAAGGTACTTCATCTTGTACATTCGGATTTATGTGGACTAATGCCTATAACTTCTCTCGGTGGCTACTTGTATTTTATAATCTCTGTGGATGAGTTTTCTTGCATGACATGGATTTATTTTTTGAAAAATAAAAGTCAAGCATTTAACATGCTTAAAGATTACAAAGCTTTGGTAGAAAAACAAATTGGAAAACAAATTAAAATCTTCAGATCTGACAATGGAGGAGAGTTCTCTTCAAATGATTTCATTGACTTCTGCAAAGATATTGGAATCAAGAAAGAAACCACAATATTGTATAATCTAGAACAAATGGTGTGACTGAGAGAAAAAATAGAACTATCACGGAAGTAGTCAAAGCTATGTTGCATGATTATAAACTACCAAAGTTTTTATGGGGAGAAGCTGTTGACACAACAGTCTATGATCAAAATAGATCTCCTCACTGTGCCCTAAATAACAAGACTCCGAAAGAAGTCTTCTCTGGTGAAAAACCCGAGGTTGGGCACTTGAGGATCTTTGGCTGTCCTATCTACTTCCACGTGCCAAAAGAAAAGAGAAACAAGCAAGAAGCTTTAGGTAAGAAAGGTACGTTTGTTGGTTATTGTGAAAATTCTAAAGCTTGCAAAATATATGTACCTAGACAAAGAAATATAGAGCTTAGCAAGGATGTAACATTTGATGAAGATGCAACTCTTGGAAAGGCAAGAGACACTCCTCTTCCTCCTACTAATGTTGATAGTCAAGGCGATGCATTTGAGATACAAGAAATTCCGAGCCTGAAATTGATCCTGTTGATGAACCCATGGAGCCCATGGATCCCGTGGATCCTCCTCCATGTGATCCTCCTGTTAAAAGGAAGCCTTTATGGCTTTGTGAAACCCTTCAAGATGTTGATAAACATGTTGCTCCTAGAGGAAGCTTCAGAAAAAGCAAGAAATCATGCCGGTTCCAAGGATATGTTGTAGCCATGAGCAACATTATTCAAGCTGAACCATGAACTTTTGAAGAATCTATGAAGGCTCAAGTGTGGAAAGATGCAATGATTGAAGAATACGAGTCCATCATTCATAATGATGTATGGGAAGTGGTTCTAAACTTCCAAAACCCCAAGGTAAATCTGTTATGTCTTCTAAATGGCTATATAAAATTAAACATGATGCTTAAGGCAAAATTGAAAAATATAAAGCTAGATTTGTGGCCAAAGGGTTCTCTCAGAAAGAGGGAATAAACTGATGAAATATTTGTACCCGTTGCTTGTTATACAATCATCCAACCTATTGTGGCTCTAGTTGCTAGCCAAGGATGGTCCCTTCACCAAATGGATGTGAAGATTGATTTTCTGCATGGATTCCTCATGGAAGAAGTATTTGTGGAGAAACCACAAGGCTTTGAAGTACAAGACTGAAAAACTCATGTGTGTAGACTAAAGAAAGCCCTCTATGGTTTGAAGCAAGCTCCAAGAGCTTGGTATGCTTGCATTGATAGCTTCTTAATGAAGCTTGGTTTTACTCGCATTGATAGTTAAAGAAGAGCTCTTTAATTATGATAAATCCTAAAGACATCAAGAAAAGTCTTTGACCTATGAATGACACTTCTTGCTTATGAAACCCATTTCACAAGGAATATAATAAATATATTTTTACATAAAACATAATTACAATGTCATGAAGACCGAACCTAGTTACACTTTCTTCAACACTCAGAACTGTGGATAGAAAGACAAGGGTAGGCCGCAACTTGTTCTGAGCTAGGCCACAGGCAAAGAAGGGGGCCGAGAGGCCTCAAACCCTTGGGAGGCAGGGACAAGGTGCCTCAGGGCTGAGAGGAGGCCAACTGAGACCTTAAGGAGGCTCGCTAAGGCTTAAAAGGAAGGGCTGATCTGTTTTGTGACTAGGCCTGAACAAAGAGGGTGGACAAGGCTGAGGATAGGGCTGGAAGGAAGGGCCAAAGGCTGACAATGGGCTGGTCTAGCCCTAGGAGCTCCAAGGTTGACTTGTAAAACTCCGATTGTACTTATGCTGAATTGAAAAATTTCTCCTAGAAAAGATTGTTGGGTTTTCTCCTGAGTTTGGGTTTCCCAAGGAAAAATACTAGTGTCTATTGTGCATGGCTATTTTACTGTGATCTTTATTGTTTCCATTGCATTTACTGTTGAGTTTCTGTGTGTAATTGCTTAATGATATTTTTGGGATGTGCAAACATAATATCATATATCATTGGAAGTAATTACTAGATGCAGAAATTCATTCTTGTCTAATTAGCACTCGAAAATCAACATAACAGAGGGTGATGCCCTAAATCTGATTCTCACAACTAAGAAAGATGAGGTCCTTATGGAATGTGAAGCTGTGGAGCCACTCCCACTGCCCGATATCCAGGATATCCCAATGGTTCTTGAGGTTCTTGCTACCTCTTTGCTGACAATTTCAAGTTGGAGCATGTCTTTGTCTTCCTTATTGTTTTCAGGAATAGATCAATGGGCAGTTCACATGAAGGCTTGAAATGGGACAAATGTTAAGATCATGACCCTGGGATTCTAGTAAGGTGGTATTTCAAGCCTTTAATCCCTGCTATTGTAACTTTTCCATAAAACTTACAATCAAAATTTGCCAATTTGCCCCATTGTGAGGCTTGTCATATTGCTAAAATAGGTTCAAAGTCTATGCCATGTTCACAAGTCAATGTTCGAATCTAGGACAGAAAGATCAAATTAAATGAGCACATAAGAATGCTGGTAAAAAAATAAGACCTATAAATCACCTTATGACCCACGAAAAATCGATAATAAGAGGCAAGCACTATGCACTTTGCAAACCTTTTCATAGATCTCAAAAAAAAAGAATTATTTACAAGGTGGAGTTTTTACACATACAGGGGCATATGAAAACTGCAAATGGAATCAATCCCGATTCCCACTACACAAAAAATTCTTTGATGGGCATGAAAATGCTTGTTTGTTGCTCCTAATATTGTTGGTAGATGATGAAAAACTCATTTGCTCTCAATCCCCAACTGCTGCAAAAATAATTAACCACCAAAAAAATCAAGTTTCACTCTTATATACCTTTTGCAGAGGTTCAGCATTTTTTTCCTATCACAGCACAATTTTATTAAAAATCATGATGTCCCGATTTTTGCATCTCAATTTATCACAGATGCAATAAATTGGTGCTGTTTGCAACATCAGGGAAAATCTTCGCCCTGTGACATCCTTTGATCCCTTGGTTGACTACAATACAAGACCCAATGTTCTTACCTTTTTTTCTTTTGGCTATTATATATGTATATAAGCATACTACATCTCATTCTGCAGATTCATTTGCTTTTCAAAATTTTTTGTTAGGTTCTGGATTGGAGATGCCTTCCTCACTTATTGCAATTAGCATAATTTCAGCTTTATTGAATGCCTTCTATAATGTATAGACATCAATAAACTTCTTTCTTCTTGATTATAGGTATGTTGTATAAATAAGCATTCATTTTAAGTTAATTTGTAATAATGTAATCATTTTCATATATTCTTTTAATGCGTTCTCCCTTTCTATGTACTAGCAGGTTGGATTCTCTGTAAATGGTCTAACTACATTGACATTTCTTTGGATGGTCAAGGCATTTCTTCAGGTAAGCACCCTACATATTTTTATATGCCCTTAACTTTGAAAACCGTTACAGTTTAGAAATGGACATGCTTCAAATGCAGCTTGTTTGTTTAGCACCGTTTGTTCAGATTGACTTCGTGTTAAAGTGTGGGCATTCATTATTTTTGTGACTTTGGATGGCATGCTGAGGGTCTAGAATTGAACTTCATCAATTAGGTGTTCGAAGGGGCCTTGCAATCAGGCACTGATTTCAGAGGTATTGAGATATTGGTAGATGACATATGCCTATATTTTAAATTGTGCATAGATTTTTATTTTTATTTTCGGCTGGAAAACTTAGGGTTCAAACATAAGTCCAAGCTTACTGGATGCCCACATTCTCTCCGTGGCTCGAAGGTAGAGTGTTTTTACTTGTTGAAATGTAGACCTCACATGTATAAATCTAAATCTAACATGCTATTTGGAAATGAAGCCAGTCCATGGGAATTCCCAAAAAATGAGAAGTTGTGGATATTGGAGATGAGCTCAAATTTTGAAAGATGACTGCATACATGTAGTCAACAAGCTACAATAATGGCATGTCAAGGGTTCTACTAAGACAAAGAGGGAGTCTTCGTAGAAGGTTGAAAAACATTAGTGAAGTTTGAGCCCTATTGTCTTCTTGATTAGCATTGAGTTTTGATCAGTGATGACAATATCGCCGAAATATCGCGATATATTCAGGGAGACGAGATATTGCCGAGGAAATATCGCGATATTTCGGGAAAATATCACGCTACGATGGAAAATATCGCTGGGCATGGAAAAAAATTCGCCGCTGCAGCTAGAAAAGGCCGAATTCGTTTTTTTCCATCATTTTGTTTTCTGATTGCTGGAGAAGGAAGGGGAGAGCATTGTGCTTGTTGCCAAGGAGGATTCGAGGGTTGAATAGCAACTATCGCCACCAACAACAAATATTTTGTTGATCAAAGATTGAAGAACAGTGAGACAATCTTCATTTCTTCCATTAACAGGTATGTTCAAATAAACCCCTATGTTAATGATTTTTTTGATAGTTTTAGGGTTATTCTTGCTTGCCTATTTGCCTACAAACATTTTGCTTGTTTTTTTTTTTTTTTTTTTTTTTTTTTCCATTTGCTATGATTTTCATGCCCATGAGCAAATGCAAGGGTTTTCTCCATATTTGGACAGCAAACTCCATTTTTTTTTTAACTTTCAAATGCACCCTTTTATTGTCATTTATGATTTTTCATTGAATTCACATTGCAAATAATGTAGCAAAAAAATTATTTTGTAAAATGAGGTGGTTATTACTTGTTAATTCCAATTTTTTTGGTGCCCTAGGTTTGAGTTAGCTCACTACAAAATTCAAATATGCCAAAAGCCTTGGACCCATTTTGGGAGTATGGGGAGCTTGATGGTGGGACAAATTGGGCATATCTATCATGCAAATTGTGTGGGACTAGGATGACAGGAGGGGTTACGCGATTAAAATACCATCTGGCTAGACTCATTGGACGTGATGTTGGGATTTGTATAGTTTCTAATTCGAAGCTTATACAAAAAGCTCTTGAAGCAATTGATGAAAAAGACAGAAAGAAGGAAGAGACAGAAAGAAACAACGCTGAACGTGCAGGTAGATCTTTCGGGATATCTTCTTGTGATTTTGATGCTGAGGGTAGTGGGAGGGGCTACATAGCATCACCTGCTACTGTTAGTGCGAGGTCATCATTTTTTGTTCCACGAATAGGACATGGAGCACAACTTGGGATAAAATCAATTGTTAAAAAGAAGGAGAAGCAAGAAGCAGATAAAGTCATGGGGAGGTGTCTTTTCTGGAGCGACTTACCACTCAGCATCACCAAAACAATCCATTTTGGTAGCCAATGTGTGATGCTATTGCTGTTGTGGGCCTAGGGTACAAAGGGGCTACATATGAGGAGTTGCGGGGGGCCAATTATTCAAGTAAAAAAGCAGGACATCAACTCTAGGTTGGCGGAGTTGAAAAAAACATGGAAGTTTCTGGATGCATAGTGATGTGTGATGGTTGGACAGATAGGAAGGGTAGGACCCTTCTAAATTCCTTGGTACATTGTCCTAAAGGTACCATGTTTATTAAATTAGTGGATGCATCATCACATATCAAAGATGCAACAACGATATGTGAATTGTTAGATGGGTTCATTCGAGAGATTGGTGTGCAGAATGTGGTGCAAGTCATAACAGACAATTCAACTAATTATGTGTCTGCCTGCAAGATGCTTATGCAAAGGCATCACACATTATTCTGGACTCCGTGTGTAGCACATTGTATCGATTTGCTGCTTGAGGATATGGGGAAACTCTCCTTCACCAAGGAGGTGGTTGATATGGCTAGGAGCATCCCCAAGTTTATTTATAACCATGCTTTTGTTCTTAGCCTCATGAGGAGGTTCACTAGAAACAAGGAGTTGCGGTGTCCTGCGATCACACGTTTTGCCACAAACTTTATTACTCTTCAGTTTTTTCTTCGATGTCAGTTTGAGTCGAAGCAAATGTTTGTGTCTAATGACTGGTGTAATTGTAGATATAGCAGGAGACAGGACAGGAGAGCCATTGCAAAAATGGTGTACTCTGACACGTTTTGGCAGGAAGTATAAGAGGCATGCTCAGTTAGTGAATCTATAGTAAAGGTTTTGAGATTGGTAGATGGGGAGAAGCCTGTAATGGCTTATTTGTGTGAGGCCATGGATAGGTCCAAGGAGGCCATTCGTTCTTATTATGCAGACAAGGGTTCTGCTGGCCTTGATAGGCATATGATGTTATACGTTGTGATTGATAGTTGGTGGACAGAGATGCTTCATTGACCCATTCATGTAGCAACACTCTTCCTCAACCCCGCATTTTCATACAAATGCGGCTTTGATTTTGATGGCGAGGTGATGGAAGGGCTCCATTCCTGTATTCATAGGATGGTACTTGATCCTGAGCTTTGTAGCAAAATCAATCGCGAGATACAATTTTATCGGGGTTGTGTTGGGCTATTTGGCTTTGATGATGCTATTAGGGAAAGGACCCTCTTCATGCCACGTAAGAGACAAGTCATCACTCATTAGAAATTAGAATTTTCAATTTAGAATTTCCTTATAATTCTAGTTTTTTAAAATTCAATTATGCAACTTTTATTTGAAAGTTTAATTATGTTTTAAGTTTTTGAATTTTTTATTTCTTTATTTTGTTGTAGATATTTGGTGGCGAAGCTATGGTGCAAGGGCACCAAATTTGCATAAATTGGCCATAATAATCTTGAGTCAAACATGTAGCTCTTCAGGGTGTGAGTGCAATTGGAGTGTATTTGAGAAAATACATGCAGAAAAGCGCAACAGGTATAACTTTGAGCTCCAACCTTCAGTTGAGCAATTACACATTGTAATTTTTAATTTTTAATTTATGACCTTGAAGTGTCAAGAGTCAAGAGTCAAGACTCATTAGTTTTTTTGACGCTCTTACAGGTTGGAGTTCGCACACGTCAATGATTTAGTGTATGTGCAATTCAGATGTCGAATCCAAACTATTGGAAGGATTTTCCAAACCTGAATAGGGCATAATTAGATACGATCTGTTGGGAGGACTTTTCGAACTGTTGAAACCAAATAGGTCAAAGGCTCCAATAGAAGATTTTGAAACCCTAAGTCCAGATAGGTTAGAAGGTCGGACATCAGGCAATCAAGAGGAGTTTTGAACTTCCTTTGCTTGTGTCCGGACTCCAAACATGTCGAAAATAAAGTCAAGCAACTTTCCTAGCACTCTCAACCTGGCTTAGGCTAGAGCTTGCAAGTGTCAAGGCTTTGGAAATTAAAACAAACCACCTGTTCAATGTTCTTGAAGTGATGTTTCCAAATTATGTGAAACCCACAGGACAACCCATCTCATAGGTCACAACAAGGGGGAAGCTGAGGCATTGAAAGCCAAGGTAGCAATACCATTTTAACACCATGACAATGTCAAGTTAGTTGATTGCCATGAAGCTAATTGCAGGGAATTGCCAAGGTTCAATTCAATAAAAAAAGTGCAGCTCAATGACTTCTTAGCTGAAGTAGAAGTTCAAAGGTTAAAAGAGAGACAAAGATCAAACGCCAGAGGACAATGTGTTTGGAGATTTTCGAGTTGGTTCAATTAGTTTGCACAGTGGCAAAAGTGATTACTGAGAGTTGATTGGACTTCTCAAAGTAGGCATTGAGTTAAGCCATGGACGAGTAGACAAGTGCTAAGATAGGATAACCCTTTATACCAAAATCCATTGTTATTTAACTTGAAGTAAGCAACAATACCTTTTGTAAAGCTTAGGAATTTGATGCAAGAGCTTATTTTTGTTGGATAGGTTGTCATTGATGTCAAAGGTGAGTTGTCATTGATGTAAAGAGTGTAAAGATTGTCATCAGTATCTGACATTGAACAAGGATTATGGTTGCAGTGGATCAGGCTATGGTGCATACGGGTATGATGGTTGGCTAACTCTTGTCGAGCCCTTTCCATCCATATGTGGTACGTCACATAACTCCTCATAGTTGAGGAGATATGGCTAGATGAAGTTGATGGGTGTGTCAAGGTGCCTCGAACGAATAACAAAAATTCGTCATATTGGGAAAAACCACATTGGCACCAAATCTATTAAAATGTGCATGGGTTGGTCACATGATCATGAGGTCGGCCTTACGGTCACATTTATATCAAGGGTCGGTCGTATTAAAAACATTATTAAAATGTTGTGATTTGAATTGATGACGATCGATTCAACGCATGGCCCCTAGGCAAGGCTACTTGGGAGCGGAAGCGGGGAGCAACATTTTCAAAAGCTCCTAGTTTGGGAGTGAATCGGAAGCTAATTTTTATATAATATATATTTTTATATATTTTGATGCATATATGTCAACAAAAGCATGTAGAATGATGAATTAGATATAAAAAACATAAAAACATGGATTGAACCATATAACATCTATCATCTAGAACTTATAATCTTCATCAACCATGTCCACAAGTTAGTAACATACAACATATCGAGTCTCATGATTCATCAATCTTAAAGTTTCAAGCTTTCAAAATTCAATATATAACAATTATCATCATTGATCACTAAAGTTGTAACTTGTACTTGTAACCAAATGATAATGAAGAATATCTAACATGAAATAAAATGTTTCAACTTTCAACTTTCACGAAGCATCATATTCATAATTCATTACCAATGAGTTATAAATGCCAACTTCAAACTTCAAACTTAAGTTGTCATATATTGTTTACAAAAAATAGCATAATAAATATGAAAGAGTCAATAGTTATAAAAAGTACTAAAAAATAAAGAAGACAAGTAAATCTATTATCTATTGCTTGACCCTCTTGCCTCAAAGAAATTTCTAATTTCTTGTCTCGTGCTTTATTGGGAGTCTCCTCGTGCATAGTCAAACGACCTTGGTGCTCTTGATTAAATACAAGTTCCATACCCTAGTACCCTAGGTGCTCTTGATTATTGGGAGTCTCCCCCGCATAGAGGGCTTGGTGCTCTTAATTAAATACAAGTTCCATACCCTAGTACATGACAAAATCCAATGGAAACATTGCAAACCCCCCAATCTTGAAATCCTGAAAAAATGATAAGTCTGCTGGATTTTCAGTGAGATCTAAAATTCTACTTTCTCTATATGAGATCCAGTGAGGTCGAAACCACTCTCAAACATCCTGAGTCATTTCATGGTAATGTTAAAAATTTAAGTCAAAGTGACATTCACCTTTATCTTTCATTTTCATCCTTCTCCTTTATCTTTCATTTTCATCCTTTGACTTAAATTTTTAACATTACCATGAAATGATTCGGGATGTATGAGAGTGGTTCCGACGTCATTGGATTTCATATGGAGAAAGTAGAATTTTAGATCTCACTCAAAATCCAACAAACTTATCATTTTTTTAGGATTTCAGGATTGGCGGGATTGCAATGTTTCCATTGCATTTGTCATGTACTAGGGTATGGAACTTGTATTTAATCAAGAGCCCCAAAACCTCTATGCAAGGGAGACTCCGGATAATCAAGAGCACCTAGGGTACTAGGGTATGGAACTTGTATTTAATTAGGAGCACCAAGGTTGTTTGACTATGTAGGAGACTCCCAATAAAGCACGAGACAAGACATTAGAATTTTCTCGTGGCAAGAGGATCAAGCAGTAGATAATAGATTTACTTGTCTTTTCTAGTTTCTAGTACTTTTTATAAGTATTGACTCTTTCATATTTATTATGGTATTTTTTGTAAACATTATATGACAATTTAAGTTTGAAGTTTGAAGTTGGCATTTATAACTCATTGGTAATGAATTATGAATATGATGCTTCGTGAAAGTTGAAACATTTCATTTCATGTTAGATATTCTTTATTGTTGTTTGGTTACTTCGTAATGGTAATGGTTACAAGTACAAGTTACAACTTTTGTGAGCAATGATGATAAATGTTATATATCGAATTTTGAAAGCTTGAAACTTTAAGATTGATGAATCATGAGACTCGATATGTTGTATGTTACTAACTTGTGGACATGGTTGATGAAGATTATAACTTCTAGATGATTGATGTTATATGATTCAATCCATGTTTTTATGCTTTTTATATCTAATTAATCATTCTACATGCTTTTGTTGACATATATGCATCAAAATATATAAAAATATATATTATATAAATATTCACTCTTGATTCACTCCCGAAACAGGAGCTTTTGAAAATGTCGCTCCCTGCTCCCGCTCCCGCTCCCAAGTAACCTTGGTCCTAGTGTTAAGAATTCAATCAAGTCATTGTCATATGATGAAGACCCATTGGGCACATTGTAACATGTCAGAAAAATTATTTTTTTATTTAAAAGTATCAAAATACCCTCCAAGACCAAGGCGGCCTGGCAGCTAAGAAGTTGGCCTCATTAGGGCATGTCGTCTTACCTGGAAGCCTATATATAGGAGGGAACTTGACCTCCTATGGACACTCACTCGCTACTCATCATCTAAGCGAAGGAGAAACATAGGAAAGGCAAGCAAAGAAGGATAGAAGGACAAAGGACAAAGAACAAATTTCTTGGGTTATTTCTCTTTCTCTCTCACACGTGCGAAAGGAAGGCTAGCGTTTTGCAGCTGCAAGGTCGAAGTTTTGTAAGTTGAAAAAAGAAGGTCAAAGAAGGGGACTCTTAGGTCATCTACTAGCCCTAGAAAGCTAAGGTCAAAGAAAGCCTTGGAAGCCTAGAAATTTCTCAACGTGTAGAAGCAGTAATTGTTGAAGGGGCTGACAATTTCTGACCTGTAGTGGAGGCCGAAATTTGTAGCTGGGGGTTGAAGTTGTGTAGCTAGAAGAGATTTGACTGGGTTTGACTTGGATAGAAGAAGCACATCATCAAGAAGATTTGGCTTTGTCTTGGAAGGGTATTGGTCTTGATCTAGAGGTCTTGGAATTCGTCGTTTGAAGAATTTATAAGAAGATAAGAGATTTGTGTGTTTTCCTCATGAGTGGAGAGGTTTTGGCCCTGGCTTGCAGCCTACATCCTGTGTTCTTGTGTATTGTTGATTTTCTTGTTTCTGGTAGCTGTTTGATGATAAGAACAACATAATAATAAGAGAAGAAGCTAATAAGTAAGAAAAAGTAAAAGTACATCACAAGCAGTTATCAAGTATAAGAGAAGTCATCCTGATTGTAGCCCTCTAGATTTCTCAACACCCTAATGGATTTCTCAACACATTGGGGCAGATCAACATGATGAGGCTAACTTGCAATTTGGAGGGAAAACACATTTAAATTTGCTTTAAATATATTTAACAAATGTCATGATGTTACTTGCCCAAATAAATTTGTGCCACATTAAATAATGGAGAGGAGTGCTAAATAATAATTTTCTTTTATCCAAATTAAATTCTCTTTTGGGGCAAGATGGATTTTCCTTGGGGTTGTTGGGTTCCTATGGGGAAATTCATTCCATACCTGCCCCCCAACTTTTAACAGACATAGCTCGTGCAGTCAATGGAGTCTTGTTGATCCATGAGATTGTTTCAGGCTAAGTTGCACGAAACGGGGAAACGGGTACGAGTTTCCGAAACGGGAAGCGATACGAAACACGACCTCCCCAAATTTTGGAAACGGGGAAACGCGAATATATATATATATATATGTGTGTGTGTGTGTGTGTGTGTGTGTGTGTGTGTGCAATCATAAAGCATAAATGATACATTATAATTTATTACACTTAAACATTAAGATTTAATTTACATCACATTTACTCATGAATGATCACATAATGAAAATAAAAATATCGGAATATCCAAAAGCAACCTTTATTAGATATCCAAATCTCAAAATCAGCCTTTATTTATATTAATATATGAGGCTGCAAGTACAATAAAGACTATAAGGCTGCAAGAGAGAGATCCAAATCAGGATTTTCTGCATCCACATCCCATTCTTTAGAAGGACCACTGTTGTATTGGGAGTCTCCTCCTACATAGTCGAACGACCTTAGTGCTCTTGATTAAATACACGTTTCATACCCTAGTACCCTACATGATCTTGATTATTGGGAGTTTCCCCTGCATAGAGGGCTTGGTTCTCTTGATTAAATACAAGTTCCATACCCTAGTACATGATAAAATCCAATGGAAACATTGCAATAATCCAATCCTGAAATCCTGAAAAACAAATAAGTCTGCTGGATTTTGAGTGAGATCTAAAATTCTACTTTCTCCATATGAAATCCAATGAGGGCGAAACCACTCTCAAACATCCTGAGTCATTTCATGGTAATGTTAAAAATTTAAGTAAAAGGATGAAAATGAAAATGAAAATGAAAAATAAAGGAGAAAATGAAAATGAAAATGAAAAATAAAGGAGAATATCACTTTTACTTTAAGAATTTAACATTACCATGAGCTGCATATCAACACTAGGGCAAAAATTCAATTTTATAACTTTAGACACACATCTAGAAAATTAAAAAACAAATTTGAAAAAAAAATAAATTAAAAAAAACACAATTCAATTGGGAAAAGCGGGTTGTACGGCCGGGAAACGCGTTTCCGGCCGTACTGCCACGTTTCCGTTTTGGGAGACATGGCAGTATGGCCGGAAACGCGTTTCCTGGCCGTACCGAACGCGTTTCCGCGTTTCGTCCCAGTTTCCAGCCGGAAACGCCCCCCCCACACGTTTCCTGCAACATAGGTTTCAGGTTTATCATCGATTTGGTTGATATCTCAGATTTGTATGAGTTTGTTCTAAAGTTTCATCCAGGGCGTAGAAGGTGCAAAGCTTATATTTGTGGGAAATGAATAGAAGCAAGGTTTATGCACCAATTGTTTTAATCTGGAATATAATTTTGGTAGTTATTCTGTGTTCTGGCACAGGTCTTTTCACCCTTCAATCTGATATAAATTGATAAATTTCTGATTCAGTAAGAAGACCCTGAAAGCTGTAAGTGGTGTGCATTATCCTCTAATGACTGTATTGGTTTGGGCAAAGGATTTGTTAAAGTGACAAAGCTTGTTGATTGTCTACAGACAGGGCAGAATATATGTATTGTTTCCTACAGGACCATAGCAATTATATCTGGAAACTGTCACTACTTAAAAGGTTGGGACTGCCTGGTGACAAAGTTTGCTATGTGATGATGACCTGAGATGCTTGAATGTTTTGTTGCTGACCATGCTGAAGCTCAAGCTATAAGTTGGAGATGTGCTGATCACTGAGTAGTTGTTACCAGAGTTGTAGGTTGTCATGCAACATAGATTTGTAGAAAGTTGTTGCATTGGTCAGAGCTTGGGCTGTGCAATCGTCAAGGTCTTGAAATGATAACCTGTCCCTAAGGATGATGTCTGCTATGACTAGAACATTGTAGTCGCTAGTTTATGTTGAAAAAGGTTACCTAATGATAAAGGGATTGTATCAGTTGTCCAAAATATTTGTGCTTATTAAAAAAATAATGAATAATATTGCTAACACTGCCGCTGATGTATTGAAGTATTGTTGAATATAAAGTCAGAGATTAGGGTTTAAGTTGTAAGTTGTTAATGAGCTTGAAGACTGTTTACTGATGTATGTTGTGATAAAAGCCTGCTATTAGGAGATGTTTCTGAGATGGATGCTGGTAATATATTGATAATTGACAGATCTGTTGTAAAAGAGGTTGCAGTATTTGCCCTAGCTGCTGGTTGACAGTGTTGATGTATTGAGCAGAGCTAGTGTTTGATGTATGATTGACTAGATTTGATTATTGACCAGAGATTTATTGCAAAGAGGTTTTGGTGTGTTGTTGTCAGTATTGAGAAGAGGGAGTGGTCTGAAAGCTGCTATGTGTGCAAAGAGGCCCTTGCAGAAACAATACTATACCTGTGACAGTTGGACAGCGTTGTGTTCTGAAACACCATTTCATATATTAAGTGACGAGTGGATGTAGTAGCAGAGACAACATTGAAGCATCATTGCCAGTGATTAGGTGCTATTGTAAGTGGGTCATTATCCCTTGCACGGGAGCCTCGTAATTTTTTCTTCTTATCTTTTATTTTCAAGGTGGTGGGGTGGTGCTAGGGGAGCAGATTGATGCTAGCAGGGTGTTAGAGCATCCTTGTTGGAGTTGGTAAAACCAGGGTGTTGGAGCATCCTTTCAGGGAGTTGGAGCATCCTTTCAGGGAGTTGGGGCTTCCTGATAAAACTGAATGCTTTTCTAACTAAAGTACTAGGGAGTTGGAGCTTCTCTTCAATTGGAGGTGATGAATTATTGTACTCATCAAATATATTAGAAAGCATTTTGTGGTTTTCTCCTGCATTGGGTTTCCATATAAAATTTCTTGTGTACTGTTCATGTGATGTGATGTTGTTTATCTAATCTAATTTGTGCTAACAATATTTAATGCTCTGAAAGTGCAAAATTAATTAAAATTAAGAGAAATATTGATTCAGCCCCCCTCTCAGTATTTCCAACAATTTTAATATAGTTTGGAGTGTTTATTTCCCAAGAGGGTTTTCTGTAGTTAAAAATTATCTATTTTTAATTATCATATTGCATGGAGTGTTATTATAAATCTATTTTCTGAGTACTATTGGTGGGATTTTAACTTCCTCATTGTTGGTGTTTGTAGCTCGAGCACTTTTGTGCAGGCCTAATTGTCTAGGCATGCAAAAGTCGCCCAATCTCTCCCTAAACACTTGCTCTAGTGTTAGCAAGTTGCATTTGCAACTTAGCCCAAGACTTAGTAAAAACACATAATTATTATGTTGGCTAATTGAGTTAAAGAAACATTAGAAAAAGTAAAGTATTTACTTTAATGATTATGCTTTAATCTCAAACCTTGATCTCAAGTGAGGCGAGATCTAATCTCGACCATCAATCACTTTGGAGATTAGGGTTAGGGATTTAGCTCAACAAAAAGTTATAAAGCAAGGCTAAGGAGTGGGACAAGACACACCATACAACAACACAAGTTTAAGAGAGGCATTGCAATGAGGAGTATGATACTCTAGTGTGTTGGGTCTGAGGAAGGGGGCACCAAGGAGATTCAGATCGGCTTAGGAGGGCTTGATTTGCTGGATCCAATCTAATGTTGTACATGTAATTTCTTTAGTTGGGCCATTATCCTAGGGCAGGAGCTCAAGTAGATTATGGATTTTTTTTTAATGAAGAATTGATTTGATTGTTTATAATTTTGAGATTGGTTATGTTTTTGCTTCCACTAATTAATGTTAAGAACCTATCTATGCATTCATTCAGTAGATCTATAATTTGCTAGGTCAATGGATTGTCAGGTGCTAGGTTTGTAGGAGAATTAACACCCTCTCTATGAAAAATGGATTATTGGAGTGCCCTTTGAGTGCAAACATTCCGCCACTCTCCCAACATTTCATTGTTGAAAGGGTCCTTGTGGGATTGATGAGTGTAATCATTGTGATGCTCATAGCTCGATTGGAATCAATGCTTTCCTTTGAAATAAACCTTCAAGTTGATTACCAAAAGGTTTGCCTTGTGTGTCTTAGCATTTTTCCTTTTGCACGCTTATTTATTGTATGAAATGCCCCATCACCTGCTACACACTCCTAGAATCCAAACTCCCTTGTTGTAGATAGACTATATTAATGAATTTAGTGATTTATATCATATATTATTTTTTATTTTCTAGTTTATGTGAGTCCCGAGATGAGTGCACGATTAACTTGTGGCTTGAGTAGTTGTGACCCAGAGGCATCTAAGCTGTGAAAATCACTCCAGGATCGTCCCCGGACTGGCCACACCAGCGCTTAACATGGCTGGATTTTTACCCATGGAGTTTTGAGCCGGTGACCTCTACACCATGGAGTGCCTTAATAGAACACCTTGTCACCGTCTTCTCTACCCCCGATGATTTATATCATATATTATTATGCCTTTAGATAATTTGTAAATAAATTGAAATCTTTTGTTATAGTTTATATTTGGTATAATTTAATACAAGTTTCTATAATTTCGTAAAAATTTACATGTCTTTAGTCTATGTGAGGATGTATATTTCTGTATTTGGTTGTATATGAGTTTTTTGGTTGTCTCATATCATGTGCATCTTGTTATTTGTATATGGTAATTATTATTGGCATTACGATGTCAAAACACAATTTGTTGAGTGGATTGCAACATTTTGTTCTCTAAGGTTAAGTTTCTATTCCTGGAAATAAAAAATTACATCATATCAGTGGGAAGTTTGCCCTAGTTTGCCACTTGGGAAATCAGACTAGAGACAGAACTTCAATTTTAGCAATAGCCAAATAAAGAGTTTGTTAATTTTTATCCATAGTACAGAAGAGCCAAGGTGATATGCTAAGCCTCTAGGGACATGTTTAAACTGAAAACATGAAAGCATAGAAAAAAGAAATCAAAAGAAAAGATTGCATAGAGACAATCATTTTGAGTTATCGACATCAAAGGCCTCCATTGGAATGGGCTTCTTATTGCTGCCTAGAGAGCAACGAGGGTCAGGGAGGGATGCCTAATTGAGTCTCTACTTGCCCAAGCT
Source organism: Pinus tabuliformis (assembly GCA_031772625.1). Taxonomy (NCBI): domain Eukaryota; kingdom Viridiplantae; phylum Streptophyta; class Pinopsida; order Pinales; family Pinaceae; genus Pinus; species Pinus tabuliformis. The sequence continues at coordinate 79,505,035 of CM062820.1, read as the reverse complement.
TTTGATCCATGGAGTTCATAGTCAGCTGCATCTCATCCAACATTAATAGAATTTCTTCTTGGGCTTCTTTCCAATCAAGCATAACTCGAACCAACAACATTTTCAAGTGCCAATATATGTTGACTGTGTACATGTATTGGCTGTAGTGGCATTTGGTGTGATTGTTGAAAATTGGCAGCTAAGGGATCAATTTCCTTGAATAAAATATCGTTTCTAGCAATTCTAGAGTGACTTTCTAAAATTAGAAAGTTGTGTCCATCATCGCAAACATGACTTTCCAAAAATAGTAAATCTCCTCACTTTAATTGGTAATCAAGTATAGATGATCGAAAATCACTTAACTTATCCTTAATCAATCTTAATTGTTCAATTTTTACTTAATCATCAATATTATCATTAATATTATTATTATTCTTATGATACTATAATATTATTATCAAAATGGAAATGCATGTCACCTTTCCTATTTTTCTCTCAATCATGCTCTTCCCACCTCTCTCCCTTTGATGGCACTCATAACTCTCTCTCACTCAATGATGCGTTACTCTCTCTCTCTTAATGGATTCGTTGCACTCCTCTTACACTCTCTTACACTCATTAAAGACTTGTCATAAAAGATTCCTCTTACGCACTCTTCAATGCATATGTTACACTCTCTCCTTTAAGGCATGAGTTACAAGGCATGCATACCTCTCTCCTTTAATGCATGAGTTACAAGGCATGCGTACCTTGCTCCTTTATGGCATGAGTTAGAAGGCATACATACCTCTCTCCTCATGAGTTCCAAGGCATGCATACCTTTCTCCTTTATGGCATGAGTTACAAGGCATTCGTACCTCTCCTTTAATTGGCATATGTTACTCTTCCTCAAAGCATGCGAGTTACTCCTCCTTTATGACATGAACTCATTACTCAATATATATATGTGCCTCATATCTTCACTCCTTAGTCACTTGTGCATTGTGAAAGGATAATTCGAACTTGTGAAAGAGAGAGTTGGAGAGACTAGAGAAAGAGAGAGAGAGAGAGAGAGAGAGAGACTTGGAGAGTAAGAGCAGAACTTGGTGAGCGAAAGTGATTTAGTGTTTGCATCAGCTGCTGCTACCAGAGATCTTCTTGCTACAACTAGTTCAAATTTGGGTGAACTTACTCATTCTCTTGATATCTCATTGTATTTTGTTTCTTTGTTGAACAATTGATTTTTAATAGAAGAAGAATTTGGTTGGGTTTTCCCCTTGTGGTTTTTGCCTTGGTCATTGGACCTAAATTCTCTATGTCTCATTGTGTTCTTGGTTGTCTTCTATTGTGCATATGGTTTATATGGTGTATGTTCTATCTACAATTGCTTAACTAATATTGCAGCTAAAAAAGTTTCATGATAAGTAATTGTTTCAGCGTAGAACATCAATTTTTAGCAATGACCCATGTTAGGAACACAACCAGCCACCTCAGCTAACACTTTCAAGTCAGTCAGACAATGACGCTCATTAGCCAATTTTATTGCTTCCACTATCTCATCTTGGATCTGTTGAGAGGTGTGCTCTCAGTATCGAGCAATTGATCTCTCCACTAACTGCCGGGCTCAAGAGCCACCCTACTCCCAGTAGTAGGTTGTGCCTCTATGGCTTTGAGCCCATTGACAAGGCATATTATCCCAATCACTTTTTGACCACACCTGGCTTGAGCTAGGGAATAATTTTATACTGGAACCAACGAGAGGATGGTGACAGATGTTGAAAAATAATGTAGCTATGGTTGACATTTTTCATTGCAAGAACATAAAGAAGAAATTAATTTGTGTCATCTACAAGTCAGCTCATCTAGCCCTACGAGTCGGCTTCAATAAGTCCTACATGTTGGACCCATTAGGGCTAATTAGCCCACATATGACACCTATATATAAGTGCTCGTTGGCTCTCATTTCATCATCATCGAATCATCAAATTCAACTTGCAATCTCAGAGTTTATCCACACATGCAAAGGTCAGATAAGGGCTTCATTTCAGTTGTGTTGAATTTTTTCTTCAAGGCTCGTTGACTACTTTTGAGTTGGGATATTTTGACATCTATTTGGCATTTGTGTTCTTCATTTTTTAGGCCGAAAATGACAGAAGAACCTAACTGGAATTTCACTCTTTTGATGTGACATTGACCTGAAGTTGACTAAGGGTTTTGCCTGTAATTTTGGGCCAAGTTTCTCGAATAGTTCGTTGGCACTTTTTGTGGTGACTATAGTGATATCTTCGACCTCCTATAACAGTGAGCTCAGGCCCTAATTTCGGCCTTGTTGAGGAGTTTTGTACAGTGACATTGAAGTTAATATTTGATTGGTGTTGCTCATTGAAGACTGATTTGATTTGTTGGAACACTTTGATGTACTTTTGATGGAAAAAATCTCTTTCTCATAAGGAAAGAATTATTGGGTTTTCCTCTTGTGGGTTTTTCCCTGGTTGTGAGCCTAATATTGGTGTCTCTTGTCTCTTATTTATTGCCTACTATTCATTATCTACTGTGATCTATATTTACTAGTCTTGTTGAAGAATTAATGGGTGAAGCTTTTCATGTATATCTACTTGTTGATTAAAGTATAAAGAAAGAGTTGATTGTATCAATAGAAGTAGTTATCATTTATTAAAAACTATTCTAGTCATTGCATCACTAGAATTTCAACATGGTATCAGAGCTTTGGTGAAGGAAAAGAGCAAAGAGATCATCTTCAAGAGCACTTGAAGAACTTGAAGAGCATTGGAAAGGTTTTTGGGTTCTGTCCTCTATTGTGCCCAACAATCTTCATCATGAATTCTTCATTCATGAAGACTGAAAGCAAGCTTGAAGGAGACACTAACTACAAGGTTTGGAAGGCTAGGGTTGAGATAATTCTTGAAAGGAACAAAGCCTTGGAAATTCTCACAAGTAAAATCACTGAACCTTCTGATCAAGCAAGAAAGGAGAAGTATCATGAAGATGATATTTTGGCAAGAAGTATTTTGTTGGATTTTGTTAGGGATCATTTGATTCCCTATATTGTTGAACATAAGATTGCTAAGGCTATGTATGATGCTATCATTGGGTTGTATACCATTAATAATGTGAATCAATCCATCAATCTAAGAGGTCAACTTCGTAACATCAAGATGACAAAGAAAGACACAATGGCATTCTATATTGTCAAGATATCTCAAATTAGAAACCAACTCAAAGCCATTGATGAAGAAGTATTTGATAAGGAATTGGTAGTTGTTGCTTTGGGTGGTCTCCCTAGATCTTGGGACTCATTTGCATCAGGTATTAGTGCAAGAGAGAATGCTCCAACCTTTGACAAGTTATGGGCAACATGCACTCAAGAAGTGTCAAGACTCCATTCCAGAGGAGAAATTGAAGATCCAAGGATAGAAACATTTGCAACTCATGCTAAGGGAAAAAAGAAGAAAAAACCACATTTTGGAAAATTCCAAAGAAGTGTTGGTAAAGGAAAAGGTCCAAGATCTTGTTCAAGGAAGGATTCTATTGCTCATAGAAGACCTCCTCCTCCATCTCCAAATAGAAGAGATAGAAGAGATACAAGAGACAACAAAGATAGAAAAGATAGAATGATCTAATAAATGTTCAATGCTTTCGTTGTCTAGCTTATGGTCACTATCAAGCCGAATGTCCTTAAAGGAATTGAAGAGATGACTATGAAAGGGATGATGATCGTAAAAGAAAAAAAATGACATCATGCATCTGTTGCTGATCTAAATGAGCCATCATAAAAAAGGAGGCATAGGAGAAATGCTTTTGAATTTGAACACTTATTTATTTGTGCTCTTACATGATCCGTGGAAAATCATGATGAAATTTCGCTTGTGGACAGTGGTGCTTCTTAATACGTGACTGGAAACCATTATTATCTATCTGAATTAGTTGAAAAGAAGTTCTCTCAAAAGGTCGAGCTTGGAGACAATGGAAATTATGAAGTCAAGGACATTGGTACGTCATCCTTCCAATTGGAATCGAAGGTAGTGTATCCATTAACAATATTTTATATGTTCCTAGTTTAAAGAAGAATTTGTTGTCCATATCATCTCTTGAAGACAAAGGATATAGAGTTGCTTTTGTTGATGGACAAGTCTTAGTATGGAAGAAAAATGCATCTTTTGAATCTACTAAAGTCATTGGGGTACGAATTAGAGGACTATATCGTCTCCTTGGTCATTCATTCCAAGCTCTTTTTCACAACACTACAAAACTTAGATTTGGCATAGAAGGTACACTCATATGCACTATAAAGCTTTGGGAAGATTGAAAGATTTTGTTAAAGGAGTACTTGAACTTAAGACAAATCATGATGGAGTATGCAAAGGATGTGCCCTTGGGAAAAATGTTAAAGGAAGATGCACTAACAGTGATAGTAGATCCAAAGGAATATTGAATCTTATACACTCTAATGTTTGTGGGCCCATGCCTCACAAAACCTTGGGTGGATGCTTATTCTATATCTTTTATTGATGATTATTCTCACAAAATATGGATATATCTTCTCAAGACCAAGGATCAAGTGTTTGAAAAATTTAGTGAATTCAAAGCTTAGGTTGAAAATGCTACAGGAATAAGAATCAAGACTCTATAGTTCGACAATGGTGGGGAGTATGTATCAAATGGATTGATTGATTTCTGCAGGGATGCTGGAATTAAGAGGTAGTTGTTAGTTCCATACTACCCCTAACAAATGGAATTACAGAGAGAAAGAATAGAACTATAATGGAAGTTGTCAAAGCAATGCTTCATGATCAATAATTGTCGATGTTTCCTTGGGGTGAAGCTGCAACAACTGTTGTCTACGTTCAAAATAGATGCCCACATTGAATCTTGGATTATAAGATCCCCGAAGAAGTCTTTACAGGTGAGAGACCAAATGTTGAACATTTAAGAATCTTTGGTTGTCTTGTTTTTATTCATGTACCCAAAGAGAAAAGGACAAAGTTGGAACCATCCGGGAAGAAGGGTACCTTTGTTGGATACAATGAGAATTCAAAGGCCTTTAGGGTCTATATTCCAGGGCAACGATATATTGAGACTTGCAGGGATGTTATATTTGATGAGGATGCTGCATTCTGGAAATCCAAGGGTTCACACTTGGATTTTGATGATGAAGTACAAACTGCTCCAAAGAATGTGGAACCAAAGCCCCAGGAACCTGTATCTATGAATGAAGCTCCACATGAAGAAGACATTGATCATGAACCTGTTGAATCTACAAAAGCTCCTATTGTCAAGACAAGAAAGAGACCTGCCTGGTTAGAGAAAACATTGAAGGAAGCTGAAGGTCATGCTGCTGCTCATGGGACTTTCAGAGAAAGAAAGAAGCCTAAAAAGTACTTTGCTTATACAACCTTGATGTGCAAGATTATTGAGTCTGAGCGATCCTCCTATGAGGAAGTTGTTGAAGAGAAAGTATGGAAAGAAGCGATGACTGAAGAATATCAATCTATATTGAAGAACAATGTTTGGGAGATCGTGCCTAGACCTGAAGGAAAATCCGTTGTGTCTTCAAAATGGATCTACAAGATAAAACATGTTGTTGATGGAAATGTGGAAAAATACAAGGCTAGAGGCTCGTGGATTCTCCCAGAAAGAGGGAGAAGATTATGAAGACACCTTTGCTCTTGTTGCCAGGTATGCATCTATTAGATTTGTTATTTCTCTTGCATCTATTGCAGGTTGGAAGTTTCATCAAATGGATGTCAAAACAACTTTTCTGAATAAGGTCATTGAAGAAGAAGTCTATATTTAACAACCTCAAGGGTTTGATGTCCATAATAGACAGACACATGTTTGTAAGTTGAAGAAGGCCTTGTATGGTCTAAAGTAGGCTCCTCGTGCATGATGCTCCTGCATTGATGATTATCTGTCAAGTCTTGGTTTCAAGAAGAGCATTACTAATCCGAATTTATATTTCAAGGTTGATGGTGAACCCCTGATATTGTTATTGTATGTAGACAATTTGTTTCTGACAGGAGCCAAAGTATTGATTGTTCAGTGCAAGAGGGAGCTAGCTTCTGAATTTGAGATGAAAGATCTTGGCCTCATGCATTATTATTTGGGATTGGAAATTTGGCAAAAATTTGATGGGATTTTTGTGGGCCAAGGCAAGTACATTTTTCCGATTCTTTAGGGTTTTGGCATGATGGATTGTATGTCGATGGACATTCCTACGGTGATGAATTTGAAGAAGATCTAGTACAATGACTCAGAGTTGTTTGATCCTACTATGTATCGTAGATTGATTGGCTCATTGAACTATCTTGTGAATACCAGGCCTGATATTTGTTATGCAGTTAATACATTGAGTCAATTCTTGGTGGAGCCTCGTCGTGTACACTGGGTTGCAGTGAAACACATATTGAGGTACTTGTGAGGTACCATTGAGTATGGTCTAATGTATGCTTCTAATGGTGAATGGCAATTGTATGGTTTCATTGATGTTGATTGGGCTGGTAGCTCTAATGATAGAAAGAGCACCTCTGGATATTGTTTTAGCTTGAGCTTCGCTATGGTTTCATGGTCTAGTAGGAAACAAACCTCTATTGCTCTGAGTACAACTGAAGCTAAATACAGTGTTGCTAATCCTGCTTACTACGAGCCTATATGGTTTCGAAAATTGTTCTCTGATTTATTTGATCAAATGTTAGAACCGACTAATATCTTTTGTGATAACCAAAATTGTGTGAAGCTATCTGAGAATATGGTGTTCCATTACAGATCAAAGCATATTGAAATCAAATATCACCACATCCAAAATATTGCCCAAAGAGGAGTTGTGAAGATCGAATATGTTCCTACTGATGAGTAGGTTGCTGATGTATTGACAAAGTTGTCCCAAATGAAGTTTGGCTATTTCAGAGAACAACTTGGAGTTGTTAAGAACCCCTATTTGAGTGAGAGGGAGCACTTATTACATAGAATTATGGTTAGACCATCTCCTGTAGGCTGTGTGCCATGAGACATTGTGGTCCGGGAGATGGATTCCTCCCATAGGCTATGTTGTGAGACATTGTTGTTCAGGAGATGTATTGATGATTCCTCCTGTAGGCTGTGTGCCATGAGACCTTGTGGTTCGGGAGACCTATTCCTCCTGTAGGCTATGTGCGGTGAGACATCGTTGTCCGGGAGATGTATTGATGATTCCTCTTGTAGGTTGTGTGTCGTAAGACCTTGTGGTCCGGGAGATGCTTTGTTCTTTCCTGCCTTACGCTGTGTGCCATGAGATCTCGTGGTCGGGGAAATGCTTTGAGATGGATGCTATGTATCTTTCCTTATGTTGAGTTTGAGAGAGAGTAACATGGATTGTGTTCTCTTCCTTAGGCTGTGGGCCGTGAGACCTATGAATTGGTCAGGAAGATTGATCTTGAGAGAGAATGAAAAACTGCCTCCCTAGCTAAGAGGGAGTGTTGAAAAATAGTGTAGCTATGGTCGGCATTTTTCATTGCAAAAACATAAAGAAGAAATTAATGCGTCATCTACAAGTCGACCCATCTAGCCCTGCAATTTGGCTCCAAGAAGTCCTACATGTCGGCCCCATTAGGGCTAATTAGCCCACATAAGACGCCTATATATAAATGCTCGTTGGCTCCCATTTCTTCATCATCGAATCATCAAATTTGGCCTGCCATCTCAGAGTTTATCCACACGTGTGAAGGTCAGATAAGGGCTTCATTTCAGCTGCATTGACTCTTTTGTTCAAGGCTTGTTGACTACTCTTGACTTGGGATATTTCGGCATCTATTTGGAACCTGTTCTGTTCATTTTTTAGGCTAAAAACTACAAAAGAACCTGATTGGAATTTTGCTCTTTTGATGTGACATTGACCTGAAGTTGACCAAGGGCTTTGACTGTAATTTTGGGCTGAGTTTCTTGAACAGTTTGTTGGCATTTTCTGTGGTGACTACAGCGATATTTTCAGCCTCCTATAACAGTGAACTCAGGCCCAATTTTTGGCCTTGGTGAGGAGTTTAGTACAGTGACATTGAAGTTAATTTTTGATTGATGTTGCTCATTGAAGACTGATTTGGTTTGTTGGAACACTTTGATGTACTTCTGATGGACAAAATCTCTCTCTCATAAGGAAGGAATTTTTGGGTTTTCCCCTTGTGGGTTTTTCCCTGGCTGTGAGCCTAATCTTGGTTTCCCTTGTCTCTTGTTTATTGCTTACTGTTCATTATCAAGTGTGATCTCTATTTACTGCTCTTGTTGAAGAATTAATGGTCAAAGTTTTTCATGTATAGCTACTTGTTGATTAAAGTATAAAGAGAACTGATTGCATCAATAGAAGTAGTTATCAATTGTGAAAAAACTATTCTAGTCATTGCATCACTAGAATTTCAACAGTGACACGTGTCAGGAACACAGTCAGCCACTGCAGCCAACACTTTCAAGTCAGTCAAACAGTGACGCTCATTAGCCAAATTCTCTCTCTGCTTCCACTATCTCGTCTTGGATCTGTTGAGAGGTGTGCTCTAAGTATTGAGCAATTGAGCTATCCACTCACTGCTGGGCTCGAGAGCCACCCTACTCCCGGTAGTAGGTTGTGCCTCTGTGGTTTCGAGCCCATTGACAGGGCATATTATCCCAGTCACTTTTTGACCACAGCTGGCTTGAGTTAGGGAGAAATTTTATACTGGAATCAACGGGAGGATGGTGACAGATAGGCGGAGTGCCCAACAGAGAGGCCGAACAGGGTGGCCCTAAAGAGAGTGGAAGCAATTGAATACTGAAAATGGTGAGAGGATGGTGACAAATCGATGAAAATCCTAAGGGAGAAGCAGAATAGGGCGGGCCTAAGAAGAGAAGTCAAAGCTGGGACTCCTCTAAGGCCCAAGTTGTATAAAAAGCCCAAGGAGATGGGCACAGCAAAACCACGTTCGACAGAAGAGAGAAATAAGAGGAAGAGATTGAACCTGCAAGGCCTGCACGAGAGAGAAAAAGAAACAACAAAGGGGGCTGACCCACTCACGAGTCACCGAAGAGCCAGAAATATTGTGAAGAAAAAAATTTAAAACTGGAAGATGCATAAAAGAAACCCAAGTCACTACCTGAAGTTGTACCAGCTGGAATGGAGTGAACCTTTCCATGCCTGACCATCAATCTCGCTGTAATTCTACTTGCAGGTGCCAATAAATTATCCTCTTGTGCAGGGTGATAGCATTATGGGAGATGAGTGCATTCCACCTCCAGAAGTGACCAATGCACGTGGGGAGGTCTGACCAGACTTGAGTATCTGTCGAGTGGAATGCAACATTAGATCCATTCCATTTCATGTATTGTTTGTATATGCTAAAAGTCAAAATAAGTACCAAGGCAGGTTGGCAGGGATGTATAATCCTGATGAAAATTCAACAGTGGAACATGAAGATATTCTGTATTAATCATTTATATCTGTTAAGGACATTAGATTTATGCTATAGGTTTTCCGAGGACAATTCAGACTACGGATGCTGGAATCCTTCCCTAACTCAGGATGTTTTAAAGAAGCGGGAAGTGCTATGCAATTGTTTTCAGTCTTCCCTAACTTATCATGTATACTTAACTAACTAGTAGTCATATTTCTACTAAAACAATCACAATAACATATCCCATAAGTTCCCCTTGGCCTTTAAATGTTGTTAAACCAGGTCTCTGCCTTCTTGTTACATTAAACTTACTTCTTAATCCACTAAGCACAACCATGCGTTCCATGATTCCATCTAATATCTTAAAAGTACACCTAATTTATCAACTTAGTTCTTTCATGGTATTTTGGAGGGGTCGGTTTGTTTTCCAAACATATCTTGGTGTTTTATTTTCACCTTGTAAGAACTAATGATTCAATGAAAGATTGCTTGTGTGGTTGTGATGTGTTGACGAATCCTCTATGAACCCTAACTTGTTCAAATCAATTTGCAAGGCACTTTGTACTTAATTTGCGTCTGTTCAACTCCTTGTACAAAAATCATCTTATTTAGCTGATTAAAGAATTTGAGGAGTCTTTTGCTCCATTGACATTTTATTGTTTCCTGGTATTGCTTTATTTAAGTCTTTGCTTTCTTACATACATTCCATGCAAAGCTGTCTAGGAATACCTTCTGAAATTTTCTAAGATTCTTTTCTATCTTTGCATATAAAGTTAATCGGTATCTATATATGAAATCCATGGTTTTTTGAGTGCTAGTTTTAGCTCTCTTACCTTAAGGCCCATGTGTGTTATGCAACTGGACTTGTCTTTATCTAAGTTCCTCGCCCTTTTAGCCTTTTTAATACACTCAGTATGTGATGTACAATGTGATCTAGTGCACTATCTGTTCATGGGTGAACTAGTTGCTGTGCTCTGCAAGGATTATCTGAGGAATCGTGTCCAATGTTATTCTAACTTCTAGCATTGCCAAAAAACTTATTAATGTGTCCCAATAAATTTCAACCATTACAATAACTAGAAGTCAGCGTGTACCTCCTCTCGGAAAGAACCTTGGAAAAAGGAAAAGTGATATTGTTAATTTGCTTAAGGATGTATTTTGATTAAATATTAAAAAAATTATTTCTTAAAATGAAGTTTGTTTGCCCGTTCTCCCTGAACTGTTACATTAATACGTTAAATATGTGGAGGTTTCCGGCCTAATTGGATGCATTATTTGAAATTTCTAATGGTTCTGTAGGTTGAGTCCACTAGAACTTAATCGAGCAGTTCTAATTCCTACATTTGGAATGATATAATACCAATGCTATAGATTCTTATGGCCTTGTCATTTAAGAATTGTTGAGTCAGTACCTAAGAAAATTTGTTATCTTCAACGGAAAATATTGCTGTCATAAACAAGAAAGAAAACTTTAATACGTATTGAAGTTCTTTTGGCTGTTCACTTTATTTGCTATTCTAACTTGCGCTTTGTTCCCAGGTGGTGTGCACTCTTGGAAGTATAGTTTTTGTTGCAATTTTAATTCTTAGGGGAGTTTGGTCAGCAATTGCATACATAAAGATAAACGGAAAAACAAACGAGGATCCATGGAATGGTGCACAGCCTGCAACTTAACTACTAATGGATACTTCCCAGCCTTCAATAAAATGTGTAATTCTTTATCCAGTGATCTTGGATACCAATGGTTACATGAAATTTTATAGCTTTTGTAATCATAAAGTCTGCTTCTTGTCAGCAACAAAGAAGGAAAGTCAGCTAACGAGTATTTGGTATATTGTAATCATATGTTTCCTTCTTGTCATCAACAAAGAATGGAAAGCCAGCTCACGAGTATTTGGTATATCTTTCTACACAGTTTAGATTGCATTGTTGTGATTTGTTATCTTCTTGCCAAAGAAGAGTAGAAGAGAATACAACAGATTTCATAGGCCAAATGGTCTATGGGATTTGGAGGTTACATCTTTAGGAGGGCATGTCTTTGCAGAGAATTAAAACAGCAGTACTTGTAAAAGAAAAGTAGATTCAAGCTAGATGCCTCATAATTACTATAGGAAGAAAGTTGCTAATGTCATTGCTTCAGAACCTGTAACATTCATTGGGGAGCATTAACAGTTTATCTTGAAACTATGAATGCTGTATATTTCATCTGATGCTTGTTGAAATTCTAGTGTTGCAATGACTACAATAGTTTTTCACAATTGATAACTACTTCTATTGGTGCAAATTGTTCCTTCTTTATACTTTAGTCAACAAGTAGTCATACATGAAAAACTTCAACCAATAATTCTTCAACAAGAGCAGTAAATAGAAATCACAGTAGACAATGAACAATAGACAATAAGCAAGAGACAAGAGACACCAAGATTAGGCTCACAGCCAGGCAAAACCCACAAGGGGAAAACCTAAAATTCTTTATGAGAGAGAGATTCTGCCCAACAAAGTTACATCAAAATGTTCCAACAAATCCAAACTATTCTTCAATGAGAAATACCAGTCATAATCTGTCAATGTAATGAGAGAGATCAGCTCCAAATTCCCTGTAATAGACTGCTTAAGAAAGCCGAAGTTAAGGCCTGTAACCACTGTTATGAGAGGCCGAAAATAGAGCTGTAGTTACCACAGAGATATCACAGAAGATCGGCCTCAAGAATTAGTCAAGAAACTTCGGTCAAGGAGCAACAACCACAGTCAACGAGTGTATCCAAGTCTGAATTTTTCGGCCTTCAAGGTGACATGAAATAATAGCCCAAACAGAAGTGAAAATTGCCCAATACAAATTTTGGTCAACTTCAGATCCAAAAGTAAGGTCAACGCAGATCACATAAACCCTATCCTCTTCTTCACACGTGTGGTGTCTTCTTCCTGTAATTGCAGATCAAATTGCTTGATGATTGGTTGGTTGAAATGAGAGTTGATGAGCTCATATATATAGTCGTCATGTGAGGGCTAATTAGCCCTAGTAGGCTGACATGAAGACCTTCTTGGAGCAGACTTGTAGGGCTTAGTTGAGCCGACTTGTAGGATACCAAAAAATTAATATCTTCCTTATGTTTGTAGTGAAAAATGCCAACCATAGCTACATTATTTTTCAACATTCCCTTGTAGCTAGGGAGGTAATTTTTCATTCTCTCTCAAGATCAATCTTCTTGACCAATCCATAGCTCTCATGGCCCACAACCTTAGGAAGAGAACACAATCCACATTTCTCTCTCAAACTAATCATAAGGAAATATACATAGCATCCATCTCAAAGCATCTCCCTGACCACGAGGTCTCATGGCACACAACCTAAGGGAGGAACCAACAAAGCATCTCCCGGACCACAAGGTCTCACGTCACACAACCTACAGGAGGAATCATCAATACATCTCCCAGACAACAATGTCTCTCGGCACATAGCCTACAGGACGAATCATCAATACATCCCTCGGACAAAAATGTCTTACGACACACAACCTACAAGAGGAATCATCAATACATCTCCCAGACAACAATGTCTCATGACACAACCTACAGGAGGAATCATTGATGCATCTCCCAGACAACAATGTCTCTCAGCACACTGCCTATGAGAGGAATCCATCTGCTGGACCATAATGTCTCACGGCACATAGCCTACAGGAGATGGTCTAACCATGATGCTATGTAATCAGTGCTCCCTCTCACTTAGAGAGGGGTTCTTAACAACTCCAATTTGTTCTCTAAAACACCCCAAACTTCATCCGGGTAATCGGTTTCATTAAGACATCAACATGTTCATCAGTAGGAACATATTCGAGCCTCACAACTCCTCTTTGGACAATATTCTGGATGTAGTGATACTTGATTTCAATATGCTTTGATCTGTCATGGAACACCGAGTTCTCAGATAGCTTCACACAACTTTGATTATCACAATAGATAATAGTTGGCTCTAACATTTGATCAAACAAGTCAGAGAACAATTTTCGAAACCATATAGCCTCACAGCAAGCAACATTAGCAACAATGTATTCAACTTTAGTTGTACTCAGAGCAATAGAGGTTTTTTTTCTGCTACCATGAAATCATAGTGAAGCTTAGGCTAAAACTATATCCAGAGGCGCTCTTTCGGCCACTAGAGCTACCAACCCAATCAACATCAGTGAAACCATATAGTTTCCATTCACCATTAGAAGCATACATCAAAGCATACTTAGTGGTACCTCGCAAGTACCCCAATATGTGTTTTACTGCAACCTAGTGTACATGACGAGGCTCCACCAAAAATTTACTCAATGTCTTAACTGCATAACAAATATCAGGCCTGGTATTCACAAGATAGTTCAATGAACCAATCAAGTTGCGATACATAGTGGGATCAAACAACTTTGAGTCACTGTCCCAAATCTTCTTCAAGTTTGTTACCATAGGAGTGTCCATCGACTTGCACACCATCATGCCAAATATTTGAAGAATCGAAACGATGTACTTGCCTGGACCATAAAGATCCCATCAGGTTTTTGCCAAATTTCCAATCCCAAATAGTAATGCGTGAGGCCAAGATCTTTCATCTCAAATTTGGAAATCAACTCCCTCTTGCACTGAACAATCAATACTTCAGCTCTTGTCAGAAACAAATCGTCTACATACAATAACAATATCAGGGGTTCACCATCAACAACCTTGAAATATAGATTCAAATCAACATCGCTCTTCTTGAAGCCCAGACTCAACATATAACCATCAATACGAGAGTATCATGCATGAGGGGTTTGCTTCATGCCATGAAACACCTTCAATTTGCAAACACGTGTTTCTCTATCGTGGACCTCAAAACGTTGAGGTTGTTCAATGTAGACTTCTTCTTCAATGACCCCATTTAAAAAAGTTGTTTTGACATCCATTTCAATGAACTTACAACCTGCAATAGATGCAAGAGTAATAACAGATCTAATAGATGCATACTTGGCAATGGGAGCAAATGTGTCTTCATAATCCTCTCCCTCTTTTTGGGAGAATCTGCGAGCCACGAATCTAGCCTTGTATTTTTCAATACTTCCACCAACATGTTTTATCTTGTAGATCCATTTTGAAGACATAACAAATTTACTCTTGTTGAAATATGTAATTAGGTTTGGTCTTCATAATGACATCTGTAATCATGATTTTATGTAATTGATGTAAAGAAGAAAAATAAAATTATTTTGTGATGCTTGAGTCATGGGTTTCATGCTCAAGGAATTTCATTTTATAGATGAAGCTCCCATTGTGAGCTATTAGGTTTGGTCATAAATTCTAGTGAGTTAATGTCTAGGATTGAAGACCCATTTTGGGCAAGTTACATATTGTAAAAATAGAAATTGTTTTTGTCATTAACCCTCAAAGACCTTGTCACAAGCACTCCTCCAAGTCGTCCTTCAAAAGGAGAAGAAGATGGTTCTAGAAAGGCATGTTGACCTAGTCACAAGGTAAAGTCAACCCAATTTACATGGATAGGCCACTATATATAGAGGTGCTCAACCTCACTTAAAGGACACATTCTCAAGCATCTGAAATAGAGAAAGAAGTGCGAAGAAGGGAGAAAAAGAAGCCTCTCATATAGAGAAGTAAGGAGAATAGAAAGCCAAAGTATTCTGGGTTTGTTTTGGGCTAATACCTCGACACGTGCGAATAAAGGGAAGTGCCACCTGTTGTAGAACAAGCTGAAGTTATCACTGTTGTCCAAGAGGCTGAATCAAGGAGAAAAATAAGTTAGTTCTCAAGCTGAATTGTAGAAGAAAGGAGTCTTCATCTAAGCGAAGGGAATCAAGGAGTCAATCTCTCACACATGCTGCAACGAGGGTTTTTGAAGAGGCCAATGATTGCAGGTTTGAGATAAGAAGCCAAATTCCGAAGGATAATTGAGACAAAAGGAGAAGAAAACAATTTGACCATCTTTGACTCAAGGAAGAAGAAGTTAAACTAAGAAGCCTTGTGACTTGGTCTTGGAGAGGTTAATAGGTCAAGGGTCTTGGTCTTGGAATTCGTTACTTGAAGTTTCTATAAGAAGAAGAATTTGTTTGGGTTTTCCTCTCAAGTTGGAGAGGTTTTGGCCCTGGCTCATTGCCTACATTATGTGTTTCTTGTCTACTTATTGTTTATGATTTGGTAGTAGTTTGATGAAAATGAACACCGTAATAATCTAATAACCTAATCTAAAGAAGTAAAAAGCATTCACAATTAGTTATCATTATCAGAGAAATCACCTAATCGTAATGCCCTAGATATCTCAACATGGTATGAGAGCTAAGGTGACAAATTAAGGAAAGGGCATCTCATCAAGGGACACACAAGCACTCAAGGATCAAATCTTGAAGGACATCAAAGCAAAGTCAAGGTCTACAAAGAAGTGTCAAAACCCTAGATCAAAGAAGAAGCCTACACTAGAAGAAGTCTTGGGATTTTCAAAAGGCCACAAAGACCCTACTCAAGTTGAAGAGACCTACAAATCAAAGTATCTTGAAGATTATTCATCCAAGATAAGCAAGATCAAGGACGTTGTCATCATCTTCAAAAAGTTCTAAGGCAATCTCCCTTTTTGGTTGAAGCAAGGACCTTACCATTAAAGAAGATCATCCAAGAAGCTTTAAGACATCATCAAGAAGTTATCATTGATGATCATCAACAAGGACATCACCATCAAAGGATCTAAAGTGATCTCTCTCTTTATGGAGTCAAGGATCACTCTTGAAGAGAACTATCTTCATAAAGGAGAAGTTCTCTATTATCTATATCATTATCAAATTCAATGAGGCAGCAAGAGGAACAAGCATCTTCACAAGTAAGTATATTTATGTTTGCATTTGAATATGTCATAATGTCCTTTTGCAAGGAAAGCAACAAATTGGTTGGGGCTTCAAACTTTCTTACATGGAAGAAGAGGACAAATCTGATTCTCATTGAAAATGAGGTCATGGAACATGTCAAAGGCTCAATCACCAGACCATCTAAAGAAGATGCTCAACCACTTGAAAATTTTATGAAAGGGTAAGTAAGGGCTCAAAGAATTCTCATAGAATCCATCAAGGATCCCCTCATCCCATATGTATCTAAACTCGAAACTTCAAAAGAAATATATGACAAAATGGTAGAGTTGTTTAACGTAAGCATTATAGGAGAAGATATCTCATTAAGGCAATGCCAATTTTAGGTATGTCCTATGCTTAGAGAAATTTATTTCAATTTTCACAGTTAGCTCAATATCTTTTCCAGATTAGCAGTCACATCAGCATTAAAGTAAACTACAGATAAAACATAAACCTAAATTGCACAAGACAAGCCAAGACAAGAGGACACAAGATGTGGCGCTAGCCAGGGACAAACCCCAATGTGGGGAAACCCTTGATCAATTCTTCTTATATGTTCTTCAATAGTTCAACACAGTGAGAGAGATAGTATGTTTACAACAGAAGTCAACACTTTGACTTATCTAGATAAGAGCATAGATCATCTCTAAGAAGATGATACATGAGATTAGTTGAAGACATGTTGCTTCAACTGATTCTCCAAGGTGACTCCTTCACCTATCGTTGTGCTGCAGCTCACCGTGGTGCACCATGGTGCACCCATCATCACTATGCTGCATCTCATCACGCTTCATTAATCATGACTGTACCCATCACTATATTGCATTATGTGCCATTGCTGCACCATGTTGCCATACTGACCTATGTGCTGGTTGCATCTTGCTTGCTTGTTGTCCTTTGCATGCTAGCTGTAACATCGCGTGCTTGGTGTATTTGCTACTAAGTACCACACAACTGTCCCAATGTTAGTTAGTTGTCCCTTGCATGCTGTTCTCCTTTGGAGACAGATGCTCTGGCTGTTCCGGCAGTTTCGACAATTTTGGCTGTTCCTAACAGTTCCAAGCAGTTCCGGAAATTCCGGCTATTCCCGGTAGTTCCAGATTTTCTCGGCAGTTCCGACAGTTCCTAGCAGTTCCGGCTTCCACCCTCTGCATCAGCTTTCTTGGCTGTTCCGACAGTTCTCGCTGTTCCTGGCAGTTCCGGCCATTCCCGACAGTTCCGATAGTTCTGGCAATTCCGGCTATTGCTAATAGTTCCGGCAGTTCCGACAATTCCGGCTATTCCCAGCAGTTCTCGACAGTTCCAGCTTTTCCCGGCAGTTTTGGCTTCTGCCCTCTACGTCAGCTTTCCGGGCAGTTTCGACAGCTCCAGCAATTCTGGCTATTCCTGGCAGTTCCGGCTTCTGCATTTTGGATTAGGGCAACATTATCCCTTAGGATCTCTCCTCCTACTAAAACCCAAAGACAAGTAGAGAGGAAGAGATCCCAAGTGTGTTGAAATGACTTGAAGGCCACCCCTATTTATACTAAAACGTTGAGCACAAGTGGGGTTTATTTGGTTGCTGGCCGACCTTGACGAATTGTCCCATAACACAAATAAATTCATATCTCCATGAATACTTATCGAAATCGGATGATCTTTAGATCAATCCTACACCTCTCGATGAGAGGGATCCACGAAAAATATCAGCTTCCATTAATAAGATGACCCACATGGAGTTTGGCCCTAGTTGCCAATTTTAACAGGCAAGAACTCTACAAGCTAAGGATATCAAAAAAAGAAGGAATAACCTCATACTTTATGAGGATTTCTGAAATAAGGGATCAACTTCAAGATTTGGGAGAAATAATGTTTGACAAGGAGATGATCACTGTAGTACTAAATGCACTACCAGAGGAGTGGGGTAACTTTACTTCAAGCATTTATGGGAAAAAAGAAGCTACTCAATTCTAGGATCTATGGTCACCATTCAAGATTGAAGAAACTAGGGTGAAGGCAAAAACTAATGTAGGATTAAGTGAGCAAAATCAAGCATATGCTGCTATGGCAAAGAGAAAATGAAAGTTTGGTCCTTAGAAAAAGAAGAAAAACATGGCTACGATTCAATGCTAAGGATGTCAAGAATATGGGCATTACAAGAGAGATTGTCCTAAAGCTCAAGAAGGACAATAACAAAAGAAGTAGAGAAGAAGCCCATATCACCAAAGAAGCGGAGGAAGCTGAAAGGAAGAAATCCAAGAAAGAGGAAGTAAAGGAGCTCTACTATGACTGATAGTCTTCCTCACCTAGTTCTTTTCAAGTTTTTGTTTCAAGTTTTTCCATTGTAAGATATGGCTATCATGAGTCACTAAGAAAGCATGATGGATGCATCGTGGCATCATAGAAGCATTGAAAGCAAGAGCTCGTGAAATAATCATAGAGAAACATGAAAGATAGAAGTCTATGACAGTCACCTATGGAAGGATATAGCTCTTGGTAACCTCATTAGAAGCATAAATGGTACTTATGAGAAAAGGGAAAAGTCATCTAGCACATCATACACTATTCAAAAGGAAAACATTTGTTGAATGAGGATACTCAAGATCCTCTATTGGAATCTTCATTGGAAGGTTCACCAACTAAAAGGAAGTAAGTGTTTCATCAAGAATTCCAACTTGTGGGAATCCATGGGATGGTAGAATGATGTCAAAAGAAGTCAAGCAGATCAAGGAATTGAAGGTCTTTCAATCAAGGAAGTTGTTGAAGGAAGTCTAGATGACCTAAAAGAAAAATGAGGTATGTATGCTTGTATATGATAAAATAGAGTCATTTCATATGGTTGCAGGTAACATGGATAAATGCTCTACCTCGAAGAGCATGATAAAAAAGGAAGGATCTCTTCTTTTGAAAGAATGAAGGCATGGGTCACACATCGACTAGATGAAATCAACATAATATGTCCTCATATCGAATATGAGGTGGTTGATAAAAATTGGAGGAACTCTAATTGGAAGTTCTTGGAAAAGAAATGTGTGAAGAAAGAAAGGAAGAGATAATGAAATATGCAACTATGGAAGAGGCAATCAAACATCCAAGGATAGAAAAATTTGACTTTGGTATCTCCATGAAAGATATGAAGACCCTGATGAAGTCTGAAAAAGAAAGAGACCCTTGACAATATATATCTTTTGGAGATATGTCAATATGTATGCAGGATGCTGATGCTCACAGGAAGATGTCATGATGAAAGACCATCACAAAGGTAATTTTTTTGTTTAATGTTCATTTCTTATTTTTGAAATATCTGGATGGGATTATGCAGGGCTGCCAAGGGAAGAGTTGTGGATGTCTTCCTCAAGTGATGCCCATGTAGCAGGATGAAAGATCCTCAAGGAAACATGGCATGGAGGAAGACCAGAAATGGACTAATGGATCACTTTCAATTGAAATGGATTATGACATGACTGACTCATGGATGAAAGTGATGGATGACCATTGTCCTACAAAGAAGTCCCCAAAACATGAAGACTCCTAAATGAAAAAAATAAATAAAAAGTTCATGACATCGTAAGGAGGAGTTCTTCAAGCAGCTGGTTGTCCCATGATCTCCACCTAAAGAGTTGTTGTAGGTCCCTAATTAAGAGGGAGCTTGGAAACAAGTTTCAACTTGGTAGAAACTTGGAAGCAAATTCCTAAGTCAAGAGGGAGCTTTGGTACATTCATTCCTTTGGAATGAGTACATTCCTTCACTGGAATAGGTATATCCTCCCTAATTAAAAGGGAGAGATAGACACATCATTCTTGTCTTCCCTTGGGAAGATAGAATGGATGATTGGGTAAGCATTTGGCATGTGATACTCTTTGAGGATGTGTTAGGGCATCCAAGATAAGAGTAGTCGTAGATGACCGATATTCTTTGAGGTATGGGAATCCAAGATAAGAATAGACATGGGGGAACATACTCTGAGAGAACTTGGGTGGGGTATGTTCTGAGATAGACAACGCTGAGGGTGTCTATAAATCATTGGTCTCGTCAACATTGTGCTATGATCTTGTGGAGAGGCAGAGTTGTTAGTCAAGGCCTTGCTATGTGACAATGCTAGATGATATGATGTTATGCAAATGGGTTACCAATCCGACTCTTCCTATGTGAATTCTTCAGATTGAGAATGTCCAAGTACCTTGTATGGATTATGAATACCTCGCAAGTTAAGAGGGAGTGTTGAAATATGTAACTAGGTTCGGTTTTCATAATGACATGTGTAATCATGATTTTATCTAATTGATGTAAAGAAGAAAAATGAAATTATTTTGTAATGTTTGAGTCATGTGTTTCATGATCAAGGAATCTTATTTTATAGATGAAGCTCCCATTGTGAGCTATAGGTTTGGTCATTAAGTCACAAATTCTAGTGAGTTAATGTCTAGGATTGAAGACCCATTTTGGGCAAGTCACGTATTGTAAAAATAGAATTTGTTTTGGTCATTAACCCTCCAAGACCTTGTCACAAGCACTCCTCCAGGCCGACCTTCAAAAGGAGAAGAAGATGGTTCTAGAAAGGCATGTCGACCTTCAAAAGGAGAAGAAAATGGTTCTAGAAAGGCATGTCTGCCTAGTCACAAGGTAAAGTCGGCCTAGTTTACATGGACAAACCACTATATATAGAGGTTCTCGACCTCACTTAAAGGACATATTCTCAAGCATCTTAAATAGAGAAAGAAGTGCGAAGAAGGGAGAAAAAGAAGCCTCTCATCCAACGAAGTAAGGAGAATAGTAAGCCGACGTATTCTGGGTCTATTTTGGGCTAATACCTCCACATGTGTGAAGAAAGGGAAGTGCCACCTGCTGCAGAAGAAGCTAAAGTTATCACTGTTGTCCAAGAGGTTGAATCAAGGAGAAAAATAAGTTAGTTCTCAAGCTAAATTGCAGAAGACAGGATTCTTCACCTAAGCGAAGGGATTCAAGGAGTCAATCTCACACGTGATGCAACTAGGGTTTTTGAAGAGGTTGAGGATTGTAGGTCTGAGATAAGAAGCCAAAATCTGAAGGATAGCCGAGATAGAAGGAGAAGAAAGCAGTTTGACCATCGTTGACTCAAGGAAGAATAAGTTAAACTAAAAAGCCTTGTGACTTGGTCTTGGAGAGGTTAATAGGTCAAGGGTCTTGGTCTTGGAATTCGTCACTTGAAGTTTCTATATGAAAAAGAATTCGTTTGGGTTTTCCTCTCAAGTTGGAGAGGTTTTGGCCCTGGCTGATCACCTACATTATGTGTCTCTTGTCTACTTATTGTTTATGATTTGGTATTTGTTGATGAGAAAGAACACCATAATAATCTAAGAACCTAATCTAAAGAAGTAAAAAGCATTCACAAGCAGTTATCATTATCAGAGAACTCACCTAATCCTAATGCCCTAGATTTCTCAACAACCCTAGGGTCTTGGCACAATCTCCCAAACATCATTTTTCAATATGGATTGATATTTTTTAGTCATCACTTCTTTCCATACTTTCTCTTCAACGACTTCTTCATAGGAGGATGGTTTAGATCCAATGATCTTGCACATCAGGGTTATATAACCATAGTACTTTTTAGGCTTCTTGCTTTCCCTGAAAGTCCCACGAGAAACAAGATGACCTTCAACCTCTTTCAATGTTTTCTCTAACTAGGCAGGGCTCTTTTTTGTCTTGACAACAAGAGATTTTGTAGATTCAATAGGTTCATGATCAATGTCTTCATGTGGAGCTTCATTCAAAGATATATGTTCGTGTGACTTTGGTTCCACATTTTTTGGATCAATTTGTACGTCATCATCAGAATCCATGTGTGAACCCTTGGATTTCCAAAATGCAACATCCTCATCAAATATAACATCCTTGCAAGTCTCAATATATCATTGCCCTAGAATATAGACCCTAAAGGCCTTTGAATTCTCACTGTATCCAACAAAGGTACCCTTCTTCTCAGATGGTTCCAACTTTGTCCTTTTCTCTTTGGGGACATGAACAAAAAACTAGACAACCAAAGATTCTTAAATGTTCAACATTTGGTCTCTCACCTATAAAGACTTCTTCGGGAGTCTTATAATCCAAGATTCGATGTGGGCATTTGTTTTGAACGTAGACAACAATCCTTGCAGCTTCACCCCAAAGAAACATCGACAACTCTTGATCATGAAGCATTGCTTTGACAACTTCCATTATAGTTCTATTCTTTCTCTCTGTAGTTCCATTTTGTTCAGGGTAGTAAGGAACTATCAATTCCCTCTTAGTTCCAACATCCCTGCAGAAATCAATCAATTCATTTGATACATACTCCCCACCATTGTCGGACCTTAGAGTCTTGATTCTTCTTCTTGTAGCATTTTCAACTTGTGCTTTGAATTCACGAAACTTTTCAAACACTTGATCCTTGGTCTTGAGAAGATAAATCCAAGTTTTGCGAGAATAATCATCAATAAAAGATACATAGTATAAGCATCCACCCAAAGTTTTATCAGGCATGGGCCCACAGACATCAAAATGTATAAGATCCAATATTCCTTTGGATCTACTATCACTGCTAGTGCATCTTCCTTTAACATTTTTCCCAAGGGCACATCCTTTGCATACTCCATCATGATCTATCTTAAGTTCAGGTACTCCTTTAACAAAATCTTTCAATCTTCCCAAAGCTTTGTAGTGCATATGAGCATACCTTCTATGCAAAACCTCACTAAGTTCTGTAGTGTTGTGAAAAAGAGCTTGGAATGAATGACCAAGGAGATGATATAGTCTGTTATGAAACCAACTCACAAAAAGATAGAAAAGAGAGATCAACACCTTAGAATTCAGCCTCTTCGAGGGGGCAACCTCCTTTACATTACAAAAATGAGCAATTCTTGGATGATTCAAATGACAAAACCTCCTTTCTATATATAAGAGTCTAAGGGGTCACAATATAACCCAACCGATCTAACAATAATAATATAAAGCCACAAAAATAACAATAGAGGGATTCTATGGGGCACAGTAATAACAATATGGGGACAATAGGGACACAACAATATTAATAAGGGATACAACTACAATAGTAATGGGGTAATGACTAGTATTATAGGGACCCAACATGCCCCTCTCCTTCAAAAAAGTGTTGTCCTCAACGCTTCAGTAGTTCTGGATGCTTTTGTATAAAATTCTCATCCTCCCATGTGGAATCTTCAGTGGATAAGTTCTTCCACTTGATAAGATACTCCGAAATTGATCGATTTCGTAACTGTCGAGTTCTTGTTTCTATGACTGCTTCTGGTTCCAATATAATTTTTCCTTCCTCGTCAAGTTCTGGCAATATTGTTTGAACTGGGAGCTTGTCGCATATAACCTTCTTTAAACATGAAACATGGAAAACTGGGTGCAATAGAGAAGCTGCAAGAAGCTCCAATTTGTATGCCAAAGTACCAATCTTTTGCAACACCTTGTACGGACCATAATACTTTGGTGATAATTTATTATCCTTCTTAGCTTGCTTGAGGGACATTTTCTTATATGGTTGTAGCCATAGGAATACCCAATCACCTACATCAAAATTTCTTTCTTTCGCTGCGATGTTGATTTGCCTGTTGTTTCATTCTATTCTGTGCCAACACGAGGTTATCCTTTAAGAGTTGGAGGACATGTTGTTGATGTTCGATGTGATGTTCCACTGCTTGAACCTTAGAATTTTCTCTTAAATATGATGTGATGGATGGTGGCTGATATCTATAAAGTGCCATAAATGGGGTCATTTTTGTTGCTGTATGGAAGGAAGTGTTATACCACCATTCAGCCAGAGGCAACCATTTGACCCATTGTGTATGTTTATCAGATACAAAGCAATGAAGATATCATTCCAAACATTTGTTTACTATCTCAGTTTGCCCATCAAATTGAGGATGATAAGATGAGCTATGAGCTAACTGAGTACCAAGACAAGAAAATAATTCTGTCCAAAAATTTCCAATGAAAATGGGATCTCTGTCACTTACAATAATCTTTGGGTTTCCATGTAGCTTTTGAATTGTTTCCATAATTGCAGTAGAAACTGTACTGGCTTTAAATGGATGTGATAATGCACAAAAGTGTGAATACTTGGTAAGTTTGTCAACTACCACCATGATGACACTCTTTTCCTCAGACTTGGGTAAACCTGTGATAAAATCCATTGAAACCTCCTCCCAACGTTGGCTTGGAATGGATAAGGGTTGTAATAGACCCGGTGTCTTAATTGTTTCAACTTTATTTTGTTGGCAAACCAAACATTCCGCTACAAACTTTTGAATATCTGATTTAAGGCCCTCCCAAACGAATTCCTTCTTAACCCTGTGGTAAGTTTTTAAAAATCCTGAGTGCCCTCCTAAGGGAGAAGTGTGCAATTCCATAAGAATATTTTGTTTTAACTGGAAATTCTTACAGAGGTATAAGTGATCTTTGTACCATAACGAATCATTTTGCCAGCTAAATGTATCAGACGTACTGGAGTCTTGTTGTAACTTTTGAATAAGTGCCCACACTTCTTCGTCATTCTTCCATTCCTCCCTTTCTTCGTTTATCCAATCTGGTTGGATAATAGAAATGGCGCACAACAATGCTTCCACATCCTCATCCTTTTTTGAGAGTGCATCTGCCACCACATTTTGCTTCCCTTTTTTGTAGATGATTTCAAAGTCATAACCCAACATCTTTGTGACCCACTTTTGTTGCTCTTCAGAGGATAATCTTTGTTCTAAGAAGTATTTAAGGCTATCATGATCCCGTTTTTACCTTGAAGTGTCTTCCCATTAGGTAGGGTCTCAATTTCTTAAGTGCATGGAGTATTGCCAACATTTCCTTCTCATAAATAGCTTTGTGTAAAAACTTTCCCTTGATTGGACGACTTTCGAAAGCAATGGGTCTTTCATCTTGCATTAAAACAACACCAATTCCATTTCCTGAAGCATCACATTCCACAATAAAGGTTTTTGTGAAGTCTGGTGTAACTAAGACCAGTGCTTGACACATTGCTTCTTTAAGATGCTCGAAGGCCTTTGTTGCTTCTGGAGTCCATGAAAATGCATTTCTTCAATAATGTTGTTAGAGGTGCTGCGATTCTCCCATAATTCTTAACAAACTTGCGATAATACCTTGTCAACCCGATAAATCCTCGCAGATGCTTTATGGATGTGGGGATTTTCCATTCCTTAATGTCTTTAATTTTGCTAGGGTCTACCTTAACTCCTTCATGAGATACAATATGACCCAGATATTCCACCTTTTGTACTCCAAAGAAACATTTGGATCTTTTTGCATATAATTGTTTCTCCTCCAATAGTTGTAGCACCCTATCAACATGTTCAACATGATCCTTCTAAGACTTGTTGTAGATTAGTATATCATCAAAAAATACTAACACAAATTTTCTAAGGAATGGTTTGACAATAGAATTCATCAAACCTTGAAATGTTGAAAGTGCATTGGTAAGGCCAAAAGGCATGACCAAAAATTCATAATGACCCTCATAAGTTCTAAATGTTGTTTTCGGAATGTCTTCAGTCTTCATTCTGATTTGATGATATCCTGAACGAAGATCCAACTTGGTGAAGTAAATTGATCCATGTAATTCATCCAGTAATTCATCAATGACAGGAATGGGAAACTTATCTTTAATAGTGAGCTTGTTGAGCTCTCTATAATCCGGACACATGCGCCATGATCCATCCTTCTTGTGCACCAATACTACTGGAGCAGAAAAAGAACTTTGACTCGGTTGAATTATACCAGCCTCTAGCATTTCTGCAACCATACGTTCAATTTCACTCTTTTGGGCATAGGGATACCTGTATGGCCTGATGTTTGGATGAACACTTCTTGGAATCAGATGAATAACATGATTATTATCACGAATAGGTGGGAGACCTTTGGGAGTCTCAAATACCTTGGAATGATTGTTCAAGACTTTTTGGAGATCTGGAGAAATAGATGATTCCAATGTGGAAACATTTAGCGAACATAATTGTACAATTACACCTCTCTGTCCTTTTTTAGAAGCTTTGTCATACCATTAGAGCTGATTATCTTTCCCGGTTTCTCTGCAATACCCCTTAATTCAACTTCCTTTACTTCCACAGAAAATTTCATGAAAAGTTCTTGAAAATTAAAAGCTATTGTACCTAAGGATTGTAGCCATTGGACTCTTAGTACAACATCAGCACCTCCCATTGGAATGGAAAGCATTGGGCTAGTCAATACATATTCTCCCATGGATAGCTTGATATTATGGCACTTTCCAAAGAAATTTATTGTTCCTCCATTTGCAACCATCACTTGACACTCTGGTGTTGGATATAAGAAGCAATTCATTTCTTTTGCTACCTTACAATGAATAAAATTGTGGGTACTTCCTGAATCAATCAACACTATTACCTTTTTCTTCTTGATTTGTCCTTTTATCTTGATGGTTTGAGGAGTAGTAATTCCCGCCAATGCATTACAAGATATGGTCGGATTCATTTCTTCTTTATCTAGGCTTTGTTCTTGGAGTATATCCTCTTCTTTTGACCTTTCTTGTTCATTTTCTTCTTTTTCTTCACAATCTATGTAGAATAATTTCTTCTCAGCACACTTATGACCTTTAGTGTATTTGCTATCACAACTGTAACAAAGCCCTTTTGCTCTTTTTTCTTCCAATTGATGTGGTGTCAACCTTATAGGTTGTGGAAGACTAGGGGCAACAACACGTCCATCTTTATAGCTGTGAGTGGTATGATTCCTGGTTGCCATAATTTTGCTTTCCATTTTTCTTGCTAACTTGAATGCCTTCTCTAATGAATCAGGTTCCCAAAGGCGAACATCATGTTGGATATTATCCTTTAAATTACCTATGAACATATCAATCCTATGCTCATCTGGAATATTTTTTACCCTTATGTTCAATTTTTGGAACTCCTCAATGTGCTCCATTATTGAACCCTTTTGTTTGAGACTTATCAATTGGCTAAAAAAAGTGTTGCTTTTTGTATCCTCATAATGTGCTGTCAATTCTTCCGTAAAAATTGCCCAAGTGATAATTTGTTTATGAGAGCAAAGCCATTGATACCATACAAACTGATTTGGTTCCAAATATAAAGGTGCAATACGTACCTTTTGTGTGTTTTGCACATTATTGAGATCGAAAAATTGCTCCATCTATAATATCCATGTTGCGGGATCCTTGCCATCAAACTTCTTCATATCGATTTTTGGAATATAGTGGGTTTTCGATCCAACATTAGAGTCTATGGAATCATGATTAACATTTTTTTTGTTCTCATCATGAGTTTCCTTTACTACCCTTTCACCATTAGTGACCATTTCTTGTAGCAACTTATTCATATTTATCTTCAATTCTTCCATCTTATCATCCATGACATCAATTTTAGCGTCCATACCATTCATCTTAGCTTCCATGCCATCCATCTTAGCTTCTACACCTTTCTTTAAATAATCCATCTTAGCTTTTACACCTTTCTTTAAACCATCCATCTTAGCTTTTACATTTTTCCTTAAACCATCCATCTTAGATTCTGTTGCTTTTTGTGCAAGTGACACCTGTTGCACTTGGTCTCGTAATTTTGATATATCATGTTGCATTTCTTCCTCTTCTTTATGAGTCATGCTAGAACCTTCAGGTTGCTTACTAGGTGTTTGCATTTTCTTTCCTCGGGGCATCAATTACCGATTCAAACTAATTTTTCAAACCAAGCTTATGCAAAAATTAAAAAAAAAACTACACATTTTTTCACTTTGTAGAAGCTTGATATTGAATCTGATGTATCTCTGCAATTTCGGATCATCCAGTTCTGAAATTGCGACCTGTAGTAGCCCTCTGTGTCCTCTTTCCAATGCCACCAGTCTGATCCAAATTGGATTCTCCAAGGAAGAGTTATGCACAATCTCCCAAGATGACCTGATTATAGACTAGTTCAGTAGAGCGAACTTGTATGACATGCCACGAGTCACTGTTTCAACCTTTGGCTCTGAAAAATATATACGAGAAACTACAGTGCGAAATTTCAATCCGATGTTTAGAGAGAAAGTTATGACGATTTTCCCCAGGTTACCTGTTTGGAATGTAATTCAGGAGTTTACAAAAAGACCAATTTCCTCAGATCATATCTCCGCAAATATAGCGCGAAAAGCTCTGAAATTCGGATCCAAGATTTAGTGCGATTTCTTCTCAAATGGGTTTTTTTTTAGCTTCTGAAACGTCGTTGAAAAAACGTTATAGCGAAAATTCCACGATGACCTGTTTGGAGCAGCGAAACCCTAGAATCCAAAGCTCTGATACTAAATGTTATGAAACCACCTCACAAAAAGATAGAAAAGAAAGATCAACGCCTTAGAATTCAGCCTCTTCGAGGGGGCAACCTCCTTTACATTACACAAATGAGCAATTCTTAGATGATTCAAATGACAAAACCTCCTTTCTATATATAGGAGTTTAAGGAGTCACAATATAACCTAGCTGACCTAACAATAATAATATAAAGCCACAAAAATAACAATAAAGGGATTCTATGGGGCACAGTAATAACAATATGGGGACAATATGGGCACAACAATATTAATAAGGGATACAACTACAATAGTAATGGGGTAATGACTAGTATTATAGGGACCCAACATAGTCCTCCAATCCTTACCCCCCCAATAACTTAAGTAGATTCAAATGATGCATTTTTCTTCCATACTAAGACTTGTCCATCAACAAAAGCAACTTTATATCCTTTTTCTTCAAGAGATGATATGGACAACAAATTCTTCTTTAAACTAGGAACATATAAAATATTGTTAATGGATACATTACCTCTGGATTCCAATTGGAAAGATGACGTACCAATGCCCTTGACTTCATATTTTCCATTGTCTCCAAGCTCAACCTTTTGAGAGAACTTCTTTTCAAGTAATTCAGATAGATAATCATGGTTTCCAGTCATGTTCCTAGAAGCACCACTATCCACAAGCCAAATTTCATCATGATTTTCAATGGAACCTATAAGAGCACAAATAAATGAGTGTTCAGATTCATAATCATTTCTCCTATGCCTCCTCTTTGATGATGGCTCATTTAGATCAGCAGTAGATGCATGATGTCTTCTTCTTCTTTTACGATCATCATCCCTTTCATAATCATCTCTTCGATTCCTTCGAGGATATCAAGCTTGATAGTGACCATAAGTTTGACAACAGAAGCATTGAACACTTGTTAGATCATTTTTGTCTCTTTTATCTCTGTTGTCTCTTCTATCTCTTCTACTTGGAGAGGGAGGAGGAGGTCTTCTATGAGAAGTAGAGTCGTTCCTTGAAGAAAATCTTGGACCTTGTCTTTTACCAACACTTCTTTGGAATTTGCCAAAATTTGGTGTCTTCTTCTTGTTTCCCTTAGCATAAGTTGTGAATGCTTCTATACTTGGATCTTCAATTTCTCCTCTAGAATAGAGTCTTCACTGTTCTTGAGTGCATGCTGCCATAACTTGTCAAAGGTTGGAGAGTTCTCTCTTGCACTAATACTTGATGCAAATGAGTCCCAAGATCTAGGGAGACCACCTAAAGCAACAACTACCAATTCCTTATCAAATACTTCTTCATCAATGGCTTTGAGTTGGTCTCTAATTTGTGATATCTTGACAAAATATGAAGCCACTGTGTCATTCTTTGTCATCTTGATATTACGAAGTTGACCTCTTTAGTTGATGGATTGATTCATATTATTAAGGGTATATAATCCAATGATAGCATTGTACATGGCCTTAGCAGTGTTATGCTTATCAATATAGGGAATCAAATGATCCCTAACAGAATCCAATAAAATGCTTCTTACCAAAATATCATCTTCATGATACTTCTCCTTTCTTGCTTGATCAGATGGTTCAATGCTTTTACTTGTGACAATTCCCAAGACTTTGTTCCTTTCAAGAATGATCCCCACTGTTGCTTTCTGAGCTTTATAGTTAGTGGCTCCTTCAAACTTGCTTTTAGTCTTCATGAAGGAAGAATTCATGGTGCAGATTGTTGGTCACAATAGAGGACAAAATCCAAAAAGAAACTTTTCAAATGCTCTTCAAGACGCTCTTCAAGTGTTCTTCAAGATGATCTCTCTGCTCCTTTTCTTCACCAAAGCTCTTATACCATGTTGAAATTCTAGTGTTGCAATGACTAGAATAGTTTTTCACATTTGATAACTACTTCTATTGATGCAAATTGTTCCTTCTTTGTATTTTAGTCAACAAGTAGTTATACATGAAAAACTTCAAACAATAATTCTTCAACAAGAGCAGTAAATAGAGTCATAGTAGGCAATGGAAAATAGACAATAAGCAAGAGACACCAAGATTAGGCTCATAGCTAGGGCAAATCCCACAAGGGAAAAACCCAAAATTTTTTCCTTATTAGAGAGAGATTTTGTCCAACAAAGTTACATCAAAATGTTCCAACAAATCCAAACTATTCTTCAATGAGAAACACTGGTCATAATCTATCAATGTAATGAGAGAGAACAACTCCAAATCCTTGTAATAGACTTCTTAAGAAAAATGAAGTTAAGGCATGTAATCACTATTATGGTAGGTCGAAAATAGAGTTGTAGTTACCATAGAGATATCACAGAAGCTTGATGTCAAGAATTCGTCAAGAAACTTTGGTCAAGGAGCAAAAACCACAACCAACGAGTATATCCAAGTCTCTAAATTTTTCGGCCTTCAAGGTGACATGAAATAATAACCCAAACAGAAGTGAAAATTGCCCAATACAATTTTTGATCAACTTCATATCCTAAAGTAAGGTCAACACAGATCACAAAAACCTTATCCTCTTCTTCACACATGTGGTGCCGCCTTCTTGTAATTGTAGATTGAATTGCTTGATGATTGGTTGGTTGAAATGAGAGTTGATGAACTCATATATATAGGCGTCATGTGAGGGCTATTTAGCCTTAATATGCCAACATGAAAACCTTCTTAGAGTCGACTTGTAGGGCTTAGTTGAGCTGACTTGTAGGAGACCAAAAAAATAATTTCTTCCTTATGTTTGCAATGAAAAATATCGACCATCGCTACATTATTTTTCAACAATGTTTTCCTGTATCACTTGGCAAAGTATATTTCACTTCCATTATACATATAACCCACATCAAATATTGAGACACATCACAATTTCAACTATTTTGTTGCAATTCATGAAACATTAGTGGGTTTATTGTTATTGGTGGTAAGATAACCTGCTAACTTTTGAGGACCATCTACCTTAATCAAAGATTAGGGTTCAAAAATTTCAGCTTAATATTGGGTTTTAAACACTGCTAGTTATGCAAACCAAAGTTTTTAATCTTATTATTGAATTCTAAAGAGCCTGATATTTGATGAGAACAATGTTCACGAAGTTTATATATCTCTGTATATGTTGAAAATATCATGTCTGAACTAGTTATCAGATCCAGACCAGTCATTGAACTAGTCAACCACAAATACCT
The DNA here is from genome assembly GCA_031772625.1 of Pinus tabuliformis. NCBI lineage: Eukaryota > Viridiplantae > Streptophyta > Pinopsida > Pinales > Pinaceae > Pinus > Pinus tabuliformis. The sequence goes on along the minus strand of CM062820.1, from coordinate 79,473,325 downwards.
GAGCGAGGCTAGAACTCAAAAAAAAAAAGTTGGACCACAAATATCCAATTTTTGAAAAATATTTATGTACATCCATATGAATCTAAACCATTATACACAAATATGCAAAGTTTCTCATGTAGATAGCAAGGGTGCATACAACCAAAATAACACCAAGTGCAATCCATCTGTGAACCAAAACACATCAACAAATAGGCTCTAAATGGCTTGCGGAGTCCCAAAAAAATCATGTTACAAAAAATAACCACATATCATCAAATTGGAGTCCTTGTCATCAATATCAACTTCTAAGCATTAAACTAAAAAAAAAAAAAAAAAAGCTTAACATGCCTAATTAGTAATTTTTCTCGAGTGAAGGGTACATTTTCAGTACAATCATAACATATGAGTTCAACAATTAATTCCACAAACCTCAAGGTCCATAGATTGCTTGGTGCTCTTGATTAAATGTTAGTTCTATACCTTCACACATAATAGTATCTAGTCAAAATGTTACAATCCTACCAATCCTGAAATCCTGAAAACTGAATGTTTGCTAAATTTTGAACGGTATTTAAAATTCTAATTTCTCCATATAAGTCCAATGAGGTTGGAACCTCTTTCAAACATCCTGAAACAATTAATGGTAGTTTTAAGATTTTAATTTTAAGTAAAAGGGCAGAGAAGGAAAGATAAAGGAGAATATCAACTTTTATATTAAGAATTTAGCATTACAATTGATCACTGTTGTTTGGTTTTTTTCTTTCACTTCTATTATTTTATTTTATTGTATTTAATTTGAATTTTAGTGCTCCCTAGGTGTGATTGTATAGAGCTGATTGGTTCAACAATTTTAAGGTCGGTTATGTGTTCCACTACAAAACTGTTCGGTTGAATACAAAAACGACTATTTATGGTTTGAAACCCTAAACTGAATCAGTATGGACCCAGAATTGGTTTTCCATTATGGTTTTGATAACACTAATTTTATTGTGCCTCAGATTTGTGGTTGTACACTTCCTACATGACTGGCTTCTCACATAATCTTGATAATTTCAGAGAAAAACTGTTTTGAGAAATATTATTCATAGTGAAGTCATTATATGCTAACTTTGCAAGCTTAATCACTACAGTTATGGTATCTAGTAAAACATAGTGAATTCGTATTTTTTTTTGCATTAAAAGGGTTTTCAATCCTTACCTTAATACCTTAGTGGTTTTCGTAGATGCTATGGTGTACATCCTTTTGCAATCATAGGGTTAAAGCATCCACTCTATTGCAATTTTTCTTCGTTTCTCCCTGTTAAAATTGGAAACTAGGGCCAAACTCCATGTGGGTCACCTCATTTATGGCAGCGAATATTTTTCCTAGATTCCTCTTATTGAGTGGTGTAGGATTGATCTAAAGATCATCTGATTCCGACAAGTATTTATGGAGATATGAATTTATTTGTATTTACTTGACAAATTGTCAAGGTCGGCCAGCGGTTAAATGTGTGGTACACATGCCTAGTGAATCATATAAATACAAGAGAGGTTGGTTCATTCTCTCATCATCTCATCTCACTCATTCTTCTCTCTCTCTCCTTAGCTTTGGGTTATACAAGGAGCAACTCACGGGTGGGAAGAAGGAGGAAGCATTAGGGCAAGGAGGACGCTGAAAGGAGGATGTAGAACTGTTGAAGGTCTCTTTGACTTGCATTGACCAAGCGTTGACTCATCAAGGGTGCGGTTTTGGTGTAGCTGCCTCTCTTAGGCATGCTGCAGATTTTGGCACAGAAATCGAGGTAATTTGTCCACAAGTTTGACCAACGTTGACTGCCTTAGTTTTGGGCAGCAGGTTGACTTCAGTCAACAACAATTTGACTGTGTTTTTGGGGCTGCTCAAGGGTTGTTTCTTCAGGTTGTTCGAGGGCTAGTTGATTGGTAATTGACCAAGCATATTGGAGGTCAATTTCAACTCGTTTGACCAAGTTTGACTTCACTGATCTAGGGTTTGCTGTTGCTGATATAAAATTACAGAATTATGATTTTGTGCTATTTCTCTCTGCTGAACTATTGAAGATAAAAGAAGATTTGATCAAAGGGTTTCCCCGCATTAGGGTTTGTCCCTAGCTAGCTGCCACATCTTGTGTCTCTTGTCTTGGCTTGTTTTCTGTTGATCGTTTAATGTTCTATCTGCACTTTACTTAATATGTGATTACTAATGTTGGAGAGGTAAATCCCCTCTGCGGACAGAGGCGATCCCACTAGCCCAAAATGGGACTAGCAACAATCAAAACACGCTACTACGCAAGTTCCTAGTTGTATATTAAAAGCGGATGACGAGAACCAACCTGGAGTCCAACGCTAATGTCGAAGACGAGTTGACAATCCCGTTCCCTTGCTCCGGCAGGTCACAATCCTTGCGATCCCCGCGTATGGATACCTGCACATGCAAAGAACGAAACGAGAACAAGCATAAAATCCACTAACATACAACTATATTTCAGTCAGAAAGGAAATAAACCAAACATTATCATGATGAACAATGAGATTGGAACCATAACAGTAGTCGTTTATTAATGAAATAATAAGCAGAGAAAGATACAACCAAGGTTCTGACGTTGAACCTATCCTCTGGCTGGGCGAGCAGCTATATATGTCTTGCAATAGACCTTCTCTCTCTCAGGATTCCGGCAGCATAACCTCCCTATGCTTGAAGACTCTTACTATCACTCAGGACAAGCATAATCACAACTAGCATTACTCAAAAACTAGCTTGTCCAATGCATGAGGACAGACTTTTATAGATGAGGAAGGGAGGAAGATACAATGTACCAGGACACTCATTGTGGATTGACATTATCTCCGAAAAGCCACTGTGGATAGATGTCAAGGATAGATGATGACTCTCGACCTCTATTAGATGGATTTTATCCTCAAAAGACTTCGTGATCTGAAGGGAAAAAACATATGGGTGCGCGTTTGTCAAAAATCATTACCAAACTTGGTTGGCGCGAGTGTTGTTCTAAGACAGAGCGCCAATGGTCGCACCCCCTTTTGAGGATCTCAGTGATTGGCGCGGATAAGACACTGTGGACCCGCGCCAATGGAAAAAGGGCACTTTTCAGGGATAATTTGCAGAAGGTGTCTTCAGGGAACATGAAGTACATACTCAGGGGAACATAATGCAAGTGTTTTTAGACTATGTCACTGCTCACAGGTCCCGGAATGCGTCCTCCAATGTATGGAAACAGGGGTAACAGGGACGGTGACCAATGGTGACAAATTACTGTGTAACAGATGCCCCCTAAAGCATGAGGCCCGAGAGAGAGAGGGGTGAAATGCTTTACAAGAACACATGTAGCTGTCGCCGAGAATCTGCATTGAGAAATACAATTGATAGCTCAAATACATGATGTACGTGGTATGGTCGCAGCCATCCATAAGAGAGTACATGATAATCTAGATCCATAGTATGGGCGCAGCCATCTGGTTAGGATCAATGAATTGACTCAGGTATGGTCGCAGCCATCCAGTGAATGAGTCATATATCAAGAATCACACCTGGATTACAACAGACACAATCCAGGGTCTTGCGCTCCATCTCGACCCGAACAGAAGTACAAGTTCAAGCATGTGAACATGTGAGCTGAAGTCGAACATGCATGAACATCGTCTGATTACCAGTCAATATTGGAAACTGTTAACAGACGCGAGAGGTACCACCAATAATGACAATGGCCCTCAAGGTACTATAGGTACAATCTACGGCGTGTGAATTAGTGATCTGAAGTCGAACACCCGTAGAATCATTCGATCGGAGGCCAATGATGAAAACCTCACGTCGAACACGAAGAACCTGCCATTGAGGCATGCAGGCTCCAAGGCACCAGCAGGGAGTCTCTAGATCAGCTTCCTGGATAATGAGCTGAGGTCGACAGGAAGTGACCTTGATCGAAGGTGGGCCATAATGTTTCCCACATCATCGACACGAGACAGAGAGATAATGTTGTGAATCAAGATTGTGCGAGCTATCAGAGGGAGGTTGTTTCTTTGCAGAGGTCAACTTCTCTTGAACATATCGGCGGCACATTAATGGAATTGGCAGTATTTGACATCAATGTATCAAAGGTCATGATGACGAGGCAATGAGCAGATGAGAGGTCAAATAGGGGTACCCAAGTCCATGGAAGCAAGTGAAAAATATGAGATGAGATATCCCCACCCAGACACGAAAGCAGAGAAGTGCCATGTTCAAGAGCGACATACTGCCGACACGACGGTAATTATGGTTCCTTTTTCCCCCCGCCATTTTTGGCGAGTACCCCAATTATTTTTAACAAGCTTGATGGGGATAACATATGCTTGTGGTGTGTCATTTCGACAAAATCCGATGTCATCAGGTTTTAACGAGTCTGACAAAGGAAGAACTCGGCGTCTTTTCATGTTTAGAGAGTTTGAAAAGACAACAGAAAAGGAAACTCCAGGGATGTCCTTTTTCGTAAAGTTGTGTCTCTCGGGCCCGAAAAAGTATAAAATAATGCCCGAAAGAACCGTCCGACCATTACGATCGAGGAGTACTTTTCATAAATAGTGATTTCGACCTGAAAAAGTAAAAAAGTGATCAAAATCACGTCGTTTCGTAACCATTAACGAGTTTGAAACGACAAAAACCCGGTAATCTTTTTATGTTTTAATGGTCGACAAAAAGAACTTAAAACGACCGCCCCTTATTAACGTTTAACGAGTCAAGAGGAGTGACTCGGCAATCTTTTCCTCTTTAAATGGTCAGAAAAGAGCTGAAAGCAGACCTTAAAGTAACCTTTTCTCATGTTTTACCGAGCTTGAAAAAGTCAAAAAAGAAGCTCGTTTGATTGCTTTGAATTGCACCAACCCCTGCCATCATACACAAACAGCATAAAACCCACTTCGACATAAAAATATCCCAAAAATACTCAAAAAATATCATTTCTAATGTATTTTTAGGTCAAAAAATGCTATAAATAGTGAAATGGTAAAAAATAAAATTACTTTTCACTTTTTACCTTGTGAGTTTACCATTGGAGGGTTTTGGGTGCAAATTTCAACTGCTGATTGCGATCAATCCAGGAGTAATGCGCGGGGCGCAAACATTATGACATACCCGTATATATATACATATGCCTATGGTTTATTATTGTGTTTTTCGTGTGCTTGCTTGTATAATGTTTTAATTACAAGTTACGCAAATGTCTATCTAATACATGATTAGCCAATGCATCAGATAATGTGTTTAATTGTCGTGGAATATGTTGATATGTGATAAAATCAAAGTTCCTTTCTAACAATCTCACACGTAAATACAACCTTAGAATATGATGGTCTCTCACGGAATATCGCCCGTTGAGCTGGTGGACGACAAGTTGAGAGTCCAGGTTCACTACCAATGCACGAATGCCACGATTAATTCCTTCAGCAAGTAACTCGATTACAGCACAATATTCTGCGACATTGTTAGTAGTACGACCCAAACACACACCCTGACAATCTATCAACTCACCATGAGGATCGTAGATCACCCATGCCGCAGAGGACAAGTTGCGAGTACTGCGGCAGGCACCATCAGCGAAACCATCATAAGGTGTATTTGACATCTGCACAAGAAGCGAGAAACACAATAAGTGGCAGTTACGCCTTTAAAACTGACACACACACACACAACACACTAGCTAGAGTACATGTATGTACAAAATAAAATGCACTAGCATCACGCATAGTACTTTTTCAAATAAAGCCCATTTCGGGGCTTCCCAAGAGGGTTACCTTCATAATCAATCAGCTCGTAGGCCCCTTTCTGCAAAACTTTCTTGACAATGTAAGGGCCTAGCCACATAGACTCGAGCTTTCCTGCTCCTAGCTTATCTTTTGCTTGATCATAGAGCAGGACTAAGTCTCCCTCAACAAAAGAACGCGGACGTACGGTCTGATCGAAGTGAGTCTTGACTCGCTTCTTTTGCGTTTCGATGGCCAAGTTACCTTCATAATCAATCAGCTCGTAGGCCCCTTTCTGCAAAACTTTCTTGACAATGTAAGGGCCTAGCCACATAGACTCGAGCTTTCCTGCTCCTAGCTTATCTTTTGCCTGATCATAGAGCAGGACTAAGTCTCCCTCAACAAAAGAACGCGGACGTACGGTCTGATCGAAGTGAGTCTTGACTCGCTTCTTTTGCGTTTCGATGGCCAAGGAGGCCAGGCGACGAGTTTCATCCAGTCGTTCTAAGTAAAGAAGGCGTTCTTCTAACGGAGTGGTGTTGGGAAGTAGCTCGACAGCTAACTTTAATGAAGGGATTTCACATTCAATCGGAAGGGTAGCCTCTAGTCCATAAACTAGCTGGAATGGAGTGAAACCAGTGGCATCCTTCACAGAGGTTCGGTAGGCCCACAAAGCCGGGAACAACATCAAATGCCAGTTGGACTTATGCATGCCAACGGTATGTTGAAGCATCGTGACCAAAACTTTATTGATAGCTTCAACTTGGCCATTGGACTGAGGGTAGTACGGAGTTGAACTATCATGTTGCAAGCCTAGCTGGGTTGTTAATTCCAACATCATATGATTACGGAAATGCTTCCCGTGATCAGTAACGATGGCTTGAGGAACACCGAATCGCGAAATAACATGATTAAATAAAAATTGCGCCGCTGTGTGACCGTCTTCAGTTAATGTAGGCATCGCCTCGGCCCATTTAGTAAAGTAATCGACGGCAACGATGATAAACCTGTGCCCCCTGGCTGAGCGAGGGTTACAGGTCATATAATCAATGCCCCATTTGGCAAAAGGGCCTACGGCGACAACAGGGTGCAACGGAGCAGGAGGCGCTCGCATCTTCCGTTGGTATATCTGGCACTCATGACAAGAGCGGACGGCAAGGATGCAATCTTTAAAGATCGAGGGCCAAAAATAGCCAGCACGGAGGATTTTTTGGGCAGTAGCATATCCGGACATGTGACCGCCACAAGCACCAGAGTGGCAGTCATTCAAGACCCTCTCAGCTTCCTCGAGAGTGAGACATCGGCGGAGAACAGAGTCGGCGCCAAGACGATATAATGTATCGCCAATGATACGGTATGGTTGAGATTGATGACGAATCCTTCGCCGAGCGTCCTTGGACACTCCTGGGCGAAAGGAGGACGTTTGCAAGTATAAGATTATATCTCCGTACCATGGATCGAGGGTGCTAATGAGAAATAGGGTCTCATCCGGAATTTGATCCTCAATGTGAGAGGTCGGGGAAGAGGATGGCAAAGAGCAAATTAACTCAGCAAATACAAGTGATTTCTTGGACTTGGCAGTGGTAAATTCCAAGTCAAACTCTTGGAGGATAACAATCCACTTTGAGTACTTGCCCCCCAGCAACTGGCGTGACAATATATACGTCATGGGGTTGCAATCAGAAATCACAGTAGTAGTACGCAAAAGAATATAATGACGGAAGCGTTGTACAGCACAGACTACGGCTAATGCCAACTTCTCGACATAAGCATATCGAGTTTCCGTGTCTAATAGGTTGCGGCTGAGATAATAGATAACATGCTCAGTGTCATCATCATCAGTTTGGACAAGAACCATGCCGATAGTGGTGTCGGCGGCAGCCAAATACAAGGTGTAGTCGCGATAATAATTCGGAGGACGGAGCAATGGAGCAGAAACAAGGAGGCCCTTGAGACGCTCAAAAGATTCCTGAGCTGTGGCATCCCAATGAAAAGGGACATCGCGCTTTAGTAATCGTGTAAAACCTTTGGCCACCTCGGCATAGTTTGGAACAAAACGACGTAAAAAATTGGCTTTTCCCTGCAAACTCTGCAACTGATGCAAAGAAGCGGGGGGAGGAAGATTCACGATAGCCTCGACTTTAAGGGGATCCAAACGGATGCCCTCTCGAGAAACGACAAACCCGAGAAGTCTGCCAGATTCAACGCAGAAGAAACATTTGTGAGGATTGAGCCTGATTCGATAGTATCGACAGCGAAGAAAGATTTCGCGAAGGTGTTTAGGGTGGTCCTGACGTTTAGCTGAATGAGCAGGAAGGTCATCCAGGTAAGGCTGTACAATGTGTCGAATGTCATGAAACGCATAGGACATTGCACGCTGGAAGGTGGCGCCGACATTTTTAAGACCGAAAGGGAGCTTCTTATAGGCAAAAGTGCCCCAAGGACAGATAAAGGCAGTTTTGTGTTGATCAGCGGGAGCAATATTGATCTGGTTATAGCCAGAAAAACCGTCCATAAAAGAATACATTTCACTTCCGGCACACTCGTCAATAATCTGATCAATGAATGGTGTGGGAAAATTATCTTTAGGACAGGCTCGATTTATATCACGATAATCAACACAAACGCGGATTGTACCTTGTTTTTTAGTCACAGGTACGATATTTGAAACCCAATCTGTGAGCGGAATAGGATAGATAAAACCGGCTTTAAGAAGCTTCTCTACCTCGGCTTTAATTGCTGCAGCCTTTCTGGGGTGTACAGGGCGTAAACGTTGACGTACAGGCTTAGCACCTGGGTACGTGATTATCTCATGCACCACTATGCTAGGATCAATGCCGGGCATTTATTCGTAGGACCATGCGAAAACATCACGAAATTCCCGAAAGAGGTTTGAATGAAGTTGAATCTCCTCAGGAGTACAAGTGACTCCAATATGAATATACTCGACAATCCCCAGTTTGACAGAGATGTCGATGGGTTGGGTTTGCGTAATATTCGCCATATTCCCTTCAGAAGACACCTGATCGATCTGAATAGGTGTTTGCAGTGGGAGACAAGGAGCAAACTGTTCAAGGCAAGTGAGAATATCTTGAGGGACAGGGAGGAACGAGGAGCGATGATGAGAGTCATGCCAAGGAAGTTCCTCGAGAGACATAGTCTCAATGATGGCTTCATCGGACGAGAATGTTTCTTGCAAAGAATCCGAAGAAGTCTCATCTACAAGCCCTGAGGATAGATCGAATGAATGGAGAACCGTGCTCGAAAGAGCAAGTTCGGAAGAGGGAGCCGATGCAGCAATAATCTCAACGTAGTTGAGTTCGGCAGGACTCAACGGCATTTTGTCGCCCCAAGAATCTACTTGGTCGATGGGAGGAATGATCCACGGATCCGAACAAGTAGTGATCATATTAACAGAGGCGACGTTAGGAGGTGGGAACGGAAAAACACCCATAAGGGCAGGATCTTTAAAAAGTCCGGCCCCCAAACTCTCAGATAATTTCGGAGTATGCTCCACAAAAGGGATGCTACCTTCATAAGAAGAAGCGAAGAAAGATAGCTGGTCTACGGTAACAATCTTCCCTTGATGAGGGAAACGGATGATACGAAACAGTGATGAAGCAACAGCTTTCATCGCGTAGATCTAGCTACGCCCGAGAAGGAGGTTGTAGGTAAGAGTAGCATCAACGACTTCAACCTCCATCTCAACCGTCTTCCCTTCTAAAGTGATGGGCAAACGTTGGAGTATACCATAAGGACGAGAGGCTCTTCCATCAAAGGCTTCCAAGGTTGTGGGAGACTGACTCAGGGTAGGAGATCCAATAGCTTTCCAACAGGCGACAGACATGATGCAAGTTGAAGAACCTTCATCGATGACCGTACGGTGAATTGTTTTGGAATCAATGATAACCTGTATAAGGAATGCGATTTGAGGAGGCAGTTTCTGTGTATGGCGTTCCAAGTCAAAAGTAATTAAATCCGAATCTGTCGGGTCTATGCTACCAATAGCGGATAGCAACGACTTCCTCTGAGAAGGGCAGCTCTGGAGAACTTCTAAAGCGGACATAGCCGACGGAGTCTGCGCTAAGTCCTCAACGATATTGTAGTGCTGTGCAGCACGAGCATTAAGGTTGTAAGAAGATTTCCGGAGTACTCCTTTTGGAGAGGGTCGAAGAGGCGTCTCAGTTGTAGGTCTCTCAATATGGAGGGGACCCGAACTGAACGGAGGAGCGCTAGAGGGTATCTCAGGCTCCTTCCCGGTAGATGGCGGATAATATTTTGTTCGAGTACTGATATTGATGGGTATCGTTCCAGCCATAAACACTTGAGAACCAAAGGAAGAGGGAGGCTGAGATGGGTCAGCCACCATTTGAGTTTTTTGAGTTTGCTGTGAGGGAAAGGGTTCTTTAAGCACCGCAGGAGTCCCGGGAGCGCCTTTCAACAAACGACCAACTTCGGACCGCCTAGGGCAGTCCTTTGTATAGTGATCCTCATCACAAATAAGACAAGGATACTTGGGTTTGCGTTTGGCACCATCCTCTGGCGGAGGTTTGGGGGCTTCCTGCTTCGGTTGATCTGGCTTATTCTTCGCTTTCCCTTTCTTCTTTGCTTTCGAGGCTTTGTCTGCCATGGTGGATTGGACGGCATTGACCTCGGAAGTAACATTTGAAGTGGGTATTACCTGGGAGGTGGGTTCATTCGAAACAGGTGGTTTTTGCTTCCCAGGGTTCGCGGAATTTTTCTTTGAGGATGAACTAACAGTACCAATAATACCGTCAACAGTTGGTGTTGGCAGGGCTTTGGATGTTCCTGGTCTAGGGGCATCAGGTAAATAATCATACAATGTACCTGACTGAGAGTAAACCAAGTCAAGGTACTGAGCTCGCGCGATAGCTTGCTCTTCAGTGACACATGCTCCCATGGCGATATCCCGAGCTATTGGAGGCACGAACGAAGTCGTAAACCAATCAGTAAGCAGCTGGTCGGGAATCCAAAATTTGATCATACGTCTACGCCGTCTCCATTCATGGATATGATCAGAGATATGCATAGCCGTCGTTTGTCTCAAGGATGTGAGGAGGTGTGTACCTGTTTCATATCGAACGGGCAACTGAAAATGAGTGAGAAATGCCATAGCCAAGGAGTTAAAATCCTGAAAGGATCCGCGATTGAGTTCAATATACCACTTAGCGGCAGAGCCGGTGAGAGTCCTTTGAAAAAGGCGAAGCCGAATGGAATCATCAAGCCATGAATTGGATGAGCACCATAGGTGATAAGTCATGACATGAGCTTGTGGATCCTCATTAGGCTTACCATCGAATTTTGGACAGTCACCGGGAATCTTTGTTGGAACCGGAGGCCAATATGGATTATGCAGGATAGGATCATTGGTCAATTTAGACACATCTGGTAATTCTAAAGTCGCTAAGAAAGGTAATTGAGGATTAAAGGGCATCTGAGGCTGCTGTTGGGATGGAGCACCAGGGTTCCAACCAACTGGCGGTTGCCCCCAAGGGCTTGGTCCAGACGGATTTGGCCCCATAGGGTTTTGTCTGTAAGGATTTGGGTTTTGCCACCCAGCACTCCACGGATTACCAAACGGTCCCGCAGAAGCACCATATGGTTGCGAATAATAAGGATTCGTCTGCGGTTGTTGGTAATTTTGGTACGGGGCAAACATAGGTTGCCCTTGAGGTTGTTGGTAACCATAGGGTGGCTGGGCTCCAAATTGAGGTGGAGGAGTGGGCGGAGGTTGATAGGGCGGCTGGACTCCAAATTGAGGTGGAGGAGTAGGCGGAGGTTGATAAGGTGGCTGGGATTGAAACCTAGCTTGCGGTTGAAAACCAGACGGTTGTTGGGGTCCAGCCTGGGGCGAAAAACCAGGTTGAGCAGTACCAGAAAGATGTCCTGTAGGTTGGGCTATCTGGCCGGAAGGATAACCTTGTTGATATTGGGGTTGACCTCCTTGTCCAGAAGGTGGTACCTGCTGGGAATGGAGTTGTTGTTGTTGCACAATTGAAGGTTGTCCTAAGGAACCAGATGGCTGAGTGGGCTGGGCAGTTGGTTGGCCTAATTGGATTTGAGGCTGACCGACTTGCCCAAAAGGTTGATTATACTGGACGGTAGGCTGACCATGTGGTTGAACAGCTGGTCCAGATATTGAAGCATACTGGACATTGGGTTGGTTTGGGTTAACAGTTTGTTGACCAATTTGTCCAGTAGGATAACCTTGCTGGATACCAGGTTGGGCTTGTTGAACAGACGACTGACCCGAGTTACCAGAAGGTTGCACATAAGAAGAGAAAAAAGGACCACCAGTAGCGAAAGGGTTTCCACGAAAGGATTGCCCTTGTTGGTCTTGAGGGGGTTGTCTTGGAGACTGCGCAGATGAAACTTGACCACCATGAAAAGAGGTGGAGGTCCAATCAATTGACAATGGAACTGATACCTCAACAACCGGTTGAGATGACAAATACAGATCGTATGGCCCCTGTATTGGGACATTTGTCATGGGATCAAAAACTCCGAACAAGGAAACCAAAGGATGACTAAAAATAGGAGTCGAAGAGGCTGCACAGACCGTTGGAGCGGTTGTGACTGAGGTGACAGCTGGACTGCGACTTTGCGGAGTAAAAGGCTCCGTAGTAGGAAAAGTATGTGGTGACCAAATGGAACCCGGAAAAAGAGTTCCAGAGGGCATAGTATCCCTTAAAGCTTTATAGCCTGGTGGTAAATGTGTAGTAGTGGGAGTACTACTAACATGTATAGGGTCCGTTGCGGTGGGAATTTCACCGCTCGTCGCAACGGACTCATCAGTCGTTGTAGGGGACAAATCATCCATGTCAGAGGAAAAAGGTGGGACTGACACACGAGGAGAAGTATAGTCCCAAAAAGGGAAACTGTCCTCAGAAGGTTCCCACGTAGGGTTCCAATGAAACTGGTAAGTCTCGTCCCCTGGGGCACGAGAACTAAGTGGTTGTATACTTGGAACCACAGGAAGAATCACAACCGGTATCTCGGCAGAAGACGAAATTGGTAATTCCGCCAGGATGAAACTTCACAAACCTAAGGAATCTACCGAGACAACCCCTACTCAAACTAACGCACACAAAATCTAATTAGGTAAATGTTATCGTGGCCAAATAAATTTTAGGACGCAAAGACACAACTTGACCTTTTCATGTTTTAAGAGTCGAGAAAAGGACAAAAGATGACTCTAGTCTCCTTCGAATGTTTAATGAGCACGAAGTGACAAGACGCTCACAGGCACCTTTTCTTTTAAGGAGTCCGAAAAGGATCAAAAGTGACTACTCTGGAGACTCTAGGAAAAAAGTTTTACCAAACAATCCGTAAAACTGCTTATACACCTCGGAAATCAGATGAAAACCAAGGACTTCCCGTACTGCAGTCAATCTTTCCGAATGCTGTGTTCAGTGCATTACGGCTTGTAAGGCGGCAGACTCGGCTTCCTATGGATAAAGGATGATAGCCTAGTGGGGTCTCCCGTATATACGCGACGGTACGTGGGAGCTCAGTCCGTACTGGTACTTATTGTCTCTCAGGAGGAATCACCCAACCATCAGCGAGGCAATAGTTACCAGGTTTAAAGACGCCGGAACACGTCTCTAGCCTAGACCTCTAGAATATGTGCGTTAGGTTCCAATGCGTTGTTAGGTTCATTTGGTTTATTTTACAGTTGATCTTCAATTAAGTTTCAGTTTTTTGGTCCTACCGCATGTGATATCTCAAAACTTCCTAAATGCACACTATATGCCAAAATTATATCATTTCGTTCAATGAATTCTAACTACAGGAGAGTTGAGATTTTCAAACAAACAAAATGCATAATAAGCAAACAACAAAGATCCTAATGCAGCTAATAACAAGAAATAAAACTTTTTCTTTTTCTTTTCTTTTTAAAAGCAACAAATAACAACAAATGCTAACTAATAGAATGCAAAAAAGATCTTTTGTTTTTCTCTTTTTAAAATGGCATAAGGCATTTAAACAAATTTCATGAGATATTAACAAGCATAAACAAACAAAAATCACTCAATGTAAGGAGAACCAAATCTGAAATACCAAAATGAACTGTCAAAACAACGAAAAGCGCACAGACCTTCAATGAACCATGTGATCTAAGTTCAAATGAAGTCAAGCAAAATACAAACAAGCTAGAAGTGAATTGCTTAGAAGCACGGAATAACAAGCTTTAACAACTACTAGAACGGTGCGGAAAACAACCAAACAGTTGACTGGGTAATCAAACCAAAACTTCCCACAGAAGGCTCGACATGCAAAGCCCCTAGATGCTCTAGGGCTGAGATACAAAATCGATAGAGATAAGCAAACAACTGAAGGATAAAGGTAACAACCAGTCACACAGAGGTCCAACACACTTCCAGAAGCTGTAAAAGATGTACAAAAACTAAAATCTGAGCTTAAGGAGCTTTCAACTAACAAACTGGAAAAATTCACAGAGCTGGCGCGACTGTGAGCCTGCAACTTGCGCTATTCAAGAATTGGCGCGAGTTGTTGTTGTGCAACATGCGCCAACTGGCGCGACTGTCAGAGGAAAAAATGCGCCAACCGCGTTTGCTGACCCAAAAAATAAATACAATAACTCAGGGTCTGGTCAACAGTACTCAGACAGGTTTAAAAGCAGAAAACAACTTCAAAGCTGACCCAGAAAGCTCATTCATTCAAGCAGGCAAGAGAAAACGAACATGCAAGACAAAACTCCAAGTCGTTCGGTTCATAAACCAAACCGGAGATCGACTGAAGTGGCGTTGATCTACTCCGCTAATGCAAAGCAATAGCGTTTCAAAGGCTGCCTGGCCGTGCTTCAGACTCCGTCCAAGGTTTATGAATCAAACAACAAATAGAGTCCCCAGTGGAGTCGCCAAATTGTTGGAGAGGTAAATTCCCTCTGCGGACAGAGGCGATCCCACTAGCCCAAAATGGGACTAGCAACAATCAAAACACGCTACTATGCAAGTTCCTAGTTGTATATTAAAAGCGGATGACGGGAACCAACCTGGAGTCCAACGCTAATGTCGAAGACGAGTTGATAATCCCGTTCCCTTGCTCCGGCAGGTCACAATCCTTGCGATCCCCACGTATGGATACCTGCACATGCAAAGAACGAAACGAGAACAAGCATAAAATCCACTAACATACAACTATATTTCAGTGAGAAAGGAAATAAACCAAACATTATCATGATGAACAATGAGATTGGAACCATAACAATAGTCGTTTATTAATGAAATAATAAGCAGAGAAAGATACAACCAAGGTTCTGACGTTGAACCTATCCTCTGGCTGGGCGAGCAGCTATATATGTCTTGCAATAGACCTTCTCTCTCTCAGGATTCCGGCAGCATAACCTCCCTATGCTTGAAGATTCTTACTATCACTCAGGACAAGCATAATCACAATTAGCATTACTCAAAAACTAGCTTGTCCAATGCATGAGGACAGACTTTTATAGATGAGGAAGGGAGGAAGATACAATGTACCAGGACACTCATTGTGGATTGACATTATCTCCGAAAAGCCACTGTGGATAGATGTCAAGGATAGATGATGACTCTCGACCTCTATCAGATGGATTTTATCCTCAAAAGACTTCGTGATCTGAAGGGAAAAAACATATGGGTGCGCGTTTGTCAAAAATCATTACCAAACTTGGTTGGCGCGAGTGTTGTTCTAAGACAGAGCGCCAATGGTCGCACCCCCTTTTGAGGATCTCAGTGATTGGCGCGGATAAGACACTGTGGACCCGCGCCAATGGAAAAAGGGCACTTTTCAGGGATAATTTGCAGAAGGTGTCTTCAGGGAACATGAAGTACATACTCAGGGGAACATAATGCAAGTGTTTTTAGACTATGTCACTGCTCACAGGTCCTGGAATGCGTCCTCCAATTTATGGAAACAGGGGTAACAGGGACGGTGACCAATGGTGACAAATTACTGTGTAACAACTAATCTGTGGCTAATAAGAAGAAAATAAGTAAACTGCTCTGAGCATAGAACATACCATAATTTAACATGGTATCAGAGCTGAGGTGAAGACAAAGCCCAAGAAAGAGCAAGAGCAAGAGCAATCACCGAAGAGAAGGTTGGCAAGGCTATCCTAAAACTTCATGGGGTCATCAACACTCTTCCCCGCCGAAGAGGCGCTCTATGAGAAGTCTGACTATCACAGATGGAAGATGTCTCTCGATCTGACTTTAGAAGATCAGGGAGTGTTGGACCATGTGAGAGGCAATATTGTTGCGCCTCCATCATATTCATTTGCTGCTACCAAAAGCAAATGGTCCAAGAGAGAAGTCAAAGCAAGGAATATCATCCGGGACTCTATCGACAAGCTCCTAGTGGCCTATGTTTCCGAGCAGACAACCTCCAAGGAAATCTACGATAGACTGGTGAGGCTATTTAAAGTTAATGATGCAAATCAAGTTTTGTTCCTTAGAAATAAGCTGAAGGAAATTAAGGAGGGAAAATATGAGAGTATGCAAGCATATTTCTGAAGGATCACCAAGATCAAGAATGATCTCCTATCTATTGGGGAAGTAGTTCCTGACAGGGAAATGACTATCACAACTCTTAGAGGACTGCCACTTGAATAGTATATATTCAGGGCTACTCTTCTCAACAATAATGTCATCCCAGGATTTGAGGAATTGATGGCTAGATGTATTCAAGAAGAGACAAGGATGGAATAGCAAGAAATGCCCACACTTAAAGTCCATCCCTTTGCATTTTCTTCTCATGTTAAAAGAAGAAACAATTCTGGGGCTAAATCCAAAGGAAAGGCTGGACCAAAGGGTGGAAGAAAAGGTTGATGTTACAATTGCAACAAAATGGGCCACTATGCGAGGGAGTGCCCTAATAAAAGGGACTCACACCATGACGATGACCAAAATCACTCTCAAGGCAATCAAAGGAATGGCAAGTCCAATGGCAGAGGTAAAAGAAATGTCGGAAATCAAGGAAGAAGACGACCCTTCAAGAAGGCAAGAAACTCCAAGTATGAATCTAATGTTATTAACAATAATCAAGATGAATATTGTCTACTAGCGGCCCTCTCTACTACTGCTCCCCTGGACTCGCTGGGAAATTGGCTTATTGATAGTGGTGCCTCAAGGCACTTCACTGGCTACAAAGAAGCTCTCTCCAATCTGATAGAAAAGGAGACCAACCTGGAAATTGTTCTTGGGGACAACGCAAAATATCCCATGAAAGGCGTAGGGAATGTCACTCTTCAATTGAATCAGGGTAATACAATTCATTTGCAAGAAGTCCTATATGTACCTAATCTAAAAAAGAACCTGGTGTCCGTTTCAGCAATGGAGGACAAAGGCTACAAGGTAACCTTCATTGATGGCAAGGTACGTGTATGGAAAAATAATTTTAAGGAAGTTTTCACTCTTGAGTTTCGAGTCAATTCATTATATCAAGTCGGAGGAAGTCCGCTGGGTGTCATGTCTTGTGACACATCACTTCAGTGCGAACTATGGCATCAAAGGTTTGCTCACCTTCATTATAAATCTCTACCCAATGCAAGACAAATGGTGACAGGGATGCTCGAGTTCCAAGTAGAGCAAGAAGGTGTATGTCCTGGATGTGCCGAAGGGAAGCTCAAAAGGGGACCATTCCCCTCAAGCCAAAGCAAGACCCAAAGCAAGATCTCTAATATATTGCTGTTGGTTCACTCAGACATATCTGGTATGATGCCAGTGAACTCTTTGGGAGGATATTTATATTACCTCACTTTTACAGATGATTATTTTCACAAGACCTAGATATATTTCTTGAAAAATAAGGATGAAGTGTTCACTTGGTTTCATCACTTCAAAGCCTTGATCGAGAATCAAACTGAAAAGAAGATCAAGATCTTAAGGACTGATAATGGGATTGAGTATGAATCCAATGAGTTCCATGACTTTTGCAAAGAGGCTGGCATTAAGAGGGAGACTACAACACCATATACTCCTGAGCAGAATGGTCTGGCGGAAGGGAAGAATCGTATGATTGTGGAAGTTGTCTGTGCTATGCTCCATGATCAAAGACTTCTGAAATTTCTATGGGCCGAAGCTGCGAATACCATCGTATATGTGAAAAACTAATGCCCTCATCGAGCATTGGGTTCCAAGACTCCCGAAGAGATGTTCACTGGTAAGAAACCTGACGTATCTCATTTTATACTTTTTGAAAGTCCGATATATTTTCATGTGCCGAAGGAGAAGAGGAATAAATTGGGTGCATATGCAAAGAAAGGAATCTTCGTGGGCTATAGAAAAAGCACTAAGGGCTATAAAATCTATGTGGCTGGTCAAAGGGAAATCAAGATTAGCCATGATGTCACCATTGACGAAGATATGGCTCTTAACAAAGTTGACAATCTTCCTAGTCAAAGGGGATCTAAAGAAGCTAACACTAGGGAACCAAAGGAAAAGGAAGATGAGACGATGCCTGATGTGGAAGATGCTATGGATCCTATTGATCCCCCTCCGCAAGAGCCTTCCTCTTCTAGGAAGAGGCCTTCATGGTTTAGGTGGACACTTGATGATGCTGAAGGGCATGTTGCACTGAGGGGAACCTTCCGGGAAAGTAAGAAGTCGACTAGGTATTAGGTATACTTGACCATCATGGGCACGATCATCCAAAATGAGCCTTCGTCATTCATAGAAGCATCAAGTATGGAAGGATGCTATGATTGAGGAATATGAGTCCATCATGAAAAACGATGGCTGGGATGTGGTCTGCAAACCCCTGGACAAAGCAGTTGTCACTTCGAAATGGCTTTATAAGATAAAGCATGCAGTTGATGGAAGTGTGGAAAAGTATAAGACTTGTTTTGTCTTTTGTGGCTTCTCTCAGAAGGAAGGTATAAACTATGATGGAGATATTTGCATCTGTTGCCCGATATACCACCATACACTCGATCATAGCCCTTGTTGCTTCACAAGGATGGAACCTACATCAGATGGATGTCAAGACCGCGTTCTTGCATGGTTCGATCAAAGAGGAGGTCTATGTGGAGAAACCCGAAGGATTTGAGATTCATGATCAAGAATCTTATGTGTGCAGTTTGAAGAAGGCTCTCTATGGGCTGAAGCAAGCACCCCGAGCGTGGTATGAGAGGATCGATAGCTACTTGATGAAGTTGGGATTCACTAGGAGTGAAGCCAAACCTAACCTTTACTTTAAGGTTGAAGATGACAATCCTCTCATACTGGTGATGTACGTTGACAACTTATTTCTAACAGGTGCAGACCTTCTCATTCACAAATGTAAGAGGAAGTTGGCTTCAGAATTTGAGATGAAGGACCTAGGACTGATGCACTATTTCCTAGGACTAGAAGTTTGGCAGAAGCCAGGGGAGATTTTCCTATTTCAAGGAAAATATGTGGTGAAGATATTGGAGAGATTCGGTATGGTGCACGACAAACCCGTGACTATCCCGATGGAGCTTGACTTCAAGAAGTTAAGCGGTAGTGCTGCCGGACCTGTTTTACGAAATGCTAGTGAGTATCGTCAACTCATCGGAGCATTGATGTTCTTGGTGAACTCTCGTCCGGATATATGTTTTGCAGTCAACACGTTGAGTCAACATATGGTTGAGCCTCACCACTCACATTGGATTGGTGCCAAGAATCTATTGAAATATCTTCGTGGCACAATCACTCATGGATTGAGATACATTGCCGAAGATGTGAGATTACATGGATATACTGATGCTGATTGGGCAGGCAGTATGGTGGACTGAAAGTGCACTTATGGGTGTTGTTTCTCTTTGGGATCTGCCTCGATATCCTGGATGAGCAGGAAGCAGAAGTCGGTGGATTTGAGCACCGTCGAAGTAGAGTACACTGCTGCTAGTATGGCCTCTTGTGAGGCGGTCTGGTTGTGAAAGCTCTTTAGTGAGCGGTTTGGATTTACATTGGATACCACCGTAATCTTGTGTGACAACTAGAGCGGGATTCGTTTATCAGAGAATCCCGTATTTGATAGTCGCTCCAAACATATCGATATTTGGTACCACTATATTCGGGATATAGTGCAGTGGGGAGCAATAAGGCTCCAACATATTGGTATAGATGAATAGGTTGTCGACATTTTGACGCAACTCCTGGGAAAGGTCAAATTCTTGACTTTCCGATAACGACTTGGTGTCATTTAGAGACCCTCTTATGAGGGTCGAGTATGATGTATTGAGCTCTGGGAGCTCCAGGGAGGCACGAGGTAATTCTTGGAGCGACGTGCGACCACAGGGCGACTCACCATCCCCTGGTGGTGCACTATGTACATGGTGAAAGGTTCAACCTTCCCCTTAACACCCCTTGATTAGTTCCCCTATGGGCCAAGATGATTAGTTCTATATGGCAATTGTGGAACATGATGATTAGTTCTCCTGTGGGCCAGGATGATTAGTTCTTCGTGGCGACTGTGGACAAGATGATTCATTCTCCTGTGGACAAGATGATTAGTTCTCCTCTCGAGGCATCCTACCCATGCAGTCTGGTACTCATGGGAACTGCCTCACATCTGATCAATGAGTAGGGAAATGGGGTTAGGGACCATTAATAGTACTATTGATGGATGCATCGTTGTATCTACCGTACCCCTTATGCTGTGATGACCTCCATTCATCTGGGATCAATGATACTGATCTGGGATCAGTGAGAGTGGTATGACACACTCTGAGACTAACTTCAGGTTAGTGGAGGATGGTATGATACATCCTCGATCATTTCTTCTTCTTCATAGTTTGAGTAGAGCAGAGCAGGGCCAAGTAGTGCAGGTTAGTGCATTTGATGGCTGGGATAGTAGTGATGGTCAGACAGATTGAAGATGGAGTTCTCCTTAGTTGAGAGGGAGTGTTAAAATAGGGCCAAACTCCATGTGGGTCACCTCATTTATGGCAGCTGATATTTTTCCTAGATTCCTCTTGTCGAGAGGTGTAGGATTGATCTAAAGATCATCCGATTCCGACAAGTATTTATGGAGATATGAATTCATTTGTATTTACTTGACAAATTGTTAAGGTCGGCCAATAGTTAAATGTGTGGCACACATGCCCAGTGAATCATATAAATACAAAAGAGGTTGATTCATTTTCTCATCATCTCATCTCACTCATTCTTCTCTCTCTCTCCTTAGCTTTGGGTTATACAAGGAGCAACTCACACGTGGGAAGGAGGAGGATGCATTAGGGCAAGGAGGACGTTGAAAGGAGGACACAGAACTGTTGAAGGTCTCTTTAACTTGCGTTGACCAAGTGTTGGCTCATCAAGGGCGCGATTTTGGTGTGGTTGCCTCTCTTAGGCAGGCTGCAGATTTTGGCACAAAAATCGAGGCAATCTGTCCACAAGTTTGACCAGCGTTGATTGCCCTAGTTTTGGGCAGCAGGTTGACTTCAGTCAACAATAGTTTGAATGTGTTTTTGGGGCTGTTCAAGGGCTGCTTCTTTAGGCTGTTCGAGGGCTAGTTGACCGGTAATTGACCAAGCATATTGGAGGTCAATTTCAACTCGTTTGACCAAGTTTGACTTTGTTGATATAGGGTTTGCTGCTGCTGATATAAAAGTACAGAATTCTGATTTTGTACTATTTCTCTTTGCTAAACTATTGAAGATAAAAGAAGATTTTATCAAAGGGTTTCCCTGCATTGGGGTTTGTCCCTGGCTAGCCGCCACATCTTGTGTCTCTTGTCTTGGCTTGTTTTCTGTTAATTGTTTAATGTTTTATCTGCACTTTACTTAATATGTGATTGCTAATCTGTGGCCAATAAAAAGAAAAGAAGTAAACTACTCTAAGCATAGAACATACCATAATTTAACACTCCCTCCATAAAAAAAGTCATAATTTCATTGTGCAAACCACATTGAAATTACATTCGCCATTGTGCCCTGTGACATAACTATCTATCTAAAGATAGACAAAAACCAACCCAAACTTGGTTGTAATCCAAAATAAGCGTTCTACAACTAGCTATCATAATCTCAGTGATCAAAAAGCTAAGAAGGTACAAAATATGTAGTTATAGTTTAAACCATACAAAACAACACCAATAGCCCACGGTCCAAATCATACATATATATCAAAATAAGAGCCTACCAACTAGAATGTTTTAAAATTCCAGAAGATCAATCATTAGAAATAATGGAAAAGAGAAATAACTAAAAGAAAGGGATATGGAAATATCCTGTTTAAGTGTCCATCTGAATCCTCCCAGATAAACAATCTGTCAGCATCAAGAGAGAAACCTGTTGTGAAATCAATGCGAGTAGGATTAGGGTTAGATTTCTCTTTCTAGATAATTACTTGTGAATTATGTTGGCTTCTTTTATTTATTTGCTATATTATATTTCATTAATAAATTAACAAATTATGTGTGCACAAAGATCACAAAAACAAAAGACACAAGACACAAGATGTAGGTACTCTGCCAGGGCAAAACCCCTATCTAGGGGAAAAACCAGTCAAAATCTCTTCCTTCAATAGTGTTCCTTGAGACTCTTCAACGTAGACAAAGACCTCTTCCACACCAAGCCAACCTCTCCTTCTTCGACCCAATCTTCGACCTAGTAGAGACAACACTTTGATCCCAACAACTTTGACTTGGCAGCGTCCGATATCAACAGCGACTTTGACCTTGACTAGGAGACTTCGATATCCTAAACTAGCCCACACGAGAGAGAGAGAGAGAGAGAGATGACCAAACTCACACTCGTTTTAGTCTCTTCCTTCAACTTTGCACTTTTCCCAGCTTCCAGCTTATGATATCGAACTATGTGTGAGAAAGTGAGATGCTCCAAATGAAGTCGATCTGCCTTGTATATATAAGCTTCCAATGAGGTCGAATTGCCTTCCTTGAGGCCAACTTGGTGTGGAGGTTACATAATTCATTTTTGACTAAAAATTAATCCGTTTTACATCGTTCGAAAGCCCAAGAAGGGTCTCATAAAATATACAATGACTCTACTGACTCTTTATTAATCTTAGAAGTCCACAATGGGGACTTTGACTAATAAAATAATGACCCAAGCATGCAACCCATGCTTTAATAAGTCATTATAACAATAATAATTTTTTTTTGACAAATACATTTTTTGAAGACCGAACCTAGTTACATTTTTCAACACTCCTTAACTAGGGAGGTATTCATACAGAAGATATCAAACTATATGAACTATGAAGAGTTTAGGCACCACAATGTCGTGGACTAGATTCCTGAGTAGGGAAATCTATCCAAGGTCTCTCGACAATTTAGGCACCGCAATGCCACAGACTAGATTCCTGACCAGGGCAATCTATCCAAGTGAGACAAAATAAGCTATATCAACTAAACCAAGCATGCCTCTAAAATATTCAAACTTCTTATTAGGAAGAAACTTCGTTAGTGTATTAGCTACTTGATCGTCTATTGGGACATACTATAGTTTCACGATCCCATCCTGCACCAAGTTCCTAATATAATGGAACTTATTATTGATATGTTTCGTCCTAGCATGAAACACGAGATCTCCGGATATCATGATACAACTTTGATTATCACAATTAATCACAATAGGATATAGAGGCTTCTTGAACAAATCCGTCAGAAGCTTCCTCAACCATACAACCTCCTTTCCTACTTCATAGGCAACCACGTACTCTGCTTCATCACTACTAAAAGCAACACGATCTTGCTTTCTAGTTATCCATGAGATCATGACAGATCCCAAACTAAAGCATCTTCCAGTAGTGCTTCTTCCATCGGTCTCACTGTCACCCCAATCGGAATCTGTGAAGTCAATCAACTTGACTTCCTTGCTATTGTACTTTAGGCAGTGATGTATCGTATCACGAAGATATCTCAATATATGTTTGGCAACTATCTAGTGATCATGACGAGGCTCCAACTGAAACCGACTGAGGATGTTCAAAACAAAGCATATATCCGACCTAGTATTTACTAGATACATCAGAGAGCTTACCAACTAACGATGGGAGGTAGGATCCATCGGAGCTCCTCAACTTCTTGAGATTGGTGATCATAGGAGTAGTCATGGGCTTGGAATCCATCATCCCAAATTTCCGCAACAACTTGATGATGTACTTTCCTTGCCCCAAATATATCTCCCCAGGATTTTTCCATACTTCCAGACCTAGGTAATAGTGCATCAATCCTAGATCCTTCATCTCAAATTCAGCTGCCAACATCTTCTTACATTCTTGTATTCTTCTCTCCACACCTATGATGAATAGATCATCCACATACAATAGAATAATGACTGGCTCATTATTCACAACCTTGATGTAGAGATTTGGATCAACGAAACTCTTCACGAACCCAATTCTTAGAAGGTATGCATCCATTCTTGCATACCATGCCCTAGGAGCTTGCTTCAAACCATACAGGGCCTTCTTGAGTCTACAAACACAAGTATCCTTACCATATACCTCAAATCCTTCAGTTTGCTCAATGTGTACTTCTTTATTGATGGTCCCATTCAGAAATGTTGTCTTCACGTCCATTTGATGGATGTTCCATCCCATTGTAGCAGCGAATGAAACCAAAGATCTAATGGTGGTATACCTTGCAGTGGGTGCAAAGGTTTTTTCATAATCTATGCCTTCCTTTTGAGAGAAACCCCTTGCAACAAATCTGGTCTTGTATTTATCTATGCTTCCATCAACAACGTGTTTGATCTTGTAGATCCATTTTGAGGTAACAACTGATTTGTCACTAGGTCTAGGAACGATTTCTCAAACCCCATTCTTCATGATGGATTTATATTCTTCCTGCATAGCTTTCTTCCATACTTTTTGATGAGAAACTTCTTCAAATGTAGATGGTTTTGCTTCAATTTGTCTTGTCATATATGCAACATATCCAGAATATCTCTTTGGCCCTTTTCTTTCCCTAAAGGTTCCTTTCATAGCTCCATGGCCTTCAACATCTTAAAGAGTAACTTTTAACCAATTTGGCATCTTCCTTGTGCTTGGCATGACCACAGATTGAATATGCTCACTTGGTCCTTCTTCTTCCTCTTGAATTGTAGAAGGGTTGTCGGGTTGTACTTCTTCTTCTTCTTCAAATATGTGTAGATCTTCATCATCAAAATCAATAGGAATATCCTTCGATCTTTTGTAGGTTTGATTCTCATCGAATATAACGTCCCTGCTTACTTCAATGTGTCTCCATTGATGTAGATTCTATATGCCTTTGAGGAGAGACTATAGCCAATAAAGATCCCTTTGATGCTTGTAGAATCCAACTTCTTTTGTTTGTCCCTTGGAACATGGATATATGCAAGACTCCTAAAGATTCAGAGATGGTCCACACTTGGCTTCTTTCATGTGAATGCTTCCTCGGGTGTCATATTATAAAGAATTCTATGAGGACTTCTATTTTGAATACATACGTCTGTCATTGTTGGTTCTCCCCATAGAGACTTTGGAAAGTCTTGATCAAGTAGCATTGTTCGTACACCTCCTTTAATTGTCTTATTCTTTCTTTCGGCCACTCCATTTTGTTTGAGATAGTAGGGAACAATAAGCTCCCTCTTAATTCCTGCTTCTTTATAATATGCAACCAATTCTTTAGAAGTGTATAACCCACCATTGTCGGATCTCAATTTTTTTTTATCTTTCTCTTGGTTAGGGTTTCCACTTCGCATCTAAACTCCTTGAATTTCTCAATACTTCATCCTTTTTCTTGAGAAGGTAGAGCCATGTCTTTCTAGAGTGATCATCAATAAATGTTACATAGTAAAGGTGAATTCCAAGTGATTTGTTAGACATGGGTCCACACACATCAAAATGTATGAGGTCTAATATTTCTTTAGACTTTGTTTCACTATTTGAAAATGGTTTTCTTGTATGTTTTACCAAAGAACATCCCTTGCAAACTCCTTTATGATCTTCTTTGATATCATGGATGCCATGAACTAGATTTTTAAGAGTAGGAATGAATTTGTAGTGAAGATGACCATATCTTCTATGGCATAGCTCAATAGAAGAGATTTCCATATGAACTAGGGCTTGAGGAGGTGGTGTAGTGACTCTATATAAACTTCCTTCACGAACTCCAAGAACCCTAGCTTTATCAATACTTGAATCCTTTCGACAAACCATGACCTTTCCATCAACAAAAGAAACTCTATCCCATTTATCTTCTAAGCAAGAAATTGAAAGCAAAGTCTTTTTCAAACCAGGAACATATAATATGTTGTTGAGATGTATTTTTGCTCCATTCTCCAGCTTCAAAGATGTTGATCCCAGGCCTTTAGCAACATAGCTTTTGTTGTCTCCTAATTCCACTACATGGGAAGATGGTTCCTTTGATAGAGTTAGTAGTTATTTACTTTCCCCTGTCATATGCCTTGATGCTCCACTGTCAATGATCCATGGATTATCATCATTGAGTGATCTTGTAAGTGCAACTAAGAACCCTTGACTTTTGACCTTGTTGAATAAGTAGTAGACAATCTTCTTGATCCATCTTCCTGTAGAATTGAATCCCATTCCTATCATAGAGGGAGTAATCATTTCCTTCAAGCCAACAGAGTGATCTTCAATCTTCTTTGATCGTAGCTTTAAGACCATGTTAAAAAATCAATGCTAGTAGGATGAGGGTTAGATTTCTCTTTCTAGATAATTATTTGTGAATTATGTTGGCTTCTTTTACTTATTTGTTATATTATCTTTCATCAAGCAATTACCAAATTATCTGTGCATGAAGATAACAAAAATAGAATACACAAGATGTAGGCACTCTGCTAGAGAAAAGTCCCTATCTAGGGGAAAACCCAGTCAAAATCTCTTCAACAGTTTTCCTTGAGACTCTTCAATCTAGACAAAGACCTCCTCCACACCAAGGCAACCTCTCCTTCGATCCAACCTTCAACCTTGCAGCAACAACACTTCGACCCCAACAACTTTGACTTGGTAGCTTCCGGCATCAGTGACAACTTCAACCTTGACTAAGAGACTTAGATCTCTTAAACTAGCCCACACGCGAGAGAGAGAGAGAGAGAGACCCAAACTCCAATTTTGTTCTTCCCTTCATCCTTGACCAAACTCGCACTCCTTTTAGCCTCTTCCTTCAACTTCACAATTTTCCCAGTGTCTAGCTTCAGATATCAAACTATGTGTGAGAGAGTGAGATGCTCCAAATGAAGTTGAATTGCCTTGTATATATAGGCTTCCAATGAGGTCGAATTGCCTTCCTTGAGGTCAACTTGATCTTTTTGAGGCCGACTTGGTGTGGAGGTCACATAATTCATTTTTACTCAAAAATAATTCTTTTTACATCATTCGAACGCCCAAGAAGGGTCTCATAAAATATACAAGGACTCTAATGACTCTTTATTAATCCTAGGAGTCCAAAATGGGGACTTTGACTAATAAAATGATGACTCAAGCATGAAAACCATGCTTTAATAAGTCATTGTAATAATAATAAAAATTCTTTTGACAAACACATTTTATGAAGACCGAACCAAGTTACATTTTTCAACAAGACCAACCTTCCACACAAGTGCAAACCATTGGCCAATTGATTACTTTCCCTATAAATTCATTGAAATGTGATAGCAGGAAAAACATCCTCGATTAAGGAAATCCCCTCAAAGTTGGATCTCATAAAGAAGATCTACAAAGGGAAACTCCCTTACATCCATTTGATCATCTGCTAGGAATCACCAAATATTTGAATCTTGTTTACCCCTTTTTCTATGGTGAGCATAAGAGTAGGTTTCAAAGGCATGAGCCCTGCATAATTGTTTGTGCCCCTTCGCAATAAAACCTTGAATTTCATCACATCCGTCATTAATGAATAACACCCCTCTTGCTCCACCAAGCTTAGACTCACTTTGGACTACTCCATCAAAGTATGCCCTGCACCTGATTTGTCAATCACTTCCTCCAGATATGTTGATTCTCCTAATTTTGTTGAAATTATGATGTTCTATGTTGAAATAATTACTTATTCCAAAAATTTATTTCTATTGCAATATTGGTTAAACAATTGTAGATAGAACGTAAACCAAATGCATAATAGAAGACAACCAAGAACAGAATGAGACAGAGAATTTAGGTCAAGTGACCAGGGAAAAACCCACAAGGGGAATGCCCAACCAGATTCTTCTTCTTTTAGATATCAATTGTTTAGTAGAGATACAAAGTACAATGAGAGGTCATGAGAATGAGTAAGTTCACCCAAATCTGAACAAGTTGTAGCATGAAGATCACTGGTAGCAACAATGGATGCAAACACTGAATCAACCATCCATTCAACTAAATCAACACTGAAACACTGAATCAACCTTAACTCACCAAGTTATGCTCTTACTCTCCAAGTCTCCCTTTGTCTCACACAATCTTCTTAAAGTCTCTCCAAGTCTCTCTCTATCTCACACAATCTTGTTAAAGTCTCTCCAATTCTCTGTCTCTCCAGTTCAAGTTCTTCTTTCATAATGCACAAGTAGTAGTAAGGTTAGAAGACATGAGACACATATATAGGAGGAGCAACAAATTTTTGTCATAAAGGAGGAGAAATACACATGCCTTGAGGAAGAGTAGCATATGCCATTTAGGGGAGTGTAACTCATGCCATTAAGGAGATAAACACAATCCTTAGTAACTTATGCCATTAAGTAGAGGTACACATGACTTAGTTAAGGAGAGTGTAACATATGCATTAAAAATAGCGTAAGAGGAATCTTTTATGACATGCCTTTAATGAGTGCAAGAGGAATATGCCATGTCTTTAATGAGAGTGTAAGAGAGAGTGTAACATATCATTAAGAGAGTCCCGGATGCGGGTGGTTATTAGTTATAAAAGGTTTATGGCTCGTCAGCAGGGCAAGTGTCCGCCCGGACAAGCCACGTACACCAGGAGGACTCGCCCTAAATGTCACAGCACGCAGCATTTAAGAATGAAGGTTATGGCTCATGGCAGAAGCGTCCCTTCGACATTAACTGCTCGCCTTGATAACTGGAACATGGCACTTCAACGCCACAGGTTCTCGGACATTCTCCTGCATTTTACGTTTGCTCCTGCTCTGGTCTTGAGGGAGGTGGCGGTGGCTCACTGTATTGGCTCCTATTCGGGTTCTGAGAGCGACTGTGGCGGTTCAGAGGCCTTCGATTCGGGCAATTCGGGGGCATACCCGCAGTCTGGTAAAGAGATTGGGAGCTTGGCGGTGGTGCAAACCTGCTACCCGCAGTCTGGTTTAAGGTTTGGGAGTCTGGTTCTGAGAGAAACTACGCGTGAGCATACTTGCTACCCGCACAATTCCAGCATGCAGCGAGAACGCCAACAAGGAATCAGTAGGCGTGGAAGTTATAGTGGCAGGGCCTCGTCTCAGAGGCATGCCCCCTCTCCCTCCTCCTCAATTGAAG
The DNA here is from genome assembly GCA_031772625.1 of Pinus tabuliformis. Taxonomy (NCBI): domain Eukaryota; kingdom Viridiplantae; phylum Streptophyta; class Pinopsida; order Pinales; family Pinaceae; genus Pinus; species Pinus tabuliformis. The sequence goes on along the minus strand of CM062820.1, from coordinate 79,444,208 downwards.
TTTCTTCTGAGCGCAGACGAACCAGGGGAAGGCCTCCGGGCAGAGGAAGAGCGGCAGAATTTCAAGAGCGGATGGAATGTGGGCACTCTGAGCACCCAATGGTAAGATACCGCATTCCATGCACATTGTCTAATTCCACTTTCTTTGTAACGGTTTCGGTGGAGCACTGCAGCAATCCATGGGGTGAAGATGAGGCTCCTCGTGCCAGCCCTCCGCGGATTCCTGGGATGGCACCCACAGTTGACATGCAACTTCCCGCCATTGACATTCTGCGCCCTGTTCAAGACAGCCTCTCCCCAGATCCTGGAGCAGGCCCAAGTGAACCTGTGCAGCGCAACGTTGGAAAGGACATCCACCAGCCTCCCCGTTGCAAGATGGAGGACGACCCGCACTCCACTGATGATGAATAGTACGCCCAGCTTCGCGCTCCAGGTTTCTCAGCAAGGAATTTTCTCTTTGTCTGCTCCCACCGTTATCTTATATGTGTCTGCACTTTGTCATTATGTACCTCTGTTCTTCTCTGTTACAGTGTCGGCTATCTACAGTTGTTTCAGAATCCATGTGTTTCAGTCTCAGCTAAATATGTATGTCGGTCTCATGAATGTCGATCTGGTATCAGTCTTTTGTAATCCTGGAAATGAATATTCCTGAGTCTACTGTCAGTCCTAAGACAGGAATTACAGGGCCTCGGCTCTGTTGTAATACTGCTGATGTAATTTTTGCTTTTGCTGTAATATAATAGCTCAGTCTTATTTAGAAAAAAAAAAAAAAAGCATATCATTAAGAGAGAGAGAGAGTTACGTAGTGCCATGAGAGTCATCAAGGAGAGGGGTGAAGTGATTGAGGTGAAAAATGTAAGGTGACTCGTAATTCCTTTTAATAATAATATCATAATATCGTAAAGGATAATGATAATAATAATAATAATATTGATGATTGAGGCGATATTGAACTATTGGGATTGATTAATGATAAGCTAAGTGATTTTACTTCAACTATACTTGACTACCAATAGGTGTAAGGTGATTTACTATTTTTGGAAAGTCATACTTGAGATGATAGAGATGACTTTCTATTTTTAAAAAGTCACTCCAGAATTGTTAGGAATGATATTTTATTTAAGGAAATTCATCCTTGAGTTGCCAATTTTCAACACCCCTCTCAGCGAGGAAGGAATTTCTTTCTGCAACAAAGATCTTTGCTTTCTATGCTCATCTTTATTTTTTCTCCTTTGGAACAATGATGTCTCAATCTAATGAAGAAAAATCATCATTGGGGGAATTCATCTATCACCCTATATCCATTGATCTTCCCAGCTTGACACAGACTTGGGGGGATTACCACTTGTCAACACATGACAAGGATTACGTACAACCAAACTTTACCATAAGAGTCATGTGGTAGAACACCTGCATCCATAGAATTTTGGGGGATTACCACTTGTCAACACATGACAAGGATCGTGCATAACCAAGTCTCATCTCTGCTTGGGGGGATTACCACTTGTCAACACATGACAAGGATCACACACAACCAAGCTTTACCACACCCATTGGCTAGATGGGTGATAATCCCAACAAGCCCAACTTGTGGGTAGGATGCATACTAGGGTATACTCTTGGAAAGCCCTGGACTTGATGGCAGGGGGGGTTACCACTTGTCTACACATGATAGGGATCACACACAACCTACAATTAAGAGTTCCCTCAACCCCAGGAGCTCTCCTGACCCCATTCCCAACTTGTGAGCTCAAACAAGAGGGAAGAGCATAACTCAGTGTTTTTGATCATCCATGACCGCCCCATCAAGAAGGGTCACATCCGTCAGTCCAAGTTGCTCTCTGAATACCAAGAACTTCCCTTTCAACAAAGGCTTGGTAAGTATGTTAGTTATCTAATCATGAGTTGCAATATGGAGTCTCACTGCTCCTCTCTGCACCATATCCTAAATATAGTGACATTTAATCTCAATGTGCTTGAACTTGTCATGGAACACGAGATTTTCCACAAGTCTAATACCACTCTTATTATCACAGTAATTTATTGTTGTATCTAGTACCTGCTCAAACAACTCTCCAAAGAGCTTCATTAGCCATACTTCCTCACAACTAGCCATGCTAGCAACAATGTACTTAACTTCAGCCATGCTAAGGCCTACATGCTTTTGTTTTCTGCTCATCCAAGATATCATGGTAGATCCCAAGCTAAAGCAACATCTATATGTGCTCTTTCTGTCAGCAGAGTTATTGGCCCAATCAACGTCAGAGTTCACATCTCTGGTAGTATATCTCAATCCAATATTGATGGTTCCATGCATGTATCTCAACACATGATTTGCAACAATTTAGTGTGCATGTGATGACTTAATCATATATTGGTTCTGAGTATTGACCGCAAAACATGTCTAGTCTAGTGTTCACTAAGAACATCTGTGCCCCAATCAAATGTCGATTCTCAGAAGGATTTGTCAAATCAGGACCTGCAACTTCACCACACAACATTTTGAAATTCATTTCCATTGGTGTATTCATGGACTTACTGTTACACAGTAATTTGTCACTGTCTCCCTGTCAGTCTCCCTACTATGGCATGAATTCCATTTAATCATGCTCCTGCTCTCTGATCTAGCCAAATGACCCACTTTGCCAAAGTTTATTTGATTAGCGCGACTGTTTTTAAAATAACCGCGCTGACTGGCGGATGATAGTGCAACTGATGCGCTGCCAGCGCGGAAGCACACGGGTTTTCCGCGCTGGTCGAATTTCATGAGCCAGTGCACCACATGCTTGTATTAAGCCGCGCTGACACAGCCTGCTCCGTTATTAAGATGCGCTGTCAGCGCTCCAGTCCAGTTATACACCCGCGCTGATCCAGTTTGGGCGAATTTGTTCTAACAGCCAGCCTTCCAGATAACTCCAGACCTGGTTGTTGGCCTTGTGAGTATCGTCCTCCCTTCTATGGCATGTCTGTTCGTCATTTGAAACCACCTTCCTTGAAGATAAGTTCATCCTCCCACCATTCATGGAGACTCCTTCTCCTATTTAAACCTCTACCATTGCCATGAGCAGCTAGTTTTTGATTGTGTGGAGTTTATAGTGTTCAGATTGCTGCTACTAGTAGGTAGTTGGTGTGATAAGTGTGGAATTGCTAGATAGCTTAAGGAAGGTTGTGAAGTGTTGCTTGTGTGAGAGAGAGTTCTTGTCTTGGGAGATCTATCTCTAAGGGTGAATGCTTAAGAGACTTGCTGGCTGGACCCTCTTGAGAAGGATTCGACGTCAGAACATTTGGTTGTACTCTTCTCTGTTATTGATTAATAATAGATGACTACTATTATGGTTCCATTCTCATTTGTCTTTGTAATGGTTAATGTGAATTACGTCCTTTCTGACTGATGTATAATTGCTTTTATTAGATTTCACGCTTGTGTTTGTCTTTCTCTTCGTGTGTGCAGGTGTCTATCCGCGGAGATCGTGGAGGATCGTGACCGGCCAGAGCGAAGGAGCGAGAGCGGCATCTCTTCATCAAACAATAGCGTTGGAATCCAAGTAGGTGTCCATTGCCTACCTTTTACTTGCAATTAGGAACTTGCATAGTAGCATTGACTGATTGTTGCTAGACCCGTTCTGGGCTAGTAGGGATCGCCTCTATCCGTAGAGGGGATTTACCTCTCCAACAATTTGGCGACTCCGCTGGGGAGCTGGCCTTTGTCTCTTTTTGTTCATTCTTGTTTTGAGTTTGATTGTTCCTCTCTTTTCAAAGATCAGGGGTTAGTCCTCTGCTTTTAACCTTCCTGGTTCAATCTGGGAGGTGATTAAATTGTTTAAAGAGTTATTGCCTTGGTTTGGGAGCTTTTGGCTTGTTTGTGCTTGTTTTTTAGCCTCAGCGCGGTTTATATCAAAACAGTCGCGCTGACAGCGCATAGCTATTTCTTTGACTCCGTGGTCATCGTGCTTGTACACTTAACAGTCGCGACGATTCTGAAAAACGAACCAGCGCGACTAATCCGTGTGCTTCCGTGCTGACAGCGCTTTGTTGCTACGCGTGACTTCTGGTCAGTGCATTGTTGCTGAGTGTTACCCGCGCTGATCCTGTAGAATTCAATTTGTTTCAAATTTGCTTCCTGAGCCTGTTGGTTTGACTGTCCCCTACTTTTTCCACCTGGTTTATGACTTGGTTTTCATTGTTTGAACTATAAAGCATTCGCTTGCGAAGTCTTGTCGGGCGAATCCTGTTTTGTGTCCGATGACCTAGTGTTATCGTCCCGTTTTCGCTGGATTGATTTTGTTTTATCACTCGTTCACAAAGATTCGTTGCTACTTGCCTTTGCTTTTGCGGGAACCTTCCCTTTTTGCTTTCTTTGCTTGGTTGTTTAGGTGATTGTCATCGAACCGGTCTTTGGATTGTTTCGATTACTTTTCGCTACCCAGACACGGATTACAATTGCTTGGGTTCAACCGGCTCTTTTCACGCTTGTTGTGTTTTTCATTGAGTGATTTTGTTTCTCTTTACTCGGTGTTGTTGTCTCTCAAAATTCATTTTAAGTGCATTGTGCCATTGAAAAAGAAATCAAACTAATATCTTTTGCATTCAATAGTTAAATGGGAAAAAGAGCATTTCATTGATTTGTGTTCTCAAAAGAAAAGTCTCATTTCTTTGCCATTAGCTGCATTAGGTTATTTGATTGATTGAGTTCATTTTGTTTGATTGAAAACTCTTAACCCTTTCTTAGTTAGAATTCATCGAACAAAATGATGTTCTTTGGCATATAGTTTGCATCTAGGTAATTGTGAGAGATCACACGATAAGGCCTGAAACCGAAACTTAAACTCAAGATCAACCATAAAATAAACTGAATAAACCTAAAAACGCATTGGAACTTAACGCAAACATCTAGAGGTCTAGGTTAGAGACGTGTTCCGGCGTCTTTAAACATAGTCACTATTGTTTCACATTACGGTTGGGTGATTCCTCCTTCTGTGACTCGATAGTGGTCTAACACGGACTGTGCTCCCACGTACCGTCGTGTATATAGGGAGACCCCACTAGGCTTTTATCCTTGATCCATAGGAAACCGAGTCTGCCGCCTTGTGAACCGTAACGCACCGAACACAGCATTCGGGAAGATTGACTGCAGTACGGAAAGTCCTTGGTTCTCATACGATTGCCAAGGTGTATAAGCAGTTTTACGGATTGCTTGGTAAACCCTTTACCTAGAGTCTCTAAAGCAGTCACTTTTGATCCTTTTCGGACTCCCTAAAAGAAAAGGTGCCAGTGAGCGTCTTGTCACTTCGTGCTCATTAAACATTCGAAGGAGACTAGAGTCATCTTTTCGTCCTTTTCTCGACTCTTGAAACATGAAAAGGTCAAGTTTAGTTCCTGTGTCTTAAAAATTTATTCGGCCGCGATAACATTACCTGATTAGATCTTGTGTGCGTTAGCTTGAGTAGGGTCTTTATCGTTAGTTTCCTTTAGGTTTTGTGTGGGGTTTGGCATCCTGGCTGACCCGTCAACTCCCGGTCCAAGTGATCAAGGTTCTCCATCTTCTGTCGCTCCTGAGGTACCAGTTGTAAGCGATACTCTTCCTGTTATCCCGAGTATCCAGCCTATCAACGTACGCGCCCCGGGCGACGAGGATTACGAAGAAGATTGGAACCCTATCTGGGAGCCGGACGAGGACGATATTCCTGTTACCCCTCCTGGTATGTCGTCTCCGATGTCTACTTCCCACATGGATGAGACATCTCCCAGTGCAGGTGAGACACCCGTGGTGTCGAATATTGACACTCCCATCCCAGCTACTTCTCCACTCCCCCCACGATATCAGTCGATGCGGTATATAATAGCTGCCAGGAATCCTGCTACGACTATATGGGATCCTCATGTCATTGCCACCACGGAACCCTTTGTTTCACAACCCCATACTACACCTGTTACCTCAGTTCCCACGAACCCAACCGTTCGTGTAGCATACTCGACTCCGGTCGTCAGTGCAGTGACAGCGTCTTCATCTACAAACAGTGGTGCTGGTCCCTCTCACGGTCAAGTGAGTAATGGCCAGCCGGAACTTTCATCTGGAGTTGTCGACCCTGCACAAAGTGCTCAACCCTCTTCTGGTCCTGTTCCAGGAGGGGGGCCGTATGATGCCCAGGGGCAACCCATTGTGGACCCGAATTACCAAGGTCCACTCTTTTATTATGATTCTATTGGTCAATACCTCCAGTTCGCTCAATCCGCGCCTCTTCAACATTTCGTTGAAGTCTCGGTACTGTTATCCATCACTTGGGACGCCAGTACTCATTCTTTTCATGGGGGCCAGGCAATCCCTAGACAGCCTCAAGGACCACCTAATCAAGGCCAGCCACCTTATGTGCAAGCCCCCCAAGGGCAACCACTTTATGGCCAGTCTTACCCAGGACAATCTGGGGGCCCACAAGGACAACCCTATCCGGGACAACCTTCGGCCGTTGGTGGTCCGTCGTTTTCCTATCAGAGTCAACCTTCTGGTTATCCAGGGCAACCTGGTACCCAGCAAGGTTACCCGTCTGGACAACCAGGACAGCCTTACATCCAACAAGGCCAACCTGGTCTCCAGCAGGGTTACCCCTCTGGACAAGCTGGGCAAGCTTATAATCCTCAAGGTCAACCAGCAGTCCAACAGGGGTATCCTCTTGGGCAGGGGGGGCAACCCTACGTACAGCAGGGCCAACCTACTGCTCAGTCTGGTCATCCTTCTGGGCAAGGAGGGAAACCCTACGTACAGTAGGGCCAACCCACTGCTCAATCCATCCATCCTCCCGGGCAAATGGGCCAGCCTTCTATGCAGCAAGGCCAACCCACTACTCAGCCTGTGCACCCTTTCGGGCAGATGGGCCAGCCTTCTGTGCAGCAAGGCCAGCCCACTGTCCGCCCTAATCATCCATCTGGACAGGCTGGCCAACCTCAAGGTCAACCAGCCGTCCAACCTGCTCGGCCATCTGTTCTGCAAGGACAACCCTTGGTGGTTCACGGACAACCTGGCACCCAGCAAGTACGTCCTTCTGGGCAAGCAGGTCCATCCCAAACCCAACCAGGCCAACCTTCCGGCCAGATGATCCAAGCCCAACCGGTTCAAGGACATTATCCTGGGCCCCAAACTCAAATGGGTTATCAAATGCAAGGCGGGCCACGGCCCCAACCTTCTTACCAAGCGCAGCCTTCTTATCAGGCTCAGTATGGAGCTCAGCAAATGTATGGCTACCAGCAACCCCAGGGGCAAACTCAGTTTACCCCTTATCAAAATTATCAACAGATGCAGGTCACTCCTTACCAAAATTATCAGTATGCTGCACCTGCAGGTCAAGTTGCTAATACATGGGGTGCTGGGGGGCAGACCCAGGGACAACTGTCCGCATATGGACAAAATCCGTATGGACAGAACTCCTACGGGCAAGGTCCCTATGGGCCAGGTCCTTTCGGGCCGGGTCCATCTGGACAGAGTCCATGGGGGCAACCACCACCTGGTTGGAACCCTAGTACTGCCTCGAATCCGCAGCCACAAATGTCCTTTAACCCTCAGTTGCCTTTCTTAGCGACGTTGGAACTTCCAGATGTGTCCAAGTTGACGAATGATCCCATTCTGCATAATCCGTATTGGCCACCAGTTCCAACTAAAATACCCGGTGATTGTCCAAAATTTGATGGCAAAGCTGGTGAAGATCCTCAAGCCCATGTCATGACCTATCACCTTTGGTGTTCATCGAACTCATGGCTTGATTACTCTATCTGGCTCTGCCTCTTTCAGAGAACTCTCACCGGCTCAGCCGCTAAGTGGTACATTGAGCTGAATCGCGGCACGTTTCAAGATTTCAACTCGCTGGCTATGGCGTTCTTAACTCATTTTCAGTTACCCATTCGGTACGAGACGGGGACACATCTCCTCACGTCTCTTAAACAGGATACGGCTACGCATATATCTGATCATATACATGAATGGAGAAGGCGTCGTCGCTTGATCAAATTCTGGATTCCTGATCAACTCCTGACCGATTGGTTCACGACTTCCTTTGTCCCCGCAATTGCGCGGGACATTGCCATGGGAGCTTGTGTAACTGAAGAGCAAGCGATCGCGCGTGCTCAGTACCTCGACTTAGTGTACTCTCAGTCGGGTACTTTATATGATTATTTGCCAGACGCCCCGAGGCCTGGACAGTCCAAGGCTCCGCCAAAACCATCTGTTGATGGAGTCATTGGCTCTGTAAACTCGTCATCGAAGAAATCGGCCGCGAACCCTGGGAAGCAAAAACAGAACGCTTCTAATGGAAATGCTTCCCAGGGCCAACCTAATCTTGGGAGTACCTTTGAGGTAAACGTCGTTCAGTCCACCGCGGCGGATAAATCCTCAAAAGGGAAAAAGAAAGGGAAAGCTAAAGATAAATCTGGATAGCCCAAGCAGGATCCCCCTAAGCCTCCCTCTGAGGAAGGAGCTAAACGAAAACCTAAGTATCCTTGTCTCATCTGTGATGAGGATCACTACACTAAGGACTGCCCGAGGCGGTCCGAAGTTAGTCGACTTTTGAAAGGTGCTCCTGGGCCTCCTGCTGTGCTTAAAGAGCCTTTCCCTTCCCAGCAGACTCAAATGGTGGCAGACCCATCTCAACCCTCTTCCTCGTTCGGTTCTCAAGTGTTCATGGCTGGAACGATTCCCATCCATGTTTCAACTCGAGCAAAAGACTATCCATCTCATGCCGGGAAAGAGCCGGAGGTTCCCTCCAGCGCTCCTCCGTCCAGTTCTGGTCCTCTCCACATCGAACGGCCCAGCACTGAGACGATCCCCCGACCCCCTCCAAAAGGTGTACTCAGGAAGTCGTCTTATAACCCTAATGCTCGTGCTGCCCAGCATTATAGCATTGTTGAGGACTTAGCTCAGGCTCCGTCTGCTATGTCTGCGTTAGAAGTCCTCCAGAGCTGCCCCTCCCAGAGGAAGTCCTTGCTATCAGCTATTGGTGGCATCGACCCGGCAGATTCAGATTTGATTTCTTTTGATCTCGAGGGTTTCACACAGAGACTGCCTCACCAAGTCGCTTTCCTTATACAGGTCATCATCAATGGCAAAACGATTCATCGTACGGTTATTGATGAAGGTGCCTCAACCTGCATCATGTCTGTTGCTTGTTGGAAGGCTATTGGTTCTCCTACCTTGAGTCAATCTCCTACGACGTTAGAAGCCTTCGATGGAAGAGAATCTCGTCCTTACGGTATCCTCCAACGCTTGCCCATCTCTTTAGAAGGGAAGACGGTAGAAGTGGAGGTCGAAGTTGTTGACGCCAATCTCACCTACAACCTCCTTCTCGGACGTAGCTGGACATACGCCATGCAAGCCGTGGCTTCCTCCCTGTTCCGTGTCATTCGTTTCCCTCACCAGGGGAAGATTGTCACGGTGGACCAGCTCTCCTTTTTCGCTTCTTCTTCTGAAGGTAATGTGCCATTTGTGGAGCATACCTCCAAGTCATTAGAGAGCGTGGGTGCCGGACTTTTCAAAGATCCCGCTTTAATGGGAGTTTTTCCCCTCCCACCTCCAAATCTCGCCCCTATCAACATGATCTCTGTACGTTCTGATCCGTGGGTTCTTCCTCCCGCTAATCAGGAAGACTCTTGGGGTGATATGATGCCGTTGAGTCCTGCCAAGCTCAACTACGTCGAGATTGTCGCTGCATCGGCTCCCCCTGTTGAACCTGCTCTTCCGAGCAGTGTTCCCGATTCATATGATCATTTCCCTTGGCTAGGAGATGAGGCTACTTCGGATCCATTGAAGGAAATATTTCCTTCCGATGAAGCCATCATAGAGACTATGTCTCTCGAAGAGCTCCCTTGGTCAGATCACCACCATCGCTCTTCGTTTCTCCCTCCACATTCGGAAATGGTCGCATGCCTCGAGCGGTTTGCTTCATATGTCCCATCCCCGCCCCTTCAAACACCTATTCAGTTGTATCAAGTGTCTTCTGAGGGCAATATGGGTAACATCACGCAAACCCAACCCATCGACATCTCTGTCAAACCAGGGATTGTTGAATACATTTACATTGGAGTCACGTGTACTCCCGAGGAGGTTCAACTTTACACTGCTCTATTTCGCGAATTCCGTGATGTCTTCGCATGGTCCTACGAGGAAATGCCCGGCATCGACCCTAGTATCGTGGTGCACGAAATACCGACATACCCAGGGGCTAAGCCTGTCCATCAGCGCTTACGCCCAGTGCACCCTCGAAAGGCTGCAGCCATCAAGGCCGAAGTCGAAAAGCTTCTTAAAGCTGGTTTCATTTACCCCATTCCCCTTACGGATTGGGTGTCTAATATAGTCCCTGTGAATAAAAAGCAGGGCACTATCCGGGTCTGTGTTGACTACCGCGATATCAATCGTGCCTGTCCGAAGGATAACTTCCCTACGCCCTTCATCGATCAGCTTATTGATGAGTGCGCAGGAAGTGAAATTTACTCGTTTATGGACGGCTTCTCTGGCTATAACCAGATCAACATTGCACCCGCGGACCAGCATAAGACGGCTTTTATTTGTCCTTGGGGCACCTTCGCTTATAAGAAGCTCCCTTTCGGTCTCAAGAATGCCGGCGCCACTTTCCAACGTGCAATGTCTTATGCCTTTCATGATATTCGTCACATTGTACAACCATACCTGGATGACCTTCCGGCTCATTCAGTCAAGCGTCAGGACCATCCCTCTCATCTTCGCGAAATTTTTCTCCGCTGTCGACACTACCGTATTCGACTCAATCCGCATAAGTGTGTCTTCTGCGTAGAATCAGGCCGACTACTCGGGTTCATCGTCTCCCGAGAAGGCATCCGTCTGGATCCCCTCAAAGTCGAGGCCATCCTGAATCTTCCTCCCCCTGCCTCTTTGCAGCAATTGCAGAGCTTGCAGGGCAAAGCTAATTTCCTTAGACGATTCATTCCGAATTATGCCGAGGTGGCTAAGGGTTTCACACGGTTATTAAAGCGAGACACACCCTTTCGCTGGGATGCTATCACCCAGGAGTCTTTCGAGCGACTCAAGGACCTCCTTGTCTCGGCTCCACTCTTAAGACCCCCGAACTACCACCGTGATTATACTCTCTATCTAGCTGCCGCTGACACCACCATCGGCATGGTTCTAGTGCAGGATGATGATGACGGCAATGAGCATGTTATCTATTACCTTAGTCGCAACCTTTTGGATACAGAAACTCGCTACGCGTATGTCGAGAAGTTGGCATTGGCAGCTGTTTGCGCCGTCCAACGTTTCCGGCACTATATCCTGTTGCGCACCACGACCGTGATTTCTGACTGCAACCCAATGACCTACATTTTGTCGCGTCAGCTACTGGGGGGCAAATACTCGAAATGGATCGTAATCCTCCAAGAGTTCGACTTGGAATTTACTGTTGCCAAGTCTAAGAAGTCTCTGGTCTTTGCTGAATTAATCTGTTCTTTGCCATCTCATTTTGCACCGTCTCGTTCGAAGGAGCATATCCCGAATGAAATATTGTTCCTCATCAGCACCCTCGACCCTTGGTATGGGGACATCATAGTATATTTGCAGACGTCTTCCTTCCGTCCCAATGTATCAAAAGACGCTCGACGGCGGATTCGTCACCAATCTCAACCCTATCGCATTCTTGGCGATACCCTGTACCGCCTCGGCGCTGATTCTGTTCTCCGCCGATGTTTGACTCTCGAGGAGGCTGAGCGGGTGTTGAATGACTGCCACTCCGGTGCTTGTGGCGGCCACATGTCCGGATATGCCACCGCCCAGAAAATTCTCCGTGCTGGTTATTTCTGGCCTTCTATCTTCAAAGATTGCATCCTTGCCGTCCGTGCATGCCATGAATGCCAGGTCTACCACCGGAAAATGCGCGCACCTCCTGCACCACTACACCCTGTTGTTACCGTAGGTCCATTTGCCAAATGGGGCATCGATTATACGTCCTGTAACCCTCGTTCGGCCGGGGGGCATGGGTATATCATCGTCGCCGTGGATTATTTCACCAAATGGGCCGAAGCGATGCCTACATTGAACGAAGACGGTTACACAGCGGTGCAGTTTTTGTTTAATCATGTCATTACTCGGTTCGGAGTCCCTCAGGCTATCGTCACGGATCACGAAAAACATTTCCGTAATCATATGATGACGGAACTAACGACCCAACTAGGCTTGCGTCAAGATAGTTCGACACCGTACTACCCTCAATCCAACAGTCAAGTTGAAGCTGTGAACAAAGTTTTGATCACAATGCTCCAACGTACCGTTGGTGCACACAAGTCTAATTGGCATCTGATGTTGTTCCCTGCCTTGTGGGCCTACCGGACCTCTGTGAAGGACGCCACCGATTTCACCCCCTTTCAGCTAGTTTATGGACTGGAGGCCACCCTTCCTATTGAATGTGAGATTCCTTCGTTAAAGTTAGCTGTCGAGTTGCTTCCCAACACCACTCCGGTGGAGGAACGACTCCTTTATCTAGAGCGGCTAGACGAGACCCGTCGCTTAGCTTCTCTAGCTATTGAAGTGCAGAAGAAAAGGGTTAAGGCTCATTTCGACAATACCATTCAACCTCGTTCCTTTGTTGAGGGAGATCTAGTACTGCTCTACGATCAGGCTAAGGATAAGCTAGGGGCAGGCAAACTCGAATCTATGTGGCTAGGCCCCTATATCGTGAAGAGAGTTTTGCAGAAGGGCGCATATGAGTTGATTGATTACGAAGGAAACCCTCTCGACAAGCCCCGCAACGGGCTTTATTTGAAAAAATACTATGCATGATTTCGTGCACCTAGCTTGTACATACGCGTGTTTTAGTGTGTTATGTGTGCATGATTTCACGTTTTGCTTTGGTGTGAAGGCGTGTTTGCCTCTTATTATGTTTTCTGCTTCTTGTGCAGATGTCTAGTGCACCTTATGTTGGTTTCGCTGATGGCGCCTGCCGTAGTACTTGCAATTTGTCTTCTGCGGCATGGGCAATCTATGATCCTCACGGAGAGTTGCTAGACCTTCAAGGTGTGTGCTTGGGTCGCACCACTAACAATGTTGCCGAATACAGTGTTGTAATTGAGTTACTGGCCGAAGCAGTTGATCTCGGCATTCATGCAATGGTGGTGAACCTGGACTCTCAGCTTGTCGTCCATCAACTCAACGGGCGATATTCCGTCAGGGACCAACGCATTCTAAGGTTGTATCTACGTGTAAGATTGTTAGAAAGGAATTTTGATTACATCACATATCAACATATTCCGAGACGATTAAACACGTTAACTGATGCATTGGCGAATCATGTGTTAGACAGGCATTTGCGAAACAGATAAACATCATACAAGAAGACATAGAAAGCATAATAAGACCATAGAATAAGCATATGTATATAAATGAAACTTTTTCCAAGCATAGTTTGCATGTGTGTCTGCATGTGTGCTTTTAAGCTTGTATAAAAAATTAAAATACATGGGTCGTGTGTTGTGCAACTGATACATTAGATTACATTTGTATTAGACATTTGCATAGCATATAAAAACATCATCACATGTGAAAAGATCCATCCAAAAACAGTATATATATATATATATATATCGCGGCGCACCAAGGCGCTCAAAAAATAAGTGTATATGTCTAAAGTAAAGCCGGTGTCCTCAGTACATCTGAGACATATGTCTCTCAAAAACATCAGTGGAAATAAAACCTAGATGACTACTGAGTTGGGTTATGCTCTCTGTAGCATACAGCTGCCCGTGCCACCCGCCTCAAAAGGCGGTGCATCCTGGGTTCCACCCCCACTGTGTGGATCTGAGAAGCTATGGGGACCTCCTCGATCCCCTGGTAATCTGGCACCCCCGCCAGTAAACCCTCGAGGTTGTGTGCCACAGTCTCCGTCGTATCGACTCCCGGAGGAGCCAGGGCCAGGACTCCAGCACCTTGCCCCTCTCTCCGTGCCTCTGGGGCTAGACCAATGGGTCTCACGGGTCCCACATCTGCACACCATAACATTTATCAAGACATGTACATGAAAAATAAAAAACATTAAAAAGAGATCAAGTGTCATACCTCCATCGTCCCAATGCTCTCCCGCGGGCAGTGGCATGTCGGGATCACCGCGGAAGTCCATACCGGCATATGGCCAGTCCTCTACGAAAATGACCTGCCGATCCAGCCACTCTCGAAAATACACACCCCAAGCCACTGGGCGGCCGCCACCTCCGCGCGGCATGACATGGCCCCATCGACTGGCCCTCGTCTCCCGGGGACCTCTGGGTGGATCCACAACCATGTCCTGTAGCTGTAGGGCCGGCACCCGCTCCAGCATGAGCGGAAGTAAGAGCGACCCATAAGCAAACTGCTTCGACTCTCCGCGTCGACAGTTGCTCAGTTGCCTCTTCATGCTGGTCGTTACTGCTGCTGCCCAGTTAAAAATGGTGGGCTGTAAACACTCGAGAGCCAGTAGTAGATGGGTCTTTGAGGCCTCATGATTGGCCAAAGAGCCCGCTGCCCGGGTCACCATGAAGAGTATGGTGCGAAGGACGATGTCGTCCACCGTCGGAATACCCACCTTCCCGCTCCGTGTTTTACGTGCCCGTGGGCACACTCGAGCCATGAGCATGTCAAGGGTCTCGCCACTGGGTCGTTGCCCCTCCAGGATGGGCATCTCGCCCCGGCGTGACAATCCAGTCAAAAAATAAATATCCGTGGAATCGAACTCGATATCACGGCCGCGGATCGTGAATTTTCCGTCAACTGGGTTCCAAGCTCTGATTAAGAACTCGAGGAGATCAGGTTGCGCTCTCAGGCGTGGAGTGAGGAAGAATTTAAGGAACCTGCATGCCCGCATTGCATTTCGGCACTCCGCATTGGCATAAGCGGCTATATCTTCGTTATCGTGAGCTCTCTCTTGCCAAACAAATGCCATTGTGTCCTGCAAGACCATAGAAAAATATTAGGACCCTGACCGTTGAAGTTTGTACGTTCAATTTTTTAAAAATCAAATTTCACGGCGTCAGCGCGACTGTTTTTAAAACAGTCGCGCTGATAATGGCGCCCCAGTGTTTTTTTCCTTGGGTCAGCGCGGAAGCACACGTGTTTTCCGCGCTGACCCGGGTGGTGGTGTGTGTAAAATTAATCGATCAGCGCGGACCCGATGAGGAAATCCGCGCTGACCGAGAGCGCATTAGAGCTCAAAAAACTTGCCCAAATGGCCACTTCCCACCATGGAATTGCTCCAAAAAAGACTCAAAATGAAGCGCAGGGGGAGGAGAACCTACCTGGAACAAGCTGCCGGATGAATGGTGTCCGCACGGGATGGAATTCGCTCCGTCAACCTCGCAGCTCCACAACGTTCTCCACGGCTCAAAATGGTAACAATGGTAAAAAATTTCTTTTACCCCCCTATTTATGGTAAAAAATTCATAATTCATTATAATTTCTCATAAATGTGGGTTTTTTGTCATGTTTACCATGTATTTTATGCCAATGTCACTTTGCTATGTGTTTTATGCATGTTTTAATATGTTTTTAACATATCGAACAGGTTTATGCGGGTAGTTTCCTTGTGCAGGTCCTCGTAACCGGCAGAGCCGTGACGGTTCTATATACACTTGGTCCCAAAAAATGTCGTCTTCAAGCTCTTTTCCGACGTAAACCAAGAAAAGATTGCCGGGTTCCCTCTCGACTCGTTAAAAGGAACGAGGGGCGGTCGCTTTTTAAGATTTTTTTTCGACCATTTAACTTAAAAAGATTGCCGAGTGTTTGTCGTTTCGCACTCGTTATTGGCTCCAAAACGACGTGCTTCTAACCGCTTTTCTACTTTTTTGGGTCGAAGTCACTACTTTCGAAAAGTATTCCTCGATCATCTTGGTCGGGCGGTTCTTTCGGGCATTGTTTTATACTTTTTCGGGCTCGCGAGACACAACTTTACGAAAAAGGACCCCCCTGGAGTTTTCTTTTTCGCTGTCTTTTCAGACTCTCTAAACAGGAAAAGACGCCGAGCTCCTCCTTTGTCAGGCTCGTTAAAACCTCATGACATCGGACACTGTCGAAATGACGCTCTCCAAGCATATGCTATCCCCATCAAGCTTGTCATCCAAAAATAATCGGGGTACCTGCCAGAAATGGTGGGGGAAATGGAACTGTAATAATGGTCGTGTCGGCAGTATGTCGCTCTTGAACATGGCACTCGTCTGCATTCGTGTCTGGGTGGGGATTTCTCATCTTGTTTCACACTAGCCTCCGTGGGTTTGGGTTATCCTGTTTTGACCTCTCATCTGCTCATTTCCTTGTCACCATGACCTCTGCTCATTTGATGTCAAATACTGCCAAATCCGCTGTCGTGCCGCCGATATGTTCAAGAGAAGTTGACCTCTGCAAGCTTACAACCTCCCTCTGATGTCTCACACAAAATCTTTTATCTCTCTGTCTCGTGTCGATGATGTGGGAAACATTATGGCCCACCTTCGATCAAGGTTACTTCCTGTCGACTTCAGCTCATTATCCAGGAAAGTGACCTAGAGACTCCCTTCAGGTGCCTTAGAGCCTGCATGCCTCAATGGCAGGTTCTTCGTGTTCGACGCGAGGTTTTCATCATTGGCCTCCGATCGAATGATTCTGCGGGTGTTCGACACCAGCTCATTGATTCACACGCCGCGGATTGTACCTATAAGTACCTTGAGGACCATTGTCATTATTGGTGGTACCTCTCACGTCTGTTAACAGTTTTCATCACTGACTGGTAATCAGACGATGTTCATGCATGTTCGACTTTAGCTCATGTATTCACATGCTTGAACTTGTACTTTGTTCGGATTGGGATGGAGCGCAAGACCCTGGTTTTTGTCTGCTGCAAACCAGGTTGCGATTTTGTGGATTTATTGCATGACTCATTGATGGATGGTTACGCCCATACCTGAGTCTTTTAGGATCGCTGCGACCATACCTTATTATCATCATGGTCTCCTCAGCTGGGTGGCTGCGTCCATACCACAGACCTTCTTCATATGTCTTTTGGATGGCTGCGCCCATGCCTAGACTACATGTAATCGAGATATCAGTTGTACATGCAGGTCCTTCCTGGTGGTGTTCCAGTTCAGCGAGTTTTGTAAAGCATTTCACCCCTCCCACTCTCTCGGGCTTCATGCTTTAGGGGGCATCTGTTACACAGTAATTTGTCACTGTCTCCCTGTCAGTCTCCCTACTGCGCCATGAATTCCATTTAATCATGCTCCTGCTCTCTGATCTGGCCAAATGACCCACTTTGCCAAAGTTTATTTGATCAGCGCGACTGTTTTTAAAATAACCGCGCTGACTGGCGGATGATAGTGCAACTGATGCGCTGCCAGCGTGGAAGCACACGGGTTTTCCGCGTTGGTCGAATTTCATGAGCCAGCGCACCACATGCTTGTATTAAGCCGCGCTGACACAGCCTACTCCGTTATTAAGATGCGTTGTCAGCGCTCCAGTCCAGTTATACACCCGCGCTGATCCAGTTTGGGCGAATTTGTTCTAACAACCAGCCTTCCAGATAACTCCAGACCTGGTTGTTGGCCTTGTGAGTATCGCCCTCCCTTCTATGGCATGTCTGTTCGTCATTTGAAACCACCTTCCTTGAAGATAAGCTCATCCTCCCACCATTCATGGAGACTCCTTCTCCTATTTAAACCTCTACCATTGCCATGAGCAGCTAGTTTTTGATTGTGTGGAGTTTATAGTGCTCAGATTGCTGCTACTAGTAGGTAGTTGGTGTGATAAGTGTGGAATTGCTAGATAGCTTAAGGAAGGTTGTGAAGTGTTGCTTGTGTGAGAGAGAGTTCTTGTCTTGGGAGATCTATCTCTAAGGGTGAATGCTTAAAAGACTTGCTGGCTGGACCCTCTTGAGAAGGATTCGACGTCAGAACATTTGGTTGTACTCTTCTCTGTTATTGATTAATAATAGATGACTACTATTATGGTTCCATTCTCATTTGTCTTTGTAATGGTTAATGTGAATTACGTCCTTTCTGACTGATGTATAATTGCTTTTATTAGATTTCACGCTTGTGTTTGTCTTTCTCTTCATGTTTGCAGGTGTCTATCGGCGGAGATCGTGGAGGATCGTGACCGGCCGGAGCGAAGGAGCGAGAGCGACATCTCTTCATCAAACAATAGTGTTGGAATCCAAGTAGGTGTCCATTGCCTACCTTTTACTTGCAATTAGGAACTTGCATAGTAGCATTGACTGATTGTTGCTAGACCCGTTCTGGGCTAGTAGGGATCGCCTCTATCCGTAGAGGGGATTTACCTCTCCAACACTTACATTTTGTCATGCCAAATCTTTTTTAGTAGCTTGACAACATATTTTCCTCGAGAAAGGAATATCTCACCAGATCTTTGCCATACCTCTAGGCCCAAAAAGTAGTGCATCAAATGAAGATATTCATTTCAAACTCAGAAGATAACTCCCTCGTACACTGGAGGATAAGAGGTTCTCCACTTGTCAAGAATAAGTCATCAACATATAATACCAAAATCAAAGGAATATCTTGGGTCGTTTTGAAGTAGAGATTTGGATCAACATTGCTTTTGGTAAAACCAAGCTTCATCAAGAAGCTATCAATGCGGGCATGCCAAGCTCTTGGGGCTTGCTTTAATCCATAGAGAGTTTTCTTTAGTCTACAGACATGAGTTTTTTGGTTATGTACTTCAAAGATGTAGGGACCAACCCATATAATTTTTCATCAAACCAGTTGTCGTCAACTTGTCATATGCGAGTGCCTCTGGTGGTTTCCTGCCATACTCAATAATCATCAGTAACAAGGTTTCTTAGTGTTAGTAATTGTTGTAATAGCATCATTAACATCACTTAGTCATTCGCATCATTGTTCATTGTGAACCAGAACTAATGCAAGTAGGTAATATAGGGGACATCTCCATCATGGCTATCATCATCAAAACATCAATGGAAACATACATATCCATCAAGCTATCAACATCGTAACATCAATAGAAACATACCTATCCATCAAAGCTATCATCATCATGATTTTAAAAGAGAGCATACATATCCTTTACTTCCATCATCATCATAAATTCTATAGAGACCAAAAGTTAACCATTTATGCTACAATCATCATAATATCAATAGAGAACATGCATAACCATTAATGCTACAATCATCATAATAACAATAGATAACATACATAACCATTAATGCTATCTTTATCATAATATCAATGGAGAACATACATAAACATCACAACCATTAATATCTCAATCACTAATAATAGAGTCATGTGCCTGTATCCTCAACCTAAGGTCCTCAAAGAATAATGTGTGGGTTTTAGGGCTAAATAAATGTTAGTGTCATATCACTGTCAATGAACTAGAGCGGGGCACTACAAAAGCCTTGTGGTTTCTCCACAAATACTTCTTCCTTGAGGAAGCTATGCAAAAAATCAATTTTCACTTCCATTTGGTGAAAAGACCATCCCTGACTAGCAACTAGAGCCATAATAGATCGGATGGTAGTATATCTGGCAACAGGTGCAAAACCTCATCATAGTTTATTCCCTCTGTCTAAGAGAAACATCTAGACGCAAACCTAGCCTAAAAGGTTTCAACACTGCCATCCACACCATGTTTGATTCTATACAACCATTTAGAAGTCACAAAAGACTTACCTTTGGGTCTTGAAACTACTTCCCATACATCATTATGTATGATGGACTCATATTCTTTGACCATTACATCTTTCCATACTTGATCTTTCACCGCTTCTTCAAAAGTGCATGGCTCAGCCTGAATAATGTTGCCCATGGCTACAACAATTCCTTGGAACCGACATGGTTTCTTGCTTTCTTTGAAGGTTCCTTTGAGGGCAAAATGTCTATTAGCATCTTGTAGATTGTCATGAAGCCATAATAATTTCTTTCTAGTAGGAGGGTCACATGGAGGAGGATCCAAGGGGTCCATGGGCTCCATGGGTTCATCAATAAGATCAGGTTTAGGCTCAAAATCTTCTTGAATTTCAAAAGCATCATCTTGTTATCAACATCAGTAAGAGGAAGAGGAACATATCTTTCTTTTCCAAGAGTTGCATCTTCATCAAATGTTACATCCCTGCTAAACTCTATAGTTCTTTGACCAAATACATGTATTTTGTAAGATTTATAATTTTCACAATAACCAACAAATGTACCTTTCCTACCTAAAGCTTCAAGCTTGTTCCTCTTTTTCTTTGGCATATGAAAGTAGACTGGGCAGCCAGAAATCCTCAAGTGCCCAACCTCAAGCTTTTCACCAATGAAGATTTCGTCAGGAGTCTTGTTGTTTAAGGCTCGATGTCGAGATATATTTTGGACATAGACACCAATGTTAGCAACTTCTCCCCATAGAAACTTTGGTAGTTTTTGATCATGCAACATAGCTTTGATTTCTTCCATGATAGTTTTGTTCTTTCTTTCAGTCACACCATTTTTTTCAAAGTTATATGGTACGGTGGTCGCTTTTTTGATTCCAACTTCTTTGCAAAAGTCAATGAAATCATTTGAAGTGAACTCTCCTCCATTGTCAGATCTGAAGATTTTGATCTGCTTTTTAATTTGTTTTTCTACCATAACTTTGAATTCTTTGAACATGTTAAATGCTTGACTTTTGTTTTTCAAAAAGAAAATCCATGCATGAGAGAAAAATCATCTACAAAGATTATATAATACGAGTAGCCACCAAGAGAAGTTACAGACATAGGTCCACACAAATCAGAGTGTATAATATGAAGAACTCAACTGGTTTTGCTTTTTCTTGAAGGGAATGGTCCCTTTACATGCTTTCCACTTTCACACCTTTGGCAAACCACATCATGATCCACTCTAATCTCAGGGATTCTGGAAACCATCTTTCTCACATGAGACAATACTTTATAGTGCAGATGAGCAAACCTTCAGTGCCAAAATTCATATTGATGATTGTTGCCATGAATCAACACATGAATTAGTTTTCCATTGACTTTATAAAGATCTTCGATCCTAGAGTGAAGGCATCTCTCATGCTAGATTTCATTGGCCAAGTGAGAAATTTTCCATTTATGAAAACAACTTTCATTCCTTTTTCTTTTAAGGAAGATATAGATACAAGATTCATTTTCAAACGAGGTACATACAAAAATTCTTGAAGAGATATAGTTTTACCTTGATCCAGATGAAAAGAAACATAACCAGATCCCTTTATAGGATATGTAGAGTTATCTCCAAGATTGATTTGAGATATGTCTTCCTTTCAACCAGATTTGAAAAAACTTTTTTATAACTAGTGAAGTGTCTTAAAGAACCACTATCAACCAACCAATTGTCACAAGAATTTGTTGGAGAGGAACTAGAAAAAGTAGAAATGAGAAAGTATTGTGATTGTATTTCAGCTGCATTATTATCATAACTTGGGTTCTTTGAACTCTTGGAGGAACGATAACTTTCTTTACAAAAAACAAGAGCTTCTTTTCTTCTATAATCAGATCTAAAATTGTTGTAGTTGGATCTTGGTCCTCTTCTATTTTCTGAACAATCACGAGCATAGTGGCCATGCTAATGGAAATTGTAGCATTGAACTTTTTATAAGTCCTTGTTCCATTTATAGGAACTATTGGATCTAGGAGCAAACTTTCTTGAAAGGTGATGACCTCTTTATCCTTTTTGCTTCTTGCTTTGGACAACAAAGAAAATAGGTTCTCCCTCTTCATGTTTGTGAATTCTTCCTCTAGAAATCATTCTAGCCTCTTCTTGACCGCACTTTCCTAGGAGCTCATCAAGTGTGGGAAACTTATCATTATTGTTGATGGTAGTAATAAAAGTTTCCCAAGTTGGAGAAAGACCTCCAATTCTTTATAAGATACAATTTTACCAACAGTGGGCAGTTGATCCTTGATTTTTGATATCCTCATGAAGTATGTTTGAATGGTCTCTCCTTTGTTCATCTTAATGTCCTTGAGTTGATTCTTCAAAACAAGTATTTGACTCAAGTTATTTACTTGATACATTCCAATCAGCTTGTCTTACATTTCCTTATATTTCTTCAACATGGAAGGTGATGAGATGGTCTCCAAGAGAATCAAGGATAATCTTCTTAGCCTTGACTTCTCCCTTCTTGAATCTGGCCTTGACGACAACATTTGATTTTCTTTTTCTGTTTCGCCTTCCACATATTCCAGTACATCATGTTCTTCAAGACTAATATCCAATCTTGTCTTCTATGGACCGAAATTTCAAAGCATCATTCAACTTCTCTTCAATCTTGGAGTAAGAAGAAGATATCTTGATCAAGTAAAACAAATTTCAGCGGTAAGTAAGACTTCTTTGAAGTAAAATTTCTGCAAAAGGAGTGATAGCTCTTATCTTCTTGGGCAACAAATTTCAGCAGCAAGATCTCTTTGAAGTAAAATTTTTGTAAGGGAGTGATAGCTCTTATTTTCTTGGGCTAGTCTCCACCAAAGCTCTGATACCATGTTGAAATTCTGATGTTTTGTGTTGAAACAATTACTTATTCCATTTTTTTTTCTTTTGCAATATTAGTTAAGCAATTGTAGATAGAACATAAACCAAATGCACAATAGAAGACAACCAAGAACAAAATGAGACACAAAGAATTTAGTCCAATGACCAGGAGAAAACCCACAAGGGAAAAACCCAACCATATTCTTCTTCTATTAGATATTGATTGTTCAGTAGAGATATAGAGTACAGTGAGGGATCAAGAGAATGAGTAAGTGCACCCAAATCTGAACAAGTAGTAGCATGAATATCATCGGTAGCAACAGCAAATGCAAACATTGAATCAAGCTTCCCTTCAACTATATCAACATTGAAACATTGAAGCATTGAAACAACCTTGGCTCACCAAGTTCCGCTCTTACTCTCCAACTCTCTCTCTCTCTCACAATCTTCTTCAAGTCTTCCAATTCTCTCTCTCAAGTTCAAATTCTTCTTTCACAATGCACAAGTAGTAGTCAAGTGAGAAGACATGAGACAAATATATAGGAGGAGCAATGAATTCTTGTCATAAAGGAGGAGCAATACACATGCCTTGAGGAAGAGTAACATATGCCATTTAGGGGAGTAACTCATGCCATTAAGGAGAGAAATGCATGCCTTAGTAACTTATGCTATTAAGGAGAGTGTAGGTTTTAACCTTGTACAAAAATTACCTGCATACGAATTCTAAACACAAAAAATAAACAATGTCGAGATCATAAAACATAAAACAAATATACGTAGAGATTTTCCCCTAGATCCCAAAACCGGGACTACCAGATTGATTTTTCATTATGTTCCTTTCAATGTTACAATACATATATATACATGTCGAAGCATCCATAAACCCTGGATTAGAACATAACCGTAGTTCCCTTGACCGGATCAAGAAAATACCATGGACAGAAAACCATCGTGCCCGAAACCATGTGCGAAATCCATGCACAAAACCATAGGTAGGTCTGCCTCGCCATGTGACCGCCTCGTGCGTGGGGTAGTCATGGAAAGAATATAACACAACCCAACATTCTCCCACTTGTTTTCTTTCGACAGGGGGCCACATGAGAGCTTAGTCATTGATCCAGCCTTGCAACGCCCATTGTTTCTCTACACCAAGAGAACTTCTTAGTGCTCACAAACTTTGTCAATGCATTTGCAGTATTCTTCAAAGTGTCCACCTTTACCAGTAACCCCTGTTTGTCCTCAACCATATCCCTCACAAAGTGATACTGAACATCAATATGCTTTGTCTTTGAATAATAAGCAGGGTTCTTTGCCAAGAAAATTGCACTTTGGTTGTCGTGGAAAGAATATAACACAACCCAACACTCACCCACTTGTTGTTTTCTTTCCACAGGGGGCCACATGAGAGCTTAGTCATTTATCCATCCCTGCAACACCAATTGTTTCTCTACACCAACAGAACTTACCAGAGCTCACAGATTTTGTCAATGCATCTGCAATGTTCTTCAAAGTGTCCACCTTTACCAGCAACACCCTTTTGTCTTCTATCATATCCCTCACAAAGTGATACTGAACATCAATGTGCTTTGTTTTTTAATGATAAGCAGGGTTTTTTGCTAAGAAAATTGCACTTTGGTTATCACAGTCTATTCTTATAGCTCCCTGCACTAACCCCATACTTGAACACAATCTCTGCAACCAAACTGCTTCCTTGCCTGCATGAGTGGCTGCTATGTATTCTGCATTTGTAGTTGATAATGCCACTACAGATTGTTTCTTACTCATCCAACTGACTGCACCTCCAAATAGGGTAAACACATACCCACTTGTAGATATTTTCTGATCCAGATCTCCAACCCAGTCTGCATCAACAAAACCAAAAATGTCCAAAACTTTGTCCAATCCTGGTCTTCCTTGATAGCACAAACCATAATCACTAGTGCCATGCAAATAACAGAAAATCTGCTTCACTGCTATCCAATGCTCTTTCCCTAGTTTTGACATAAACCTGCTCAATACTCTCACTACATGTGCAATGTCTAGTCTAGTACAAACCATTGCATACATCAGGCTATTGACTGCACTTGCATATGGAACATAGGACATGTCCTCTTCCTCTTCTTGTGTCTTGGGACGTTGTTCAATAGATAACTTTACACCTACAAGAATAAGAACCTTCACCGATTTACTATCCTACATATTAAACCTCTGCAGTATTGTCTCGACATACTTCCTCTGGTTTAACTAGAGCTTTCTCTTTGCCCAATCTCATTTAATTTCCATGCCCAAAATATAGTTTGCAGCACCAAGATATTTCATGTCGAATTTGGAGGACAATTGGGTCTTCAAATCTTGGATAATTTCTTTTTCATTTCCAACCAGCGACATATCATCCACATACAAGAGTAGATAAATAACACAATCACCAATTAATTTAAAATACATACAATGATCTGCTTTGCTTCTGGTGAAGCCATGCCCCGTATAAATGTATCAAATTTCTAATACCATATCCTTGGTGACTGTTTTAACCCATACAGAGACCTTTTAACTTGCATACCAGTTCTTTCTTACCCTTCACCACAAAGCCTTTAGGTTGCTTCATGTAGATCTATTCTTCTAGATCCCTGCGAAGAAATGTTGTCTTCACATGCATCAGTTCTACATCAAAATCAAAAGAAAAATCAATAGATAAAAGTAATCTAATAGAAACTATCTTGGCAACAGGAGAAAAAATATCACCAAAATCAATTCCCAACACCTGGGAATAACGTTTTGCTACCAACCGAGTTTTGTATTTCTCCACCTTTCCTTCTGCATTCATCTTCTTCTTAAACACCCATTTACTGCCAATGGGTTTCCTTCCAGCCAACAAACAAGCCATTTCATCAACCATGGCCTTTTTCTAGAGTTTGCTATCCACTGAATCTACTGCTTCCCTCACAGTTCTGGAATCATCATCAGTAATAGATAAAGCAAAATTTGAACAGAAAGCAGATGGACTATACCTTTCTGGCTGCCTTCTTTCTCAAACTAATCTTCTCATAGCAGCAATTTGTGGCTCTTCATCTTCTGATTCCTCTTCCGCTGTAGAGTTTGATTCTTCCTCGTTTAGCTCAAACTCTCTCAGGTTCCTTTGGTAGGACTGCATGTTTAATAACATATTTCACTTCTCTAAACACCACATCTCGGTTGTACACAACCTTCCGTTTTTTGGGTTTCAAAGCTTATGACCTTTTAAACCATCCTTATACCCAATAAAGATGCATTTTTCAGATTTATTATCCAACTCTGTTCTTTTCTCCTTTGGAACATGTAAATATGCATCACATCCAAATACCCTTAGATGTGAAAGAGAAGGTTTCTTACTAGTCCATACCTCTTGTGGAGTCTTATCCTTCAGCGCTGATGAAGGTGATTTGTTGACCAGGTAACATGTAGTCTCCACTGCCTCTATCCAGAATTCTTGTCCTAACCCAACACCATTGAGCATGCTTCTTTCCCTTTCAATCAACGTCTTGTTCATTCTTTCTGCAACTCCATTTTTCTCAGGTGTCTTCTGCCGTGCTATACCACAATTCTTACAGAACTCTTCAAATTCCTTCTTGCCACCGTTACTTGTCCTCAGCGCCTTTATCTTCTTCTCTATTTGGTTTTCCACCAGAGGATTAAATTCTTTAAACCTGTCAAAGACTTCAGGTTTTTTCTTGAGGAAATATATCCATGTATTCCTTAAGAAGTCATCTATAAATGATACATAGTACACAAATTTACCCAGTGATGGAACTGACACATGTCCAAACACATCACTGTGCACAAGCTCTAATATCCGTTTCTCCCTCTTAGCACGAGAGGGGAAACTCACCCGATTCTGCTTCCCATATACACAATTTTCACGTAAATCAAAATCCAGAGAAAAATTAGACATACCTTCTATCATACCATTACGATGAAGTATTCAAAGGCCCTTCTCTCCAATATGTCCAAACCTTTGATGTCATAACATGATCTTTTCTCCAGAGACCACTAGATTTTTTGCTGCACTTTCAGGAACCACAGAACTGTTGCACCCATCAATAACAGTGCTACCTTGAAGCTTGTACAGAGTTCCAAGCCGAACTCTCCACATCAATATTAGTGCTCCTCGAACCATCTTGCAGGTATCTTTCTCGAACACTATTTTTATACCTGCATCATCCATCTTGCTTACAAAAATCAGATTTCTGGCCAATGCAGGGATATTGAGAACACCTAGAATTGTTCTAATCCTTCCACCTCGCGGCTTCAACTTAACTTTTCCACGACCAAAGATTCTAGTCTTCCTGTCATCCCCTAAGAAGACATCGCTACCATCATATTTCTCATACTTGTAGAACCACTTTCTATGGGGAATGGAGTGAAATGATGCACCTGAGTCAATCAACCATGCCTCATGATCTACATGTGTACTTGAAGAAGAAGCCAAGTACACATCCCCACCTTCATCTGAGGTGGTTTTCGCCTCTGCAGAATGAGCATCATCAGATCCATTTCCTTTTTCAGGAGCTTTAGATTTACAATCCCTTTTCAAGTGTCATTCCTTTCCGCATTTCCAGCACACCTTTACAAATTTTCCTGGAGATTTAGATCTCCCACTCGAGGACTCATTTTTATTTCTGTTCTGGGACCTTCCTCGTACAGACAAGGCATCATCATTCTGGCCCTCCATATTTTTCGTTTCATCTCCTCCAACAACAAGGATGAAACTATTTCATCAAACTGTAAGGCAATTGCATTGCTACCTATTGCAACAACCAGACTATCCCACGAATCTGGTAGAGAACACAACAAGCTGATGCACTTATCTTCATATGAAATTCTAATATCAATAGATAATAACTGGCTTACCACAATATTAAATGCGTTCAGATGCTCTGTCTCCATCTTTCATCCTTAGGTTATACAGATTTTTCTGTAGGAACAGTTTATTCACTAGAGACTTAGATTGGTACAAAGTCCCTAACTTGTCCCACAAAGCCTTTGCCGAAGCTCCCCCTGATACATTCAACAATACTAAATCCGAGACACACAATCATGTTGTGCTCTTTGCCTTCCGATATAACTTCGCCCAGTCTTCAGTCGACACTACGCTTGGTTTAGTACCTAAATCTACCACGATCCACTGATTTTTATCCACTGGTAGATCCTCCTTCTTGAGTTTCTACAACTCAAAACTCTGACCATTAAATTTTTTGATCTCTATCTTTCCACTGCTCGCCATCTTCTTTCACCACAAAAATCGATCCCGTAGATCTCCCATTGAACAAGGTCTACCACAGGCCCGAGAAAAAACCCCTCAGCAGTAAAGGTGTCCCCTTGAAGCCAAAACAACTCTGACACCAAATGTAGGTTTTAACCATATATAGAAATTACCTGCATATGAATTCTAAAAACAAAAATTAAACAATGGCGAGAGCATAAAACATAAAACAAATATACACATATATTTTCCCTTGGATCCCAAAACTGGGATTACCAGATTGATTTTTCATTATGTTCCTTTCAATGTTACAATCAATATATATATATATATATATATATATATATATATATATATATATATATATATATATATACATGTCGAATCATCCATAAATCCCAATCCATTAACTCTGGATTAGAACATAACCGTAGTTTTCTTGACCGGATCTACAAAATATCATGGACATAAAACCATCGTGCCCAAAACCATGTCTTTTATGAGAGTGTAACATATCATTAAGAGAGAGAGAGAGTTACGTAGTGCCATGAGAGTCATCAAGGAGAGAGGTGCGAAGTGATTGAGGTGATGAAGGTAAGGTGACTTGTACTTCCTTTCAATAATAATATCATAGTATCATAAAGGATAATAATAATAATATTAATAATATCAATTATTAAGTTGAGATTGAACTATTAAGATTGTTTAATGATAGGTTAATGATTTTCCTTCAACTATACTTGATTACCAATAGAAGTAAAGTGATTTACTATTTTTGGAAAGTTGTCATTAGGGGAGTTTTGAGGTCTAAAATGGGCCTCCTAAGAAAAATGTACAACCAAAATAAACTTTATAAGAACCAATAGGACTCAAGATGATGATGTCAACCATGGGGGATGATTCACCATTTTTGGAGTAAAAAAGTAAAAAGGCTAAAAAATAATAAAATAATAAAATAACTTTTTCAACTCGTATTTTCAACTTATCTCCTTAAGGTTTTAATCAAATTTCGAGTGGGAGTACTCGTTGGATGAAAAATTTAATTCCTCATCCAAGGAGTACCGATGTTGCATACTTTCAATCGACCCTGCTACACGAAATATGAGAAATACATTAAAAAATGTGATTGCAATCACGTTTTTCATGTATTTCTCATTTTTCATGTAGTAGGTTTTTTTGAAAGTATGCAACATGGGTACTCTTTGGATGATGATTCAAATTTTGCATCCAACGAGCATTTCCACTCGAAATTTCAATAAACCCATAGGGAGATAAGTTGAAAATACGAGTTGAAAAATAGTTTTTCTTTTGTTTATTCTCTTTAAAATTTGATGATGTAATCTATTATTATTTTATTATTTCCATTATTATTTCATAATTTCCTTAGGAGGCCCATTTTAGACCTCAAAAATCCCCTAATGATTTGAGATGCTAGACATGACTTTCTAATTTTATGCCAGCCAGGTACCCCATATTAGCAAAAGATGAAAAACCCTATAAGGATTCGTTGTTATATCAAACCAAGACTTGAAGCATTCTTCCACAAAGTGACCACCACAAACAGTTTTTAGATCTGTTATAAATTCTCACACTCGTGTAATGTATGAACAATAGGCAAATAGGTGATCGAATTGTTTGACAGGCTGGTTTGCACAAAAATTGTCTACTTGGGCCATACCTTCCTCTATTTTGTGAGTTTTCCCAAGTGAGGGCTTTGTCACTTACGCAATCTACATGAAAATTTGGGCTTTCAAAGAACACTGAAATTTCCACTACACTGCCACCAGCTAGAATCTCTATTCCATGCCCCATTACATAAAGCATCGTTTCCAAGCTTCGGTGAATGGTATCCTCGTGTTGCATTCTTTGATCAGATCATTTCATCAACATTGTCCTTCAGTCTTACATGACTCATTCTTAGGTTTTCAATATATTAATCTTGTCTTGTAGCAAATGGTGAAGAATGTAGCTAGTGTCGTTCTTCATAATTGTATTTTTCAAAAGAAATTTTATTATTAAAGAAAACGACTTATTAAAGCATGGGTTTCATGTTTGGGTCAATGATTTCTAGGTCAAAGTCTCCATTGAAGGCTTCTACATTTTGTCTTGAGTCAATAGAGTCATTGTCATTTTATTAGACCCTTCTTGGGCTTTTGTATCATGTAAAAATAATTATTTTTGAGTCAAAAGGGTTATTTGTCACCTCCACGCCAAGTCGGCCCTGTCCTCATGAAGTCGACCTAGATTAGGGTTATTCGACCGAGCAAAAAGGCTATATATGGAGAGGCAACTCGACCTATTTGAAGCATTCACTTAATAAGTTCGATTTGCAAGAAGAAGTAGAAAAAGAGAGAAAATTTGCTGGAGAAGGATAGAAGAAGTTGGGAAGACCTAAATCAAGTCCTTGGGCAGTTTATCTCTCACACTTGCAAAATTTCTGGGATGTATTTGGGGCCAAAATTCTGAATCTCCTGTAGGTTTGAAATTTTGTTGTTGGGGCCGAAATTATGGATTGAAGTTGCAACTGGGACGCTGACACTTCGAGACTTTGGCAGGGGTCATCTACAAGGAGGAAGGGCTGACTTGGTTATTGGAGGAAATCTTTGTCTAGGTCTAAAGGGTCTTGGATTGTCTCATCGTGATTTGAATCTATTAGTGGAAGAGTTGGACCGGGTTTACCCCTTAGAGGGGTTTTTCCCTAGCTGAGTGCCTACATCTTGTGTCTCTCGTTCTTGTGATCTTCATATACATTTTACTTGGCAATTGCTTGATGAAAGATAAACTAATAAAGAAGTAAAAGAAGCCAACATAAATCACAAGTAAATATCAAGAAAGAGGAATCAAACCCTAAGATGTTGCAAGACAAAATTAGGGATAAGGTATGGTTGATTTGTAACTTGCAGATTATCATTAGAATCAGGATTCATTTCATAATCAAATTGTTCCAAAGAAAGACAAACCAATCGCAAGAATTTTTCGCGCAAATACATCCAATTACTAATTTTTCTTAGGGATGTATTATTCTTTGCTCTATTTTAATCGCATTTACCAGTTTATTCATCTTCCATATTACATGCACCCCATGACATAATAACTTTATTAGCATTTATGTGGAAAGAACAATAACATCAGTAATGCAGCGAAACATAAAGGAACAACAGAAGAAAAGAATGCACAAATAGAGATACCAAGGTTTGGTTGGAGACCACGACAAAACCCACAAGGGGGAAGACCCTAAATTCAATTATTCTTCTTCTAGATTCATCAATTGTCCAGCTGAGATACAAATTACAACTATCTTATAGTAATGCTGTCAACATTGCCTTTGCATGTAAAAGTTAGGGTTTCTCTTTAGGGTTATAGGAGGCAAAATCTATGCACATAGAAAGAAAGAAAGAAAGAAATTATTTTAACGTCCACGAGGCTAAAGATAGCCTATGGGACAGATTGCTTTTTCATCTGCTTGATGTATTCGGCCCTTTTTTTGTGAAGCTTCACAATAAATGCTCCCGTCTTCTCGACAAACCCCTCGTTAAATAGATTATCCCAAGAGCTAGCTGTCAGCGTATCTGCATAACTTTCCCTGTTGTCTTTGAAGGCCTCACATTCTAAAATGAAATGTTTTTCTGTTTCCACTTTTCCGGAAGAACAAAAAATGCATACCCTTTCCTCCCACACTTCCTTTGGCCTTTTCCAATGCCCTGTGTTGGGTGAAACTATGTTCGTTTAATTCCGTTGTAGTACTTACCCAACTATTTAATTTATCAATCCGAGGTCCGTAGACTTACGAGACACATGCACTGTATATGCAGGACTGAAGTGGAACTAATCTAATCTAATCTAATCTAAATTACTGAAATCAAATTAAAGCATTGAAACACTAACTAGGAAAGCATGAAATTGCATGAAGGAAAATAAATACAACATGTGAAGAAGTGAATGGCAAACAACAGATATGAGCTCATGACAATAAAACTATGTCAAACTATATTACAATAACTAAATTACAAATCAAGAAAGAGTCAAAGTTAATCTCCATTCTCTATTATTCATTATTCATCACAATGAAGAGAGAGCACTCTCTTATATACATGAGGAGGATAACCTTTCCATAATTACATTCAAATATTCTCTCAAGCACTCTCAACTAGTTTCCCATTATTACAAGATATCATCGCACAAATCTCTCAAACATGATCCCACAAATCTCTCATATCTTGGATAAGATATGTCTTCATGATTTTCTCCTTAGGATAAGATATGCTTCCATGATTTTCTCCTTAGGATAGGATATGCTTCCATGATTTTCTCCTTAGGATAGGATATGCCTCCATGATTTTCTCCTTAGGATAGGATATGCCTCCATGATTTTCTCCATAGAAAAAGGCTTGCATAATTATCTCCTTGATATGGTGGAGGAGATATTAATTCTTCACATATTTCCTACATCACAAAACTCACATATTCTTGAGATATATATATAAAAATATGTACATTTTCTAATAATTAATCATAAATTCACTTATAATACAAAAATGAATAAAATGGAAAATAAGAAGGTTAAACCCAAGTGTATGTAGGAAAGTGATATGATAACAGGTTAATGGAATGATGAAATGTAAGGAAAAAGGTGGATGAAAATATGACATTTCTGAGTCCCAACATCCTCCCCAACTGAACTTGTTGCATGTCCTCATGCAACCATGCATGGGTATCTTTTAAGAACATTTGGCATATTGAACTTTGGCTTTACATGACGATGTCTTAAATGTTTCCAGGATATGTGAGAGACATTTAGTAACAATTTACATTTTCTTATGGTTGGTTCTTGTGTGACAACCATGAATATGGTTGGTTCTTGTGTTAACAACATTCATTTCATTTTCTGTTCTCTTTTCTTCAATAATGTAAACACTCACTGGAAATCATAATGTGCATAAGAAAGCCCTTTTGTAATATTAATGAAGCATGCCAATATTGCGTATGAAACAAAGTGCAACAAAGTATCATTGGAAAATAAATGTTGGTGAATGGTAAATGGAGTGATAGTGGTGAAGAATTGGAATCATGGAAGTGAATATGTAGTGAATGTAGTTCTCCCCCCCCTCAACTGAATTGGTTGCATGTCTGCATGCAACTTAACATGGCGTATGAAAGGAAATGTAGCATGGTGAGGGAATTTTCCAAAATATTCAAGTTAGCATATAAGGAATTGCATGATTAAAGATTAGAAAACAACATACCTCTACTTACCCAAGAATGATGAAGTATGCAATAGGAATGTAGCTGCTGCTGCTGCTAGATCAGGAAAATGTGACTGATGTAACTGGATCCTGGAGAATGAAGGAATCTGAACTGCTGATGCTGAATCATGGAAAAGATAAATGCTGAGAGTGGTACTGTGGTACTCTCATAGATCAGAATGCATGCTACTGTAACTGCTGAGGGAGTCATGAAAAAGTGTATAGTCTTCACCCACTACAAACCCGATGGTACAATTTTAAACATGCGAATGAATGTGTCGATGTCGAGCATGAATAGAAATCATTGGATTACCGGCCATTGATGTATGCCGTTAACCAATGCGAGGCAACTCACCATTGATGTCAATGAGTGCCAAGGTACCGGAGTACATCTTGCGAAGTACGAATGGATGTGTCGAGGTCGAGCCACTTGCAAGATCTGATGATCAAGGGACATTGATGTATTCCCATGATCGCCAGCGAGAGAACTTGCCATTAAGGCATGCAAGCCTCTAGGTACTCAAAATGAACTCTAGTCTATTTCCCAGATAAGGTGCTGGTGTCGATGGGGCAAGACTTGTTGAAAGGTGGGCCTTAAGGAATCCCACATCAGTCAACGCGAGTTTGTACAAAAAGATTTGGTAGGACTATAAATAGAAAGAACTCATGGACAAGCAGTGTGGATCAGCATGGCTAGGAAATCAAGGTAATGTGATCATGGAAAGGGAATGAGTTTTATTCAAAAGGCAAACTGAAAAGGTTAAATGGATGTATGCGATTCAGAAAAATAAGCGTGCATGAAGTCGTGAAAGATAAGGAAATGGAAGATGGGCTGCAACACAAGGATGGTCTAGGTATGTGGAAGAAAAAAGGGAAGTAATCATGACGCAAAAGGTGTGTAGTGGAAAATGTCATGATATGTGCAGTGAAGAATTTGTTCCTTCAAGTGTCCAATGATGCATGTTTCATTGTGATTTCGAAAAATCACTTTGCATACTCTGAAAAACTTAGCACCATTCCTGCATGAAAATTGTCATTTTCATGTGCCATCTCCATCGATCATTCCTGTATGAAGTGACTTCAAAAACAAATTAGCTCATTTTCAAGAATTTATGAAATGTCCATTTCACTTGTTAGTATATACATCCTAACTCTTGCCCACAAATTCACAAAAATATCCAACATACTTTGATTTCCCCCCAACTAGAAATATTGCATGTCCCCATGCAATGTATTCATTGATTTTGCAATATTTTTTCAAAATGTTGTTATTAGTTTGCAGTCAAATTGGTTTAAAACATTTGAAAATACTTTTTTTATCTTTTTGGGAAAGTAGTTGGTGTTATGTAAATGAATGAGGGCAAATTTTATTTGATTATTATTATTAGTTTTTTTTTTTTTTTTTTTTTGGGTCACGAGTGATAAAAAGGACAAAATACTTCTCTAAAAGCTACAAATTGTCAACTTTTCTTGTGCTTGTCTAATGCAATTCCTAGCTTTAGACCAAATTACCAAACTAATATGAAAGCATCGTGCCTATACTTAATCTTTTGATAACTAGAATCGCACCACAAGGATTTGGTATTTCAGCAAATTCCCCAACATTTTCATCATAATCAACAGCCAAAATAAAAAAGGCATATTGCAGAGAATAGGAATGAAAGGCAAATATCACGTGGCAGAAACATTTATTTCTTCTCGGCTTCTTCTTTCTTTGGTAGGTACCCATTAGCAGAAGCCCATCTAGACAGCTGATAAAGTTGCACAGTTTCATTTGAGGCATGGCAAGCCAAAAGTAAATAATTGCGGGGCTGCACCATCCAGGCAAATCTCATGAACAATCCTGAGTAAACACACATTGCTGCAGTCATATTCCCTGATATCATATCTGGGGGTTTCTGCATATCAACCAAGCCAGCAATGACGAAGCCCCAGTTGGCAATGGGACCCCAGAAATGAGTTGTTTTGGGGCCGACAGGACTGTTCCAAAATGTTCGCAATGCTGCCACTCCTTGATTCGGTCGTACGCAACGGCGCCAAAATGTTGGGTGAAACTATGTTCGTTTAATTCCGTTGTAGTACTTACCCAACTATTTAATTTATCAATCCGAGGTCCGTAGACTTACGAGACACATGCACTGTATATGTAGGACTGAAGTGGAACTAATCTAATCTAATCTAATCTAAATTACTGAAATCAAATTAAAGCATTGAAACACTAACTAGGAAAGCATGAAATTGCATGAAGGAAAATAAATACAACATGTGAAGAAGTGAATGGCAAACAATAGATATGAGCT
Organism: Pinus tabuliformis; assembly: GCA_031772625.1. Taxonomy (NCBI): domain Eukaryota; kingdom Viridiplantae; phylum Streptophyta; class Pinopsida; order Pinales; family Pinaceae; genus Pinus; species Pinus tabuliformis. The sequence continues at coordinate 79,408,972 of CM062820.1, read as the reverse complement.
CATGACAATAAAACTATGTCAAACTATATTACAATAACTAAATTACAAATCAAGAAAGAGTCAAAGTTAATCTCCATTCTCTATTATTCATTATTCATCACAATGAAGAGAGAGCACTCTCTTATATACATGAGGAGGATAACCTTTCCATAATTACATTCAAATATTCTCTCAAGCACTCTCAACTAGTTTCCCATTATTACAAGATATCATCGCACAAATCTCTCAAACATGATCCCACAAATCTCTCATATCTTGGATAAGATATGTCTTCATGATTTTCTCCTTAGGATAAGATATGCTTCCATGATTTTCTCCTTAGGATAGGATATGCTTCCATGATTTTCTCCTTAGGATAGGATATGCCTCCATGATTTTCTCCTTAGGATAGGATATGCCTCCATGATTTTCTCGATATGCCTCCATGATTTTCTCCGTAGAAAAAGGCTTGCATAATTATCTCCTTGATATGGTGGAGGAGATATTAATTCTTCACATATTTCCTACATCACAAAACTCACATATTCTTGAGATATATATATAAAAATATGTACATTTTCTAATAATTAATCATAAATTCACTTATAATACAAAAATGAATAAAATGGAAAATAAGAAGGTTAAACCCAAGTGTATGTAGGAAAGTGATATGATAACAGGTTAATGGAATGATGAAATGTAAGGAAAAAGGTGGATGAAAATATGACATTTCTGAGTCCCAACACCCTGTTTCACAACGGAGTTGATGAGAATTAGTCCTTAACTGAGCAATAAGAATTTTGGCTCTCCAAGAGATATTGGCCTTTATGTATGCTTTTGGTTGATGATTATGAGTGGGATTAAACAATTCAATATAGTAATTTTTCTTTCTTCCTAGCTCCTTCTCCCAAGTACGTTTGTGGAACTTTTCCATAACAAAAGCTTTTATCTCTTTGTTGTTTATGGGGCACGCGTTCAAGCAAATATCCCATTTACTAAACCATTTGTTATTTTGTTGCATCCAAGTTTTTTTGCTCTTGCACAATTTATCATTAAAGACAACCTTAGGCCATCTACCCTCTTCCATTTGCTCAATTTTTTTTAAATAACTTATGACTCGCACCATAGCAATTGCTTCAATAGGAGCAGCCCCTATTTCACTTAACAAGATATCATAAGGCACTGCACTTTTAATCTTAAATTTGTTTGTAATCAAACGCTTCTGAATTTTCTCAATTTGTCTCCACTGCATGTCGGAAGTACTGCTAGCCCACAGTTCACAACCATATAGAATCACTGGAATCACTAGAAGCCCAAAAATAGTTTGAGTGGTCTTCCAGTCCCATAACTCTGCCTCTCTACACCTATTTTGAAAAGCATAAAATGCTTTCCAACCACCCAAAGTTCTTTTCTTTCTACAACCATTCCAGCTTAGATTTTTGTTGAAGTCAACTCCAAGGTATTTGTATTCCGCAACTTTTTCCAGAATGTTGCCTTCAAAGTAGAACTTATGTTGGTTATGTTTTCTTTTCTTAGGGAAGACCACTACTTTCGTTTTGCTGATATTGACTTGCATCCCCACACTTCTACAAAAATGCTCAAGGGATAGTAAGTGCTCTTGCAAACCAAGCGCCGATTTAGAAATCAGAATAAGGTCATCTGCATACAAAAGAAGCCTTATAACAAACTTGCACAAATAGATACCATCACCCCCTTGCGAATTTAACCACTCCTCAAGCTTGTCGATATATAAACCAAAAAGGGTAGGAGACAGTGGGCAACCTTGCTTGACCCCAATATCGCTTCTAAAACTTTCAAAAATGCCTGCCGAAGTTCTAATTTTGACTTTCACCTCTTCATACAGCCTATGCACAGCTGCTCTCAAATGTTTAGGAACCCCAAGTTCCTCCATTCTTTGCCAAAGTTTATCCCTAGGAACCGAGTCAAACGCTTTTCTGAAATCAACAATGCAACAAAAGACTTCTTCCTTATTCTCCCAAACTTTTTCAATGATGTGCCTTAAAGTTATGCAATGATCAACTGTTGAATGCTTAGGTCTAAAACCTGCTTGCCCTTTAGCACGCTTATTTCTTTCTTCTGCCCACTTGCTAATTTTGTTTTCTAGCATGCTTCCAAATAGCTTTGCAAACAAAGGGTTTATCATAATGGTCTTATAATTGAGGGATTATTGATGTCACCGCTCTTGAAAAGAGGTATTGCCAGACTAGTTGTCCAATCTGTGGGGAGCCCTTGTTGTATGATGTTGTTGAAGATTTTTGTAATGTGAGGTGCAAGGATCTTTGAGCCCCACTTTAGATATTCTGCTTGGAGTTCAGCTAAGTCTTTTGCTTTTCCAACACCCAACTTCTTGATACCCATCTCTACCTCTTGTACCGTGAAGAGTTTAGTATCCGTGTTGACCAAGGGGGGAGGGTCAACCTTGGGAACCTGCTCATAGAGTTGTCTTGCATAGTCAAACCATTTAGAAGCTGTAATATTATTTCCAATTTGTATCTTTTTCGGTTGGAGCTCCTTCCAAAATAATTTGGGATTATTTTTCCCAAGGAAAATTAGTTCTTCCCTCCTTGAAACCATGAAATCAGCCTTTTTCTTGCTTAATAAATGCTTGTAAGATTTGAGCTTTATGTTGTCCTTGTTTGACTCTTTCCAGATTCTCCTTGCCTTTTTGCATTCCTCGTCAAACCAAGCATTAACCGGAAAGCAATTTGTTTCAGACTTCTTAATTTTTGTTCTTTTGCACTTTGCAAGTGCGCATTGAATTAAATGTGTTAATTCATGACTATGAAGGCTGTGAATTGTAATTTTCTCCTTCTCAAAGAGCCTCTCTAACGTCATTTTGAAGGTATTACAATTTTCTGGGGTCAAAAGAATTCTGCCCTGTGGGAGATTTTGTTGGACATGCTGAATTTTTTACTCTAATTTTTTCTTTCCAATCCAAGAGAAACATAAATAAATTGGCTTGTGATCTGATTTCAAATCCCACAGCTGATCTCCAACCAGAACTTCGTCCATATATATGATGTTATATTGTCTCGCATATGATGCCATACCAATACATATACAACGCCATATTTCTCTGAATAAGCTGCCATACTAATGCATATATGATGCCATACATATAACTCGAAGCCATACTTGTGACTGGAGCGAGAGAAAAAAGAATTGATACTAGACAAAACATAGAGAAATTGATGCCACACTTAATGTAGATGTCATACTGCCATTCATAACGTAGACAAACTAACACATAGGAATTATATACATATCATTACAGAGGAATACATACGAGACCATACCATATCATATGCCATAACAAAAAAGTCATATAAATCATTTTAGTAATGCGATGTCGAGATACAAATCCCTTTAGAAAGAAACAAATCCCTACCGAGATGCCATTATACAATACGGTGATGTAGAGGATTGATACCTATACTTCCGCACTGAGAGCTGAGAACATTGTGTCACTGAGCTCTTCCGAGACTCCTATGCCACTGCTATGCCAAGACTACTGAGGCACTGTTATTCTGGGACTATTGAGCCACTGGTATGCTGAAACTATTGTGCCACTGTTATACCGAAGCCACTGTGCCATTTTGCAGAAATATTGAGAGTCAAGACAACACTATAACAAGATCGCAGCGAGTCTAATATTGTGATCACAGAGGATGCATACTTTGCAGAGAGTCGAGATAGACCAACCATAGAGGGTGCATATAAAATGTGAGACTAGCCATTGCGATGTGCATATATCGCAGCGTAGATACGATCCATACCATACAACGAGACGTATCATGCAATATGGAAGTGCCCAATCATATTGTGACGAGATCAATCGATGACCATTTGAGTGAGAGTCAAAAGCTGCGCAGTACCACATTTGAGCAAGAGGATAAACCTATAGTCAATACAAAGTTTTGTGCTCAGTGGATAGAGTCCTGTAGCCATATCCCGTGATTCGCACCACAGAGAATATGTTATCTGCACCACAAAGAGAATTTAATACGAACCGTAGGAGATATGATGAGCCACCGAAAGATATTCGATATCACCGAGTGATTACCATGGATAGGTATTTATATTGATTTCCTTGTGTGATAGGTCACGTTCATTTGAAGAGTTGACATGAAACATTTGAAGTTGGCCTTGAATTTTGGCAGGTGATTTAAAATTTAAATCCAAACAATCATTTGAATATAAGTGCCTTCATTAGAAATAATTGTTTTGCCAAATAATAATTTCTTTAACATATTTTGAATTTCACCTATGGGGTTTAATGGATCTCTCAAAGGAAATTTTTCTCAACACCGCCCCATATTTTCAACACTTTCTCTCAGCTAGGGAGGAATTTCCATCAACATCACAAGCCTCATCTAGGATATCTCATTATAGTTGCATCATGATGTATCTTGAGTGAACATATCTCAATCATAAGAAAGGCGGACAATTGAATCATTGATAAGACCTATCTAATATCCTCTCATGAAAGAAGAGTAATCTATAACCAATGGTAGGGGAGATCAACCCTCCAAACCCTACTTATGCATAATCAAAGGTAGGGGAGACCAATCCTCAAACCATACTAGTCTCAAAGACGTATCCCACAACTATATCAACTAAATATCCATTACATCATATCTCAACATAACTTGTTTCCATTGATCATTAGCTAAACAATCTTGATCTAAAGAAGAGGAAGAAGCATCATAGGGGAGTCCATATCAAACCACATCATAATCATAGGGGAGTCCATCTCAAACCACATCATAATCATAGGGGAGCATTTGACTTCCATCCTATATCCAATAATCAATTCAGTCATCTGAAGTAGAATCATCATCATTATCAAGTCATATCTTGTCTCGGGTCATCTCTGCTCGTCTCCATTTGTTGAATAATCTCGAATCTAAAGAGGAGGAATATGACATCATAGGGGAGCTCAAGCTACCACCCTCTATCCAAAGACAATAGGCGAGATCCATATACTAGGCAAGGATCACATCCATCTTGTTGTTAGATAAACAAGTGAGACCAAACTTGCCAGAAGGTAACGATCACATCTATCCTATCGTCCAATGACAATGGGAAAGATCCATCTACCAACAAGGATCACATCCATCATGTTTTCTAGTCAATAGGCGAGGCTAAACTTGCCATATAGGGTAGAGATCAAAACCATCCCAATGTCTATTGATCTTCCCATGTTGACCCTCAAGAGTCAAGTGGTAGAATGATTGCATCCTCAACACTTTAGGGAGATACCACTTGCTATGCAAGGATCACACTATCTCAAGTCATCTCAACCCATTGGCTAGATGTGTAGGCAAACCCAACAAGCCCCGCTTGTGGGTAGGATGCATACTGGGGTGTACTTTGCCAATCATGGTAGAGGGAGATACCCAAATTGTCATAAATGACAAGGATCATACACACCCTAAGGTGATAATAGGTGAGATACCACTTACTACAAAGGGTAAGGATCACAACCATCCTATTCTAGAGATCCCTCAACCCTAGGAGCTCTCAGGCTCAATTCCTCTCTCTGTGAACTCAAACAAGGGGGAAGAGTATAGCTTAGTGTTCTCGATCAAACCTGACCATTTCCTAGGAGGGTCACATCCATCAATCCAAGTTGCTCTCAAAATATCAAAAAATATGATGTAGCATCACTGCTTCTCTTTGCAATATATCAAAATTTTCATATCTAGTACCAACTCAAACAACTTATTGAAGATCCCGTTTACAATGCCTTATGCAGTAGTTTCGAGCAACATTCTTTTGTTTTCCTGTTCATACAGGTTATCAAATCAAATATTATGTTTGAGAAAATACATGTTGTAAAGAAAAGAATACCATATTCATCATTTCTCCCTCTCATATAGGGAGGAAGCAACCACAAGCCTAAGCTTGTCTCATACAACAACGTAACCTCAATCCATGAGGATGTCTTTGTCCCAACCATATATGTCCAGAATTTATCTAGCTCGGGATGCATGCAACACAAGGATCCATCTGGTTGATTTCTCATTACATGATCCACCAAATATAGCAATAATAATCCATCATGATTCTAACAAAACACTTCTACACAAGAAGTGGATCCTGAAACTGCTTGAGGAAAACCAGTCTTGTCCCCAATGAATTGTCAGCACATAAATTAATTAATAGAGACATATCTTCAAGAACATCAAATGTTTCATCAATCCTTGTATCATTTTGCAATCATGGGATTTCTTATTCATTCACCACAAGTAATAATAGGTGTTGGGATCTTATCAAGGGTCTTCTCCCTCTGAATCGGAAGCGTCTTCAATCATTATCAATCAAGACTTCAACCCACCTATCATATTACTGTCATGCATCAAGATCATTGTTTCTTTAGGGCATAGCCATATTAGTTCATACAAAACTATCATATATCAGATCAGGTTCTCATTATATATCATTGTCATGAGAAATCAACATCAATTATTCAATATTGCTTTATTGTATATGTCATCAATTATTTATCAATGGTTAATGTCGTGCAATTATGGTAGCTGAGAAGTGTACCTCCATTCATATCACATCTCTATCATGTTATCAAATCAATCTATCATCAAATCAACGCATCAATTTTTGTTATATTGTCAAATAGTTACAACTTATCAAAGCCTTATCACGATCAACAAGAAGATAGTTAGTAGATCTTGAGTATCAATCTTATAGCCACACTCACAATAAGGAAAAGACCCTCTAACAGAGTTTTTTGCCGAATCCCCTATTAAAATATCCCAAAAATCCATTTGTAGCAGAGGTCACTAGTAGAGTTGGCCAAGTGGATGTTTTAGCGGGTGTTTTTTAATGGTGCGTCTCTAATACAATAACGCACCAATGTGTTACTATACATATACGCACCCATGCCTAATAGCACATGGTGCACCATGGCAGCTTTATTTTTTTATAAAAATAAAAAAATAACGGTGCACTAAGCACAAAAAGCGCACTAGTGTGTATACTACTCGATAGCACTGAAAAAAGGGTTAAATTTGCAAAAATGACGGTCTTAAAATTCATTTTTCTCAATCTGGTGCTATACTCTTATTACGACCCAGTGCTAAACAAGTACACTAATGCCCATGTGCGTACACAATATAGTGCATTGTTGTGGAGTTTTTTACTTCAAAATAACGATGCACTTATTAGATTATACACACCAATGTTGTTAATTGAACTAAAAGCCCCAGTGCTGAATAGAGAGTGATGCATCGTCGAAGTGTTATTTTTTATACAAATTAAAAAAAACGGTGCGCCACCTATATATGACGCAATAGTGCTTACACTACTCGATAGCATTAGACAAAAGTTAAATTAAAAAAATTTGTCGTAAAATTATTTTCACCATTTCGGTGCTATATTCCGACGAAGCACTGGTGTTGTCCGTGTATTAAAATGCCTTGATGCGTAACTACCAAGGCACCGATGCTTATACTACTCGATAGCACCAGACAAATATTAAATTTAAAAAATGTCGGTCCTGAAATTGTTTTCACTATTTCAGTTCTTTATGCCCATGACACATCGGTGTTGTTCATGTATTAAAACACCCCAGTGCGTACTTACCAAGAGCACCACTTCATGGTTTTTTAATTTAAAAAAATGTGGTGCGCTTGGAAATAGCACACACTAGTGTTGTTACAATAATGCACCACAAAAAGGTTAAATAAAAAAAAATCGGTCATAAATTTAATTTTTACCATTTGCAGTGTTGTAGAGATCTAAAGCACCGATGCCACTTTTGCCTCACTCAAGCGCATTGTCGTCGATGCTTCTCTTGCTCACCGCCCTTTTGTCTCGTGCTAAGTGCTTGACTTTCGAATTTTCTCAAATGATGGTGAAATTTGTTTTTCTCATTTACGTGTCAACTATGCCTCCCCGATGAACAAATGTCTAGGTAATGTCTATGTTTCTCACTAATTTAATTTTTTAGTGGATTAAAATTGCAAGTTAGGTCCAAAAATGCATTGTTTTCGGAAGAAAAATAAATCCCACGCGGTGTGTTCAACAGGTTCGGCTCGCACCAGTGGTGGTGCACCTTGTAAATTTATAGGGTGCACCGCACTCTGGTGCATGTACTTAATTCACCGCAGTGTTGTCTGTGAGTTTGGTAAATTAAAATGCACCAGGAAAAGCTATAATTTGTACGTCGATGCATACGATTTTAAGTTCCTCCCAGTGCGTTTATATTTATAAACGCATTGCACGCATAATATTAAAAAAATATAGCTATGTGCATTTGATAACCTGAACGTTCTGTTTCGGTACGAAAATGTTATACGTATGCACCGATGCGCAATATTGTCTTGGCGCATTGCGTTGAAGATAAAAAATAACCAATGTGTTTGTATGTGTGCCAACCAAAAGCAATGTGTCATATGTATGTACACATCGTTTTTAGTGCTTTCCTGTTTGATGGTGCATGGATTCCGGTGCATTATTGTTTTTGGGCTGCAGTGAGGATGATTTTATTTATTCATTGAAAGTTATATTTCCATATTTATAAATACATTTTTCATATAATAAAAAAATGATGGTTTATGTATGAGGCTGATGTATTTTATATGTCAGTCATGTAGCAGAGACGTCAATAGAGGAAGTAGTAGCATGAGAAATTGTCAGACCAATACAATGTGGTCTAACCATGGGAGGCACAAGAGAGGGAAAGGGATTTATACCATTGCCCTATTAGCGCAGTGACCCGAGTGCTCTTGAGGAATCTAGGCCTCCTTAAGTACTATGAGAAGTCCACATCTTTGAAGGCACACTCTGGCTTGTTAGCACAGTTGATTCGTTGGTGGAATGTCCAACAACAGTCTTTCCTTGTCGGTCCTAACATGTGGTATAGGCCCTTTGAGGAGGACATATATTTTATCACTGGCCTATCTAGGAGAGGATAGGATTTTCCCCAGTTCCCTGATGTCCCCCATGGTGTTGCAGCAAAGATTCAGCTTGCCTACTTTTGGGCTGGTGTAGTGCGTCTAGAAGATTTTTAGGTGTCCGGTGGACAACTATGAATTGTTTCTTTTGGTACAGAGGAGGTTAGGTGCCTCTCAGTATTAGTGAGTACAATTGCACACTATATTATTGATGGGAAACACATTAGTTTCTCTCTTTTGTTTTATGTCGATTCTTTGGTGCAAGCACCACGATGTATCAGATGGCCTGCCATTTTTTTGCGGCAGTTTTGTAGGGATTTAGATAGATGTCATTCTATGATACATAGGAGGACGAAATTCCCTTTCACTTTAGAGATTTTTTGTTTATTTTTTGAGAGGTTTTCGGAGACAAGGCCTACTTTTGACCGTTGCCCAAGAGGGGTCTTCCGGTGTATTTGGCCAGGATTTCCGCCGAGGCATTAAGGCTACTGGCCAGTGAGGATAACCACATGTTTGTTTTGGTGTCGTGTCCGTACGTGGGGATGGATAGGAGATAATGTCCCAACATCCTCTTCACACCATATCAACCTACAGATGATAGAGGTAATATTGGTGTTTTCTGTAAGTTAATCTTGTTTCATTTTATTATTTTGATTAGTTAGGATAAAATTTAGTTTAGCACGTTCTTTAAGTTGTTTTATTAAATTGTTTAATGAAATTGTCTAATTATTGTTGTGTACTATATATTTTGTAGACATTAGCAGTTTTGTGGGGGACATGCCTCCTCCCCCACCAGAGGGAGATGTAGAGATAGGCGAGGACTCGGAGGGTGAGGCACATCCTTCGATGCAGAGGGGTGTGGGCATGCAGGCGCTTATGGATGGTCTCCAATTCAGGATGGAATATTGTCGTCAATTGTTTAGGCTTTTGGTTGAGGAGGGAGTCTTCCTTGCGAAGGTTTGAGACATCAGGGCATATCCTAGACTCTTGGAGCTCTTCAGGGATTTTTTGTGTGATATGATGAGTCTTATGCATCACATCATTTGAGATACCAGACTACTCGTAGCGAGGAGGGATGATAATGTATCAAATACGTCACACGAATATTCACCAGTGCTACCCCATCGAATCATGATGATGAGGGTGGTGATGCTTCTAATAGTACTACACCATCAGATCATGGTTAGGGTGTAATTGATCCTTCTAGTAGTACTCCACCCCCTTATTATTCACCTCATGATGATCAACCAACATTGGCGATGGTGCCTCGTGTTTCTCTAGAGAGAGTAGACCAACTACCTTCTCCAGTACCTCATAGTTCGACTATTGAGACAGTGCTTGACCATCCATCGAACCCAGGTTGCCATTACTGTGTCTCTTGTATAAGATATTTTACAATAGTTATTTGAATTCATGCAGTTATTTGACTTTTATATATATATATATATATATATATATATATATATATTGCATTTATTTTGTTCATGTTGATGTACTTAATTTATATGTTGGTGTTGATGGGCATATTGTTAGGTCATGTTAAATATATTCATTTAATGTGCTTGTAGATAAATGTGTATTTGATAGTAGTTATTTGACATGAGATGTATATCTGAGTATCTGTGGTGATGATGTTAGATTACAATACTTGTGTTTGTTAGACGTGAGCATGATGATGATGCCATGTTAGATTATTAGATTTGTGTGCTAGCTAATGACGTTTATATGTGCTAGAGGTGTATATAATTAGATGATGTTAGCAAATTTGAATGTGTATTTTAGATGATGTTTATGTTTGTTAGATGGTTATCATCATGATGTTTATTTTTATGAAATAATATTTATTATAGATTATGTATTGGTGAAGTTATATCAAAATTTTATATATGAAATTACATGCAAAACAACTTACTTTAAAAAAATGCAAAAATATTTTTATAAATTACAAAGTTTAATATGGTTGAAACTATAACTATAAAATTACCATAAATATTTTTCTTTTGCTTAGATAGTTCATTCATATTCATTTTAACCTAATTGGTAAAATATTTCAATACTCAAGGAAAAAATAATTAAAGGTAAAATAATTTAGTTAGTTCTTAATAAGATGAAAATGTGTAACTCATTCAATTTTTAATATAAAATATTAATAATAATAAATTATTCAAAAATAAAATTTAAACATTGAAAAATTACATTATAGTCGATCTATATATAGAGATAGAAAAACATTATAGATCCATCTTAATCACATATTTATGAATCACTAAAAGAGATTATATCTTTTGACATGTACATCTTTTTTCAAGTTTTGCATTCCAAAAAGAGATTTTCATATAATGAGATTTCATCCCTCTCGTCTCTTGATAGATCCATTGTTAAAATGGATCTATATTGGTTTATAAAATTCAATCTATTGTTAAATTAAAGAAACTTAGGTATATTATTATTATTATTTTTTATTTTATAATTAATTTAGATTTAATATAACTTAAAAATTTCTATTTTAATAAAATTTAATTTATCACTAAAATTATGAGTATTTCAAGCAATTTAAATTTAATATTTATAGCAACTCTTACCAATTTAATTTAGAAATTTCTTTCCAAAGATGAGAATCAAGACGTGTAAAATAAGACTTGTAAAGTTACTTGTAGTTGGGAATTTTCTTTATTGGAAGTTCTCCCTAAAAAATGTAAGTGATTTTTTTTTTCTAGTAATAAAGATATAACATTTTGGTGATATTTTGGTTTTTTATTTGTGATTATGGTTTAAATTTATAAATTTTTAATAATGATTACGAGTTAAATAATACAAAAATCACACTATCTCAGATATAACTTTTTTACAAATAATATATTTGATTATTTTTTAATGAACAACTCAAGAAATATTATTTTTTCCACATACTTATCACAAGATGGTCACCAAAATTCATGTTTTCACATTTTTGCTAACTAATATTACATCATGTTTAAATAATTTACTTATAAATACATAAAAATAGATGTTTATTTTACATAATCTAAATAGAGAAGAAAGATGCATCACCAAGTCTATTAAAAAGTCAAACAAATGTCTCTTAATCCCCATCACATTATTTATCATTTAATTTTTAGCCATAAAATATTTATTAATTTAACTTTTATTTACAATTACCATTGAAAAGAAAAAGCCAAAACTCTTCCATTATCCATGAAGAAAATGCATCCATGTCAACGCATTTGTTTTTCTTTTGGTCCATAGAAAGATGTAATCGACATTTTATACATGCATTAGACCTCCTTTTAGTTTACATAATATTGCAAGAATTGGAATTTAAATATAGTAAACACGACTTTACCTTTCATGTCAAGAATGTAGTCTTACATATTAATACGCAATTTTTCATTGTTAAAGTACTCATAGATTTATCACTACATGATTTATATTAATTTTTAAATAAACCTGAAGAAAAAACATGTGAACTGGTTAATAAACCAATAAGTATCTAAATCTAGAATAAATCTTCAATGTTTTCCCAAATTCCCTATTTTCTCATTTTGGTTATAATCTTCTCATTTTCCTATTTGAGAAGGATTGTCACCTTGAATCCTTATTATTATAGATATTGTAAACCATGTTTTAAACTGCATTTATATTTATGGAGACATGTAGCATAGTGAAAATAAGGGAGGTTATTTTACTATATTGAAAAACTTTAGCGATGGTTGTAGTAGGCCTTTTAGTACACATATATAACACAAGTATGAATTTTCTTCTCCATTTGCTATGACTTTATGAGTTATTTTAAATTGATACTCATAATGTCATTTGAGAAAGGAGATAGTATGAGTATATTTAGATTGATATCTTAATGAAATATGGCTCTAAATTGATAATTCTTGCTTAGAATTATAATATTTTGATCCATCTTGATGTCATTTTTTTTCCTCTGGAAAAATCCGTAAAGTTTTCATTAATATGAAAAAGTTACATATGTAGATGCTTGTTCGCATATGCCATGATCGCTGTGGATCTGTACAATTTACAAAAAATTTGCATTGATCATTTGCCTGATATAAAAGACTTGTGCAAGCCTATTTTGTCTATAGAAAAAGTTGTTGCCTTTCCGCAACCTTCAGTTTTGTCAAAAATGTCTATACAAAAAACTGTAATCTGTAGAGCTGCTGCCATTTCTGCTATGTTATGTATGGGGTAGACCCGCTGTAGGATATCGCGGGTCTATATAGGGCCGATGGTAGGATCCATCTTGATGTCTATCCAAAGCCTATAGAAAAATTCTACTGTAAATTAGATTTAAACACCAAACAAATATGTTAAAATTTTAAATTTTAAATTATAAATTACACAATTTGAAATACTCGGTTTTAAGTGTAAAAATGTTTCCATTGCAAAAAAACGTGTATAAACGTTTGTGAATCTTGCCAATTATATAAAATGCCAACAAGACAAATAAAAAACATTATAATTAGCAAAATAAAGAACAAATACATACAACAATAGTGTAAATGATGAATTAACACAAGTACATATCACTCTTTGTTGTCATTACTTTGATTATCTTCCTCACTTGGCATGATAACATTTTTGTTCTCAAATATATCTTTTGATCTAGGGTCATGTCTTAATACGAACCACCAATCTCTATCCAACAGATCTAGGTAAAAAAACACATGGCTGTAGTGTTTAGGGAGAACATAAAGCTCCCTAGCTTCGTGCCACATCTTTCTAGAGTTGATAGATATCAACCCACTATTACGATCTTCCTTTACATTGTCTGATCAAAGGTGTTCCACCATTTTCACCTAAAAATAACACATTGGAATGAAGAGAAGTCCACTTGAATGATCTCTTTTATCTTTTCGATGTAACTTAATGTCCCATGTATTAGGTTTTGATTGTGGTGGCTAGCACGACTAGATTCATTGAACTCGACTTCCACTCCACAATCTTGTGTCATGCATTGATCATCGACATCCTTCATGCAAAAATGATGCCCATATGCCCACATAGATGGCAACAAGTGCACCTATAAAAAAGTGAAAAAATCATAGTGTCATGTGTCTAATAATGCGAACATAACTAAAATATGAAATATAGTTGTTACAATTCAAAGGTGCATTATGAAGTTAAAAATGTATAGAAAGAGATTATTACCAAGTTGTTGCAACCAATCCCTATGTTTAACGCATCCTCTTTAGCACGCGAGTAACGACTAGATGCACCATATTTCTCTTTGACTTGATCAACAACCCAACTGTTAGGGCATTTCATTGACATATATTTTTTTAAATGATCAGGATAAGGCACACTTCTACCATTCAATTGTTTGAATTATTTCCTGTGATTTTCACATTTCCTCTTTTGTTTGTACAATGCTACCCACGATTGTGTCGCTTCCATATTGTAAAGAATGAATTTGTAGATGAATTCAATTTCTGAATTTGCTTATGAAATCAAACCAACATATACAATACATATGAGATCAAAATATGCATTAATATGAAGTTCAATGTGAACAGTTACTGTGTAGAAATCTGACCAATGATAAGTCACTAACCCTTTATCATGCGCCTTTTTCCATTTGTTTGGAGAAGCTCCCCTTCTCTTTTGTCGTCTCAAATCACTGCACCTAGTGTGTTGTCGATTTGCTTGATGTACTCACTCACATAATAGAAAGACTCATATGATATGCACCGTTATACCATAGACCACTCATGTTTTTCCTTTGTGATGCAGGAGCATTCAACCCAAAGGAAACTATTGTAAATAGTAGACATAGGGGGTCATGCATTCTTAGAATTATTTTCCTAAGTTTCAAGTTAGTTTAATATTTAGACTTCTAAATGTGATTTAAATTAGATGCTCTCAAATAAATAAATAAGAGCATGAGTAGTTCCATGATTTTAGAAGTAAGGGAGAGCTTTTAGGCATAAAAGAAATAGATGTGGATAAGGAGGCTTTTCTGTTTTAAAACAGAGAAAAGATAGAATAAAGCCTCAAGAGGTTTTTTCCATATATGCATGCATGTAAAAGCTTTAGGCTTTTGATATCAATGTTTATTATAAATATGTATGTAAGCCTAAGGGCAAGAGGGAGCCACTAGAGGAGAGAATTTGGCTTGTGAGAAGAGAGGAGAATTTGGCTTGTGAGAGGAGAGGCACCATAATTGATAGTCGGGCCTGTGAGAGAGTGCAGCATTGACTGTTAGGCCTGCGTGCCTGTATATGTGTGTGTATGTATGAGACCGAAGTCTCAATATAGATTTATTGCTTTCAGATTAATATATGCATAGTTTCTGATGAAGGGCACGTATGAAGTGTCTGCCTGTGATTATTTATGGTATGGATGAGAATTAATGGTTCTGTTAATGTGCATGTATCGGACAGCTTAATTACTGTATATTGAAAGTATTGGAAGTGGTTTATTTCCCTGCATAATGTTTGGTTGGAGCCTTCATGGCGTTTCCATTTAACTGCTGCTTCCGTGGACTCTCTAAGTCCTTTTTATAATGTTCTGCGTATAACTCTGTTTACATAGAGAATTGCGATATTTTTCCTTAAGTGGCATTGTAGCGGACGCGAATTATTATAGTGGCTGATTAAACCCTTATCGGGTCCGAACCCTATTATCGGATCAGAAGAGAGCCTTTGGGATCACTGAAGTGGAAGCCCGAATTACCGGAGCCGAAATCTTATAAAGCAGAATGGAAAGCATATCGGGTCCGAAACCCATATCGCGTCAGAAGGGAGAGAGGGCCTTAACCTTGTGAACGCTCTGATACACCGGAGCCGAATTGTTATGAAGCGCAACATATAAATAGCGTCGGGTCCGAAGAGAAGCCTTAGCAGTGTTCCGAAATCCGGAGCCGAATTTATATTAAGGAGCACCCTAAAGGAGATCGGGTCCGCAACCCCGTCAAGACTGGCCGATAAGGAATCCGCCGATACGACGGATCCGAAATCAGTTTAGAAAGGAGTGTAAGGAGGCATCGGGTCCGCGTTCCGTCGGAGGACTGAATCTATTATTTACAGCGAGTGCCGATATATATCGGACCCGAAACCGATATATAAAGGAGTATAAAAGTACATCGGGTCCGCACCTCATCGGAGGTCAGGCCTTAAGAGTTTTGTTGTGGTTGCGAAATCCGGACCCGCCGAATTTATGAAAGCGGCTATATAATCCTTGAGATCCGCGTACATTGAGTTAAGCGGGTTTTATGTTGGTTCTATGTATTGATATTATATGGTTATATATGGCCATGAGGGGTTTTATGGTATCTCCATATATGTTTATATGTGTGGCGGGTTGATTAAAGTGCTCGGTGATGGTTGATTATAAAGCGTCGATAAAAAGGTGGCTGTGATTCTAAATAAGTCCATGGTTTATAAAAGGCTTAGAGCCTAAGCTGAAGCTTCCGATAGGACTTTGTGGCCATATCCACAGGTCCAAGGTTTAGGAATTTATATAAGAAAGGGGATTTTGGGCTTGTACCAGATCTCTTTTCATCACTTTGTCGATCAAAACTTTTCAAAATGTACCTCTAAGAAAAACATCTAACGACAAGAAACCACCCCAACTAATTCAACCTCATCTACTAGGTGAATTAGAAGATGAACCTGCAAATCCATGAAACTCGTCGATACATTGGAGAAATTTTGAAGTCTAAAATGGGCTTCAAAACAACAATGTACAACCAAAATCGACTTTATGAGAACCAATAGGATTCAAGATGATGATGTCAACCATGGGGGATGATTCACCATTTTTTTGAGTAAAGAAAAAAAAGATTAAAAACTAAAAAAAATAAAAACTACTTTTTCAACTCATATTTTCAACTTATCTCCTTACGGTTCTACTCAAATTTGGAGTGGGATCACTCGTTTGATGCACAATCTAATTTTTCATCAAAGGAGTACCCATGTTGCATATTTTTGATGGACCCTACTACACAAAAAATGATAAATACATGAACAATGTGATTACAATCACATGTTTTCATGTATTTATTATTTTTATGTAGTAGGGTCCATCGAAAGTAGACAATATGGGTACTCCTTAGATAAGAAATTAAATTTCGCATCCAACGAGTGCTCCTACTCAAAATTTGAGTAAAACGGTAGGGAGATAAGTTGAAAATACGAGTTGGAAAAAGTAGTTTTTCTTTTTTTCCCTCTAAAATTTGATAATGTAATGTAATCTTATTTTATTATTTCCAATATTACTTTATAATATTTCTTAGGATGTCTATTTTAGACCACAAAATTTCTCTAATAGTTCCTTCTTAAACATACAAACAATCTCAGCGATCTCTTGATGCCACCATGGAATGTCAGCGATATGAATCTCCTTTGATGTGATCCAATGTACAAATGCGAATAATTTACATATGGCACGTCGTAGGTGTTGGGGGAATTCATGGTTCACACACCCATGCACGAGAATATATATATATTTAAATTAATATATAAATATAAATTAATATATTTAAATTTGATGTAAACAAAAAATTTTCAACAGAATAGGGAAATGAAATTCAAATTGACATTGAATGAAAACATAAATAGATATTTGACATTTGCACTGAAATCGATGATATACAAAGTTAGTTAATAAGTAGACATGTTAAGATTCATGACTTATTTTCATAGTCCTTTAAATAAGTTGCAGTAATCCATACAAGGAGTAATTTACAAAATTATATCCTTCTATTTTAATTTATAAAGTGTAAATGGAGATAGAAATAAAATTAAAAGTAGAAAGTGAAATTGATATTGAATAGAAGTAGAAATAAAAATAAAAATTGCAATGTACATGAAATCAATGTGTTAAAATTTCACACGTACATTGAAATCAATGCGCTAGAAATTGAACAAAATTGAAATAGAATTAGAACTGAGATGTACACTAAAATCAATGTGTTTGAAAATCACATGAACTTTAAAATAAGCTCATTAAAAATTGAGATGTCCAAAGAAATCAATGTGACAAAATATGAAGGTGACATTGAAGAGAAATTGAAATTGACTCTTTTAATGAAACCAATTATGTACAAAGAGAGTTAACAAGTAGTCAAAGAGCACACATGTCAGAAAACGATCATTGAAAACTGGATTGTTATGGTCAATTCACACCTCAGTACCCTTGGAAAAATTCCGTAGTTGACATGTAGACTTTTTCCACTCGTTAACTCAATCAATTAAATAATTTGTGATCATAAATTTACTGAGTAATTGTATGTCTAGATGTTCCTATTTCCATTTCAAATGTGGTAATGGAGATAGAAATAAAATAAGAAATTGAAATGGAAATTGAAATTTGAAATTGAAATTGACATTGAATAGAATATAAATACAAATTAACATGTACATTTAGGAATTGTCATATAAGTTGACATGTACGTTAAAATCAATGCTTTAGATTTTGAATAGAACTGAAATAGTATGAGAAAATGGGATTTTGTAGTAACCTATACGAGGAGAAATTTACGTAATAAAATATTTAACGAAACCATTTATGTGAAAAGGGAGTTAACAAGTAGTCAAAGAGCACATATGTCGAAAACAATCATTAAAACTAGGCCATTATGGTGATCTCACACCTCGGAACTGTTGAACGACATGTAGAGTTTTTCACTTGTTAACTCGCTCAAATAAATAACTTGTGATCATCTATGTCTCGAGTCTAGATGCTTCTGTTTCAAATTCTAATGTGGTATTGGAGACAAAAATAACATAAGAAATAGAAATGGAAATAGAAATCTAAAATTGAAATTGATATTGAATAGAATATAAATAGAAATTAACATGTACATGTAGAAAATGTCATAGAAATTGACACTTATGTTAAAATACAATGCCTAGATTTTGAATAGAACTTAAATAGTATGATAAAATAGGATTTCGCAGTAATCTATGCAAGGAGAATTTCACATAATTGTATTTTTCCATTTTAATTTCTGAAGCGTAAATGGAGATAGAAATAAAATAAAAATTAGAAATTTAAATTCGGAATTGAAATCCATACTCAATAGAAACAAAAATAAAAACTGCAATGTACATGAAATCAATGTGTTAAAAGTTTGCACGTACATTGAAACCAATGCGCTACAAATAGTAAAAATTGAAATAGAATTAGAGAGGTTCTTCCGTATTTGCGAGAGGTTCTTCCGTTTTTGCGAGAGGTTCTTCCGGCTGCGTCAGGGAGAGGTTCTTCTGTCTACGAAGAGGCTCTTCCGTATTTGCGAGAGGTTCTTCCGTTTTTGCGAGAGGTTCTTCCGGCTGCATCAGGGAGAGGTTCTTCCGTCTGCGGCTGCGGGTAAACAAGTTTATGAAGGCATGCCGTTAAGCTGCGGCTGCGGTTCTTATATTTTTATAAGCTGCGTTTTTCCTTCTGCGGCTGCGATTCTCAGATCTGCGCTATTTTTTATTTTTTTTGAAGACTATGTTCAGCATTCTCCATAATGATCACCGATCTCAGATCTGCGAAAATAGATCTGTGAGCAAGTCTTTTTTTTACGTGGGCATCCCGGATCGAGTGGTTCATGAAGCGAAAGTCGGTGATTTATTTTTCCTGCTGGGTTCTAGATCCAATCTTCTGCTGCTAGATCTAGATCTAGATCTAATCTTCTTTGCGGCTGGGTTCTAGATCTAATCCTCTGCGGCTAGATCTAGATCTAATCTTCTGCCTTATTTCTCTGCGACTGGGTCTCGGCTTTCTACGGGCAAATATGGCTCCCAGCTTTGCGAAAATAGTTGTTGGCTCAGTTCCGTCCGCTTCTGGAGGGCAAGCTCCTGCGCATATTGTCAGTGAAGCCCCAGCTCCCACTGTCCAGGTGGTCCAGGCCTCACTCAATGAGGCTTTGAAGTTTTCCGAAAGTGCCCTAATCTGCCGATTCAATGGTTTTTGGCCGCGATTGACAACTCTCCACAATTGGATCTCGAAGGTATGGAAGCCTGTCATTTCTGATGAATTATCTACCCCTGTGCTAGGGTTTTTTTATATTAGATTTTGAAAATCCTGAAAGCAGACAATGTATTCTAGATTCCGGCCCTTGGTTTTGGGAAAACTTAGGCCTATTCATGAAGCCATGGAACCCATCATTCGATCCCTCAACCACAGTCATAACTTCAGAACCAGTTTGGGTGAGATTGCCAAGCCTACCCTTACATGTCTGGAATCTCTCCTCGCTAAACGCCATTGGAAATACAATTGGGAAATTCACTGCAGGTGCCCAGAAACAGAGGAATATGCCAGAACCACCTATGCACGCATCTGTGTGGAAATGGACTTCAACAACGGATTCCCAGCTGAAATAAACCTAACAAGTAAAGACTATGTGTGGAACTAGAAACTCGATTATGAAAGTGTCCTCTTCAGATGTCGATCCTCCTTTGAGACGGGCCATCTAGCCAAAAATTGCCCAAAAGCCTCCCAGAAAAAAATTCTGCTAGAAAAAACCACCACATATCTACATGGTGGGAAGGAGCACAAAAAAAACACTACATTTTCATCAAAGAAGAATACTCTAGAGAAAACTCTGAATCACAAAAAAGAAACAACTCTCAAGACAAGCAGGGAGAAAGCCTCGCCCAGCAACAAAAAAGTGAACTCGACAACCCCTCAAGCATCAACAGTTATGAGGATTTGGATACCGCACAAAATAAATCATCGTTTAACAGCAAAGCAGATCTCCTAGACCAAACTTCTTCTTCGTCTATCTTCAAGAGTACGAACACAATAGATCGCGAAGCTAAGACACCAATGTCCCAAGAACTAGAAGAGATGAAGGAGATGCAAGAAACAGGAAGTTGGAAGACCGTAGAGAAAAAAAAGAAAGCTACAGCATCAATCTCGCCAAGAAAGACAAGGAGCCAGACAATTAAAAACTAAGAAAATTATAGGTCCGATAGACCAATTTGGTCTCAGTGGACGTTAACCACTATCATCATCATCATCAGAACTTATATGTACAATAAAATCGATGTGTTAAAAACTACATGGACTTTAAAATGACTGCATCAGAAATTGACATGTACACCAAAAATAATGTGATAAAAATTGAAGTTGACATTCAGGAGAAATTGAAATTGACTTTTTCACTAGAATCTTTTATGTAAAGTCAATCTATTGGAAATTGGCATGTATCCTCAATTATATAGTTATGTAGCTTAAATACAAATAACAATTGACATGTTCTTTGTAATTAATATATTAAAATTTGAAGTAGACAAAAAAATTGCAACAGAATGGGGAAATGAAATTCAAATTGACATTGAATGAAAACATAAATGGATATTTGACATTTCCACTAAAATCGATGATATGAAAAGTTAGTTAATAAGTAGACATGTCAAGATTCACGACTTATTTTCATAGTCCTTTAAATAAGTTGCAGTAATCCATATGAGTAATTTACAAAATTATATCCTTCTATTTTAATATATAAGGTGTAAATGGGGATAGAAATAAAATTAAAAGTAGAAAGTGAAATTAATATTGAATAGAAGTAGAAATAAAAATAAAAATTGCAATGTACATGAAATCAATGTGTTAAAATTTCACACATACATTGAAATCAATGCGCTAGAAATTGAACAAAATTGAAATAGAATTAGAACTGAGATGTACACTAAAATCAATGTGTTTGAAAATCACATGAACTTTAAAATAAGCTCATTAAAAATTGAGATGTCCAAGGAAATCAAAGTGACAAAATATGAAGGTGACATTGAAGAGAAATTGAAATTGACTCTTTTAATGAAACCAATTATGTACAAAGAGTATTAACAAGTAGTCAAAAAGCACACATGTCAGAAAACGATCATTGAAAACTAGGTCGTTATGGTCAATTCGCACCTTGCTACCCTTGGACAAATTCTGTAGTTGACATGTAGACTTTTTCCATTCGTTAACTCAATCGTGATCATCAATGTACTGAGTAATTGTTTGTTTAGGTGTTTCTATTTCCATTTCTAATGTGGTAATGGAGATAGAAATAAAATAAGAAATAGAAATTTGGAATTGAGATTGACATTGAATAGAATATAAATACAAATTAACATGTACATGTAGGAATTGTCATAGAAATTGACATGTACGTTAAAATCAATGCCTTGGATTTTGAATAGAACTGAAATAGTATGAGAAAATGGGATTTTGCAGTAACCTATATGAGGAGAAATTTATGTAGTAAAATATTTAACGAAACCATTTATGTAAAAAGAGAGTTAACAAGTAGTCAAAGAGCACACATGTTGAAAACGTTGATTGAAACTAGGATGTTATGGTGATCTTGCACCTCGGAACCGTTGAACGACATGTAGAGTTTTTCAATTGTTAACTCGATCAATTAAATAACTTATGATCATCTATGTACTGAGTCTAGATGCTTCTGTTTCAAATTCTAATGTGGTATTGGAGATAGAAATAAAATAAGAAATAGAAATCTAAAATTGAAATTGGTATTGAATAGAATATAAATAAAAATTAACATGTACATGTAGAAAATGTCATAGAAATAGACACTTACTTTAAAATACAATGCCTAGATTTTGAATAGAACTTAAATAGTATGATTAAATGGGATTTTGCAGTAATCTATACTTGGAGAATTTGACATAATTGTATTTTTCCAGTTTAATTTATGAAGCGTAAATGGAGATAGAAATAAGATAAAAATTAGAAATTTAAATTTGGAATTGAAATCCATACTGAATAGAAACAAAAATAAAAATTGCAATGTACATGAAATCAATGTGTTAAAAGTTTGCACGTACATTGAAACCAATGCTCTACAAATTGTAAGAAATTGAAATAGAATTAGAACTAATATGTACAATAAAATCGATGTGTTAAAAATATACATGGACTTTAAAATGACTGCATCAAAAATTGACATGTACACCAAAAATAATGTGATAAAAATTGAAGTTGACATTGAGGAGAAATTGAAATTGACTTTTTCACTGGAATCTGTTATGTAAAGTCGATCTATTGGAAATTGGCATGTATCCTCAATTATATAGTTATGTACCTTAAAGACAAATAACAATTGACATGTTCTTTGTAATTAATATATTTAAATTTGATGTAAACAAAAAAATTGCAACAGAATGGGGAAATGAAATTCAAATTGACATTGAATGAAAACATAAATGGAAATTTGACATTTCCACTGGAATCGATGATATGCAAAGTTAGTTAATAAGTAGACATGTTAAGATTCACGACTTATTTTCATAGTCCTTTAAATAAATTGCAGTAATCCATACAAGGAGTAATTTACAAAATTATATCCTTGCAGGGAATCAATAGTTGAATTGAGGCTTCTGTGATCCATAATATTTGAAAGAATAACTTAGGCGTAAATCACATGTACATGTGATAACTTCGGTGTAAATCACATGTACATGTGATTTACGCCGAAGTTATTCTTTCAAAAATTATATCCTTCTATTTTAATATATAAGGTGTAAATGGGGATAGAAATAAAATTAAAAGTAGAAACTGAAATTAATATTGAATAGAAGTAAAAATAAAAATAAAAATTGCAATGTACATGAAATCAATGTGTTAAAATTTCACACGTACATTGAAATCAATGCGCTAGAAATTGAACAAAATTGAAATAGAATTAGAACTGAGATGTACACTAAAATCAATGTGTTTGAAAATCACATGAACTTTAAAATAAGCTCATTAAAAATTGAGATGTCCAAAGAAATCAATGTGACAAAATATGAAGGTGACATTGAAGAGAAATTAAAATTGACTCTTTTAATGAAACCAATTATGTACAAAGAAAGTTAACAAGCAGTCAAATAGCACACATGTCAGAAAACGATCATTGAAAACTAGGTCGTTATGGTCAATTCGCACCTCAGAACCCTTGGAAAAATTCCATAGTTGACATGTAGACTTTTTCCACTCGTTAACTCAATCAATTAAATAACTTGTGATCATAAATGTACTGAGTAATTGTATGTCTAGATGTTTCTATTTCCATTTCTAATGTGGTAATGCAGATAGAAATAAAATAAGAAATTGAAATGAAAATAGAAATTTGAAATTGAAATTGACATTGAATAGAATATAAATACAAATTAACATGTACATGTAGGAATTGTCATAGAAATTGACAGGTACGTTAAAATCAATGCTTTAGATTTTGAATAGAACTGAAATAGTATGATAAAATAGGATTTTGCAGTAATCTATACGAGGAGAATTTGACATAATTGTATTTTTCCATTCTAATTTATGAAGCGTAAATGGAGATAGAAATAAAATAAAAATTAGAAATTTAAATTCTGAATTGAAATCCATACTAAATAGAAACAAAAAGATAAATTGCAATGTACATGAAATCAATGTGTTAAAATTTTGCACGTACATTGAAACCAATGCGCTACAAATTGTAAAAAATTGAAATAGAATTAGAACTGATATGTACAATAAAATCGATGTGTTAAAAATCTACATGGACTTTAAAATGACTGCATCAGAAATTGACATGTACACCAAAAATAATGTGATAAAAATTGAAGTTGACATTGAGGAGAAATTGAAATTGACTTTTTCACTGGAATCTGTTATGTAAAGTCAATCTATTGGAAATTGGCATGTATCCTCAATTATATAGTTATGTACCTTAAATACAAATAACAATTGACATGTTCTTTGTAATTAATATATTAAAATTTGAAGTAGACAAAAAAATTGCAACAGAATGGGGAAATGAAATTCAAATTGACATTGAATGAAAACATAAATGGATATTTGACATTTCCACTAAAATCGATGATATGCAAAGTTAGTTAATAAGTAGACATGTCAAGATTCACGACTTATTTTCATAGTCCTTTAAATAAGTTGCAGTAATCCATACAAGGAGTAATTTACAAAATTATATCCTTCTATTTTAATATATAAGGTGTAAATGGGGATAGAAATAAAATTAAAAGTAGAAATTGAAATTAATATTGAATAGAAGTAGAAATAAAAATAAAAATTGCAATGTACATGAAATCAATGTGTTAAAATTTCACACGTACATTGAAATCAATACGCTAGAAATTGAACAAAATTGAAATAGAATTAGAACTGAGATGTACACTAAAATCAATGTGTTTGAAAATCACATGAACTTAAATAAGCTCATTAAAAATTGAGATGTCCAAAGAAATCAATGTGACAAAATATGAAGGTGACATTGAAGAGAAATTGAAATTGACTATTTTAATGAAAACAATTATGTACAAAGAGTGTTAACAAGTAGTCAAAGAGCACACATGTCAGAAAACGATCATTGAAAACTTGGTCGTTTTGGTCAATTCACACCTTGCTACCCTTGGACAAATTTCGTAGTTGACATGTCGACTTTTTCCATTCGTTAACTCAATCAATTAAATAACTTGTGATCATCAATGTACTGAGTAATTGTATGTCTAGATGTTTCTATTTCAATTTCTAATGTGGTAATGGAGATAGAAATAAAATAAGAAATAGAAATGGAAATAGAAATTTGAAATTGAAATTGACATTGAATAGAATATAAATACAAATTAACATGTACATGTAGGAATTGTCATAGAAATTGACATGTACGTTAAAATCAATGCCTTAGATTTTGAATAGAACTGAAATAGTATGAGAAAATGGGATTTTGTAGTAACCTATACGAGGAGAAATTTACGTAGTAAAATATTTAACAAAACCATTTATGTAAAAAGAGAGTTAACAAGTAGTCAAAGAGCACACATGTCGAAAACGATCATTGAAACTAGGCTGTTATGGTGATCTCGCACCTCAGAACCATTGAACGACATGTAGATTTTTTCACTTGTTAACTCAATCAATTAAATAACTTGTGATCATCTATGTACTGAGTCTAGATGCTTCTGTTTCAAATTCTAATGTGGTATTGGAGATAGAAATAAAATAAGAAATGGAAATGGAAATAGAAATCTAAAATTGAAATTAGTATTGAATAGATATAAATAAAAATTAACATGTACATGTAGAAAATGTCATAGAAATTGACACTTACTTTAAAATACAATGCCTAGATTTTGAATAGAACTGAAATAGTATGATAAAATGGGATTTTGCAGTAATCTATACGAGGAGAATTTGACATAATTGTATTTTTCCAGTTTAATTTATGAAGTGTAAATGGAGATAGAAATAAGATAAAAATTAGAAATTTAAATTCGGAATTGAAATCCATACTGAATAGAAACAAAAAAAATATTTGCAATGTACATGAAATCAATGTGTTAAAAGTTTGCACCTACATTGAAACCAATGCGCTACAAATTGTAAGAAATTGAAATAGAATTAGAACTGATATGTACAATAAAATTGATTGGTTAAGAAAAAAATCAATGAGTTTATGGAACAAGGGAAGGTCTATGAAACAGAGGAGCAAGAACATGGCGACCTAGGGTTTTAACATTTCTCAGCGACGGAGTACTGCTCAGAGCACGGCGCCCCAAATCCACCAACCCTGCAACTCCTTATAGCCACGCACGTCAGCTCATATTTCATCCTCAATGGCTTCCCTGATGGGGGAGGACTCAGGGCCTCCCCCTTTGGTGAACGATGCGCTACGAGCCACGAACAGATCTGACAATGCCTCTGATCCACAGCCGCAAATAGATCAGCATAACATTGATTCGCATAATGAACCACAGGGTACAAAAGATATACCCCCAGATAGACAACAACACGCAATGGGAGATGATGAGAAACCCAAAGCAACCTCTCCAACCTGCAAACCTGTAGCTGCAAAACGACCTAAGATTGAACTGCCCAGTCAGAGAATCAATACCCAAATCCAATACATGAAACACCATGCCCTTATTGGGAAATTTATTGGGTTTTGGCCAATAGAGAAATCCTTACAGGGATGGATAACATCCAAATGGAAACCAAAAGGACACATCAATCTGAAGCTAGGACCGAAGGGTTTTTTCACAGCAATCTTCAATTGCATAGAAGATCGAAACAGGGTCTTAGACAACGGCCCTTACTTCTTCAACGCTGCTAGACTTTATTTATGTGACTGGATCAAGCGATTCAACCGGGATAAAGAAGATCTTAGCTCAGCACCAGTTTGTGTAATATCCCTTCCCTTAATAATACATAATAAATAATAAAAATAATAAATAATACAAATAAATAATAATAATATAAATAATAAATAATAAATCACTTAATAATAAATAATAAAAATAATAAATCATAAATAATAAATGATATTTAAAAATATACAAGAAAATAAATAAAAATAGTAATAACTATACTAAAACTCTAAATCAGAATAAATAGAAATAAAACAAGAAAACTATCAAAAAGAAGGAAATAAAACAAGAAAGCTAAAAATCAAAAGAAAAGTAAAGAAATAAAACAAGAAAGCTAAAAATCAAAAGAAAGTTGCATGTAGACACATGGAGTGTGTGCATGTGGTTCCCCTTCCAATGTTTTGTTCTATTTAATAGATGGTGAGGAAGATGAGAGGTATTCCAGAGAAAGTTGGTGAAAAATAATCTGGTCCAGTACATCAATACCAAAACAACATCGGTGAATTTGGTGAAGTAATCTTGGAAACTGGACACAGGTGAAAATGGGTACAGATTCTATCTTGGGACAGAATTCCATTATAACTCCAAACTACTAAGCTGATCTTCATAGCAATGACTTACTCTTCATAAAAAAGACGCAACCAAGACACACATAAAAACAGAGCATCAAAAGCCAAATGTAACTATCAAGGCGCAGGTTACATATAATTTTTGTAATGTTTCCCTGTACATCAGTTTCCGGTTTAGTAAAGATCCATTCTTCTTTCTGAAATTGTTTTCTTTGTCAAGAATCTCGCTCTTTTGATCTGTTTTACTCCCATGGAATGATATGGGTAAATTGATAGCCCTCCATGCATGCTTCTGGAATTCTATTAATGCTGCTAAAAGATATGTTCAGGTATATAATTATGTTGTTCTGTGGCATCCATTTAATTATGTCAAGTAGTTCAGTTCCCTGCGGCAATTTGCGCATAGGGATAGTAAAGGGACAGAAACTTCCAGGAATAGAAATCGAACCCCAATCTTTGCAATTCCCTGGTAGACTTCTGGGTTGTAATACCCACAAAGGATGAGAAAAAAAAATGTAGGAATTCAATAAATAAAAGCTGTTGGAAGGAAAACTTCTTTCCGAGCAATAGCAGTTTCAACATCGTTGACATTTATAGTTTCTGCAAGGACAATCACTGGTTGGCCTAATATCCAGAAGGCACATAATATTAAACTAACATAAACTGAAACCCATCCGCAAACTATTCAAGAAACCCAGCAAAAAGAATAGTGACCAAACTAAGTAGGTAAAGATAGAAAACGGGAAGCAAAAAATAAATAAATAAAAACTCTAAACATCTTGTTAGGGAGAAATAATACCCATGTTTCTCTGCTAGCCATGGTTCTACGTGCTGCAGCTTGACTATCACTATGGTTACTACCCATAATCTACACTAGTTAGGGTTAGCATATACTCATTGCATTCTGCAAGCGCACGCTAGCCAAATTATATACCGCAGAAGATGAAAAGAAAGCAATACCTGCCGCAAACTCCCGAGGAAGTGGACAGTTCTCTGCCTGTGTTTTTTTGAAGTAGCCTTGTTCATGTGAGAAAGAAGTGTTACTAACTAAAATTTTAAAGCCATAAGGTCCCAAAGGGTTTGAACTGCTCTGATACCATATGTAACATTCCGGAATTAAAAATATCTAATGTGACATTAATTTAAATGAGAGTGTCACTTACCAAACCTAATAACCATGATTTTAATTAACTAAATGTTACTTGAATGAATAGTGCTTACCTGTTTACCTGTGGTCGAAGTAGGCTTACCGCAACAAGGTTTTGGGGACGACTCTCCACCCAACCGTAGGCTCAATTGTGCAACGTCTTGCTACAACTGGCCACCCCCGAGCCCTCAATCAACGTTCTACTGCCAGTGACTCCTAGGTCTTAGTATACCATTCTCCCAAGAGAATGAAAGACAGAATCTCGGAAAGATGGAATGCTGGAATCCCTCTCATCTTCCTCACCATCTATTAAATAGAACAAAACATTGGAAGGGGAACCACATGCACACACTCCATGTGTCTACATGCAACTTTCTTTTGATTTTTAGCTTTCTTGTTTTATTTCTTTACTTTTCTTTTGATTTTTAGCTTTCTTGTTTTATTTCCTTCTTTTTGATAGTTTTCTTGTTTTATTTCTATTTATTCTGATTTAGAGTTTTAGTATAGTTATTACTATTTTTATTTTTTATTATTTTTATTTATTTTCTTGTATATTTTTAAATATCATTTATTATTTATGATTTATTATTTTTATTATTTATTATTAAGCGATTTATTATTTATTATTTATATTATTATTATTTATTTGTATTATTTATTATTTTTATTATTTATTATGTATTATTAAGGGAAGAGATATTACAGTTTGGATCTGGCTATATTCCCTGCCGCTGGAATATTGGGATAAGGATTCTTTAAAAGACATTGGAAATGGACTAGGAGAATTCATAAAAGTTGCAGAAGAAACAAAACACAGAAGATACACTTCCTATGCCTGCATCTATGTCTACATGCACCTGAAAAAAGCTCTTCCAGACTCGGTAAGTTTATTCCACGATGATTTTGAATGGATTCAGACTTTAGATTACGAGCATGTTCCATTTCGATGTCGAAAATGTCATGCTCATGGGAACCTATTCTTAGACTGCCCACTCAATGCCAAGCCCTCCTCCAACACCGCCTCTGGGCAAACTGATCAAGAGGGCTTTACCAAAGTGAACTCTCGGAAAAGGAATCACAAAAAGCCTGCTTCTCAACCTAAAAATACCCTTGCTAGCAATCCAAATCCCTCAACCAGCAATAGCTTTGATATTTTGGCTCAGACTGACTCTATGGTCCCTGAACCCCCCATGCACTCTCATGAGATTCCTAATCAGCCCTCTACTAACCCTCAGCCGGATGCATCTCCTGACCATGTCCCTTAGCAACACTAAACTCCCCCTCCACTGCCTACATTAAAGAGATGGCCTGGAAACCTAATGGTATGGACATCGATACCCTTCTAATTGATCCCAAGCTTGCAGTGAACATCATGACTGAGAGCAGTGAACTCAAGAAAATGGATGAAGAGCCTAAAAGCATTGACCTAGGAGACTTGGATATTTTTAGCCTTGAGCAGGCATGCAAGCAAAAAACAATATGATAAGATCTTGGCAAGACAGCTAGAAAGTCTAGAGGTCATCCTATCCAGAGCACATCAACAAAGATCTCTAGGAATTCAACTAGGAAGTCAGTGGGATGGCAAGAACTTGTTCAAGGATACTAAGAAAAGAGGGAGAAAGACAGATCTACAGTGAACCATCCTCATCGGGGAAATGCTGGTAGAATCTGGAAGATATTCTAAACTCACAAAGTACTATAGGCCACTCCCCAACCCTGAACCATGAAGCTCACATCATGGAATCTAAGAGGGTTGAACGGCCTGGGAAATACAGAATGATAAAAAACTTGATACAGAAGGAGAAACCTCATATCTTCTTTATGCAAGAAATGAAATGTAATAGTACTCTTCTCAGTACCATTCTTTCAAAAGCATGGCCTGGCTGTCACACAATGGCGGTGGATGCTATAGGAGCCTCGGGTGGATTAGCAATAGCTTGGAATGCACAAGCTATTGCGCTCACAGATTTCAATGCAAACCACCACTTCATTCAAGCTAACTTCCATATCATAGGGACCAATGTGCATGGTCATCTTACCAATGTGTATTTCCTGCAAGCTGCTGAGGACAAAATCAAAACTTTGGACACACTCACACTGCTCAACACCAACCGAACCCATCCACTCTAGATCACGGGAGGCGATTTCAATATGATCACCAAATTAGAGGAAAAATTAGGAGGCCGAATCAGATTGGACAATGAAAGTGAGTACTTCAAGGAGTTCATTCAAAGCAATTGGTTAATCGACCTGCCCTGCAACAACAGAATATTCACCTGGAATAACAAAAGGTTCGGTCCTCATCAGATTGCTTCAAGGCTTGATCGATTTCTGCTATCAGATAATGCTATTCACCTAGGAGGAGACCTCTCAACCTCTATTCTTCCATTTGCAGGGTCGGACCATTGGCCAATTTCGCTTCAGTGGCAAAGACCAGGAAACTCCACTAGAAGACCCTTCCGCTTTGAATCCTTCTGGTTGACCCATCCACATTTCAAAGATCTAGTACAGCATGCATGGAAAAGTTTTCTTCCCCCTACAGGTTCCAAAATGTTCCAATTTCAGCAAAAGCTGAGGTTCCTAAAAGCGCAAATCAAACAGTGGAACAGTGCTACCTTTGGAAACATTTTTCAAGCTCATAAAGCCCTCGCTCAGGAAATGGAGAAACTCTAGCAAACCATCATCAAAGAAGGCAGGACTGAAGCCCGCAACGAACAGGAAAAGAATCTTCAGACTCAGATCAATGAAAGAGAAAAACAAGAGGAAATCCTCTGGAAACAGAAATCACGAATAAGATGGTTAAAGGAAGGTGAGAGGAATACAAAATTCTTCCATCGTACAACAATCCAAAGGAGA
The DNA here is from genome assembly GCA_031772625.1 of Pinus tabuliformis. NCBI lineage: Eukaryota > Viridiplantae > Streptophyta > Pinopsida > Pinales > Pinaceae > Pinus > Pinus tabuliformis. The sequence goes on along the minus strand of CM062820.1, from coordinate 79,377,396 downwards.
ATGCATAACAACATCACCCAAATTCACAACCAACAGGGAGACCGATTGGAAGACCATGGGGATATTGAAAAAGAACTCATCAAGCACTTCAAATCAGTCCATCAAGAACCTAACACCAATAGACAGCCAACAATTGACAAGATTCTCCCTCATATCCCAAAGGTGATAACAGATGAACACAATCAATTGCTTCTTCATCCGATAACCTTACAGGAGGTGGAATCAGCTATGAAGCAGCTTCAGGAAGGAAAAGCTCCTGGTCCAAATGGCTTTACCTCCACTTTCTTCCACAAATTCTGGGATATTATCAAAGAGGAGGTCTGGCAGGTAGTCGAAGAATCTAGAACTCTCCATTGGATGTTACCCTCCCTGAATGCAACATTTATCACTCTCATCCCCAAGGAGGAACACTCTAATACGCTGGACAAATTCAGGCCTATAGCCCTCTGCAATGTCATCTACAAAATCATATCCAAAGTTATAGCCTCACGTTTGAAGTCGTTGCTTCCCCTGCTCATCTCGCTAGAACAATCGGGCTATGTCGAAGGAAGGCAAATCATAGACGGAATCATCCTCACCCACGAGATCATTCACTCTCTCAAGCACCACAAAAAAGCAGGTATGCTACTAAAAATCGACCTCTCAAAAGCTTTTGATAAGTTGAGTTGGGTGTACATTCAATCGATGTTAACAGCCTTTGGTTTCTCACCTATTTGGGTTCGATGGATCATGAGCTTAATCTCCTCAGCTTTCTTCTCCATACTGGTTAATGGAATCCCTTCCACCCCCTTTCAACCCTCAAGAGGCATCTGCCAAGGGGATCCCCTCTCTCCATTCCTCTTCGTTCTTATGGCTGAAGGGCTGGGTAGAACCATAAAGCATGCCCTCCAAGAGCAACAGCTTAGAGGAATCTCCCTTCATAATTCCCCTGCCATTACCCACCAGCAATTTGTGGATGATAACATGTTATTTGGGCATCCCTCGGTCCAAGAAGCCCGAAAATTCAAATCCCTCCTTGATGATTTCTCCGCAACATCTGGTGCCAGTATCAACACAGTTAAATCCCAGATCTTCTTTTTTCATACTCCTGCCATAACTCAATCCTCCATAGCTCGCATTCTGGGATTCTCTGTTGCCTCTCTCCCCTCCAAGTACCTTGGTGCCCCCTTAACTGATTCTACCCTCAAGCACTCCTCTTGGAAAATGCTCCTCGACAAGCTTGAAACCCGCCTCACCTCTTGGACCTTTAGAGCCCTAAACATGGCAAGTCGACTAATCCTCATCAAAGCTATACTACAATCTATGCCTCTTTATCTATTCTCTATTTTAGCAGTGCCCAAATGGGTTCTCAAAAAAATCAAAGATCTCCAAGGAACTTTCTATGGGGATTGACGGGACATAACCGCAAATGGGCACTGGTCAAGTGGGCTACCGTTTGCCTCCCAAAAAACCTTGGGGGAATTGGTCTTTGGGACCCTCAACATAGTAACGCAGTCATGGGAGCACGAATCTGGTGGAAGTGGCTTTCAACCCCGCACACACCCTGGGCGATCCTATGGAGAGCCAAGTATGCCAACCACAGATCAAATGAAGAACTAATCAGGCTTACAGACACGGGTAAGGGCTCCCTAATCTGGGACTCGGCTAGAATGCACAGAAACATGATCCATCAGCACAGCTTTTGGGAAATAAGAGACGACAATAGTGCTCATTTCTAGATGGATTCATGGCAGCAAAGACCCAAACTCAACAGCTTAATCTCACCTCCACCAACAGAAGACGAGGAAGTACATCGATGGGAAAAACCAATACTGGATTCCCACCCTCGATCAGGGATATAGACAATGGCGCAAAGCAGAACTCATCATCAGGAATGGTACAGAGATAATGTATAAGGAGCTGGACACAGAGCTAACCAATAGGTGAATCAGATTTTCTGAAGAAAAGGATATATTACGTTGGGGATACAAACCACGTGGCACCTTCACCACACAAGAGGCATACAACCTTATGATCAATCCTCAGACCAACAAGGACCCTCTTTGGGACAAAGTGTGGTCCCCTAAAATCTGGCCCAAGATCTCAACTTTTCTATGGTTGCTCTGCCATAAAAGAATTCTTACTTGGGACAACTTAAGGAGAAAAAAAAATCATGGCCCCTCAAGATGCCCCAACTACAAGCAACAGGAGGAAACTATACAGCATCTCATGGATTCCTGCAATCTGGCAAACAAACTTTGGGAAAAAACAATTTTTCAAATGTCAAAAAGATGGGAGAGTTAAAGAAGACATCACCAAAACCATTCGTCACTAGGCTAAAAACCCGTACAAGAGTCCCCTGCTTAATGCATTATGGAGAATCGTTCCAGGCCTCCTCATATGGACAATCTGGAAGGAGAGGAATCGGCGTATCTTCAGGAATCAAGCCACCCCCATAGAAATCATATGGAATAATATGTGCAGCAACCTTCAGGAAACTCTAGCACTCCAATCTTGGAGCAATGAGGACTTTCCCATCGAACTGCAAGAACGAACTATATGGATGAATTGGAACCTCAGGCTCATCCAGACTCAGGAGCCACCCAACAGATCCATCCCTGCCCATCACTCTTCTAGCAAGTGGTGCCCTCCGCCCTCAGGATTCACCCAGCTCAACTTTGATGGCGCTTCTAAAGGCAATCCAGGTCAGGCCAGACACGGAGGAATCTTCAGGGATCATTATGGCAATCCTTTGCTACTTTACCTAGGCACTTCAGGATGGGACACGAACAATTTAGCTGAATTGGAGGGACTATGGCAAGGTCTAAATCTCGCTCAGCAACATAGCTACTTTCCCTTAATCATAGAAGGAGATTCTCAAATCCTTATCAACATGGCCCAACAAATTATACATGGAACTCCAGTAAACAAGCTATCCTATAGCTGGAGACTTGCAGCTTGTTTGCAACACATTGAGCATTTGCTTGCAACTAATAAAGCAATCACTTTCAAACACATCAAGAGAAATGGCAACAAAGTGGCCGATCTCTTAGCCAATCTAGGGGTGATAAGTGATCGAACTCTATACACAGGTTCACTTGAAATTATAAAAGATGCCACACACCAATAGGAATACACCAAGCTGGTGCAAATGGATGCAACACCCCCAGATGCAGGTGTTAGATGAGCAATTAATGCACATTGGCCGCCGGACAAGCAGGTGACTGATCCTTATGGCAACATGTGCCCTCCCCTGTGGGAATTTAAGGCAAGTCCTAGCTCCTCAGCCGACGCCATCAACCAGTTGTGAAAACCGAGAAATTCCCTGCAAATTCAGACATATGGAGCAAAACCCCCTGCAATTACCCATTCGGCCTCTCAGTTGCTCTTGCCACCCCTTTACAGTAGAGTCGAGCCTTCGCACCACTACAAGAAGATGTTGCAGACTCCTCTACTGTGTCGACCTGGGCAATGGTCATCATTTTTCTCACATCTTTCTCTGCAACCTGCATTTTGAGGTCTCGGCCCCTCTCTCCAGCCCAAATTTGAATTCCCCTATTCCTCTTAACATCCCCTCCACCGTTCTTGCCCCGCCTCCTGACCCTGAAACTCAACACTCGCTGCAAATTTCTAGTCGAAGAATCATGCGCCAATGCTATAGAATGAGGTGCAGGCGAGGTGGTAGTTGAGGTGGCGCCACTCGCCCTTCGTCTTTACCCCCTTCTGTCTCCACCTCCCTGTCTACCTCCCCACCCCCAAGCCCTTCCTCTTCCTGCTTCCTTTGCAGAAACCTGGACACCCCCAGCGGCTGAGGTACACTAGGCACCCGCGAGGTTTGGCGTTCAGGTGGAATAACCTAGCAGACGACTTCCACTGCTTCTTCCTAGCAAGCACAATTCCAGTTTCGTTGCTCCATGGATAGGTCAGTCATCATTGCCACCGTCACGGTGGACTTCAGAGAGGTAACTGACTCATGCCCTAAACCAGAGCTCAGCCTGGAAATGAACCAGGCTCCTCCATCGCTCGTCAACTTTCAGGGGGAGCCGAGCTCCAGCCACCCGCCAAGAGACATGGACCATCCGTCCAGCAGCTGTCAGCAGACTCTAGGAGGCGACGCCACCCGTAAAGACAAAGGAATACAAGTGGAGGACCGTGAGCCACAGGACACTGCAGGTGGCGGGCAATCAGCGGAAACTGGTTCAGAAGAATATGGCTGGTTTCTGATCATGGAAGAGAAGCCACCAACCTAAGCCTTCTAACCGCTGCATGCCAGGTCACGTGTCGGGTTTTGAGTTCGGTTTTGTTTATTTTCGTTTTAATATAGTCAATTTTGAGTCTCGCGTCCAGCTCGAGTTCCAAGTTTTGGTTCTCTTGGGCTATTTTACTGTGGTTAATTTTGAACTATACTATGGGTTTTACTGTGGCTGTCTTTCTGAATTTTATAGTCTTTACACAGTGTTAATTTTGGTTAAAAATTTTGAATTCTGGAAGTGTAGCCCCTGCGTGGGTAAAATGAACTTTTCTTATCTCGTTCTCGGACTGGTTTCCCCAACTGGGGCAATCGCGAGGTCAAGACTTACTGTTTAAAATGGTCATATAGCTGACCTAGTACCGCAGAGGCCGGTGCCTCTTTGTACATTATGTTTTTATTAATAGATCAGTTTTACATAGAAAAAAATCGATGTATTAAAAATCTACATGGACTTTAAAACGACTGCATCAAAAATTAACATGTACACCAAAAATAATGTGATAAAAATTGAAGTTGACATTGAGGAGAAATTGAAATTGTCTTTTTCAGTGGAATCTATTATGTAAAGTCAATCTATTGGAAATTGGCATGTATCCTCAATTATATAGTTATGTACCTTAAATACAAATAACAAATGACATGTTCTTTGTAATTAATATATTAAAATTTGAAGTAGACAAAAAAATGCAACAGAATAGGGAAATGAAATTCAAATTGACATTGAATGAAAACATAAATGGATATTTGACATTTCCACTGAAATCGATGATATGCAAAGTTAGTTAATAAGTAGACATGTTAAGATTCACGACTTATTTTCATAGTCCTTTAAATAAGTTGCAGTAATCCATACAAGGAGTAATTTAAAAAATTATATCCTTCTATTTTAATATATAAGGTGTAAATGGGGATAGAAATAAAATTAAAAGTAGAAACTGAAATTAATATTGAATAGAAGTAGAAATAAAAATAAAAATTGCAATGTACATGAAATCAATGTGTTAAAATTTCACACGTACATTGAAATCAATGCGCTAGAAATTGAACAAAATTGAAATAGAATTAGAACTGAGATGTACACTAAAATCAATGTGTTTGAAAATCACATGAACTTTAAAATAAGCTCATTAAAAATTGAGATGTCCAAAGAAATCAAGTGACAAAATATGAAGGTGACATTAAAGAGAAATTGAAATTGACTCTTTTAATGAAACCAATTATGTACAAAGAGAGTTAACAAGTAGTCAAAGAGCACACATGTCAGAAAACGATCATTGAAAACTAGGTCGTTATGGTCAATTCGCACCTCGGTACCCTTGGACAAATTTCGTAGTTGACATGTAGACTTTTTCCACTCGTTAACTCAATCAATTAAATTCCAATATGTATACATCCAGCAATTATTTCTCTCATTGGTATGTTGCAGAAACAGCAACAGTTTTTCTGTTATGGGGGAACGGCCTTCTGTCTCCAATCTATTTTTGGTCACCATTTCAGGTATTCTGCACACTTCCGCGTAGCATCGTAGGTCATATGCTCTCATTGGTATGATGCTGTAACAGCAAACAATCTTTCTGTCATGGGGGAACGGCCGTCTGTTTTATGTCTCCACGGAGACAACTTATGTATTTCGACAAATTATATCACCTTAATATAATTATATCATGCTTTTTTCTGTTGAAAAAAAAAAAAAAAAAAACTCAATCAATTAAATAACTTGTGATCATCAATGTACTGAGTAATTGTATGCCTAGATGTTTCTATTTCGATTTCTAATGTGGTAAAGGAGATAGAAATAAAGAAATTTGAAATTGAAATTGACATTGAATAAAATATAAATACAAATTAACATGTACATGTAGGAATTGTCATAGAAATTGACATGTATGTTAAAATCAATGCCTTAGATTTTGAATAGAACTGAAATAGTATGAGAAAAGGGGATTTTGCAGTAACCTATACGAGGAGAAATTTACGTAGTAAAATATTTAAGGAAACCATTTATGTAAAAAGAGAGTTAACAAGTAGTCAAAGAGCACACATGTCGAAAACGATCATTGAAACTAGGCCGTTATGGTGATCTCGCACCTCGGAACCGTTGAACGACATGTAGAGTTTTTCACTTGTTAACTCAATCAATTAAATAACTTGTGATCATCTATGTACTGAGTCTAGATGCTTCTATTTCAAATTCTAATGTGGTATTGGAGATAGAAATAAAATAAGAAATAGAAATCTAAAATTGAAATTGATATTGAATAGAATATAAATAGAAATTAAATGTAAATGCAGAAAATGTCATAGAAATTAACACTTACATCAAAATACAATGCCTAGATTTTGAATAGAACTGAAATAGTATGATAAAATGGGATTTTGCAGTAATCTATACGATGAAAATTTGACATAATTGTACTTTTCCATTTTTATTTATGAAGCTTAAATGGAGATAGAAATAAGATAAAAATTAGAAATTTAAATTCGGAATCGAAATCCATATTGAATAGAAACAAAAATGAAAATTGCAACGTATACGAAATCAATGTGTTAAAAGTTTGCACGTAAATTGAAACCAATGCGCTACAAATTGTAAGAAATTGAAATAGAATTAGAATTGATATGTACAATAAAATCGATGTGTTAAAAATCTACATGGACTTTAAAATGACTGCATCAGAAATTGAGATGTACACCAAAAATAATGTGATAAAAATTGAAGTTGACATTGAGGAGAAATTGGAACTAACTTTTTCACTGCAATCTGTTATGTAAAGTCAATCTATTGGAAATTGGCATGTATCCTCAATTATATAGTTATGTACCTTAAATACAAATAACAATTGACATGTTCTTTGTAATTAATATATTAAAATTTGAAGTAGACAAAAAAATTGCAACAGAATGGGGAAATGAAATTCAAATTGACATTGAATGAAAACATAAATCGATATTTGACATTTCCACTGAAACCGATGATATGCAAAGTTAGTTGATAAGTAGACATGTCAAGATTCACGACTTATTTTCATAGTCCTTTAAATAAGTTTTTTTTTTTCAGAGGAAAAAATCATAATAGATTATATTAAGATGATATAATGATCAGTATTACAGGTGTCTCAGTGGAGACATTTTTCAGATAGACAGGAGATTTTAAAAACATATAGTGTCCCCATAATAGTCCTTTAAATAAGTTGCAGTAATCCATACAAGGAGTAATTTACAAAATTATATCCTTCTATTTTAATATATAAGGTGTAAATGGGGATAGAAATAAAATTAAAAGTAGAAACTGAAATTAATATTGAATAGAAGTAGAAATAAAAATAAAAATTGCAATGTACATGAAATCAATGCACTAGAAATTGAACAAAATTGAAATAGAATTAGAACTGAGATGTACACTAAAATCAATGTGTTTGAAAATCACATGAACTTTAAAATAAGCTCATTAAAAATTGAGATGTCCAAAGAAATCAATGTGACAAAATATGAAGGTGACATTGAAGAGAAATTGAAATTGACTCTTTTAATGAAACCAATTATGTACAAAGAGAGTTAACAAGTAGTCAAAGAGCACACATGTCAGAAAATGATCATTGAAAACTAGGTCGTTATGGTCAATTCGCACCTCGGTACCCTTGGACAAATTCCGTAGTTGACATGTAGACTTTTTCCACTTGTTAACTCAATCAATTAAATAACTTGTGATCATCAATGTACTGAGTAATTGTATGTCTAGATGTTTCTATTTCAATTTCTAATGTGGTAATGGAGATAGAAATAAAATAAGAAATAGAAATGGAAATAGAAATTTGAAATTGAAATTGACATTGAATAGAATATAAATACAAATTAACATGTACATGTAGGAATTGTCATAGAAATTGACATGTACGTTAAAATCAATGCCTTATATTTTGAATAGAACTAAAATAGTATGAGAAAATGGGATTTTGCAGTAACCTATACGAGGAGAAATTTAAGTAGTAAACTATTTAACGAAACCATTTATGTAAAAAGAGAGTTAACAAGTAGTTAAAGAGCACACAGAGAGTTAACAAGTAGTCAAAAAGCACACATGTCGAAAACGATCATTAAAACTAGGTCGTTATGGTGATCTAGCACCTCGGAACAGTTGAACGACATGTAGAGTTTTTCACTTGTTAACTCGATCAATTAAATAACTTGTGATCATCTATGTACTGAGTCTAGATGCTTCTGTTTCAAATTCTAATGTGGTATTGGAGACACAATTAATATAAGAAATAGAAATGGAAATAGAAATTTAAAATTGAAATTGATACTGAATAGAATATAAATAGAAATTAACATGTACATGTAGAAAATGTCATAGAAATTAACACTTACGTTAAAATACAATGCCTAGATTTTGAATAGAACTTAAATAGTATGATAAAATAAATAGAAATTAACATGTACATGTAGAAAATGTCATAGAAATTAACACTTACGTTAAAATACAATGCCTAGATTTTGAATAGAACTGAAATAGTATGATAAAATGGGATTTTGCAGTAATCTGTGCGAGGAGAATTTCACATAATTGTATTTTTCCATTTTAATTTATGAAGCATAAATGGAGATAGAAATAAAATAAAAATTAGAAATTTAAATTCGGAATTGAAATCCATACTGAATAGAAACAAAAATAAAAATTGCAATGTACATGAAATCAATGTGTTAAAAGTTTGCACGTATATTGAAACCAATGCGCTACAAATTGTAAAAAATTGAAATAGAATTAGAACTGATATGTACAATAAAATCAATGTGTTAAAAATCTACATGGACTTTAAAATGACTTCATCAGAAATTGACATGTACACCAAAAATAATGTGATAAAAATTGAAGTTGACATTGAGGAGAAATTGAAATTTACATTTTCACTGGAATCTGTTATGTAAATTCAATCTATTGGAAATTGGCATGTATCCTCAATTATATAGTTATGTACCTTAAATACAAATAACAATTGACATGTTCTTCGTAATTAATATATTAAAATTTGAAGTAGACAAAAAAATTGCAACAGAATGGGGAAATGAAATTCAAATTGACATTGAATGAAAACATAAATGGATATTTGACATTTCCACTGAAATCAATGATATGCAAAGTTAGTTAATAAGTAGACATGTTAAGATTCACGGCTTATTTTCATAGTCCTTTAAATAAGTTGCAGTAATCCATACAAGGAGTAATTTAAAAAATTATATCCTTCTATTTTAATATATAAGGTGTAAATGGGGATAGAAATAAAATTACAAGTAGAAACTGAAATTAATATTGAATAGAAGTAGAAATAAAAATAAAAATTGCAATGTACATGAAATCAATGTGTTAAAATTTCACACGTACATTGAAATCAATGCACTATAAATTGAACAAAATTGAAATAGAATTAGAACTGAGATGTACACTAAAATCAATGTGTTTGAAAATCACATGAACTTTAAAATAAGCTCATTAAAAATTGCGATGTCCAAAGAAATCAATGCGACAAAATATGAAGCTAACATTGAAGAGAAATTGAAATTGACTCTTTTAATGAAACCAATTATGTACAAAGAGAGTTAACAAGTAGTCAAAGAGCACACATGTCATGGCAGAAAAAAATCATTGAAAACTAGGTCGTTATGGTCAATTTGCACCTCGGTACCCTTGGACAAATTCATAGTTGACATGTAGACTTTTTCCACTCGTTAACTCAATCAATTAAATAACTTGTGATCATCAATGTACTGAGTAATTGTATGTCTAGATGTTTCTATTTCCATTTCTAATGTGGTAATGGAGATAGAAATAAAATAAGAAATAGAAATGGAAATAGAAATTTGAAATTGAAATTGACATTGAATAGAATATAAATACAAATTAACATGTACATGTAGGAAATGTCATAGAAATTGACATGTACGTTAAAATCAATGCCTTAGATTTTGAATAGAACTGAAATAGTATGAGAAAATGGGATTTTGCAGTAACCTATACGAGGAGAAATTTACATAGTAAAATATTTAATGAAACCAATTATGTAAAAAGAGAGTTAACAAGTAGTCAAAGAGCACACATGTCGAAAACGATCATTGAAACTAGGTCGTTATGGTGATCTCGCACCTCAGAACCGTTGAACGACATGTAGAGTTTTTCACTTGTTAACTCGATCAATTAAATAACTTGTGATCATCTATGTACTGAGTCTAGATGCTTCTGTTTCAAATTCTAATGTGGTATTGGAGATAGAAATAAAATAAGAAATAGAAATGGAAATAGAAATCTAAAATTGAAATTGATATTGAATAGAATATAAATAGAAATTAACATGTACATGTAGAAAATGTCATAGAAATTGACACTTACGTTAAAATACAATGCCTAGATTTTGAATAGAACTAAAATAGTATGATAAAATGGGATTTTGCAGTAATCTATACGAGGAGAATTTGACATAATTGTATTTTTCCATTTTAATTTATGAAGCGTAAATGGAAATAGAAATAAAATAAAAATTAGAAATTTAAATTCGGAATTGAAATCCATATTGAATAGAAACAAAAATAAAAATTGCAATGTACATGAAATCAATGTGTTAAAAGTTTGCACGTACATTGAAACCAATGCGCTACAAATTGTAAAAAATTGAAATAGAATTAGAACTGATATGTACAATAAAATCGATGTGTTAAAAATCTACATGGACTTTAAAATGACTGCATCAGAAATTGACATGTACACCAAAAATAATGTGATAAAAATTGAAGTTGACATTCAGGAGAAATTGAAATTGACTTTTTCATTGGAATTTGTTATGTAAAGTCAATCTATTGGAAATTGGCATGTATCCTCAATTATATAGTTATGTACCTTAAATACAAATAACAATTGACATGTTCTTTGTAATTAATATATTAAAATTTGAAGTAGACAAAAAAATTTGCAACAGAATGGGGAAATGAAATTCAAATTAACATTGAATGAAAACATAAATGGATATTTGACATTTCCACTGAAATCGATGATATGCAAAGTTAGTTAATAAGTAGACATGTCAAGATTCACGACTTATTTTCATAGTCTTTTAAATAAGTTGCAGTAATCCTTACAAGGAGAAATTTACAAAATTATATCCTTCTATTTTAATATATAAGGTGTAAATGGGGATAGAAATAAAATTAAAAGTAGAAACTGAAATTAATATTGAATAGAAGTAGAAACAAAAATGAAAATTGCAATGTACATGAAATCAATGTGTTAAAATTTCACACGTACATTGAAATCAATGTGTTAGAAATTGAACAAAATTGAAATAGAATTAGAACTGAGATGTACACTAAAATCAATGTGTTTGAAAATCACATGAACTTTAAAATAAGCTCATTAAAATTGAGATGTCCAGACAAATCAATGTGACAAAATATGAAGGTGGCATTGAAGAGAAATTGAAATTGACCCTTTTAATGAAACCAATTATATACAAGGAGAGTTAACAAGTAGTCAAAGAGCACACATGTCACAAAACAATCATTGAAAACTAAGTCGTTATGGTCAATTCGCACCTCGGTACCTTGGACAAATTAGTTGACATGTAGACTTTTTCCACTCATTAACTCAATCAATTAAATAACTTGTGATCATAAATGTACTGAGTAATTGTATGTCTAGATGTTTCTATTTCCATTTCTAATGTGGTAATGAAGATAGAAATAAAATAAGATATTGAAATGGAAATTGAAATTGACATTGAATAGAATATAAATACAAATTAACATGTACATGTAGGAATTGTCATAGAGATTGACATGTACGTTAAAGTCAATGCCTTAGATTTTGAATAGAACTGAAATAGTATGAGAAAATGGGATTTTGCAGTAACCTATACGAGAAATTTACGTAATAAAATATTTAACGAAACCATTTATGTGAAAAGAGAGTTAACAAGTAGTCAAAGAGCACATATGTCGAAAACAATCATTGAAACTAGGCCATTATGGTGATCTCGCACCTCGGAACCGTTGAACGACATGTAAAGTTTTTCACTTGTTAACTCGATCAATTAAATAACTTGTGATCATCTATGTATTGAGTCTAGATGCTTCTGTTTCAAATTCTAATGTGGTATTGGAGATAGAAATAACATAAGAAGTAGAAATGGAAATAGAAATATAAAATTGAAATTGATACTGAATCGAATATAAATAGAAATTAACATGTACGTGTAAAAATGTCATAGAAATTGAGACTTACGTTGAAATACAATTCCTAGATTTTGAATAAAACTGAAATAGTATGATAAAATGGGATTTTGCAGTAATTTATACAAAGAGAATTTAGGAAGCGTAAATGGAGATAGAAATAAAATAAAACTTAGAAATTTAAATTCGGAATTGAAATCCATACTAAATAGAAACAAAAATGAAAACTGCAACGTATATGAAATCAATGTGTTAAAAGTTTGCACGTAAATTGAAACCAATGCGCTACAAATGGTAAAAAAATTGAAATAGAATTAGAACTGATATGTACAATAAAATTGATGTGTTAAAAATCTACATGGACTTTAAAATGATTGCATCACAATTGATGTTGACATTGAGGAGAAATTGAAATTAACGTTTTCACTACAATCTGTTATGTAAAGTCAATCTATTGGAAATTGGCACGTATCCTCATTTATATAGTTATGTACCTTAAATACAAATAACAATTAACAATTGACATCTTTTTTATAATTAATATATTAAAATTTGAAGTAGACAAAAAAATTCAAGAGAATGGGGAAATGAAATTCAAATTGACATTGAATGAAAACATAAATCGATATTTGACATTTCCACTGAAACAGATGATATGCAAAGTTAGTTAATAAGTAGACATGCAAGATTCACGACTTATTTTCATAGTCCTTTAAATAAGTTGCAGTAATCTATACAAAGAGTAGTTTACAAAATTATGTCCTTCTATTTTAATATATAAGGTGTAAATGGGGATAGAAATAAAATTAAAAGTAAAAATTGAAATTAATAATAAATAGAAGTAGAAATAAAAATACGGGCTGAGAGTATGAGTATAACCATTTGCCAATGAGTTGCATTGTTCTATAAGTAATTTTGAAAACGTTGTTTCCTCCCAATGTTGTCAAAGCCATTACATAGTCTTCCATCATGGCTTTTGGTTCTAGTTGACTAATTGAAAAATAACCTTTGGTAGAAACTCTCATTTAAACTATAAATAATACAAGGTAGGTATATCAATAATTTTGGGAAGCCCTCGCACTTGTAAGAACAATATGAGATGAGGGATGAGGCTTATTATACATATAACTTTTATAGATTATTAGTTTTGGATGGTGTTGAAGCAAAATTTCTGAATTAGTATAACAAAAGGGAGATTCGATGTAGCAAGGGGTGATTCTTTTTGTAGGGAAGGGGAGAAGGGGTTGGGTGGAGTGGCTTGGGGTGGGGGGGCGGGCATTGCTTCTTGGGGATTCACCATAACTCAATTTGCTATTATTTGTTGATTTTGTAGGTTTGTAAGGACTTTTACATAGGCTTGCGTCTAGCATACATGAGAAAATTTTCTTTTTAGGTGGTGGTTTGATGGGCAATTAATATGAGTTCTTTCCTAATTAGAAAGAACATATTAATTAACTTAATTAATTATAGTTGGATAATTGAGCAAAATTTTAAGGTTAAATGTTTAATTATTTAAATGACTTAGATCTAATCTCAGCCATTGATCTAAGTGAGTAAGATGTTTCATTATTTATACTTATGTTAGGTAAAAGCATTCAAAAAAGAAAATATATCATAATATATTAAAAAAATGTTGCATAAAAAGCAACAATAGTACTATGATGTTTCATTATTTATACTTATGTTATGTAAAAGCATTCAAAAAAGAAAATATATCATAATATATTAAAAAAATGTTGCATAAGAAGCAACAATAGTACTATGATACCACAAGACGGGAATCTAAAAGGGAGGTGCATGGATGATTTGACTTGACATCTGGGAGGTGCATGGATGATTTGACTTGACATCTGGGAAGTCAAACCTCCGTTGCCCCTGCTTACCTACAAAAATTTGGAGTTGTCTATAATGCGACTTTTTGAGATTCCGGTGACGGAATCCGGCGGAAGAAATTGAGATGAAATCATTATTTGTTGCAGTTAAAATGGTTTTTTAATTGCATATTCGGATTCAGCACCCTCAAAAACCCCTGGGACGCTTTCATTGTGCAGAAACTAGTTATCAAACTTCGATTTCAATAAATTACTGCCGGATTTTCACCGGAAAAAATCGCCAGAAAGGCTTTCAAAAAGTCGCGTTAAAGACTACGTCCAAAAATTTCCCATAAAACATAGAATTGGATGTTTCCCCATGCTTCTTGGGATCGGCATGAAAGGGCGAGCTGTATCGATTGGTTAACCCGAATCCTTTGCGTGTATGGTCCGACGGGCCCTACTATTGTTACTTAAGGCACTACACATTACCTTATTAATCGAAAAATGGAGGGTTGGGATTTGAGGTCCTTTAGCCATGGAACACGGCACATGGAGGGTTGGGATTTGAGGTCCTTTAGCCATGGAACACGGCACAATTGTGTATATAAAGTGGGGCCTCTCAAACAGTAGCATGAAAGCTTTGTGCATCAACACCTGCTGGCTGGGATGCAAACGATCATACACAGCTAGATCAATAGGAGAAACTCATTGAACGGCTTATTTCCCTTCCCTCATTGAACGGCTTATTTCCCTTCCCTCGCTCGGAAACAGACTAGCATTGTGCCATATCTACTACGTATATAATTTAACAAATTTTGTTGTGTCTATCTCGCAACTAGCTAGACGTGTAGCAAGCAAATTCATAAGAAAATGTTTTAGATAGGTAGGTATTCCCCTTGGCGATCGGAGAAGAGTGACTATGGGCTCTCTAATAACTAATAAAAATAAGATGACCCCGCATTGGTCTTATTTGTGATCCGATATCCCAATAGATTATGTTTTATGTTGGCTGGGGTGGGTAAGAAAACAGGATCGATAGAGCTCTAATTGATTGATTTCGAGATTGGTGGCATTTTTCATGAAATTGGTGCTGGCCACTCTCACGATAAGACTGCTATCTACAGTTGAGGGATATATTCATCCAAATGTTTCACTATAACTATTGGGGGGCTGATAGTTAATCAGTAGATCAAAGTGTTTTTCGAATGTTCTATTTATAAAAATTGAATGTGGTTTCCGATGAAGTGAGGGAATGGGGCAGGGATACAAAAGTGGAGAAGGGAGATCAAAAGGTGTCGGATTCTCGAGTGTAGCTACAGTTATGCCAGTTCTAATGGCATATTGATAAATTCTACATATTTATGAGGTTCTGTTCGAAATATTTGTGCAACAACAAATATTCAATTTAAATTTAAATAACTCTCTAATTCTTTGCTATCTCTAACAACAAAAGTTCAATTTAAATTTAAGTGAACAAATTGATATGCTATTGAAAATACATCCAAATATAATTAAATCAAATCAATAAGAGGAAGGGAATTACAACATATTAAATTAGATCCGTCAAAAGCATTCGAGCCTCTGCCATTCTTTTATATCTGAGAAAAAAAAGCCAAACAATCTGCAATTCTTTTATACACGTGAGAAAAAATCAAACAAAAAGTCGAAACTAGATATTTAAATTTCAATGTACTCGTAAACTGTAGAGTTAAATATGTTTTGCAGGACATAGATAATAATTTCTGTAAAAAAAATCATACGGTAAAAATCAGACGGATACTTTATGAGTGTAACCTAAACATAAAAGTATGAACCCAAACATAAAAAGAATTCATGAGTATAGCGAGCATTAGCGCTATGCGCCACATCAGAATTTGCCTAAAGCACCACAGCATTAAAGAATTTAACTAATTTAAAGATAGGATTTAAAGAATTTACATAAGGCTATGGATTTGTTTGAACACATGGCCCGAGGGTTCAAATCCAGCAAGGAGGAAAAGAATTTTGATAGCAGCAAAGCTATTATTCCTCCTCCATGGGCATGCCCTGCTGAAACCACAGATCTGCAAGAAAATGCTGAAGGTTAGTCCGCCTGTGAAGACTTGATGTACCAGCGGATAAAGAACCAAAAGTGAGAGGAGCATTCGTAGAAATCACCTAAATCGAAGCAGATTGTTCAAGAAAACGATGGTGAATGCAGACAAGCTGGGCAACAGCAAAAGTAGGAGGCGAGAGGAGGCCAGAGTAGCTTAATGCGCCGAAGGAAGCGCCTGCACTGCAAGGGTTCCAGATCCAACAATGAGGAAAAGGACTTTGATAGCAGCAACGCTATTAACCCTCCTCCAGGGGCCGGCCATGCTGAAACCACAGAAATGCAAGAAAATGCTAAAGATGAGTCTGCCGGTCAAGACTTGATGCAGCAGCTGATAAAGAAATCAAAGGTGAGAGGAGCATTCGAAGAAATCACCTAAATTGAAGCAGATTGTTCCACTCGCGTTCAAGAAAACGACGGTGAAGGCAGACAACCTGAGCAGCAGCAAAAGCTTAATGCGCTGGATGTTTTCAGACATCAACGTGGATCATCTTTGGACGGCCTGGAGTTCCTCATTCCGAATTACCAATGGCCGAGCAAAAATATAAATGCAGATTTGCTTACCGTCGATCACAGATACTTTATACGGTTGATAACCATTGTAATTTGTTTATTGCAACCGATGCATTTGCAACGCTTCTTTTTTGCCGAATTCTTTTCATTTTCGTGTGCATTGCAGCATTTCCCCTAAAATTTAAATGGCCATTTCCGTCATTACACCAGCAGTACTATAATGTAAAAAAATTACAAAAATAGTGAAGTGAAAATGGATGTCAAATTATACCTCACGGAGCATTTAAATGGCCATTTCCGTGATTACACCAGCAATACTATAATGTAAAAAAATTACAAAAATAGTGAAGTGAAAATGGACATCAAAGTATACCTCACGGAGCTTCGAATTACAAACGAAAGAATAAGCCATGGCAAGCTCGATTTGCAGAGGTTCAAACCATGGCTAGGGTCCGATCACAAGAACACCAACAGAAATTATCATTGTCATTCATTCAGCCACCTGCACTTCTCATAATTCACACTGCGGACGAAGGCATGGAACTAAACTCCATTGGATAAACAGAGCTTGGAGCCGAATGGACTGAACAGATTGAGTCGCCCATAACGCTCTTTGCTACATAGAAAAGATTTTCACCTCCGTTCATTGGGCAATGTTCCACGACTTCTCAATGTCCACTTGACCAAATTACACTGGTATATTTGTGACACGTGTCACTTACATTTAATTCAGAACGTCCCCGCACCGTTAGATTGGAATTCTGTTACAATTGAACGGCGATAAAAAAGGGTGTCAGAAAATTTCAAAGGCTGTTTGTAATAACCCATGGATGAGTTTTTGTAATTGTGCATTAATCTTAATCAACTTATAGAAAACCTTCACCATCCACATCATTAAATTTGCATTCAGTTTCGTTTTTTTTTTTTATACTCCAAATTTATTTTATTATTTTAAATTAATGGTTTAACCATAATATAATTTGCTTTTAATTTTGATATTTTTTTGGAATAAATTAGATTTATGTAAATCTTATAGAACCTATTAAATTCTTATGAATGTTTAATTAAAATAAAAAAAATTATAATTTAAAAAAATATATATATCTATTTTTAAAATTTTATAATAATTTGACTTTTTTATTATAATTTGAATGTCTGTTTTATTGAGGTTTTGCTAGTTTACTATTAAGATTGTTTGAGTGTTGGGTCACGTTTAGAGGTCTAATCATATGGTAGTTCGCCCCACCTAAAACGGACGAGTTACACAGGGACAAAACATATTTTATCTTAAGCAGAGTGCTCTAACTGTATGCTAATTAGACCACCAATATAAAATGTCACTTTACCATTTCCTTCCATAGGCTCTTATCAAATGTACCATTTTTCTATATAAAGGTTCTAACATTTGTCATTAGCTCTCTTGAAGCCACGTGATGATATTTGTGATATCTTTGTAGAGAAAATGAGAACTTGTGAGCTTAACTCATTTCGTCCTTGATATACCCTTTATAGGACTCTGTATTATGGAAGTTTCCATTTCTTCTTAGCCTGGTAGCAAAATAATCTTCTGCAAAAGTATTGCAAGTCAAACCTCATCTTAATTTTTTGGGTTTCATTGGACTGGTGTAACAATACAGCCTGGTTTCAAGAGATGTTTGTGGTTGTGTAATGCTATTATATTAATAAAACAGGTAAGGTCAGACACATAATGTACAAGTAAAAGATTACGAGCATAGATCTATCTTTATACCAGATCTTTTAATTAGTAGGGCCTGGTTTCAAGAGATGTTTGTGGTTGTGTAATGCTATTATATTAATAAAACAGGTAAGGTCAGACACATAATGTACAAGTAAAAGATTAAGAGCATAGATCTATCTTTATACCAGATCTTTTAATTAGTAGGAGTTTATACCTGTCTTTTTAAGATGAATCGATCTATCTTTATACCAGATCTTTTAACTAGTGGGAGCTTATACCTGTCTTTTTTATCTTTATACCAGTGGGAGCTTATACCTGTCTTTTTTATCTTTATACCAGATCTTTTAACTAGTGGGAGCTTATACCTGTCTTTTTAAGATGAATCCATGCTCTTCTGCGCATTTTATAAGTTTTTGATCATAATCCGACCTAGAAATCTAGCCTTTCATTAAATTTGTATTCCATTTTTTTTTTAAATAATACTCCAGATTTATTATTATTTTAAAATAATGGGTTAATCATTACAAGTTGGGTGTGCATCATAATTTGTGTTTTATTATTATTTTAAAATAATGGGTTAATCATTACAAGTTGGCCCCTGCATCATAATTTGTGTTTAATTTTGACATTTAAATGCTAAAAATTATATTTATGTAAATCATATAAAATTTATTAAATAAATAGATTTCATTATTATAAAATAAATTTTATTATAATTTTTATATAAAAAAATTAAATTAAAATTAAAATAAATCCTAGTGAGAAAGATAATCATTATAGTTTAGTAATTTATTTTCAGCATAGTTTAATTAATAGATACATGCTTTTTTTCTAGGTTTTTTTTTTCTTTTTTTCTTTTTTTCAAAATACAGCAATTATAAGTTTAAGTTGTTTGTTTTGCATAGCTCCAATGGTATAGGGGTTATTTCATGATAATAAATCTATTTATGGATCTAAAAATACATTTTAAATAAGAAAAAATCACAATATTACTAAAAATTATATCATTAAATTCCAACTAAAAGGTTATTTCATTTTTCACTTAGACTTTTATTGTGTTAATAATTAAATTGATTCTAGAAGAAAATAATTAAAAAACAAATTATATACATAGCAACAATATTCATGATTTACCTTGGAAAAATTCTACTAAAAAAAACTAGACAATAATAAATCAATTATCTTATAGCTAAAAGCATAAAACTCATTAATAGTGCTACCAATTGCTTCCTCTAATGTCTTGTGTGAGAGAGATTAGATATGTCATCCACGTTAACTTCCATCCATAATAAAAATATAGTCAAAGCAATAAAGAAAACTAGAATCACAAATATGCCCAATCAAATCCTTCCCATAAAAATAATGAAATGGGTGATGCCTAAATCAAACCATAAGGGAGAAAAAACAAAGTTCAAAGAAAAAAATGGAGAGGTAAATTCAAAAACAAATTAGTCTAAATGGATAACTATAACATAGGTATAAGGTACCAAAAATGCAATGTCAAAACAACAATTTGTCACATCTAGTTAAAAATTCTAGACATCATATGCATGTGTCTACCCTATTAATGGATATTGATGTTCTAGTATGTGATGGTCAAGCAGTGCAATAAAAGACAAAGATTTGTTGTCTCAAATCCCAATACAATCATTAAAATGGTAGAAATAATAACATTGTTTTCCTTTGTTAATACCTTGCATATGGTTATACACTAAGTTTTTGTATTGCCAAAACCATCATTTCATTTCTAGCAATCACGCCTTAACTTATACTTTGCAACTTGAGCATGTTTATATACTAAGGTTTTGCATGGCCAAAATGGTCATTCCAACCTTATGTCATATATGGATTACATCGACATAATTACAATAGCCCATCCACTCAATATAACAATAATCTGCACCAAAAATACATACAAGGTTTTTTTGGTGGAATCCCCAAAACCTAGACAGAACATCAAATTTTGGTTCACCAAAATCGAAACCCAAATTTCATTGTCATAAGTTAGCTATCACTAATTTTCATTATCGCTTTCACCAACCATGCCTTTAACTAACTTGTAATATGGAAATCACATATTTCAAAGGGGAAATGCATGTAGCATTGCTCAACAATGAAACTTGAAGGAAGGATGAGGTTACAACTTTTGACGGTCTAGTATTTAAATATATAATGTTTACTTTGTGAATAAAAAATATAGTGAACAAAATAAGTAGGAAATTTATGGTAAGCTTGAATGCGCTCATATGTGGCATTGACCAACCAATGAAATGTTTGAATCTTCTTCTCTGTGGGTTGATCTCTATCATGATAGAAAATCAACATTAAAATTAGATGAAAACTAAAATAACATCAAATTAAATGGAACTATATAATGAGTAAGACCAAATCCTAAAATGGATGGAGATTATCATTTCAAGTGCTTTACATCCATCCATTTATTTCAAATTATCATATGAATGGCAAAACTTAAAATGTATGTAAGTTCTACCAAGGTCCCATTTCTTTCAATCCTAACTCAAACATGAAATGTCTTGATATGTACGCACAGTGCTCCACCTACATGCAAAGTGCTCCTCCTACAAATTGCGCAGTAGAATGTTGAATTCAGAAGAAGTTACGGATGAACATAAGACAAAGATAAACGATCTACAATTTAAAATAGATTAATGTGAGCTCAAGATTGATCCAACTGTATAAATTGATCCACCACAAGAGACAACTGTTAAATTCAAATTTATAGTTAGATAAGACTATCACTACGATAATTTTAATGAGAAAGATAAATATGCAAATTTAACTATTATAGTTGCAATCCAATGGTCTTTAAAATATCTCAGAGACACACATGGTAGACCTTTTAAGTATCTAGCCTAACTGACATTAAAAAAAAAAATCAAATATTATAACAATTACAGTGCTCCTTTCATTTGTTACACTACAAACTAAATATCATAGAGTTAGTTTATTTTATTATTTTAAATAAAATACTACTTTTCTTTGAATCATTTAACACTAGCTAAGTGGCAGACAAAAAGTACCAAATGTGTAAATGTCAATTTCTGTATATTCATTTGATCAATGAAATGCTTATTGTAATGGTTAGGTTATTTTATTATTTAAATGAATTATTATCTTTACTATTAATTAGAACATGGGTGACAAAACATATCAAATTTGTAATCCCAAACTAAAAAATATGATTACTTATATATATAATTATTAAAAAATAAAAGTATGTGTATATCTAATGTAATTGTGTTAGTTAATACGTTAAAAGAAACTACTCTTGTTGAAACTACCCACAACTTGAATTGAATCCATTGGAAAATGGAAACGCTCCCACAACTTAAATTGAATCAATTGGAAAATGGAAAAACTCGTGTACCTTATGTTATGAACCTATTTAGGTATACTTGGCAATGATTATTTTAAAAGAAAAAAATTGATAACTAGGTTAAGTTTAATTTAGTTGTTTTAAAGATGAAAGAGCATTCTTTTTAATTATTAAATCTTCTATTTGTGTTAGTTTTTAAAACATATGTATTTATATATTAATTAAAATATTATATATTAAGTTTAATATTATATTTAATTTTAAGTTTAAGATTAATATTAATAAATTTAAAGTTTAATAAAATTAAGTTTAATAATAAATTTAAAAGTATATTAAATTTATGAATTTAATATTAAAGTTTAGTTAATTTTATAAATTTAATAAGTTTAAAAATAAATTTAATATTATGTTAGGTTTAATATTAGATTTAAGATTAATATTAATAATTTTAAAGTTTAATAAGGTTAAGATTAATAATATTAGCATTAATAAAATTAAATTTTAACCCACAATTGGGGTGTGAAGCGAGATCGGATCTGGACGGGGATCATTCACATGGTTGAAGGATGAATGATTAGGGTATGTGGGCGGCCCATTCAAGGACCCCACACGAACACGGCAGAAGGTCTCGGGAGAATGAGGCAAGTGGAGGCAGCCTCAAGAAAACAAATGGGTAGGTGGGTGAACTTTCAAGGCAGAAAGGTGGCAAGGGAGAATAGTGTATGCATGCAAGGTCGGAGAAGGGAACAAGAGTCAGGTGACGAGATTGGAAGTCGAGAGGAGAACCAGGACTGCGGGAGAAGGGGCAGTCGTCGGCACTTGGATTTCACCTTCATCGCCCTGGAAAGAGACTGGTATGTAACACGAGCCTACCTAAGTCTAGATTTGGAATCAATGTTGCAAGCTTGGAGGCGAGTTTGGCATCGCATGAGGGTGGTGTCGAAAGTTTCTGGAAAATGTTGGCCCAGTTGTATGCTGTTGATGTTTGGTTTCTTAATTGATGTAAGATACAGAAGAATGCGAGAATTTTGGCTCAATTTTCTGTTATTAATGTCTCGATATGTATTTGCTGCATTTTATGGAAGGCTGGGGGGAAAAGAGGGGATCCATGGAGGGTTAGGAGGGACTCTCGGATCCTAGGGAATTAAATTGGCAATTGCCACATTGAAAATCAACAGCCTGGGATTGAGAAGAGGCTATGGCTCCTCTGACAGCCTGCGGGGGTCTGGTAGTCTCCAGAACCAGTGGGGGGTGCGAGGGGGTATGGGAAAA
Source organism: Pinus tabuliformis (assembly GCA_031772625.1). Classification (NCBI taxonomy): domain Eukaryota; kingdom Viridiplantae; phylum Streptophyta; class Pinopsida; order Pinales; family Pinaceae; genus Pinus; species Pinus tabuliformis. Next base: position 79,354,224 of record CM062820.1, on the reverse strand, counting down.
GGAAGATAGGGTCAGTCTGGCTAGTCCAGCTAGTGGGGGGGCATGCAAACCCCAAGGGGTAGGAAAGGGATGCTGGGGAATAGTAATTGTGGGAAGCTTGACCAACGGGTCTCAGTATGGCAATCGGGTAATCCTGAGAGGCAACAAGGTATCAGTAGAGAGGAGGGGGACTGGAACGCCAGTGCAACGGGTATGGTCGCCATGGGAAGCATTCTCTGGAGGAAATGGTGGTATGATGGGGTTAAGGCCTGAAAGTCTGGACGGGGGGGATTCTGTGTGGGCAACAAAATTCTATCCTATTCATCTTGAGTCAAGATGGACTACAGGGGCGTGTCAAAACTCCTAAAGGAAAGAGGGAGGTGTTGGGGCATCCCAATTCGAGGGGGTCAGCATTAACTGCTGAAACTGAGCCAAAATCGAGCAATTCTTGCTTTGGTAACCCCAGACCTTGCCTGCCAGCAACCCAGAGCGGAGCTAGACCTCAGCTTGGAACCCAGTTTGTCGACCCCAAGGGGGGATTAGAGCGGAGGAGGGAAACACCTCCCTTACTGTTTCATGAAGCAAGGATCAAGGAAATATGGGAAGGGAAAGGGGGGCACCCAGGTAGCTGAAAGAAAACTCAAAGTTGTTATTATGAAAATATGAATTACAAGGAAAGACAAAAGGTCATGAATGAAATCTAGATTGGTTATAATGTTTTCACTTATGTTAACATTACAGGTATATTTAACTCCTCTACCACTCTGACTCCGGCACTCCGACACCAAGAGCAGGAAGAACGAGTGAGGAGTGGGGGCCGAAAGAATTGCAAAAGGAAAATATGGTGAAGGCAGAAGCGAGGTAGGGAAGAAAAGGAGGTCGTCGGGCTGACAAACATGCCGAAAATAAAATGAAGGCCTCGGTGGCATCGGCGAGCAAAACCCAACGAAAAAGGGGAAGGAAAATGGGAGAGGAAAGCATGCAGGAACTCCAGCATAGGTAAAAGTTGTAATATCAACATGGGAGGCAGAGCTAAACGCCAAGGTGGCGAATGAAGCACTTCCAATAGAGGACTGGGAGCCACTGGTCATAGATCCGGGGCACACCAGAGGCCATCAAACACTGTTCCACAAACCATCCAATAGTACTAGGTGATGAAGAACCTGTTAGCCAGGGCCATGGCAACATACATGGACAAAGAAGAACCAGTGCAAGTTCGCCAGGAGGAGCCAAGTTTAAAGGATATTCAAAAGGAGATATAGGCGGTGCAGGTACAACAATACCACCAGAACCTTTGTTTTGGGTGAATCGAAAAACAAATCCAAACCTTGTTGTAGAACGAAGTGCCCAGGTTGAGTGCCAAGGACCTGACTCCTATTGATTCATCTGATGACTGATGCAGAGTAGTAGAAAGTAATTTTTTTTGTATGATGGATAACATTTACTTTACAAGTCAAAGAATTAAGCAAATAACAGATACAGTAGCAAACTTAGCAAGGATGATTATACTTAAACTGTTTAAATTTTGGATGACATATGATGTTGATCGGTGGCCAACAGACCTGGTTTCCCTCGGGCAGGTTGATGCCACCAAACATATTTTTTGTTACTTGCCTATAGATAATTAATAGAAAAAGGAAGTACTACCAAGCTTACACACAAAAAAAAAAAAAAAAAAAAGTTTTAATAATAAGGTTGGTATTAATATAATGTTTAATATTAAAATTAATACTAGCATAATCGTATTAATAAACATGTTTGATATATTCGTGGCATATATCAACCACATTATTAGGTATATGGGAGGATGTATAAACTCTAATATTAAATATAGGGTTTATATTATAGGATTTAATATTAGGATTTATCATATTGGATTTACTATTAGAGTTTATTATATATGGTTTATAATAGTAGGATTTAAAATATATATGGTTTAATATTATTTTTAAAATACTAGTTTAAAATATTGGGTTTTAATATTAGTATTTATAATATTAAGTTTTAATATTAGCATTTATAAATCTCTACCATAAACGTAATAATTATTAATGTGTTTATATACACTTGTTATATATGTTAACTAATGTGTTTATATACACTTGTTATATATGTTAATGTGGTTGTGATAGTTGTAAGCGCAAATTACTTTCTTTTCTTTTAATCATTTAGATAAATTACATTTACCTAAATTCACATGCACACATCACATGTATATTGTATTTCAAAAATTAGTGTTTTGTATTTAGATTATATATGTTATATCTTGTTTTGATATATAAGAAAAAAGATATATAATGAGTAAAGATATGTGATGTTTAATTGTCAATTTTATAATTAGTGCAATCATGTAAATTAAATAGCTAAGGAATATAATAAATTCACTACCACTTTACCATAATGATTCTTAATCTATAAAGAAATTTTATTGCAATATCATGGTTTATCAATCCTACATGCTCAAAAAACAATAACTTGTTTCATATAACACATGTTCATATGACATTTTTTAATCAATCAATTTAATTAAAAGGGGAAAAAATGGCATAACTACTTTGGAGATAAGATTTGAGCATACTACTAAGAATATTCTATATTGTTCCATAGTTAAATCCTTACCATCCACATAATTATTGATAATTAAATTAAAAGTCTTACTTCAAAATAGACACTATCAATGTAAATATGAAATTTTAATAAAAAAATTATATTATTGTGTTTTTAATTAGATTTGGTAAAGAATTTTACATTTTGGAGAAAAAAATTACAATGAAAAATACTTTTAGTCCAGATAGGTTAATTCAAATTTAATTATAGTATTTATTTATTTATAATAAAAAAAATATTAAATATACTATTTAAAAATATGATTATTTATCATTATTATTAAATATAAATCTTGATAATTAATTATACTAATGATAATAATAATAATCTAACTCTAACAGGGGTGGCAGGAGTGGTAGGAGTTATCTCTCACCTCGATGAAGCAAGGGTGATTGAATTCACCTAGGGCATTGGGGAGGGAACTAACAACCAGGGGGAAATATAACATTATGGCAAGGACTGGACTTGGCATAGACCATAGGTATACGTCATTTGATGGCCTTTGGCAACTCAATGATCATAATAAACTAGGTGAGAAAAGCAGCAGGCAGTCCCATGCAATTTCTGACCCCAATCTTGCATAGAATACAGCTTCTTTTGGAAAAATTCGAGAAGTTTGATCTTTTTCACATTAAAAAGAATATCAATATAGAAGAACAAACTTTGGCTAACCAAGGAGTTCTATTGGAACATACCCAATTGAGAATAGATGACAGGGTACTAGAAAATAAACCAATTCCATGATTGTAAAATCCAAATATTATGGCATCGAGGTAACAAACATACAACCACCTAGAAATTGGAGGTAGAAGCATTTAATTCAAATGTACAGTGTAATTATCTCCCTGATAACTCCACTACATAACTACCTCGTGTAGTGGAGACGAGTGATCATCATTAGAAGATGCAACAACATCTTCATATTGAACATGTTCATCTAGTGCTAGAGGCCGGATAGGTGGAGGAGGGCATATTAAACTCTAGCAGATTATAAGTTGAGTGAGATAAATGTTACCATGGGAAAAAGTGTGTGTTCTCCTCGGTCATCTCATGTTGTAATGGAAAACATCCATTTCATGATGGTAATGGATTTCAATATCTACTCACAGTTTGGGGATCATCGCAGCATTAAAGGAGCAATTACATTTCATAAATGGAGGGAAGTGAACAATTGAATATATAAAGAGAAAAACAATGATTCAGAAAAATTAAATTATTATGCAATCAACTCACAAAGTAGAAGAAAAAATATATCAATGACTTAAAAATTATCCACTTCGAGGTGGAAACCTCCTTTACATTACACAAATGAACAATTCTTGGATGATACAAATGATAACACCTCCTTGGTATATGTAGGAGTCTAAGGGGTCACAAAATAATCAAATTATACATAACAATAATAATGTAAGGGTGCAAAGGTCGTGGAGGCGGCGTAGTGGTAAAGTCGGCCTCGTCATGACGGACCGGTCTTGTGTTCAATCCCGAGCAAGGTCGTAGCTCGTCGTGCGAGTAGTTAGTCTAAACCGGGCCAAGCCCACTACCTTTTGATACACATGTTTATGGATCTCAGCTCATGTTAGGGTTCCTGCACAAACTCTGATGCTTTGTTCCTCCGCGCACTCTATTTTGAAGCTCGACGAGTCAGGCTTCTCCTGCTAATACTTTCTCCATGACTCCGCCCTTCTGAGGGGTGGGCAAGGCCCCCCCCTCCCAACAGATCCTCTTCTGACAACACTGTAAGTGCAGACAGGAACGCCAGTCCCAGCTCCACCCCACTGGATGCCCATTTCATCGATCCGGCTATTGACAAGGCAGGCTCTACGGCTGCTAAAGACAAAGGAATAGATCAGAATGCCTCGACGTCACTGCCAAAGGTGTCCTCTACTACATGCATCCCCAAGTCTTCAGAAAGAACCAAAATAGATCTCCCTAGTCACAGAATCAACAGTCAAATCCAATATATGAGGGATCATGCCCTCATAGGCAAGTTCTTAGGACTTTGGCCTACTAAAAAGGCTTTGCAAGGTTGGATCGCTTCCAAATGGAAGCCCAAAGGCCAAGTTACCCTGCAGCTCGGTCCCAAAGGTTTCTTCACTGCTATTTTCAACTGTCTGGAGGACAGAACTCGTATCTTTGAGGGAGGCCCATACTTCTTCAACTCTGCAGGCCTATACCTTCGGGACTGGATAGAGAGATTCAACCCAGACAAAGAAGATTTCAACTGGGCTCCAGTTTGGATCCGAATGTACTCTCTCCCCTTGGAATACTGGGATGAGGAAACCTTAAAGGACATAGGCAATGGCCTGGGGGTTTTTATCAAAGTCGCTGAGGAAACTAAACACCGAAGATACACCTCCTATGCCAGGATCTGTGTCCACATGCATCTGGCCAAAGCACTCATGGACTCGGTAAGTCTATTTCATGACGATTTTGAATGGGTTCAAACAATAGACTACGAGCATGTTCCTTTTCGTTGCAGGAAATGCCATGAACATGGCCACCTGTTCAGGGATTGCCCACTGAATCTGTGATCCAAGGCCCCTAGCCCTGAGACTAGCAAAGATGCTGAGGGATTTACAAAAGTCACCAGTAGACGAAAGCATGCCAAGAAATCTCCAGTCGCCCCTGACAATCTCAAGATACCTGACATAAGGAACAGCTTCGAAATCCTGACCTCTCAAAATAACTTGGAGGATCACCTTTCTATCCCTTCTACTTCAGATCCTCCTCCTACTTCTTCCCCCCCCATCCAAAATCTTCAGCTCCGCTTTCAGCCTCCGGTCTCACCATCATCCCCGCCTCCGCCTCTTCTGATAATAAAGATCAAGATAAAACCCTTCAAGCATCCAACATGGAGATAGATGCAGCTCTAGCTCTCAGTCTCCATCAAAAGCCAAACAAGGAAGAACAGAATATACCGATCCACATGGATGAGGAACCAAAGAGTATAGATCTGGGAGATCTAGACATTCTCACCCTGGAAACAGCGTGTCGACAGAAAGAATTTAGTGCTATAACCCCCCGGCAAATTGAAAATCTTGAAGTAGTATTAACCAGAGCACAGCAAAACAAATGTCTTGGTATTCAGGCAGGCAGTCCGTGGGATGGAAAAAAATACTGAAAGAATCGAAGAAACGCAGGCGTAAAACGGATCTGCAGAGGACCATTATTATTGGAGATATGCTGGTGGAATCTGGTAGATTCCCCAAGCTGACCAAGTTTTTTAAATCTCTTCCCCATGGTTCCTTATGAAGCTCATCTCATGGAACGTGAGAGGGCTTAATAGCCCTGCAAAACACAGAATGTTAAAAAACATGATCCAGCAAGATAAGCCTTCATTAGTCTATCTACAAGAAACAAAATGCAATAGCACAGCACTGGAAAAGATCCTAAATAAAGCCTGGCCTGGATGTCGTTCAATCTCAGTGGATGCTTCAGGAGCCTCAGGAGGGTTAGCAATCATTTGGAATCCTCAAGTTCTCTCTCTTCATGATTTCCACGCCTCACACTACTTTATTCAGACAACTTTCCACCTAATCGGGACCAATATCCATGGTCATCTCTCTAATGTGTATTTCCCACAAGATTTACAAAAGAAGTTGGATCTGCTGGACACTCTCACAGCTCTCAACTCTGTCAGGAGCTTTCCCCTTTGGATTTGCGGTGGTGACTTCAACATCATCACAGCTCTAGAGGAAAAATCAGGAGGAAGATCGAAGCTGGAAGGAGATAGCATCGGCTTCAAAGACTTCATCCACAAAAATCAGTTAATGGACCTACAGACTTCCAATGGTATATATACCTGGACCAATAAAAGAAGGGGACCACAGCATATCGCCTCCAGGCTGGATCGATTCCTTATGTCGGATAATGCTATTCACCTGGGTGGGGACTTTCATGCCTCAAGTGGGTTCTAATCATTGGCCCATAATGCTACAGTGGTTGCGTCCAGGCTCTAGGTGTAATAGACCTTTTCGCTTCGAATCATTTTGGTTTTCACATCCTAACTTCAAAGTAGTAGTTAACGATGCCTGGAATTCCTTCACTCCCCCTGAAGGAGCCAAGATGTTCCAGTTTCAACAAAAGTTAAAACACCTCAAACAAGCTCTCAAATCATGGAATCGCACTCAGTTTGGCAACATTTTTTACCATCAGAAAGCACTGGAGCAACAAATGAATACATTGCAACAGTGTATTATCTCTGAGGGAAGAACGGAAGACTATGCGCAACAGGAGAAGGCCCTCTTGACCAAGATTGAAGCACGAAGGCAACAAGAAGAAATCCTGTGGCGTCAAAAATCCAGGGTCAGATGGCTTAAGGAAGGGGAGAAAAATACAAAAAAAATTCACAGGTCTACTATTCAAAGGAGAATGCACAATAACATTGCCTTCATTAATAATCGGCAAGGGGAGCGACTGGAGGTGCATGAAGAAGTGGAACAGGAATTCAAAGAGCACTTTCAGGACATTCTTCGGGAGCCTCCAGGTTGCAGAAATCAAGCCATTCGATCAATTACACAGCATATTCCTAAAATAATTACGGTGGACCACAATAATACGCTTCTCCAGCCTATATCCATGCAGGAAGTGGAGGATGCTATGGCCCAACTTAAGGATGGCAAAGCGCCTGGTCCCGATGGCTTCACAGCTAATTTCTTTCATGCTTTCTGGGAGCTTATCAAAACAGAGGTCTGGGAGCTAGTGGAAGAATCGCGATCGATGCATTGGATCCTTCCTTCCCTTAACACGACCTTCATAGTGCTAATACCTAAAGTGGAAGAATCGAGTACATCTAATAAATATAGGCCCATTGCACTTTGTAATGTCATATACAAACTCATATCTAAAGTCCTGGCGAACAGGCTCAAACCTCTTCTCCCTCTCCTCATTTCGCCAGAGCAGACAGGATATGTAGAAGGGCGCCAGATTATGGACGGTATCATTCTCTCAAATGAAGTGATCCACTCACTCAAGATACTAAAAAAGCCAGGTATGATTCTCAAGCTAGATCTTTCTAAAGCTTTTGATAAACTCAGCTGGACCTATATTAATCAAATGTTATTAGCATTTGGCTTCAGTGCTACTTGGACTCGTTGGCTTATGAATCTTATCTCATCCCCCTGCTTCTCCATCCTTCTTAATGGTTCTCCCTCCGCGCCCTTTCATCCTTCCCGAGGTATTCGACAAGGCGACCCTCTTTCCCCGTTCCTCTTTGTTCTCATGGCCGAAGGCCTAAGTCGCCTTCTTCATTCTGCTATCTCTTCGCACACCTTAAAGGGAATTTCTCTTCATGGACTATCCCCCATCTCCCACCAACAGTTTGTCGATGACAATATGCTTTTCGGCCATCCGTCAGCTCAAGAGGCCTCTGCCTTCAAGTCCCTACTCAATCTCTTCTCAGAAGCTTCTGGCACCACCATCAATGCTTCCAAATCCCAGCTCTTCTTCTTCCACACTCCCATTCTTACTCAAAGAAATATAGCTAGGATTTTGGGCTTCCCGATAGCTGTGCTTCCTTCGAAATATCTAGGAGCTCCCCTGCTGGACTCTGCCATCAAACATGCTTCCTGGAGATCCCTCCTTGACAACTTAGAAACCAGGCTCTCTTCCTGGACCTACCGCTCGCTCAACATTGCTAGCAAGCTTATCCTAATCAAATCCATTCTCCAAGCCATGCCTCTGTACTTATTTTCTATATTGGTAGCCCCTAAATGGGTTCTTAAAAAAATTCGCAATCTTCAAAGAAACTTTCTTTGGGGTTCCTCTGGACTCAACAGAAAATGGGCTCTTGTCAAATGGACTGAGGTTTGTCTACCGAAATCAGCTGGTGGGCTAGGTCTAAGGGATCCCCTCCACAACAATAACACCATGGGAGCCCGCATATGGTGGAACTGGATCTCCAAACCGCACATTCCTTGGGCACGTCTCTGGCAGGCCAAATATGCTCCAGGCAGTCAACAGGAAGATCTCATCCGCATTAGCACAACCACCCCTGGCTCGTTGATTTGGAATGCTGCCAAGCAACATAGTGCCTTTATTCAAGCGCACAGCTTCTGGGAAATCCATTCGGGTACCACAGCAAGATTTTGGGAGGACTCTTGGCAACAACTTCCCAAACTAGCCTCACTCTTCCACAAACCCAAGTGGCAAGCTTCTATGCAGCATACTGATCAAATCCATGTCCATCAGTTTTGGCAGCAGCAATCCCCTCAAGGTTTTCAACTTTGGAGATTAGCTGGTACCTGGCAGGCTAATTGGCAGGAGGAAACATATGAAGAGATCGATCAAGAGCTCACACTCAGGAAAATTAAATACTCTGATCAAAAGGACAAAGTGAGATGGGGATATACGCCCAAAGGTATGTTCACTACCAAGGAAGCATACCAACTTCTCTATCAACCCACGCAGATAACAAAGGATCAGCTATGGGATCAGGTTTGGCAACCAAGCATCTGGCCTAAGGTCTCTACCTTCCTTTGGCTACTAAGCAAACAGCGAATCCTCACTTGGGATAATCTACAAAAGCGAGGATTTACTGGGCCTTCTAGATGTCCTAATTGTAATCTTAACACAGAGACCATCTTGCATCTCTTGGACACCTGCCCATTAGCAGCACAACTGTGGGAGAGAACTGCACAGTGCAACAGAAGAACAGGCAGACGCATGGGAGATATTATAAACACCATCAGGAACTGGCCTCGACATCCTTTCCAAAGCCTTCTACTCAATTCCCTCTGGCTCCTCTTACCAGGCTTTGTCTATTGGATCATCTGGAAGGAGAGAAATAACAGGATCTTTAACAATCTCAGTAAGCCCCTTGATACCCTGTGGCTACTTCTCAAACAAAACCTTCAAGAAACTCTAGCTCTAAGACACTGGCAAGACTCGGATTTGCCAACTTCACCCCAGGAATGCCTCATTCTGAAAAATTGGAACTTGGACCTCACTTTTTTAGCTCAAGTCAAGCCCAGCTCCTCCATCCATACTGATTCTCCCCACTCCTGGTCTCCTCCTGCCACCCATTCTTACAAACTGAACTTCGACGGGGCTGCTAAGGGCAATCCTGGGCTGGCTGGTTATGGTGGTATTTTCAGAGACGCTGTTGGCTCAGCACTGCACATATATCATGGTTCGCTTGGCAAAGACACCAACAATGCTGCCGAACTTGAAGGCTTATGGAAAGGCATTTGTATAGCAGAAAAAGAAATTTTTTTCCCTCTAGAGGTAGAAGGGGACTCTCAAATCTTAATAGAAGCAGCTACTCGGATTCACTCAGGCACCTCAGCAGCAAAGATCGCTTCGAGCTGGCGGCTTCTAAGCAGATTGGAACAAATTGAAGAATGGCTCAGGGCATCCCACAGCATTACCTTCAAGCACATTCGGCGTACAACCAACAAGGTAGCAGACAGGCTGGCTAATCAAGGCGTCAATCAGCAGCTCCCATTCTTCTCCGGTCCAATAAGCAGCTCTAATGATGCACAACTCAAACAAGACTGCACTCTTCTGGTGCAACAAGATATATCTCTCCCGGATGCGGGTGTGTGACTTGTCAAGCAGTACGAGGGCGGCTTGGTGGGTTGGCGTGTGGCTCATTACCACCGCCATCTGGCCTCGCATAAGGCCAGCTTTAAAGTTTACGGCCAACAACATCAATGCCGCATTAATGCAGCTCGACCCCCATCTCCAGCCTGCAACTACTCCTGGTATGGCGCCCCTCCTTAATTTCATTCTTGCTCCTCCCCTGTGCTCATGTCGCTTCAGTGCTGTCACAGAGCCTCGTTATCGAGCTAGCCCAGGGATTAGTCGTGCTCTGGATCGCAGTGATAATTTGCCGCTGGGATTTCATGCTTTACACCGCCCTTTCTGCAATTTTAGCTTTCGCTCTTCCTCAGTCTTACCCAGTGCTCCTCTGCGAGCTCAAGTTCATCCCCTTTCAGTCCCCCCTGCCTTTACAGTTCCGCTACCTGTTCAGCTCTTCTTGCTCATTTCAACATGCCTAGACTGCGCCCGAGAATGAGCTGCAGAAGAGGAAGCTCCCGAGGCCGCGTCACCCACCAGCCCTCCTCCTCTACCTCAGACTCCTCGTCTGAAACCTCGGACTTCAGCTCTGACAGATATCCAGTTACCAGGAGTAGTCGGGGACGGGGTCGAGGGCAGCACAATATAGCAGCGCGCTCTCAGAATTCCCAATCTCACACCGCTCGGTTTCGGTTCCCCTGTACTTTCAGTAATTCCTCTTTCATTGCCTCAGTCACCATTGAGCTTCGAGAGGATACTTCTGGTTCGGTTGCTGTTACACCAGGGGTGTCTCTGGAGACGAGGGCAGAAGACAAGCAGGGTATTTCTCAGACTGACAATACGCAGAATAAGGATCCTGGTGGCTCTGCAACCCAGGACACGAACATTCAAGCCGGTCCGAGCGTCCCTACGGGTGGAGGTTCTTCAGGCAAAGAGGGCCATCCCTCTGAGGATGAAGACCCCTACAAATATGGTTGCCGCATCGTTGAAGAGTCACCTTCCACCTCTCATGAAGATTAATCAGGTCTGCGTTCATTGGATTTTGATTCTCTGCTATTCAAAGATGCTCAATTCCCTCCTGGTTTATAGTCATTTTATGATTTACGGTTCTCAGGCTCAGACCTTTTACCAATGTTAATTTTCCAGTTTCCCCTGCGTGGGCGGCATCCTCCTGACGGTGTCTTTGGGTCTCAGTTTCGGATTTAGCTGTTTTTGGGTCAGAATCCAGTTTTGAATGGGCAGCGCTTTACTGTTTTCAGTCTTCAGTGTCGATACTGGCATTTTCTGTTTCAAGGAAGCTCTTATGTTCAGTCTTTAGAAAGTATTATGGTCAGTGTTCAAGCTTTGTTTGTGAGCATGCCGCATCTCTGGGCTAGACTTCTTGAGGCCACTGCCTCTTTGTAATTTAATTTTATATCAATATAGGAGTAGACATATTCAAAAAAAAATAAAATAATAATAATAATAATAATCATGTAAGGGTGCAAAAATAATAATAATGGGCTTCTATACAGCACAACAATAATAACATGAGCGATACATGGGGACAACAATACCAATAAGGGGCTACACTAACAATAACAATAAATGGAATACACTAGTATTATAGGGACTTAACATGCCCCTCTCTCTTTTTTTAGGAGCTTTCTGAAATGAACATGACTAAGGTATTGTTGGCTGAGAGCGCACACGCAGATTTTACCTAGCTCCTTCGCTGCCTCCCGCGGCCTTCCTGCTTGGCAGCCCCCTGCTGTTGGGCCTCCTTGAGCTCGGCCTCGGCCCCTCCCTGATGGTTCTCCTTTCCCTGGGCATCTTCTCGCTCTTTTCCCTCCGCTCGACAGCCTCCTGCTGCTGAGCTTTCCTTCACCATGTCCCTCTCTGCAGGGGGAGACTCATCCTCTCAGCATGGAATCGACGAACAAGAAGCAGCATTTGCAGCATTAATAGTAGAAAACGGAGCTCCAAAAGCCAGGCCAACTACTAGCAAATTTGTGAAGAAGTTAGCAGACATACCAGAGATCTCTTTACCCCCAACTCTACCCAGGAAAGTCGCTATATCTTTAGCTGAACGTGGATTGGTAGGACAATTTACAAGGTTGTCGCCCTCCCCCAGAGCGGTTCAAAAATGGGTGGAGAGAAACTGGAGTGCAAATATACAAGGAAAAATAGCTATAAGGTTCTATGGAAGGGGAGATTTCACTTTCCTATTCGAAACCAAAGAAGACAGGAATCTCACATTCAAAAATGGTCCTTACTTTATGGACTCTGTTTGGTCAATTTAGTGAGGTCTAAATTGCTACTTTAAAATGTCAACCCGGGGTTCGTAAACTGACGAAGTGAAGTGTACTATATGTACTAGATAACCATTTCCTTAGTCTTTTGTCGTTTTTAGTTTTTTTTTAAGTTTGTTTTTGGATTTATCTTTCCCTAATGTGAGATGATGAAAAGGTGATAAAGCAAGTGAAATATGGATGATTATGGTGATCTCTAAGTGGTTTTCCAAAACTTGAAAGAAAGCTTTAAAATAACTGCAATGAAATCAATTCTTGAAAAGAAATAAAGACATCAAATAATGAACTAGTGACATCGGCCCAGTATCTTTGTTGCTGAATGAAAATGAAAGTGAAATCTACACTAAATTCAATTAAAAGTAAGAACAACTAATCCACACTATTTCAACTCTTCAACTCAATCTTCCTTGTGAAAAGATATCATGAAATGTTAAGCAATGTGAAATCTAAAAGAAGTTAAACTGCATAAAAGAAACTAATCACACTACTTTAACTCTCTTGACCTTTTGCCTTTCAGCTTAATTTACCCTGTGAGAAACAATCATGAACAAGTCAAGCAATGTGAGATCTAAAGCAAACTAAATCAAGCTATAATGAGTGATATTCTGGTTCCTAATAAAGTTATTTGATTATAGAAAGAAACCGTTAACAGATGAATAGCATGATATCTAAGAGCAGAAAATAAATGTACAACTTGAGGAAATGACAGAACTGGAAATCAAAACTTCAGAAAACAAGAGTCAGCGACAAAGACAAGATGATCTCGTATGCCAATAGTTATAAAAAGAAAAGGTGAAAAATTGCCCCGGGCTGCCTAAGGAAACCTGCAGAAAACACTGATCAGTTGTAACCATAAAAGAGCAGCAATGAAAATGTAAATCAACAGAAATTAAAAAGCTTTGTTATGTACAGCTAATATACATGATGAAATAAAACGCAGCATTTAAATGACAACTGTACAGCTAATATACATGAACAGAAAAAAAGTAATGCAAGAGTTAAAGGACAACTGTACAAGACTTTAGTGAGCAGGGGCCCTCTGCCACTTCAGCCGATTCAACGAACAGCTATAAGCTTAAGTTTAAACCAGTCTTCTCATATATTAAACAGCAACGTAAAAGTGCAGTGGGGAAATACAACAACTTTGAATTACATTAACAGAGATTAACTTTTACAGCGTTCATGGACGCGTTATTTATAAGGAAGGAAAGCTAAACAAATTAACTAAATCTACGCTATTAACCACGCTGCCAGAGACACGTAAATCCTCTTCAGCCCGGATCTAGGTAACTGTCATCATGTTTATTAAATCTGAGAGGTATGGCTGTTGGATTCATGCTACCAGGATGTCTTCGTGGCTAAGGATTGTGCCACGTAGCTTCACGTGCTCAAAAACAGAGCTACGCAGAGCCGTGCCACCGCTGAACACTTCCGTTGACTATCCTTTGCCCCCTGTTTGACCGCGGGCTTTTATGGGCGTGCTGGATGATCTGGAGGGACACGTTCCATGTCCTTGACTCCTGTAACTTGCCCATGTGGCTCGTTCCTTCAGAGGACACCTGTAGCATGGTGTTTGACAAAACGGCTGCAGAATCCTGTGCTGGCTGCAGAATCCTGGGTCGGCTGCGGAAACCTGTGTCGGCTGCGGAAACTGAGAAGCTTCCGCAGCTGTCTGAACAAAATTCTAAACCAAACAACAGTCATCAGCGTAGTTAGAAAACCATGTCAAAAGCTCTTTTTTAAACTAAAATACAATGATTTAATCAACTAGGTGGATGAAATGAGTGGAAAAAGAAGGCTGAGAGGGTGTATAGGAAGGTGCAGGTTCGAGGCTCAACAGACTCCAGAGGCCTGTATCTGAACAAATGGTCACCAGATTTTGACCCAGAGATGGACATCCCAAGTGTTGTGCCAATGTGGGTCAGATTGCCACACCTTCCCCTCCATTGTTGGGGCGATGAGTCGATGAAAGCTATCGAAAATGCGGTTGGCAAGTATATAGACAGATGTGAGCCAAAAGATAACATGCACGCTTGTGCTCGCATCTGCGTGGAAGTAGACCTGGGGAAAGGACTGTCGGAGGCAATAAAAATCAAGGTGGACCAATGGCCTCACATCCAGCAGCTGGACTACGAACAAATCCCTTTCAAATGCAAGGTATGCCACGAATACGGTCATTTTGCAAATAGGTGTAGTAAATTAAAAGAAATGGAGAATGTTGAGAATGTAGAGACACAAGAAGACACTTGGGAATAGGTAAAACGAAAGAAGCCCCATAATAAACAAGCTGCCCCGAACCCCTCTCAGCCCCTCGAAACTTTTGCTTCAGCTTCTATCCCTCCTATCATCGAGGACCCTCCAGTAAACCCGACCTCAAATCCATTTGAAATCCTAGGGGAAGACTTGCCATCCCCTCATTCCCCTACCCAAGCCAATGCACTAGCCATCATCTCTTCTCCCACTCAGAGCTTATCCTCCCCCCCACCCACCGTTGATCGAATCCTAACAAGAAACAAAGTCAAAGAAAGCACCCATGTGTGGGATCAGCCGAAAAAAGCAGGAAGGAAATCCAACAAAGAAATACGAGACGAAGCAGCAGCAAAGGAAATGGCCATCGGCACTCAACAGCCAATGGACTCCTTCCTCGGCAAACAAAAGGGAAGTGGGGAAAAAATCAAGAAAAAGGAAAAGGGTGGAACTCATCACAAATCGAGTAAATAATGATTATAGTCTCTTGGAACAGCAGGGGTCTGGGCTCCTCTCTCAAAACCAACTCAGCTCGAGACATAATAAAACAGGAACAACCAGACATTTTTATGATCCAAGAGACCAAAGTCAGCAACCAAGAGGTTCAAAAATTGATTAAGACTCAAAAAAAATTTGAAGGAACAACTATGGACTCCATTGGAGCTTCAGGCGGTATCTGCACGCTGTGGAACAAATGGAAATGGGAACTCATCCATCAAAAACTTAACAATTATTGGGTCAGGACAGATCTAAAAAATAAGAAAACGAATGAAGAGTATACTGTAATAAATATATACTCTCCAAACCACTACAGAGATAAAGCTATGTGCTGGGAATCAGTAAAAGAAGAAGCACAAGAAGATCCAAGGAGAAATCTAGTTATAGGAGGGGATTTAAATTTGATTCGACATATAGATGAGAAGTTGGGAGGCAATTACTTCAGTGACCCCTCAAGAGCAGCCCTGGAAGACATCATAGAAGTGCATAAACTTCTTGACATTCCACCAAGCAATGGAAGATTTACCTGGAGTAATAAGAGATCGGGAGCACATAATATCAAGGAAAGACTAGATAGAATTTTGATTCAAGAGAATATAGCAGCAGCCTTCCCAACCATCAAAAGAAAAATAGTGCACGCATCAGCCTCTGACCATAAGCTGGTGGTGCTGATTTTGGATAGGCTGGAGAATCTCGGCCCAATTCCTTTCAAATATAACAAACTCTGGGACAGCAAGGAAGATTTTGGTAAGATAGTAAAGGAGAGCTGGGAAACCCCTGTTTTAGGCTCCCCTCATTACGTATGGGAAACTAAATTAAAAAAATTAAGATCAGATCTAAAAGCTTGGGCAAGAGAAAACGCTCTCAAGGAAAAAAATAAAAAAAATAGAGCTGCAAAAGAAACTTGAAAACTGGAGCAAGGAGAAAGAAAATCTGAAAGATACCAAGCAAGAGCATGCTTTTGAAAAAGAAATCTTCTTGGAACTTTACAAACAAATCAGGCAAGAGGAGGAGGAAATTAGGCAAAAGTCAAGATGCTTATGGCTCAAAGCGGGGGATAAAAACACTGTTTTTTCACAACAATTTAAAGATAAGAAGAGTTGGCAACCAAATTGATAAAATTCAAGTGGAAGGACAGGAAATAAAGGAAATGGAGGAAATAAAAAAGGCAGCCCATAATTATTACAAAAACCTCCTTTCAGCAAGGGAGCAGCAAGTGGACAACAAAGAGTTCCTACAGCAAATCAGCAGCAAAATAAATGAACAGCAAAATAGAGAGCTGGAGAAAGAGGTCACAGAGGAGGAAATTAGAGAGGTAATTTGGAGCATGCACCCGGAAAAAGCTCCTGGACCGGATGGGTTCACCATAGCTTTCTACAAGAACCATTGGGCTACAATCAAAAAAGATTTAGTAAGGATGATCAAAAACGCTTTCAAAAAAAATAAAGTGGGCGAAAACACCAAAGCATCCCACTTGGCTCTTATCCCGAAAGAACCAAATCCGATCTCCTTTGATAGATATAGGCCAATCTCTTTATGCAATTCCTCTTACAAAATCATCACAAAAATATTGGCAAATAGGCTGAAAAAAATTCTGCCTAGTATCATTTCAGAAAACCAAGGCGGCTTTGTTCCAAAAAGACAGATAATTGATAATGTAATATTGGTTCAGGAAGCCATCCACAGCAGCATTCAAAGTAAGGAAAAAGGCATGGTTATAAAGCTGGACATGGCCAATGCTTTCGACAGAGTGAACCTTAATTTCCTCGCTGCCACTCTTCAAAAGTTCGGCATCTCTCCCAAGTTCATTGATATTATTTTGGCTTGCATTTCCAATCCTTGGATTGCTCCGTTGATCAATGGCAGGCCTAGCAGGTATTTTCGAAGCACGAGAGGTTTGAGGCAAGGGTGCCTGCTTTCCCCATTCCTCTTTATCTTGATGGCAGAAACACTGAGTATTCAGCTAGAAAGTCAAAGAGAAAAAAGGAAAATTACTGGCATTAGAATAGCCCGCGGGGTCAAAGAAATAAATCACTCGCTCTGTGCTGACGACACTCTTCTCATTGGGGGAGCCTCTAGTATCATAGCCAGGCGGTTTAAAAATTTTCTTGATGATTTCCTCGATGTCTCAGGAGGCCTCCTAAATAATAAGAAATGCAGAATTTATACTTGGAATGTGTCAATAAATATAATGTAGAGGATCTCTCAAATTATGGATATCCCGATTCAGTTAACATGGTGTCATTTTACTTATCTTGGTTTACCACTGGCAAAAGAAATGGTCAAGACAGAGGTTTGGAACAAACAAATTGAAAAAATGAGGGGGAAAATACAAAGTTGGGGGATGACGTGGCTAAATTTAGCAGGTAGAACAATTTTAATTAAAGCTCTCCTCTCAGCTTTGCCTATTTATCAGTATGCTTTAATTTTGGCCCCGACAAGCATTCACAAGCAAATGGAGCTAATCACTAGAGGCTTCCTTTGGCAAGGAGGAAAACAAGATTCAAAAAAAATTAGTCTTGTTCGATGGGATCAAGTGACTCTCCCTTTCGAAAAAGGAGGTATATCTATCAGGATTCCAAGTTTGACAAACAAGGCCCTTGGTATCAAGCTTGTCTGGCGAATGCTAAATGGGAAGGATCAATGGTGGGGAGAAGCTCTCTCAAGGAAATATCTTAATTGTCAGCGATCAAAGATGCTAACAGAAATTATTCCAGACCGCCCTTGCTCCCAAATTTGGAAACTCATCAAGAAAATTATCCCTCAAATTAGAGACTATATCTCTAAGAATCCGGGGAACGGGAAAGACACCTCTATTTGGAATGACAGATTAATGGGAGCAGCACCCTTGAACCATCATCAAAATCTAAGAGGACTGAAAGAGTGGATGGATGAGAAAGGCACAACCTCTTTATATTCCATCTCTGACTAGGAACAAAACAGATGGATTTCTTGGAGAATTCAGTCTCTTCCAAATAGACTGAAAAACCAGTGGGATGATTTAAAGCTCCTTCTTGTAGGAGCTGCTCCCATAAACAAAAGGAGACAGGACAGTTATATATGGGACCCAAGCAGAGGCAACTTCACAATTAAATCAGGCTACAACTTTCTTCATAATCACAACAATCACGAAAATTGGAATCTTTGGTCTGTTGTTTGGAAGAATGAATGCCTCCCCAAAATTAAATTTTTCGCCTGGACTCTTCTAAAAGGAAAGATCCTTATGGCGGAAAACTTAAGGAAGAAAGGTTTTCATGGCCCCTCTATTTGTGTCTTATGTCAAAAAGATGAAGAAAGCATTCAGCGTCTCTTCCTAAATTGCACTATTGCAAATCATTGCTGGAAGCAACTTATCAGTCCTCTTGAAATGAACATTGACGCAACTGAGCAGCTGATAACTTTAAACAAAAATTGGGAGCAAAGCTATCCTTATGCCAAGAAAAAAAAACTGCCATAACTCGAATCTGGAAGTGCCTTCCTTCCACTCTTTGTTGGCAAATTTGGTTAGCTAGGAATAAGTGCATTTTTAAAGGGAAAAAACCAAATTCCGGGTCCATTTTAGCCAAAACTTGGGGGAAAATCTCGGAGATGATTAGCGCAAATGGTGTGCCAATCATGGATCAAAATAGCTGGAAGCAAGAAGAAAAGGTTTGGTATAGCAAGGCCTTCATGGAAGGCTCAGCTAAGATACAAATTTTAAAGAAGATAGGAGGGAAAACTAGAGAGTGGAAACTTCGTGGAAATGAAAAAGAGATTGAGGACTGGACCAAAAATCAAAGAAAATACACTCTTTTCTTCAATGGAGCCTCTAAGAATAACCCTAGAAGAGCAGGGGCAGGCAGGTTAATAATTGATCCGAAGGGTGAAACAATTGCTACTTATGAATGGGGGCTTGGGACTATGACAAACAATAAGGCAGAGGCCTACAATTTACTTATGGGCACCAGTATTCTCAAAAGACTCCAGGTTAAAGATCCAATCATCATTGGAGACTCAGCGATTATAATTGCTGCTATGGAAGCGTGGAGAGACTTTAAAAATCAAGCATTAAATAAAATCAGGCAAAGAATTTTGGACAATTTAAAAATCCTGGGAAATGTTGTTTTTAAACATGTTCTAAGGAACCACAATCAAAAGGTTGATTCACTCGCCAACAAGGCAGTGGATCAAAGGGTTGGGACAGTGAAAGAAATCCATGACACCTATGAAAAAGCAATCCCTTAATTTGCCTCTGCAGGAGGCTTGGTCCAAGGTCCAAAGCACAGATAAACACATCAACTCGAAAGAAACAAAGCCTCCTCATACGAACAAGCAGCAGGAGATCCTACTACAGTTGTCTGGCAGGAATATCTCACCCAATCCTTCTCGTGCAGAGAGGAATATCCTCATTATGAAGATACAAAGGCTTCGTGATCTGCTCCAGAAAAGAAACCACCTCCAGGATCCGAACATAGCTTATACAGGTCATATCAATCAGGGTACTACACTTACTGATTTGAACAGAAAGTTGGGCAAGCACGGTTTTCAGGGGATTACTCCTAAGAAATCTGAGAAGAATCGCGAGCCTGGTAAGCCAAATCTAGCCTATAAAAAGCATCCCAAGTTCAAGAACCTCCATCAGAATCTTCATCGCGCAACTGGAGGGAGAGAGCAACAGGCTCATAAGGGAGGTGAGCTAATAGTGATCAACATTCTCGCTAGCAATCCCAATGCGCAAGGGCCGAATAGAGGTAAGCAAGTCGTTTATAGCATTAGTTCTGTCTTGCAAACCGACTCTTCCAGCAGACTCACCATTGTTTTAAGAGTGTTCAGGTTCATGCTTTTTGAGGCTCTGTTCATCCTCTCTTGGCCTCTAATCCTGTCTTCTAAGGCCATCGATATTGACCCCTTTGATCAGAATCATTCTCTGTTGAAAAGAAGCTCTCCTCTTCTGCTCATCCAGTGTGCTCTCCCTACTCTGTACCCCTCCACCATTTTCCTTCCCAGCTGCGCTCTTGGTCCGTTTCATAATTTCAGAGGAACCTCTATGTATTGTCCCTAGTCGCTCTTCCTAAACCTCTCCAGCTCTCTCAGCATTCCTTCCACTTGGAAGTCCCAGTTCAACAGGCCCGAGACTCTTTCTTCGTGTACACCCTTCTTTCATAAGCAGACCCAAATAGCTTTCAGCATCTGCGATCACTTCAACAAGCTCAGAAGCTCCCAGCATAAGGTCAGAGATCAGAAGAGTAAGACAGTCGACAAGTCACTCAAGATGTCTTGTAATCCTTTAGAGAAAGTGGAGAAAAATGACAGCTATGCTCTGTGTCGTGCCAATCGTTTCATGATCGGCCGCTTCATTCAAACACTCAAAGACCTCCGTTCTGAGATGAAGAGTGTGAATAACTACAAACAAACTGAAATTGAGAACCAGAGAGCTGAGATTGAAGCGTTGAAGGATAAGTGTAAGCATCTTGAGGATGCAGTTGATTATACAAATTCTCTGAACCAAAGTGAGCAGGATGAAGCTTCCTCTCATTACAGTAAAAAGAAGGGTCATTACCCTGAGGAATCTATAAACCAATTTTGGTGAACTCCTTGTCTCCTCCTTCATATGCACTGCAAATTTTGCTTGCTTCTTGGTCAGTTTGTTCGGCAATATGGGCATTTTCTTTTCCAGCATTTTAGAAACAAGGTCTCTTATGTTGAGGTAGGGACTACGCTCCCCTTTTGCGCCTCCACAAAAGACCTTTCGCACTCGATATGTAACAGGACTCAGTCCTCTCTCTACTTTTTATAATACAAAAATATCCGACCTTGTTAAAAAAAAAACATGCCCCTCTCCTTCAAAAAAGTGTTGTCCTCAACGCGTGATTAGTTCCAGATGCTTCTGTATAAATTTTTCATCCTCCCATGTATAATATTCAACGAGTAAGTTCTTCCACTTAATGAGACACTCTGAAATTAATCAATTTCATAGTTGTCGGGTTCTTGTTTTCGTGACTGCTTCAAGCTCAAATATGATTTTTCCTTCTTCATCAAGTTCTGGAAATATTGTTTGAACTGGGAGCTTGTCACCGATAACCTTCTTTAAGCATGAAACATGGAAATCTGGGTGTACTCGGGAAGATGTAGGTAACTCCAATTTGTATGCCATAGTACCAATCTTTTGCAACACATTCTATGGACCATAGTACTTAGGTGATAATTTATTATCCTTCTTAGCTTTCTTGAGGGACATTTTTTTGTATGGTTGTAGTCATAAAAATACCTAGTCGCCTACATCAAAATTTCTTTCACTGCAATGCTAATCTACCTGTTGTTTCATTCAATTCTACTCCAAATTGAGGTTATCCTTTAAGAGTTGGATAATTATTGTTGATTCTCGATGTGATCTTCCACTCCTTGAGCCTTAGAATGTACTCTCAAATATGATGTGATGGATGGTGCTTGATATCCATAAAGTGCCATAAATGGGGTAATTTTTGCTACAGTTTGGAAGGAAGTGTTATACCACCATTCAACTAGAGGTAACCACTTGACCAATTGTGTTTGTTTATCATATACAAAGCAACGAAGATATCCTTCCAAACATTTGTTCACTATCTCAGTTTTCCCGTAAGATTGAGGATGATAAGATGAGCTATGAGCTAATTGAGTACCAAGACAAGAAAATAATTTTGTCCAAAAATTTTCAGTGAAAATTGGATCTTTGTCACTTACAATAATATTTGGGTTTCCATGTAGCTTTTGAATTGTTTCCATAAATGAAGTAGCAACTCTACTAGCTTTAAAAGTATGAGATACTACACAAAAGTGTGCATACTTGGTTTTGTTAACTACGGCCACGATGACCCTATTTCCTTCAAACTTGGGTAAACCCATGATAAAATCCATTGAGACCTCCTCCCAACACCAACTTGGAATGGCTAAAGGTTGTAACAAATCCGAGATCTTAATTGTCTCAACTTTATTTTGTTGGAAAACCAAACATTCTGCCACAAAATTCTGAATATCAAATTTAAGGCCATCCCCAAAAAACTCCTTCTTGACCCTGTGGTAAGCTTTTAAAAATCCTGAGTGCCCTCCTAAGGGGGAGGTGTGCAATTCCAAAAGAGTATTTTGCTTGAGTTGGGAATTGTTACAAAGATATAAGTGATCTTTGTACCATAATGAATCATTTTTCCAGCTAAATGTATCAAATGTACTAGGATCTTGCTGCAACTTTTGAATGAGTGTCCTCACCTCTTTGTCATTCTTCCATTCATCTCTTTCTTCGGTTATACAATCAGTTTGGATAATAGAAATTGCACAAAACAATGCTTCCACATCCTCATCTTTCTTGAGAGTGCATCCGCAACAACATTTTGTTTCCTTTTTTGTAGATGATTTCAAAATCATAACCCAACATCTTGGTGACCCATTTTTGCTACTCTTTTGAAGATAATTTTTGTTCAAAAAAAGTATTTAAGATTGTCATCATCTATTTTTACCTTGAAGTTTCTTCCCATTAGGTAAGGTCTCCATTTCTTTAGTGCAAGTAGTATTTCCAACATTTCCTTCTCATAAATAGGTTTGTGTAGATAATTTCCTTTGATTGGACGACTTTCAAAAGAAATTGGTCTTCATTCTTGCATTAAAACAACACCAATTCCATTTCCTAATGCATCACATTCCATAATAAAGGTTTGTGTGAAGTCTTGCATAGTTAAGACCGATGCTTGACACATTTCCTCTTTAAGATGTTAAAAGGCCTTAGTTGCTTCTGGAGTCCAAGAAAATGCATCTTTCTTCAGTAATGTTGTTAGAGGTTTTGTTTGTTGGAAACAATGTTAATACTGAGAGGGGGGTGAATCAGTATTAAGGCTAATTTTATTTTTCATTCAAAATTAGCATCCATTATATGAAAGTAGCCTTTAATAAGCCATAACAACAATCATATAAATCAACACAATCATACACATCATGAGCAGCAAACACATGAGACATGAAGGTTTTACGTGGAAACCCTTTCGGGAAGACCACCAAAGCTTGTTGTTATTATTGATGTAAAATAAGGGCACCTACTCTATTACATCGATCTGTTTGTGAGCCACCACTCATAGGAAGCACCAACTCCTTTTGATTGTTTGCTAGCACCCACTAGCAAGAAGCACCAATTCCCTCCATTTGTAGACACTTGTCCAGCTTACCAGAAGCACCATGTGAAGCACCAAATTCACGGATTTGTTGCAAGCACCAACTTGCAACTCTTTGGATTTATGCAAGCACCAAATTTCAGGAGGCACCAACCCCTAAGCCTTCTCACGCACCCACTAGAGATGGAAGAACCAACTCCCTGTATGTAGGCTCCAACCCACACTCAAACAAGAACTCAATGTTCATTATTATTGGCAACCACTCTGCTTGATATCAACTATTTTCTCTTCATCCCTTGGCCCATGCAACACTCTGTCTCTGCTCACCCTGCTCACTCTATAGCAACCTACCGTCACCACCACAACATCATACTGCTCTTGGCCCTCTGTCCACTGCACACAACATCACACTCTTCTCGGCCTTCTTCCTCTATGTAGGCACCTTTGGCCTTTCGCATAGCAGCATTGGCTCTCTCTCGGGGTCTCTGCTTTTTGCTTAGGCACACTCAAGCTTTCACAGAAGAACATGCTTACTTATCCTCACACACAGTAGCACACACTCAGCACAACACTCTCCACATAGTTCCCTCAACAATGTTGTGTTCCCCACTTTTCTCATTTGATCTCATGGATCTTGATCTACTATTACACTCTACTCAATGTTGCCTCTACTACCTTTTTCCATACTGCACGAGTGTACCTCTGCATGGTTCTCCATTATGTTGTTTCATCTGACTAAGACACTATATTAAATCATGAGAATGGGATCCTGAGCATTCTCCATACTGAGAATTAAATCTTTATTCCATCTGCACACTCCAATGAGACCAATCATGAATTTTTTCTACATGCATAACATGGTTCTCCATCCTTCTTAACTCCTCACAGAGATCAGGGTGTACTTTTAGCATGGTTCTCATGTACTATGATCAAAATTTCTTCACTTAGCCATATTTTACATTTAATTCTTCATTAACATGCAAGAAATCTCAAGCATGGACATTCTAGAGTCAACTGCTACCTCTACAAATCATGGTCCTCTCTGTCTTGACCTAATGATTTCTGCAGCCACCATTACTCCTGGGACACCAACCTTCTGCACACATTTACTTAGTTGTCGACCCATTCATCCTCATACGCCTTCATATACCTATGTACAACAATATCAAATCTTCTTCATTTCATAACTTCTTATTAAAAAGATCTTACAAAATCGCAAAATCCTGATTGGCCTTTAGTTCCTTCTTAATTAGACTTTGATCGCATTCCTCCATGTGACCGTTGCCTATGACCACTGACTTCATTCTCCTCTGTATTGTAATATCGTATCTCATACATGTCATAACTTTCATTACAGTGACCTTTCGAAATCAAGAGCTTCTGATTTTACCTTTAGCTCCTTTTGCTCAGTTCCTTCTTGATTTACACCATGGAACCGAGAGTTATGACCAACGACTTAACACTAAGGTGTTAAGGCCTTCAGATCCTACTGGGGACCTATCTTCCTTTCTTGACTTCTCTTGCCCTTGGTTCTTTTGGGTTTCTACATCCAAACACCAACATACATCGAAGCCCCTTTCATTGGAACTTTTTCATAAAGCATTTGAGTTATGAAACTCTGAGCTTCGAAATTCTTCATAGCACTTAGGTGTTGACCTCGCTTTGCGCCCTTGGTCCTTTGGGTCTCCCTCGACCAAGTGCCACCAAATTGGAGCTCCCTGTATCAGGACTTTGTTCATAATTCAATTTCAGAGGAGTTCTGAATTACTCATAGCACTCAGGCACTAAGTCTTCTTTCTATGCCCTTGGTTATATGGATCCTGACAACCATGTGCCAACACCATCGGAGACCCTTCCATCGTACCTTTTTGACCTTCAAGATGGCATCATCTTCCATATTAAATCCCTAGTACCAATCAATTGTTTCCATGTGTCCAATTGGAGGAGAGAAAAAGGGTCCATCGGTCCTTGTTTTTTCAAATGATTTCCTTTGTTAATTACTCTTCCTTGAAAACCTTGGTGCTTTCAAATAATTTACAATTTATAAGGACTTATGAGGTTCTGAGGTTTTGATGGCCTTAACCTTCGAAAGTTCCAGTCTTCTCTAACCTCCGATGTTCCGATGACTTCCTGCTTCAAGGTTACGATATTGGGTCCCGATGTTCTCCTACTTAGGTATCAGATCAAAATTTTATTGAACCGAATTATAAAGGAGTTATGAAGTTCCTAACCTTAAATATTTCGATGGTCTCAACCTTTCAAGGTTCCGATAGGATCCACTCAATCCTTCTAATATCGAGTCCCAATTTCACCTACTACCCTGGTTCCGAGGTCCCGAAATTCATCCTCATCCTAAGTACTTTTAAGGTCCTTACTTCGGGAATCAATAAATTTTGATTCCAACACCCATTTATGGACTTCCACATACCATTGGAAAGATATTTTAGAGAAATTTCCACTGGAGAAGGTCTGATGCAGGCTTTGAGCCAATCTGCTGCCTGAAACATAGCTACAAACTCTCTGCCATTATTTCCACATTGGATCTTCTTCTTCTTCCTATAACCTACTCTTAGGAGGCATTTTGAAAGGTTCCACATACTATTGGAGAGTTATTTCAAAGAACTAACCAATTGTTTCAACTCCAAGACTATCTGAGATTATCTCTTGAGTCAGAACCTCCTCCAAATTCTAGGACTCCCAACCATCATAGTCATCTTTTTATGGCTTCTCCAATAATCCTACTACTGTGATGATTCTCTACAAATCATTGCAGCAACCATGGGTCTCCCCCTGATCTTGACACATCAAGCACATCAAAATAACTCAATTACCATCATAGCTAAGCTAGGGAACATAAAATCCAACATCTGCTGCCACAAACATCCATGTTATCTGGTTGAAATCAACATCAACGCTCTTGCCAACAGTGGGACAATACCAACTTCCCAACACATCTCCCAACATGAGTTTTAACATCAATGGCAACACACTTGCAACCATTAGCCATCCAGACAATGCCAATTGTCCAACAATATCTCCCTTTGGCATTGATGGCAACACCTCAACCTCATCACTTCACTAAGATGGCCAATCCTCATGTTGCTTCCACACTTCTCCAAGCATGATCTACCAATGGATTTATCTCCTCTACATGGGCCATCACAAATTCTCTCCCCCTTTGATATCAATGGCAAAGGGCTACAAGTTGCCTCTTTCTTCCCCATACAATCACTAAGGGTCTAGTTGCTGCTATATAAACTGGACATATGTGATATGCTCCACCTGAACATATACTACATCTTCTTTGACTTTCTCTAGTTCTGAATGCCTTATGCTATTGTTTCATCCTCTATGCTCACTTCTCCTGAGCATTTTAATCACTTCTCCCACTAAGAGCATACTTCTACAATAGGGACTGCTACTTCAATTATTCCAATTGCACCAAACATTTGATACAAGTTGGACAATGTATCAGGAAAAATCTTATATCCTTTTGTTTCAAAATAAATGCTCATTTTCACAAATAGGTTTTCTACACATTAACCCAATACTATCAATTGACGCAATGATACTAATTAAAGGTTAAGGAGCATGAAAATATTGAACCAATTGTGTTTCATGAACACATGGTTGTTAGGCACAATCAAACTCACAACTTAAATTAAACAGGGGTATTTCACCGAAGGTGAAAATATTTCATTTTTGCAACAATATTTCTTCTTGAGGATGATGATCATTGCCTGCTACTACTTACCAAAGAAACCCCCCCGATCTAACGCTCTATGATCTCCTACACTTGCTTCCTTTCTTCTGCGAGAGGATTGATCTTGTGGACCGAACATGATAGCCATAACCATGACAATGCATGTATGACCACATGCATCTAGCCCATTTGATCCAAGTTTTGAATCATGCTTTAATACCACTATGTAACGCCAACTCCCACATTTACCCACTTGCATCGGCTTGTCGGGGTAAACATGAGCATAGGGCTACTATGACATGAATGAACTCCCTAACTATAGTTAAGGATGTGGAATTGACCAACCAAAACTTTATTGACTTTCCTCGCGAGCTACAGGACCCCTAGGAGCTGATCCACCACTCTAGGTGCCCACCCTGAACCAACTTGACTTTTCAGTGACCTGGAATCCAAGCCGCTTGCATAAAAAGCCAACGATGTAAGCCTCCAATCACATGGATGGCCCTGCCTCCCAACAACTACAGTCTAAATAACCCAGTTCTATGCATGAGACCCCGAGATCTAAGCCTCTTTTTCAGGGCTAGGACCCAGACCTCTGCCCAGAACTTGATCGGAAATGATAAATGACACAAGGACAAGCCTTTAACACAAAACTTGGACAAGGAATTGACCTAACAGGGTCTAACCATGACAGTCATTCCATCAAAACACATAGTGAACATGAAATCTACAGGTTATGAATACATATCTTAACCAAGATATCTGAAACTTATCTGAGAATCATCACGAAGGTCTAATTTCCTCTCACAATAACTTCCTTAACATCTATTAAGTCATGCATTCAGTAACCATTCATATTCCAAACAAACATGATAATATCCATGACTAGAATTTGTCATAAAACCATGCTTATAACTAGCATATAACCAGATTAATAACAATGATAGAACAACCATCAAAGACAAATCATTACAAGTACATTTACTCATAAAATACACGAGGAACTTAGCTCTTATTAACATATGCAAAAACAAACCAAGTTAGGGACTTCCACGTACAACCCGACCATATATAGGGGTGAACCAAATCTTTCTTTTAGTCAATCACCCCTGTGCCATATTCCAAGCATGAATGTGGGATCTCATGGGATAAACTAATCCAAAAACAACTAAGGGGATCCAGAGGTTAAATCACCTACACCCTCACCCTACCGTGATCTCACCTAAATCGGTCTCAAGATCACAAAACCAAACCAAGCTTGGATGCCTTAGAATTTCTTCACCATCCCTTGAGGAATTTTCCTTTCTCCACTCAACTGTTGAGGGCTTCCCAGAGAAAACCATCTCCACCCCCAAACCTTGGGATTTTCCTAAGACCACCTCACCCAGATCCAAAAACTTTTGACAATGCAAAGCTTAACCAACAGTGAATCCCATCATTCCATAGCTATCCAAAAATGGAAAGGTAAGACTGAAACCACTATCAAACCCAACAAAACCCTTTCCAATGACAATAAATAGACCAAATACACACATGCATGTACCATGCATGCCAAAACCAGTTACAAAATCATACATGCAACCTGTTGCCTGCAAGTATTCCTATTGAATTTGCTTGTTCTGAATTTCCCTTGCTTGATCCTTGCTTTCATTTGCTTTCTTGTCCTTCCCTTGCTTTCCTTGTCCTTCATTTGCTTGCTTGATTTCTTCCTCCTCTTGGTGCTCTTCTCCTCTCTTAAATTAATTCCAAAACTAAACTGACAAAAAGCCCCAAATTGATTCTTTGATACCTTTTTATTCTTGTTGCCTCTAATTTCTTCATTGTCCTCCATTTTCCTTCAATTTCCTCCTCACATGCAACTTGTGACCTTTCACCTCCCTATTCTCCTAATTTCCTTTATTTTCATAAATAAAATGCCTATAATGTCTTTTTGCCTTTTCAACGATCTTGCCAATGCTTTTGCCAATTTCCCTTTATCCATAATAAACAACAAGTGATGCCCACTAGGATACTTTGCCCAGCATTCAACTTGGAATACATGTCCCATGACCTTGGTCTTATTTTTTCCTTATTAATTTTATTACATGAACTTTTAACCTAGGGCTTTTACACCCTTGGCCCAACGCAGTCCTCCTATATGGGGAGGTGTGATGGGTCTCTTTAATATATACTGAAAAGTGCATCTTAGCTAAGTGTGATGGGCCACACTGTCCACGAATAGGCAGTGCGTTGGGCACAGAAGGGTTCCAAAAATTCAAATTTTAAGTTATTTCTTCCCAAACAAAAATTACACATGTGATTTAATGTGTTTCTTTTTTTTCTATTTGCAGGTGTTTATCGGAGTGAAAATGGTGTTATATTAGAGAGAAAGGGAACATGAAATGCAAGATGTGATAGCAGCAAATGATCCAACCACAGTCAATGCATTAAGAAATTGTGGTATATTAAAGGTTTTCCAAATCCCGGGCATGAGGGACCAGATGGAATTGTTGTAGTATCTAGTTAGGGCTTGGGACGTACAAAGGCAAATTTTTAGAATTGGCAAGAACACGATCATAATAGATGTTGAAGACATCTATTTCTTGACCGAATTTTCACAAAGACAAGCTCCTGCCCAGATATTGAAGAGGCCCAATAAGAGGTTATAATCTACCCATATGCCTAAACTTCCACCTCAACTTGCACTCATGATATAAGTTGTTGTTAGGGGAAAAATTGTCTTTCGCACGATAGTGGATGAAAGTGCCTCTACTTGTCTCATGTCACTATAATGTTGGAAATAATTAGGTTCTCCACCGCTTAACTAGTCACCGACGACACTCAAAGTTGTTGATGGAAAAGGATTCAAACCTTATAGGATTGTAAGTTCATTACCAGTAGAATTAGCAGGCAAGAAAATCTTAGTAGAAGTGGAAATCATTAATGAATGGTTAGATTATCGCCTCTTATTGGGTCGTACTTGGGTTTATTGTATGGCATCTATAGTCTCATTCTATTTTCAGATAATTACTTTCCCTCATCAAGGGGGCATTGTAGCCATTGATCAACTTTCCTTTTTTTGTTGATTCCCAAACTACTGGTAATATACCACTTGTGGGTAAAACCCCACTTCCATATGATAATGTTGGGGTAGGATTATTAAAATATTCATCTTTAATGGGAACTTTCGCACTCCCTCCTCCCGATATTTCCACTATGGTTTCTCTGATTAATATGATTTTGTCTAGTACTATTACATATGATCCCTGTATAATACCTGAAAAATCCAAGATTAACTCTTATGGCGATCGTATGACGCTCAATCCTGTTGAGTTAGCTTATGAAGTTATTCACCTAGCCTGTTTTACAACTACTAAAACAAATAATTTAGTGAACTTGATTTACATAATTCTCAAGATTCAGGATTAGTTTAACATTCTGACCATTTCGATGATATCTCTCCTACAGATGAAATCCTCATGATGATTATGTCATCAGATGAGAAACCCTGGGGCGATAACCATCAGTGTTCCTCTTTTCTACCTCAACTGGAAATCCTTGAGAATAATTTTGCAAACTTATTTTCACCCAAGATTACTAAAAACCCTAAGAATCATTTCTCCGTTTATGAGGTTATTTATGAGAAAAAACTAGTGAGTATTGAGGAAATTGTTCCCCTTGATATCTCGATCAAACCCGAAATTGTTGAGAACATTCACATATGTGCATCTTGTTCTTCGAATGAGATTAAAAATTACAAGGCCCTATTTCAAGAATTACTTGATGTGTTTGCTTGGTCCTATGGAGAGATGTTAGGTATCGATCTGAGTATAGTAGTGCACGAAATCAAAACCTACCTGGATGCCAAAGTTTTTCGACAATGATTACATCCAGTGCATCCAAAGAAAGTTGTTTCAATTAAAGAAGAAGTTGAGAAGCTTTTACGAGCTGGTTTTATTTAGTCTATTCCATTAACTGATTGGGTGTCAAATATCATCCCCATAATGAAAAACATGGTACAATACGAATGTGTGTTGATTACAAGGACATTCATCGAGCTTGTCCAAAGGACAACTATCCAACCCCCTTTATCAACCAAATTGTTGACAATTGTGCCAGAAGTGAAGTTTTCTCATTCATGGATGGATTTTCCGGCTACAATCAAATGAACATACTCCCTTCCGACCAACATAAAAGTGTTTTCATCTATTGTGGGGTATGTTTGCTTATCACAAAATCCCTTTTGGTCTTAATAATGTAGGGGTGACTTTCCAACGAGCTATCAATTATGCTTTCCATGAAATTAAGCATATCATGCAACCATATCTTGATGACTTTCCTACTCATTCTAAACATCGTCAAGATCATCCCATGCATCTCAGAGCAATTTTCTTGTGATGTTGATCCAGATCTTGCGGGGGGGAGAAGATTTAGGATACCTGAAGACGAGGAGAAATGATACAATATTCAAAATAAGTATTGAACATAGAAGGAACATATCCATTCGAGAAACCATTTTTTAATTGAAAGAAACTTTTGGCCACTACATTGTGGAGGGCCAATTTGTCCTTTTACAAAGTGAGGCTCATTATTTATAACCTTCTTGAGTTACAATACCATGGGTAAATACCATGGGTGGATGCCACTTACAATACCATGGATAAATTCCATGGGTGGATAAATACCATGGGTGGGTGAATACCATGGGTGGATGCCAATTTCCATTCGGATCATTCCTCCCCCCTTAAGAAGCAATGGTCACCATTGGTGAAGTTCCCTTTTGAGAATCCTTTGTTCATTATGAAGAGCCACTAAAGAGAAGAGTTGTGTGTGGTTGACCAATAACTATGATGGACAAAGTTTTGAGGATAGAGATACCTTATAATGCTTGTGACCAACTATGATATTGACAGTGTGCGGTCTAGAAAATGGACTTCAATGAACTGTGGGTTTGTGGATGACTCATAACCATAAATAACAAATATCAAAGGATAGAGATACCCTATAATTCTTATCACCAACTGTGATGCTAACAGTGTGTGACCTAGCAAATGGAATTCGATGACAAGGGTTTTTTGTGGTTGACCCATAACCTTGGGCTTATGGGTGCCCATAACCATGATGAATGAGGGTTTGAGGATAGAGATGTCGTGTAATGCTTGTGGGCCAACTGTGAAACTGATAGTGCATGGCCTAGCAAATGGACCTCAAGATAGTTTACTTGTCGATCAACCTAGTAGAAATCTAGTAGCTTATATTTGTAAATTTTCACTATCTAGTGAGAGGTTGTAAAAGATTGGAAATTCCTCCATGGTGGAATGCATTTAATAATATTTCTTTTAAATTGTGTATTACTCCTTTGTTGTAAGGATTTTCTCTTCTATCATGTTGATATCTGAAATTTTGATTTGTCCTAATCAAGTAGAGATACATTGTTGTAATTCCACCAACAAATCAAACTGAAAATAATGTGTACCATATAAGCACAAATGATGCAAGTTTTTTTTTATATGGATTTCTAGGATATAACATCATTTGTTTCCATAATTTTCCTAACATACATAAAGCAAGAACAATAGTTACACAACTCAATGGATTTCCCTACCCATGGGAAATGATGATTCAAATGCTTCATAAAATTATTGTATATAGAGTAGTGGAAACATCGTGGTGGACTATACAATGTACACGTATCACAATAATTTTTCTGCACTGAAATACCATTATTTTGTAAGAGGTAATTGTCAATGTGGAGTCTTCCCACCTATAACCTTCTTCATGCTCAGGCGGGAGTATTCCAGGATCCCTTCCGAATGTGAGAAGAAGAAGAATTAGAACATATATTGTGAAGACCACTGCAATAACCAATATGGAGACTCCAACATGATGTGAAAACTTGTCCAAAATTTCTTTTGCAACGAACACACATAATATCGTTGCAGGATTGAGGATGAGAACAAATGTCAAAAATAGTGACCTCACACCTCGCCCAAATATAAACCTCCTATCAAAGAAAAAAAACCATTGCTTATTTTCCAAGCTTGATGTCCTCTCTTCTTGCTCCCAAAGTACTTGTCTATCTGAATAGAAAAAGTTTGAATCCCACTAGAACCTCTGTGCACCAGGAAGTTCTCATCTATGGACATGTGACTTTTCATAAAAACTATAGACCGTACAGTGCACGCAAACTATGGAAGGGTTGTGGTTTCATGTAATTAAATGTCTTTTGGAACAAGAAGACATGCCCAGATAGAACTAACATATTTTCTGCATACCCTCCTCTAAGAAGTGTGCAAACCCCATTGCCAACTTTCCAGGTCTATACATTTTCATCGACAAGTTCAATAATGCCTGAGAATTCAAGGTCAAGATAAGGCAGTGTGCCTCTGGGCAACGGCTATGCATGTCGCCTTTGGAGGGTATCTACCTTATTCGTTGTTGATATTTTCATCAGAACTTCATCATTATTGAGTTGAGAATCATCTAGAACTTGTATTTGCAAAACATCTGCATCTCCTGGAGTCGTTATTGCCACTGCTTTCATTTTTCTCATCTACCCTAACATATTTTCATACACAAGATGATTTGCTAGCCGAGGATGTTGGTGTGGTCGAACATAAACCTGTGCTTTAGAATGCCTGGATTTTCTGGTCAGATTGGAGTGGAAAATATTGAGTGAGGATGGACCACCGAGGGCTTGGTTACAATTTGATGCTTTGTCACTGAGAGTTTTAGAAATAAAAAGGAAGGGGATCATGGAGACCCTTCTACAGAGTTACGGATGCTTAGTTAATTGATCGACAGAGTTGTGGTATGGCTACGGGGTGAGTGATATCTATGCATGGAGATCATTTGAAAGGGGAAGTGAAATCCTTAGGTGCATGGAATGCTGAGGAAAAAAGCAAATGATGTGTTTGATGATTCATGTAATAGCTCAATTAAGTGTTGCTCTACGGTTTCACAAGGTGAAACATATTAATGGTGCATGGGTGTGCTTTAGCCTGTAGTTGTGTTGATGAAAATGTCTTTGGTAGAGACTCCTCTAGTGGGTGTCTCATTGGTGAGAGCCTTGTTGATAATCCATGCTTCGAGGCTCCAATTAATGGTCTAGTCGCTTCTCCTGCAAATATAGCTCCCTAGTTCGCAAGCTAATAGAATCGTTGGAACGTGTAGACAGAGTGAGTTTATCATGGAATTGTCTACTCAACCCTGATCATAATTGTAACTAGAAAAAAAAAAATAGGAAGAATAATATCAAAGACACTCCAAGGGCCAGATCTGGTTGCCTCGAGAGTCAAATATTAGATCCATCACAACGATCGATATCAATGTAAATGAGGAAGGATTGGGTGTGGTGCTCTGATGCATTGCAAGATGGATTCATAATGTCACACCACACTTTTATCAAGAAAAGAGAAGACAAGATGGATGGAGTGCTTCCTCCATCCAATTCTTTTTTTTTCCAAAATCTTGTTCACAACTTCACAAATCACGGGAATTTGGAACTCGAAATTTGACAGGAAGAGTGCGTCCACTAACAGTGAGTGTATTGGATAAGCCAAAAGATGCTTTAATCTCCCAGACGTAACCCCTCCATGTGTTTTCAATTGCTGGAAGTACAAGATCACCTTTTTCCACTCTCAAGGCTGGAGCTGAAAACAATGCTCATTCGGTAGATTTGAGAACTTTCAGCGGAGGCCCTTAAAACCCTAATTACGATGGAGTCATAACTTGGCTCTAATACCACTAATCCAAATCTTGGGAGGGGACAAGATTTAGGATACCTAAAGACGAGGAGAAATGACACAATATTCAAAATAAGTATTGAACACATAAGGAAGATAACCATTCAAGAAACCATTTTTCAATTGAAAGAAACTTTTGGCCACTACATTATGGAGGACCAATCTATCCTTTTACAAAGTGAGGCTCATTTTTTATAGCCTTCTTGAGTTACAATACCATGGGATAATACCACGGGTGGATGCCACTTACAATACCATGGGTGGATAAATACCATGGGTGGATAAATACCATGGGTGAATGAATACCATGGGTGGATGCCACTTTCCATTTGGATTAGATGTTGGCACTATAAGATATGATTAAATCCACACAAATGTGTCTTTTGTGTCAAATTTGGCCAGCTCTTGGGCTTCATTGTGTCCAAGCAATGGATCCGTATTTGTCCATTAAAAGTTCAAGGAATTCTTGATTTGTCTACTCCTTCTACTCTGGTTTAGTTACAATGCCTACAAGGTAAGGCTAACTTTCTACGCGGTTCATCCCTAATTACATTGAGATTACTAAAGGTTTTACCTTATTATTGAAAAAAGGGGTTCCCTTTCGTTGGGATGATACTGCACAAAAGGATTTTGGTGCCCTAAAGAACATATGATCTTGTGCATCATTAATGTATCCCCCCGACTATCATCATGGTTATTTCCTATATCTTATTGTATGTGTTACGACTATCGCCATGGTAATGGTACAAGAAGATGACTCGAGTGACGAACATCTTATTTACTACTTGAGTCGTAATTTAACAGATACTGAGACCAAGTATTCTCACATTGAAAAGTTAGCTTCGGCAGTCGTGCAAGTTGTCCAAATGTTTCACCACTATATACTGCTTCACAAGGCTATTGTCATTTCTAATTGTAACCCTGTGACTTACATACTATCGCGTCGACTGCTTGGAGGAAAATACTCGAAGTGGATTGTTATCCTCCAAGAGTTCAATTTAGAGTTTGTTAATTAAAGATATAATAAACCCTTATTCTTTGTGGAACTGATATGCGACCTTCCCTCTCCTCATTCAGAACCAACAACTGACGATCTTATTCATGTTGAAACGTTGTTTCTGATTGATTCCTTTGATTAGTGGTATGGATATATAATCATTTATCTCTAGACCCAAACTTTCTAGCCTAGAACCACTCGTTTTGATCAACATCATATTCGATACTAAGATCGTCATTATATTGTTGAGTCCCAAACCTGCACTTCCCTATATACCTTTTCAGCCTTCTTTTCCATTTACTTCATCCACCAAGCTATCAAATCATTGCATATTAGTCTAAAAAGAGCTTATGAAATGGTTTCCTAACTATGTTTATGACTGCTGTTTGATTTAGATTTTTGTTCAAGCAGCTGCGGAAACTTGTCACTTTCCGCAGCCAGCTCAAGTTTCCGCAGCCATTTTGTTAAAGACTATGTTACAGGTGTCCAATGGAGAAACTAGCCACATGGGCAAGCTGCAAGTGACATGTACATGGAGCGTGTCCCCTCAGTTCAGCCAAATCACTCATAAACAGTCATGGTCAAAGACGGTCAAAGGAAGGGCCAAACCAAGAGTTTTGCGGTGGCACGGCTCTGTTTTGCCCACGTGAAGGTTTGTGTGGCACGATCCTCAATTTCCGAAGGTATTGGCACACCTGTAGATCAACCCGTGAACTGAATCGAGTAGCCACCACTCCATGGATTTAACTGTCATGATTACCATAACGCTAGATCTCAAGCCATGGAGATTTACGTGTCTGTTTGGCAGCGTAGAATCTAGGAATTAGTTGCAGCATTTTCACTTATAAATAACGTGTTGGTATACGCTGGATAGTTAGCTTTTCAGATGT
Source organism: Pinus tabuliformis (assembly GCA_031772625.1). Lineage (NCBI taxonomy): Eukaryota > Viridiplantae > Streptophyta > Pinopsida > Pinales > Pinaceae > Pinus > Pinus tabuliformis. The sequence continues at coordinate 79,317,653 of CM062820.1, read as the reverse complement.
AATTTTGACTGTTGTTATAAACCCACTGTACTGTGCTTTACTCTTGTCTTATTACTGCACTTTAATATATGAGAAGACAGCATTCCTGAATTCGATTTGTGACTGAGTACTGACTGGCTGAGGTTGCAGAGGGCCCCTGTACACCAAGGCTCTGTATAGTTTCTTACTTGCTTTCATTTACTGCTTTTATAATCATTAGCTTGTATATATTATGTTGTTCTGATGTTCATGGTTAACTGCTGTCCATATTTCCTTTTATGTTAACTGTTAGCTGATCAGTGCTTTTCTTACAGGTTTTGTAGGCAGCCCAGGAAAATTTACATATTTTTAATGACTACTGACATGAGATCATCTTGTCCTTTCTGTTGATTTTCATTTACTGAGTTTTAATTCCAGCATTGTCATTTCTTTCAGTTTTGCTTTGCTTATTTACTTTTCTGCCACTTAGATATCATATTACTCATCTGTTTATGATTTCCTTTCTATAGCCAAGCGATTCAATTAGTGAGGAATCAGAATATTACTTGATGTAGTATGATTTAGTTTGCTTTCATGCAAGTTAGAGATTAAACTACTTATGTCATTTTCAAGAATTGAAATATGAATGAGTAGTTAAATCTTAGTTTCATTTTATGAAATTTGATTTCCTGCAATTTAGATATCATATTACTCAGCTTGTTTATGATTAGTTCCTATAGCCGGAGCGAGTCGAAAGGTGAAGGGTCAGAATGTGGGTTGAAGTAGTGTGATTTAGTTTGCTTTGCTTTCAGTCTTTGAGTTGCTTTGAGTTCAGTTTTTATTTTCTTTTTCACACAGCAGTAAGGATACTGGGCCATTGTCACTAGTTCATTGTTTTGATACATTTATTTCCTTTTGAGAATTGATTTCATCACAATTAGTTTGAAACCTTCTTTTGAGAACTTTAAAGTTTGGAAAATCATTGTAGAAATCACCATTACCATTCATACTTGAATCATTGTAGAAATCACCATTACCATCCATACTTAACTTTCAATTTCGCCATCTCACACTAGGGAATCCACATAAGATAAACCCAAAAACAAACTAAAAAACTCAAAAACGACAAAAGACTAAGAAATCAGTTATCTTGTACATACAGTGCACTTCACTTCAACAGTTTATGACTCCCGGATTGACATTTTAAATAGCAATTTAGGATACACTAAATTGACCAAACATTTTGGCGTCGTTGTCGGGGAAGTGAAACTAGGTAGCCAATTTCTTAAAAAAAAAAAAAAAAGGAAATTTCAAGGAAGGAAAATTGATAACCTCTCAAAGTATGCTCTCCTCTTGCACTTAGTATGAACTGGAGGATCAGAAAAGAGAAAGTTATTGGTTTAATAATTTCTTGAGTATGCTCTCTTCTTGCACCTAGAGTGACCTGGAAGATCAGAAAGAGAATTATTAGCCCAACTTGAAGAAAAAAAGAAAGAAAAAATGACATGCATAGAGCAAGAGATTCTAGGGGAAGGTTTTTAGCTAGGGCAAAGAGTTCGATTTTTACAACTCCATCTACTTCAACGAATAGACAAGAGACACCTCCATCATCTCCAACTCACACTCCTAGCCTTAGGATTCCTGGAATTCAAGAGGCAGTAGTTGAATTAGGAGACTCTCCCACACCATCCATCGAATCTGAATTAGGAAAAGATCCTTTCTTTCTTTCTACAGGGAGACACATTGTAATTGAAGAAGTAGAATCACCTGAGGAAGAAGAGGGAGAAATTCCTCCTCGTTCGCCATTAGTAGAGGAACCAGAGGACTCTGAAGTCTCTGAGGAAACTACCATGATAGAGGAAGTAGTAAACGGATTTGGTAGAGGTAGAGGTAGAGGAGGAGGAGGAGGAAATAATGGAGGAGGTAGAGGTAACAATGGGGGAAATAGGGATGGAGATAACTCATTCGGATTTCCTATAGTCGATGAGGATTCTCGAGCAACAATGAAAAACATTTCACCATCTGTCATCCCAAACTTTCATGGGTTAAGAAATGAGGATCTTGAAACATTTCTATTTGAGTTTGAGGTTGTGTGTCGAACTTATGATTATCTGGAAGACTCTCAAAAACTCAAACTGTTTCCTTCAACATTGAAAGGAGCTGCTTTGAAATGGTTCATGGGATTACTCACTCAATCCATTAGGACTTGGAATGATATGAAACAAACATTTTTGGATAGATACCTGGACTATTGTATGCCCACCAATCACAAGGATGAAGTATTCAAAATGGTGCAAAGAGAAGATGAAAACTTGGAGGATTTACTTGAAAGATTTCAATACAACCTGAAAAGAGCAAAAATGAGTAACTTAGATGAGGAAACCTTGAAAGCCCTTCTATTAAAATCCATTAGAGATGAATGGATAGATATTTTGAACATGATGGGAAAAGGAGATATATCTCAACTTCCACTTCATGATATAGCAGAGCTATGTGTCCATCTCTCAAGGGGAAAATCTAAAACCGGAAAAGGGCCTAGAGATCCTTCTCTCATTAGAGCAAACAAATCTGTAACTGGATCAGTAAGTAGGGCTGAGATTGGCAATATGCTTGATGAATTCAAAACTGATATCTTAGGGAGTCTTAGTGAGCAACTAGACACCCTTAAAATACAAAACAAGCAGAAAGCAAAAGCTGAAGCTTTGGCCATCTTTTGCCCAAAATGTAAAAAGAAACATGCTCTAAGGGAATGTCCCTTGGATGCAAAAGTTGTAGAAACATGTGTGATTTGTTCAGAGAATCATGAGACCAAGGATTTTCCTTCAATTCCTGGGCTCAAAGCTGTCTTTCAAGAAGATCCAAATACAATTGAATCTCTCTGTTTTGTTGCAAGGAGACCTTGGCAGGGGCAACAAAACCAAGGGTTTAACAACTCTATGAACTTTCAAACCCCACAAAATTGGAATCCTTGGCAACAACCTTGGTCCCAACCTCAAAATCCTTTTCAATCATGGGTACAAGGTATGCAAAATCCTTATGGGAGATTTGCTCAATTTTATCAATATCCTCCATCTTTTCAAAACCAACAAGCTCCACAACTTCCAAATCAAAATCCACAACTATCATTGCCATTTCCACAACAACAACAACCTTCTTAATAGAATCCAAATTCTCAACTCTTGCTTCCATTCCAACAAAAGCCAAATCAACTACCTTCCCAGCCATTGCCAAACCCCAACAATAAAAACCCTCAAAATGCTTACATGGTAGAAGGTCAACAATTTCATACCTATATGATAGTCCCTCTCAATGATGTACAACTCAGATCTAGTAGAGTTTTAGATAAGCCTTCTGTAGATACTCAAAAGCAAAGCATTTCTGAGGAAGATTCTCTTGAAGCCAATAAAGGTTTTGAAGCATCTCTTCAAAACCCAAGCACTCAAAAAGAAAAAGAAAAAGAGTCAACCCCCACAACTCCTATAGTTGAGCAACCTGCATCTTCATCCACACCTCCTTTTCCTGAAAGATTACAAATTGACAAAGGGGTGGAAAAACAAATCTTGTTGCCTGACTATGATTTTCTAGATGAATTGAAGAATGTTTGTATCAAGATTCCCTTGTTACAAGCCATTAGAGAGATTCCTATTCTAGCAAAAACAATAAAGGAGTTGAGTCTTAAAAGACCAGGAAGGAAACCAAGAGATACAAGAAGAATCCACCTGGTAGGAAAAATTGCAGATATCATGATGGGAAAAATTACTATGCAGAAGTATGTAGATCCCGGTAGTCCGATTGTCAAAACTCACATGAATGGGGTAGAAATTCCAAATACTTTGATTGATTTAGGGGCTGCTATCAACATTATGAGTAGACAGACTATGGAATAGCTGAAACTTCCTAATCTTCTTTTTACACCTACTTTACTGCAACTTGCAGATCGATCAATTATCAAACCAGATGGTGTATTAGAAGACATTTCGGTCTCCTTAGACTCTTGGGAATATCCAGTAGATTTCATGATTTTAACTCCCAAGAGTAATTTAGGAGGACACCCTCTCATCTTAGGAAGACCTTGGCTAGCCACAGCTGATGCTTTTATCAGTTGTAGGTCTGGGGATATGTATATCTCTGATGGTAATTCAACAAAGAAATTCAATCTGTATCCTCCAGCAAAAGCAATTACAGAAATAGGAGATAATGAGTGGGTTGATGATGAGGATACTATACAACCTGTCTTTACCATTTCTGAAATCAGTGAAGATAGTCAAATTCTGAACACATTAGAAAACTTTGAAACATATTTAGAATATGACCACACACAATTTCAGTTAGATTCTGACATTGAGTATCTATCATCTAGACAAATGTCTCTTTTCTCTATGGAAGAGTTTGGTAGTTCTGCCATTGAGATCTTTCCAGGTAAAACATTGAATATCAACAAAAACTTGGAAAGATCACAACAGGGAGAGCTAACCAAAATCTTGCAAAAACATTCTACTGCATTTGCATGGGAGTATACTGATATGAAAGGTATTGACCCTAAGACTTGCATTCATCACATCTACATTGAGGAAAACAGTAGACCAATCAGACAACCTCAGAGAAGGATGAATCCAAACCTTAGGGAGATAGTGAAAGAATAGCTCCAAAAACTACTCAATGTAAACTTCATTTATCCAATTTCAGATAGCCGATGGGTTTCTCCTTTGGTTATAGTACCTAAAAAGAATGGTAAATGGAGGGTATGCATTGATTACAGGGAATTGAACAAAGCGACTTTGAAAGATCACTTTCCTTTACCCTTTATTGATCAGGTATTAGATACTTTAGCAGGCAAAAAGTATTTTTCATTTTTGGATGGTTTTAGTGGCTATAATCAGATTCAGGTAGCACTTGAAGATCAAGATAAGACCACATTACCTGTCCATGGGGTACTTTTGCTTACCGAGTACTTCCTTTTGGATTATGTAATGCACCCGCAACATTTCAAAGGGCAGTACTAGGAATCTTTTCTGATCTAATCCATGATTGTGTAGAGGTTTATATGGATGATTTTACAGTTTATGGTAATTCATTTGAAGAGGCATTAGAGAATTTGGAAAAAGTCCTTATAAGGTGTAAAGAAATAAACCTTTCATTGAGTCATGAAAAATGCTTTATGATGTTTACTGAAGGGATTGTTTTAGGACATCATATTTCAGGGGATGGGATTAAAGTTGATAGATCAAAAGTTGAAGTCATCTCCAAGTTGCTTATTCCAAATTGTCAGAAAGATGTTAGAAGTTTCCTTGGATTTACTGGATACTATAGAAGATTTATTGAAAACTTCACCAAAATAGCATCTCCACTCTTCAAATTACTTACAAAAGACTATGAATTCAAATGGGATCGTGATTGTCAATCTACATTTGAAACTTTCAAAACAAGAATATCTGAAGCACCCATTTTGAGAGGGCCAAATTGGAAACTTCCTTTCCATATTTCTACAGATGCTTCAGATACAACTCTAGGATCTGTGTTGGGTCAAAAGGATTTAGTTCCTTATGCCATTTACTACACCAGTAAAAATTTGACTCCCACCGAGATAAACTATACTGTGACTGAAAAAGAATTCTTAGCTGTTGTTCATGCAATCAATAAGTTTCGACATTATATAACAGGCTATGAAACTTTTGTCCATACTGATCATTCTGTAATTAGATATCTAATGAAAAAACCTGTTACTAATGGCAGAGTTACAAGATGGCTCTTACTTTTACAAGAATTCAATATTACTTTGTTGGATAGACCAGGGAAACAAAATACAGTAGCTGATTTCTTGTCTAGAATCCAAAATACTAATGAAGATTCTCCTGTAGAGGATAAGTTTCCAGATGAATATTTATTTGCAGTAACTACTAAGACTCCTTGGTATGCAGATATTGCTAAATATTTGGTTACAGGAAAGCTACCTCCACATTTATTTCCTAGTGAAAAAAGAAGAATTATTCAGGAGAGTTCGAATTATTCATGGATTTCTAATGAATTGTTTAAAACAGGGCTAGATTGTGTGATCAGAAGATGTGTTCGGGAAGATGAAATGCCTGACATCCCCAAGGCATGTCATGATGAACCATGCAGTGGACACTTTGCTGACAAAAGGACAGCCTATAAAATCCTTTCTTTAGGATATTATTGGCCTTCCCTTTTCAAAGATGCAAAACAATATGTCAGAAGGTGTGACAGCTGCCAAAGAGTTGGGAGACCGACTCTTTCAAATGAAATGCCATTACAACCACAGGTCCTCATCGAACCCTTTGAAAAATGGGCTTTAGATTTCATTGGACCGATTAATCCACCATCTAAACAGAAGAAGTATATATTGGTATGCACTGATTATGTCACTAAATGGGTAGAAGCCAAAGCATTGCCTTCTGCCACTGAAAATTCAGTTGTTCATTTTCTTTATGAGGATATTTTTACTCGTTTTGGTGTCCCAAGAGAAATTGTGACAGATCAGGGAAGTCAATTTACATCTAACTTGATGGAGAAGCTGATGGAAGAATACAAAATCAAGCACAGAAAATCTACTCCTTACCATCCGCAAGAAAATGGCCAAGTGGAGTCTACAAATAAAGTTCTTGAGAGCATCATCACCAAAACTGTCCATCTACACAGAAGAGATTGGGCAAAGAGGCTTCTTGAAGCCTTGTGGGCCTACAGAACTACATGGAGGAATACAGCAGAACATTCTCCCTATGAACTTGTTTATGGGAAAGAAGTTCTGCTCCCCATTGAGTTTCAAGTCAAGACTTTCAAGATGGCAGTCTAGTTGGAGATGAATCTATCAGAAGCCCAAAAGCACAGAATGGAGCAGCTGAATGAGCTAGATGAGATCAGATAAGAAGCAATTTTAAGGACTGATCTAGTTCAACATCAAAGAGCTAATTGGCATGACAGATATATCAAAGAGAAAAAGTTTCAAGAGGGAGATTGGGCGCTACTGTTTGATTCCAAGTTTAAAGACTTCAAAGGTAAATTTAAGACCCATTGGCTTGGGCCATATGAGATTGACAAATTCTTTAACAATGGAGCGGTAAGAATCAAGACCATTGATGAATTTCAGACTCCTCTTATTGTGAATGGCCACCGATTGAAAATTTATCATAAACCACTCTCAAAAGAGGAATTTTTAAAAATGTTCTAAGAGAATTTTGCAATAAGGCTGGTGGAGAAGAATCCTTCTTCCCCACCAGCCTAGCCTTTGTTCCTTTTAGTTTAAAAAAAAAAAAAAAAAAAAAAAAAAAAAAACTGTATAAGCCTGAAAACCAATCATAGATTGGCGGTCTTATACAGAAAATATAGAGTGAAAATCAGGGACACCTGACACTCTATATTTTCCAAAAAAAAAAAATCTCTCCTCTCCTTCTTTTTCCATCTTCACTCCACCTCATTTGCCATTTCACTCCATCTCCATCTCATTCTTATTTTCATTCCACTTCACTCCGCTTCACTTTCACTCCATTCCGCTCATTTCAGTTTCATTTCATCAATAAAAGTCCCTTTCAGGACTATTTTCACTCAGTTAGTTCTTTTCTAACTATCTTTGTTCAGCTAAGTGGGTGTTGTCCCAGTTTCCACAGTTGGAAGCAGTTTCCGCAGCCAGAAACAGTTTCCGCAGCTAGAAACGTTTTCTGCAGCTACCACCAGTCTGTTTTTCAAATTCACAGTCAAAATGTTAGTGCAATAATCATGAAAATGCAGGTGTAATTGAGAAAATGCTATGAAGACATGGAGCATCTCCAAGACATCAAGGAAAAGCAGTTGGTTAAAAGCTATGAGCAAGAAATGACAAGTTTCCAAAGGTATGAGCAAATTTTTTTATCAAATAGCAATTAAAGTCATGGTTATGCGTAGTTATCAAACCATAAAAGCTATACTATGTGCAATGATTCGGTACGATAGCTCCATTACCCACTCCTATTCCACGATATTACTCCACACACCATGCATTCATTTCTTAACGGTCTCATGATTGATTTTCGGGTTTAAACTCAAGTTGACTGCACTTTCATTTACCACCTGTACTCATGAGATGTGACCTATCCCATTACGGCTCCTCTCCACCGCATTTCCCGCAGCCATCCATTAAAACGTGTGATATTTCGTACGCAGCCGTTAATTCAAAAATCTCGACTCCACTCCATTCACTTACCATTTTATTAAGATCATCCTCTTCACATACACGCATTTCAATTTGTGAACTCATTTGCGGCTGCTCATCCTCTGTTCCGCCTATAATCCGAAGCATTCCCGTTACCTACTACCGATTGCAGCCACTGCATTTTACCATAAACCCTGCAACCGAGCTACCTTCCCTCTGCTAAACCCTCACACGCAATTGAATCCTCGGTTGAAACTCAAAACAAAGGAAGGAATGGGAAAACTACTAAGGGCAGAACTAGAAGGACCGAAATATTTAGAAGGTTACCCTCAGGCAAAAGATTTGTTGAAGAAAGCCAAATGGTTACGCTTCATCCAAAGGTTTAAAGGTTATAACAAAGAGGTAACCAAAGCTTTTGCACGGTCCTTCGATGGTCAAATGGTGGAGATTGGAGACTTGAAACTCACGGTGACTGAAACAACAGTAGCAGCTACCACAGGCTTACCCCAGGAAGGTGAGCAATGGTTCAAAAACAAAAGCGTAGATGAACAGGCATGGAGAATTATGCTAAGAAACCCAGGTATGGACACCACTGTGTTTACTAAAGGAATTCTTGTTCATGCATTGAAAGAAGAATGGGCCAGTGTGCTATTAGTTATCCAAAAATTTGTCACTTGTGAAGGACGCTTTGGTTCAATGTACATGTACCATGCTAGACTGTTGATGAATTTGTTAGAGAGTCAAACTCTTAATTTGCCTTATTTCTTACTGTTAAGTTTGAAGAAGATGAGTATTACAGTCCAAAAACACATAGGCAATATAGAACCTCATCTATACCATCATGGACTTGTAAAAATTCTCATTGAGGACCAACTAAAGAAAAACAAAGATACCTGGGAACAATTCTTGATAAGAAACTACTTTCAAGAGCCATCTGAGGCCTCTGAAAGTAGTACACCAAAGACACCAAGAAAAAGTAGGAGAAAAGAAAAGAGTTCCATAGTCCAAGACTCCCCTACTACAGAAACTCAAGAAGTTGGTCAAAAAGGAAAAGAGAACAGAACTAAAAACAAGAAACAGAGAAAAGAGAAAGGCAAAAGAACCATCCAAGAAGTCTACCAATCACCCGAGCCATCCATAGAGGAGGATTATCAACCACTGTCAGAGAGATTAGTGCATCTTCAAGAACAGGCTACTATAGCAAAGAAAAAGGAAAAAGGGAAACAGAGTATACAAGAAAGGAGTACTAGTCCACCATACTTAAGGAGAAGCACCAGGCTAAGAGGAAAGTGGAGTAAAACACAAATAAAACGGCCCCGCTTCATTGACTTGGGTGGAGAGACACCCGAGAAACCTCCAGCTAGTTGTAGTCCACCTCGTCCTCAGCCAAGTATTGAAACTAGTCCTCCACATGATGAAAGCCCTTCTCGACCAGAGCTAGAGAGCAGTCCTCCTCCTCCACAAGATTTTGAACTTAGTTCAAGAAAGACATCTGAAGTAGATCCCAATCAACAGGAGGTATATGACTACTTGGAATCTTTAGAAAAATCAGCTACAGGTCCGAGTACCACTCTGCCACCAAATGCACAAGTTCAGTCCTTAAAGCAGGAGGTATTTGAATTAGAGGTTCTAAACAAGCATATCAAGCAAGAAAATGAAGCACTCAAGGAGCAAAGCAAAGTAGATAAAATTATTCATGATAACACTATGCTTCATTTGGGACTATGGCAAAAGAAAAACAAGAAACTGAAGAAAAAGTGCAGGAAGTTGAGCAGAGCATTGATCAATCTCAAATTCAGATGTCTAATAAGGAAACCCAAGATGGTGGTAGCACCAAAGAAGAAGAAAAGAGAGCTAGATGTCCTAGCAGAAGCTTCAGAACATATGGATTAGAGGGGAATGACTAAATTTTGGTTTCATGAGGACATGCAACATCTTCACAGTGGGGGTATGTTGAGTCCCAAACCTGCACTTCCCTATATACATTTTCATCCTTCTTTTCCATTTACTTCATCCACCAAGCTGTCAAATCATTGCATATTAGTCTAAAAAGAGATTATGAAATGGTTTCCTAACTATGTTTATGACTGTTGTTTGATTTAGATTTTTGTTCAAGCAGCTGCGGAAACTTGTCACTTTCCGTAGCCAGCTCAAGTTTCCGCAGCCATTTTGTTAAATACTATGTTACATGTGTCCAATGGAGAAACTGGCCACATGGGAAAGCTGCAAGTGACATGTACATGGAGCATGTCCCCTCAGTTTAGCCAAATCACTCATAAACAGTCATGGTCAAAGACGGTCAAAGGAAGGGCCAACCCAAGAGTTTTGCAGTGGCACGACTCTGTTTTGCCCACGTGAAGGTTTGCGTGGCACGATCCTCAATTTCCTGAGGTATTGGCACACCTGTAGATCAACCCGTGAACTGAATCGAGTAGCCGCCACTCCATGGATTTAACTGTCATGATTACCATAACTCTAGATCTCAGGCCGTGGAGATTTACGTGTTTGTTTGGCAGCGTAGAATCTAGGAATTAGTTGCAGCATTTTCACTTATAAATAACGCGTTGGTATACGTTGGATAGTTAGCTTTTCAGATGTAATTTTGACTGTTGTTATAAACCCACTGTACTGTGCTTTACTCTTGTCTTATTACTGCACTTTAATATATGAGAAGACAGCATTCCTAAATTCGATTTGTGACTGAGTACTGACTGGCTGAGGTTGCAGAGGGCCCCTGTACACCAAGGCTCTGTATAGTTTCTTACTTGCTTTCATTTACTGCTTTTATAATCATTAGCTTGTATAAATTATGCTGTTCTGATGTTCATGGTTAACTACTGTCCATATTTCCTTTTATGTTAACTGTTAGCTGATCAGTGCTTTTCTTACAAGTTTTGTAGGCAGCCTGGGCAAATTTACATATTTTTAATGACTACTGACATGAGATCATCTTGTCCTTTCCGTTGATTTTCATTTACTAAGTTTTAATTCCAGCATTGTCATTTCTTTTAGTTTTGCTTTGCTTATTTACTTTTCTGCCACTTAGATATCATATTACTCATCTGTTTATGATTTCCTTTCTATAGCCAAGCGATTCAATTAGTGAGGAATCAGAATATTACTTGATGTAGTATGATTTAGTTTGCTTTCCTGCAAGTTAGAGATTAAATTACTTATGTCATTTTCAAGAATTGAAATATGAATGAGTAGTTAAATCTTAGTTTCCTTTTATGCAATCTGATTTCCTGCAATTTAGATATCATATTACTCAGCTTGTTTATGATTAGTTCCTATAGCCGGAGCGAGTCGAAAGGTGAAGGTTCAGAATGTGGGTTGAAGTAGTGTGATTTAGTTTGCTTTGCTTTCAGTCTTTGAGTTGCTTTGAGTTCAGTTTTTATTTTCTTTTTCACACAGCAGTAAGGATACTGGGCCATTGTCACTAGTTCACTGTTTTGGTACATTTATTTCCTTTTGAGAATTGATTTCATCACAGTCAGTTTGAAACCTTCTTTTGAGAACTTTAAAGTTTGGAAAATCATTGTAGAAATCACCATTACCATTCATACTTGAATCATTGTAGAAATCACCATTACCATCCATACTTAACTTTCAATTTCGCCATCTCACACTAGGGAATCCATAGAAGATAAACCCAAAAACAAACTAAAAAACTCAAAAACGACAAAAGACTAAGAAATCGGTTATCTTGTACATACAGTGCACTTCACTTCAGCAGTTTACGACTCCCGAATTGACATTTTAAATAGCAATTTAAGATACACTAAATTGACCAAACATATATCATAATAGGTGATACTCTTTATCACCATGGTGTCGATGCAATTTTTCATCATTATCTCACACATACAAAAGCCGAGAAAGCTCTAAATCACTGTCATGTTGGAGCATGCGGTGGACATATGTTTGGATATGCTACTACCAATAAAATATTACGTGTTGATTACTTTTGGCCCATTATATTTTGATATTGTATCTTAGCAGTCCAAAAGTTTCATGCATGCCAGATTCATAATCGTAAATCTTGTGCTCCACCTGCTCCATTACATCCAGTTGTCGTTGTTGGACCATTTGCCAAATGGGGTATTGACTTCATGACATGTAAACCTCACTCAGTTGGGGCATGGTTATACAATCGTTGTAGTTGATTATTTCACTAAGTGGATTGAGGCGATTCCTACATATGACAACAATGGAAAAACTACTGCACATTTCCTATTTAACCATTTTATTGCGATATTCGGAGTACCACAAGCTATAGTCACGGACCATGGGAAACATTTCCGTAATTACATGATGTTTGAATTGACTGCTAAGTTGGGCTTACGGCATGAAACTCAACTCCCTACTACCCACAATCCAATGATCAGGTAAAAGCCATCAACAAAGTATTGAAAATTATGCTTCAACAAATGGTAGGGATTCATAAATTGAATTAGCATTACCATCATTTTTTCAACTCTGTGGGCATATTGTAGCTTTGTTCGCACTGCGACCGGATTCAAATATTTCAAGTTATTCTATGGTCTAGAATTTTTTCTTCCCATCGAATGTGAAATTTCGTCACTAAAACTAGTCATCAAATTTCTTCCCACTACCTTTGCTAGAGAAGAACATTTTTTGCACCTAACACGTCTAGACAAGACTCATTGTGATGCTGCGATGGCCAATGAGGCTCATAAAAAATGTATCAAAGCACAATTTGATCAAAATGTCAAACCCCATGTCTTCTCAGAAGGTGATTTGGTCCTTTTATATGAACACGTCGATAAATTAGGGGTTGGAAAACTCGAACCCATGTGGTTAGGTCCATACATAGTTAAACATGTACTTGCAAAAGGGGCCTACGAGCTTGTAGATTTTGACAGAATTCCCTTGGTGCAACCTCGAAATGGGTTGTACCTCAAGAAATACTATTCTTAGAATTTTTCTACATAGTCGTGTTGAGGTTTGTTGGTGTGTTTGCAATGTGGTTTTCTTGAGAGTTTTCTACTGCTTATGCTTATCCTAGATTACATTTTTTTTATAGATGTCAAAATTCCCTCAACCATATGTTGGTTATGGTGATGGCGTTATTCATAGTGCTGAGAACCTTTCCTCCGCATCATGGGCAATCTATGCTCCTACTGACGAGTTGGTGAGTTTGCAAGGAATGTGGATTGGTCGCTCAACTAACAATATCGTTGAGTATAGTGCATTGATCAAACTATTGTCTCATTCCATTTCACGTGGTATTTTTCATTTGGTTGTTAGGCTTGATTCACAACTCGTGGTGCTACAATTGAATAACGTTTATTCAATGAGGAGTCCAACTATGTTACACATGTTTTGAGAGTTCACCTCTTAGATAGACAATTTGATTATATTGAATATCAACATGTTCCAAGACATCTAAATACATTAACAGATGCATTGGCTAATTATATCTTAGATAAACATTTGCAACACTTGTAAACATACAATTATCATCACACATTGTACAAGATACCAGAATAAGAAGAAAACATCCATAGATTAGAAACTATAAATAGTGTTTGAGTTTTACAAAAATTGTGTTTGAGACACATATGGCTAATGGCCTACAATATCTGAATATATGCAAAAGACAAAATGTGGCTCAAAAGCCCTAAGTGACTAATCACGGTAACAAACGATTGCATGGGAAACCCATCGCAGCAAGCAACTAATCCGAGTTGGCACTCCTACAGTGTATGCCTATAAACGGATAAGGATGTCATCAACCCTAGTATCCAGAATGTTGTGGATCAAACCCTCTACATGGTGCTCAAACTCGACCAGTGTCTCTATCAGGTCTGGATCTCCCAACTCTGCCATCTTTGCCCCACTAGCTCCAACTTGTCCAAATTGTGGTTGTGCTGAACGATGGAGTGGGGACATACCCATTGGTCGCACCAGTTCGATGTCTGCATTTAGAACCGATACTTAGTCTCTAACACATTAAAAACAAATAAAAAACGTAATACTTTAAAAAACAAAAAATATCCAAAATGACAATGTTTTTTACTTGCGTCATCCCACTACTCGCCCTCTTTGGATCATCCTAGAAATCCGCTCCAACATAGGGATAGTATTCAATCATGATTAGTTGCTCTCATAGCCATCTGAAGAACGTAGGGGTGAACCTCATCATAGGTCCTCGTCCATGATGAGCCACCAAGTCTACCCTTTGCCTCATGCGAGGCTCTCTAGATCGAGGTAGCTCATGTGATATCCTCTGAGGTTGCAATAACGGTACCCTCTACAGAGAAAATGAAACTATGATAGAACCATATCCAAAGTTGTTTAACTGCCCTATTTTCACCTTATTTAGTTGTTCCTTTACATTTGCCAAAAGCCCTGTAATGTTCTAGCTAGGGTACTAGGCTAGACTATATTTAATATCGACCAGGGTGCGTAAGCTTAGAGGCATGCGTCTAAAGTATATAGACATAAAGGATTGTTGGCTAAGTGATTATGATGTAGGTCACAAGGCTTCTTTACGGAAGGCTGGGATATGTCACCTATCATTCAAACACTCAGATTATCCTACTAATATACCTGATTACAATGCTTGTCATTAGATGTATTTACCAAATTAAACACTGAACCTAAGCACTGTGTATGACTGTAACAACGATCTTAATCTCCTTACAAAGATATTACCCAGAAAACCCTTGTTCAGTAAACACACAGCATTCAATGATATTTACACTATATCAAACTATATAGAGATCATAAATGAATTGTAAAACAAAAACAGAGTTTATGATGGTGCTTTTAAAAGACACACAGGGATCGAATCCCTTACAGGACGCACTTCCAAATCTCAATGATGACTGTTCAACATAACCATAAACGCAAACCAACCATAAGCGCAAACCATACAATGGAAATCAAAAGCTATGGAAATCGAAACCCAAGTAATTGTAACTGTTATGCAAACCATACAAAACCTATTGAAATCGAAATTGAATCAATACCACTGTGCAACCATACGATAACCGAAATGCAAATGAAATAAATGGACAGTATACCGATTGAACGCAGGGCCCGTCCGCGTTCCAGGGGTACACTGGCTTATAATCGACCGACTACCAAATCAATGCACGAGACACACAAGTCGTAACTGTGAATAGGTCTTAGTATTAAACTTAAAAACTTTGTTCTGGAATGATTCAACGATTAAACATTAACCATTAACCGGACTGTATTTACATATGTATATCCACAGCCATGTCATTTCGACAATGAATGTACATTCGGCTGTTGCCGCTTTTATTACATCAAGCTTTTTCAAAATGTTTCTATCCTAAGTGTTTTCAAAAAGAACAAAAACTAAATAAAAATAGAACGAGCTGCTGTTGCTGCTTTTGTCCGCCAGTGTGCCATGCTTTGACCTGAGTTGACCGCGCATATAGGAGGATCGATTCGGCTGGGAGATAGGTGTTTGTCCATGCTTGGACATTCTGCTTTTCATCCATGCCTTTCGTTCTAGCCCAACTGTTGCGCCACATGTCAAACGATAAGCTTATTACAGGATGTTGGAACTTCTTGTAACCATTTCATCAAAAACTTCTAATTCTTCAACACAAAATCCCTAAATCAATTTCTATGCAATTTAATAACTATAAGACTATTAATAATCAATTTTCAAGGATTCTAAGGGATATATGATGAAAAGGAATGGACAAATGATATGTTTTTGAGGAGGAAAAAGGGGTCTTGGGATGATACCAACAAGCCCTTCGCACTAATTAAAGACTGTAGGTGTTATACACTCCAAAGAATACTACATATGGGACTTGGTAGCCAAATGAGTAGCAACGCTACTGGATAATCATGTGATAGTAAACATGATTGTTTTGAGGGGAAGATGGCGAATGTCTTTTATCTCGATCTTCCCATCCTTGCGAAACTAGATATTCTAAGTTTGATCCCAAGTGGAGTTGCCAAGTTGTTTTGTGGATAAATTCATTATGTAGACAAAAGAAATCTCCCTAGACCTAGTGACTTAGTCTAGAAATAACCAAGACAAAAATACAATTATTTCGTTATAGATGTTTGAAATATGGGAATAAAACCTACTTGGAATCCAATGTAAGCTTCCTCCTTCTCCTGGCTTGTTAGCTCCAGCTTCAACTCCAATTTATATAAGTGGAACCTATAAATCATCCAAGAAAATTAGAAAGAGAACCAGAACATACCAAAGAGCATACACAAACAACTTTAAACACGAAGCCAAGGATTCATGTTCTACATACACATAAATAAGACATAAGTATATGGGAGACAATGAATTTTTGTATTAATAAAAGCAAGAAAATATTACAACCCTTGTAGGACTTGACCTTGTGAATCTCCTCCAACTATCTTGTCCTTCCTTTGCCACAATGGTAATCCTTCAATCACACCTCAAGCACATGGATTATGGACCTCTAGACACAAATGAGCAACATAAGGGAATAATTCAGAGTCTCCAAAAGCCAACCCAGAATCTATGATAGATGCTAAATTTATAAGGTAAATGAGGTGGTTTTGGTTTACCATTCTAGGGCTTAGATCCACATTAAAGGGAGGTAATTTCTAGGAGATAAGAGATAAGGCCTCAACATTAGTATTTCAAGATCTGATCCAACAGTAATAGTTAAAACCACTTCCAAAGCTTCTAAAGAGAGAAACTTCGAAATTAATTTTTCTTTTTCCTCATTTCTAGGTGGTCATCGCACTTTTTGGTATAGCAACTTGCGTTGCACAGTGTTGTTTCCATGTGTGCAACCTGCATCAGCATAGTTTGTCTTAAAAGTAAGTGCAATGATCCACAAAATTAGGGTTTTTAGCCAATGTAATACAAGATTCTTGTAACGTCTCGAAAGGGAATGCTTTTGGCTTTGGAGGGGATGATTGCAAAGTGTCAATGGATGATGACAGATATGGGTTCAGGTCTATTTGTTTGGATGCGAAAAAATGACCTGTGACAATTTGGATGATCAACATGCAAAATGGTATATCTATTCATCTATCTAGACAATATCTATAAAGCAACTTAATCATGAAAATTCTAGACATGCTGCTATCATATGCTTATTTCCATGATGTTATGTAAAACATACTATTCTAAGGAAATGTTAAACTTCGTAGAGAACCTGACTATCAAGGAACCTTCTTTAGTAGTAAATATCATTCACTTATTCCTTCTTTGCTTTCTTCTCAAGTTCTCCCACGACTTCGGCTACATGAGCTTCACTTGTTTGTTGAGAAACGACAACAAGAAATTTTAGTTTAATTTGTTCTTGAATTAAATTGAGAGTTAAAATCGAATTCTATTCTCATAGCAACTTGTAAATATTTAATTAAGTTTAATTAACTTAATTAGCTTAGGAATTTCAAGTTGGAAGTCTTTCTGTAGTCATGTATATGTTCTCCCTAAGTTTTAGGGGTCCAATATGAGTTTAAATTGAGTTGGAAATTAGATCACTCAGTTTACTGAGTTAAGTTCAGTTAAATTAGTTCCAAACTGTTTGTGGAACTAATAGAGAGTTAACAGTCAGTTGGTGCACTAGTGCATCCACAAGTGTCACTCTAGTTAATTGAAGATTCCCTCATCAGAAACTCATGCATGTTGATTCTGAGAAAGACCCAGTTGAGACTAGAGTGTAGGGATAGTGTACTATCAGTTGTATTATTTACTAGAGTGTAAATATCATCCATTCATCAGATATTGATCCTATGTTTGGATTGTGCGATTTTGGAAGCATGAATTCCCTTTAAATACTGGCTATTCATCCTAGGAATTACGCAAGAGATTAGGGACTTGGAGAGCTGCATAATTGGCTAAGTGTTGGCCAAGAGCTAGCTTGTGAGTTGAGATAGTTGAGCATACTTGTGCGGAATTGTTCTAGTGAGAACAAGCTTTGTATCTTCACTCATATTTCTGATATATGCAATACAGATAGCGAGGTTTTGATCAATGACTTTCCCCAGATACATCTTGTGTTATGTGCCATGATTTATCTTCTTCTTGTTCATATTGTTTTTAATCGATCTATTGGCTTCCGCTGGCTGAAAGTAGAAGTAGATTCTTGTCTTGTGCTTTAGTAAATTACATGAGCTTGTGAATCTAAAAGATTTTTCTAAATCTTTTCATTCCTCTTATTGTTCTGCTTGTTTGGAAAGTCCCTCTTAAGGTGTCCAAATTCATTGCATCCAAAACATTGCACTTTGGACATGTCTTTCTTCTTGAACTTACCAAACTTTCATTTCTTCAGCTTCTTGACTTGGGCTAGAGAGGCTTGAGATTGCTCATCAGATCCAATATCATCTCTGACCTTGATCCTTGATTCTCCTAATATGCATTGCACCCACAACAAATCAAAGGGAAGTGCATCCTTCTTGTAGTAGATGCTTATTGCAAAGTTTCTCCATTCTAGCGGCAATGCATTCAATACATAGATGGTTTCTTCAGAATCGGTGATAGGTTCCCCAAGTCCCTGTAGGTGGCCTCTTAGTTGAGAGACTCTCATGAGAAATGATACCATATATTCATTCTATACAACTTGTTCCTTAACGAAAATTTTTGTCTTGTTTTACTTACCGAATATAAATTCACTAACTTGTCATAAACAGCCTTGGAAGTCTTTAGATTTGCAACATATAGAACAAGAGAATCCTTAATTGATTTAACTATGATCCTTTGAGAACTTACTTCCCCTTTCTTGTACCTTGTTAGTTATTGTGTCTCATCTTTCTCGGGTTTAGTAACTTCTCTAGTAACATATCCCATTACATCTTGCTCTGTGAGTATCAAGTCAATCCTTTTCTTCAATGCTAGATAGTTTGAAGCCCCAACGAGCTTATTTCTCTCCTTGCAGAAAGAACCCATATGACTTGAAGATTCAGACATAGTGTAATAATATGTTACTTACTTGAGATCATGATTTTTCTTGACGATGTCTTCAACCTTCTTGATATATTCAAGACATTTGGATAGTTCTTGACGATGTCCTTGAAAGATGTTCCCTAGGATTCCTCCACCAATAGCTTCCAAGATTGATGCCTCGCAAATAGACTTCCTTTTTCCGATATCAACACCCTTCTTGCGAGATTTATGTAGTCTTAATCTTCTTTAATGTAGAAATCCTAGATTGAAAGGGTCGTCTACCAACGGGCCTTTGTTCAGATCCCCTCAAGAGACAATTTTCCTTGCAGTCTTCTTCTTTCAAGCTTCGAGAGCTTGATATCTTTTGATCAACAATCGTTTCTAGTGTCCTTTCCAGTTGCCTTTCTTGTTCACCTTATCTTTGATCCCATGTTAGAATAAGTAAAGTGGTAGTTATTAGACCTTTTTTTCCTTAACCTTGATAGTGCTTATGAATCTTTAGTTATCTTCTTTAGTTTGATCATTCATCAAACAATATCAAGAATAGTAATAGTAACAAAAGAGGATACATATACAAGCTCTTAGCCAGGGAAAAACCCCTCCAAGGGGAAAACCTGAAAACTCTTCCCTTCTCAGAATCTACTTTTAATGAGATACAAATACCCAATCCCTAGACCAAGTCCTTCCCCATGTACCAAGTCGTCCCTTCTTCAAGTCCTACCTTGAATTTGCACCAAAGTGCTACACATTACAACTTCGACCTGCTAGCTACAACACTACTACTTCATCTACAACTTCAACCCTACAATTTCGACCTTGCAACTTTTGAAGAATGTTAGGTCCTTATACTACTAGTGTAACCCCTTATTGTTATTAGAGTAGTCCCCATATTGTTATTATTGTGCCCCATAGAAGCCCACTATTGTTATTGTTGTGCCCTTACATTATTATTGTTATGTCAACTTTGATTATATTATGACCCCTTAGACTCCTATATATAGAAAGGAGGTCCTGTCATTTGTATCATCCAAGAATTGTTCATTTGTGTAATGTAAAGGAGGTTGCCCCCTCGAAGAGGCTGATTTCTAAGTCATTGATCTATCTTTTCTATCTTTTTGTGAGCTGGTTGCATAACATTTGGTATCAGAGCTTTGGATTTTAGGGTTTCGCTGCTCCAAATAGGTCATCATGGAATTTTCACTATATTTTTTTCTCTACGAAGTTGCAAAAGCTAAAAAAAAAACCATTTGAGCCGAAATCATTCTGAACCTCGGGTACGAATTTTAGATCTTGTCTCGCTATATTTTTGGAGATATGATCTGAGGAATTTAGGGTTTTTTCAAGCTCCAGAATTCCATCTCAAATAGGTCATTGTGAATTTTCGATATAACTGCTTTTTCTACGAAGGTTCAGACTCTGAAATTAAAACCCATTTGATTCTAAATCTTGGTGAAGCTCGAGCCCAGATTTCAGATCTTGTTTCACTACATTTTCAGAGATACAGTCCAAGGCATTTAGGGTTTTTGCAGACTCCTAAATTACATTCCAAACAGGTGACGTCATAACTTTCTCTCTGAGCATTAGATTGAAATTTCGTAGAAAGTTACAGAAAGAGGACGCCTGTAGTTTCCCGTGTATCGGTCTCAATTCCTAAGGTCGAAACAATGACATGTGTCACTTAGTACAAGTTCGCTCTACTGGACCACTCTATAATCAAGCCATCGTGGGCGATTTGGCATAACTCTTCCTTGGAGAATCCAATCTTGATCAGACTTGCAAAGTTGGAAAGAGGACTTAGATGGCTACAAAAAGATGCAATTTCAGAACTTGGAGATCTACAATTATAGAGTTACAGTAGTTTAAATATCGAGCTCCTAAAAGAAAAAGAAAAATAATGACCTGAATCGAGAAAATAGAAACACCTAGTAAGCAAAATTAGATGGATGATTTGAAGAATGCAATCGAAGCTAAGATAAATAGTTTTATATGTGACATGGAAGCCGGTTTGAAGAAAGGCATGGAAGATTTGAAGAAATACATGGAAGATTTGAAGGAAGGTGGGACAAAGCTGCTACAAGAAGGACCTCCTAATGACAAAAAGGT
This sequence comes from Pinus tabuliformis, assembly GCA_031772625.1. NCBI lineage: Eukaryota > Viridiplantae > Streptophyta > Pinopsida > Pinales > Pinaceae > Pinus > Pinus tabuliformis. The sequence continues at coordinate 79,296,555 of CM062820.1, read as the reverse complement.
AGTAGAGGAAACTCATGAAGAGAAAAAAATAAATGTTAATCATGATTTCATAGAATCTAACATTGGATTGAAGACTCGCCATATTCCAAATATCGATATGAGGAAGTTTGATGGCAAGGATTCCATAACATGGATACTACATATGGAGAAATATTTTGATCTACATGATGTGCAACTGCAAAATTTAGGCTTATGTGATCCATATCAAATTTATAGAGAACATTTTTTGGTAAAAATCACATCATATTTCATTTGTCGACGTGTTTCAAACCAACCAGTGTGGTTCATCGTCAGGATAGGTTGAAAAAACAGATCATGGCTACAGGTTAAATAGAGAGAGCAGATCATGGCTACAGGTTAAATAGAGAGAGCAGATCATTCAACGGCAATATTTGACCAGGAAACGGCTATATTTAACCAGGAAACGACCATATTGGACAGGGAAACGGAACAGAACTAGGGGATAGGAAAATAATTAATTAAATAAATAAATAATAAGTTATTTAAGTTAGTTTATTTTCATTTGTACTAGTTTGTAGAAATCACTAGACTTATTTTTATTATTATTATTAAAACTATGTGAACCACATAAAAACTTAAATTATTATTCATATTAATATAAGTTTAATTAATTGGATAACCTAGTAAGATAGATAAATAATTAAGTCACCGAGATGGAGAATAAATTAAAGTTAATTCACTTATTAATTCCCACTAATATTTTTATTTTTAAAAATAATTATAATGGGATAATAGGTATACGTAAATTTACCTCATTTTATATAATTAAAATAAAAAAATAAAATTAGGAACCCAACATTATTACAAATGGATTTGGAAATTAAGTTAGAGTTATACGGAGAAAGTATATTTGTTTCAAAATAGTTTTTAAATTCCATTCTTAATTTTCATTATTTATATTTAGAGGAGTGCCTCGATAATTAGATCCTATTTAAAATATATATATATATATATATATATATATATATATATATATATAAAATTAATTTAATGTAGAAGAATAAAATAGAACACTTAATAATAGAATCCAAACCAAAACACTCCAAAATCAAAGAACAGAGAGGGAATAAAAAGGAACCAGAGGAAGAGGGGGAAAATAAGAAGACCCTATTAAGAAGGACAACACAAGGGGGGCGAGGGAAGGGGGAGCGTTGTTAGGAAGAAAGGGCAAGGATCCAACAACTATTAATTTTCCAGCCATCGTCCCTATTGAGATCGCTTGGCCTTTTTTCAATTTCTATGGCCTCCCTACACTTTCGGTGATGAAATTTCGCAATCTTGGCAATAACACTAGCCTCCGCAATACAAATGTGATGTTTAGTCTTTTTCGCGTGTTTTGCTAGGGTAGAAGACCGGGGCCTCCCATGTTTTATGTCTACTGAGTGCTCATGAATGCTTTGATTAATAGAGTGCTCGGTCTCACCAATATAGGGGGTCCCACAGGAACAAGAAATAACATAGACACCTTTCATGTCCTTAGGGTTAACAGGGTCTTTGCCGACCTAAGGGAGATACGGATGGTGTTAAGGGGTCTAAAGGTTGATGGAACATTATGTCTACTCAGGATTCTCGCAATCTTATCAGTGGTCCCTTGGATGAAAGGGAGATGAACCCCCGAGAATCGATCTTTAGGGTCTTTCTTAACCTTGGTACCTTTGTTGGCTTTAAGGAAAGCTTTGAGACGTTGGTGCCTACTATAACCATTATTCACAAAAACCTTAAGGAGATGGGATTTCTCTCTATCAAGGTTCTTTTCATCAGATATTCTCAATGCACGAGTCACAAGCGTGTTGAGAACACCCAACTTTTGAGCAGGAAAATGATGGGAGATGGCATGAAGATACTGCTCAGTATGAGTTTTCTTCCTAAACACTTGGTGGGAGAAAGAACCATCATCATTCTTTGAAATGAGAACATCAAGGAATGGCAAGCAACCATCCAATTCTTGCTCCATAGTGAACTTTATGGAAGTGGATTGATTGTTGAGATGCTGGAAGAAAATATCTAACTCTTCCTGGCCATGAGACCATATAACACGGGTGTCATCAATAATTCTCTTCCAAAGCTTGGGAAGGAGACAGGCTGATGCCAAAGCCTTGGATTCAAAGTCTCTCATAAAAATATTAGCAACAACCAGGGACATGGGTGAGCCTATAGCAACCCCACGGGGTTGTTCATAAAATTCACCTTCAAAGCTAAAGAAAGTGGACGTGAGACGAATTTCAACTAAATGGGCGGTGTCAGGATATGTGAGGCAGTTAATGACTTCAATGGCCTCCTTTATAGGGATTCCAGTGTATAGGGAGACCACATCTAAACTCACAAGAAATTCCTCAAGGTCAAACTTTATGCCTTTAAGCTCTTGGACAAAAGATGAAGTGTCCTTAACGAACGACTCTGTGAGGCCAACAAGGGGTTTAAGCTTCAAGGAAACTGTTACAAAAGATATGTATTGCATCTTTATATTTAGAACTGAACCAATTTTTATGGTATAAATGGCTTTGTTCGCGTAAACCACTTGTCACTTGGTCAATTTTCACAAAGGAAATGATAGCACAATATGAGGATACATAGAGCAACACCTTTTTTATCCAATTGATAAATCTCAAACAAAAGGGTTCAATGGAAGAGCACATTAAGGACTTCCAAAAATTGAATATAAGGGTAAATGATATTCCAGAGAAGCATAGAATTGATGTCTTCATAGGAACTTTAAAGGATAAAATTCAACATGAGGTTCGCTTTGGGAACCTGATTCATTGGAGAAGGCATTCAGGTTGGCAATAAAAATTGAAAGCAAAATTACGACAACAAGAAATCCAAGGATAATTTTAGGGGCGAATGTTCGCCCTTTGGCGAAATTAAGGGGTTTTAAATTTTTAGTGGGCGAATATTTTGTATTATAGTACATTTTTACAAATCACCTCAAATAGCCCACCTTATTTTAAGGGAGAGGGTAAAAAAGGTAAATTTAGCCCTTGAAATTAGGACTTACAACCTTCCATTCGCCCATTTTCAAGAATAGGTTTTATTTGAGTGAATCCGTTCGCCCATTTTCAAGAATAGGTTTTATTTAAGTGAATCCTATGGGCCAAATACCATATTTATAAAAGAGGTATGGTAAATTAATAAAAATATAAATAAATGAGAGGTATGGTAAATAAATAAAACATTTTTTATATTTACTCCATAAGTCACCTTATATACATGTAAGGGTGTAAACAAATAAAAATATAAGTAAAGTGGAGGTATGGTAAATAAATAAAACGTCTTTTTATACTTACTCAAAAGGTATGGTAAATAAATAAAAATATAAATAAACTAGACGTATCGTAAATAAATAAAACCTCTTTTTATATTTAGTCCATAACCCTCGTTCTATTTATGAAGGCTCAAGAAAGAGGTTTTATTTAAGTAAATCCTATGGGCCAAATACCATATTTGTAAAAGAGGTATGGTAAATTAATAAAAATATAAATAAACGAGAGGTATGGTAAACAAATAAAACATTTTTTTTATATTTACTCCATAAGTCACCTTATATTTATGAACACTCAAAAAATGGGTTATATTTAGGTGAAACCTATGGCCAAAATACTATGGGACAAATACCATGGACTAGATTGTTATTAATACCATGCAAAAAACCATTATTAACCCTAATATTAGAATTAATAAAAATAAAAATGGCACATGGTATTGACCCATGGTATTCACCAAAATGGCACATGGTATTTACCCATGGTATTCACCTGGAATGTAGCCTATTTAAATGGGGGAATTAAAATAGCATGTAGCCTATGCTAAGATTCACTAGGACTTTACAAAGTTTTATTATTTAGTGAAAGACTGGCCAAGATCTTAGAAGATTTTATAGTTGAGTAAAATATTCGCCATGCATTCGCCAAAAAATTATATATACATATTATATTATTGATAAAATCGCCTTCAATTTTTCTTATATACCTTGGAGATTCGCCCATTTATTATATTTATAAATTTAGGGGGGGTTCTTAAAATTTTCCCTGAAGAAATCCTACCACTCACAATTATAAAGATGGAAGTTTTGTTGCTCCTAGCCTTCCACAACCTACAAGGTTGACACCACATCAATTGGAAGAAAAAGGAGAAAATGACCTTTGTTACAGTTGTGATAACAAATACACTAAAGGTCATAAGTGTGATGAGAAGAAATTATTTTACATTGATTGTGAAGAGGAGGAAGAAAAGGATCAAGAAATGTCAAAAGAAGAGGATATACACCAGGAACCAACCCCAGATAAAGAAGAAATGAATTTGACCATATTTTGTAATGCATTAGCAGGAATTGGTCGGTTGTGTATATTCTTTCCACGTTTAGCCCACGTAGTTAACCAGGGGGTTAGAGGGGGGGCGAAGCCCCCCCCCCTTCGTTGCACCGATTGTGTAGCGGGGGGGGTCATAGGGGGTTTGAGGGGTACCCGTAACCCCACTTTATCGAGTTCGGGGCAGCGCCTCAGAAAATTTTGGTTTCGGACCCTATGTTAGGTTGAGCGAACCCACCTATGGTTTTGTGCATGATTTTTGCACATGTTTTTTTGGATGCTTTGGTTTTCGGTCCATGTTTTTGGACGCGATGGTTTTTCGGTCCATGGTATTGGATGCTTCGGTGTGTATAAATATGTATTGTAACATTGAAAGGAACATAATGAAAAATCAAGCTAGTAGCCCTGGTTTTGGGATCAAGGGGAAAATCTCTGTGTATATGTGTTTTATGTGTTATGCTCTCGCATTGTTTATTTTATGTGTTTTAGAATTCGTATGCAAGTAATTTCTGTACAGGGTTAAAACTTACATTTGGTATCATAGTTGTTTTGGCTTCAAGGGGACGCCTTTGTTGCCAAGGGGTTTTGCTCGGGCCTGTGGTAGACCCTATTCAGTGGGAGATTTGCGAGATCGATTCTGGTGGTGAAAGAAGATGGCGAGCAGTGGAAAGATAGAGATTGAGAAATTTAATGGTCAGAGTTTTGAGTTGTGGAAACTCAAGATGGAGGATCTTTTGGTGGATAAAGATCAGTGGATCGCAGTAGATCCAGGTACTAAACCAATGGGAGTGTCTGATGAAGAATGGAAGAAGTTGGATCGGAAGGCAAAGAGCACAATACGATTGTGTGTCTCAGATTCAGTATTGTTGAATGTATTAGGGGAAGCTACGGCGAAGGTTTTGTGGGACAAGTTAGGGACTTTGTACCAATCTAAGTCTCTAGTGAATAAACTGTTCCTGCAGAAAAAGTTGTATAACTTGAGGATGAAAGATGGAGACTCGGTGACAGAGCATCTGAATGCATTTAATACTGTGGTAAGTCAATTAGCATCTGTTGATATCAAAATTTCAAATGATGATAAGTGCATCAGTTTGTTGTGTTCTCTACCAGATTTGTGGGATAGTCTAGTTATTGTAATAGGTAGCAATGCAACTGCCTTGTAGTTTGATGAAATAGTCTCATCCTTGCTGACAGAGGAGATGAGACAGAAAAATATGGAGAGCCCGAATGGTGATGCCTTGTCCGTACGAGGACGGTCCGAAAATAGAAACAAAAATAAGTCATCGAGTGGGAGATCTAAATCTCCAGGAAAACCTGTAAAGGTGGTGTGCTGGAAATGTGGAAAGGAAGGGCACTACAAAAGGGACTGTAAATCTAAAGCTCCTGATAAAGGAAAGGGATCTGATGATGATCCTTCTGCAGAGGCGAAAACCACCTCAGATGAAGGTGGGGATGTGTACTTGGCTTCTTCAAGTACACATGTAGATCATGAGGCATGGTTGATTGACTCAGGTGCATCCTTTCACTTCACTCCCCATAGAGAGTGGTTCTGCGAGTATGAGAAATATGATGGTGGTGATGTCTTCTTGGGGGATGACAGGACGGCTAGAATTGTTGGTCGTGGAAAAGTAAAGTTGAAGTTGCAAGGTTGAAGGGTTAGAACACTTCTGGGTGTTCTGCACATTCCTGCATTAGCCAAAAATCTGACTTCTGTAAGCAAGCTGGATGATGCAGGTGTAAAAACAGTGTTCGAGAAGGATATTTGCAAGATGGTTCGGGGGGCACTGGTATTGATGCGGGGAGTTCGAATTGGACTCTGTACAAGCTGCAAGGTAGCACTGTTGTTGATGGGTGCAACAGTTATGTGGTTCCTGAAAGTGGAGTTGAAAGTCTAGTGGTCTCTGGAGAGAAGACCATGTTGTGGCATCAAAGTCTTGGACATATTGGAGAGAAGGGCCTTCGAATACTTCATGGTAAAGGTATGGTAGAAGGTATGAGTAATAGCTCTCTGGATTTTGATTTCTGTGAAAATTGTGTATATGGGAAGCAGAATCAGGTGAGTTTCCCCTCTGGTAGTAAGAGGGCGAAAAAGATATTAGAGCTTGTGCACAGTGATGTGTTTGGACCTGTGAAGGTTCCATCACTGGGTAAGTCTATGTACTATGTATCATTTATAGATGACTTCTCAAGGAATACATGGATATATTTCCTTAAGAAGAAATCTGAAGTCTTTGACAGGTGTAAAGAATTTAAGGCTCTGGTGGAAAACCAGACAGAGAAGAAGAAAAAAGTGTTGAGGACAGATAACGGTGGAGATTTTTGCAGTAAGGAATTTGAAGAATTCTATAAGAAGTGTGGTATAACACGTTAGAGGATTACTCCATATACACCTCAGCAAAATGGAGTTGCAGAAAGAATGAACAAGACGTTGATGGAAAGGGCAAGAAGCATACCCAGTGATGCCAGGTTAGGACAAGAATTCTGGGCAGAGGCGTTGGAGACAGCATGTTACCTGGTCAACAGATCGCCTTCATCAGTGTTGGAGGATAAGACTCCACAAGAGGTATGGATTGGTAAGAAACCCTCTCTTTCACATCTGAGGGTATTTGGATGTGATGCATATGTACATGTTCCAAAGGAGAAATGAACCAAGTTGGATAGTAAATCTGAAAAGTGCATCTTTATTGGGTATAAGGATGGTTTAAAGAGTTATAAAATTTGGAACCCAGCAACAAGGAAGGTTGTGTACAGTCAAGATGTGGTGTTCAAAGAGGTGAAAGATGTTATTAAACATGAAGTCCAACCAAAGGAACCTGAGAAGATAGAGTTTGAGCTAAAGGAGGAAGAATCAGACTTTACAACAGAGAAGGAATTGGAAGATGAAGAGCTACAAACTCCGAGTGTAAAAAGATCAGTTCAAGAAAGAAGGCAGCCAGAAAGGTATAGTCCATCTGCTTTCTGTTCAAATTTTGCTTTATTTATTACTGATGATGATCCCAGACCTGTGAAGGAAGCAGTAGATTCAAAGGATGGAAAACTCTAGAAAGAGGCCATGGTTGATGAAATGGCATCTTTGCACAAAAATGAGGCTTGGGATTTGGTGGAGTTGCCAGCTGGAAGGAAACCCATTGGAAGCAAATGGGTGTTCAAGAATACAAATGCAGAAGGTAAGGTGGAGAAATATAAAGCTCGATTGGTAGCAAAAGGTTATTCCCAGGTGCCGGGAATTGATTTTGGTGATATTTTTGCTCCTGATGCCAAGGTAACTTCTATTAGATTACTTTTATCTATTGCTACTGCTTTTGATTTTAAGGTAGAACCGATGGATGTGAAGACAACATTTCTTCATGGGGATCTGGAAGAGGAAATCTACATGAAGCAACCTGAAGGCTTTGCGGTGAAGGGTAAGAAAGAACTGGTATGCAAGTTAAAGAAGTCTCTGTATGGGTTAAAATAGTCACCAAGGATGTGGTATCAAGAATTTGATACATTTATACGAGGACTTAGCTTCACCAGAAGAAAAGCAAATCACTGTGTGTATTTTAAATTAATTGGTGACCGTGTTATTTATTTGGTCTTGTATGTGGATGATATGTTGCTGGTTGGAAATGACAAAGAAATTATCCAGGATTTGAAGACCCAATTCTCCTCCAAATTCTACATAAAAGATCTTGGTGCTGCAAACTATATTTTGGGCATTGAAATTAAAAGGGATCGGCAAAGAGGAAGCTTTGGTTAAACCAGAGGAAGTATGTCGAGACAATACTGTAGAGGTTTAATATGCAAGATAGTAAACTGGTGAAGGTTCCTATTCCTGTAGGTGTGAGGTTATCTGCTGAACAGTGTCCCAAGACACAAGAAGAGGAAGAGGACATGTCCCGTGTTCCATATGCAAGTGCAGTCAGTAGCCTGATGTATGCAATGGTCTGTACTAGACCAGACATTGCACATGCAGTGGGAGTATTGAGTAGGTTTATGTCAAAACTAAGGAAGGAGCACTGGACAACAGTGAAATGGGTTTTCAGGTATTTGCATGGCACTAGTGATTATGGTTTTTGCTACCAAGGAAGACCAAGATTGGGTAGAATGTTGGATATGCATGGCTTTGTTGATGCAGACTGGGCTAGAGATCTGGATCAGAGAAGATCTACAAGTGGGTATGTGTTTAACCTATTTGGAGGTGTAGTGAGTTGGATGAGTAAGAAACAATCTGTAGTGGCACTATCAACTACAGAGGCAGAATACATGGCAGCCACTCATGCAAGCAAGGAAGCAGTTTGGTTGCAGAGATTGTGTTCAAGTATGGGGTTAGCACAGGGAGCTATAAGGATAGACTGTGACAGCCAAAGTGCAATTTTCTTGGCAAAGAACTCTGCATATCATTCAAAGACAAAGCACATTGATGTTCAGTATCACTTTGTGAGGGATATGATAGAAGACAAAAAGCTGTTGCTAGTAAAGGTGGACACTTTGAAAAATACTGCAGATGCATTGACAAAATCTGTGAGCTCTAAGAAGTTCTCTTGGTGTAGAGAAACAATGGGCATTTCAAGGCTGGAAAAATGACTAAGCTCTCTTGTGGCCCCCTGTGGAAAGAAAACAACAAGTGGGAGAATGTTGGGTTGTGTTATATTCTTTCCACGTTTAGCCCACGTAGTTAACCGGGGGGTTAGAGGGGGGGGCGAAGCCCCCCCCCCTTCGTTGCACCAATTGTGTAGCGAGGAGGGGGGGTCACAAGGGGTTCGAGGGGTACCCATAACCCCACTTTATGGGGTCTAGGGCAGCGCTCCAGAAAATTTTGGTTTTGGACCCTATGTTAGGTTGGGCGAACCCACCTATGTTTTTGTGCATGATTTTTGCATATGTTTTTTTAGATGCGATGGTTTTCGGTCCATGGTTTTGGACGCAATGGTTTTTCGGTCCATGGAATTGGATGCTTCAGCATGTATAAATATGTATTGTAACATTGAAAGGAACATAATGAAAAATCAAGATGGTAGTCCCGGTTTTGGGATCCAAGGGAAAATCTTTGTGTATATTTGTTTTATGTGTTATGCTCTCGCATTGTTTATTTTATGTGTTTTAGAATTCGTATGCAGGTAATTTATATACGAGGTTAAAACCTACAGGAATTACCACCCCTCAAACTATCAAGATAGAAGGACATATCAAGAAGAAAAAGGATAACCTCACTTTCACACAAAATCAAATGAAACAACATGCAGATCAACATCGCAGTGAAAGAAGTTTTGACATACGTGACTGGGTATTTCTACGACTACAACCATACAAACAAATGTCCCTCAAGCAAGCTAAGAAGGATAATAAATTATCACCAAAGTATTATGGTCCTTATAAAGTGCTGCAAAAGATTAGTACTATGGCATACAAATTAGAGCTTCCTACATCTTCCCAAGTATACCCAGTTTTCCATGTTTCATGCTTAAAGAAGGTTATAGGTGAGAAGATCCCAGTTCAAACAATCTTTCCAGAACTTAATGAGGAAGGAAAAATCATATTGGAACCGAACGCAGTCACAAAAACAAGAAATTGACAGCTACGAAATCGATCAATTTTAGAGTATCTCATCAAGTGGAAGAACTTACCCGTTGAAGATTCCACATGGGAGGATGAGAATTTTATACAGATGCATCCATAACTACTCAAGTGTTGAGGATAAAACTTTTTGAAGGAGAGGGGCATGTTAGGTCCCTATGCTACTAGTGTAATCCCTTATTGTTATTAGTGCAGTCCCCATATTGTTATTATTGTGCCCCATAGAAGCCCACTATTGTTATTGTTGTGCCCTTACATTATTATTGTTATGTCGACTTTAATTATATTATGACCCCTTAGAATCCTATATATAGAAAGGAGGTCTTGTCATTTGCATCATCCAAGAATTGTTCATTTGTGTAATGTAAAGGAGGTTTCCCCCTCGAAGAGGTTGATTTATAAGTCGTTGATCTTGTTGAAATATGGCAACAAGAATATTCCAATTTAATTTGTCCTTGAATTAAATTGTGAATTAAAATCGAATTTAGTCTTAACAGCTACTTGGAAATAATTAATTTATTTATTTTAAATTGATTAGTTGGAGAAACTCAAGTTAGAAGTCCTTCTGAAGTCATGCAAGAGTTATCCCTTAAATTAAGGAGATAAGATTGAGTTATATTTGAGTTGTAATTAGTTAACTCAATTTACTAAGTTAAGTCCAGTTAAATTAGTTCCAAACTGTTTGAGGAACTAATAGTGAGTTAAGAGTCAGTTGATGCATTAATGCACTCAACTAGTGCTACTCTAGTTAACTGAAGATTCCCTCATCAGAAACTCATGCATGTCTATTCTGAGAAAGACCCATCTGAGATTAATGTTCAAGGACAATGTACTATCAGTTGCATGTGTTTTCTCAAGGATAAAACTCATGCATGCAATCAAGGATTCATCCTTGATGATTGCACAGTTTTGAAGGATTGGTTTTCCACTTGGTAATAGGTTAATCATCCACAAGGAACAACGCAAGGAAATTGGAGCTTGGAGGGCAGAGATGAAGGCTGGAGAGAAGCCAAGATTGCCTATGAGCATCTGTGAGGATTGTACTAAGAGCTGGCTAGCTGTGAGAGCTAAGGCTTGGTATAATTCCTATGTATTTCCACCATGTATGATAATACAATAGTGTGGGGTTTTTTATCTGAGACTTTCCCCAAAGTATGTCCATGTGTATTGTGCCATTGATTCTTCTTCTTCTGGTTATATTTTTCAGCTCGATATTTAAGCTTCTGCAAATTGATAGTAGAAGTAGGTTACAGTATTCTACTTTGATTTATATTGCATTATTGGGTTAACCTATCACAGATTTTCTACATGGTCTCGGAGCTGTGAATAGTGTATTGAGAAGATAATTCGAAGTTTGAAGTTCGGGGTTGCAGGTGCAAATCGAATTCATATCATACTTCAAGGTTGGCCAATGGCGTTCTATGAATTGAGACTCGAGTATGCCTTGGAAGGTAGCTCGAATTACATAGCATGGAAAGATAGAATGGAGGTTGTATTAGAAGACAATGGCTTGAAGGAATTCATTGATCAAGAAATCCCAAAGCCAGCTTCAACTAATGCACAAGAGTTGGCTAAGTGGAAGAAGTGTGTGGCGAAGGTGAGATGGATCATCCTTGAGGGAGTTCGAGACCATATTGTCTCTAGTCTCCATGGGAAGGATACTCCATTTTTAATGTGGAATACATTGAAGGACCTTTACCAGAACAATAGCGACCAAAGGAAATTGGCGCTCAAGGATAAGCGTTGAAGAATCAAGATGGAGAAGGGCGATATTATTTCCACATATTTGAACAAGCTCACCACCTGCAGAGATGAGCTTGGCATTGTGGGAATAACTACTTCTGATTATGATATGGTGAGCCTCGCTCTCCTTAGCCTTCCAAAGAGTTGGAATAGCTACCAGGACTCTGTGAATGGAAGGGAGAAACTGCCAGATTGGGAATGACTGTGGTCGGATCTTGTGCAGGAGGAGATCAGGAGGAGAACACGAGATGGTTCTTCATCCAAGAATGATGATGAAGAAAATCTGGCCTTAGCAAGTAAGGCAAGGAATTGGAAGGGGAAGGCTTCCCATTTCAAATCAAATTCTTCTCATGGAGGGAATAAGGGTGACATGTCTAAAGTAAGATGCTTTAATTGTCACAAGATGGGACATTATGCGACTAATTGCCCATTGAAAAAGTCCAAGAAGGGATCCTCAGAAGGATCGGAAGGTGAGGCATTAGCCTCTCAGTTCAAAATGGACTTTACCCTCATCGCATGCATGGTGTCATTGATGATGGGTTGTGTTTGGTATCTTGACAGTGGAGTCTCATTCCATATGACTAGTGATAAAAATTTATTCAGTGCCTTAGAGGAGAAAGACCTCAAGATGCGCATAGAGATGGGTGATGACGGAAGGTATAGTGTTTCAGTAATGGGTGCAAATGCTTTTCAGAGGGAGCATGGAGCTCTTCTCACCTTGACAGACGTGATGTATGCACCTGTACTGAAGAAGAACTTGGTATTAGTCACGATGTTGGAGGAAAAAGGCTACGATGTTGTCTTCAGTAAAGGAAAGGCATTCCTAAGACACACAGCCACAGGTCAGACCAAGAGGATAGGGATTCATGCAAAGAATCTCTACAAACTAGAGGTAGATGATTGTGCAGCATTGAGTACGAAAGCAGAATTAGTGCAAAGCCAAGACATTGGCGAGTTGTGGCACAGGCGGTTGGGCCATTTGCATTATGGGGCTTTGAAGATAATGCAACATATACCTTCAGGACTTCCCAAAGGTAAACTTGAGCAAGTTGACACATGCAAAGGTTGTACCTTGAGATAGTACACCAAGTCTTCCTTTCATGATCGAGACAGTCGAGCAGAGGCTATCTTAGAGCGAGTTCATACTGATTTGTGTGGACCATTCTCGATGGCATCCACAGCGAAGCAAAGGTATTACGTGATTTTCATTGATGACTATTCTTGTAAATGCTGGATTTATTTCATGCAAAAGAAGGACCAAACTTTCACAAAGTTTTGTGAGTTCAAAGCTTTGGTCGAGAAAGAATCAAGGAAGATGATCAAGGCCTTGAGAAGCGACAATGGTGGAGAATATGTCTCTCAAGAGTTTAAGGATTTATGTGCAGCAGAAGGAATTAAACGAGAGTTGACAGCACCTCATAACCCATAGCAGAATGGGGTGGCCACGAGGAAGAATAGAACTATTGTAGGGGCAGCACGGGCAATGTTGCATGACCAAGGCCTACCACTTCACTTGTGGGCTGAGGCATGCAACACAACAGTCTATTTGCAAAATAGAAGCCCGCATTTCATACTTGGGATGAAGACACCAGAGGAAGCTTTCTCCGGTAAGAGACTAGATGTGGGTCACTTTAGGATCTTTGCCATGTGATAAAGGATGCACGGAAGAAGCCTGAGGCGACAGTAGAGTTGGGGATATTTGTGGGGTACACTGATATACCTCACAACTATTGGGTGTACTTGCCTACTAGTCGAAGGACAGTGGTTCGCAGAGATCTCAAGTTTGATGAGCATAAGGCCATGTGAGTTTCCCTTGAGAGGGAGCTCTGACTACAAGTTGTGGAGGAACTGTTGGTTCCTAAGGAGGAGGAGCCTCAAACTGATGCGGAGCAGCCGCATGCAGAGGTTCTAGGAGTGGAGACTTCCACTCAAGCAGAGTCTTCCAGAGATGGACAGAAGCACACAAGAGAAGCTGACAGATTGTTGGAGGATATGAGAGAGAATGTGGGAGCACCATCTTCTCAGCGCAAACGGAGGAGGTCACCTGAGAGGTACACTAGATACATGGCCCTTGCTGGGGAATGTGTTGAGACCGAGCCATCTTCCTTTGAGGAAGCAATGCAGCAGCTGATTTGGGTTGATGCTATGGTGGAGGAGTATGACTCCATAGTTCATAACAGTGTTTGGGATGTTGTTCCAAGACCGGAGAACAAGTCAGTTGTGAGTTCCCATTGGCTTTACAAGGTAAAGCAAGCTACTAATGGTAGTGTGGAGAACCATAAGGCAAGATTTGTTGCATGTGGCTTTTCACAGGTCGAGAGGATCATGTTGCTGAAGTATATTTCGACAGTGGAGCAAGATGCTGACATTTTGACAAAGGCATTATCAAAGTGTAAATTCAAGTTCCATGGAGACAGGATCGGGGTGACAGATAATCCCTTTCTTGTTGAGAGGGAGTGTTGAAATATGGCAACAAGAATATTCCAATTTAATTTGTCCTTGAATTAAATTGTGAATTAAAATCGAATTTAGTCTTAACAGTTACTTGGAAATAATTAATTTATTTATTTTAAATTAATTAGTTGGAGAAATTCAAGTTAGAAGTCTTTCTGAAGTCATGCAAGAGTTATCCCTTAAATTAAGGAGATAAGATTGAGTTATATTTGAGTTGTAATTAGTTAACTTAGTTTACTGAGTTAAGTCCAGTTAAATTAGTTCCAAACTGTTTGAGAAACTAATAGTGAGTTAATAGTCAATTGATGCATTAATGCACTCAACTAGTGCTACTCCAGTTCACTGAATATTCCCTCATCAGAAACTCATGCATGTCTATTTTGAGAAATACCCAGTTGAGATTAATGTTTAAGGACAGTGTACTATCAGTTGCATGTGTTTTCTCATGGAGAAAACTCATGCATGCAGTCAAGGATTCATCCTTAAGGATTGCGCAGTTTTGAAGGCTTGGTTTTCCACTTGGTAATAGGCTAATCATCCACAAGGAACAATGCAAGGAAATAGGAGCTTGGAGGGCAAAGAGGAAGGCCAGAGAGAAGCCAAGATTTCATGTGAGCATCTGTGAGGATTGTACTGAGAGTTGGCTAGCTGTGATAGCTAAGGCTTTGTATAATTCCTATGTATTTCCACCATGTATGATAATACAATAGTGTGGGGTTTTTTATTTGAGACTTTCCCCAAAGTACGTTCATGTGTATTGTGCCATTGATTCTTCTTCTTCTGGTTATATTGTTCAGCTCGATCTTTAAGCTTCCGCAAATTGATAGTAGAAGTAGGTTATAGTATTCTTCTTTGATTTATATTGCATTATCGGGTTAACCTATCACATATTTTCTACAGATCTATCTTTTCTATCTTTTTGTGAGCTGGTTTCATAACAAAGAAACTCTAGATCAACCTCCTTATGGGACCTTCGAAGAGCAAGACAACTCTTCTTAAGGTCAGTGAGGTCTAGACAGTGTTTCCTTCTTCCCAACTCCAAGATGCTTCCCTTCATCCTACTACAACTCGGTCTTGCAACTTTGACCTCTTTCTATAACTAGAAACCCTAGAATTTCACACGTGTGAGAGAGATAGAGCCTAAAAACCTTCAGAAATTTTGTCCTTCTTCCTTCTCCTTGACTTTCGCTCTCCATCCTACAGCTACCTAGCTATAGATCGAACTTTTGAGTGAGTATGTCACCAAATGAAGTCGAATTTCTCTTTATATAGCCTTTTCAAGGGGTTGAATTCGACCCTTTAGGCCGACTTGTACTCATGTAGATTGCAAAAATTTCTAAACTCAAAATAAATTATTTTTACAATTACAAATTTCCTGAAAGGGTCTTATAAACATGATGTTGACTTCACTGACTCATGACAATAAATCCTAAGACCTAACAAACCCTAGAAGCATGAAGAACATTCTTTTACCTAGAAGACCATCAATAATGGGCATGAAACCCATGCTTTAATAATAATAATTTTATTTCTTGTTTTCTTGTTTGTTACATAGGATACATAATGAAATGAGTACAACAATTATGAAGACCGAAACTAGTTACATTTCTCAACATGGGAGACCATAAGCAAAGTGTGACAGGGAGTTGAGTAAAGTGGGTCTCCAAAATTTTGGTGTTGTTGTTGTGGCTACAACAGTAAGCTAATTGAGATCTAACCCCATTGTTGTTGAGTTTCGGGATTTTTTTCAAAATGTTGTTTATTTTTGGGTGAGTAATGTTTTTTTTGGTAAGCATGCACTTTAAGGTAGACGTCCATCAATAACAACAACAACCCCATCCTCCTTCACTACTATTGTCATGTATATTGCACTAGCTCACTTGGTTAAAAGTTACAACAACAAAAACACCCCATCATTTGTTGCTATTGTTATGTGTTCTATACTAGTTTGTAATAGATATTGAACTCAAATATTTTTTTAAGTTACTTTTAAAAAAAAACTCATGCAAGTTTAAGTTATTTCATAACATAATTTTATAATTTATTTCACTTGTATTATAAAATTGAACCAACTTTATTATTGTTTTAGTATTTTTTTCCTTTTGCATGTAACTCTTATTTGTAAATTTATTTTTTGTAACAATGATTCTCACTTGTTATGCCGACAGGCGTTTTTTTGTGAGAATGGGTGGGAAAACACTATTCACCCCACCCAATCCGAGCGCTTTATTTTCGCCCTTCAAACCAATCATATTTTGACACATTTGGAAAAGTTTTGCAGAATTTTGGGAATGAATCTATCGTCTGCCAGACATTTATGAACCCATCGTCATGATTTCTCATTTCAAAAATGGGCGAAGAATTTTATCTTTGTTAATAGAATCCACAGAGTAGCTAGCACGGTAAGTCGTCGAGATTGAATCGATGAACTGGATCGAAAAATGTACTTAGGCAGACTGGATCGGAAACTGAGCTTAAGCGGACTGGATTAGAAACTGAGCTTAAGCAGACTGGATCGGAAACTAAGCCTAAGCACAGTCAGTGTCTAAGTAGCGAGGCGGAAACAACAGCTGCGATGGCGAGGTCGAGGTTTTGATCCCTGCAGACAACAGGCTCTTGAGATATTTGGTGTTCTTGCAAGGCTTGGGAGCAGGGGTCGAATTTTCTTGAGTCAAAAGAAAACTGGTTTGTCTTCAGAGAAGGATTCTCGGCAATAACATTGGATTTCACAGCAATCAATCCAAAACCATTGGATTTCTATGAGGAATCATGAGCTTATGAAACTGAAAATGAAGAAGCCATGGTTTTCATGTTGGAGGTTAGCGTTGTCATGATGCCATTGGGGATGGCACCCCAAGTGCCTCTCGAGCTCGACAGTCTCACCGTGGGTAGTGTCATCAATCACTACGACATCGAGGGCAGCAACAACCTCTTCGGCCTCTTCTCCATACCTGCATTTCCTACGAGCTCATCTTGGCCGACGAGTCTATGGTCAGGGCCACTGCTGACAATGAGTATTTTTACCTCTTCCATGCAGTGCCTTAGTCGCATGGATCCATCAGCTTGCTTATAGAAGGTCGAGTTCTAACTCACTCCAATCAGTTCACTTTTTCTAGTGTTCTCCCTACATGTGCTAATCTAGGAGCCCTATAACATGATAAGAAGTTCTACAAAGACATAATTGGAAGAGGGTTTATGTCCAATGTTTTTGTGGCGAGTCCTCTCATAGACATGTATGGAAAATGTCAGAGTTTGAAGGATGCACGCAATGTGTTTGATAAATGCCTCAACGAAATGTGGTGACTTGGAATTCCATGATCTTAGGATATGCAGAGAATGGTTGCTTTGATGAAGTTGTGAAATTCTTCGAGAGAATGCCTGAAAGAAGTAAAGTGTCATGGAATTTGATGATTGCAATGCATGCACAAAATGGGGATGTGGAAGAGGTTGCCAAACTTTTCGAGAAGATGCCTTGGCAGAATGTGGTTTTGCTAGAATTCAATGATTACAAGATACGTGCAAAATGGGCGCGTTGAAGATGATGAGAATTTGTTTCACTAAACGCCGGAGAAAAATGTGATTTCCTGGAATACAATGATTGTAGGTTATACAAAGAATGGTAACGTGGATGCGGCCCTGAAACTCTTCTAGAAAATGCCTCAACGAAATATGGTCTCATGGAATATGATGATCGCGGGACTTCAACAAAATGGGCATGTTTATTGTGCCCTAAAGATCTTTCAACAAATGAAACTGGTAGCTGTAAAATCAAACTTTGTTACATTTGTCAGTGTTTTTCTTGCATGTGCCAACTTGACAACTCTGGAGCATGACAAGGAGGCCCATGAAGACACCATCATAACTAGATCACACTCTGATGCCATTGTTAGCAATGCCCTCATAAATATGTACACAAAATGTGGGTATACCGAGGTTGCCCATATATTTTTTGACAAAATGTCTGAACGAGTCACAAGTTCATGGAATGTGATGATTATGGGTTATGCTATAAATGGGTGTGGCCAAGAGGCTCTCCAACTCTTTGAACAAATGCAACTCTATGGTGTAAAGGCAAACCATGCTACTTTTGTTGTTGTTCTGTCTACCTGCTACCATCCAGGCTTGGTGGATGATGGCTTTTGATTCTTTGATCGAATGAGCCGAGATTATGGCATTACACCTTTAGAAGAGTATTATTGTTGCATGTTCGACCTTCCTGGTTGTGCAAGGGAACTGGAAGAGGTATAAAACTTTATAAGGAAGATGTCTGTAAAACCTACCATGGTTGTTTGGAGGTCTTTGCTCAATGCATGTAGAACATATAACAATGTAGAACTGGGCGAATGTGTTGCAAAATACCTCTTTGAATTAGATCCAAATAATGTTGCACATTAAGTGTTGCTTTCAAATATATATGCGACATCTAGCAAGTGGGATGGTGTACAAAAGCTACGAAACATGATGAAGGATAGGGGAGTAAAAGAGATGTCAGCATATAGTCCGATTGAGAAGAATAACAAGGTTTATACTTTCCAAACGGGACGCGTGTTGTGGAAGAATAGGATGAAAGCTTCTCTGCTAACCAATTGAGGAGTTTGTTATTATGAATAACTCGATCAATATAGCTTCTGGGTAACCCAACTGGGCTAGGAAGATCAACATACCAATAATTTCATCTCTTGTCATGGCCTAAAGGTGTTTATATCCTAGACTCTGCCTACTCTGCCAACCTTGTTTTGTGTTCACCGTTTCTGGAGGACCTATGCCAGATCCAAGATAGTTGTTACAAAGTAAATCATTAGAACAATCTTGCTTGGTTGGATGTTTAAACTTTACTATCTTGGATCTAAGTGACACTATCGTAATTTGTTGTTTCTGCTTCTTTGATAATGGATTTGGAGAGTTCTAATGTTATTCGATCTGATTATCAGGGCTATCAAGGAAATCGAGGTTAAGAATTCACTTTATCTGGAAAACATGATTGAAGGATTTTCTATTCTAGTTATAGTTTAGGAATGATTATTTTGCACTTTCAAAGATAGTATTTGCATTTTGATTATTCTCCAAATACAAGGAAACTTCCATTCCATTTCTTAGATATTTAGCTCAAGCAGAATCTAGGGTTTGAAATGGAGATTACAAGCTTGCATAGTTATGAAAGTTTGTTGTGTTTGTAGAGAAATTAATGAAAATCCATGTATCTCAAGGCACAACATAACAATACACAGGAAAATATGCACTGTGTATTGAACATTTAAATCATGACTTGGAGATCAAATTAAGCTGATTTTTGAAAGCATAATTTCTTACATTTGATTAGATGTCCCTTCAACGATGTTAATTCGAGTTTGCAACTTGTTGGGAAGTGTGCCTCTTTTAGGTTGTGTGCCCTATGCAAGAAAAACTCATTTTCTCCTCATGGCAATGGCTCATTACTGCATTCTTTTCTCATGGTATCTTGTTTCAAGCATTTTCCCTGCAATTTGTCCTCTTATAAAGCAAATTGAAGGATTTATCACTTTGTACATTCCATGTAGGAGAGACGCACACAAATAAATTTACATTGACATTAAGGGTCTGGTTCTTCCAAGCTAAATTTTCCATGTAAAATATTTTAAATGAGTTTCCACATATTTAAATGGTGAAGTTCAACCTAGTAGGAGTTGTATACTTCAGTGATTCTTTCTTCATAAATGCCTTTACTTGGTTTGAACATTTATCACTATGTCTGATCATATTGGAATTTTCTTTGCAACGTAGAAGCATCCAAGGAGAAGGATATGGTGCGAGTTGATGAAAATTTCTTCCTTGTACAACTTGATCTGAAATATAATCTTTGTCAAAGGCACACCCTTTCTCAGTGTAGGGGCCCCAGCGAATCAGTGACAAGGCCATGTATAACCATTTCCTTTTCAGACTTGTCATAACATTACTAAGGTCGACAGTTTGGAGTCAAGGTGGCATATACTGAGCATTATTTGAGAATGATATGATGAAGCCCAACCAAGTAATTTGCTCCATCCTAACAGATTTTTGAATTAAAGTTGTTCTGAAACCTTTTAAGTTGAATATGTTCGGAAAAGTAGACAACCCTCGAGGTATGAACATGTATATAATCTTTCACACCAATACAAGACATGTATTTTTAAATAGGTTTGATCAACTCTTGTAAGACATAGCTTATCAAGAGATGGGAGTGTTCATCTTTTGAGAGATTGCTCTCATCAAAATAAATGGAGGCTTGTTGTGGTATGGCAAACAACACAAGAGAAGATCATATTGATAAATATGGAAGATATCAAGATCTATATATACATATGACCAGTGATCCTTTAGATGCTTAAGAGGCTGGTTTGAGACATAGTTTAAGATGCTTTAACTGACTTTGTGAGCGAAGATGATGAAATGGATTTGAGCGACACCACTTGCATTGTGATATTAGAGCCTTGAAGGCCCACATGTAACACTTGGAGCAAGGCTAAAATACTTGCTTGTATATTATGCTTGCATAATTGACGGAGAAGATCCATTGTTGGACAATTTTGGGAGGTTGAGTGAGCATTCTAGAAGTCTACTCACATACCTTGGATGGCACTTTGAATTTAGGTATGCGTACTTTGTGGAGCATCTACATTTAGGAGTGTCTTTAGAGGCTGGATGCTATGTGTTCAAGCCCTTATCTCTTGAAGGTGTCCCTCTCTATGGGGATTTTGATGTAAAAAAAATTGTATATGTGGCTTGAGTGGCCCTTATTTTATGTAATTTAGATTAGTTAAATTGGTGAAAAGGGATTTTACCCTACCATATGCTAGATTAGGGTATCTTACTCAAGAAATTAATATTTTATTGTAAAAAGAAGTTGAACATCTCCTTATAAGTGGAGATTCACTTCCTCTCATTTCTGATTCCTTTAGCAAGTCTAAAATTTTTAAAATTTGTTGGAGTTATTTTATATTGGATTTGGTGCTATGTATGGAAGACCAATGCACTTCATGGGGCCTTGGATCCTTGGTCAGATTGACAAAGTGTTGAGCCATTTACTAGGGTTTGTTCCATTCCCACTGTACTCTGCTCCTCCTAATGCAATGCTGGAAATGGACAAGACTGTGCAAGTCCTAAGAAAATATGTCTAAGTAAATACCCCTCATACATGGAATCTAAGCTGGAAAGCCCTTGTTATGAGTTGTTGTCCCAATGGACATGTTTCTTGAAGCATTTGCATAATTTTTTTTCTATATTTTTCATTTATTAAAGTAGCCATTCATTTTGTCTCCGCCATTTAATAAAGTAGCTATTCTTTGTCATTTATTAAGGTAACTATTCTATCTTTGTTTTGCGAGCACAAAGTACATTTTTCTTTGTGGCCTTCCAAACAAGAAAGTAAGTGTGTTCATTCCTTTCCTCTTATGCTTAAATTACACTATAAATGATTGTAGGCAGCCATCTGTGTCAGATACCATGGTTAGGTAGAAAATATAAAATCTCTACTCAATAATGAAATGTAGTAATTTTTTTATAAGTTTTTTTAAATTGATTCATTCTGTAAAAAGGAGTAACTGGAACTTTGCCATATCTCCTACTTTCATTCTTTTTTTTTGTAAACTTGGCAGTACTTCCTCTATTTATATTACTTTTTCAAAATCTTTAACTTCCATTTGCTCCAGGTGGCTTACCTACCCGAAGGAAACCAGATAGCCACCTGTCTGCATTAAACCCTGTCCAAAATTTAAAGAGGTTTATTGATATCCATCTAGCATCATTGTTTTGACTGTTTATACTACTGTTTCTAGAAAGCAAATTAAACAAGTAAGTGCATTTAATCAAAAAATTTTGAGTTTAAACTGGACCACTGCATCAATCCTCATCTGAGGATATTACTAGGGTTGGCGCCTTGGCACCAGATCCTGGCATCTTGCTCCTCTGCCCGATTCTTCACTTCAGCTCATTTAGAGTCTGTTCGATTCTTCCCAGGGCCAGGTTATTTCTGTAGGTCCATATCTGAATTGTCGTTATCTCCCTGAGTAATTCCGCTATGACTGGGTCGTTTTCCTCGTTTTTCTCCTGTGCCTCTACTCCGTCACCTGCCGCTTGCTCTCAATGCAGGGTCATGGCCCGTGCCACCACATTCTTCATTACCCAGTACTACTGTATGGTTTGCCTGAATAGGGAATGCCTTCCATGAGAATTCCCTGGATCAGGGACCATGCTTTCCCACTCCTCCATGGGGATGTCCCGATGCCTGATACTGTCGTTCAATTCCCTCTCCCAACTCATAATTTTGGCTCTAATGTCCAACAGATTCCCTGCCATGTAAGCGTCAATAATTGTCTTCATATGTTCACTGCCTGGCTTCCTTCCTCTTTTCCTGGTCGGCCCGCTTGTTCCTTCTTCCTTCTTGTTTTCTCTCTTGCCTCTCTTGGGGGCCATGTTGCTCCCTGCCTATCTGCAACTTTCTTCTTCCTGGTGTTCTATGTTCTCCTCACTGTACTGTCCCTAGTATGTTAAGATACCTATCACAAAGCCATTGCATTTATCAGAGTTATAATATTGAATCAAAACTATTTCCCATTTGCCCGTTTTCTTTCCCTTTCCAGGGTTTGTTACCTTCAGGATTTTTGTCAGAATGGGTTTAGAGCCAGTCCTTTTTTTGATAAGGGTTTGGTCTTTGCTTGGGTTTCTTCCCATTTTCCCTCCATGGCAGCAGTTTGCGCATGGCCTTTCCATTTTGGTCATCCTCATGGGTTCCTCCCCAGATGAGGTCAGTTTTTTGTTCCACCTTTCCCAGGATCTCCCTGGCTTGTCAACAGGTTTCCTCCTGGAGCCGGCTCTACATCCCTCCCCCCAAGGTTGCTTGATTTCCTAGTTCACTATAATCCTTGGGTTTTTCCCCCTTGGTTGCTTCCATTTTGCCTACTGGCTCTCTCCCATCAATTCCTACAGGGCTGGCTAGGGTCATGCTCTGTCGGGGATTACTGCGGGCTTCTGTCACTGGATGGCCCTCTCCCTTCCTGGGTACGAGACCCTCCCTCCTAATCTCCCTACCCTGGAAATTCAAATGCACTGTGAGATTGGTTTTAACAGTGTCGCGGGAGGTTCTATTTTCCTTTTTAACAGACTTATGCATGTTCCATCTCAGATATCCTATTTTCCTACTGTAAATAATCTTGAGCCTAGCAAGGATGGGGAGCATAGGAACTACATACCAACTTGCCAGTCTGTTGCCTCTTTCATCCGCCGTCTGATTCTTCGCTCTTTAGCCACCTTCCCTCTCGCCAGCTCTTCTCACCGTCATCTACATGCGTTTTGCTATATTCTGATTTCCGTTAAGTTTTATTCCTCTCTCCCTCTGGTCCCTTGCCTTTACTGCCACCTGTCTGGCATTATTACCTGCACGGATCCCTACACCCTCCTCTCGGGATGCTGCCCCTCTGTCCTTACTGCCATCTCCTCTCATTAATCCACACTTTCTCCTGGCTGCTCTTGCCGTGTACCTATTGTCCTTGTCCTGCCACTTGTTATCATTCTTTTGCCCACCCCCCTACTCACTGCCCTTCCCTCCTCTCTGTCGTTCTCTTTTGTCACCGCCCTCGTACTCTCGAGAGTTGTACCTTCTCTGCCTGCTCCGTCACCTGCCAGATTACCTGTCTACTCACTTCATTCTCCGCATCTGTCCTTTCCCCCACCTGTCCTCTTCCTCCCCCTTCCCGGTCGCGTCTCCCCGGTCTCTCTATATTTCCTATGATGTTCCCTGATTTGGGGTTCCTCTCTCCTCCTTTGTCTTATGCGAGGAGTTGCACTAAGTTTGCCATCTCCTCCATCTGGACTAGCTCTGCCTCGCTTGCATCTAGAGTTCTTCCACCATGCCTGCACCCCCAGTTTGCCAAGTTATCTGCTGGTTCGTTGCCTTTCCTTCTCACATGGGTGGGAAGGATGTAGTCTACCTGTCTTATAACTTTTCTAATCTCCTGCACTAGCCAGGCGATTCTCCAGCTACGACTAATTTTCTCTGCTTGGGTTCCTTACTGTAGCTGTTTGACTATATCAACTACCATTTTCGAGTCTCCTTCAACCTGTAGATTTTGGTATTCCTCCCTTATGGCAATTTCTAGCCCTTTTTTCAGTGCATGGAGCTCTACTTCATTGTTTGTAGCATTACTGCAGTCCATCGCGTAGATTCTGAGAGTCCTTCCCCTGTCGTCTCTGAATACTCCACTAGTCCCTGCATCGCCTGGGTTCCTTTTCGTAGCCCCATCAAAATTCAATTTAATAAACCCCTGTTGAGGATTTATATAGTGATTGGCCACCTCCACCTCGTTTTTTTGGTGTATCATTATTATCTTATGCGTTATACTTGGCTTTAGTTTCAGGCGTTTCATTATTCTTGTTTCTGTTGGGTCAGTTTTCCAATCCTCCTCGTACCACCTCTCTGTAAGAATGGTCTCTCTGATATTCTGTATCATTTGGTTCCATATCTATGTTTTTGCTCTACCTTCCTTCTTGAAAATCAGGTGGTTTCGCTCTTTCCAAATATTCCACAGAACAAATCCTATCAAGAGTCTCCATGCCCTGTTCAAGATCGTGTTCTGGTAAGGTTTTTTTCTCCAGTTCTCTATCGTTGTTTTCATGATGTTTATATCTCTGTCACTAATTTCAAATATTTGCTGATGTTGTTTCCACAGGTTTACGCTAACTTTGCAGGTGTTGGTTAAATTCTCCATGGTCTCTTCCTGTTCTCTGCAGAGGGCACATCTCGATGGGCCTTGCGTTCCTTTTTTCCTCAATTGGTCCCATGTTAGTGCTGTGGCTCAGGATCCAAGTAAAGAATGCTACCTTCGGCCATGTTTTTGTTTTCCATATGCTTTCCCCTTTTTTTGTTTCTGGATGTCTGTTGTATCTTGCTTTTAGATGGTATCTTTCTTCTATTGTCAACATACCTTTGATTCTATGTCCCCATCTTAGAGTGTTTGTCCCATCTTTGATCACTACTTTCCTTGTTGACATTTCCTTTTCATAGATTTCCCATTGGGCTGTTGCTAGCGCTTCTAGCCAATTTTCCTTTTTTTCCACTTTCTCCAATATTCATCTGATTCTAGGCATGAGTAGTTTCGTATTATGTCTCCCTCATTTAGGCTAGTGAATTGGTGGATCTCTTGGAGCTGCGGCTGATTGTTGAGTTTTTCTCTATGTTGCCACGCTTCTTCCCAGAAGTTGGCTTTATCCCCTCCTCTGACTTCCCAGAAGCTATGCTCCCTGATCAGATCCTTATTGGCACTGGCCAAATTCCAGATTGTAGAGCCTTTCTTCTCATTTTGACTTCTTAGCTTTCCTTCTGGAGACCTGGGCATCTCATATTTTCTCTCCCATAGTTTTTTCCACAGGTCTTCCCCTCCCTGTGTCCATCGCCACCACAACTTTGCCCCCATTACCTGGTTCAGGATGTATGGGTCTCTTAGACCTAATCCTCCTTCTTTTAGGGATTTACTTAGCCAACTCCAGGATAGAAGCGCCCATTTTTTTGTCTTACTAGACCCTTGCCATAGGAATTTTTTAAACATATCTACCATTTTCTAGCAGATTGTTTTAGGTGTGGCTTGGCTGGTAAGTTGATATATTGGGATGGATTGGAGCACCGATTTTAGTAGAATGATGTGGCTCGGGATATTCAGCGCCCTGAATGTCTAGTTTTGCATTCTACGTTGAATCTTTCCCATCAGGGTACTCCAATTGGCCACTTTGTTTTTCTTGTCATTTAACAGGATGCCTAAGTACTTAGTAGGGAAATTCCCAATTCTAAATCCCATGGTTCTTGCCAGGAAGGCTTGGGAGGAAGCTTGGGTATTGAAGAAATAAATTTCTGATTTCTCTTTGCTTATCTCTATCCCAAAGGCCCCAGTGAAATCTGTGAGAATTTCCATTATTTTTTTTGAATGTTGTCTATCCATGTAACATAACGTCATCAACAAATTGTTGGTGGGTTAGAGGTAGGACATTTCCCCAAAGTCTTAAGCCCTTCAATTGTTCACTATTAACTTTAGCTTTTATCAGTCTTCCTAGTCCATCCGCTGTGAGGATAAACAGAAATGGGGATATCAGGTCACCCTGCCTGAGCCCTCTGGACGAATTGAAAGCTTCTGTAGGTGACCCGTTTAGTAGTACTAACATAACTAGCATAGTTATCATTGACATTACCCAATTTATCCACCTGTCGTCAAAGTTGTCTGCCTTTAGGATTTTTTGGAGGTATCCCTAATTAAGTCTGTCATAAGCTTTGGCTAAGTCTAAGTTTATCAACGAGTGAATTGCTTCTTGTGCTACCACTATGCCATCTGTTATTTTTCTGCCTTTGACAAACCCCATCTGCTCCTGGGATATCAACTCTGGTAGTATTGGTTTTAGTCGATTCACCATAATTGTAGCTAATATTTTGTATATAACGTTGCAGAGCGCTATAGGTCAGAATCCTTGTGGTTCTTCTGAGTTCTCCGTCTTTGGTATCAGGGCTAGGAATGTAGCATTCAAGGCCAGATGCATTCTTTTGGTGCATCTGGATTCTTCTACTGCATTCACTATGTCTTGGCTCATGAAGTTCCATGTAGCTTGATAAAATTCTGAAGTGAATCCATCAGGCCCAGGTGCTTTATTCTTTGCCATCTTTTTTATTACCTCCTCCACCTCTGCTTTCGTTATGACCCTTAGGAGAGCCAAGTTCTGATCTCTAGTCACTATTTTAGGGATATGTTGACTAATTTTACCAATGTCGTCCTCCCTTCTGATATTGGGTTCTGTCAGGAGCTCTTTAAAATGTTGTACCAGCAGATTCTCCATTTCAACTTTCTGTGTTAGCCTGTTGCCTTGGTGGTCTCTTAGGGAGAATATTCTGTTTTGTTGTCGATGTTGTACCATTGCCTTATGGAAGAATTTCGTGTTTCTTTCTCCTTCTTTTAGCCATTGGATTCTCGATTTTTGTTTCCATAGGATTTCCTCTTGTTTTCTTCTTTCTTCCAGTTTATTTAGCACCAGTCCTTCTTCTTTTGCCAACTCTTCATTTCTTCCTTCATCTATGATTTTCTATTGTATTCGTTTCATCTTTATCTGGAGTGTTTCTTGTTCCTTTTGAATGTTTCCAAATTCTTCTCTGTTCCACTTCTTTATCCTTCCTTTTAAGTCTTTTAATCTGAGTTGGAGGGTGTGCATTTTGTTTCTTCCTTCCATCCCAGTCTCAGTCTCCTTCCACCAATTCTTCATTTTATCTATGAAGGTGGGTTCTCTTAACCAAAATGCCTCAAACCTAAAGGGTCTATTATGGTTCTGCTGATTCATAGCTATTTCTAATTTAATGGGCCAGTGATCCGACCCTAAACACGGGAGGATTGTTGCTTCATAGAAGATATCTTTTCCAATGAAGTGTTCTATTGCTAAGAATTTGTCTAACCTGGATGCTATTTGTTTGCTCCCTCCTCTTTGATTGTTCCACATATATTTTCCATTTATGGTTGGGATATCTACCATTTTCAATTCTGCTTGAAGATCCCTGAACCTCTCCATCTCTAGCTCTTCTCTTTGCAGTCCGCCTTTCTTCTCATCTTTTGATGTTGTCATGTTAAATTCTCCTGCTATCATCCACAGTTTCTCCTCATGAAGGTTTCCAAGCTGCTGAAGTTGGAGGAGAAAGCTTCCTCTTTCCGTTGGTGTATGAGGGTCGTATACTGCCGAAACTAGAAACCATTCTCTGTTTCCGATTAACCAGAACTTCCCCGTGAGTATTCTTTTCAGAAGATATCATGAATACGGAAATCTGTTTAAGGAACTTCCCCATGAGTATTCTTATGCCTCCCGCACTACCTTTCGCATCTATGGTCATGCATTCATATTTCGGTTTTACTTTGTTTAGGATTTCTGTGATTTTCCTTCCTGAGATTTTTGTTTCCTATAACAACATTAGTTGGGGTTTTTCTTTTCTTAGCCTTTCTAGGATGTAATTATCATTGGGGTGTTTGCATTGTCTTGTGGAATACCGCCAATAGTGGTACTACTCTCCCGGTGTTCACTAACATTTCTCCCATGATCTGTATCGATTCCTATAGATTTCTTCGACCTCTTTTCTTCCCGCCTTTTGCTTTGCTTTGATGGTCTTGAGTATTATCCTGTTGAAGGCCTAGTTGTTCTACCATTTCCATTTTTCCCTGTCCCTGTTTCGCTTGGTACTATTGAAAAGTTTCTCTATATAATCTTTTTTGCTCTTCTGGAATGAATATTTCGTCCAGGTGTCTCCACTCATTTAGTAGTTTCCACAATACTTCTTCTTCTGAGCTTAGTTCTTCTCCTCTGCTTGTGTCAATTTCCATTATTGTGTTGTCCATCTTCTCCCTCGCTTCCTTTTCCTCCTTCTCTGTTAGTTCGCTTTATGCCTTCCTCTTGGTTTGTGATTTGCCTTGGCTTGTGCTTCTTTCCTTTCCTTTTTCTCCCTGATATTCCATTGTTTGGGTCTCTGAATATGGTTTTTCTCTGTTGTTTGTTCCTGTGCTCCTCTTCTTCTGTATTGAGTGGGCATTCCTTAAACAGATTTTTGTACTCATGATATCTTCTGCATCTGAATGGAATATGTTCGTAGCCAAGGGTTTGCTACCATACCTCCTCGTGATACTCTAGCTCGACTGTGTCTGGAATAGGGCCAGTTATATTCATGTAAACACAAATTCTAGCATATGAGGTGTATCTTCCTTTTTTTGTAGTTTTTGTTATTTTCACAAAATTGCCTATTGTGTTTCATATTCCCTCTAGGATCTCTAGATCCCATAAGTCCATTAGTATCCTGAATAACCTAACCCATACCAGGGCTGCCAAGAATTTTTCCTTATCGGGGTTATAACATTCTTCCCAGTATCTCATGAACAGTCCAACATTATAATGAAAGTAAGGACCATTTTCAAACACTTTTTCTTTATCTTGCAAGTTCGAGAAGATTACCGTGAAGAAGCCTCTTGCTCCCAACTTTAGCTCGATGTGGCCTCGGGGTTGCCATTTTTGCTGGATCCATCTGGTGAGGTCCTTTTCCGTCGACCATACTCCGATGAACTTGCAAATGAGCGCATGGTCTTTCATGTAGCTTCTGTATCGCTCCAATTTGTTCATCGGGATTATAAATCTTGGTTTCTCCATCACACATGGTAAACACTTGCCTCTGCTGCCTGCCTGCCATCGTGCTCCAAGGACAGGTCCTGGTTTTCTTGTTTCTTCCGCCTGGTTGCTGGTGTTCTGGCCTTCTCTTGTCGCCGCGTCTCGATAGGAGGGGATCTCTCCCCTCCTCTCCTCCTCTATCATTTCTTCTGGTTCTTGGTTTCTGTGTCTATCGCTTGCTGCAGTCTGTGGTTTTTCCTCGCGCCGCCTAACTCATGGCCACCTGACCATTAGGGTCGCAGAGTGTTTTTTTCAAAAAAATCCTATCCTCCTCAGATAAACATATGATTAATCCCTACTTTCATTGTTGTAATGTCAATGCTAAGGCATTTTATTTCTGTCATGACAGCATGAGAGGGGATGTAAGAATCTGCTTCAGGAGTATACACAAAAGAGTGATTTACCACTCCCTATCTATCATTGCAAAAATTTCAAAAAATTACATTTGCCAACTTACATAAGTTTTGTTGAAGTCTTTGGGATTCAATACAAAGGGGGTGCTGCAAGAACTAAAAAGGAAGCAGAAACGAAGGTTACCCAAGTAGCATTACGGGCATTTGAAGCACAAGCTTGTGGGTTGCTACATATTCTGTTATGTGAATTGTTCTTTCTTTCATGCTGCTTTGATGATAATGTTGTTAGTTTCTTATTGGGATACTTATTTATGACATGCATATTATAGATGTTTCTGTCTCAAGCTACTATCCCAAACATTTCTCCCTCTCAGGATGTTGGTTTTATTGTTTTGACTTCTCTGGTTGAAGCCTCTCTAAGAAAAAGGGACATAATACAATCAACCTCTGAAGAGAAGGAGACTGCTAAAACAAAACAAAATTTTACATCTAGTAATTCTATGCAAGTTGAAAATGGTCAGGGGAATGTCAGTAAGTTTGTTCCCTTCAGCATGGCATTGCACCCCCATAAGATGGCATTGATGTTGCAGCCTGACATGTCGTACAAGGTGAAACTTTCCTTCCACATTCCCTCACTCCTCTTATCGACGTTCCTTTGCACCTCTTGGTGCAATTGCTAGTTTTATAAAAGTGAGTCACTTCATAAAATAATTTATTTGTGAAAATGAACTTATAAGCAAAGCTAGCAAGAGAATAATGTCACATGGTTGTTTGTTACTGTTGGTGCTTGACTCTGGCTATCCTTGTAGGTTTCGCCTTGTTTTTCCCTCGACATATGACTCATTTTGTATTCCTATGGTCAAAATCGCATACTTGAATCTTCATGACAAAACAATTATATTTATCTTGCATTAATATTATCACTATAATAGTCATTATAACTTATAAAAATTATTATATATTAAATAAAAAAACTAAAACCTTAATCTTAAATTAATAATTATCAAAAACTTTATAATTATAAGATATAATTATCATTATAATAATTTTAAAAAATCAATTATAATCCAAATACAAAATTTTAATTATTAAAATAATTATAAAATAAGAAAATTAAAATATAAACCATAAATAATAAATAATAAAAATTTCAAATTAAAATTAAAATTAAATAAATTTAATTTAAAATATAAAATATAAATAAATAAATAAAATAAAACAAATTTTTAACATATATAAATAAAATAAAACAAAACAAATAAAAATAAAATAATATTAAACATAAACTTGACTAAGTAACCCACTTCCCTTACCATCCGAAATGGCCAAACGTGAGTGTATTACTTAACATAAGGTATGAACACTTCATGTCCCATTAAAATATTAATAAAAATATGAGCGTGTGTGCATCACTTAAAATATTGGTGACCTATTAATATTAAAAAAGTTTAACATTCTTGCCGCATCGCACTCCTTGATGAGGGTGTAACTAGGATAGAGCAGGTCTGTTCTTGCCAGTCAATTAACATGATGATTTTGATGATGATTTTGATAAGGTACTCTGCCACTCTGTACATGCACAAGGCACATAGAACAGTGGCCTTTCGCATGCCTTTACTTAATGACATTCAAGAAGGTGGTAACAATATTTTTGAGGGAAAGTTTTGAGTTTTCATGTTGATAAGTTTGGTAATTTTTCTGTTCGTAATCCTTGTTTGAATCCACCTTGGTTTGAGCAACTCCGTGGCTTGGGGGAGGTGTCCTTTGCGGTCCTTCATTGGGTGTCGGCTCATCCATAGTCACTTCAAACCACCGTAAACGAGTATGTTTTCGGTCCTAATCTTTGTCTCTCTGCGACCATGGCTAATTCCCTAGTTTTGATGGTCTTTGAGAAGAATGGAAATATTTTACATTGGATGGTTTGGAAGGTGTTCCACTGGAAATCTCATCTGGAAATTGCAGTATGGTATGAGGGTTTCTTTGTTTGCTTTACTCTTGTGTCTATTTATTTTGGAATTCTCCTGTCGCGTATGGGCATTTGGTGGGCAGGGCCTTTGTCTTGTTCTTGACCACCCTCTTGGCCTTGCCCATGGCGTCGTGGAGTTGGTTTCCTTTTGAATGTTGGTAGAGTAGGTTCTGAGGCTTATGGTTTTCGATATGAGAGTGACTCGGCTCATTCTTATGGCCTCAATTGCGCTAGACAAAGAGGGACCTTTGTTTCCTGGTTCGGGAATTCTTTATATTTTTGGGTGGAAGTCTGCATCAGAGGGAAGCATTGGGTTATGAACAAGATGAGACTCTCACATATGGTTAATGTGGCAGGTCCCCTGGTCAAGCATGACCCATCCTCGGGTTGGCTAACAGGGTCCAAGTCTTCAATCATCATTTATTTCTGCAACCTTCGAACCATGGCCCGTGCCGTTGTTGGGAAGGGCAAGGCCACCCGGGGCTCTCGCGACGGAGGCAAGAAATCTCGAGGCGCGCCTGAGTCTCGTCTCCTTAATGAATCTGAGGGTAAACCTTGTGGCCACAAATTTGTCTCCCGTATAATCAACGAAGTTGCCTCTATGTACCATGAGGGCAGCTCTGCCCAAGTTCGCCAACTGATAGAAGCATGGGAAGTCGAGCTTAACCAACAAGTTGGCCTTATGGATAACGATATGGAAGATTGGCAATCATTAGTGCCTGACCCTGGACACTCTTAGGGAAGAACCTCTTAGTATAAGAAAACTCTCCATCTATATTGGATGATGAAGAATCTCTTGGTGAAAGCTTTGGCACATCTCCCTTCTGGTTCGACCTCGTCTTCTCAAAGGTTCCCAGATTATAGCAAGGATCTCCAACATATCCAATTTCAGCTCCAAAGGCAGAATGGTCGCCTCAGTCGCATTGAACAACATATCTCATGTATCCCGCACTCTGAGCTTCAAGGCTCAAGTGTGAAGGATCTTGCTCTTGTTGATTAAGTTGATGAATAGTTGGATGTTTCCTGTTTAGTTTTTTGTATGCAACGGTCCCAAATTTTACATGCTTATGCTTATAGTTATCTAGAATCTAAGAAGTTTAAGGACATACAGACTTATTTAGCTTGGATTGACAGACTCATAACATTTTTTTTTGATGGCTTATCATGTTGTTAGGTGGTCAACATACTCGGTTTCCCTCTGGGCAGGTTGAGGCCACCTAACCACTCAGTTTTTAGATGCAACCTGCATGTTTTTGAAAGATAATGAAAAGAAAGTTCATACCAAGCTTACAAAAAAAAGGTTTAACATTCTACATTCCATGCTTATGATCATATGAAACTTCCACTCATCGAGCAACAAAATTAATTGACTATTAAGTTTACATATGAAACACATAAAACCTATCTGATTTGAAACCTTTTGACGACTAAAATCATTTTGGGTCTAACATGCCAATTGTCTTCTTTCTCCTCCAATCATCCCACAAATAAGTTTAAACGTTTTTCTTTATATATATATATATATATATATATCTAAACACATTTTAGGGGGAGGCAGGATCACGAGGGGTTATCTTTCGCCCCAACGGAAAAAATGAAAAAAAGTTCGCGTGGGATTGGGTTTCGCCTCAAACAACCGGGGGAAAGAACTAGGACTTTGGCAAGGAATCCTCCAATTAAGTGTTTTTGGAGACTCCCTCATTAGAATAGAAAAATGCTACAAAATGAAGCCTTGCAAGGATCTTGATATAAGGCCAACCTTACAAAGAATCCAACTGCTTATGGAAAAATTTGAATACTTGGAGTTCTTCCATATCAAGTGAAAAAATAACATGTTAGTGGATGCTCAATCCAACATCGGAGTTAACTTGAAGCAAGGAGACTTGATGGAGGCTAATGACAAAATAATTAAATGTCACATTCCATGATTACAAATAATACAAGAACCTCGAAATGGTTGAAGGTCATTAAGGAGGATTTAATGACTAATAGGATGCATAATTATGGCAGTCAAAACAAGGAACAATTGCTCTATGGTGATCGTTCTTGTAGAACGATGAGCCCTTCAATCAACAGGTGGATAAATGCGAGGAATAATGTTAAGCATGCAGACAGGTGGGATGGCGTCAACCTGGATTTAAGGTAGGCTAGTAGAGTAAGATTTGTTAGTACCGTGACCGAGGAAGGACAACCCAACTCGATCGTGTGTGTTTACGGTTTAGCCCAAGTAATAATGAATTCTCAATTGTGCACATGGCAACAAAATGAGAATGGCATTAAATTTGAAGGCAATCCTCCTGTCATCATTATGGAGTTAAGCCTAGCTATAAGAGGATGGATGTGCAGGCTCCATGCGCAGTGGCTCTCCATTCGATCCCTCCAAGTTGAAAAAATGGCTTCTTAGGCAATGATGTTGGTGGCTCCCCAGATGAGATAGATTGAGCTTTTAAGCAAGAAATTAAGGAGATGAGTTCTAGGATACACAGGTAGATCATCTCTGAGGCTCACTCACATTTCACCCCAGTATCGAGCCAGATATAAGGCTTGAAAAAATATGTAGAAAACGTGCAAACAATGGTGGAGGTTATAATAACGAAGATAGAAAACCTCGATTATAAAGTAGACAACTTCGAGGTCAAAATGGGGACTGCATTTATTAATGTGTTAAAGGAGGTGTTTGGCCTTAGTGACAATGGTGAACAGGACATGGAGTTTAGTGATGGAGGGGTTCTCCCACCGGTGTTTATAGACCAACAAGAAATGCAACAGGCGCAAGAGCAGCAAGTGCCAACAAAACCATCCCAGCAGGAAGAAGCGGACAAGGCAAACATGGAAGAATTCAGCGAGAACAAAGAGGAGGGAACTGAGTAGTCATTTTCATAGCAATAGTTAGATTATGTTATGTAGGTATGTTAGTATTAATAGGGTATTTTGGAGAATTTATAAGAAGAATGATGTAGTCAATCTGGAAAATACATTTTTGCATATCCAAAGACACTGGTCAAAGCAATTTTGGAGGAATGTGGAAATTATGTTGCTTTTGAATGTAATGGCACTAGCCAGATTCCAATTTGATTAATAGATTTTTTACTGTTCATATAAATATATATATACATATATACATATATACATATATACATATATACATATACTAAAATTTTATATTTATATTATATCATTATTAATACTTACTTTATATATGATATTTAAAAAACTCATTTGATATAAAAATATAAATATTAAAGGTATAGTTAAATTTTTATTTTTAAGGCTTATAACACAAACACATATATATAGGATTTTATTTCATTTAAATTTTGTATTTTTACTTCTAATGAATGAATGGAGAAATTCTGCATGCAGAAATTTTTTTTTTGACGAGATAGAGCATTGAAGGAAATTGATCAATGATTTGAAAAAAAAAAGAAATTGTTTCCAACACATTAGAAAATTTAATTTATTTCTTCCATCAAATCTAAATTAGTTTTACATAATTAAAAATTTAATTGATCAATGGTTGTATTAGATTTGAAAGAAATGCAAAAATTCAATGTTTAAAAAGACAAACAATTTTAAATTTAATGCACATTTAAATACTCTGTTTTTATGCACCATTAAAACATTTTGGAAAATAAATTCGCATTAAATATATTTTATAACCTAATGTTTTCATATAGCTATAAATATTTTACCCAAGCTTAAAAAAAAATAAAAAAATTTATAAAAGTACTTGAAATAATTTTATGGGGAGAAAATTACACATGGTAAGTTTTATTTATTTTATTATTATGTTTTTATATTTAAATTAATCTTTGTTTTTCCTTTTGCTTTTTATATAGGGAAAATAAATAAATAAAGATTTAACGTGAACAATTTGGGTGAAATCAGATAAATTCAAGTATTATGGATAAAGTTAACACTAAGGAGGAAAGAGTTACAAAACTATTTCTATAAATTATTTTTTATTTTTATTTTAATTACGTGAGCAATTATTCTTTTGTTATTGAATATTTTTGTGTATAAACTCTCATTACAAATTTGAGAGGGTCATGATAATTAGTAGCAAGGCTTTTCGGAGAAAATGATTCATGCTTTGGAGAACTCTGACTATACATATTGTATAGATTGTATTCATGGAAATTTATAATGTAAAGTTTGCAATTTTTAATAAATAATTAATTTTCATTTTCTTTTTTCACGTTTTGTTCTTTTTATTTAAAATTTTTGAATCTAACTTAGTAATTTATGATTTTGACTTGATAAGTTTAAATCTTACTTAGTCGTTACTTTATTTGTTTACTCTTCACAATATGCATACTACCTCGAGCGATCAAATTGAGAGATTTCTTTAGTATATTGTAAATTAAATATTATGATGCATGACATTAAATATTTGCTTACAATAATTCATAAGAAAATTACATTAATCGGAAAATTCACTTTGTGCAATATTTGTGATTTAGCTTGATTATAGTAAATATTGCACTCATAAATTTATTAGATCTTTATAAATATGTGTTATTTAAAAAAATCATATTTAAATTATATGTTACAAGTTGGGGTCATGATCATACATGCTATCCATGTCTTATATGCGTATTTAATTTAAATATTTTTCAAACTAGTTTCTCTTTATTTTATATTTTATATTTTTTATATTTTCTTTATTTTATTTTGTTCATTTTCTTTTCTTTATATAATTTACCGTGGTTTATCCCTATGCCTTGATAATCGCTAACAAGTTGATAATAGGCGTGAACTTCATTACTCTGTTATAATTTTTATTGATTTCACTTATTTGCCAATATATATTATTGGTAGAGTAAATGTGTTGGTTATTTATTTTATGTATTATTTATAAAGTAATTTAATACATGATATTAGTTACTTTATATTTGCAGTTAAATAAATAACATTATAACCAAGATATATAGATATTTTAGTTTATTTCTTTTTTCTATTTTTCTTGTATGCATTTTTCTTTATTGTGGGTTTGAATTATTTATTTTAATTGTGCACTTTAATTATTTATTTTAACCATGAATCTTATATTTGCACACATTTTCATTTCCCCAAAGCTAGACTATTAAACTTTTAATATTTTTTCACTCTTTCATATCAATAACTTGGCCTTATTTATTTGCTTACATGGAATATTTATTTAATTAATATTATTACCAGGGAATAACCCTTGTGGTGAAAGGGAGGTCAACCCTTGTCACCTAAAGCGAGAGGATTTATGATTCTCAGTGAATGTCTTCTTTGGTTGTTCTTAGTTACTGGGACAATCCGAGAACCAACACTTACCATTAAGGCCCTTTTTTAAAAGGGCATAATTTTCACATTCGAAATCCATTTTCAATGTCATTTTCTTAACAACTTACTTTTTAGAGAGCTTTCGATCCAAATAGTTAATTTCAACCTTTGAAACCATATTATTTGCATATTTTAATATGGCCACTCCAAGTAAACTTTTGCTTAATGGTACCAACTAATTATGGAAATCCCATATGGAGGATGTACTAAAATGTAAATGATAGTATGAGATTACCTTGGGGAAAAAAACCACTAATGCTAATAAGAGAGTCAAATGGGATAATATGAATGACAAAGCATTTGGATTAATTGAAATGTACATTTCTCCTTATTTGTGATTTCACATTTAAGGAATCGATGACTTAAATGAAGTTTGTAAAAAATTGGAAAGGATATTTGAACAACCCAAAGTGATAAGATCTCATCAACTTGAAAAATCAGATCATGTCCTTAAATTTTAATAATTTATCTTCCATTGAAGAGTATTTATCTAAGTTCAAAACACTTAGACATTTACTTAAAGACTACAAGTCGAACTAAATGTTGAGCATATCATAATTATTATTCTTTCCCAACTTATTATACATATTATGTTTTGTATATAAATTTTATGCCACTAGAGAAACTCTAGCGTTTGCATATAAAAAACCTTATGTTGAATCTTTTGGTGACTCTCTAATAAGAGAGCAAGCAAGATATGTTCTTGCATATTGGAGCAATCAACAATGCAAGTACATCTAACAAGGCCCTAGTGACCCAACAAAAAGAGAAAACCAAGCATCCAAAAAAGCAAGATCCTCACAATAACAAGAAAAACAAGGGTTCCAAACCCTATCAAACAAACTTCTACTCCCAATGGTGACAAAGGACCAAAATCAAAGAGTAAGAACACTGATAGACATTGCAATTACTGTGGGAAAGATGATCATCTAGAGTCTAAATGTTTTAAAAAGATGGAAGCCTTGGAAGTAAGAATGAATAAGCAAAACAACAATCTTGAGTATTCTTCTAACACTTCTTATCATGGACATGTACACTCTGTTCCTAGTTTCTCCTTAAATGCAACTTCAACTTCTTCTTATGATCAATGGTTTATTGATTTTAGAGCATCTTATCATATGGCTAAGAATAAAGCCATTTTTTCCACTCTTGATGGTTGTAAAACCAAACAAATATTTGTTGGTAATAATAGATCTCTTAGTGTTGTAGGGCCTAGAAGAATTCAAGTGGATAATGCTCATTTCAATGATGTATTATGTGTTCCAAGCCTTTCCTGCAACGTGCTATCAGTTTATCAGATCACTCATTCAGGTGAAGGTAAAGTAGTAGAATTTTCACCTCAAAAAGTTGTAATTAAGGACTTAAAAGATCCTAAACATGTCCTTCCCACTAGAATAGTTGATGATATTGTCAGGTTGTACAAGTTTGACAACTTTAGGTCATCATTTTTTCCCTTAGTTTTTATTGCTCACAATGATGACTTATGCAAACTTTGGCATGAGTGATTTTGTCATTTAAACTATCACTCGTTACAACAACTATGTAATCAAAAGATGGTGATTGGTATTCCTCTTTTTTTCTTGTAGAGATGTTTTTTGTGCCAATTGTGTTCTTGGCAAACATCATCGACATATTTTTGACAAGTGTGCCTCTTGGCATGCCTCAACCCCTTTGCAATTCATAGTGATTTATGTGGTACACTTTCTTCTCCTCCCTTCTCTAAGTTCAAGTATTTCTTAATGACTTCTTCGAATGCACTTGGATTCATTTTTTAAAACATAAGAGTGAAGTTTTTGAATTGTTCATGGCCAACAAAGCCTTTTTAGAGAGATCATTTATACATCAACTACAAAGATTAAGAACATATAATGGAGGTGAATATGTCAACATTTTCACGACTTATAAGCCCCAAAGGATAGCTCAGTTGGTTAAGTTCTTGTTGCTAAGTACATCGCCTATCAGGAGGTCATAGAGTAAAATATCCTCGATGCCCTTGGGGTTAGGCCTTACTAGTTTGGTCAACGGGTAGATCCCTTCGGGTTGATCTACTTGGATTTTCCCATGGATGTAGCGACCACTTAATGTCCGTGAACCACCCTTAAAAAAAACATTTTCACAACTTATTGCACAACATAGGGCATTCAAATGTAACATATTGTTACATATACACCATGACAAAATGGTATTGTTGAAATAAATAATTGTACATTAAAGGAAATTGTTGATTGTATGATTTAATGTAAAGGATTAAGTCTTAATTATTGGGTGGAAGCAATCATTTGTCATTATAAGCTCAATGATCGATTGATAACTCTTTTTTCTAACATTTTTTCTTTTACATTAATGAAATTGCCTCAAGTGGCCATGTTGGTTGGGACTATGGATTGTCTCCCTATTAGAGGGTGTTAACCACATAAAATACTAACATTATTATCTTTGATTTGATTGTGTGAATCGTCATTGATGATGTTTGTCATGTATGGAATACCATGTTTTCCTGAAAATGGGAACTAGGGCTTTCCCTAATTTGTGTTGGCCATATTCCCCATTGTCAAGTTCAATTCAAACCTTTCCTAATACCTCCATGTCATTATCAACCTATCCCCTATCCATTAGTATACCCTTAACCGTAAATTTGGACAAAACTATCTAGTGAGCAAGCTCTTCTCGTAGACCAAATTTTAAATAAGTTTAGGAATTATCGAGAATTTTTATATGTTGCATGCATTTTTCTAAAGCATCATTTTGGTCTCTTGATGCTTGAGCCAAAGAGCCCTCCTTCTAGCATTCCACCTCCTTATTACTAGATTAATCTACTTCATTATGCTCCTTCTCCTCCAAGTTTATTGTTGTATCCATTACCAATTTCTTCCCAACTTCATCTTTCTTCATAATCATTCTATTAGATACTCATTTTATATATTAGGGGTATCTAAACGTCCCTTTTCCCTTCCATACTTGTTTCCTTGGCGACTTGGGGCAATCCTTCTAAATGTGGCCACTTATATAACCATTCATATACTTAAAACTTTTGTACTCCACATTTTCATCGATACCCTGGATAGTTTCGTAGAGACCTCTTGTGAATTCAGTGACTCTCTTCTAGTATTAAAGCTAGTATTCCATCCACACAAATTAAGGAAAATGTATCCCCAAGACCACTTCTAAGAGAACACCTTTTTAGATCTTATGTTGATATGGACTCGAATGCTAGTCATCCCTCAACAAGGATATGAAATTTGGGATTGTAACTTGACAATCCTCTCTAATTCAACTCCAACTATCCCTCATAGATCCCTCCACCACTTGTTTCCTCACAAGTTTTATTGCTAATGGTTTCTCCATAAGATTCATAACGTCCCCCATACCTACATATTCTCCAAAAATTAAATTCACCTTCTTTGGACTTACTTGATTTAACACACCTCTTTCTCCATTTGAATTTGTGACCTAGAGTATGCTCCTGCTCCTACCCTTCAAACCGTACAACTCCTATATGTTCTTTAATAAAAGGATTACCTAGACTTCTACCAGGACTTAAGGTTATTTTCGAAAATTTCCTATCTACATAGTAATGGAATTCCCTTCAATGGATTGAATGACCTCCTTTCATCAAGCTCTTTTCCACTTAGAGTCCTTTGATAACATATCCATTGGGAACTTTTGAAATTTGCTAGTGGTCCCTTCTAAATGCAAGTTAAACCTTTTCATCCAAGAGATTCACCTTCATTGGACTTGATTCATCCATGAGATTCACCTTCATTGGACTTTATTTAACACACCTCTTTCTCCATTTGAATTTGTGACCCAAAGTATGCTCCTCCTCCTATCCTTCAAACCATACAACTTCTGTCAGTTCTTCAATAAAAAGATTACCTAGACCTCTACTAGGACTTAAGCTATTTTCAAAAATTTCCTTTCTACGTAGTAATGGCATTTCCTTTAATGGATTAAATGACCTCCTTTTTTCAAGCTACTTTCCACATAGAGTCCTTTAATAACCTATCTATTGGGGACATATGAAATTTGCTAGTGGTCCCTTCTAAATGCAAGTTAGACTTTTTCATCCAAAACATCATAAAGACCTTGTACCATTGGTCCTATCCAAAAAAAATTCACTACTTCATGATTCCACTAGTGCAATCTCCCTTTCGATTTTCTTTGATCTCATCACTATAAGTTGTTCTTCATTTATAGATTTTGACCAACTCACCCCAAATATTTTAGATGGATTTCAAGATGAAGTCCCCTGCTTCTTATAAAAAATCAATTAATTTCTTCTTCATTATGTCCTAAGTTCTACTATCCCAAAATGGTTGAAATTTTTTATTTATATTAATTTGTAAACTCTAATTACACCAATATGTGTTTCTCTGTGGGGTTTGGATGAGCAGAGACTGTTCACCCCAACCAGTTGCATGTGTTTATTTTCGTCCTCCTTCTTCCCATTACGAATTTCCACATGGTTGTCTCTTATTGCTTGTTCTGGCATTTCAATCCCTATTCCTATTCTCTTGTCGGACGACCCTGCATCACGTGCATGTTAGAAGGTTTTGATAACCTCCTCTTCTCTTGTTGGAAGGACGACTTAAAGCTTCACGATGTTTGAAGGTTCAAAGGTAGGCGATGCTCCACAAATTCAACTTCTTTGTTCAATTGTCTCTTCGTATTATTTGACTTTCACTACCAACAAGTGCTAAGCTAAGGTCGAACTTGACACTATGTTTCTATGTAATAGCCTTTTTTACCTTTATTGCGAAATGTGTTTCAATTGTACTCCCTCATGCCATGAAAAACAAGTAAATTCTTATTCCCTACTACTTAGTTTTGATAAGGGTTTTTTTCTTAGGTTCACTTGGTGTATTTTTTGGTAGCAGAGAAAGTTTATTTCCTTTTTCTTAATTTGCTTTGTTTACGAATTATCTACATGTTTTGTAGGTCTAGAAAATTGGTTCAACAGACTCCCAATTTTTGTCTTATGAAGGTGGCTAAGGTGGTTATTTCCCTTCCACTTCACTTATATCCTTTCCCTTGATACTTGACAAGGTGATCCATTCTCCGTGGGTAGAATAACACCCAATGTTGGGTTTGGATTATGGTTGTGGCCATCCTCTTTTCTAGATTAAACTTGACGATGAATACATAATCTCCCTTCTTGGTGGTAAGACTAGTTACAATCTGTTTAAGAACTTCGTTACCATCGAGGTTTTTAACATAAGGGTTTTTATAGTTATTGTGTCTTTCTACCCCTTGTCCATAATTCTTTTTTTGTGTCTTTGGTGGTAAGGTTTTTTGACTTCCTTCAAGTTTTGTTGTTCCAGCCTTTACCCATGCTATAAATTTTTTTTTCCCACTTTGATTCCTTTTGTAGTTAACGGGTTTTTACACCCCACTTATTTATTGGAGGGGTTTTCCCGCTACATATTATTTCTACAGGGGTTTGTAAAGGTTTTTTGGGGTGATGACCTTTATACAACCAACTCGAACTCTATTTGAGCGACTTCTTCTCTTCTCATGTAAGACCCTTGCCCCTTTTGGTTATAATTTCAGTTGTTTTCTTCATCGGTCTTACCTAACCAAGCTCTTTATGTTTTTGGAAACTTGTCATCTCCTTCAATTCCTGGAGTTATAATACTAACTGGAATACTTTTGTCCCCAGGTTTGTGAGCCACAAAGCTCTTTCTGGGTAGAATTTTTAATTTATATTCTTTGATTCGATTTCAGGGTTTTCTTGTAAAATTTAGTTGAAACCATCTAAAAAAGGACTCTCATCTCTTGTTATTTTAGGTTAATTTCTTGGAATTTTTACATTGGACTTACTGTATGTAAACCTACCTCGCAGGTACATAAATGGCTAGGAAACTCTTCATCTTCTCTCTTTGGTGCAGGGTTCACCAGAACCGGAATGGTGACCGGGTTAAGACCATCTTAATTGTTTTGTCTACCACTATGTTTGGTCATAAGATTCAACCTCAAATATTATAACAATTTTTATTATGATTTTTTTTTATTCCACTCAGTTCTGCCTTCAATACCTTCACCACCTCAACCTTTTTAGCAATGAGATCAATGGAATGATTCCCTATGAGCTCTTCCAGGAAAAAACATGCAAAAGCTCAGTTTAGCCATCAATTCAATCTCTAACACCCTGCATTCAAGCATAAAGTAGCTAAAAGCTTTATAATACCTTGACCTTCCCATCAATTACCTCATAGGAACCATCCTAAAGAACATCCCAACATTGATAGAACTATGAGCTGTCATTTTGAAAAATAACTATTTTTCAGGACCTATTCCGAAAGGATTAAGATCACATGTAAAATCTCTCGAACTATTTGATTTGTCTTAAAATCTGCCTAATGAATCTATCCCTCTCGACCTTGGCAACTTATCAAGTCTATATT
This sequence comes from Pinus tabuliformis, assembly GCA_031772625.1. Taxonomy (NCBI): domain Eukaryota; kingdom Viridiplantae; phylum Streptophyta; class Pinopsida; order Pinales; family Pinaceae; genus Pinus; species Pinus tabuliformis. The sequence goes on along the minus strand of CM062820.1, from coordinate 79,253,261 downwards.
ACTCTCTCAACTTGACTGGAAACAACATTTCTTGTACCATAACTACAACTTTAGGGCATATTCCAATGAATACAAGTATAGACCTTTCCAACAACAATTTGACTAGACCCATTCCATAGTTTGGAGCTCTTTTTTCATCAGAAAAATGATGTTTTTTTGGTAATTAAGGTCTTTGTGGTCACCTACTAACAAATTTATGTTCAATTCCTTCAACACTCTCATATCCTCAAAAATTCAACTCACCTTAGTAATTGTAGCCATGCATGTTATCAACCAAAGCAAGGGTTTAAGCAAAGGTACCATAGTTGCCATTGTAGTTGGTGATTTTGCCAGAGTAAGCCTCCTTTATGCAGTTTTTATGTAGCATTACTAGGGAACGATAAGAAAGAATGAGTTAGAGGATAGGCCCAATTTCAGGAATACTCAACTAGACGACAATGGAGAATGTTCTTCAAGTTTGTGTAGGGTTGGGTGGCTCTGGCTTAAAAAAAGTTGATGAGAGCTCAGATGGAAGTGTCTTGGATAATGAAGATCAACAACAAGGAACATTTGTGACATTAAATGGAGATCTTGACTTGGAATTAGATAAGCTACTCAAAGGCTTTGCATATATATTGGGTGCCAATGGTTATACTATATTTTATAAGGCAATTCTAGAAGATGGGTTGACTTTTGTAGTAAGGTGACTTGGTGATGGTAGTTTGTAAAGGTACAAGGATTTTGACGCAGAAGATAAAGCAATCGGTAGAGATAAATATCCCAACATTGTTCGCCTCTGAGCTTTCTATTGGGGTATAGAGGAAAAATTGTTGGTTTATCACTTCCTTCCAAATGGAAGCTTGGAAAATGCCTATTATGGTGGGTTCTCCTGTTCTCTTTATTTATTTATTTATTTATTTCGTGTATGTCTGCAGGAGATCTTCAATTCATTTCTACAAGGTTTTTTTGACAAATATTGTCTTTCATTTTCCTGCACATTAGTAGTTCCTTATGGATTCCACTCTCATCCCCTCTTCCCTTATCTAGTCACTACCAGTAACTACAAAATATTCAATGAGATTTGATCTAAAGACCTCTTTGAACATTTGCAGAAAAACATCTTCCAACCAAGCTAACACTTGGAGCTATCTCTGCAAGGTTTATGTCAACTAACCTCGGTGGGATTTTATTATTATTCCAAATAGGTTGTAGGCTTATACACAAGTATCCCATGGGCTCTGTAATTGCTCAAGTCCCTAAAATTGAAGGCATCACCAGTGATGTTGATTTCTCCTTGCCTCTTAGAATGACCCTGTATGAAACTGTAGAATTTGAATAATCCTTTATATTTTTTCTGAAGGATACAAACACGGGAATGAGAAAATGAAGGAAACTGAAAGTTGTAGGTTTTTTATGGCTAGTGCATCATATATGTGAACTAAGATTGTTACATCAAGGAACTAAAGAGAGATTATACAAGATCACCATCTCTGCACAAGCAATTAGAGCTAGAATACAAAGTTTCATTCCAACATCAAGAATCATATCTTTCAAAGTGAAAATGAGAAGTTTAGGAATAGGAATCAACTTTCTGTGATCTACCAAATTTTTTGGGATTCTTCATCTTTGCTGCTCCATAAAATAATTTATTAAAAGAAACGATATCAATGATTCTTGTTCAGATTTTGGAATTTGTAGAGTCTATCTTGGTTTCTCTTCTTTAGAATATATTCTAAGACCTTTCTTTTATTTCCAGGTTATGTGTAGTTTATTTCATTTCCCCTTTATCTTTAAGATGGATATTTATCTTTTTGTTTACGAAGTTCTCTACGATTCATTTAAATTGGATATTTGTCAACTTTTTCACTTGGTTCTTTCTATTTTGTTATAAATGGCTATTGATAATTTTTCTCATTGAGTTCCTCAGGTTGAGTATAATTATTTCCTTTCTTATCAAAGGGTATTGATTCCTTTTTGTTTTCAACATTTTGGATATCCAAATCCAGTTCTCTGTAATTATTGAAAAGGGAATCCATTATCATGTAGGGTTTGAATTGTTATTTTCCTCTTGTTGCATGTTGATCTTGATCATCTTGTTCAACTTCTAAAGTTTTTAGTGGCCTATCCTTTTCAGATCCTTTCACATGCACATTGACTAACACTATATCTCTCCAATCTTGCAGGAAGGTCATCAAATTCTCCCTTTTGTCTGCCATGGCTGGCCATAATTAAAATTACAAAGGGAGTAGCCAGAGGCATGGCTTATTTACACGAAAGAAATTATGTTCATGGAAATATTAAGCCAAGAAACATCCTTTTGGGGCTTGACATGGAATCAGACATAACAGATTTTGGACTAGAAAAACCATTGACAAATGTCAATGTCACTGGTTTCTAACTTCTGGCATCACCTGCGAAGCATCAGGCCTGTATTTATGTCATTCCGTCAGTCATGCCTTCATTTTACTGGTGTGATAATCAATGTTGAAAACTCAATGGTCACGAATCGCCCATTTTACTGTGAAATCAAATGTTATTTCTTTATCCTCTTAAATAAAAGGACCTTGCTAGTAGTCTTCACCAACCTGGATATTTTTGGTTGCATGGGATTTTAATGTGAACACATTGTTTCCATTAATTCAAACCAAAAAATGAAATTGTTTGAATTCAAATTGAAACATCCAACGCTTACTCTCTTGGTAAAACTAACTTTCATCCATTGTGGCTCATTAGCATTTAAAATAGCCTGCTATACTCAGTATCGAGAAGACACTAACAAATTTAATGTGAATTTTGCCTTGAAATGTCAATGTAGTTGTTGTCCGAAATTTCCATTTCTGACAGTGTTAAATAGTGATAAAATTGGACCCGCAACCACATAAGGAAGGATAACACAAAAGAGAGAATAAATAATGCATCATTGATCCATCACTCAACATAAGTACATATATATAGATGAAGAATCGCTGAAATAAATTTGTTCTCAGGCATAAAATACCAACCATCAAAGAAATTTTATATATAAATAAAATAAATGTTATAATTTTCAACACACATTCTAGATAACATAATTTTTTTCCTTATGTCACATCTAAGTATTAAATTATCAATTCATTTAATCATTTGTATTATAACAACTATCAATACATATAATCAAATGTAAAACTTGTATATTATAATTATAAAGCTTATCTATCCAAAATATTCAATTATTTAGATGATAGAAAGAAAAAGTGCAATTTATGATATTTTACTGGACAATGTCAATGTCAAGGTATAGTAGCTCTACCATCCACCTAACGAACCTTGAAGATATATTTTCAGGGAGCAAGTGTTGCACTAGATCCCATGATAGCTTACAGACAACATCTGCATTGCTTGGCAGTCCATGCACATCGAAGAACTTTGTATCTCCATACCAGGCCCCAGAGGCATTGAAAACTCTCAAACCCAACCAAAAGTGGGATGTTTATTTATGTGGGGTTATTTTTTTGGAGATTCTTACTTGGAAGCCACCCTCAAATAAGGATTTTGCAGCATGGGTCAAAGCTTGCTTGATTACAAGCATCGCCTTTTGCACATTATAAATCCTACTCTTCGACCAAAGGTTGAAGGAAAAAGGAAAAAATCTCAGTATCTTTGGGGATTGCACCATCAATGAAGGAGGTATTATATTTTCTAGAAAAACTACCATCATCTAAAACATATTAACCAATTCTTTCTACCTAGGTACCATCCTTGCTTTGAAATAAGTTGGACAAAGCTGAGGACTTACACCCACTTTGAAATGACTCATATAAACAAATCTATGATTAGCACTCAACAACAGACAATTTTAGCAGGCAACTCAGTTGCTTATGAAATGAGCATAAACTCCTTAAAGATTTCGATATTTCTACAATTGAGGTTTGTAGCAAAGCTAAGGGATCAAACTTAACTTGATGCTTATGAGGCATCCACGTTCTCATAGTTTACTTGCAACACATTCTCAGTTTTGATAAGAAGGTGATAGATGGTGTATCGACATTGCAATGACAAGGGATGGATTTTAATTGCAAGTTGGACCATAGCAGATTAATGAAAATCCTTATTGAAAATTGGATCTGTTGGTTCAACTATAGTCATAATTTATATATACATAGAAGAAACTGCTCCTTTTTCAAGCTAGAGTATTTATATATACATGTGCTTCTCAATATCAAATGATAACTTATCAAAGTCATGACAATGCTACATAGTTGTCTTCTTAGGAAGACCATGAAATATGATAAGTCATAATGTGTTTGTATTTGTATTTTATTCTACATAACATCTTCTTAGTTGGAGAATAATTGGTTGTAGTATGTATATCAATTTCTACGGAATGTTTTTACTGTTATAAATTGAAGAGGTCCATCATACCATATTCCTGGTAACTTATATTTTATTGATGACTACATTGATTACTTTATAGAGTTTGGAGACTGAACACATCATAATGATTCCATTGATTACATTACATTATTGGGATAATGTTACATCATAACACTATGGATTGGATTAATGGACACATATATTGTAATGTTATGAGATATCATTAATTTAAGTCATGCTAAAATTATGCACCCATTATACATTATTTTAAATGCACAGTGTTATTTTTATCGTAAACTGGTTAATCATAAACTAATTCACTCCATTCCACATGAGTTTAAATGCAACTTGTAGTGATGTGAAAAAATTTGATTTGTTAAAAATAATTGTGAGAGAAATATAACTTTGGTATATTATTTATAATTGTGTTAAAAAGTTTGTTTGCCTCATATAATTAACATACAAGCTTTTCTAACCTATAAATTGATTTTCGTGTGCAATTTTTTAATTGACAATATTGATTTGATTATAGATTTTACCTTTCACAAAGGTTGGATTTCTAGCTGATATTCACATGAGAGAACATGGTGGTGGAAGTGATTAGTACAATATTTGCATAATATATATATATATATATATATATATATTATTTTTTTAATAATTGGGTTAGGATTGATGTTAAAGGTGTACCCAAAAAATAAAATATATACATAAAAGTTATGTCTTTGGGAAAACATTTTACTTTGAAACCTATAGAAAAAGTTGATATAATTATTGCATTAACTACCATTGGTTTTAACCTTTAATTATGTTCAAGTTTGTAAAACAATGAATTCATACAAACATATATTAAATCTTTCAACTATATTTGTATTCTTCATACATGGGAAGTTTTGTTTCATTTAATTTATATTTAAAAATAAATAAAATCAATATTTTCACCTAAAAAAATTAAAGGTTGATATAATTATTGCACTAATTATCATTGGTTTTAACCTTTAATTATTTTCAAGTTTGTAAAACAACAAATTCATACAAACATATATTAAATCTTCCAACTATATATGATTCTTCATATATGAGAAGTTTTGATTCATTTAATCTATATTAAAAAACAAATAAAATCAATATTTTCACCTAAAAAATTATGTAAGAGGTTAAACTAAAAACAAAATAAAATCAAAATTTGCACCTAAAAATGCATGTAATAAGTTAAACTAGATATAATTAATATCTTTAAAGAATTGAAATATAAAATAGATTTATGTGTTACATTTTTCATAGAAAAGTTTGATGAATTATTTATATTGTTATGTTTGGATAAGGTGAACAAACATTAATATGAAATAAATATAAATTAAATTAAAAGTGAAATTAAGGAAAGGCAAGAGTTTTTTTTGGCAATCAATAGTCAATATAAACATAAAAAAGTCAATTTGAAAATATTTTTAATTGCAAATATAATTAAGAAAATATTAAATTTATATATATAAATAATGGGCAAAACAGCTCGTCTTCCTCGGACGTAAGGAAACAGGTTAACGGCCCAAGACCCAGAGGCATCTGGCAGGAGTGAAAGCCTGCTCCCTTACGGACCACCAGCGGGTTATTTCAGGTGGCGTGGTTTTCCTTGATAACAGTGATGTGTCAACTGACATTCGCGGATGGCAGCCAGAGATGGCTGTCCTCACTGTTGGTTTGACAAACTGAGTGTGATAGGTTTTTCCACCTTTTGAAAAAAAAAAAAAAATAATGGGCAAAACCCTATGCTACATATGATTTTTTTTAGAGTAAGTTTTCATTAGTTTAGTAGAATTTATATAGAGTACATGCATGTAGAGTCTTGGATGGATCATGTTCTGATTAAGCATATTCAAAAAACAAAAAAAGCTTATCTACCTTAGAACTAGCATTGTGCAAAGGCTATGTATATTGTGCCCATAACGATTGACATTGTTCTAAGATATTTATGTCACTTCAATTTTATTTTTAAATTAACCTCATAATACATTATTTAGAAAATATATTAAAACTCAAATTTAAATTATATTTCATTGTCTCTCTATTTCTATGTTTAGTTTGATTATTGCCTCCTACACCTCCCACTCTTCCTTCTATGTTTAATTCTCTTCCTTCTATGTTTAATTTGATTATTACCTTCCACACATCCCACTCTTCCTATCACGGTTACTTTACCACTCTTGGTACATAACTCTTGGTACAATTGCTAAGATAGGATTACCCTTCTAATAATTGAAACAGCCACAACGAAATAACACTTATTTGACCTAGCCGAGTGGCACTCCAACATAGTAAGGCAAATACAAAACTTTAATGAATCAATTAGAAATTAACTCGACTCGACGGGCCTAAACAAATCCGCCCCGCCGCGTGGGAATGCGAGGGTTCGACTTAAAGCAACTAGGGTTCGTTAAAAAATAGGGTTTTGTAAGGGTTAGGGTTTTAACCTAGCGTCCTGAAGGCCTTAAGGATTTCTCAGTTTGCTCTGGTAAGGCACAGGCATCTGGCGGAGCGCAAGGTGTAGAGGAGCATTTTTCAGTTTGCTCTGGTAAGGCACAGGCATCTGGCGGAGCGCAAGGAGTAGAGGAGCGCGGAGACATCATGGTTAGAATTCCATGGCTCTTGCTATTTGTTTTTTCTGTTATGATGTTTACAGTAAGCGGTTTATTATGCTCCTGAAGTTGTAATGCATGGATCTCAACACTGCTGCATTTCTCCCATATGTAGGTCGAAAAACCAGATATAGGAGTTGATTTTTCACAGGATCATTATATGTCTCCTAAGTTTGTTTAAATTCCTCGTTATATGGCTTTTATCTCGTGTACATGTTCTTGTGTTCGAGTGGCAAGGGCTTTTGTTTAGTAACGGAGTGAGAAGGTTATGGATTTGACTTCTATCTTCCACGAGGCAGCATAAATAGACTTATCTACTCTGTATAAACATTTTTTTCGTGTAACATCTATAGATCCTTTTTCTGTAGTGTGTCCTTAGTGCGTTTGTTTTTATGTATTTGTTAGAGAGAGAAGTAATTTATTGATGCACAGGAGAGGGTTTAGGTTTTTCTATATTCTTCTTAGTCTGATGATCTTTGAGTGGGTCGCTTTCTAGATTATTTATATAATCACCACCTCTTTCATGAGTAATCATATTCATCTTTGTATGAAGGCTTATCGTTACAAACCAAAATGTGCCGTTTTATGTTAATTGCTATGTAAGTTGAAAATAAATTTCTCCCGTTTGTTACTGCCTATACTGTCGCCCCTCAAATGATCTTGAAAAATAGGCTTTTTCATAGTTATATTTGTTTGTTACTAGTGCATCCACGAACGCGATCCGAGGCGCTGCACTGCATACCCCAAACTTCCTTTGCGTTAGATGCTAGGTCAAGAGGTTTTTATTTGGTCGGATTCAACTGGGACTTTCTGCTGGCATCATCCCTTCATGACATGCTATATTGATGGGGCAGACCACAATGAGCATGGAACACTCCTTGGCGATTCGAGGCTCGCCATCCTCACCAGTGGATTAAAGGCTCATTAACAACATATACGGATAGAGTTGGTTTTCAACAAAAATACCAGAGTTCAGATAGCCCATCCTTTTGAGGTGCTTTGCTGCACTCATATTCATCCGTGCCGTCATCATATTCACCATGATTGCAGCATGTCCAGGATTGCTGAATCCTCTTTTTGTTCTGGTGCATTAGCTTCATCGTACTTCTATTGACTGGCTTGGGTTGAATTTGATGTATTTCATCTCAGCAAGTATACTGTTATGCTCTAAATTGTTCTGGTCAATTCAGTGTTCATAGCTGCTTAAATATTCTTTTGGCCCTTGTCCTTCAGGTCTGAACTGGGAAACCAAGGTCACCCATCTCCTTCCTTGTTCTCCTTAAGTCCCAGCTTGGCCAGACAACACCACTACCATTCCTCATTCTTCTCCTGAGCAAGAAAACAACATGATGTGTAAGGCTTATCCATAGTCTCGGATAAATCTTGCAGAAATTTTGTTATCACAGGAAATGCTGTCTAAATCTCAAGCAACTTGTTCCCTACTCCAAACAGACAGGCAATAAGGTTTCATGACTGTTCAATCGATATATCAATATCAATCTACCTAATTTCTCAAGCTATGTTTACTTGTGCTGACATTGCCATTAAATCCATTGATTGCATCAGTCTCATGATTCCCATAGGTTAACCTCGCAGTTAGCTCTCAGGTTGGCACAATGCTACCATTCCTTATTCTGCTCGTGAACAGGTGAAGAACAACGAAAGTTAAAGGTCCAAGTATGACTTTCAGCACTTCTATGATATCTGATCTTCTTCCCACCAATGTTCTAAAACTTGGACTCAGACTCGGAATCAACCGCTCGACCAAAGGGAGAAGAAGAATGGCTCACTCACCACCTGCTAGATAGACATTCTCTCTGTAGCAGCCCTAGACCATGAGGGCTTTTGAGGGAATCTACCAGACCAGGAGAAGTGCCGGATCGGATCGGGGATAGGGAATAGGGAATCGGATCATGAGGGAGGCCCTTACCCTTCTTCTTTCTTATTGCCTGAAACCTAGGAGCATTGATTCAGTGAGTGTGCACTCAATTCAGACTCCAACTCGGTATCGATTCAGACTAGTACATTAAATATTTAATTTTTAATACAAAACGTACATCAACAGATTTTCATTCATGTTTTCAAACTCAAAGCATTAGAATAATAGAGAGAAGACAACACTTACCAAAGTATGCTCATGAATATGTCTATTATATCAAAATGGCACTCAGTGCAGTGTCCAATACATGTAATATATAGAGATCAGAACAAAAACACATAACCAATGCTGCTCCAAAAACCAACTCCTTAGTGCTGCTCCAGAGATTGCCCAAGTACCTCTTCAATGCTGCTCCAAAAACCAACTCCTCAGTGCTGCTCCAGAGATTGCCCAAGAACCTCTTCAATGCTTCTCCAAAAACCAACTTCAACTGCTCACAAATTCCTCATAAATGCTCACATAAATGCAATGAGATAGCTGTGAGGAAATATGAGGGGGTTGGGTCACCTTTATAGGCATGGGAGAGGGGTAGAGGGGCTAGGAAATAGTTTAAACAAAAAAAATGATTTCAAGTCTGCCCAACCCGCCTTTTTTTCCTGCTGCCGAGACCGGCCAGTTTAAGTCGGGCTTGGCCGCTCCATTATTGGATTGGCCGAGTCAATGACCAACTTGGTCTGTTCGGTAACGGACCGGCAGCTGAACCGGATAATTGACCTAGTCAGTCTGGGCAGGGGTATGGCTTGTCAACCAGGCTGAGTCTGAGTTAGACCGGCCTAGTTTTAAAACTTATGCTTCCCCACTGCCCCCTCCTGTATGAAGGCATGATTTTTTGAAAGATTTCTTCCTCCTATCATTCTTTACTAGATGCAGCAGGCTTTGCAGCTAAGTCACCAGGTTCGAGTTCGAGTTCGAGTTCGAGGACCATGAAATTCGAATAAAGTTCGGCAACTCAAATTTTGTCGATAAAATTCGACATATAGAAATTCGAAAAAAAAAATGTATATTAAAGATAGATATATCATATGCATATGAGAAATGGTATGGCAACTTCAAATGCATTTAGTATAGCTGTTTCTGTTCTGTTTTAGAAGAAACTTATAGTATTAGTGATCATAGATGAACAATAATGACAAAAAGAGAACACAAACTGATATAGTATAGCATAATAGTAAACCATTTCTCATATTATATTAAAACTGATATAGTATAGCATTATATTTATTTCAAACTATAAATAAATATAATTTTTATTTACCTAAAATTAAGGGTGATTATAAATATGGGTAAACATATATAACACAACTATATTAAATCACACTGAGGGATATTCTAAATATTATATTAAGAAAAACACTAAATAAAAGAAGCTTTTAAACTAAATCATTTAAATGAAATTACAGTTGGTATTATGAATATTTAAATGGGTGAACTACCTCATAATAATAGTCAATTATAGGAATAAAGTAAGAGCCTATTGTTAACCTCTCATATTACCTCGTTCAATCTCACGAGTCCCATACCTTGAAATAATTTAAAGAATATTATTTGCATATACATACATAATAAGTATATATAAGTAAGGGTGTATATATGTTATGCAAAATTAAACGTATTAATGACTATGGATATTTTCAAAGGGCGGTCGTGGATATTTTAAGGATGGAAAATTAAGGGACGTGGATATTTTTCAAAGGGCGGCCAATTGATGAGGGCAGTGATCACCTAAAAGAGATTATTTATATGAACTTGATTGACACGCGGCAGTTTTCTGAGTTCTAACTTCTCGCCTCTCGGCTTGGTAAACTGATATAGCAGAAGATAGATATGCCCAGAAGGGCCAGAACAACCCTTTCTTTCACGCCTTGTCTTCCAACAAACTTCTCTTACACTGATTTGGGAGATATCAATGCCTGTTCAGGAGATACGAGTCTTTGTTTCTGGAAAAACCCGAGCCCGTCAAGGTGTAGTCTATGGCGTCTGCAATGACCAGCGGCGGCAATGAAAACTTGAAACAACGAAACCCGAGTCAATGAAAGTTGAAACCAATGAAACCTAAAACAGGAACACTCATACCCGCGGGCGCGAAAAAAAACGAATTTAATCAGCTGCCGGCGAATTTCAACGCATCGAAACGAATTTAATGGCGATTTTATTCGGCTAAAATTCGAATTCGGCATGAAATTCGAGTTCGCCGAATTTAATGGCGAACTCGAACGAACATGTTCGTTTGACCTTCAAATTCGCCGAATTTCGAATTTTATGCATAAAAAACGGCGAATCCGGTGACTTAGCTTAGCAGTTACATCATTATATCTTTCAGATGGTCCTTTATCATTTGAAATGCTGTCTAAATCCCTAAGGACTTGCTCCTGTATTCAACAAACATGCAATGATTTAGATTTCATGACTGCTCAATTGATGTATCTATATTTCTCTCCAATCCATCTCAAGCTATGTTTCCTAGTGCTACTATTGCTATCAAAGTCGTTAATTGTATTGGTCTCACAATTAGTATGGGTCATGATCTATTGCAACAACATTATGTGTGAAGTCTAATGGTTTTACATTGATCTGTCAATCCCTTGCTTCTTGTGGATGTGGATATCTGGGATTTACTTACCAGCGTTTCCCGCACCCTTATTGATTTTTATAATGTATACAGCAGATATGTTACATGTGGCTACGTAACAGGGCACACCCTGTTTAGGGCATGTGTATCATGTGTTGCAGTGTCTGACACTTGGGACATATGTGACCTGTGTGCTCTTAAATTTTTTGTTAGACTTATTTTTAGTTTTATATATGTATATATTTTGCTCCTTGTGTCTAACTGTGCCAGTGTTAAGTGATTTACGCTTGTATACATTCTAGTAAAGTTGTACATAAGGATTACTTAGGAGTCAATTTGCCCTGTCTATACAGTTCTCAGAAATACGGTATTTAAAACAGGAACTTTGTATTGCAATGTTCTTTTTAAATTTCTTTCATAGGTAAGGAGTTGCACCACTATGTTAATGGATCTTTATTTGTTGATGCTCTCATCTACAGAAATTAACAATTGTTGTGTGGCTATTTTATTGGAATTTTATGACTTGAAACATAAAAGTAGTGCTTTATTCTATTTACTTTATAGGACAACAAAACCTATAACAAAAATTATTGTAAGTATATGTCTGGTAGCCATTGTACATATCGAAGAGTGGATTTGCCATGTTTATTCTCAAGGTTCAAATTTCCATTGTTAGCAGGTTTATCAGAGGGGAAAAATAATAGAACAGGCTTCTTTTGCTTACTGTGCCTGAGATTTATTTTTGGTTTTTGGTTGCAGCCTTTCAGACGCTATGTCGAGATTGGGCGTGTAGCCCTTGTTAACTATGGGCCTGACTATGGGAAGCTTGTTGTAATTGTCGATGTTGTTGACCAGAACCGGGTATGTAGCCTCAGCCTGCCTTCCTATTTATTCTGCTTACACAGTGAATCTTTTTGTTCAATGTAAGACCATAAACGAAACTTTGACGCAAGACAATAATTATGAATTGACACCAATTACAAAGACAGTTTGGCACAAAATTGGCTGATTTGAGAAGCATCTTGCTGGGTGGGTATGGTAGGGTGTATTTTACAATGCTCCTTTAAATACCATATACTGAGATTTACATCAGTGGAACCAGGAGTTCAGTCTTATTAATGAAATGGATTTTATCAGACCTAGGTATTGGAAGCATCTGATTAGTATCCATCCTTTACAGTAGTTACGAATACATTTTGATTTGCATATTTTATCCCCAATTCTACATTATTGTTACTTGCCTGGGTTTCTGCATTTGTCGTATACTATTAATAATCCAACTCTGCATTTTCTTTCATGATTAGTTGGTTATTGATCTGACACAGAATAGTCTATTATGCAACATATAAGTGGAATCCCGGTGACAATTAACAAGGATAGAGTGAGAAGTAGTGCATGAAACCATTGACAAAAGAAATAGGATTCAACATGTGGAAACTGGACCTCTCTTGCCTAATTTATTAGCCAGACACTAGAGTACTTGAATCTTGAATGGCTTCTCAGGACACATTTTAGTTCAGGAATAAAGTCAGAACTATTGCATGAAAACATTGATAAATGAGGTTGAATACATTGTTTGGAATCTGGATCTATTTTACCTAGTTTGCCAGCCAAACACTAGGGTACTTAAATCCACTTAAATCCACTGAAATCTTGACTAGTTTCTCAAGTTAAGTCTTAGTTCAGAAATGAGTTCTTGGGATAATGTCAGTATCAGTAGATCAAATATTTTGAAATGCTTAGAATATGAAAGAGAGAAATCATAAGAAAACATTGGCCTGCCTAAATGTGAGCCCTAAATTACATCACAAAACTCATGTACATGTGGGTAGTTTTTTACAATCCTGCACTAGTATGGACCTGTGTCAAATGATTGACATGAAATGGTACATTGGTATATGTCCTTATCTATTTGAAGTTATCCGTGTTCATTTAACCAGAGTGTGTTTTGTAGGCACTCTGGGTGTTCAAGGCCTAGAAAGCGCACACTGTGTATCACAAAACTCATGTACATGTGGGTAGTTTTTTACAATCCTGCACTAATATGGACCTGTGTCAAATGATTGACATGAAATGGTACATTGGTATATGTCCTTATCTATTTGAAGTTATCCGTGTTCATTTAACCAGAGTGTGTTTTGTAGGTACTCTGGGTGTTTCAGGCCTAGAGAGCGCACATTGTGTGGTCCACAAGGGTCATACTATACAGGTTTTCTATACTATACTATACCTCTCTATCATTGATTGCTACCATTTTGTGTTGTAACAGGCATTGGTTGATGCACCGAAGATGGTGAGATCTCAAATGAACTTTAAAAGGCTTTCACTGACAGATATCAAGATTGACATTCCTAGAGTACCAAAGAAGAAAGTTTTAATTGATGCTATGGAGTCTGCAGGTTTGAAATTTTTTACTGGCAGTCCTGTTTTGCTGATACTTTTGGTATCCTAAATTTTGGCAGTGGGTGGTAACTTTTTTTAATTGGGTAATAACTGTTGTAATTTAATTTAATTAACAGAAGTTCAAAAGAGATGGGAGAATAGTTCATGGGGTCGAAAATTAATCGTGCAAAAGCGAAGAGCTGAATTGAACGACTTTGAGAGATTTAAAATCATGCTGGCTAAAATCAAGGTTTGTTCTTGATCTCTTTTGAAGCAAACAATGAATGATCCATTTTTTTAGTCGGTTAAAAATTTTCGAATCGTCTCACAGCTTACCTTATATTGAATGCAGAGGGGAACACTCATCAAGCGCGAGCTTTCAAAGTTGAAAAAGGAGAACCCTGTCTGAGAATAATTTTTGAAGTACTGTTTTTATTCATTTTTGTTTTTAGAGACTGCTGCAAATTCGAGCTCACTTGTGGGAAATTTAGGTTGTATTGGTGCTTATGTTATTACAATTTTCATGAAAATTTTGATCTCTTGGGTAGTGTTTATTTGTCAAAGCAAGCCTTACATGTTGAGATCAAAACCTTGGATCATCAAGAAAGCCAGCATTTGAGGCAAAAATCAATTAGCATGTGGATGTTATTTATCTAATATTTAGAACATTTGATATTTGGTTAATCAATACCTTCAGTGGTAGGAAATGGGATTTTAAATATTTAACTGTCCATGCAATGGTAAAGTTTCTTTTGGAACTCTCTTTTCTTGTGACATGCTTTGAAATTCCTAAAACTCCAAGTATACAACTCGAACATATTATCAGAAGTTTATAGATATTGTTTGTTTGTTTGTTCTTCTTTTTCTTGTACTACCTTACTAGAGACCTGACCAAGAAACTCGTTTCTTCTTCTGATCTCATTTCCATCTTGTCACTATCGTACAATATAAATCAGTTTAATATACCTAATACATTCACATCTCTTCTTCCATGAATGGCTTCAGTGTTGTTTCTTGTTCTGCATTTTGCATTTGGGTGTCCTGTTTCTGATAACATCTTGGATATGGATGTTTCATTGTCAAATTGGAAGTTGCTTTTTGTTTTTTTTGTATAACTGTAACTGTAACTTGTATTCATATTTACAACAACGTTTGGGGAACTGCCTCAAGTCTTACATAAAAAATCCACAAATTCTATGTGGCAGGTAATTACAATCAGTTCTTTCCATCTGCCAGAATGCATAAAAAGCTAGTCTAAAGAGGTTGCAGTCCTATAATATCTAGTGGTGGAAACTTGCCAAAAACTCCCAAAAGTTTGCATGGTTTTATATATATCGTAAAGCTCAAAAGCAGGGGGGTTGGAGTTTCAGAATGACCTTCGGAGTTCCTAGATGGAGGAGAGCCTGACTGCCTCAGACTAAGGGTCATTTGCACCTCAAGCTTTTGATGTAGGCATGCTATCTCATCCCCAGTCCTCTGGATGAGTGTCCTATAATCAATGAGCATTTCCACTGTTGAAGTGAAACTGGAAACCAACTGATTATACTTCAATTGCAGCTGGAGAATGTCTGTTTGCAGTTACAACTGCTACCCTCAATTGACCCAGATTGCTCGGCATAATGACAATAATTTTGTCAGTTTTTTGCTTCATATTTTGATGGGATCCTTCTAGCTTCAGATCAAACTTTGTAGCAAAATGAATTAACTGCAATTCATATTGCAAGCCCCATTTCCTACAGATAATTCTTGAGACAATCTGTGAGTTAAGGATTTAACATAGGGATTTTCTTTCCTCTTCCGGACCAATGCCACACAATGCAGCTTCCCAGTTTTGAAGATAGCCAGAACTGAATTTAAAAGGAGCTCACTTCCTACGCTATCATGTTGTTGCTGCATAACCGTTAGTCCCAAAATCATTCACCTTGTTTGCACAGGGGGAAGAGGATTGTTTACAAATTCCTCTGATGCCATTTACATCATCGAGACTTAGAAATTCTAAATTAATTAGTGTGATGCGAGGGTGAGCTTGCCAATTCCTGGGGTATCCATCCTGTTTTGGCTGATTTTCCAAACATTAACTGAATTATTCAACACAAGGGCCATAAGCTGTACCCTTGGCATATGCCATCCGATGTTAGTGCACTAAATGATCCATATTGAACTGATCGAAGTTCGGTGTATGCATGAATCTACCTCCAGTGCACAAAACACTGTCCTAGGGTGACCTCGTGTCCTGCATACGCAAGACCTGTCTTCGCCCCCTTTCCCTTCTCATCAATGTGGGGGATGCATTAGTTTAGCTCCATATCCCCTGTTGCACCAACCTATGGATCAATTTCGTGATGACTGCATGCTGCTTTTGTTATGCCTTGTTAACTTGCCTTTTGCACCAACCTATGGATCAATTTTGTTATGCCTTGTTAACTTGCATTTTGATTGTATGGTTATTGTGGTGCTGCAAAGGCCACTACTTCTGTACGGCCTATGCATTATCGTGTGATTCTACATACTTGGCCGGTGCTTGTTTTTGTACTTTTTTGGCTGCTGTTCTAACATTTTTTTTTTCCAAAAAGCAGCGTGATCAGTCTACTTACGTGATACATCTTTTGTGCACACTTTTCTGTTGGCATTTTGGGCAAGAGACGAATGAATATTATATCTCCCCTGGTTGTCTATGTTGAATTCAGAAGTCAATTGCAATTAAAGGGTTTCAATTATTGGTTTTGCTTTCTCCTTTTTTTGGATAAGATTGATGATTATTGTTCCCTCTATATATATTTAAAATATATTAATGATAGGGATTGTTTATTCGCCTCAATTTGTTTTGGTAGTTGCTTTTGGATACACACGATTGGGAATTGCATCCCGTACTGTGAGATGTCTTCACACCCAACACCTTGAACTCAAGTGCTTGCTTTAAGGGTTTTTTATTATGTCAAAATTGGCCACCCCTGCAGCTGGTCTCATTGTTTTCTTGACGCAAAGCTAGATTTGGAGGGTTACTGCTAGGTTTGACAAACAATGAGAACTGAACCTTTTGACACACGATTGGGAATTGCATCTCGTACTGTCAGATGTCTTCACCCAACACCTTCAACTCAAGTGCTTGCTTTTAAGGGTTTTTTTATTATGTCAAAATTGGCCACCCCTGCAGCTGGTCTCATTGTTTTTTTGACGCAAAGCTAGATTCGGAGGGTTACTGCTAGGTTTGATAAACAATGAGAACTGAACCTTTGTGGACAGGTTTCTTTGTTTTTTTTAAATAAATTTTATTTCATTTGTGGATTATTAAATATTTTTTATTTTTTGGTTAAATAATTTTATTAGGTGAATAAGTAGATTTGTTGTATGTAATCAAGGAGGTTCGGGGTTGAGTCGAAGGCATCTTACCTTGAGCTTGGGCTTGGTGCTGCTATTCACAAGCACACCAAGTCAGTCAAGTTTTGAACCTAAGCGAGGTTTGATATTGGTTAGCAAATACTTGAGTGTGGGATGTCTACTGTTTAATGCTAACTTGATAGGTTATTAACCCGTTAACTTCATTGCGTGGCACTTTCATACCATTTTGAAGTGTCATTTTGTATTATTATAAAATCACAAGATAATATTAAATTACATAAAAAATCTCGAGGTACCTAATTAATATAATTTCTACACAAACGTGCAGTGACACTAGATCCCCTTTCAGACACTCGATGTAAACAAGTGGACATTAATGATCGCACATGTTAAGCATTTCCTCTGGAAATTCTGTTTTGATTTAAACTCTAACTTAATAATGAAAATTCTCGAGGTACCTAATTAATATAGTTTTTACACAAACGTGCAGTGACATAGATCCCCTTTCCGACACTGGAAGCAAACAAGTGGACATTAATGGAAATTCTGTTTTGATTTAAACTCTAACTTAATAATGAAAATTCTCGAGGTACCTAATTAATATAGTTTTTACACAAACGTGCAGTGACATAGATCCCCTTTCCGACTCTGGAAGCAAACAAGTGGACATTAATGATCGCACATGTTAAGCATTTCCTCTGGAAATTCTGTTTTGAATGTTGACATTCATGACCACACGTTATTGATTTCTTCAAGTGAAATCCTTTTTAAATGTTGGTTTTAATTATGGTCTGCTAAGAAATTAGGCAATATATTTATATAATATTGATTTTATAAAGTGTGAAAACACTATTTACAAAATGAATATAAGAAATTCTGCCATTGTTTGAACTTAGGTTAACATTATATTTTGTAAATGAATACCACAAATTCTATCTTTGTTTATATCAATGTTAACATATTCTATCTTTCTTTGTTTATATCAATGTTAACATCTACATTGTTATGTATAATTAAATAAAATTTGCATGAGATAAAGAATAGGTTGGATTAAGTTGTCATTGATGTCAATATAATGAAGATAATGGAAACTCTAAGAATATGATAAAGAAACCCTAGCCTTAGAATTGCTATTGTTGATGGAGTTGTTTTTAGTGCGATTTTTTGGACTTTCCAGTGCCAGAATTTGGTAGAAAATTTTGAGGTGAAATTTTCATTTTTGTTATTTAAATTGGTTTTTTGACTATATATATGGATTTAGCACTTCGAAAAACCCCTAGGGCACTTTGATTGTGCGGGGGTTACCCATCAAACTTGTGATTTCAATAAATTTCTGTTGGATTCTTGAAGCAAAGCTAGATTTGGAGAGTTACTGCATAAGTTTGACAAACAATGAGAACTAAACCTTTGTAGACATGCTTCTTTGTTTTTTTAAATAAATTTTATTCCATTTGTGGATTATTAAATAATTTTTGTAGAAATTTCTCATTTTTCATTTCGGTTTTCAGTTTATCTTTATTTCTCCCATATAGTTAAATGCCCTTTACCATAACCATACATTTAACAAGCTGAAAAAAAATAAATATTGCTGAAAACACATTCCGGAAATTTTACAGAATGCTGGAAATTGCAGAAATAAAAATCAGCAGTAATAAACAGCCATTAAAATACATTTAAACACTGAGATTTTTGGTCAATGTGACCCTGGAAAAACCCCCCACAACTCTTGAGGAAAACCAGTTTGAGAGCTTTTTTTTATCTCTGAAAATTCCTTTTTTATAGTGAAAAATATTCAGCAAAAAAATCAACAAGCAAATTTACAACTTATCTCTTTTCCCATGCCTCACAGCAAATTGGAAATTACAGCGAACAGGACAACAATAAACGCTGAACGACCTCCTCAATTTTCGTGTCCACTTTTAGCATTAAATGCTGTTGTACGGCCAACATTAAATGTGTTGTATTGACTGCAATAAATGCACTGTACGGCTCTCGTTTTGCGTGCAGAAAAATCAACAAATTGCTCTTCGATTTTTGTGCAAACCACTCGAAAACCATGCCAAAATTTGTCTTTCACTGTGTGCTGAGCGAGCTGTACAAATGTGCTCAACTGTTGCCTTGGAATGTGTGCCAAGCTGATGTCTCCTTCTCCTCCCTGCTCAGAAATCTCTCTTGCGCTCTTGCTCTCCTTTTTCCAATCTGCTCATGAAAGAATGAATGAACTTTTCCTCATTTTTCTCTTTTAATCTAACCCCAAGTGATTTTTGGGTGATTCTTAAATCCAATGGCCGAAATAGATTGAGATCTAAGGCTGAGATTAAATGCTCATTTAAATCTCACTTTTTATTTTTTTTAATTCACCCCACTTTAATAAAGATCTACTTAGTCATTTATTTCCAAAGTCATTTTTTTTTTTTTCTAATTTTTCATTTATTTTATAAAAATCACTTTAAAATTAGACTTAGTAACTTTATCACTTAAAGTCACTTTTAAATTAGATTTAACTTTATAAAAATTATGAAGTTACTTTAGGAGAAAAATTAAATTTTTTTGGACACTTTTCCCTAGGCTAAAGATCAAAGCCTAAGGGAACCACTTGTCCTCCGTTACCAAATTTCAACACTCCTTCTTACCGAGGAAGGTGTTCCTCACCACACCCATTTTGTCTTTGAAGTAGACATGCTTGCCCCGTGGTAAGGCTTTGGTAAGAATATCTGTAACCTGCTCATCAGTGGAAATATACTCAAGCTTCACAGCGCCTTTCTGAACATAGTCTCTGATGAAATGATATCTGATCCCGATATGCTTTGACCTGTCATGAAATACTGGATTCTCCGTGAGTTTAATGCAACTCTGATTTTCACAGTAAATCACTGAAGGTCTCAACGGCTAACCAAATAAGCCAAACAACATCTTGCGAAGCCAGATAGCTTCACAACTAGCTAGATTCGCTGCCATATACTTTGCTTCCGCTGAACTCAGTGCTACTGACTGCTGCTTCTGGCTGAACCATGACACTACTGCTGAACCCAACCCAAAACAACACCCTGAAGTGCTTTTCTTATCAGAAGCACAACCTGCCCAATCAGAATCAGTGTATCTTGCCAATTTCACTCCATCTCCCGGCCTGTAGTCTAGACCATAATCCACTGTCCCCTGCAAGTACCGCAAAATGTGTTTTGCAGCGACTCAGTGAACCTTCCTAGGCTCACACATAAACTGACTCATCGTGTTGACTGCAAAACAGATATCTGGTCTAGTGTTGACCAAATACATCAAGGAACCAATCAGTTGCCTGTACAATGTGAGATCCACCAACTCGGAATCCGAAGCATGGAGCTTCTTCTAGTTGGTGATCATCGATGTCGACATGGGTCTACAATCCTCCATGTGGAATCTGCTAAGGATGTCCACAATATACTTCCCCTGCCCCAGGAAGCAATGCCCCTCCTCCTGCCACACTTCCAAGCCCAAAAAGTAATGCATCAAGCCGATGTCCTTCATCTCAAACTCCGTCGCAAGATCTCTCTTGCAGTTCTCTATGAGTCTCTCTGCCCCTGTAATGACCAAGTCATTCACATACAACACCAGAATGAGAGGCTCCTCACCAATCACAATAAAGTAAAGGTTCGGATCTGCCTCACTCTTTGTGAAACCCATCCCCTGCAAATATGTATCTATCATGGAGTACCAAGCTCTGGGAGCTTGCTTCAGGCCATAAAGGGCCTTCTTCAGTCTGCACACATGAGACTCCTCATGCACCTCAAAGCCCTCTGGTTGCTCAATGTACACCTCCTCCTGTATGAAGCCATTGAGAAATGCATTCACATCCATCTGGTGGATCTTCCAACCCATCTCTGCTGCTATCGATATAATGAAGCGGATCGAAGTATATCGAGCCACGGGAGCGAAAGTCTCCTCATAATCAACTCCCTCTACCTCGGAGAACCCTCTAGCCGCAAACCTTGCTTTAAATTTCTCAACGCTGCCATCCGCAGCGTGTTTTACCTTGTAAAGCCATCTGGAAGTAACCACGGATTTGCCCTCAGGGCTCGGCACCACCTCCCAAACATCATTCTTCATGATAGAAGAATACTCCTCCTGTATGGCCTCTCTCCAGACCTGCTGGTTAGCTGCCTCCTCATAGCTAGAAGGCTCAGAGTCAAGGATGCTGGTAACCATCGCCATATAGCTACAAAACCTCTCAGGTGTTCTACTCTCTCTGACCGGCCTCTTCGGCTCAGCAACAGATGTGGCATCTCTCAAGGTGTCCTGAAGCCACTTGGGCTTCCTCTTCCCTGAGCGCACTTCTCCCACCAGAGAATGAAACTCCTCCTCATCATCATCAGGAGCCTGAACTCCTGACTGTCTGTCTGCTGTCCTCCTGCCTGCACCTGAACCTGTAGAAGCTGAGGTACCGTGTGAACTGTCCATCAGTGGACTCCCTAGTGAACTGCTCTGCATGCTGCCCGGAGCACCACCCCTTTGGCTCGGTGAGCCACTGCTCATTGACGGCCCTGACATCCTCATAGATGTACCTCCTGATCCTCCTGATCCCTGCCCACTGGATCCCTGCGACTGGCTCAACTGCTGCTGAGGGTCTGGCTGATCCAGATACTCTAACTCCCGTGACCTCCTAAAAGCCCTGTCTTCCTCGAACTTCACATCCCGTCTGACAACAACTCTCCTCTGTGCAGGAATGTAAATCCGAAAGGCTTTTGAGGTCTCATTGTAGCCCACAAAGATATCCTTTTCTGCGGTGGCCTCTAGTTTGGTCCTCTTCTCCTTGGGTATATAGGAGTATGTAATGCATCCAAAGATATGAAGATGACCAATATCAGGGTTCTTTCCAGAGAAAGCTTCTTTCGAAGTCATGTGCCCCAAGGCACGATGCGGACTCCTGTTCTGCAAGTAAACCGCTGTGTTGCAGGCCTCTGCCCACAAGAATAATGGCAACCCCTGATCATGTAACATGGCTTTGGCAGCCCCTATGATGGATCTGTTCTTCCTCTCTGCAACCCCATTCTGCTGGGGGTTGTAAGGAACAGTGAACTCCCTCCTAATGCCTGCCTCCGCATAATAATCAACAAACTCTGCAAGGGTGTACTCTCCTCCATTGTCCAACCTCAGGGACTTGATCTTTCGACCTGTCTGTGTCTCCACAAGAGCTTTGAACTCCTAAAACCGCTTGAAGACCTCACTCTTGGTCTTCAAGAAATAAATCCAGGTCCTCCTGGAGTGATCATCAATGAATAAAACATAGTACTCATATCCACTCAAGGAAACATGAGACATCCGACCGCTCACATCAGAATGAATCAAGTCAAGTATCCCAGTCGTTTTGCTGGAAAAAGGGGATTTAGCAAACTTGCCCATCACACAACTTCTGCAAGTATCAAAGTGATCAGTACTGAAATCTAGCACACCTGTAGTGATCTCCCGCAATGCCCTCAAGGCTCCATGATACATATGTTCCATCCTGCGGTGCCAAATCTCACACAGCTCAGAACTGTTAGCTCTGCTGTCGGTACTACTGCTTAATGCCAAAAGGGGCTGGAATGCAAACTTGTACACCTTTGCATGGCGTACCCCTATCACTCTAGCTGAATCAGCTGGAGTGCCCCTGGGATACATCAACACCTGTCCTCCCCTGAACAGTACCTCATATCCTCTGTCCTCCAAAGCTGAGACGGATATGAGGTTCTTCCTCATCCCTGGCACATAAAGAACATCTGACACTTTCAAGGGAGGTTTGGAATCCCTCTGAAATGTCAGTGTCCCCACCCTGACTGCTCTAACAACTCTGTCATCACCGAGTACTACCCCTATATCAGTGCCACTCTCTGAAAGCTCTGAGAAGTACTCATGGACTCTTGTCATGTGACGTGAAGCCCCACTGTCCACATACCAGATACTTGAAGATGCTCCGCTAATAGAGGGAAAAGCATGCTCCCTCTGACCCTGTGTGGCAGGTGATCCTGCACTAGAGGACTCACACATAGTGAACGCAAACTCCTGGTCAAAACGACCTGCAAAGTCCTCAATCTCCGTTGAAGCTGCCACGTCCTGGTTCTTCCCCTTCTTCTTCTTCTTCTCCAGACACATAACTGCATAGTGTCCCATCTTTTGACAATTCCAACACTTCACCTTGGGATAGTCCTTCTGTGTGTTCCCCTGTTTACCTTTACCCCTGCCTTTGCCCCCATCACTTCTTGTGGTAGCCTGCTTCTTCCCTTTGTCTTTCTTGCCTCCTGCCACCAGTGCTACATCCTCATCTTGCTCAACTGGCTTGGCTGCCCCAAGCTGACCTTTCCTGATCTCTGTCTGAATGCAATCATTCCAAAACCTCTCCCATGTGGGAAGGGTCTCACGTGCACAAACCCCATCAACAAAGTTCAACCATGAACGTGAGAGGCCATTCACTGTAATCCGCACCAACTCAGTGGGTGGAATGGCCTCTCCAATCGCTGTCAACTCATCTCTCACATTAGTAATCTTTGTGAGATATCCAGCTGCACTATCATTACCCATCTTAATGTTCTTCAGCTTCTCCTTCAGGGCCATCTTCTGGTTCTCATTGGTACTCTGGTAGAGATTGGACAATGTTGTCCACATCTCATGGGCATTGCTCTTTCCTCTCACATGAGGAATGCAATGGTTTTTGATTCAGTCTAGAATCAACCTCTTACCCTTGTTGTTCTTTTTATTATAAGCAGCCAACTGAGTAGCATCATTAGGCACAACAACAAGGTTCTGTGTGGTATGCACCATGATATCCCAGACTTCTGCCTCCTCAAAGATACTCTGCATTCTCTCTTTCCAAACACTGTAATTTATATGCCCATCCAGCCTATCCTCCACCCTCAATCCCAATGACATCTTGCTGTCCTAAAACTGAAAAATAGCACTGTTGTAGTAAAGATAAAACTGTTGTTTATGAAAAAATCAGTTTGCTGGAATTTTCTGAGTGAAAAATCAGCAGCGGTAATTTTTCATTTTGCTGTCCCACACTGCCCTTCAGCACTCAAGCTCCGATACCATGTAGAAATTTCTCATTTCCCACTCCGGTTTTCAATTTCTCCTTATTTCTCCCATATAGTTAAATGCCCTTCCCCATAACCATACATTTAACAAGCTGAAAAAAATAAATATTGTTAAAAACACAAATTCTGGAAATTTTACAGAATGCTGGAAATTGCAGAAATAAAAATCAGCAGTAATAAACAGCCATTAAAACACATTTAAACACTGAGATTTTTGGTTAATGTGACCCTGGAAAAACCCCCTACAACTCTTGAGGAAAACCAGTTTGAGAGCTTTTCTTTATTTCTGAAAATTGCCTTTTTACAGTGATAAATATTCAGCAAAAAAATCAGTAAGCAAATTTACAACTTATCTTTTTTTCCATGCCTCACAGCAAACTGGAAATTACAGCAAACAGGACAACAATAAATGTTGTGCAGCCTCCTCGATTTTCGTGCCCACTTTCAGCATTAAATGTTGCTGTACGACTATCATTAAATGCACTGTACAGATTGCAATAAATGTGCTGTATGGCTCTCGTTTTGCGTGCAGAAAAATCAGCAAACTGCTCCTCGATTTTTGTGCAAACCACTCCTCAAAAATCGTGCCAAAATTTGCTTTTCACGGTGTGCTGAACCAACTGTACAAATGTGCTCAACTGCTGCCTTGGAATGTGTGCCAAGCTGCTGTCTCCTTCTCCTCCCTGCTCAGAAATCTCTCTTGCTCTTCTTCTCCCAATCTGCTAATGAAAGAATGAATGGCCTTTTCCTCCTTTAATCTAACCCCAAGTGACTTTTGGGTGATCCAAGTGACTTTTGAGTGATCCCTAAATCCAATGGCTGAAATAGATTGAGATCTAAGGCTGAGATTAAATGCTCATTTAAATCTCACTTTTTATTTTTTTTAATTCGCCCCACTTAGTCATTTATTTCCAAAGTCACTTTTCATTTCTAATTTTTCATTGATTTTATAAAAGTCACTTTAAAATTAGACTTAGTAACTTTATCACTTAAAGTCACTTTTAAATTAGATTTAATTTTATAAAAATTATAAAGTTACTTTAGGAGAAAAATTAAATTCTTTTGGATACTTTTATCTAGGCCAAAGATCAAAGTTTAAGGGAACCACCTGTCCTCCGATACCAAATTTCAACAATTTTATTAGGTGAATAAGTAGATTCTTTGTAAGTAATGAAAGAGGTTTGAGATTGGGCCAAAGACATCTTACCTTGAGCTTGGTACTGCTACTCACAAGCACACCAAGTAAGTCAAAGTTTTTGAACCTAAGTGAGGTTTGATAATGGTTAGCAAATACTTTCGAGTGTGGGATGCCTAATGTTTAATGCTAACCTGATAGGTTATTAACCCATTAACTTCATTGTGTGGCACTTTCATACCATTTTGAAGTGTCATTTTGTATCATTAAATCACAAGATAATATTAAATTACATAAAAAAATCTCTAAGGTAGCTGATTAATATAATTTCTACACAAACGTGCAGTGATATAGATCCCCTTTCCGACACTCGAAGCAAAAAAGTGGACATTAATGATCGCACATGTTAAGCATTTCCTCTGGAAATTATGTTTTGAATGTTGACATTCATGACCACACGTTATTGATTTCTTCCAGTGAAATCTTTTTTAAATGCTGATTTTAATTATGGTTTGCTAAGAAATTAGGCAATATATTTATATAATATTGATTTTATAAAGTGTGAAAACACTATTTACAAAATGAATATAAGAAATTCTGCTATTGTTTGAACTCAATGTTAACATTACATTTTGTAAATGAATACTACAAATTCTATCATTTTTAGTTTATATCAATGTTAACATCTACATTGTTATGTATGATTAAATAAGATTTGCATTTTTTAGGTTGGATTAAGTTGTTATTGATGTCAATATGATGAAGATGATGGAAACCCTAGGTATGTGATAAAGAAACTCTAGCCTTAGAATTGCTATTGATGATGGAGTTGTTTTTAGTGCGATTTTTTGGATTTTCAGGTGCTAGAATTTGGTAGAAAATTTTGAGGTGAAATCTTCATATCTGTTATTTAAATTGGTTTTTTGACTATATATATGGATTCAGCACTTTGAAAAACCCTTAGGGCACTTCGATTGTGAGGGGGTTATCCATCAAACTTTTGATTTCAATAAATTTCTGTCAGATTTTAGAGAAATTAGATCGGAAAAACCCATAGGAAAAACTTCCAAAAAGTCTCACTAAAAACAACTCGATTGTTGATGCCCTTGCTTTGTTAAAACAACCTTTGCAATGGCAAGCCTTAGAATTGTTGACAAATACATTAGAAACCCTATTTGTGCTTGGCTTATTAAAAAGGAAATCAAAACAAAAATGGGTGAAGGCTATTATAGCCTCTCATAAAAGACTCCATTAAATCATCCATAAGTTGGTACTTAAATGTCATCATTACTATCATAAAAACAACTAAAATATGATCAACCATAGGAGTTGGCTCCTTTGCAAAAACATTACTATTCATTAACAAAAAAATAATTTGTAAAACTTTCTTACAAGTTGTTTTACAATTATTTGTGTCAACTTTTCACAAATAGCAGTGGACACAATTATTCACTCGGCTCCTCCATAAACATTTGTAAATGATTATATAAATCAATATGTTGACCATTTGTTTGTTTATCCATAGTAGAGTAGTTTGAAAAATATATAGTGAAGACGGGTTTATACCAAGAAAAAATATAGAAAGATAGGCAGAGGAAATATGAAGAGGTGTTCACAATTGGTAAACAAGAAGAAAATGAGTTTAGGCTTCAAATTGTAGTTTGGATCTGTGTGACTAAAGCAATTTGCGTTATTTGTGTCTAGTGAAGAAGAAATAAGTGTAGCAAGAAAAGTTTGAAGTCTCCTTGCTCATGTTCAAGATTAAAGGTCGAGTTTGTGTGGGTTATCTTTTTGGAGAAATTGAAGTTTTTGAGGTGTTAAACTTTGTAGAAGGCATAAAAAAATTTAATTCGAAGTTATGAAGTGTAATATCTGTATATGGTATAGAGATCTTAAATCTGTTATCCCCCTCAAGTTCTCGATAGTGAGAAGTCGTCGAATCTCTATAGTGCTATAAGTTTGTGACAAAGTTGTTGATACACTACCTTGTGATACTATTTGAAGGAGGAACTCTATATAATCTTTAGAAGGTTGACTTGGCACAAGAGGAGTATTATTGAGCTTCAAATCTAACCTCAAAAGACAATGGTGGATAGTGGCAAAGATTTGGATTCGTACTGTATTTGGACCAAACCTTGGGCCTTGTAGCAACATACCTTAGCAAAGAACATTCTTTGTATTTGTGTTGGAGATAGCCACAAAAATGTGAGATTGTAACCTTGTTAAAGTCCTTAATGGAGCAACTTTTTGAAAACACGTGTAGAAGCAGATCTTGGAGCTAACCTAGAGAAGCTGTTGTAGAAGACTTGTTGAAACCCTTATTGACGTACTATTGGAAAATTGTTGGAAGCATACTTTGGGACTCTTGCAACTAGTATCTTTGGACATATTATACAAAACATTGTTGAAGACCTAGAGCTTTGGCATTGTTGAGAATCTTGGAGCCATTGTTGAAGACTTGTCTTTGTGCTGTTGTTGGAGCAGACCTAAGAAACCTTAAATGTAGCAGCATTGTTGAAGTGCTCATGGAGTAACCCTAAAGAAGATTCCTTGTGTAGATGAAGAGCTTTGGAGCACATGTAGAGAAGATCCTTTGCAGTAGCCATTGAAAACTTTGTTGAAGAATCATTGAAGACTCTCTCGTTGCCTTGGTTGAAGATATTCTTAGAGATATGTGAATATGATGTTCAAGACTTATTGAAGATGTTTTGGAAGTCTTCAGGAATCGCTAAATTGTCTTCAAGCTGTGGGTTGGAGGCTTGGAAAGATTAAGTTGGAGTTTGTATTGTAGAGAGGTTTAGAGTCCTCAAGAAGACCAAGTTGGAGCTTGGTGGAGCACAATGTTGGAGCCTTGAAGAAGTACATGTTGGAACTTGGTTTGACTAAAGATTAGAGTCTTAATCTAGGGTTAGAGCCCTGAGGAGCTCATTTGTGTGATCATACAAATTGGAAGTTGTTTTAATAGAGTCCTCACCATTTGTTGTTAATAAAAGTATTTATTTTGTTGTTCATTTTGTATTATGTTTTTAAGTGGTCTTAACTGGTAAACATGACAATTGTGAAAGTAAATACTGATTCACCCTCCGCCCCTTCCGCTCCCCAATATTTCCAACAATTGGTATCCAAGCCAATATGTTCACTCACAGCTGGAAGGTGGATCCTTAGAACTCAAATGGCAAAGTCAAGGAAACAGGGTTGCAAACCCTTTGAAGGTGTCATCTCCTCAGTGGATGATCCGATGTGCAATGCCCCTATGTTCAATGGAATAAATTTTGAAATATGGAAAAGAAGAATGGAGGCCTTTTTGATGACCTTTGGATTTGAGGTATGGGAATCAGTGACTATGGGAAGCTTAGGAGAGTCAACTGAATTCAATGCAATAGCTATGAAGTCAATTATAAGTGGCCTACCAAATCCTATAAAAGTCAAAATGAAGAAATGTTTTTGAGTGAAAGAGCTTTGGGATAATCTTCAATATCTTCATTCAAAAGGACTTTTACTTGTGACCCGAGTTCCGGAAGATGCCGAACAAGAGCACAAAACCAATGAATAGCCTCGTACAAAGGAAGAAATCAACCTTTTCAATTTTCAAGTACAAGAAAGAGATAAGAAGAGACATCATGAAAAAGTCATTTCCATGACAACCCAATTAGAAAAAGTGAAAAGAAGAGAAGATATTTTGGAAAATCGTCTCAACCAGAGGTCTGAAGAATTGAGTAAAATCCAAAGTACAAATTGGTCAATGTAAAGAAGAAGTCACCTCCCTAAAATTTCAGCTAGAAGAAGCAAAGAAACAGATGTAAGGAGTTGAAGTTAAGAATTTAAAGGAAGAATTGGTCCTCCTAAAAGGACAAGTTGATGAAGCAGAGAAGGAAAGAAAAATCATGGCATGCCAATTAAAAGAGAAGGATGAAGAGACTAATATATTTGAAGCGGATGCCATCTCTTTTAAAGTCCAAGCATGTGAAACAAGAAGGTTGAAGGAAGTAATGTAGAGTTTGGAAAAGAAATATGAAGACTATGAGAAAATGAAAGAAAACATTGTTTTTCTAAACAAAGAAATTGATCAACTAAACAAGAACTTGAAGAGTTATCAAGTCTTGGATGACATGCTCAGTCATCAAAGATCCCCTCTTGACAAATTTGGTCTTGGATATGCAGATGAGTCTTCTAGCAAATGTGATACAAACTGTGATGCATCAAAATACAAGAATGTGGAGAAACTTGAAAGTTGTGCAAATACCCCCAGCTCTAGCAGAAGCAAGGAAAGGAGTCAAAATAACATTAGAAGAACCTATGCTCCAAGAAGATATGTTGATGTTGTAAAAAATCCACGTGGTGATCATCAAAGAATCTTAAGGCAGAATGACCTGATAAGTACTTCAAGGAAATCCTCATCTTCTAGGGTATCAAACTATATTCTTTGGCTATTGTTACTCTTGTACAGATTTTGCGCATATGGGAAAGGATTGCATGGCATATAACAAAAAGGACTCCAATTAGTTCCCCAAAAATAAGATTGTAGGGAGATACTCTAATACATTCACCAACATAAATTATGCTCAGTGATTCATGTACAAAATTGAATGCTTCAAATGCCATAATGTTGGACACATGGCTCATGATTGTAACTTGAATTGGGTTCCTAGACAATTTGAAAAGTTGTCAACCAAGCATGGAAAAAGAATCATACAAGTTTGGAGAAAGAAGCATGTTGAACCAGAAAAAGAACATGTTGAGTGTGTCTTAAATGGTCAAGACATCAATTCTTGTCACTGATCAAAAGTAGGCATCATAGGCAAAAAATGCTCCACCAAGCTTTGATGCTAGGATTCTGCCTATTAAGAAGAAGATCATGCATATTGTTAGGGGGAGCTTGTGATTTTAGATGCTATCCTTGGATAAGCCCTGTGAGATCCTTTAATGAGTCATATGTGGACTTTTAGTCATTCTATGAGACAAAGATATATCTTATGATGAGTTTACGTAAGTTGAAGAGTCTAAGGAAATTCTCTCAGGGAAAAAATATCTTACTTGACAATTTGGTCTCTCTCGCAAGTGGTAATATCTTTGATTCAATGAATGTCATATGTATTATTCTTGAAGAATGCTTCAAATGTTATCATTTGATTCACTCATTTTCAAGTGGCATGCAAGGCTCAGGGGGGGAGTGTTTATACTAATTGAAGAAATGAAAAAGTAGTTTCTTGTCTCCACTATACATATGAAGAACCATTGTTGAAAACGCCTTCAACACGAATGATAACAATGATATTTTTCTTGAATTCGACAAGCAAAAAGAGAGCAAGAAGAGTCTATACAGGCAGGGGGAGGGGGAGTAGCTGGCATCACTTGAAGAAATGCAAAATAAGGATCATCTCTTTTGTACCAACTAAAATAAAAGGATGAAGAGACTAATAGATTTGAAGCCTTCCTTCACAAATATCATAAAAATATATAGAAATGAAATTGATTTGTTTACATCACCTATGCTTTCGGCACCCTTACTAACACACCTCCACTGCACTAGTCACTTGTGCCAGAACACGTTATATTGACCCTTGGCTTACAATTCAATTAGTGCTTCAGGAAACCCCTTGAACAATCGTTAAAATTGCCTTAAGATAACATTGATGCAAACCTGAAAGAGCTGAAAGATACTTCATATTTCCTTAACAAATGATCTCTGTTTTCACAAGATGATAAGATAAATGATCTCAACAAACCCTTTAAAATTTGGCATAAATGATCCTCTCATCAAGCCTCTAAAAAAAGGCCTAAAACAATGTTGAAATGACCATATAAGGTCATCTTTGGAGGGCCGAGAAAGGAGGAAAAGATAAGCCCTACTTCTGCTTTGGATTGGGCTCAATTAGGTGTAAAAATGCTTCATAACTTATGCAATTAAACATTAATCCATTAAACTATCCTTAATCCACCTCAGAAACCACAGTAAACCCCAGAAAGAACATTCCTTAAAACAAGGTTGAAATAGACCTTAGAATACTACCACAAAAAGTTGCGAAATAAGCCTCAGAGCGAACCTCAAGAAGGGGGCCGAATGATCTCAGGACCTGTGATATTTACCTTAGAGCGAGCCTTAAAAAGGGGTCGAAGTAACTCAGGGTTTGCGAGACTACGTCAGAGTGACCCTCAGGAAGCGGGGCCGAAAATAGGCCTCAAAAGGCTCAAATTTCTCCTTCCTCAAAAGTAGTGAATAACCAAGCATAAACGATAAAGTCATAAGCCCAAATAACCTTAGAAAACCTCAGCGTAATCTTATGATCAACATGACAATTTTGGCCTCGTAAAAGAACATATTACCTCAAATTTGCGAGTTAATGATTCATTGCCTTTTGGAGGGAACAAGTTCTCTATATATAGATGATGGAGGGGCTTCCAGAGGGGGGCCAACATGGCCTAAAACAAAAGCCAACCTTAGAACTCAAATATGAATTTTCAAATATGGAGTTGACTTGAATTTGGCACATATTTAGAATTATTTCCTCAATAAAAAAATCTTGATGTAATCCTCCTTGGATAGTCGATTTGTCGTAGGTTATGCCTCATTCTGAGGGATGATTGAACAACACAAGACCCACAAAATCATCCAAAAATACTTTAAATTTCAATTCCAAATTTGATCAATCATACAATTGTGTTTAATCGTCCGATTGATACCACTGTTTTTAATCATCCATTAAGGCACCATTACCACATTTTTAGGGCACCAACTTTGACAAGGCATATCTCCTCAATCGTGAGGAGTTATGAGGCCTTCCACCTATAATTGGAATCGGTTTGATGAGCTTTATCAATTGATGATGGTATCAATTGCGTTTCTATTGAGATTCTCATCCAATTTCGCTATAAAAGATGGGGCATCATGACCATACCACAAGAGCTTCTCATCCTTCCAAGGCTTCTTGACCATTGGAGCTTCCAACCAATGTAATACACAGATGAATATTAAGAGTATTCAAAGTTTGGAATTGGCATCATTGATAACATCATTCAAACAATATCCCCCTTTGTCATTGATGACAACGCACATACTCCCCCTGTCACTGTTGCTCCACCTGACTTCATGCATATTTTAAATTTCAATTGCAAATTTGATCAATCATACAATTGTCTTTAATCATCCACTAAGGCACCATTAGCACATTTTTGGGGTACCAACTTTGACAAGGCATATCTCCTCAACTGTGAGGAGTTATGAGCCCTGCCACCTATAATTGGAATCTGTTTGATGAGCTCTATCAGTTGACAATGGTCTTGATTGCAATTTTATTGAGGTTCTCATCCAAATTCTGTATAAAAAATGGGGCATCATGACCATACCACAAGAGCTTCTCATCCTTCCAAGGCTTCTTGACCATTGGAGCTTCCAACCAATGCAATATATAGATGAATATTAAGAGCATTAAAAGTTTGGAATTGGCATCAATGATAACATCATTCAACAATATCCCCCTTTGTCATTGTTGACAACACACATATTCTCCCTGTCATTGTTGCTCCCCATGACTTCATGCTTTTGATATCCTTCTCTTGATTTCTATCCCCCTTTGACATCAATGGCAAAATGTTACTCACATTGATGAAATATATTCCGTTCTCTTTTTATAATATGCCTTTCTTTCTTTGATTGCTTCTCTCCCCCTAACATGCTATGCCTTCCATTAATTGGTTCCACCTGTCAATAAGCATTACTGAAAAGGTTTACTTCTGTGACAAAGACAACGAGTGCTAAAAAGTTGTCCATGACTTTGCTTTCCAAATCTTCTACTCCATTGAACACAAAGTCTACTAATATTCCCACAATGTTGATTATTGTCCTAAAGACTTCTTCACATTTTCCATCTGACATTCCAAATCAAACTGCCAAAGGATAGATCTTCAAATTTGTAAACACTGATACTTAGACTCCCCCTCTTCAACATTCATGGGACATGGAGTCTTCAAGCTATATTATTCAGAATAATGTATGAACTTGCTCCATGGCAAGTTCATTTTGAACCTTGACATCTTCCATTGTACGTGTAGATTCATCACGACCTTGCGGATTTACAAATCCTAATAGCATGACCACTTGGATTTCTTCATTCACCTGATATTCTTGCTTTTGTTTTCTTCTTCAAATCTTTTTGTACCTAATATTAGAGTTCTCCTTGGTGGAAGATTCCATAATTTATATGCAATCACGAGCTACGTGTTCATAGTTGTGGCATTTGAAGCATCCAATGTTGAACCTATATGATGATGGAGTAGCTAACATATACTTTCCGTTGAAGAGGCCATTTGGATATCTATATCGTGCTCCTGTAAACTTGCTTCTAGGGTTTGATAATATCCTTGATAATCATCGACATCATAAGCTTTGTAATCCCTAGCCTTATGTCCAGAGTTAGTACATGACAAACAATAACCACTAAACATATTAGGGTACCTAGATTAGATGTCTTGTCTCGATGATCTTTTGAAGGCATTCTTTCTTGGAGGAGGTTTAGCTCTCTGTTTATTATTGTCCTTGATTACTTCAAAATTACTTCTTGGATCAACAACACTTTCAATCTTCTTTTTTCCTTCACTTCGATTTGGCCTTTGCAGGATTTTGCTAACATGTTTCTCTTAAGCCTTATTCTATAAGGATTTTGAACTAATGCCTTTGTTGTATAGAGCTTCATCTGTTTCTTTTGCATTCATCTTCAAGTGAGCAATTTCTTGATCTCATTCATTAATACTATGATTCTTTCTTTCAACATTCTGCAATTTCTCCTTCTGTCATTCCTTGAGCTTGTTTATTTCAACTAGAGCAACATCAAGCTCCTTTTTCTTTTGAACAACTTCCGCCTTATATTCACGAACTTGAATTTTCAATATTTCTTCTCTTTTTCTTTCCTCTTCTACTTGAAGTTTTAGGAGGGAAACTTCTTCGAGTATTTGATTTTGTTTCCTTGATTAATTTAGATCACTTAAGGCACTGATCAATTCTCTCTCTATGGCCACTACAACTTCCTCTTCGTCGTCATCACTAGGTTATTTGACTCGAGTACATGATTTATTTGAATCATGCTCATCAAAACCTACATGCTTCTTTGAGTAAAGATTAAGAAGCTTCTTCCAAATCCTTTTGGCTGATGAGCATTTATCCACATTGGCTTTCATAGAATGAAATTCATTGCTTTTGTATTCAACCTTCTTGATTCATTAGTAGGTATGTCTCTAGAAATAATTGAATGTCATACATCATATTCAAAAACATTCGAATAGATTTTCATATTTTGATTCATCAACCTTAGGAGCTACACCAACTTGATTCTCTGCATCATTTGTAACAGGTTTTGAACCTATTACAGTACCAAAAGACTTCTTTTAATTATTTAGACACATACTTTCATGACTTTCCCATCTCGATTCGTTTGTGATCTACATTCCAGCTGTTAGGCTAGAATTGAAGGAACCCGCTCTGATACCAATTGTTGGAAATACTTAGAAGGGGGTGAATCAATATTTCACTACAATTAATTAATTTTAATATTTAGAGCATTAAATAACATTAGCACCAGGTCAAAACATAAATCAACATCACATCACATGAACAATTAATCATTCAACAATACACAACATCAAAGATAATATGCAAGATATTTTTAGGTGGAAACCATTCCTGGAGAAAAACCACCAAACATTTTTAATATAAGTATTTAAAATATTACATCAACATGAAGATTCAACTTCTGATTCTCTAGCAACAACTGGAAGGAGTCTCCAACCCCTTGATTTATCAACTCCAACTGAAAGGATGCTCCAACACCTTGATTCACTAGCTCCAACTAGGAGGAGACTCCAACCCCCTGTCTTTATCAACTCTAACGAAAGGATGCTCCAACACCATGATTTACTAGCTCCAACTCGAAGGAGGCTCCAACCCCCTAGTTTTATCAACTTTAATTGAAAAGATGCTCCGATACCCTGTAAGGTGCAACTTGCCCTAGCACCACCCTGCCACCCAACCCAGCAAGCCACCACTTGCCTTGAAGGCTCCAACCTTCAGTTCACCACAATGGACCACAATTTCATCTCATTTTCAAATTGGATCCGCCTCTACTTAATACCAATCATAAAATCAATTTTTTGACTTTGTTAATTTGTAATACTAGCACAAGGTTGTCAGCGACAACTGCTCATCAAAAAATCAAACCCTAGCTAAACAATCCAATAGTAACAATACTCTTTGCTCAATAAACACATCCACTACATGCTCAACATGTATATCTAATGACAAACCTTAGCAACACAGAGATAGATCCATAACAAGTATCTCTTGCACAACAACTGCTCTAATCATATGTCTCTGCTTTAGCCCAATAGATTATTCTCGCTATCACAACAATTGTCACAAATTTGTCGCCATTGCTAATGTACAATCTGAGGTGCCATAAGTCTGCAATGCTACGAATAATCATGAATATGCAACGAGAAGCAAACCAACAACAACTAGGGCACACAACAGTGTTGATTTTTTCCCAAATATGGCGTAACAATTGCACCTTTCTATATCTCAACAAAAGCACCAAATATGGAATAGATTTTGAGTTTTTAACAGTAATAACACTTTAGCATCTGTGAATTTATACCTACATCACTTCTTAGTTCAATTCTTTTCATCAAATACAATAATCTATTCAACATATTAACTCCAATTCTCAAAAAATTGTTTTGTAATAGTATTAGGCTTTAGCCTTGCAAAAACATAATTCTTTTACCAAATTTAAAGCATGACTTTGCATACAACCCTCTATGATTTGAATTTTCACCGTTAAAAAACCATGGATCAAGTGGCACACATATTGTATTTCAATTCCAAAGCTAAGACCCCTACAATTCCTTCACAAATATAATAATGATATATAGAAATGAAACTGATTTGCTTACATCGCTTATGCTTTCTACACCCTTACTAGCACACCTTCATTGCACCAATCACTTGTGCCATCAAATGTTATTTTGACCCTTGCTTACAATTCAATCCTTCAAGAAACCCTTTCAACAATCTTTAAAGTTGCCTTAGGATAACATTGATGCAAGTTTGAAAGGGCTGAGAGATACTTCAGATTTCCTTAACAAATGATCTCTTTTTTCACAAGATGATGAGATAAATGAGCTCAAAAAACCCTTAAATTTGGCATAAATGATCCTCTCATCATGCCTCTGAAATGAGTCTCGATCCAACCTTAGAAAAGGCCTAAAACAATGCTGAAATGATAACAAAAGGTATGCTTTAGAGGGCTAAGAAATTAGGCGAAAATAAACATTAGTTCTGATGTGAATTATCCCTCATAGATATCCCGAAAAAAAATTCCACAAAAATAGGCATTGGACTTCTTTGGATTGGGACCAATTAGGTGAAAAAATGCTTCAGAACTTGTGCAATTGAACCTTAATTCAAGCCTCTTAGACTTTCTTTAATCCACCTCAAAATATGCAGTAAACCCTGAATAGAATAAGGCTTAAAACAACACTGGAGCAAGCCTTACAATATTGGCATAGAAAGTTGTGAAATAAGACTTAGAGCAAGCCTTAGGAATGGGGTAGAATGACCTATGAGATTTACCTTTGAGCGAACCTCAGGAAGTGGGACGAATGACCTTAGGGCCTGCGAAATTTACCTCAGAACGAGCCTCAAGAAGGGGGCCTGAAAAATAGGCCTTAGAAGGCATGAATTTATCCTACCTTAAAACGAGCGAATAACCAACCCAAAAAAGATAAAGCAATAAGCCCAAATACCCTAAAAAAACACAAGCTAATCTTCTTATCAACCTGACAGGTATGGCCTCAAAAAAGAACATATTACCTTGTACTTGTGAGTTAATGATTCATTGCCTTTTGGAGAGAACAAGATCTCTATATATAGATGATGTAGGGGCTTTTAGAGGGGGGCCTACATGGCCTAAAATAAAGAGCCGACATTAAAAATCAAATTCGAATTTTCAAATATGGAGTTGACCTGAATTTTAATATTTAGAATTATTTCCTAAATAAAAAAATCTTGATGTAATCCTCCTTATATAGTTGATCCGAGATAGGTTATACCTCATTTCAAGCGCTGATTAAACAACCCAAGACACACAAATCATTCAAAGATATTTTAAATATTAATGCCAAATTCGATCAATCATACAATTGTCTTTAATATTCCATTAGAGCACCATGACCACATATTTGGGGCACCAACTTTGGCAAGGCATATCTCCTCGACCGTGAGGATATATGAGGCATGCCACCTACCATTGGAATTGGCATGATGAGCTCTATCAACTAATCCTATTCCCGATTGCAATTTTATTGAGTTTCTCATCCAAATTTTTCATAAAAGCGGGACATTGTGACCACACCACAAGAGCTTCTCATCCTTCCAAGGCTTTTTGACCATTAGAGCTTCCAATCGGTGCAATCCATAGATGAATATTAAGAGCATTCGAAGCTTAGCGTTGGCATCAATGACAACACCATTAAACATCATCATGGAGTGATATGTAGTTAAAGGTGGAAGGCTCGAGTTTGAGACAAATAAAGAAGGGACAATGCGATAAATAGTTGATAAATATTCCAATCAGTGTAACCATAAATGTTGTGTTTTCTTGTTTGTGTATTTGTTGTTTAAGTTTGATTTAATCTGATATATTGTACATTTTTTTTACTCCTATGGTGTAGATTAGTTGGTTTGCGTGAGGTTTATTCCTTATTAAATTTTACATTCAAACTTCATGAGAAGGGTTGGGGGTGAGTGTCACACATGGTGGGAATAAATTATCTTACGAGTCATCCAAGCTCGAGATCGAGTCTCCACAATCTTGGCCACAACACCCCACTAATAAACTAATTGTTATGTTTATGTTGTTGACTTTGATATGCAAGTAACATCTCTAATCATTATGTTTATGTTATGGACTTTGAGATGTGAGTACCATCTCCTTGTGTGAGTAACTTATGTTGTTCCAACAAATACATGGTATCCAAACACCTATACAAATATTGATCTCATTTAATCACATCATGTTTGGTTAGGCACATTATTTGTTTTCTGAATTTTTCTCCAAAACCTTGCATTATGATCACTCTCATGCAAAATGTAGAGCATTGCTCTCATTCATCATACACAATCAATAAAACTAGATGTGAAACTATCACCCTTGAATAAACATTACAACCACTGCTCTCATGTTTGTTAGATAATCACCGAGATACTTTGAATCCTATTAATTGGGTACTTCTATTCTCATGGTCCTAACTACTAGGATATTTTGAGTTTTATATGGATTTCCACTTCCCATCTTTACCATGCATTCTTTCTTGACATGTAAGTTTTCTTTCTTTTCCAAAGAATTGGTTTCGTAAAATTTGTTTGGTTCATAAATTATTTATTCATGTAAATTTTCTTTGTTTCCAAACCTTTGATTTCACAAAAAAAAATTTGGTTCGGTTGTTTTATTCAATCTTTTTTTCTTAGGGGTTTGGTTTTAAGGTTCATGTTATAATCTAGCTATATTTTATAACATTTTTTCCGTATTGTTGTTGGAATGACCAATTCAAAAAAGACACCTCCTCCATTACATTGATGTCTAACTTGATATTCCAATAAATAAAATTTCAAACGAGATAAATTAAAAAGCATACACATTGTGACCAAATTAAATATTTGAATTTTAAACATTGTAGCTTTGACATCACTTCCTATCTTTGTTGTAATGTAATTTCAATAAATAAATATCTTCTATAAAAATTCTAGATTAGTCTACCCTCCATGCCCATAATTTCTCTTGATGTAATCCTCTAGGGTACCATTATTATCTAATGAACACTAGAGAGAAATTACTCTACCTTCAACATGAGGGAAAATGCAATCCAAGGCCTATGAATAGTTCAAGACAACATGATTTTTCTAGTAAATCAATACACACCATGATAAGTTATTCGAGGGACTCAATGGATGGTAGATGACCAATATACAATGTTCAAAGTTATGTTTTTCATTTTGTAAAATTTTTGACTTTGGTTGAATGTGTATGACACAAAAATATAAATATATTGAATGTATACTTAAGTATACAAATATATTGAATGTGTAAAGTAACATGTCCAAGTTTATAACATAAGGTTAGGTTAGGGGTTAAGTGGTATAATTACCTTAACCAACCTAAAGGTACTATACATTAATATTATAAGAAGTGATATACTAGTGTAGCACTTGTATAGTGTAGGTAATTGTCCTCAAATTTGTTGGGTATGTATTATATTCTTTACATGACTATTGCCACGCGCGATACGTATGTGCTAGGAGTAGTTGGGTGATCACGTGGGGGCAACCCTTGCATAAGGTACAAGGAAACACCAATGGTGGATTTTTGCATCTGTTTTCAGTAGTTTATGGTAAGTGGTTTTCGTTGTTAGCAGTTTTCAAGTGCATGGTGGTTTTTCCCATGGTTTTGTAGATCCAGTCTAAGGAGCTACGATTATATTCTAATCCTAGGTTAATTGATTGGGGGTTATGAGTGGTACATGTATATAATGTATTGTAACGTTGTAAAGGAGCATGTTGAAAAATCAATTTGGTTTTCCAGGGTTCTAGGTTCCATGAGAAAAATTTGTGTATATTTTTCTGTAATTGCCATTGTATCTCTTCTGTTTGTTTTAAGAATTTGTTTGCAAGTATTTTTTGTATAAAGTTAAAACGTACAAAGTTCTTGTATCTATAATTGTTACACCATATCATTTAATGTGACATTTATTATTCTCTCCAACAATGTGTTTGTCAATATGTATGCACCGATATCTTAATTTTAACATTCGGCATATGAAGATATTGGATTATTTTAAGGGATTGATGGCAACATAGGATGCCAATCCACAAAATGTCATATAGATAGAAGAAGCTAATAAGGTGTGATAGGGATTAGTTGGGGTGCTGTCACATATTAAACAAAATTCAAATGAGACTTCAACACTAACAATAATAGTCCTTACATAGATGGTGTTGATACCTTCTACAATAGATGGGCACAGTGAGTTAAGTAGAGGCTAGTTTGAGCAAGAAAAGTGGGCCACCAGCATTTCCATTGAAGCTTGTTTCATTTCTTTGAGTTTTTTTAATTATATTTTGTATTGACAATCTCGACTCTTCAATTTTATGCAATTTACATTTAGATGTTGCACTACCAAAATTTAGAAACACATGATGTATCATTGTTTTTCAATACAATTTAAACAAAATGATTTTATAATAAGAAATAGAAAGATGGTTGATGATATGACATTGATAGTTGAATCTTAGTGTTTAAATTGTATAATTGCTAATGCCATTAAAAATAGTAAGAATAAAACAAGCATGGTTATGCATAATGAAAGCAATTTTTGGATATTTTGATATTTTTCATATAGTTAATATTTGGGTAGCATCCCAACCCTATGACACCCCTAAATTTTGAGTGGTATCTCCAACGATCTCAAATATGTGCCCCCTAAACTTGGTGGAACATTTGCAAAGATAACCCATGTTTCCTAAATTAGAAGATGAATAAGAATATAATGAACAAACTTTATCTAACCATATATTTGGGGATGAAAAGCTATGGATCGATAAATCTTCATTTCAAGTACAAAACAAAGGGATTTCCAAAAGAGATTAAAAGGGTAGACATCAATAAGCCAGAGTGAGGCCAAATATGGAAAAATAGCGTCATGAAACTTCCAACATTGAATTTGATTTATAACTTACCATATAATATATTATTTGAGAATAACAATTTGATAAATAGATGTAAACCTACAAGGAAATTGACACTAACGAACTTCCAAGGTTATTAAAGACATGTAAGGGACTATACAAACCATGTTTCCAATTGATAAAATTGATAACATTGCAAAGCATATGTGATTTAACACGTGTTTCAACATATTGACACACATTAGGCTATTGGAAGTGTGGTACTATCATTAGTGCTGCTAAGGTGGAAATGTCTAATTGTCTTCAAATAATGTAGTTCCAAAATAAATTGTCTAAGAACTTTCTCTAGAAATGAGAATGTAAGGTGTTCATGTGAGCCTTATATTGTTGTCTTGTTAAAGTGCAATATAGATTGGTGCAAAGGTGGCCACAATCATACACCAAGCTTGACAATTTTGTCAATGATATCCTCACATTTCAAAAGCAAGTGAAAGTGTTGTTGTAAGGGTTTACTGAGGAAATCTTTCATATTATTGCCACAACCTTATTATGTTTGATAATGAATGTTAACCATTGAAAAAGATCTCACACTCTATTTCAATGACTCTCCAACTTGTGCCTACAGGGTTTGTAGTGTATGCAACAACAAACATGTGGGTACATTATAAAATCCATCCCCGTGTACTTTAGACTAGTTGAATGGTGAGAGCCAAAATCAAAGTAACTATCATTAAAATCACTAACCATTATTAAAAAGTTTAGGGTAAAAAATGGGTCTCTTAAGAGAAATATTAAAATAGTTGAGTGTATACCACATCATTACCACATTATTCATGTGAATATATATTTTTTTATTAATGAAAGTTTCTAAGGTAGGTTGATGTAGAGTTTTTTTTAATGGAATACACATCTCAAGGAAACCTTCGAGCAGTTTCCAGCATTTTGATTATAGTAATAGAGGTAAATCAACCCATTGTAGTTTAGGTAATCTAACCCAACATGAAAAATAAATGAGGACTAATACTATCCACAGAGGCAACTCACCTAGGGATTTGATCCCACAACCTACTGTTGAATTTTTGTATAGCATCAATAGACATTCTCGTATGCCAAAAAATGCCTCTTAATTCAGCTAAGGAAAATTATGAAAATGAAAATGAAAAATATTATTTTTGGACTTCATGTAGGCCTCAATTGTCAGATCAACCACACATATGAATGGGTGTGACTTTTGGTAAAAAATCACCCATTTGTCAAATATAAATACATGAGACTCCACTTTGACCAATTCAGACATCAAATTCTCTCTATTTTGATCCACATGTGTGAGAAAAAGAGAAGGAAATCTAAAGTTTGATCGAGTATAGAAGCTACCATTTGAACAAGTCTAACTTGTTTCATTTAATCGAGATTTTGGTTGGCTTTGACTGAGAATTTGGCAAAGTTTGACCGTAGGAAGAAGGCCGAAATTAACTATAGGAGGAGACAATTTGACTACAAGTTGACAACAAGACTAAC
The DNA here is from genome assembly GCA_031772625.1 of Pinus tabuliformis. Taxonomy (NCBI): domain Eukaryota; kingdom Viridiplantae; phylum Streptophyta; class Pinopsida; order Pinales; family Pinaceae; genus Pinus; species Pinus tabuliformis. Next base: position 79,210,641 of record CM062820.1, on the reverse strand, counting down.
TATAGGGGTCAACCATAGGTCTGAAATTTGACTGCAAAAGATAGGTTGAACCATAGGTCTGAAATTTCATTGCGAAAGATATGTTGACCAAAACGAAAATTTGACCAGAATTGACCATTTTGAAAGCTTGATGTGCTAGGGTCCTATGATAATAGGATTCATAATTTTGAATTGGCTATGATTAGTCTTGTAATATTGTACATACTTTTGCTTTCTGCAAAATGTTTTCCATATTAAAAAAATAAAAAATATATAGAAGGTGTGTCCTAAAATAACAATCAAAGGATAAAAAGAAAGAAAAAGATAAAAAATATGAAAAATATGAACCCCAAAAAGAAATAAAACAGATCATGAAAGTGTGCAAATTTAAATGCCCCTACTTTTTACTTTACTATGCAAAATAAGGTTGTGTGCAACTTGTTAAAAATGCCACAATCCATGATGGTCAAAAAGCTTAATCTTGACTCATTCATGCTTTAAATTTCATGTTGATAGATAAAGAATAAAGATCTAGCCAAAATTTTAACCTTGGTAGATCAGTAGTTAGGTAGAGAATAAAAGTGAGTTCATTAGTTTAATCTGAGCCGTTGGAAGTTATAAGGTTAGAATTAGATAGTTTGCTTATCAAAAGAAAATGAAATAAAGGGTCAGCAAGCTTAAATGCACCCATTGAAATGAAGAAAAAATGTTAGGGTAAATAAAGGGTAGGTAGAAGAAGTTTTGCAAATGCACAAGGTTGCTAAGTCAAAAGCACATTTATCATGCTTAATCCTATGTTTCATGTGCAGGAGGAATTGTGAGAAAGAAAGGATATTTACCAAGTTTGTTTACTAATTTTCCCTCATTTCACTACACCTTCACATACTTATTTGCTAATTTCCCCCATTATCCCTTCATTACTTAGAAATACCCTTCCCCCTAATTTTGATCTTTTACCCCTTGGTTTCACACATTTCCCTAGAAATTACCCTTCAAAAATTATCCTCCCTTCCCAAAACCCCTTTCCTTAGTGTGAAACCCATTCCCCATTACAAATATCACTTTCCCCCTTGTTAATTTCCCTTTTTCCCCCTTAAAAACCCACAAAAACCCCTTATCCTAAGTTTTTATTTACTATCCCTCCCATTATGTAATTAACACCCCCACTTTATATTTCCTGACAAAACCTTTTAACCCACCAATCCTTGGTGCAGTTAAAGAAAACCCCGCCATATAACCCATGGTCCCACCTTAATTAACCATTTGTTTATATTGAAAATCCTGACACTATTGGTTAATTAATTACAATTATCTATAATTAAATCCCAAGCCCCGCCAAATCACTTTCCCAATTCCATCCGTGCAACTTAACTGCGCGATATCCCTCTGATCTCTTGCCCCCAAATCCGACAGTGTATATCCATATCGCGCGGATTCATTGTCCGACCGTTAACAGCCCGAGAGCATGCGAGATTCGCAGTTTTGGCCGAGCGCTCTTTGGCTACGTGGTGGCACCAGGTTACATCGCGTGCTCGCAAAAAATACCGCCTGCCATCCAAAAGCGGTGCGATGGTGCACAAAACCACCTCCCTGCCTAAACCGAAAACTTCCCACTGTTCATTTAAGAATTTTTGCGCCAAAATGTGACCGTTATCGGTTAAAAGGCTGAAAAAGCCCCAATTCGCTCTTTTCTTGCATTTTCATTGTAAACCTCTGCTAAGCCATTTACGACACCCTGAACCTTTGTGCGACCAAATTGACCACCTTTTGCTGCCTTAAGGTGTCGCAGATATCCAATTGAAACATCCATTTGACAGTTGAAGCCTCAGTACCTTCTGCAGTTACCACAAAACCCCTCTGCACGCCAAAATTGCCAATTTCCAGGTATTCTTGGAAAAAACCAGAACGACCCTTGAATTTGAAAATGCATAGTTGTAATTAAGTGGTTAATTAATTGAATTAATTAAGAAACATTCCTGAAATTGAAGAGAAACTTATTTGTACATCCCAAACCCTTTTACAGACTGTAATTACCCTCTTCTAAAACTCACTCCTGAAACCACTGAAAGCCTAAATTCAATTCAGTAATCCCAATTATGGCTTCCCAAACCTCTCTATATGTAAGATCTCTACAAACCCCTCACCTGGATATCGACCACCTTGCATTAGCAGACAAAGACTTCCAAATTAAGGAAACTGCTTCCCCTGCCTACCTACTAAAGCTCCACTGCTGGAGTAAAGACAAATTCTTGAACCAAAATGATGACATTCACCTTTGGGAGTCTAATTTGCCCAAGTATTTGTTCCCAGAAGTACAACCATTCCCGAAAATCATTCACTTCTGCCAAGCTTGCTACATTCCCAGTCAAAGAGCCATTGTCACCCCTAACCAGCAAGTTTTATTCACCATCACTGTAGAATACATTAATAAAATGTTGCAAGTCCAAACAAGCCCAAATGAGACCCCACTTTCTATTGAAGGCTTGCTTAACCTTTATACCAAGTTAGATCTTCTCGGGATAGCCCAAAATTTTCAAAATTCCATCATAGAGGAATGTCATACTCCAACAGATAGTCGTCCATATGCTGCAACCATTTTTTCTGAGAGAGGCAAACAAATCATAACCATGCTCTCCTACATTTTAGGATACATTACGGATGAACATGTGCATGAGGTTGTCCTTGCTTTCCTTTCCATATTTTTCCCAGGCAAGCCTCCTGCTATAATTTACAGTTATGCTCAGTTCATAGCAAATAGGATGCATAAACAATTCATCAGATTACCAAATGAGAGAGTTTTCAATTATTCTTCAATTTTATTTCATATGTTCTTGTACTACCAATCAGAGAAATTCCCTGTCAACATTCAGAAGTTAGACACCAAAGGCAATCCAAGATCAGTCATCTATTGGACACCCTTGATCCAAAAGTACTCCATTGTGTTTACTTACAAACACTTCATTGATTCATTTTTCCATCCTGTTATAAACATGCTCACCAGTAGCCATTAGCCCAGGATCAGTCAAGAAATTAAAAGGGTTTTACGGTTGGCAAAGAACAGTAAAGTGGGACACTGGTATCTACACCAGGACCACACAGAGATCAGGATATATGGATGCCAACTAGTCCCTTATAAACTGCCCAAATACCTCCCCATGAAGTTATTTGCATTAGAGTACTCTAGGCAGATTATAAACTCTAATGAGGTTAATTTCCTGGTAGCCAAGAAGAAGACCCAATTTAAAATGAAAAACCAATTGGGCCCCTTTATTTGTAATAATAGGGAAGCTGGATCAGAGGTCGATAAGATTCTACAGGAGATGAAATTCAAGAACAATTTTATGTGGCAATGTGACCCTCATGGAGTCATAGATAAGTTAAGGCTCAAGGTCAAATTGTGTCCTTTCATACATCATCCCAGGCCATACATTGAAAGATTTGCCAACCAATCAAAATGGTTGGAAAATACTGTAGTTGATGTATAGAATACGTTAATTGATGTAGAAAAACAACCAAGTTTCTTCCTGCAGGTTCCAGAACTAGGAGAACAAATGAGCATTCCTCCCCTTTTACAGACTCCAACTAATGAAGACAAAAATACAAAGAGAACCAGGGAAGAAGGTTCTAGTTCAGCCATGGAAACCACAGATGAACAATTTGAAATCAGTTACAGGAAGAGGCCCAAGCTTAATCTTGTAACTGAACAGGAAGACACCATTGACTCAGAGGAAATCACTGACACTGACACAATGGTCGGAAGAACCAAAGGTCCATCTGCTTCAGGAGAAACACACCAGCCCTCAACATCAAACAGTAAACTTATTGAGAGACAGCTCAGCATGGAGGTATCTTCATTCACCAGGCCTATGGATAAAGAGAAAGATATTAAGGATAGGTAAAAGGAAATTAAGTTGAGGAATGAGAAATTGAAGGTTGAGACTTATGCTCAATACTTCAAGTAGACACCTGCAAATCAAAACAGATTAATGTCAGCCTTCGACATCAAAACAGGGAAAATGCAGATGACATTTATGCAACCTATAGTCCAACAGCCAAAAACATCAGCAGACTATAGGAAAATAGATTTTGAGGTTTTGGCCAGGGATGTTCATCCCATTGACCAAATTGAGTTTCACAAGCAGGTAGGTGAGATGATCTATTCCACCTTGATAGGTAAAGCTATGACTGCACACAAACTACAAAGTTCATTAGATAATATCATTGCATAGTACAAGCTGGAAAAGGCCTCCTCACAGGCCAAGGACAACATAATCAAGTCACTGGAAGACTTGGTGATTGAGCTAGGACATGATCCCAATGATATCAAGGCTGTTGAGAAGTTGATAAAGAAAAAGAATGAAGACATTGTTGCTCTCAAAAAACAACTCAAACTGCCTCATTCAGAGCATCCACAAGCAAAAGAGGTCTTAGAAAGCCAAACTCATCAGGAGGAAATGATGGACCTTGTTCTCCAACTAAATGACCAATTAAAAGAGATGGAGAAGGAGTTGGACAACTTGATACAACTGAAACAGGCCAGCCTTGAGACTGCCCTTGCCACTGTCATTCCAACAGTCACCACAGCAGTACCATCCACCTTGGCAACTTCATTGGCTCCTACAGCTCCACTGGCTACAACCCTCCCAACTTTAGCAACATCTACATCAGCAACAGGTTCGACAACAACAGCAGCCCAGCCAGGTGATGAGGCAAGTAAATTGGTCAAGGCAATGGAAGACATGTCCATTCAGACCACATAGATAAACAAGCTTAAGGAAAAGATAACCAGTCTAGAGAATGATAACAAGCTTGCACAGATTATGCACAAAGAAGAAGTACAAAAGTCAACCAGGATGAATGAGAGGATAAAGAGCTTAGAGAAAGAGCTAACATTAAAGCAGCCACTTGGCCAAGCTAAGGAACAATTATGGGCAAATATCTTTGACTCTGTCAATGATATTTGGCCATTCATTCAAGTCATCTTTGAACATAATGACTTAGTCAAAGAAGCTACAGAAGCCATTCAAAGAGTTAAGGCTGAACTAGGAGACATGCCAAAGGAAGCAACTAGAATAATTCATTTCCTTAACTCCAAAAACAAATATGAATTGCAGGAGCTAGATATAGCTGACAGGACAGGCACCATACTAGAAGTAAAAAAAATGCTCACCAAGAGGAATCTGACGTCAAACCTCGAGGACAAATGCCAAACCATGCAGCTGGCTATAAACAAGTTCATAGTGAAGTTCGATATTTTGAGGCAGAAAAGTCTGTAGAAAAGTCTATTTTGAGGTGATAAACGATAAATTAATGCCTCAAGAGGACTACAACATGAGAATAAGAGAGGTGGCAAAGGATCGAGCAAGTAATTCTTCCATCAAAGGGATGCCTACCGGAAAGGTTCTATACCAGACCTTTGAGAACATGTTTTACCTCCAACATGAGGTAAAACACCTTTTTGTAAATAAACCCACTTTTGCCAAATACACTGAAGCAGATGAAATCTACAGGAAGATGGTAAATATTCAGTTACTAGATGCAGACACATGGGAGAAGTTAAATGACTTGCTGTAAAATGCAAAGTCAAAATGTAAAAATGCACAGTAAAGGTGAAAACAACACAGTAAAGGGAAAATCACAAATCAGTTAGGTGAAAGAGTATCAGATAAAGTGTATCAGTTTAGAAAGGGAAAACTAAAAAAAACAGTCAACATGAAGACAAACAACAAGGTAGAGAATAAACAACAAAATATCAGAGCATAAAGACAACACAACCAAATAAACATGGACAACATACAATAGTTGAACATCTATCTCTATCTTCTTGCATGAAGATATTTCTTTCTCCTAGTTTAATTCCCAAGACATTTTGGGATATTTTGTAAACTATTTTTGTATAAATACTTCATAATTCGAAGTATTGAGTGTGGATTGCTATACATTTGTAGAGTTGTATTGATAAAAAACCTGAGGGTTATTGTATTTCAAGTCAGCAGATTGGTCTGAGTAATAAAGAGATTGCATTACAAGATTCATGTGTTGAGCTATTACAGTGAAGTGTTTTCTTTGTCAAATTTGTTATTTTCTTATGTATTTCACAAACTTACATGTTATCTAAAGTGAATGAATTAACTGGAAATTTATTTCAGAATTTGTTTAAGTATACTTTGTCTTAAACAGTTAATCATTTCTATGTTTTCTTCTGATATCCGGATCTGAGAATCCTTAATTGCTATCCCATCCCGGTTGACCTCTTTCACTTCCTTCATTATTCGGCCTAAGGAACCCTTAATTGCTCCTTGGGATCAGATTGAAATCAGCTTCACCATCCAACCTTAAAGATCTGAAATAACTCAGCTACCTTGCCTTGTAGACATTATTTTTAGAACTTGATCCAGTCCTGTTTGCTTGACATTTGACTCCATAGCCCAATGGTAAAAAGACATCCCTCTATCCATCTAAATAAGTGATCCCACCACCAAATCAAAACCAAAACCCAATTACAATCATAACTAGTCTAAAATCAATTAACTAAACAAAGTTAAAACATAAAGAGAGAGCCCTCTTTGACCATTAGGAAGGCTAGATCTTAATCTCCAAAGTAGGTTTGTGGTTACCTCTATCATTTCTTTTTTAACAACTCAAAAGAAATTTTGAAGTGATAAAATGATGAACATTGCATAAGCTGGTATTTTGACGAAGTTTGACTGGTGAATAGACTTGGATTTTGGCATAGATTTCTAGAATATTTTTGGTATTGTAAATTTTACTAAAGAATAAATTTCTCCTAGAAGGAAAGTAGTTGGGTTTTTTTCTCAAAGTTGGGACTTTCCAATAGTAAATTTTGTTGTCTCTATTTTTTATGGCTATCTCTTTATGATCCTGTTGATTGTTGCATTATTGTTGATATTTTCAGAGTAATGGTTTAATATGTGACATAACTTGATTGAAAATCATTGGAAAGTAATTAGGAGATTAGAAGATCAATTTCTATTGTGCACTATTTTAGAAAATTCAACACTTGTATTTCACATCACTCAACTACTCGAGCTAACCCAATAGGCTAGGTTGATATAGAATAATGAGATGAAGGCTCCCGGATGCGGGTGGCTGCAGCGCGTAGCAAGTTAGTGGCTCGTCACATGGGCATGTGTCAGCCCGGACGAGCCACGCACTACAGGTCCGGCGATCATTTAAGAACGGCGGCGACAGACCATCTGCGGGATTCAATACAAGTCCTTTCGGCATTTACTGCTCTCCTTGGTAGCGGGAAAATGGAGTTACAAAGGCCTGGCACCTCTGTCATTCTCCCGCAGTTCTGCATAAGGTTTGGGCGTTCGGAGGTTGCGTTGGCTCACTCTCTGGTTCTGAGGGAGGTCACGAAGGGGTACTCCTGCTCTCTGGCCAATTTGAGGATGCAGCGTGAGCGCCAAAGGATGATTAGCAGGCGTGGAAGCTCCAGAGGACGCGCTTCGTCTCAGCGGCAAGCTAATTCCCCCTCTTCCTCAATTGAGGTTTCTTCTGACCGCCGTCGCTCCAGAGAACGTGCAGTCGGCCGTGGCAGGGCAACGGAACACCGAGAAATAATGGATTGTGGCCACTCTGCGCATCCCATGGTAAGATATCGAATTCCATGCACTCTGGCTAATTCAACTTTCATAGTTTCGGTTTCGGTGGAGCATTGTAGCAATCCTGGTGGTCAGGAGGAAGCGTTGCAGGCAAGCCCTCCTCGGATTCCTGGGTTGGTTCCCACAGTCGACATGCAAGTTCCTGCTATTGACATGCTGTGCCCCGACCTTCGGGCAGGCCCCAGCGAACCTGCGCAGAGGAATACTCTTCCCGACCTGGACATCCCCAAGCAATTCAGATGCAAAGAGGAGGAAGAGCCGCACACCACAGATGATGAATAATTCGACCTGCAGTTCGCTACAAGTCTCTGCGAAGGGAAAGTTTTCTCCGGTTGCTCTCACCGTTATCTTGTATGCGTCAGGACTTAGTCCTTATGTGTTTCAGTCTTTATATGTTTCAGTGACGGATATCCATATATGTTTCAGTCCTTATGTGTTTTAGTGTCGGCTATCCATGCAGGTTAAGTGTCGGTCTTATGTACTGTTCTGTGTCGATACGTCTCCAATTTTGGACATGATTATTCCTGAGCATTATGTCAATCTCTCGACAGGAATCACAGGGCTACGGCTCTGATTGTAACACTGATGATGTAAATTTTGACTTTTTGTAATATAATAGATTAGTCTGATTCAGAAAAAAAAAAAAAAAAAAAAAAAAAATTGAGATGAAGGCTAATACTAATAATGAAATATTTAACTAATATAGTGCTCAAACATTTTAATTTATATACTATTTTATTAAATCACAATTAAAAACTTATTACATGTAAAACTAATATGTGCATATTTAATATTAAAGTTTTAATAAATATGAATGGCTATGAATAAAACCATAGAGCCTAGTTTTAAGTATACCTAGCCTCCTAGTCATTATCTTGAGTTAATCTACCATATCATTGTTTTCCTTGAAGGCAAAATGTCCATACACTTCCTCATCATTGTGTGACCCTTTTATATATTGTATGTAGTTGCTTACTCTAGAGAATGCAATTTCATATATAGAATTTTTTTTAAATTTTAATTCTAGAGCTTTAGTTGACTGCTTAAACATTTTTGCCACCATAAGCTAAAATGCCCAAATTCTTTTTTGCAACCAACATTTCCTTTATCTTATTTCCTTATAGAAACTCCTTGAATAAGTGTACTTCTATGAGACCCTCTCATTATACTACCATGTGTCCATTATCTTCAAGCATAAACCTAACTACCCTACATGCCTCCTCAAAAAGTGAACCCTAACACCAAAGTTGTTTACTTCATAATTTAATGTGAATTGCATATTAAAATAATATTTAGCTCATAAATATTTTATTTTAAATCAAATAAATATATATATTTTATTACTTTGAGAATATAGATATGAAAATTAACCAACATACATTCATCATAACTTTGGATATATCAAGCACCGAGAGAGACAAATCTATCAAAATGCAAATCTCTTTTTGAGTGCAAAACTTGATGAAAGATTTGCAACTCGAGAGATTTGATTCCTATAAGTAATCCTTATAGATCTATAATTAAAATGAATCTATGTTAGTTCTTATTTTTAATTTTATTAAAACCTCAATAATATAAATAGTTGCATATTATATATATATATATATATATATATATATATATATAATGTTTTTATGTGTTTATTAATTATATATTATGAAATATGAATAATCATCATTTAAATTTATGTAATGTGTTAGGTATATTATAATTTTTTCTTACATAAAAATGTATTTACTTTTATTAATAAAAACAAAATTACAATAAAATAAATTGAATTGAATAAATCTATTATTTTTATTTTTTATTGCTTTTTTAATTGATCTAATATTTTTTTTTTTATTTAATGTTTCATTTTATTTACACTACAACATATCTCTCATATCTCTCCTATTGAATTTACATTCAAATGTTTATCTTCATTTACAACCACTACACCATCTCCCCATCCTGAAATGTAAAACAAACACGTCTCAACACAATTCTTAAATATCTAATTACAATAAGACACCAACAATTTATAAATCCCTTCAAAGTGTTTTCCCTGTACTGGAGTTTATAAAAGTAAAAGTAAAGAACACGTTATGAATACACACTATTCTGGTTTCATTTAATTACATTCATAAAAATCATAGATCACATGTCATGAGTAATAGTTTAATCTGTGGAGAAGTAGAAATTACTCACTCCACCCAAGTTCAAATTCTTAATGAGATAGGGATGAACAAATGTTTACTTATTCATTTATGAACTTGTTTTATATCTTGAAAAATCTGATTTATTTTAAACACCATCATCATAATTGAAATGAACGACATATTTTTTTATTATTGAAAAATCAAAATAATTATACTCTCAATTTATTTATTTTTATTAAATATTTAAAATTCTATAAAATTATAATTTGGAATGGTCTAAAAATATTGCGTTTTAGATTTTTGGGTTGGAATTTGAAGAGTTTTTTTTAACTAAATCTTATTTTTTCTTATTTAAAATAAATTTTTGATCATATATATGGGTTTAGTAGATTTTTGGTTGGAATTTGACGATTTTTTTTCCAACCAATCTTATTTTTTATTATTTAAAATAAATTTTTGACTGTATATATAGGTTCAGCAACCTGAAAAATCTCTTGTGAAGAGTTTTCAAATTAAACTTGTAATTAAAAAAACTCATGCCAGATTTTGAGCCGATCATACTAAATAAACTACAACTTATAATTTTATATATAAAAAAGTAATTCATCAATAATATTCATTATTAATAAAATTTTAATTGTTTTATATTTGTTTATGTATAATTTTTTCCGCATTATCCTCTCCTAAAACTTGGTTCATGTGGCCACCACGGCTAAACTCACCCCAAACTTGCCCTGAGTCTTCAAAATGGGTCGAGTTCGCCTAAAACACATTGCACAACTCTCCAAAACTCACAATTTCCTGTATTTTGAGTTTTTTTCAGTCAAGTTTTGTGGAGACCTTAACCAAGTTTTGTTGAATCTCAAGCCTGCCCAGCTTTTGTACAGTCCTAATCTCACAAACTTGATTTGGAGGGTCTCCCAAACTTTTTTGGATTGTCATCCCCTATTTTGGAGGGTCTCTCAGTCGACCGTGAAAACGCATTCCCCTATCCTTTAAAACTGAAATGACATAGCAATAAACTTCATAGAGTGCACTTTCTTAAAATCCAAAAATCTCACTGGCGTCTTTTCATTTATATGTAGCACTTGAAAAAGAAGAAACGTGATTTTGATCAAAACTCACTATATCCCTCTCCATGATGTGAACTATAAGAAAATTCGCTGTTCATCATCAATGAATTTAACAACGTGCACTGAATCGCTGCTCAAGTTACTTTTTATAATGTTATATTTAACCTGAATTCCCTGTATAAAGGCCTTCCTATAATAAATTGGCTTTATTTGGAATTAGTTGCAAAAGCAGTCCCCGGACTAGAAGTTGCTTCATGGTAAATTGTTCCAACAATTCCCAATCACAGTATGTAACCACCTTAATTTCCTATGATAGTTCCCTATAATACCAAGAATTTGCGTAATATCAAAATTTAACTACAATGAGGTTGACAAGCCCTCTGTTTCATAATTACCAATCCCTTTATGCCTCCGTGTTGAATTGAAACACAACTGTACAAACTCAAAATCATAAACTTTCACTCCCTCAAATGACTTGTAACTGATAAAATTGTACAAATCAAGAGATGATAGAAAGAGTTAGCTCGGAAAGATGAAATAAGCTTGCTCATAGCTGTGGGTGTTCTTTCTTGTAAATGTACTGTAATGCAAGGCTTATGCTCTCGCAGTCAAATTCCATAATCTTCATCCAGTTCTCAAAATCTCCAATTTCCTACAATACATTCACAAAGGGGTCAAATTTAGCATCTAGAATTTTCACAAATACTAAGGCTGCTTGTGCATGCCAAAATCCACCCCACACTACAGCGGGAATCTTGAGTGTTCCTTTCTAACAAATCTGATCAATATAATACTACTCGTTTCTCATTCCGTTTCTCTTTTTTTATACACAAGGCATCATGAGAATCTTTCTTGTAAACAGTCCAACATAGCCAAAAAATAAAAAATCCAGTTATGAGCCTATGGTCCAATACATTGGAATCTTATAACTATCGTGGATCAAATGAACCTATTACAAATATGCATAATTTCAATCAGAAGTCTCTTGAGCTCTTTCTGTTAGGGAAGCAGTACTGATGTTACAACATAGATAATACTTGTATTAAAATCACAAACACTAGATCGTCAACTGAATAGAACATTGGTTTGCAATTGTTAAGTAAATAACATGCCATCGAACTCCCATGCATTCAAAAACTTCTAAACAATCTAATACTGTGTATAATCTTCAGAGCAAAAACTTCTAAACAATAAATAATAATCAAAGGAGAGTGTACCACCTTTAGAGCTGAATCCAAGCCATGGACTACTGCAAGCCATTGATTTGTTTGCTTTATATACCGCTGCACTGTCGCAGACAATACACGAGTTTCAAGTTCAATGCGTTTCTCATTAATAAAGGATTCTTGAACCCCGCTATTCACACTATCAACAAGTAGGTCTGAAACACGGGTTGCAGTTGCTAAAGCATCCTTCTTCACCTTTTCTATGCAAAAAAAGAAAAAAGAAAAAAAACAAATGTGAGGACCATATAGAAGCTGTAGCGCATAAAGACATAATCAATAACTATGGCAAGAAAACAATCTATATGAGAATTAATCCAACAATCCCTTCAAACTTTTCAAAGTCTCGCTGATTGAAGGTATAAACCATTAACTTTGTCTGCATACTCCAGGTGGAAATTTACATTCCATTCTCCCATTTCTTTATTATTAAAATGCAAAGGAGCTCAAGTAAACCCGTCCCAACCATTCAAATTTGAATGCAGGATATCCATTATCTTGGTTTGTTTTAAAATAATCTGGACTTTCTCCATTGTCAGATAACTTGGTATACAAGTTTGTCTAATTTAGTATCCGTAAGTTTCTGAAATCTCGCATGAGCTCTATCATTCCACTCTCCCAACCCCAACCTCACCATACATTGGAATAATGGCGTAAAGCATCACAGCTGAAAGTATAGTCCCTTCCCTCAATGTTTCTGTTCATTTCCAAAGAAATTCAATTCATGAACTTTGATTGTATTACAGTTGGAGACTTATTTCAGGAATCAGCCATTTTATAATAAATTCCCAGTCTTCAGACTTCTGCGTAGACCCATTGTTTAGTTTGGACCTTATACAATTTCATATAGTTACATGTGGATCAAGCTACCTATTAAATTGTGGCAGAAAATAAATTAAAAATTGGAAACTCCTCTATCCAACTAACCTAAAGTGGAAAGTATTCATGGCAGAAAGAAACGAAACGAAGTGAAATTTATATTAATGTCCACAAAAGACCAAAATATTTCATAGGAACAAGAGAGACCAAACAGAGTTTATACAGAGAGAGAGAGATGGATATTATACAGTGAATCACTGGAGCTAACTCTAAAAAGAATTAATTTTAATTATATAATACGTAAACTTTCATAAAAATAAAATACTATATACATTGGGATTAGACAGACAGTATAAGATTGTTGACAAGCTTGACGGTGTCTCCAAATGAGCAGGTTACAATCGGTGGAGCATATTTGAATTCATGCAATTTGAGAAATATATCCTAATAGTACGCCGAATATGGAGATTCATTCTCTTTTGCTGATATCATCATGATTGAGCAAATGGGCAGAGTCTTGATTACAGCTTTTGTTGATAGCAAGGCAGCTTTCTATAGTCCAAATCTGCCCTGAGTTCTAACAGTTCCAAATCAAGAAATCTGTTGATTTGGATTGGATGGATCATGACCATACTAGCAATCCAGTTGGCAACCTGATTTGTACTCCTTTGAACATGAACAAACTTCACGTTCATGAACTCCCTCGCTTGCTAGTCTCCCATCCAAACAACTGATCCCATATCCCAATGTGAAGGCTTGGATTTGTTGTTGAGCAGCAAAGGAGCAAGATAGATATAGTGGTGATCCACATGACCAGGTGACTACGTTGAGAGCTCAACTGGCCGCCATTTGAACACAGGTGGAGGATTAGGAGTTGATTTCCACTGCTTTGAATGGATTCGGTCCTTCCTAGATGTCTTTTGTTCAAGGTGTTTGTGCTTGAGAGACCTTGCCCAAGTTCACAAAGTTTTAGATTCATCTTGTGCAGGAAGAAATCATATTTCAATCTTGTGTCAAGCAATATGGGGGATTGGATGTGATTGGTCTCGTTGGAAAGACAAAAGGCTAGTAAGAGAGGCTACAAGAAAGACTCAAATACAAGAAAGGACTTGAATAAGGTGATGTGTTTCTAATTCATAAGATAGGACATTATGTTAGCCAGTCTCCATCAAAGAAGAAGGGGAACGGAGTGAAATAGGCTGCATCCAGGACAGTAGCAAGTGTAGAGAAGGATCCCTCTCAGTTCAAGACTACATTCTCCATGGTCTCTTGTTTTTCTTCTAATATTGTGTCTAGCATTGAATGGTATGTAGACAATGAAGATTCGAGACATATGACATATGATAGGCCACTATTCAACAAATTTCAGGAGCAAGAGGAAGGCACGCGTGGAGCTTGGAGATGATGCTACTTACCCTATAAGAGGAGTTGGCTCCACTTCCTTCTAGATGCTTTCAAATAATTTTTTTGAGTTGAGAGATGTTCTATTGGTTACTAGTTTGAAAAAGAAACTTCTTTCAATTTCTAGAATGATAGATATACAATAGAGAGTTGCATTTGAAGGGCAGCTTTGCACCATTAGTGGTTGTAGTGTTAGCCAGTTTGAGGAATTTTTCCAGAGGGATGAAAAACAGTGGCCTTTACATGTTACTTATTGATGTTGTTGCACTTGTACATTCTAATGAGAGGCTGAGAGAGACTCCTAGCACAATAGGATGCCATGGAGACGAGTTCAAAACCTATTGTGGAATCAATGATTGATTCCAGGTTTGCAGCTGAAGTGTTATTGATTACAGAGACTAGGTTATTAGAATCTCTCAGACAGAAGGACCTGACCGTGATGTTACTCTTGCTTCAGGATTCTCTCAAAAAGACGGAGTTGACATAGTTCAACTTGCTTTAGTTTTCGGAGGCTTTTGAGGTGCATGACAGGGATTCCCAGGGTTGCATGTTGTTGATATTCCTGTGTGGGTTGTTACCTATACCACTACCTTGGTGTTTCAAGATGGATATGACTTGTGTAGATATCTATCTTTGTGACACTAATAGATGTGGCTCCCTTCTCTTGGTCTTGTATGGAGATATGCTTATATTTGTAGGACATCTTAAACAACTAATGATGCGGTGTTCATTAATTTTGGCCCAAAATGTTGACTTGAGGGATGATGGAGTTAAGCAGGTGGCTTATGATCCAAAGTTATGTTTCGTCAGATTCATAGGTGGTTAACATTATCTGGAGGTCTGTGATGTTTTTATAGCATCTTGTGATGAACGGATAACAACTTCTTTTTAAAAGACAGTAATTGATTCCAAGATTGCAATAGGTATAGATTTGCGGATAGTAAGTTTGGCAGAGTTGCAGGAGTTGGCAAGTGTTAGTGAAAACAAGTTCCTTGTAAAGAGGGAAAGTTAGCTTTAGGTATTAATCTAGAAGTGTTTACAGCATGTTTAGGGGCACTTCATCAGATTTTGGGGTATGATTAGCCCCCAAATGGTCAATGATGGATTTGCACATTGAAGGTGACTTACTTAGTGGTTGCTTGACCTTAGTGGGATGGTTGCATGGCATTCTTCCTTAGAGTGTTGAAGATATTTATATAGCTTGGTGACATTTGACATGCTAGCCAAGTGGAAGAGGTTGCTTGCATGGAGAACACCTTGCATTGGAGGAGGGCGTTAAACCCAAGACAACATGGGGTAGCTTGGATATTCACATCATGGAGTTGACTTGGGAATGCCTAGGTTGCAACAATGTTCATGCAAAGGGAAGGACCCAATGGAGCAGATGGCCTAAGAGGAGCACTGGAGTCCTTGGAGACTTGGAGGAGGAGCATTAGCCACATCTCATGGAGTACTCTTGCATTGGAGCCTTTCTTGTATACAACATCACCTTTGAGTTTGACATATGTATCCTTAGAGAGTAGCACTTCACATGTGTAATCCTACTTGTAGTTTTGTGAGTTGCTTGTAAGGTTTTGATCAAGGTGGATATTAATGACCACCCACCTACTCCACTTGGACCCCCACCGTTGTTTCTTTCAGTTTCCTTAATTGTAGCACAATTTACTATTTTTTGGCAGGTTTTCAAGTCCTCAACTTTTGGAGCCATTTAGAGGCCCTAAAAGATGTTATGTTTTTTTTTTTTCTTTTTTCTTTTTTTTTTTCTTTTTTTTTTTTTTAAACAAGCAAACCAATAGCCTACAACATGGTTTTGCAGTCGAAAGTTGTAGTCCTCGGATAGATATTTCTAACGAGGTATCGTACGTGTCAAACAAAGATCGTATGCCAAAGTTACAACCCCGGGAAGTTGATGCACCAATTTACCCAACGGGGCCCACAAACTCTTGACGCTTCATCTCCTAGGGTTAGGTTTTTTTTATGTTTAGGGTTTTCCATTGTTTCTCAATAATAAATAAGCCTTCAAGCTTCATTGTAACATAGTTCATAAGGCATGTAACTGCCACATCTCTTCTCAGAGATAAGCTACCATCGCCTGACCTAGTTTATTTCCATTCTGCATGTAAACAATTTTCAGTGCTTTGTTATTAATGAATTGAAGTTTTGTTTTCACTGTATCTCTATGTTTTCGTTCATATTTGTATTTCATTTGATTCCTGCATAAATATGGATCAGTGTTATCAGAGTGGCTTACTCTTTCTCTGTTTTTCTGTGCATGTCCCCAACGAGGTCAGGGTATAAGGAGTTGGGACTTGAATTGGTTGAACCCTTGCAAGACCGTCCCCGTCAACACTGACGACCGCCCATGGGGGAAGAAAAGAAAGACGAGGGAGTAGGAGATCCTATCAAACTGCTGCTCGAAGAAGCCCTCGAGCGGCAAAGGAACGAGATGATGGATAAATTTGCCTAGATCCTTTGGCGGATGCCAACAACGACACATCTTCATCCAATAGTCACTTCAGAGGCACCGTACCCTTCAAGGTACAAGTTAACTTTGACATCCCTATATTTGAAGGTCAAATAGACGCAAATGTTGTAAATAAATGGTTAAATCTATTGGAAGGATATTTTTCGGTTCATGATTTTTCCAATAGGGAAAATATTACTTTTGCACTCCTCAAAGTTGCCCCCCACGTCAAAAACTGGTGGTTAACCTACTGTGAGCAGAGGGACGAGAGGGAACCCTCACCATTTTCAGTTGCATCCACTTGGAATTCTTTTCGAGACGCCATCAAGGAACAATATTACCTTGCACCCCGGGAGCTATGAAGTTAAGTACATAAAGTGGACCATAGTATGGTAGGTGTCACACCCCTACACTATCGATAATCTTCCAACCGCACTATAGGAGGTGTGGCACCACCAACCCTTTTCCTTTTAACAATACTAATGATCGTGAACTATGCCTTACTTCTATACTTAGAATATTTTCCAACAGCTAAGTAAAATATTTCATTAAACACACAGCGGAAACTTTCACATCATCAACATATTATCACGATTAACATTCAAATGCACAGCAGAATATCATGGGAGGGGCAACTCACTGTAAGTATGAGCCTGCCCGTATCAATAATAACTTTCAGTTTATACATAAACTTTACAATGGAGGGAAACCCCAAGTTTCTCCTCTTACTTGCAAAATCTAACTTTCCTGCACTGTCGTGCAGCGTCGCCCAACCACTGCGCAAAGTCACACGAGTTGCTACGCAACTCGTGCACCTGTCGCACTTCGTCGTTTCGTCATGCCGCCCTTCGTCGTTCACCGGTGCCTTCGCCAGTCGCACAAACTTTTGTTTCGTTCAGGCGTGCCCACCACGACCGCCCAAAACTCGCCTATCGTTTCATCGTGCACGGGCGCGTCCAACCAACCACGCACCGCACACCCAACTCCACACGCCAAGCACATTTCACCGTTGACTCGTTCTACCCGTCGTGTCACCAGCCCACGGCGCGTCCACCCGACCGCCCATTGCACATGACCCGCAGTTCACCAACTCGCTAATCGAATCGCCACCTCAAACTTGCTTCACCCGACGACCCTTCGTTTAGCCCGTGCATGCGTGCCCAACCGAACTCACCTCCCGACACCCATCTGCACTACGCCCGCACCTGCCAACACTTGCCCCCCCTTACACCAACTCGGCGCTTTGTGTGCGCCCGCACTACAAACCTGTGCCCTGCACGATCGTTCGACCCATCCACGAGTTTGCCCGTTCAACTATGCCTACAGCCCGTCCTATTGTGGCTGCCACCAACACCTTAACCTTGCGGCTTAGGTGCTTCGGCCTAAGAATTGCCTATACCTTCGCCCAACCTTCAAGCCTCCACTCCTAGCTCGCACTTGACTCCTCAATAAGCTCGCACTTCCAAGAGATCACCAAATGATTGATGATGAAACTCCTCTCCATCACTATATACTTATACTGTTCGCCCGCCTTTGTGGTCACGTTGGCCCTGCCAGCCGACCCACCAATTCGGCGTTCTAACATTCTCCTGCACGTCGGCTTTGTGGCTGGGCGCCCCCACCCGGGACCACCTCGCCGTATAAACCTCCGTTCAGCCGAACACTTAGTCATTTTTACTCATGACCTCACGTTTTCCATCTGCAGTTGCCCAGCTCGCCCACGCTCCTCCGTCGTGTGCCCTCACCCAAACCACCTGCAGCTTAGGGGCCTTACATCCTCCCCCACTCGAAGTCATTGTCGCCCTCGACAATTCTTCATCCCAGCAACCATCCGTCACCAAGATATCCATCCACACAACTGTGTATATGGGTAATCCAGATGTCCCACTGCACTGCACTGCAAGGAATCATAGATATGCCACTGCTCTGCAAGGAATCATGTGTTGGTACCCCTCATGTCGGTGATTAGTTGGGTAGCTAATCCAACCATGCATCGCCTCCACAAGAACTCATGCCCCCACATCGTCATGATTGTCCACTGCATGCTACCTATCAACCTGTGTCATCTCACCCCTAGATGCCTGCTCAAAGTGTTTGGAGACTCACTGCCATGAGCAGCTAACAATGAGCCTCATCCTCCATGATAGTCTAAGATGATGAGGAGGGAGCAGAGCCTGAAGGCTCTCCCTCACTAATCAACTCAATCCACCTATCCGGATCCTCCACTTCCATTCTCTACAAGTATGCCTCCTGATCCTCCATCTGAACATTCGGCCTCACATACTCTTCATCATCGTCATCCTCCACTGCTTCCAGCCTCTTAGATAGATCCAAGATGCTATCTGACAATGTCCTGATAACCTGTGACTGCTCCGCAAGCTTTGCCTCTGCAACAGACAACCGCTTACAGATCTCTTCATCTCGCTTCCCATTCTCCATATTCATCACTGTTAACTTACATTCGGGCTTAGTTACTCCCAAGGTTGGTACACCAATGGGTACATCCTCTCGTCTGTCGTAAATGTACAGTTTCTTCATATGGGGAACAATCATCGCATCAAATTCCTTCATGAATTCTATGCCTAGTACAGCCTCATAGTCATCTATCCGCACCACAGTGAAATCAACTTTCCCTGTCCATTCACCAAGTGTCACATCCACTTTTTCAGCTACACCAATCACAGAATCCGGAGGAGAATTCACTGTCTTCATTTGTGCCTGCACCGGTACAAACTTCAGCCCAATCCTTCTCGTAGTATCCTTGCTCATGAAGTTGTGAGTTGTGCCACTATCCACCATAGTAAGCACAACAGCACTCCCAACCTTCATTTCGACATACTCCAATTTGTTTCTTTCTGGGTCTCTCCTTGAGACAACTTCCATAGCCACTGCAGCTCCTAGAATCTGCATAACCCCTACGGAAGTTTCTTCTTTCTTCTTCGCATTGGACTGTGCCAAGGTAGCCACCTTTGGTCTTGAAGGACAATTCTTCACCATGTGTGGTTCCTCGCATATCCAACACTTCAATGGTTTCTTCGTCTTCGACTTCAAAGTCTCCTCTTTCGTATTCTTCTCTTTCGGTTTGTCATACTTCTTCTTCTTCTCTTCAGAACCCTCATCGTAGTGTTCCACCAAACGATCCACAGCAACAAAAGCCTCCTCAAGTGTCTTAATCTTTTGTCTCTTCACTTCATTCCGTGCCCAAGGTTTCAGACCTATGATAAAGTTGAACACCTTGTCCCTTTCCGCCATGTCTGGAAGTTCCAAAACCACACTTGAGAACTCTCGTTGATATGCCTGCAGACTTCCCGTTTGCTTTATATACTTTATCTTCATCCTTGCATCCCATGTTTCGTCTTGTGGACTGAAGTGGGTTTGCAAAGCCTTCTTCATGTCATCCCACGAAGTTATGTCTCCAGCATTGCCATTGGCAATCTGATCCATCCTCCTTCGCCACCACATCTTAGCATCCTTCGTCAAGAATTGAGCAGCTACCTTCACTTTGGTTTCCTCATCGGATAATCCCAAGCGCTCCAAGTACTGTTCCATATCCCATAGAAAGTTGCCAAGAGTTTTCGCACTCCTCGTTCCATCATAAGAATCTGGCTCTTTGACTTTGACATGAGTCACACCTCCACCTGAGTTGTGTCTCACAACCTTCTTCAAAACCGCGATCTCATCCAGAGCATCGTCAAGAGCTTGCCGCAATTTCAAGATTTCAGCCAAACCTTGATCTCTTGCTTCACCAATCTTCTTGACTTCTTCCTTTGTTTGCGTATACTCCCATTCCGTATACTCGTATCGAACCTTGAGGTCTTCAAGTTCCTCTTTCACCTTCGCATAGCCTTCATGAACCTGCATGTTCTCGGCCTTCATCGAAGCCATATCGGAACCCAATTCTTCCATACGATCCAATACCCTGTCAAGGAAAGCCTCTCTAGCATCTTGGCTAGATTCACCTGTCATCACCTGAGGTTCTTCCGCCATCTCTGCCATCTGCTTTCTTTGTGATCTTGTGTAGACTATAACCCTGCAAGTCTGAATCACCCTTCAGATTTCTTCAGTGAGCCTGGTTCCACTGAATCAAGCTTTAATACCACTTGTCATGCCCCTACACTGGCGGTAATCTTCCAACCGCACTATAGGAGATGCAGCACCACTGACCCTTTTCTTTTTAACAATACTAACAATCGTGGACTACGCCTTACTTCTATACTTAGAATATTTTCCAACAGCTAAGTACAATATTTCATTAAACACACAGCGGAAACTTTCACATCATAAACATATTATCACCATTAACATTCAAATGCACAGCGGAATATCATGGGAGGGGCAACTCCCTGTAAGTATGAGTCTGCCCGTATCAATAATAACTTTCAAATTTATACATAAACTTTACAATGGAGGGAAACCCCAAGTTTCTCCTCTTACTTGCAAAATCTAACTTTCCTGCACTGTCGTGCAGCCTCGCCCAACCACCGGGCAAAGTCACACGAGTTGCTGCCCAACTCGTGCACCTGTCGCACTTCGTCGTTTCGTCATTCACCCGTGCCCGGTTCACCCATTCACTGACGCCTTCGCCCGTCGCACGAACTTTCGTTTCGTTCGGGTGCGCCCACTGTGACCACCCAAAACTCGTCTATCATTTCATCGTGCACGGGCGCGTCCAACCAACCACCTGTCGCACACCCAACTCTGCACACCAAGCGCATTTCACCGCCAGCTCGTTCTGCCCGTCGTGTCACCTACCCAGGGCGCGTCCAGCCGACCGCCCATTGCACACGACCCACGGTTCACCAACTCGCTAACCGAATCGCCAAGCTCGACTTGCTTCACCCGGCGACCCTTCATTCCGCTCGTCGTGTCACCCGCCCAGGGCGCATCCACCCGACTGCCCATTGCACACGACCCACGGTTCACCAACTCGCTAACTGAATCGCCAGGCCCGACTTGCTTCCCCCGGCGACCCTTCGTTCAGCCCGTGCACATGCGCCCAACCAAACTCACCTCCCAGCGCCCGTCTGCGCTACGCCCGCACCTGCCAACACTTGCCCGCCAATTACACCAACTCGGCGCTCCGTGTGCACCCGCATGACAAACCTGCACCCTACACGATCGTTTGACCCGTCCACGAGTTCGCCCGTTCAACTGTGCCTGCGGCCCATCCTACTGGGGTTGCCACCAATGCCTTAACCTTGCGGCTTAGGTGCTTCGGCCTAAGAACTGCCTGCACCTTCGCCCAACCTTCAAGCCTCCACTCCTAGCTCGCACTTGACTCTGTTGACCTAGATTGTCATTGATGTCAATATGGCAATATTTTGGATGAGTAAAGAATGATGGGAAGCCATTGGAAAGACATTGGAAACCATCGGAAGAGCTCACTAGAAGCTCAGAACAGGAGAGGAAGAAGTTCAATGGAAGAAACAAAGAGGAACACGTAGCGGAGAAGCATAAACAACGGTATCGGAAGCCACAGGAAAGCCAAGTAAGTGTAAGAGCGGGTTGAGGAGGAGCCATATCGGGATCCAAAGAAGTTAACAGAGGAGCCAAAAGAGCGGAGGAGGAGCCAAAAGAGCAAAGGAGTATATAATATAGGCATAAATCAAGAATACGGATGAAGAGTGAATGCACATGGTTATATTCCAAACAAAAAAAAAAACAGGTTTGAAATAGTAACAGTGGTTTTCGGGCGGACTCAAGGCTGTAAGTGGTATTTAGGGCTGATCACCCGATACCATTCATCGACCGATGCGTGGTAGGAGAAGGAGAGAGAAAACTGCTTTATCGGGCGGGTAATCCTCGTGCATGTAGCTCACCCGAAATCATTGTCGAGTGTTGGATCAAATGTTGATCTATGGTGGAGGATTGATTTGAAAAAGGCAAACATAAGAAAATGCGCATGTGCGGACCCAACGATATATATGTCCGGGTGTATAAATGGTTGAAGTCCGGCTAAATGTTTTGAAGCGGGGTTTTCAGTGTATTTCATATGTATCCTTGTATTCCGGCTCTAAGCCTTGCCACATTAAAATATGCAATTGCGATATATATATATATATATATATGGACCCACGAGACCATTACAATATGATGTATTGTTATATCGCATCCGCTCCGGTCGGTAGTTGGGAATCGCCTATGTTATGTGCGAACCTCCGGAAGTGGCGATTGCGATAAAAGGATGGCGTGGCATGTGGGACCTTTTATATGGCAATAGTCTCTCTTATATGGTTTTCGTGAACAATTTATGTATATTGTATGAATATTAAAAAAGGGCCTCTCTGATATTTTTTAATATGCAACACTATTGTAATTCAGCCTCTCTTCCACATTAACGTGTCATGTGAGTATTGATGGATTTGAAGAGACAGAGGAAGCCAAAGAGTGAGCGCAGAGGAAGCTAAAAGATCAAGCAAGCGTTGAGGAAGCCGAAGAGCCAACGAGAGAGGAAGGCAAAGGTCAGGGTTATCAGGGATATAAAACAAAGAACAAGGAAAGTTTTGGGGACTGGCAAACCGTAAGAAACAAAGGAAGTCGAAGATCTGGCAAAGGTGCAAGAAGCAGGAAGACAGAAGTAGTCACAGGTCCAACAGGGTTGGGAGCAGACAATTACAACCAAACAAATCCAAACAGTCTACAGCAGAGGGTTGGAGCCCTTGAGGTTGGTGCCTCAGAACTAAAAGGATTGGTGTCCTGGGAGTTGGTGCTCCTAAATTCAAGGTTGGTGCCTTGACAAGACAGAGTTGGTGCTCTGGAGGTTGGAGCCTCACAAAGAGTCCAAGTTGGTGCTTGGCAACTGATTGAAACCATATATATATATATATATATATATATATATTGTACTTGATTTATTGCAAAGATCACATTAATAAAAGCATCTATTCCTGTTATCTATTTCTGTGTTCCAAATATAAATGTTTTTAACTAATAAAAATAATAATTGAAAAAAAATACTGATTCACCCCCCCTCTCAGTATTTCCAACCGACTCTTCTATGAGATCGCACTTCCAAGAGATTGTTGAATGATTGATGATGAAACTCCTCTCCATCGCTATATACTTATATCGTTCGCCCGCCTTTGTGGTCACTTCGGCCCTGCCAATCGACCCACCAATTCGATGTTCTAACATTATCCTGCACGTCGACTTTGTGGCTGGGTGCCCCCACCCGGGTCCACCTCGCCATATAAACCTCCGTTCAGCCGAACACTTAGTCATTTTTACTCATGACCTCGCGTTTTCTATCTGCGGTTGCCCAGCTCGCCCGCACTTCTCCGTTGTGCGCCCTCGCCCAAACCACCCACAACTCAAGGGCCTTACAGTGGTGGAGGGACCAAAATGTGTCAGAGTTCACAAATATTTTTCATACCCTTCACATGAAGTTGGGTATCAAGGATTCTGAGCAACATCTAATACTCAAGTATCGTAGTTGTCTACACAAATATATCCAGGACAAGATGGAGTTTTTCGACATCTCCTCACTTGGCGCCACCTATCGATATGCTATCAAGATCGGGCAAAAATTTAAACAAAAGAAGTGAGACTTTGGATCTGCGAATCTAAAGCAAAGGAAAGGCGTCGTCAGACCGCAAAACAAAGAACAAAGCCAAGGCAGAGTGACCCAAAACAACCCGCCAAAGCCGCAAGCAAAGAACAACACCACAAAGAGAAAGGACACAAGAAAGTGTTGTGAGTTCCATAAGAGCCCCACTCACAACACAAGTGAGTGTTGAGCCAAGTAGTCATTGGTGGCCGCACTGAAGGCTTCAAAGTTAGAGCATGTTCTGACTCTGAATTAGACCCTGACAAGGGGAATGACAAAGGGAAGCAAATTATTGTGTGGAGCCCAATGCCACTGTTGCCACCACCAAGGTCTAGAAGATTGAGCCTGAAGATCCAGAGGAGGGTGAGCATCTCTTCCACTCACAAATGTGGGTGAAGGGTTCTCCGCTGCAGTTTGTTGTTAACAACGGAAGCCAAAAGAACCTCATTTTAGCAGAGGTCATGAAGCCGTCAGGCTTACTGACCACACCACACCCACAGTCGTACACCACTGGGTGGCTTCACCAAGGATGAGATCTCCGCATCAGCCAACAGTGCCACCTTCCCTACAACATGAAGCCCTTCACGGATGAGGTACCATGTGATGTTACTCCTCTTGAAGTTTGTGATGTATTATTGTTAAATTTGGCAACTAGGGCCAAACATCACTTTGGACAGCGCTTATGAGACCACTGATATTTTTCTTGGATTCCTCTTTCTGAGAGGTGTAAGATTGATCTAAAGATCATCCCATTTTGACATGTACAAATGAAGTTATGAATTTATTTTGATTATGGACAAATTGTCAAGGTCGGTCAGCCATCAAATTAGCCTCCTCCAGCGTTCAGTGTTGCATATAAATAGAAGGTGCCTCCTCCTCATTTTGGCATCACTCTCATTCATCTTTCTCTCTCTCTCTCCACATGTGCAAAGGAAGCTCTGATTTTCTAGCTGCTGCATTAACCAGATTTGACCGAAATTTCAAGAGGCTGACTTTGACTAGTGTTGACTTCGGTTTTGTGAGGGAGACTTCTATTTGGGCGGGGCGCAGTTCTGAGCACAAAAACCGAGATAGTTTCACCAATGTTCACTGCCCTAGTTCTGGTTGTTGTGTTGACTTTAGTTGACCAGGTTTGACTGGTTAATTTCAATCTGTTTTGGGCTGCATTATCTTGTTGTTGGAGGACAAGTTGACCAATGGTGATTGAGCTGTTTAGGAGGTCAATTTCAGCCCTGTTGACCAACATTGACTTTCTGGTTAGGGCTTTCTGTTTCTGTTGTTTTGACTGATCAGATTGGGCAAGTGAATATTGTAAATTGTACTCTCTCTCTCTCTGCTAAACTTTTGAAGAATTATAAGAAGAATTGATCAAGGGTTTCCCCACATTGGGTTTTGTCCCTGGTTGGTGCCATATGTTGTGTCCTCTTGTGTTGGTTTGTCTTCTATTATTGTTGTTTATGTTCTATCTACATTTTACTATCATGATGATGTGATTGTTGAACTGGAATATTGGGTTAATAAAGAAATTGAAGTAAAATTGCTCTAAGCATAGAACATACCATTGTTATCCTAAATAACATGGTATCAGAGCTAAGGTGAAGACAAAGCCCAAGCAAGGGTGAGAAGAGCAATCACCAAGAGGAGCAATCATTGATCAAAGACAAGATTCAATGGCTTCCACATCCTACTTCAAGTCTGATGATAAGCTTCATGATAAGTTTGATTATCATGCATCGAAGATGTCTCTTGATTTCACATTAGAAGAACAAGATGTAATGGATTATGTGCAGGGAAAGGTTTCAGAACCTCCTTCTAATGCACCTGTTGCTGCTAAAACCAAATACAAGAAAGGTGAAGTCAAAGCCAAGAAGATCATCAAGGATTCTATTCATAAGCATTTAGTTGCTTACATTTCCGATTTGAACACATCAAAGGAGATATATAGCAGGTTGGTTGACATGTTCAAATCTAGCAATGCAAATCAAATTCTTTTCCTCAAGAACAAGCTGAAGGATATAAAGGGAAAAGGTGAGGATATTCAATCCTACTTCATGAGGATTACCGAGATAAAAAATGACCTTCTTTCGATTAGTGACGCTATTGCTGACAAGGAGCTCACTATCATCGCCCTTGGAGGTCTTCCTCCCAAATGGCATGTGTTCAACACTACTATTCTCAATAACGACAGAATTCCAGGTTTTGAAGTATTGCTGACTAGATGTTCTCAAGAAGAAACAAGGATGATGGAATTGGAGATGTCTTCGAATAGGAATAATGCTACTGCATTCTCCGCTCATGCCAAGAAGAAGAACAATGCATGTTCAAAGAAGCAAAGTCAAGGAAGACCAGCATTCAAAAATGGAAAGAAGGGAAGATGCTTTGTTTGCAACAAGTTTGGTCACTATGTCAGGGAGTGTCCAAATAGAAGGGATACACCTCATGATGATGACAACAACAACAATTTCAGGGGCAACAACATTAAAAGGAATGGCAAGTTCAACAACAGAGGAAAAAGGAATGCTCCCGCTACTCAACTTGGAAATGATCGAGCTTCTAAAAGAATAGGAAACTCCAGGTATGATGAGTCTAATGTTGTAAATTCTAAGCAAAAGGAATTTTATCTTATATTTGCCCTCTCTACTGCCTCTCCTCCAAATACTTTGGGAAATTGATTGATTGATAGTGGTGCTTGAAGGCACTTCACCGGGTACAAGAAAGCTCTTTCAAATATGATAGAGAAGGATACAAATTTATTAATTTTCCTTGGAGACAATGCCACCTATCCCGTGAAGGGAGCTGGGAATGTTACCCTTCAATTGAATCAAGGTAACACAGTTCATCTTCAAGAAGTACTATATGTACCTGATCTAAAGAAGAATCTTGTGTCTATCTCAACAATGGAAGACGATTCAAGGTGCCATTCATCGATGGAAAGGTACGTGTATGGAAAAGAAATTTCGAAGAAGCATTTACTCTTGGATTCAGGGTTGACAATTTATATCAAGTTGGAGGAAGTCCATTGGGAGCTATGTCTTGCGACACATCTCTTCAATTCCAACTATGGCACCAGAGGTTTGCTCATCTTCACTATAAGGCTCTATCTGATGCAAGGAAGATGGTTACAGGTATGCCCGAATTCAAAATATAGCATGAAGGTGTATGTCAGGGATGTGCCGAGGGAAAACATACAAGGGGACCATTCCCCTCAAGTGATAGCAAGACCACAACATTTTGCAATTGGTTCATTCAGATCTATCTGGTGCAATGCCCGTGAACTCATTGAGAAGATACTTATATTATGCAACCTTTATAGATGATTTGTTAAAATTGGCAACTAGGGCCAAACTCCACATGGGTCATCTTATTTATGACAACTGATATTTTTCTTGGATTCCTCTCTCCGAGAGGTGTAGGATTGATCTAGAGATCATCTAATTCCGACATGTACAAATGAAGTTATGAATTTATTTTGATTATGGACAAATTGTCAAGGTCGGCCAGCAAACTTATGTAGGCTCAGAAGCCCAACAGTCACGTCTATTCATCCTCAACGTTTGCTATAAATACATGATGTCTTAACCTAATTTGGATACAATCATCTTCACACTTCTCTCTCTCTCTCTCCTCATTGATTGGGTGCAGATTTCTGGGCCTCTCTCTCCACATGTCCGAAATTTCAAGAGGCCAAAATTTCAAGAGGCTGAAATTTTCGGACACTGAATTTTTGGACAGTTTGACCATGCGTTGACCAGCAACGTTGACATGTTTGACTGCGTTTTTGGGTGAGATATTTCTATTTGGGCAAGCCGCATTTCTGGGCACAAAAATCGAGGTCAAACATTGACTTTGACCAGCGTTGACTGCAGCTAGGGCTGACCGCAGGGTTGGTTATTTGACCAGGTTTGACTGGACTATTTTGGGTTGTTTTGAGGGTTGATTCATCTTGCTGTTTGGAGGCCGAAGTTGACTGAAGTTGACCAAATTGTTGAGGGTCAAATCTGCCTTGTTGACCAGCGTTGACTTTTTTGGTTAGGGCTCTTTTACCGTTGTTACAAAATATCAAATTTGTAAATTGTACTATCTCTCTCTGCTGAACTATTGAAGACTATAAGAAGATTTGATCAAGGGTTTCCCCACACTGGGGTTTGTCCTTGGCTACTGCCACATCTTGTGTCCTCATTTCTTGGCTTCTCTTCTACTATTTATATTTATGTTCTATCTGCATTTTACTATCATGTTGATGTGATTGCTAATTTGAATATTGATACTGGGCTATTAAAGAAATTGAAGTAAAATTGCTCTAAAGCATAGAACATACCATTTTGCCTAAAATTAACATGGTACCAGAGCCAGGGGAAATTTTCCTATCTCAAGGAAATATGTTGTGAAGATATTGGAAAGATTTTGGATGGTGGACTGCAAGCCTGAGACTATCCCGATGGAACTTAACTTTAACAAGTTATGTGGTAGTGCTGCTAGACCTGAATTGGGAAATGCTTCTGAGTATCGTCAACTCATAGACACATTGATGTTCTTGGTGAACTCTCATTCGGACATATGTTTTGCGGTTAACACATTGAGCCAATATATGGTTGAGCCTCATCATATACATTGGATTGGTGCCAAGTATCTTCTGAGATATCTTCGAGCACAATCACTCATGGACTGAGATACACGGTCGGAGATGTGAGGCTGCATGGTTATCCTGATGTTGATTGGGCTAGCAGTGTGGTGGATCGCAAGAACACTTCTAGATGTTGTTTTTCTTTGGGTTTTGCTTCGATATCTTGGATTAGCAGGAAGCAAAAATCGGTTGCCTTGAGCACCGGTGAGGCCGAATACATAGCTGCTAGTATGGCCTCTTGTGAAGTCGTCTGGTTGAGGAAGCTCTTCAGTGAGTTGTTTGGACATGTGTTAGATACCACCGTGATCCTCTACGACAACCAAATTGGGATCTGATTATTAGAGAATCTCGTGTTTCATGATCGCTCCCCACTTTATTCGAGATATGGTACAACGAGGAACAATAAGGCTCCATCACATTAGGACTGATGAGCAGGTTGTCGATATTTTGACAAAGCCCCTGGGGAAGGTCAAGTTCTTAGCCTTCCAAGAACAACTTGGAGTCATGGAGAGACCCTCTTATGAGGGTCCTGTATGATATGGACATTGAGCTCTGGGAGCTCCGGGGGGCTTGGGGTACTTCTTGGAGCGATGAGCAACCATAGGGTGAGTGGTTCAGCCTTCCCCTAGTGGTTTGTTGTATACAGGGTGAGTGGTTCAGCCTTCCCCTGTGATACCCCTTGGCGACATGTAGGCAGGATGAGTGGTTCATCCTTCTCCTGCTGAGACATCCTACCCATGCAGTCTGGGACTCATGGGAAGTACCTCTCATCTGGCCAATGAGTAGGGAAATGAGGATAGGGACCATAATACTACCGATGGACGCATCGTGTACTACCGTACTCCCTATGCTAGGATGACCGATATTGACCTAGGATCAATGGAACTGACTTTGGGTCAGTAAAGGTGATATGAGACACTCTCTTTTGATTGGAACCGACTTCGGATCAGTAAGAGTGGTAAGAGGCACTCTTTTATTTGGGATTGACTTCGGGTCATTACAGAATGGTATGATACATTCTCGATCACTTCTTCTTCATAGTTCAACAGAGCAGAGCAGTGCATTGATGGCAGAGATAGAACAAATTAGCAGATGGAGTTCTCCCTAGTTGAGAGGGAGTGTTAAAATTGGCAACTAGGGCCAAACTCTACATGGATCATGTTATTTATGACAACTGATATTTTTCTTGGATTCCTCTCTCCAAGAGGTGTAGGATTGATCTAGAGATCATCCGATTCCAACATGCACAAATGAAATTATGAATTTATTTTGATTATGGACAAATTGTCAAGGTCGGCCAGCAAACTTGTGTAGGCTCAAAAGCTTAACAGTCACGTCTATTCATCCTCAACGTTTGCTATAAATACATGATGCATTAGCCTCATTTGGATACAATCATCTTCACACTTCTCTCTCTCTCCTCATTGATTGGGTGCGGATTTCTGAACCTCTCTCTCCACACGTCCGATATTTCAGAAGGCTGAAATTTCTGGAGACCGAATTTTTGGACAATTTGACCATGTGTTGTCCAACAATGTTGACATGTTTGACTGCGTTTTTGAGTGAGATTTTTCTGTTTGGACAAGCTGCATTTTTGGGCACAGAACTGGAGGTCAAACGTTGACTTCGACCATCTTTGACTACAGCTAGGGCTAACCACAGGGTTGGTTGTTTGACCAGGTTTGATTGGACTATTTTGCGCTCTTTTGAGGGCTGATTCATCTCGCAGTTTGGAGGTCCAAGTTCACTGAAGTTGACCAAATTGTTGAGGGTCAAATTTGCCTTGTTGACCAACGTTGACTTTTCTGGTTAGGACTCTTTTATTGTTGTTACAAAATATCATATTTGTATATTGTACTATCTCTCTCGCTGAACTATTGAAGACTATAAGAAGATTTGATCAAGGGTTTCCCCACATTGGGGTTTCTCCCTGGCTGGTGCCACATCTTGTGTCGTCTTGTCTTGGCTTGTTTTCTATTGTTTATATTTATGTTCTATCTGCATTTTACTATCATGCTGATGTGATTGCTAATCTGAATAATGATACGGGGCTATTAAAGAAATTGAAGTAAAATTGCTCTCAATCATAGAACATACCATTTTGCCTAAAATTAACATGATTTCTCTCGCAAGACTTGGATATATTTCTTGAAGAAGAAGGACGAAGTATTCTCATGGTTCCGTTCTTTCAAAGCTTTGGTCGAAAATCAAACCGGGAAGAAAATCAAAATATTGAAGACCGATAATGGAACTAAATACGAATCAAATGGGTTCAAAGATTATTGTAGAGAAGCTGGCATTAAGAGGGAGACTACTACCGCATATACTCCTAAGCAAAATGGTGTTGTCGAAAGGAAGAACCGTTCTATCATAGAAGTCACTCATGCCATGCTTCATGATCAAAGCCTTCCGAAGTTCTTATGCGCAGGAGTTGCAAACATCGTCGTGTATGTTCAAAATAGATGCCCTCATCAAGTGTTGGACTCTAAGACTCCCGAAGAAGTTTTCACCGGTAAGAAACCTAACGTTTCTCACTTTAGAATTTTTGGTAGCCCCATACATTTTCATGTGCCAAAAGAAAAGAGAAGCAAATTGGATGCTTCCGAAAAGAAAGGAACATTTGTGGGCTACAATGAAACTTCTAAGGCATATAGAATCTATGTGCCTGGTCAAAAAGAAGTGGAGATAAGTCATGATGTCACTTTCGATCAGGATGTTACCCTTGGGAAGATTAGTAACCTTCCTATTCCAAGGAAGGGCAAAGTAGCAGATTCAGGAAAACAGGAAGAACCACAGGATGAGCCGATAACCGATGTTGAAGAACCGATGGATCCCATAGATCCACCCCCTCATGAGCCCTCCTCCTCGAAAAGGAGACCCTCATGGCTTAGGGAAACTGTCAAAGATGCCGAGAGACATGTTGCACCTAGGGGGGCATTTCGTGAAAGTAAGAAGCTGAATAAGTACCAAGGGTACTTAACTGCCATGAGCACCATTATTCAATCTGAACCTTGCTCATTTGAAGAAGTTGTGAAGCACCAAGTTTGGAAGGATGCTATGAACGAAGAGTATGAGTCGATTATGAAGAATAATGTCTGGGATGTGGTCCCTAGGCCCCAGGACAAATCCGTTGTCACCTTGAAATGGCTCTACACGATCAAGCATGGCGCTGATGGAAGTGCTAAAAAGTTCAAGGCTAGATTTATTGCTCGAGGATTATCTCAAAAGGAAGGTGTGGACTACGATGCGATATTTGCCCCTGTTGCCCGATATACCACCAAATGTTCGATTATAGCCCTTGCTGCCTCGCAAGGATGGAATCTACAGCAGATGGATGTCAAGACCATTTTCTTACATGGTTCAATTAAGGAAGAAGTCTATGTAGAACAACCCGAGGGGTTCGAAGTTGTTAATTTTTGGTATGTTCTATGCTTAGAGAAATTTATTTCAATTTTCACAGCTAGCTCCATATCTTTTCCAGATTAGCAATCACATCAACATAAAAGTAAACTGCAGATAGAACATAAACATAAATCGCAGAAGACAAGCCAAGACAAGAGGACACAATATGTGGCGCTAGCCAGGGAAAAACCCCAATGTGGGGAAACCCTTGATCAATTCTTTCTTATATGTTCTTCAATAGTTCAATAGAGAGAGAGAGAGAGATAGTACGTTTACAACAGAAGTCAACACTTTGACTTATCTAGATAAGAGCATAGATCATCTCTAAGAAGATGATACATGAGATCAGTTGAAGACATGCTGCTTCAACTGATTCTCCAAGGTGACTTCTTCACCTATCGTTGTGCTTCATTTCGTCATCATGCTGCACCTCACCGCGCTGCACCATGCTGCACCCATCATCACTATGTTGCATCTCATCACGCTTCATTAATCATGACTGTACCCATCACTGTACTGCATTATATGCCACTGCTGCACCATGTTGTCATCCTGACCTATGTGTTCGTTGCACCTTGCTTGCTTGTTGTCCCCTGCTTGCTTGTTGTCCCTAGCATGCTTGTTGTCCTTAGCATGCTTGTTGTTGCATGCTAGTTGTCCCTTGCATGCTAGCTGTAACATTGTATGCTTGGTGTATTTGCTGCTAAGTACCATACAACTGTCCCAATGTTAGTTAGTTGTCCCTTGCACGCTGCTCTCCTTCGGAGACAAATGCTCCGGTTGTTCCGGCAGTTCCCAGCAATTCTGTTCTGGCTGTTCCCGGCAGTTCCGGTTGTTCCCGACAGTTCTGACAGTCCCATCTTTTCCGACTTTTCTGGCAGTGCCGGCTTTTCTGGCAGTTCCGGCTTTTCCGGCATTTCCGGCTTTTCCGGCATATTCCACACTTCCCGCATTTCTGGCTATTCCGGTAGTTCCGGCTTTTCTAGCTTTTTCAACTTTTCCAATAGTTCCGTCTTTTCCCGCAATTCCGGCTTTTCCGGTAGTTCTGGCTTTTCCGACTTTTCCTACATTTCCAGCTTTTCTGACAGTTCTGGATTTTCCGACAATTCCGACAGTTCCAACTTTTCGAACTTTTCTGGCAGTTCCGTCTTTTCCGGCAGTTCTGGCTTTCTGCCTTCTGGATCAGGGCAACATTATTCCTTAGGATCTCTCCTCCTACTAAAACCCAAAGACAAGTAGAGAGAGGAAGAGATCCCAAGTGTGTTGAAATGACTTGAACGCCACCTCTATTTATACTAAAACGTTGAGCATATGTGGGGTTTATTTGGTTGTTGGCCGACCTTGACGAATTGTCTTATAACGCAAATAAATTCATAACTCCATGAATACTTATCGGAATCGAATGATCTTTAGATCAATCCTACACCTCTCGATGAGAGGGATCCAAGAAAAATATTAGCTGCCATAAATAAGATGACCCACATGGAGTTTGGCCCTAGTTGCCAATTTTAACAGAAGTTCAAGATCGTCAGACACATGTATGCAGGTTGAAGAAAGCCCTCTATGAGTTGAAGCAAGCTACCCGAGCCTAGTATGAGAGGATCGACAACTATCTGATGAAGTTGGGATTTACAAGAAGTGAAGTTGATGCGAACCTTTACTTTAAGGTTGAGAATGATAGACCTCTCATCTTGGTACTCTATGTGGACGATCTCTTTCTGATAGATGCAAACCCTCTTATTCATCAATGTAAGAGGGAGATGGCTTCCGAATTCGAGATGAAGGACCTAGGACTGATGCATTATTTCCTAGGGTTGGAGGTTGTGGCAAAATCCAGGTGAGTTTTTATTTTCTCAAGGAAAATAAATTGTGAAGCTACTTGAAAGATTTGGGATGGTGGACTGCAAGTCCGTGACTACTCCGATGGAACTTAACTTCAAGAAGTTGTGCGGAAGTGCTGATGGACCTGATTTGGGAAATCCTTCTGAGTATCGTCAACTCGTGGGGGCCCTGATGTTCTTGGTGAACTCCCATTTGGACATATGTTTTGCAATGAATACATTGAGTTAGTTTATGGTCGAGCCTCATCACATACATTGGATTGTTGCCAACAATCTCTTGAGATATCTCCGAGGCACAATCACCTATGGACTGAGATATACTGTCGGGAATATGGGGTGCCATGGTTATTCTGACGCTGACTGTGCTGGCAGTGTGGTGGATCGTAAAAGTACATCTAGATGTTGCTTCTCTCTAGGTTTTGCTTCGATATCTTGGAGGAGTAAGAAGCAGAAGTCGATTGCTTTGAGCACCGCTGAGGCTCAATACATTGCTGCTAGTTTGGCCTCCTATGAAGCTGCTTGGTTGAGGAAGCTCTTTAGTGAGTTGTTTGGACATGTGTTGGATACTACCATGATCTTCTGCAACAACCAAAGTGGGATTCGTCTTTCTGAGAATCCCATGTTTCATGATCGCTCCAAGCATATTGATATCATGTACCACTTTATCCAAGATATGGTACAATGGGGAGCAATTAGGCTCCATCACATTGGGACTGATGAACATGTCGCAGATATTCTTACAAAACCCCTGGGGAAGGTCAAATTCTTAACCTTCTGTGAACGACTTGGAGTTGTAGAGAGACTCTCTTATGAAGGTCCGGTATGAGATGGATATTGAACTTTGGGAGCTCCAGGGGGCTTGGGGTACTTCTTTGAGCAATGAGCGACCATAGGGTGAGTGGTTCACCTTCCCCTAGTGGTGCGTTGTGTACAGGGTGAGTGGTTCACCTTCCCTTGTGATACCCCATGTTGATATATGCATAGGATGAGTGGTTCACCTTCTCCTATGGCATATGAGTAGAATAAGTGGTTCACCTTATCCTGTCGGTACATCCTACCCATGCAGTCCAGGACTCATGGAAAGTACCTCTCATCTAGCCAATGAGTAGGGAAATGAGGATAGGGACCATAGTACTACCGATGGACGCATCGTGTACTACCGTACTCCCTATGCTAAGATGTTTGATATTGATTTGGGATCAATAGAAACTGACTTCGGGTCAGTTAAGAGCGGTATGACACACTCTCTATTATTGGAGACCGACTTCAGGTTAGTGGAGAATGGTATGATATATTCTCGATCATTTCTTCTTTCTTCATGGTTCAACAGCGCAGAGTAGTGGCAGGGATGGTACAGATTGTCAGACAATTTGGCAGGTGATGTTCTCCCTAGTTGAAAGGAAGTGTTAAATTTGGCAACTAGGGCCAAACATCACTTTGGACAGCTCTTATGAGGCAGCTGATATTTTTCTTGGATTCCTCTTTTCGAGATGTGTAAGATTGATCTAAAGATCATCCCATTCTGACATGTACAAATGAAGTTATGAATTTATTTTAATTATGGACAAATTGTCAAGGTCGGCCAGCCATCAAATTAGCCTCCTCTAATCTTCAACGTTGCATATAAATACAAGGTGCCTCCTCCTCATTTTGACATCACTCTCATTCATCTTTCGTTCTCTCATCTTGATTGGTTACAGATTTCTAGGCTTCTCTCTCTCTCCACACGTGTGAAGGAAGGTCTCATTTTCTAGCTGTTGCGTTGATCAGATTTGACGAAAATTTCAGGAGGCCGAAATTTCAAGAGGCTGACTTTGACCAGCGTTGACTTCGGTTTTGTGAGGGAGACTTCTGTTTGGGCAGGCTGCAGTTCTGGGCACAAAAACCGAGGCAATTTGACCCCTGCATTGACCAACGTTGACTGCCCTAGTTCTGGTTGTTGCATTGACTTTAGTTGACCAAGTTAGACTGGTTAATTTCAGACTATTTTGGGTTGCATTATCTTGTTGTTGGAGGCCGAGTTGACCAAGCTTGATTGAGTTGTTTTGGAGGTCAATTTCAGCCCTGTTGACCAACATTGACTTTCTGGTTAGGGCTTTTTATTTCTGTTGTTTTCACTGATAAGATTAGGCAAGTGAATATGGTACATTGTACATGTTGACCACTACGTGTCAACAACCCATAGCAGTACACCCCCTTTTTTGCAAAAGGGATAGTGCCTGATCGATGTGTTCCTGCCATCCAGCTATCATCGTCAGCCTGAGGATCATGTTATAATGTAAACCCATTCTGCATGTATATAATGTAAATAATCTCAGCAGATCCGTGTCATGTATGTAATCACCTAGGTAAACCTACTTTTCTGGTAACGATCTACATTCCGGGAGGTTTTTTGTCTCACCGATCTATTCTCGATAGTCAATAGAGTTTTCCTTCAGCCTTACCCCAAAGCCAGAGTGGGTTTTGTCATTGGAATATTAGGAAAGTCCTAGTGTTATAGATTAAGTCTCTGTAAAAGTGATTTGGGAATAATCCTAACATTAGGCAAGTGAATATTGTAAATTGTACATGTTGACCACTACGTGTCAACGACCCATAGCAATACACCCCCTTTTTCGCAAAAGGGATAGCGCCCGATCGATATGTTCATGCCATCCAGCTATCATCGCTAACCTGAGGATCATGTTATAATTTAAACCATAGTTGCGGGGGAGCGCCCCCCCCCCCCCCCCTCAAACCCGCTCCCGAATCGCGCTTCGGGCGGGAGCGGCTCCGGAGCGCCTCGGGAGCGCGCTCCCTAAAAAAAATTTGCGCTCCCTGCCTTGTTCGGGAGCGTTTCAGGGAGTGATCGCTCCGTCGCTCCCAGAGCGATTTTTAACGCCCGGGAGCGATTAAAAATCGCTCCGGGAGCGTTTCGATGGGCACCGACAGCGATCCGGCGGAAAAAATTTCCGCAAACGCCAAAAAAATCGCATTTACAAAACAAAAAAAAAATAATAAATAAATAAATAAATAATAATATAAATAAATAAATTGGTTTTAAAAGGCCAATGGGCCTAAAAAAATTTCATTGTTACTTCATTGAGCAAGAGTTTGGAGCAAGAGCAAGAGCAAAGGAGCGAGGAGCAAGTGCCGAGGAGCGAGGAGCAAGCCTGCAGAGGTAAGTAGCTTAGTAATTTAGTTAGTTTAGTTAGTTAGGTAGTAATTTAGTTAGTTTAATTTAGTTTATTGAGTTTAAAAATCATGAATTTAAATTAAATTAATTAATCCCAATAAATTAAATTAATTTGCAGATTCTTGAATCAAAACCCTACAAACATCAAACACCATGGACCTGGCTATATTTCTGGGCATTTTCCTCTTCCTGGTCCCTTTTATGGTTATTATGGTGCTGGAGAGTAGGAAACGGAGGGGCCAAACTGAAGAGGGGGATGAAGAAACTGGAGAAAGTCAAATTGGTGAAAACCCCAGTGAGGAGGAGCTGGAGGAGGGTGAACATGACCCTCAAAAAACTAAACAAGACCAAACTCAATTGTGGAAATATGTTAACAGAGCTGAAACAGGGAGAGGGGGTGGAACCACTAAATTTCATTGCCCCCATTGCAACACTAATTACACAGGTTCATACACCCGTGCTAGAACACACCTCTGCGAGAAAAGGCCATGGGATGGAGACAAACAAATAGGAATCAAAACTTGTACAGCGGTGTCAGCAGCGGATAGAGCCAAATACATAAGGGAAGAGGAGGAAGCCCAATACAGATCAAAAAAATCAAGGGGTTTCTTTGAATCAAGCTCACAATCACAAAGAACTCCTTCAGCATCCTCCCAAGGCAGTAGATATGGAGGCACAGGGTCATCATCCTTAAGGCGTAGAACCATATCAGATTTCCTTGATGAGGGGTGTAGGAATGATGTGGATTCAAAGGTTTACAGGTTTCTCTATGCATGTGGGATACCATTCAATGTTCTTCGCTCACCTTATTGGCACGAAATGGTTTCTGCCATAAATGATGCCCCTAAAGAATACAAGAGCCCTGGGTATGACAAGGCAAGAACCGTTGGCCTTGATCATGAAAAAGCAAAAATATCACATTCTTTGAATAGAATGACAAGTTCTTGGACTGACCATGGGGTGTCCATTGTATTTGATGGATGGACAAATGTAAAAGGCAAGCCATTGATAAGTGTTCTTGCTGTGTCTGTCAGTGGTCCCATCTTTCTAGCTGCACATGATTACTCAGACAAGTTCAAGACCGCCATCAACATTGCAGAAGCATTACTTGAAAAAATTGAGCGTATTGGCCCATACAATGTCATCCAAGTCATCACTGATAATGCTCCTAATTGTAAGGCAGCGGGAGCAATTATTGAGGATAAATACCTCAACATATTTTGGTCTGGATGTTTGGTTCACACATTGAACCTTCTGTTGCATGATATTGTCAAAAACAAAAATGAACAATACCAATGGATTGCTGATTTGTACAAGAAAGGCAAACAAATGATAAAATTTATTACAAATCATAGCAATACCCATGGCCTTTTCCGCAGTCACTCGAGATTGGAGTTGTTGAAGATTGCGAAGACCAGATTTGGTAGTTATTACCTCACCTTCAGGCGCCTTTTGAAGGTAAGAGAGGCATTAGCTAGCATGGTATCAAGTCCACATTGGCAGGTATTAAAGGAAAGGGCTACAAATGTAGCTGACATGGCAGGTTTTGAAATGGTGGAGGAGGCCGCTCTTGATGGGCAGTTTTGGACAAGTGTGAGGCAGGTATTGGATTTCACCAAGCCAATTTATCACATAATTCGGTTTGCAGATACAGACAAACCAGTGATTGGCGAGGTGTATGAGCAAATGGATACCATGTTGGGGGAAATAAAAAGACATTGTTCATAATAGAGATCCCAAATTGTACAAACTGATTCATGATTGTGTGTGTGAACGGTGAAATAGGCTTAATCTTCCACTACATTGCTTGGCGTATATCCTTACGCCAAAATACTACTCTACATCTTGGTTGGGCCAACCTGCAGCAGGGGGTGGGGTTAGGACCAAACCCCATTTAGATCCAGAAGTAACTAAAGGATATTTGGAAGCATTAGAAAAGTTGGTACCTGACAGGGAAGAATGTGCCGTTGTGCGCTTTGAATAGGCAGATACTTCAGTGGCACTGGTTTGTATGGTAACTTCCATGCACTGGACGACAGAAATAGATTTGATACTCTCACATGGTGGGAAACATATGGCGAGCATGGACTTTTGCCAAAATTGGCAAAAAAAGTTCTTTCACAGGTTGTAAATACTTCTTCTGCAGAGAGGTGTTGGAGCACCTACAGCTACATACATAATGTCAAAAGAAACAGACTCAATGAAAACCGAGCAAAAAGCTTGGTTTATGTGCACTACAACTTGAGGTTGTTGAGTCATTACTGTGATCGGGCTTATGAGGATCCCACATATAAAATTTGGGACAATCACCCAGAGGATGACAATTTGGAGGATGGCATTGTACATATTGAAGAACTGGAAGAGGAACTTGTAAGGGATGAAGATGAAGCAGCTGCAGCAACCATGCCACCTCCACCTCCACCTCCACCATCCAATAGCAGTGCTCGAGGTCCGAGTCTTGTTCCTTTGTTGTCGCCACCTCCATCTACACCCTCACGTGGAGGTTCTAGTTCTGGTCGTCGGTCTATGCGGGAGACTCCTAGAAGACCACCATGACCTGCTTATACTCCTGGAGACTCTCATGGCAAAGGCCACATGTAGATTCTGATTTATAGTTTACTTGTCTTTTTTAGTTTCTATTAGACTTTAGTTTTCATAATTATTGAGTTTTGAGTCCTTGACTCTTGACTCTTGACTCTTTCATATCATAATGATATTTTTTGTAAACAATATATCACTGTGACAATGAAAATTTGAAGTTTGAAGTTGGGCCTTGGCAATTAGAACTCATTGGTAATGATGTGAATTATGAATATGATGCTTCGTGAAAGACTAAAGTTGTTTCATTTCATTTCATTATTCATGTTTCATTTTATAAATTTATAACATTTCATAATGTTAACAGTTAGAAGTTAGGATTTAGAAATATCTTAGAATCTTAGATATTACTTCTTGTAATGGTTAAACTTATAGATTACAAGTACAACTTTGGCGATCAATGATGATAAATGTTATTGAATTTTCAATTTTGAAAGCTTGAAGTTGAAACTTTAAGATTGAATTTGATGAATCATGATTCATGAGACTCAATATGTTGCAGTTGTAATATGTATTTTACTAACTTGTGGACATGGTTGATGACGATTATAATTTCTAGATGATTGATGTGATATGGTTCAATGATCAATCTATGTTTTTTTATGTTTTTTATGTATCAAAAATTAAAAAATATAAAAAATATATATATTTTTAAAAAATCGCTCCCGGATTCGCTCCCAAACCGGGAGCTTCTGAAAATGGTCGCTCCCACTCCCAAACAACATGGATTTAAACCCATTCTACATGTGTATAATGTAAATAATATCAGCAGATCCGTATCGTGTATGTAATTACCTAGGTAAACCTACTTTTCTGACGACGATCTACATTTCGGGAGGTTTTTTGTCTCATCGATCCATTTTCGATAGTTGGCAGAGTCTTTCTTCAGCCTTACCCCAAAGTT
Source organism: Pinus tabuliformis (assembly GCA_031772625.1). Taxonomy (NCBI): domain Eukaryota; kingdom Viridiplantae; phylum Streptophyta; class Pinopsida; order Pinales; family Pinaceae; genus Pinus; species Pinus tabuliformis. The sequence continues at coordinate 79,169,826 of CM062820.1, read as the reverse complement.
GGAGTGGATTTTGTCACTGGAATCTTAGGAGAGTCCTAGTGTTATCGATCGAGTCTCTGTAAAAGTGATTTGGGAATAATCTAACTATTTGGTTAAGTTATTTTATTACAAATTGCTTAGTCTACTAGATTATGTTTGTGTCGCAAAAATGGGTACTCTGTGAAGGTCTATTTCAAATGGGTTTTGTCCTTTGAGATGTAAAAAATGTAAAAATCATGATGTAAAGTGTCTTGAGGGTTAGAAAAATAATTTATCCCCTCATAGGTTAATTAATTACATTTTCTGGCCAAAATTAATTAAAATCCTAAGCCAAAAATTTAATTAATTATAGGTCCTAGGCAAATTTAAATTTTCCAAAGGCAAAATTCGTGGATCCTTAAAATTCAAATTTTAAAAGGTCCCATGACTGAGGTAAATTAATTATTTTGCTAAATTTTAAGCCTTTGGTCCATTCAAAGTCAAATTTTTGAGGAAATTAACTCAAAATTTTTATTTTTGAGTTAAGTAAAATGCATTTAATTGAAAATTTCAAATTTCCTCAAGAATTTAAAATTTCAACGGATAAGATTAAAAGAAATTTTAATCCTCATCAATAGTCGAGATTGCTTTGACGAGGATCATTTGAACTAACCGTTGGAAGATTTATCTTTAAATAGGAGGTCATTTGTCAGTTGAAATCATCTGATCTCTGGATCATGTACTAAGCTCTCAAGCTCTCTTGTATACTTTTTTGAATTAATGCAAAAGCCTTTGGGGTTTCAACGTGCTGTAGTGTTCCTCTTCATGAATTTATGGTAACATTGTTTTAATTTCTGCTTAATATTATGTGAAAACTATCAATCAATAGCTCTCTTAGAATAATTTGAATACAGGTATCTTATTCAGTTTGTTGGATCTAGGGTAACATTTTTAATTTTGATTGAAGTAGCAGGTATCTCTATTTCTTCAGAATTTTATTGTTGTTCTATTTCTCTACTTGATTTGATGGTTGATCTAATGTTTGCAGAAGATCTTTCAGGTTCTCATTGAGCATTTGGGGATAGTTCTCGGTTGGACCAGCCAACTCTCAACACATATTTTTTGAAGAGCCTACCTCATATAAGTCTTAGGATTTATCTAACGATAATCTTTTTTCTGCAGGGTGTTTTTGGGCTAGTACTTATCTAAATTTTCAAAATCTTTTAAATATTTTGTGGAAATTTTGATAGATCTGGCTATTAAGAGCCTTAGATTATCAAATCTAGGAGTGGAATTGGACTCATACTCCTCAAATCTGATAGATCTGTAAATTATTTGTATAGATCGGTTATTTACTTGTGTAGATCTGAAATTTTGTAACATAATTTTGAAATTTAACACTTGGGATTTTTGGGTTTTCTCTATTTTTGTACATATTGGGTATTGGGTTTTTCTCTTTTCACTTGTGTAGGAATAGATCTGAGAAAGCAGCCAAGTAAATCTTCAGATCTGAGCTAGATCTAGACCCTGGAGGGCAAGATCTGGCTCAAAGATTGTTTGCAGGAATAGATCTGAGAAATCAGCCAAGTAAATCTTCAGATCTGAGCTAGATCTAGACCCTGGAGGGCAAGATCTGGGCTCAAATATTGTTTGCAGGAATAGATCTGAGAAATCAGCGAAGTAAATCTTCAGATCAAAGCTAGATCTAGACCCTGGAGGGCAAGATCTAGGCTCAAAGATTGTTTGCAGAAATAGATCTGAGAAATCAACCAAGTAAATCTTCAAATCTGAGATTTTGTCAAGTAGATCTAGGGGTTTTAAGACAGATCTAAGCACTGGAGGGCAATGTCTTATCCCATATCTTTTTACAAGGCCACCCATTAAAGATTTTTGAAATAAATCTGAAGATCTGAAGCAAAATATTTTTTCAGTACAAGGGTTTCAAGTTTTGGGGCTCCTAAGCCCAGATTTGTCTTCTCCTAGCCCAACGCTAGTTCTATTGGGCCTAGTGCTAGCTCTCATTGGCTTTAGATTCCCTTGCTCCATTTCTGATTTGAATATTTGATTTTCTAAAACTAATCATTGGTGGGTTTTTCAGAAAATTTGGTAAAAATTTGCGTTTCAGATATTGAAATTTTTTTGGCAACTTGGGCAAGTGATCTTCAAGGCCTAGGGCCTAAGGGTTTGATCTCTATACCATCTTTTTCCTCACTGTTTGCTACAGCAGGCATCTTTCTAATAGTGGTGAAAAACACATCTAAGTGGTTTGAAATTAACTAAAAAATTGCTAAATACATTAATAAGTCATTTATGTTTGATGTGTATCAAGAATTTGTCCTAGATCTACATTTTGGGTCACTGTTATCTCTGAATAACTCTATTTCTGAAGTCTGCAATATAAAAGTGGAAAAATTTCATGTGGGTTAGCCTAAAATCAGTTCCTAAGTTGTTTAATACATTAAAGAATTAATTTATTGAGTTGGGTATTCATCATTAGGCTTATTTCATGTTTTAATTGTTGCCTGTAGTAAGTATATCAGATCTGATATAATTCCAAAAATCACATTACAACAAGCCGAAAATTTTTTATAATTCATCTGGGCAAGTTTGAAAAAATTTCAATAAATTTTTGGCATAAAGATATCATTGATAGTTTATTGTTTTCATTGTCATATTGTTGTTGTCATAAAGTTTTTCTTAGTGCCATCCTAAAAGAATAATTTCTGAAAATTACGCACTCTGTCATGAAATTGTGAGCAAATGCATATCCTTTGTTTCATAAACTGAGTATTTTTTTTAGCATCTGTTGACATTGATATCAAATTGCAAAGTTGTTTTTGTTCTCTTTGAGCTAAATTGTATCAAGAAGATTTGAAATAAGCTGATGTTTTAACTATAGACTATAGTATCTTCAAGAGTTTATTTTCTAGGTCTTCATCTAAAAAAAAGGCGAGCATTTCATTTGGGTAATTGAAGGCTTTTGCGGCATAAGTGTTTTCCTATTCTCAAGTCTAACTTCATCTCATCTTCTGGTGCATTTGCATATAAGTTAACTTTTCATAGATAAAATTTACTTCCAAGCATAAGCTTGGTCGATAGACAGATAGATCTCCATTCGTATTTTCTTGAGAAGCCTGTTTTAATAGTACTTAAAACGGTGACCTTGCAGTTGTTAGAGCCACAATTCTCTGCAACGTCGGAGGCACTGGGTATCTTAGAATTTCAGGAAATGTATTGTTAATCACACATTAGTGTACTTCTCCTGATCTTCTCTCTGCCAATTACTACGAAATCAAGCTCAACACAGAAAGGATTGAAGGGTTCACATTTAAATAGGCATTTAACTAAAATTAACCAAGATTCTTGCATCACACATTAGTTTTAGGATCTGCATTTCATATAAAATAGTCATTCATCTAAGCAGCAATTGCTAATCGATTACTTGGTCTTAATTTCCCTAGCAAGATCGTTGACTCCATAAGGCACTAGTATCAATCGTTTAAAATCTAATCGAATCCTATAAGTCTTGCTAAATCTTAATCAAGTACTTGATTGCTTCACTGTGTCTCCAAACTGGTTGGTTCCCAACTAGTTCTTCTCCGTTCCACTTTTCCATAGGGTCTACCCCCTTTAGCCTGCTATAGGGAGACAACTTAAACAGAGAGATTGGGGATCAAGGTGACAGCTCCCGATCTGATTCGTTGTCACGGTGCCTAGACATTCTGTGTAACAACATTTTTTGGCGCCGCTACCAGCGATATTTTATTCTCGGTGCTTCAACGACATTTTATCTTCATTCTCCTCATATCATCTTTATCATTTTTACCGACAACGCCAACATTTTCGGCGCCGTTGTCGGGGAACGATTTATTGGGCCTTGGGTTTACGACATTCATCTTTCATCTTTCTCATCTCTCATTCGAGTCGGCAAAGCCAACACTTCTTGGCATTGCCATCGGGGATAGAGTTTTTTCTGTCCTTGGTTTCTTCGACATCATTTAATCATCTCATCTTTTCCGCCATTCATTAACCTGTCAAACGACACAACATTTCCTAGTGTCATTTGATCTTTTGATCACCCTATCTTTTGTCATCTCATTAATCGTTTCATTTGCACCTTTAGCACCTAGACATTTCGGTTCATTTCTTGTTTGGGTGGCGACTCCACTTCTTCCATTTATTATTTCTCAAACAAAAAGCCCTCCCTTATATCCGGTTGTTTGTTGCCTTTTGGATCCTAGAGTTAGATTCATGTTCAAGTGGCAACTCCACTTCTTTCATGTTTTACAAGAATTTCTAGTACAAGCTCACTTCTTGTGGATCTCTTGATTTTCTTGAGCAGGGTCTCTCTCTATCATCCATTTGGTCTATCATTATTCCTTCAAGCAAGTCATCATGGATGATTCGTTTACCCCGTGTCATTTTACTAATTTTCTCCATGATATTCCGGAAGTGGCCATTCATAAATTGTCTTTGTTCTCAAGTGGTGATTCAGTCGTTGTTAGAAAGCATCCATGCAGGTTTACTCATACAATGCTCATATATTGTAGTTCTCCCCAGTATGATCATGAAGATGTTAAAATGCATCTATTTGCCTTTTTTTTACAGGGTGATGCTTTGAATTGGTTTAATAATTGTCCTAAAGATTCCTTCGTTTCTTTACAAGACATCGTCAATGCTTTTAAAGATAGATATGGTTATCAAGATAGCTCACCTTGTGCCCCTAAAATTATGCAACAGAATGAAAGCGATCTTGTGAAGGATCTAGCTATCGACGAAAGATTTCAAGACAATTCTCCATATCAAAATGTGTCATCCACTTGTACCGATGCAGATAAAATCCATGATAGTGGGAAAACAGGGACAAGTTGTCAAATCAGCATCGACAATGAAAGGGAAAATGATAAGCAAATTACAGAACTAAAGCAGTTGATTAGAGACATGCAGTTCAATCAAACGCAGCTGGTAAAAAATATGGAGCTTAATCAAGAAAAATTTGTAACCAATTACGTCAGGGATATGAGAACTTTATACACCGACATGCAAAGTCAGCATGCTAAGGAAATGGAAACCATGAAAGCTAATCATGACAGGGAAATTAATTCTATGCAAAACAAGTTATTATCCCTAGAGGAAAATATGACGATCATGGAATTCAATCATTCAAATCAAGTGACTGCCATGGAAGCAAGTTATCAGGAAGAAATAAGTGTGATTCAGAACAAGTTGTCAACTATGGATGAAGAAATGACCATCATGAGATTCGATTATAATAATCAGTTAGCTATCATACAAGCAAATCATGAGAAAGAGATAAACTCTATGCAACATTGCTTGATGACCATAAAAGCAGATAATGACAAAGTAATAAAAGATATGGAAGCTAGTCAAATATGTCTTCAGAATAAGTTATTGAGCATGGAGGAAGACCATGCCAAGGAAGTCAGTGCTATGAAGGTTGAACACTCTAACCAGATGGATGCCATAATAATACAGGTACAGAAACTTCAGCATCAGTCAGAGGATGAAAGAAACAAGGAAACGTCAATAAATCATAAGCCTCCCTATCTGCTGCAACAAGTTCCATCTTATTATGAGGTCCTTTGTTCCATTGAAAAGTGGCTAATTGAAGGTGCCCTGGATAAAATGGAAATTAATAATCAGGTTGATGCTCACATGGTTAATCCACCAGTGATAGAAGATCAAGTTATAACTCATGACACCTGTGAGACTGATCCACCATTTTTGACAGAGCAGATGCAAAATGAAGAGAGACATGTCATGCATATCTTACATACTCCATATGAAAGTTTTGAAACAGAATGTTCCACATCATCAGTGATACAGCCTATCACAAAGAAAAAACGCAAGAGAAAGAGAATGAGAAAGCAATTTGATGCATCAGATAGTCGCGAGTAGATTGATTTTCGGATGGAAAAAGTCCTACCGTATGCAGAATTGAACATGGCACGTCCGAGAAACAGCGGACGGATTTGCCTAAAAGCAGGCAAATGCTCAGTATGCACTATATTGAATGCATATGATGCCATGGGGCATCTTTGTATTGTATTTCTAACCTTATGCCATGTTATTTCAGTATTTCATTTTGTAGTTAGATTTGTTTTTTCATGTTGTTAGACTAGTTAATAAATGAAGAGCTTATATATTTCCTGTGCTTAATGTTATATGATGATTTTTGGATGGACGCTACTTATGTTTTGTTGTGTGTTGCGTGGATGCAGATTCTGGATTTTCACATTCCTTCAGTGCAGCAACGTGTCCCCAAGTAGAGCCAGATGTTGACCACTACATGTCAACAACCCATAGCAGTACACCCCCTTTTTCGCAGAAGGGATAGGGCCTGATCGATGTGTACCTGTCATCCAGCTATTATCGTCAACCTGAGGATCATGTTATAATGTAAACCCATTCTGCATGTGTATAATGTAAATAATCTCAATAGATCCATGTTGTGTATGTAATCACCTAGGTAAACCTACTTTTCTGGTGACGATCTACATTCCAGGAGGTTTTTGTCCCACTGATCCATTATCGAATGGTTGGCAAGGTTTTCCTTCAGCCTTACCCCAAAGCCAAAGTGGATTTTGTCACTGGGATCTTAGGGGAGTCCTAGTGTTATAGATCGAATCTCTGTAAAAGTGATTTGGGAAATATCCTAACTGTTTGGTTAGGTTATTTTAGTACAAATTGCTTAGTCTGTTGGATTATATTTGTGTCGCAGAAATGGGTAGTCTGTGAGAGTCTATTTCAAATGGGTTTGCCCCTTGAGATGTAAAAAATGTAAAAATCATGATGTAAAGTGTCTTGAGGGTTAGAAAAATAATTTATCCACTCATAAGTTAATTAATTAAATTTTCTGGCCAAAATTAATTAAAATCTTAAGCCAAAAATTTAATTAATTATAGATCCTAAGCAATTTTAAATTTTCCAATGGCAAAATTCGTGGGTCCTTAAAATTCAAATTTTAAAAGGTCCTAGGACTGAGGTAAATTAATTATTTTGCTAAATTTTAAGCCTTTAGTCCATTCAAAGTCAAATTTTTTAGAAAATTAACTCAAAAATAAAAATTTTGAGTTAATTAAAATGCATTTAATTGAAAAATTCAAATTTCCTCAAGAATTTAAAATTTGAAAAGATGAGATTAAAAGAAATCTTAATCCTCATCAACAGTCGAAATTGCTTTGACGAAGATCGCTCGAACTAGCCATTGGAAGATTTATCTTTAAATAAGAGGTCATTTGTCAGTTGAGATCATCTGATCTCTGGATCGTGTACTAAGCTCTCAAGATCTCTTTTATATTTTTTTAATTAATGCAAAAGTCTTTGGGGTTTCAACGTGTTGTAGTGTTCCTCTTCATGAATTTATGGTAACATTGTTTTAATTTCTGCCTAATATTATGTGAAAACTATCAATCAATCGCTCTCTTAGAATAATCTGAATACAGGTATCTTATTCACTTTGTTAGATCTAAGGTAACATTTTTAATTTTGATTGAAATAGCTTTATTTCTTCAGAATTTTATTGTTGTTCTATTTCTCTACTTGATTTGATAGTTGTTCTAGTGTTTGCAGAAAATCTCTCAGGTTCTCATTGATCATTTGGGGATAGTTCTCGGTTGGACCAGCCAATTCTCAACACATATTTTTTGAAGAGCCTACCTCACATAAGCCTCAGGATTTATCTAACGATAATCTTTTTTCTGTAGGGTGTTTTTGGGCTAGTACCTCTCTAAAATTTCAAAATCTTTTAAATATTTTGTAGAAATTTTGATAGATATGGCTATTAAGAGTCTTAGATTATCATAGCTGGGAGCGGAGTTGAACTCATACTCCTCAAATCTGATAGATCTGTAAATTATTTGTATAGATTGGTTATTTACTTGTGTAGATCTGAAATTTTGTAACATAATTTTGAATTTTAACACTTGGGTTTTTGGGGTTTTCTCTATTTTTGTACATATTGGGTATTGGGTTTTTCTCTTTTCACTTGAGCAGGAATAGATCTGAGAAATCAGCCAAGTAAATCTTCAGATCTGAGCTAGATCTAGACCCTGGAGGGCAAGATCCCGGCTCAAAGATTGTTTGCAAGAATAAATCTGAGAAATCAGCTAAGTAAATCTTCAAATCTGAACTAGATCTAGACCCTGGAGGGCAAGATCTGGGCTCAAATCTTGTTTGTAGGAATAGATCTGAGAAATCAGCCAAGTAAATCTTCAGATCAGAGCTAGATCTAGACCCTGGAGGGCAAGATCTAGGCTCAAAGATTGTTTGCAGAAATAGATCTGAGAAATCAGCCAAGTAAATCTTCAGATCTGAGATTTTTTCAAGCAGATCTAGGGACTTTGAGACAGATCTAAGCCCTGAAGGGCAACGTCTTATCCCATATATTTTTACAAGGTCAGCCATTAAAGATTTTTGCAATAAATCTGAAGATCTGAAGCAAAATAATTTTTTCAGAACAAGGGTTTCAAGTTTTGGGGCTCCTAAGCCCAGATTTGCCTTCTCCTAGCCCAATGCTAGTTCTATTGGGCCTAGTGCTAGCTCTCATTGGCCATAGATTTCCTTGCTCCATTTCTGATTTGAATATTTGATTTTCTGAAACTAATCATTGGTGGGTTTCTGCAGAAAATTTGGTAAAAAATTGCGTTTCAGATATTGAAATTTTTTTCGCAACTTGGGCAAGTGATCTTCAAGGCCTAGAGCCTAAAGGTTTGATCTCTAAACCATCTTTTTCTTCACTGTTTGCTACAGCAGTCATATATCTTTCTAATAGTGGTGAAAAACACATCTAAGTGGTTTCAAATTAACTAAAAAATTGTTAAATACATTAATAAGTCATTTATGTTTGATGTGTATCAAGAATTTGGCCTAGATCTACATTTTGGGTCACTGTTATCTCTGAATAATTCTGTTTCTGAAATCTGAAATATAACAGTGGAAAAATTTCATGTGGGTTAGCCTAAAATCAGTTCCTAAGTTGTCTAATACATTAAGGAATTAATTTCTTGAGTTGGGCATTCATTATTAGGCTTATTTCATGTTTTAATTTATGCATGTGATAAGTATATCAGATCTGATATAATTCCAAAAATCACATGACAACAAGCTGAAAGTTTTTGATGTGGGCAAGTTTGGAAAAATTTCGGTAAATTTTTGACATAAATATATCATTGATAGCTTACTGTTTTCATTGTCATATTGTTGTTGTCATAAAGTTTTTCTTACTGCTGTCCTAAAAAATAATTTCTGAAAATTACGCACTTTGTCATGGAATTGTGATAAAAGTCATATCCTTTGTTTCATAAACTGAGTATTTTTTCGAGCATCTGTTGATATTGATATCGAATTGCAAAGTTGTTTTTGTTCTCTTTGAACTAAATTGTATCAAGAAGATTTGAAATACGCTGGTGTTTTAACTATAGACTATACTATCTTCAAAAATTTATTTTCTAAGTCTTCATCTAAAAAAAGGGTGAGCATTTCATTTGGGTAATTGAGGGCTTTTGCAGCATAGGTGTTTTTCCATTCTCGAGTCTAACTTCATCTCATCTTCCGGTGCATTTGCATATAAGTTAACTTTGCATAGATAAAATTTACTTCCAAGCATAAGCTTGGTCGATAAACAGATAGATCTCCATCCGTCTTTTCTTGAGAAGCATGTTTTAATAGTACTTAAAATGGTGACCTTGCAGTCGTCAGAGCCATAGTTCTTTGCAGCACCGGAGGCACCGAGTATGTTAGAATTTCAGGAGAGGTATCGTTAATCACACCTTAGTGTGCTTCTCCTGATCTTCTCTCTGCCAATTACTACGAAATCAGGCTCAACACAGAAAGGATTGAAGGGTTCACATTTAAATAGGCATTTAACTAAAATTAACCAAGATTCTTGCATCTCACATTAGTTTTAAGATCTGCATTTCATATAAAATAGTCATTCATCTAAGCAGCAGTTGCTAATCGATTACTTGGTCTTAATTTCCCTAGCAAGATCGTTGACTCCATAAGGCACTGGTATCAATCGTTTAAAATCTAATCAAATCCTATAAGTCTTGCTAAATCTTAATCAAGTACTTGATCGCTTCACTGTGTCTCCAAACTGGTTGGTTCCCAACTAGTTCTTCTTCATTCCACTTTTCCATAGGGTCTACCCCCCTTAGCCTGCTGCTGTAGGGAGACAACGTAAACGGAGAGATTAGGGATCAGGGTGACAGCCCCCGATCTGAGCCGTTGTCGCAGTGGCTAGACATTCTGTGTGACAACAGTACCCTCTCTCTGTGCTGAACTTTTGAAGAATTACAAGAAGTATTGATAAAGGGTTTCCCCACATTGGGGTTTCCCTTGCTGGTGCCATATCTTGTGTCCTCTTGTGTTGGCTTATCTTCTACAGTTGTTGTTTATGTTATATCTGCATTTTACTATCATAATGATGTGATTGTTGAACTGGATATTGATATTGGGCTAATAAAGAAATTGAAGTAAAATTGCTCCAAGCATAGAACATACCATTATTATTCTAAAATTAACAATTATTAGACCAACCATACTTATGGAAGCATCATGTTGTGTATGAGTCTAAGCCTTGCATTGTTATTATTACTTTGAGCGATAAGTTATACAGAATACCAGAGGTAGCCTCACCTGCCGTCATCTCTTTGATCTCTACTAAGCAATGTCTTAAGATCGTCTCCCAGACTGGGATGTTTGTTTTCTTTCTAATTCGCTCTCAAAGTAAGGGGAAGATTGTGGCCACATCCATGGCCCCCGGGGAAAGGTTCGTCCTCGCAGCAAAAGCAGGTGGATAAGGTCGTGGAAGAATACCAGGACATCTTCTCCTCTCCCACAGGGTTACCCTTGCACTGTCAGGTCAAGCATTCGATCAATCTAACTCCCGGAGCATCGCTACCCAATGGGTCGATATACTGCTGCTCCATTATGGAAAATGAAGAGATCAAGTGGCAAATCTAGGAATTGCTACAAAAAGGGCAGATCCGACCAAGTTCCTCACATTGTGGGAGCTCGATTATACTTGTATAGAAGAAGGATGGGACCTATTACCAGTCAAACTAGCAGGGGTCCTAGGAGGGGATCCTATAAGTTGACTACTAGGTCAAGGGAAACAATGGAGCGATAGCCCACTATCACCTCAACTAAAGCTCCCTACTCTTTACAGACTTTCACCGATGGGAGGAGACCTGGTATAAGAGGAATCACAATAATGGATGTGTTAATTAGAGAATAAAGGGTGATTCCCAAGACCTATTTGTAAGATTGACTCAATTGTGTGGCTTTCTTGCTTGGAAAGCAGGGTGATAGGCTCTCCGGAAGGGCAAAGAAGATTCTCGAGGCTAGGGTTTGGGAACGTCTCTTGTGAAGATGATTCCTAAGCCTAGAAATCCTTATGGAGACATGGTCTTTATGTGATCTTTGCAGAGTTGGAGTTGTAAAGTTGTGGGACCACACGGGACCAAGTGGACCCAAAATTAGGTCAAGGAAGCGGAATTGATAAATCAAGGAGGGGCTGGATCTAATTGTGGAAGGGAAGAGGATCAATGGACTAATCTTCTTAGGATAGAATACAATGATCCAAATGAGGTCACTAGCCAAGGGAAACCTAGGGCAAGAAACGATCCTTGGACTAGGGTTTGCAATATCTCGAGATCCCACCATCGAAATTTCGTGAAATTTGAAGGGCCTCTAGAGGAAACCCTAGTGCAGTAATGGACAAGAGTTCAAAGTCTTTTGATGGCTAAAACATGAGATAAGTGATGCCCTAGATGACCTATGGAGGCTAGGCCTACAGAGAAAAGGAGAGGTGAGAGAAATATACGTTTAAAGTGACCACCTATGGAAGGACCAGTGCCTCATCTTTTGGGAGAGATCGAGTCAACAGAATTTATGGTTTGGAAGATGTTTACCCAATCAAGGAGGTCTTCAAGTAGCTTTGCATGGCATTAGGGCATGATAACAGCTACTTGAGATCTTTATACTTCAGTATGCAATAATTGATGACATGTCAAGATGTATTTCAACAATATAATCTCTAGGAACATTCACCCATTCATACATGGCCCGTGCAATGATGCAACGTTATAAAATATCAAAATTTCCACAATTTCACATAGGAAAGCAGTAAATTTCAGACTTGTATAGCAAAAATCCCAGCGTCATTCATGTGACAAAGTAAATAACAAGAAAAAGCATGAAACGATTACTTACATGTACAAAAGAGTATAGCCAATCATCATGTTATGCCAATAATGAAGCTCCAAGACGAGAAATAAATCCAAACACCAAAATTCATCCATAACATCCAAACTCGTCCTCCAAAACGGAATGTGAAATTCTCAAGAGCTACTAAATCTCAATCCAAGTGATGATGAGATAGTGAATCACCTCTCATCTATTTATACAGTATCTAATGAGTTCAATTTGCCTAATTTGGCCTAATTGAGCCCTAGATAATAAAATAATGTGCAATAATAACATCCTTTAGTGACAAGCCCACCAAGATAGTTCAAGAGGGTAGAATGATCAATAAAATGAGTTGTTGGGCTTTTAAGGAGGCTTGATGAAGTCCAAAATGTGCCATGATGTGAGAATGGACTCCAAACACAGTGGACAAGGGGTTGGCCCCTTGTTTTCCAAGCAAGTCTCTATGGTGCTCCCAAGTGGGTGTGGGGGAACAAGGACATACTCATGGGTCTCCAAGTGGATCAAAAACGCTTGTAAACCATCTATAAGGGTTAAGATGATAACATTAGCCCTCCCTTTGTCTCCTGCAATGAGACACATCCTCATCTGGACCTTGGAACCTCTGCCAAGTGTATGGTGCAAGTGTGGAGTCAACTGGCATGGTGAACTAGGTGCATCATCCTCATCCAAAAGGCAGTACACAAGCAATCAATGAGTAGTGTTGGGGATCCATGAAGTACTCTCTGCTATTGTGGACGCCCATGGCTCTCACCGCTCACCCTACAAGAGCCAATGTGGCCCTCTGGAGGGCTAGGACCCCTTATAGGGAGATCAAACCCCAAATGGAGACCCACCTACAATCCTGCATAAGATCCAATGCTTCCCCTTTCCCTCCAGTACAAAAAATCATTAGAATAATCAAGTAAAAGAGCTTATAAGTCATGGAATCAATAGGGCATTTCATGGTGGCATGCCCTTCCATGGTGGGTGTTGGCATGTACAAGTGTCTCCAAGCTCAATAGGGGGTTAATCAAGGATCCGATTAGATGGTTTCAACCTGTAAAAGGGGGTGATATGTCCATGGTACATCCCTCAAGTGGTAGAGGGCAAATGATATAGTAATGGAACGAAGTGGGGATTAGGGGAATCATCCAGACCACATGTCATGGTACAAAGGTAGTAGTTATAACTTATAATAAAGGAAGCCCACACCTGCGTATATGAGTGTAGGAGGGAGCAAATCAAGGTACATGAGTTACTCCTGCCTTTGTTTTTCCACCCTTCTTCATATGCCTTTTGCCTTTGATTGATTTTTATTAACTACTCCGTGCTCCAGGGAATGAGAGCATGTTGTGTAATGTATAGCAATGGATACCCCCTTAAGGTGGGGCAGTTCATTGCCCACCAGGATTTGGGACAATCATGGATTCCTAAATGATGGAGGGGGCTCATCTAGGGCCCATAGGAACTAGGGTGATTGCCATGGATAAGGGACAAAGCTCATGTTTGGCTTTTTCCCACGCGCTAAATTTGTATGTCCTGACCATATTTGCATTTTGTGGTACATTTCCTGTTGAGGGTGGCCAAATTATGATTTTTCTTTTCTTTTTAACTGCATCAACCTCCGGGCATCATTCTAGACCTGACCCAAGGTGTGGACAAGGGGAGGGGGAGGCTAACCCTATGTGGACCCAATGGACACATGTGGACCCAAATGGGAAAAGAAATAAATGGGGCTAAAATAAGTGGAATGGAGTGATGTATATGATGTCAAGAAGGGGGACCACGCAACCAAAATCGGGATTTCCGATGTAGTGCCAACCCGCTAATGGCCACTAAAGGAGATCCCACGGGACTAGGATACAAGGCTAACCACAAAATCGGGCAATGGAGACAAGAGTACAGACCTAGCCCACTCTTTCCGCCTAATCCCCCCACCAATCCATGCCCAAAAGTACCCATGACAAGGAAAATTACTCAACTATACCAATTAAAAGCCATACCTTTGGGGTCTGGAGACCCACTTTCAAACATACAAACATAATAAGTGGGGGCGAGGGACCACATGGCTGGTTTAGGTGGCAGAGATAATGGCACATCGAGCTATTCGGTGGCTGCAAGGCGCTGTTGGCTACCGGTTGAGGACCATCTAGGAGAAAAAAATTCTTCTATACCCATAGGTGGTGGGTAACAGGACTTGGAGGCTCTGCATTGATTATTAGGCACTAAACAAAATCATTTTCAAGAATAGGTATCCAATTCCATGGATTGATGACCTTCTAGACCATCTCAAGGGGACCAAGTATTTCAGCAAGATCGATCTAAAGTCTGGCTATCACCAAGTTCCAATAGAGCCCACAGATGTATGCAAGACCGCCTTCAAATCCAAGGAAGGACTTTTTGAATGGTTGGTCATGCCCTTTGGGTTGACAAATGGCCCTGCTACTTTTATGAGGTTAATGGATGACAGCTTGCGAGCCTTCACCAACTCGTTCATGGTTGTTTATCTGGATGACATCCTCATCTTCAACAAGAGTTGGGAGAAGCACTTGCAACACATTCAGCAGGTCCTTCAAACCTTGCAGCAACACAAACTGTGTGCCAACTTGGAGAAATGCACCTTTGGCATGAGCCAGGTCCAGTATCTAGGTTACATCATAGATGAGCAAGGCGTGCATGTGGATCCGGCTAAGATCCAAGTCATTCGGGATTGGCCAACCCTGATCACTCTAATAGAGCTTCGCATCTTTTTGGGCCTTGCAAATTTTTATCAGAGGTTCGTGTTGGGATTCTCCCATATCACTTGGCCTTTGAGTCAAATTACCAAGGGCAGAGCGAAAGCAAATTTTTCCTAGTCTAAGTCCCAACAAAAGGCATTCGTTGAACTAAAGCACTGCCTCTGCTCTGCACCTGTACTCACATTGCCAAACCTGCAACAGCCATTTGAAATTGAGACAGACGCCTCCGACTATGCTATTGGTGCAATCCTCACCCAACACGGGCATCCAGTGGCCTATTATAGTGAGACACTTTCCAATACAATTTGGGAGCACCCCACCTATGATAAAGAGACGTTTTCTATCGTGCAAGCGCGCTAGCAATGGAAACATTACATTCTGTGGAAGGAGACGGTCATCAACACCGATCACTGACCTCTTCATTTATACAAACACAAGGGAAGTTGCAAAACAACCGCCATCAAAAATGGTCTACATATTTGCAACAATTCCACTTGAATATTAAATACAAAAAGGTCAGCACTAATCATGTTGTAGATTGACTCAATCGACCCCTAGTTGCAGCACGAACTATTGTTCTCAGCTCTTGTGGCCACAAGACCTCTGGATGGCCGCAACTATACAAAAATGATCCAGAGTTTGCCACCACATACCAGATGCTAGTGGATGGCAAGCAAGTTCCCAATTTCCACCTCCATGATGCATTACTATGCTATCCAGGCCACCTTTGTGTTCCTTCAAGCAAGTGTGCCAAGTTGATTTGGGAGGCGCACTACATTTGGGTCGTTGGACACTTTGGTGTAGAGAAAATTGTGGCCATACTCCAGAAGTACTTTTACTAGCCAAAACTTCAACAAGATGTTGGAAAATATATCAGATCCTACACTGCAAGTGCCATTGCCAAGCCAACCGTCAAGAAACAAGGCTTGTACACTCCTCTGCCTACTCCTAGCCACCTTGAGAATCAATCTCCATGGACTATCTGTCTAGCCTCCCTTCTACCAAGGATGGTAATGACTGTGTATTTGTGATCGTGGATAGATTTCTAAGATGGCTACATTGGCGACCTGCAAGAAGAGTATCACAACAGAGGAAATTGCCAAACTCTTCTTCTTTGAGCGAGTGCGGGTACATTTTGGGATTTCGCAAACCATTATATCAGATTAGCATAACAGGTTCCTAAGCACATTCTAGTCGAGCAACTGGACACTATTGGACACCAAGCTCACCAAGTCGACTGCATTCCATCCCCTGACTAATGGCCAAACAGAAGTTGTCAACATGATGATAGTGCACATACTGCGCATGTACAACTCTAAGCATCCACGAACCTAGGATGAGAGCCTTCCCTATGTGCAGCACAACTATAACAGAGCTCTCCATAGCTCGACTGGTGGCAGTCCCTTTCAAGTCAGTTTGGGATTTCAACCATTGTGTCTGATTGATGTTGCCATGCCTCATGCGACTACACAGACATAATCCACACATGTACAGTCTGAGGCTAATAAAGCAACTAGATTTATTGAACGCATCCAGCACATCCGCCAACAGGTTCATGACATCTTAGAGAAGTCCAATGCCAAGTACAAGCAGCAACATGATCAACATCGGGTGTCATACAAGTTTCAAGTGGGCAACAAAGTTTGGTTGCACTTGCAGAAAGAATGCCTTACCAAAGCCAATCGGAAACTCAAACCACTCTAATATGGGCCTCACACCATCACCAAGGTTGTGGGAGATAATGCTTTTGAGCTCAACATTCCCCCATTCCTTGGCCTGCACCAAGTGTTCAATGTGGACCACCTTTGGCCATACTTTCCACCATTACTAGACACATCAGACATTGTAAAACAACTCACACTAACAGAGCTAAACCCAGACTGCATAGAACAGGGCAAAACTGATCGGATCATGGAGAAGCAAATCAAGAACACTCGCCAACAGAAGATCCAACTGTATTGGGTTGTCAAAGTTGGCCAACTCCTGCACCAAGGCAAGTGGCTCACCAGGGACCAAGTTCAGCAAAAGTTTCCCCATCTCAAGGAGGCACTCAACGCAACGGGGACCATTGCTTCCTAAAGGGGGAGGACTGATCCAGGTGGATATTGGTGGCCACCCACCTATTCCACTTGGACCCCCACCATTGTTTCTTTTAGTTTCCTTAATTTTAGCACGATTTACTATTTTTGGTAGTTTTTCAAGTCCTGAATTTCTCGAGGCGTTTTGAGATCCTAAACGACATTTTTTTTGGAAAACGGACAATCCTGTAAGCTATGATAGAGGTTTGTAGTCGAAATTTGTAGTCACTGGATAGATCTTTCTAACGAGGTATCATACGCGTCAAACAGAGATCGTATGCCAAAGTTATGAACCCGAGAAATTGATCTACCAATTTACCCCGACAAGGCCCACAAACTTTTGGCGCTTCATCTCCTAGGGTTAGGTTTTTGGATGTTTAGGGTTTTCTATTGTTTCACAAAAATAAATAGGCCTTCGACTCTCATTGTAACACAGTTCAGAAGGCATGTAGTTGCCACATCTCTTCTCAGAGATAAGCTACCATCATCTGAGCTAGTTTATTTCCATTCTGCATGTAAACAATATTCAGTGCTTTGTTATTAATGAATTGAAGTTTTGTTTTCATTGTATCTCTGTGTTTTTATTCATATTTGTATTTCATTTCGTTCCTGCATAAATCCAGATCAGGCTTAGACACACATATGTATCATGGGCCTCCTTTACCTCTCATAAATATCAAGGAAGGAGAGAGTACTATCACCATCATCATTGTATTATTCTCTTCGTGCTTGTCTTCTTGGAGTAAGCAACTAGGATTCATAAGGAAACCCTAGGAGTTAATACGAAGAAGAGGGGGGGTGTCTTTGTTGGAGGATCCTTGTCAGATACAAGGATTTACTCTTGTGAAGAAGATGTTGGATATGATGGTCTAAATCACTGTTGATAATATCGGCGATATTCGAAAATATCGCGATATTTTCGGCAAAACGATATATCGCAGAGAAAATATCGCGATATTTTCTGTTTTGATAATATCACGATATTTTCAAAATATCGGCAAATATCGCGATATTTTGAAAATATCGACAATATTTAAAAATTTAAAAAAATTATTTTTTATGCTTGCCGATATTTGCCGATATTTTCGCCGATATTGCCGATAAGATATTTTCTGGACCCTTGCCGATATTTTGCCAATACCGATATTTTCAACACTGGTCTAAATCATTCTCACTCATGATCATTATCTTGTGTTAGAAATGCATGTAGAAGAGTGCACCTCTCTCTCTCCCTCAATTCTTCATCTTTGTACTTTCTCTCTCTTGTCTTGGTGGCACCAGGGTTTCTTGGAGCTTTTGGAGCACCTTGAATACTAGGGTTATGGTTTCATCCCTTGGACATGCTGGAGCTAGGGTTTGTGATTAAACCCTTGATAGTACTTAGTGAGGAGTGAAGAAGAGGAAACATCTTGCCTTAGAAGACTTGCTAGTGTGATACTTGCTTGTTGGAGTTCCTCGGTGTTAGCTAGGGTTTTCTTGGTTTTCCCTAGCTATGGTTTTGAAGAGCTTGGAGGGTTGTACTGGCTTTTGATAAGCTAATCTACTTTAACTTCATCTCTTGAATATATCTATGAAGTTTTAAACTGTCCGAAGTTGTCTTATTGCAGATTTGATTTTCAGTTATCTATTTCTTCATGTTTTGGTAATTTCCAACATTAGTATGGTTTGCTGCTTTGACATAATGACATTGAAATTGTTAAGTGATTTACATTAATATTAAAGAAAATAGGACAGATTTGATGTAGTTATAAGGTGATTTCAGATCTGGCTTCGTTTGATAAGATTGCCATAGAAGGCTGAAACTTCTTGGCACACATTAGGAATCTTTGTTGTCGGATTGCCTTGTTGAGAGGAGTTGTTAAAAGCTGAAATATTGTCTGCTATTCCTGTTGTTTTATCGTATTTACTAACAGCCTTAAGGCTGAAAATTCACAGGGTTAAGATCTGGAAAACCTCTAAGAAATGGTTGAAATTTCCACAGGTGGAAGAGGAGAAACCTAATTCAAAGAAATGACCTCCATCAAGCACAGATTTCCTCATCTCTTTCTATAAGTTGTTTTAAATTATTTGTTTTCAGTAGAAGACTAGTACTCATGTAATCTATCTATCTTCTTTTTAGAAGTATACCTGTCAGTTTTGGTGTGTCATGTTTCTATCAGTCCTTCAAGCAGAACTTGCTGATTTCGTTCCCAGACAACAGCTTTTTGATGTAATTTCTCAACTTGTTACAGACTCTTCTCAGCGAAACACTTATTTTTGACCAAAACAATACATACATATATATAAGCGGACATTTGAATATAGGATACGTGGAGGGCAAACAACCTGACAGTATTGAGGGCAGTATACATTGTTATGGATCTGGATATTGAGCTTGGTCTGGACACATTTCAAGTAGTTGGGGAATCCATGATGGTCATTCAGTGGGCCTAACGCACCATTTTGAGCAGATTTCTTTCATATACACAATGACGGAAAACAACACACAGGCAGAGAAGATATCCATGCAAACACTGGAGGCAACATTTGGAAAACTGACGAGCGTTTGTTTCAAGGATGGATTATTTTTTTCCATGCCTATTCAGGCTTTGTTTTTGTAGATGGATCATTGATGGTAGTTATTTCTATTGAAAGCACAATGTGTGCCAACAAAACTGATTAAACCAGCTTCTAACCAAAATTGGTACACTGGTTGGAGTTTCTGTGTTTTTTTCTTTTTTTTCTTTTCTTTTTTATACACTCGAGTCTTACACTAAATGAACCCATCTCCAACATATCTAACAATATATAGCCCTTCTTTATCCTAGGCTTTCAGTTTGCCCCCATCGAAAGATCAGTAGTTTTTCCACTGTAATTTCGACATTAAAACCCTAATATTGTCCACAGTGTCGCATGAGACATAATTACCAGAGTTCCCTTTACATTTAAACCCTTGCTCCTCTTTATAATTATCAAACAGCAGGTTAATGTTCTGATGTTCTTGTACGTACCCAGTTGATCTCTGAGCTGAGCATTGGAATGAGAATAATCGTTCATTATTTGGATCAGTGCCGCTTCCAATTTCGCCATTTCTTAGCTCCGCTCTTGTCAAAGGTCCAGGTCCAGCGATCGAAATCCTAAAGCCAACAAAACTGTTAGTTTGCAAACAGATTTGACATCCAGCTCATTAGAAATGAGCATAAAAATGGATCGAATCTCCTAAAGCCAACAAAACTGCTAGTTTGCAATCAGATTTGACATCCAACTCGTAGAAATGAGCATAACCATTATTTATTGGATTGATTTTTCTATGCTTTAGGCCTGTACGGATGCATATTTTTAACGGTTGAGATGCACTATCAAATCAGTTTATAAAGTATTGAAGAGATGTATTTTAAGTTTTTCCATACAAATAAAATAAAATAAAAATTATTTTTAAAAGTGTAAAGGTACACTCAAGGAATGGATTTAGAAAAATCATTTTGTCACAAAAAGAGCTCAATGTTGAATGCATGTGCATAAGGTCCGCCAAACTCTCCAATGCAAATGCGATAAGGCAAGCCCACTACTCACAACTTATGCATGAGCACAAAGTGTTGACAGACCTTACCCCAAGTGTGTCATGCCTAGTTATTTGTCTTTTGTCTGCCACACAATGTTCCCAGTCCTGAATTTATTTTCCTACAACTTAATTCATTTTCCTCAATTCCTACGACTTAATTCTACAAAGTATGAGAATGTACTTGCTCATATGGATCTCTCTCTTCCTTGGTCATGTTTTTCCATTCCTCCCCCAAAAATTTTGCAATCTATCGTAGCTCATCCATGAATACAAGATAGCTAGAGAAACCAAAAGGGAAAAAAGTGATGTCTACAATTAAGGGATTTAAAACAACACAAACCTACAAAACATTGTGATTCTCTACGAGTAGGGTAGTACAAGGTTCATTGGTGAATGCAAAGAAAACAGTAACTAGATGTTTTGGTTTTGATGGATCTTTCTCTTTCCTGCAAAATAGGATGCTAGTGATTATGTTGCTTCAAATACAAGACAAAATATAACTGAGAACTTTTGGGAAATGTTAAAAGCCTATTAATAGACCCACCTCTTACTTTTATCCTTTCCCTCTACATCCTGCAATAACCACAACATGGTTAGCAAAAAAAATTATAAGCATACTTACACAACAATTCACATGCATATTAGATTTTCATTTTTAAAATGTGTAAGGCAATACCCAAATGAACGAATGGGAAAATTTTCCAATTTATCTTCTCGTAACGGGGCACCAAGGTCGTTGCTTGTTATGCACATGACAATGACAGCCAATAACATATTATAAAAATGTATTAAACAAAGACCAAAACAACCTGAGGGCACAAAGAGATTGATTGTGCTTGAAATGAGGATGATAATTTATAGGTTTTGGACCAAAAGAGGAAAATTGCTCCTTCACCTTACTTGTTTGAAACTTCAAAACACATCACATTATAAGTTATTTGCATCTAAAAATGAGAGAAATGAAGTAGGGCACATTGCATCAGTGGAATCAATTTTAAACTTTAAAACAAATCACATTATAGTTTGTATCTTCACCTGTGCCCATTGCATCAGTGGAATCTGCATCGGGTAGGATTTTTGGACCTTCTTCATTTCCCATTCATTAACCTAAAACGACAAAAACCATGAAAACGATTCGTAACAACGAAGACAAACAAAGAAAACAAACAAAAAAGCAAGATAATAAACCAAAATTAGGCATGGTCGTGCTTAAAATTCATAGGAGAATAACCAAAGTGCCAAACATACCAAAATCAATGGAAATAGTAAGCCAAAAAAAATTGTAAAAAACAAAAACAACATAGTAGACACCATAAACAACCAAGAAGGTTGCCATCAACAACACATCAGATACCCCTCTGTTGATTTTTGGTAGCATCGGATGTGCTCTAGCCTTGACATTTGGAGGAGAGGCTAAGGCACATGAGATCTCCAAGACCTAGAAAACGTTTTGAGAAATTCCACCTGGATGAGGAGTTATTAAATTAAGTAATATTTTTAACGGGTTCCTAAGTCTAAACTTAGGAAAATAAAAATATTAATGGGTATTAATAAAGATAGGGGTGAGAAGCTTCTAAGAGATGAGGATCAAGTCTATTTTAATCTTAGTCGTTGATTAAGGACTTAATCTCGATTGTTGATCAGGCACTTAATCTCGGCCATTGTTTTGTCAACAAGAAAAGTATAAGAGAAGACTTGAGGATCATTTGGAGACACACTGGCAGATACTCAATATCTCCAGGAAAATCGATTCTCAAGTAACGAATATCGATTTCAGAGGGAGAGTTGCAGGGTGGAGGAAGAGGAGGGCATCAGCAGCAAGCAATGACTATGGAGGAGGTGACACAGGGACAATGGGAGACATTGTAGAGAGAGACGCAGTCCAAAGGAGAGACACAACCCTCACGCGCGATGACGCAAAGGAACGAAGAGCCACTCAGGGCCACGCTGAGTGACGCAAAGGTGACGCAGGAGTGGGAGCAGGGTCTTCAAAGTGTCAAAAAGACTCAAAGGGAAAGTCTCAAGTGTTTTCTTTTAGTTCTCTGTAAAATCATTCCTTGTAAAAGCAATCGCTGCTGAAGATTAATAAAGCCCTCGTCTGTTGCACCGGATTTCCCACATTGGGTTTTTCCGAGGACAATTGTCCAAAAACAACTGTGTTGATGTGATTGGTTCTTATACATGTATTTTTCTCTAGGTAATTGTGTGATAATTGTAGTAGAATTTATTTTAATATTTGTTGAAGGGATTTCGTAAATAACTTATTGTGAATAGTAAGTAGGTGAAATAAATCAGTTGTTGCAGTGGAATTTCAATTTAGAAATTTTCACATGGTATCAGAGCAGAGATCCGGCAACAAGAGAGAGAAATCAACTATGGGTCAAGAGCATGATGCAGAGGCATCCACTCAAGGGGACTCGTGTAGATTTCCAGAAGCATGCACAAGGGACATGAATTACGATTATTCTATGTTAACTTCCAGATTGGAAGAAGAAGCCGCTTGCTTACCAAGCTCTGCCTCCTCTAAGGTTT
Source organism: Pinus tabuliformis (assembly GCA_031772625.1). NCBI lineage: Eukaryota > Viridiplantae > Streptophyta > Pinopsida > Pinales > Pinaceae > Pinus > Pinus tabuliformis. The sequence goes on along the minus strand of CM062820.1, from coordinate 79,146,766 downwards.
GGTATATAGACAGTGGAGCTTCCTGGCATATGACAGGAATCCGAGAATGTTTTTCAGATTATCAAGAAGAAAGAATGAATTTTCAGATCACCATGGGAAATAAGGCAAAGTGTACTCCAGTAGGAAGAGGTACTGTGGTCTTTCAAACTGAAGCAAGAGAGCGGCTTCGAGCAACCAATGTGTTGCATGTGCCAGGATGGGATGAACTTACTCTCTGTATCTCAACTTTAAAACAAGGGCTATGACATTTTCTTCATTAAGGAGAAAGTATATGTCAAACACCCGAGTTGGAAAAAGAAGGCCCAGATTGGAATCATAAGTAACAGGTTATACAGGTTGCAACTAGAATCACCGATGGCACTAACAGGCAGTAATGGAGATAAAGATTTGAATGAACTATGGCACAAGAGGATGGGACACTTACACCATGGGGCTCTGAGAATTCTCAGGAAAACAATATTAGGAGTTCCATAACTAAGTACCGAACGAGATGATGTATGCAGAGGGTGCGCTCTGGGCAAGTATGCCAAAGCAACATTTTCCAGAAGTAACAATAAGGCTAAGAGTGTGCTAGGATTGATACACTCAGATATCTGCAGACCGATGTCCACAAAAGCTCTTAGTGGTGTCGAATACTTCGTCACCTTCATTGATGATCATTCCAGAAAGACTTGGATCTACTTTCTAAAAACCAAGGATGAGGTTTTTGGTCGATTCAAAGAGTTCAAGGCTTGAGTGGAGAATCTGACAAGAAAGAAGATAAAATTGTTGCGCTCAGACAATGGTGGAGAGTATGTTGACAAGGACTTTATCGATTTTTGCGCTAAGGAAGGCATCAAAAGAGAGTGGAAAACTCCCTACAATCCGGAGCAGAATGGAGTAGCAGAAAGGAAAAACAAGACTATTGTGGAAGCAGCGAGGGCAATGTTGTATGATTAGGATATGCCTAAATTTCTATGGGCAGAAGCACGTAACACAACAGTTTATGTCCATAACAAGACTCCACATAGGGCATTGGGCAAAATCACTCTGGAGAAGGTCTTCACAAGGAGGACTGTTGAAAATAGCAATAAGAAATGCTAAAAATAGAAGTGATAAAAATAACACTACTATAAATAGCATTTCGAGATACGTTCCTATTTTAGTTAGTCCCTGAACTAAAATAGAGAAGTAAAAATTCGAATTTAATCTTACCAGCTGTTTGAAAAATAATTAATTAATTCACCATGAGTTAATTAGTTGTATAAAATCAAACATGAAGTCTATGTGAAGACATGCAAGAGTTTCTCCATTGATTGAGGAATTTGTCCATTAGTTAAAGAGATAAGGATGAGTTGTAATTTGAGTTGTAATTAGTTGGATCAGTTAACTGAGTCAAGTCCAGTTATAATAGTTCAAATAGTTTGTTGAACTAATTGTGAGTTCAGTTAGTTAATGCATGCTTGCATGAAACCGCTCCACTTCAGATAACTGAATATTCTCTCATAAATAACTCATGCATGTCAGTTCAGTCAGAGACCCAATTGAGATCAGATGGTGGGACAGTGTGCTATCAGTTGCAGAAATATTCCTTGGTGGATATCTCTTGCATGCAGAAGGAATTCATTCCTTGAGGATTGCGCAGTTACTTCTTCAATTTAGTGAGTGTGAATGAGGCCAATTGACACATGTGACATCATTGGACCCCAAGAAAAACTGTGCAAGGAAATAGGAGGCTTGGAGCACTGAGGAAAGGCATATGTAGTGTCTATTCAGTATGTGAGTTGTATTGTTCTATTGCAGAGAGAGCATGATAGCTTGTGAGCTGATTCTTTTTGTAATTTGAACATATTTTCACTTGTATGATATTACAGAGATTGGGGTTTTAGGCTGAGGCTTTTCCCGGGATTATTCTTCTGTGTTCATGTGTGTTTGCTTTCTCTTCATCAGTTATATGTGTTCTTATTGATCTTGCTCAAATTGATTAAGCTTCCGCAAAGTTTGTTGTAGAAGTAGATCTTGTATTTTGCTTTAGTATATTGCATAATCTATTGATCTACAGTGGGAATTTCTACATGGTATCAGAGCAAAGGTGATCAAGGAGAGAACAGTATACAAGAAGGGAGAAGTTCGAAGTTTGTGGTTCCTGAATATATAAATTGAGTTATTATCACATCTCAATTTCACCAATGGCATTCAAGGGTTTAAGACTCGAATATGCTCTTGATGGAAGTTCGAATCATATAGCCTGGACGGATCGCATGGAAGCAGTATTAGAGGATAACGGTCTAAAGGACTTCATTGATCAAGAAGTCCCTAAGCCGACTGATGCTACTGAATTGGCGGAATGGAAGAAATGTGTGACCAGAGAAAGGAGAATCCTTGTAGAGGGAGTTCGAGACCACATAGTCTCGAGTCTCCATGGGAAGGAGACACCGTTTTCGATGTGGAAAACATTGAAAGATCTATATCAGAATATCAGCGATCAGAGGAAGCTGGCACTGAAAGACAAGCTTCAGAAAATCAAGTGTGAAAAGGGCGATACGATCTCTATGTTTCTGAACAAGCTCACCACCTGCAAGGATGAGCTTGGAAGTGTGGGGATCATGACTGCTGATGAAGACATGGTGAGTCTAGCTCTCCTCAGTCTTCCTAAGAGTTGGCATAGCTACCAAGACTCAGTGAATGGAAGAGAAAAACTGCCAGATTGGGAACGACTTTGGTCGGATCTGATGTAGGAGGAGATAAGAAGAAGCACCAAAGATGGATCCTCATCAAATCAAGATGATAAGGAAAATCTATCCTTAGCGAGTAAAGGCGATGAAGGGGAAAGGGAAGGCATCCTAATCCAAATCCAGTTCTTCCCATGGTGGGAAGAAGTTTGACAAATCGAAATTGTGATGCTTTCATTGTCTTCAAGTGGGCCATTATGCTACGAATTGTCCACAAAAGAAATCCAAGAAGGGTTCCTCAAAGGGATCTGATGGTGAGGCACTGGCCTCACAGTTTGAGCTGGATTTCTCTCTTATCGCATGCATGGTTTCATCCATGGTGGGATGTGTTTGGTTCCTGGATAATGGAGCTTCATTCCACATATCAGGTGACAAGAATCTTTTCAGTACCTTGGAGGAGGAGGATCTCCAGATGCGGATCAAGACGGGCGATGATGGAAAGTACCGTGTCTCAAGTGAAGGTATGGTTATGTTTTAGAGGGAGCATGGAGCTCCCCTCACCCTGACTGATGTAAAGTATGTACCAAGTCTGAAGAAGAATGTTGTGTCCATTGCTATGCTAGAAGATAAAGGCTATGATGTAGTCTTTAGTAAAGGAAAAGTATCTTTGAGGCATATCGGCACTGGACAGACCAAGCGAATCGGGATTCGAATAAAGAATCTCTATAAGTTGGAGGTAGATGACTGCACTACATTGAGTTCCAAAGTTGAGTTGGTGCAAAGCCAAGATGTTGGCGAGCTATGGCATAGAAGACTAGGCCACTTGCACCATGGAGCCCTGAAGATCATGCAGTAGATTTCTATCGGATTACCCAAGGGAAAACTAGAGCAGATGGATACATGCAAAGGTTGTACCTTGGGTAAGTATGTGAAATCTTCCTTTCTGGATCGAGACAGTAGAGCTGGAGCAATCTTGGAGCAAGTTCACTCAAATGTTTGTGGACCATTCTTTACAGCTTCCATCGCTAAACAAAGGTACTATGTTATTTTTATTGATGATTTTTCTCGTAGATGTTGGATCTACTTTATGAAAAAGAAGGATCAGACCTTCTTGAGGTTTTGTGAGTTTAAAGCCTTGGCAGAGAAAGAATATGGAAAGAAAATAAAAGCCTTGCATAGCGACAATGGTGGAGAGTATGTCTCCCAACAGTTTAAGGACTTTTGCGCTGCAGAAGGAATTAAACGAGAGTTGACGACACCCCATAACCCACAGCAGAATGGGGTGGTTGAAAGGAAGAATAGATTGATTATGGGAGTAGCTCGAGCGATGTTGCATGACCAAAGCCTACCACTACATTTGTGGGCTAAGGCATGCAATACAACAATATACTTGTAGAATAGAAGCCCGCACCATACACTGGCAATGAAGACACTTATGGAGGCCTTTTCCGGGAAGCGACCAGATGTGAGTCACTTCCAAATCTTTGGATCATCAAATTACTGTCATGTGACCAAAGATGCCCGGAAGAAGCTAGATCCCACAGCTGAGTTAGGAATATTTGTGGGGTACACGAATACACCCCACAACTATATGGTGTACCTGCCTACCAGTCAGAGGACTGTGGTACGCAGGGATCTGAAGTTCGATGAGAAAAAAGCCATGCGAGTATCACTTGAGAGGGAGCTCAAGTTGCATGCAGATGAGGAACTTTCAGTTCCCAAGGAGGAGGAGCCTCAGATTGATGCAAAGCAGCCGCATGCAGAGGATCCGGGAGTGGAGACATCCACTCATGCTGAGACTTCCAGAGATGGGCGGAAACACTCAAGGGAAGATGACAGGTTGAGGTTGGATGCGTGGGAGAATGTGGGACAACCATCTTCTTAGCACATACAGAGGAGGTCGCCCAAGTGATACACTGGTTACATGGCCCTGGTTGGGGAGTGTGTAGATTCTGAGCCTTCTTCATTCAAGGAGGCAGTGAAGCAACCAGTCTGGGTTGATGCAATGGTGGAGGAGAACGACTCCATCGTATTGAATTGTGTTTGGGATGTTGTCCCAAGACCTTAGGACAAGTCAGTGGTGAGTTCCAGATGGATTTACAAGATAAAGCAGGCAACTGATGGCAGTGTTGAGAAACAGAAGGCAAGGTTTGTTGCCCGGGGTTTCTCACAGGTCGAGGGGATCGACTACGATGAGACTTTTGCTCTTGTAGCAAGGTACTCATCGATTAGATCAATGTTGGCACTATCAGCTCAAATGGGGTGGAAGATCCACCAAATGGACGTGAAGACAACATTCCTCAATGGGAAGATTGAGGAGGAGGTGTACATTGAGCAGCCAGAAGGTTTCGATACCTTCGATTGTGAGTCACATGTGTGCAAACTCAAGAGGGCTCTGTATGGGCTGAATCAAGCAGCCCGTGCTTGGTACACCAAGATCGACAGCTATTTCACCGGGTTGGCCTTCACCAAGAGTGTAGTAGATACGAACCTTTACCACATCATGGTAGAAGGTAAGCCATTGATCATTGTTCTTTATGTCGATGATCTGATTTTGACTTGTGATGATCAATTGATACAATCTTACAAGGAGGACCTTGCAAGAGAGTTCGAAATGAAAGACATGGGTCTTATGCACTACTTCCTAGGCATGGAAGTGTGGCAGAGACATGGAGAAGTTTTTGTGTCTCAAGGCAAGTATGCCAATGAGATCCTCAGGCGGTTCCATATGGAGAAGTGCAAACCCATGCAGACTCCTCTAACTGGGAACTAGAGGAAGGAGGATGCTACTTCAGGTGAGGTAGTAGCTACTACTATTTATCGGCAGCTGGTGGGTTCACTTATGTATCTAGTGAACACACGACCCAACTTATGCTTTGCGGTGAACTAGCTGAGTCAAGCTATGGTTTAGCCTACCAAGCTGTTTTGGAAGGCAAAGAAGCATGTGCTGAGATACCTCAAAGGCACATCTCAGTTTGGGTTGTGGTACAGATGGACAGAGGGAGTGAAGCTTAAGGGCTTCACAGATGTGAATTGGGCAGGGAGTCTATCAGATCGGAAGAGCACTTCTAGAGGAATCTTCAACCTTGGTTCAACTGTAGTTTCCTAGTATAGCAGGAAACAGATATCAATTGCACTTAGCTCAGCAGAGGCTGAATACATGGCTGCTAGTCGGCTGCATCTAAGGCCATTTGGATGCGGAAGATTCTAGTGGGATTGTTTGGTCAGAGGATGGATCCTACAGTGATCTACTGTGATAATCAGAGTTGCATCAAACTCTTTGAGAATCCAATTTTTCATGATAGGTCCAAGCACATTGATATCCGGTATCACCATCTTCGAGACTATGTGGTCAAGAGGATCATGTTGTTGCTGTATGTTTCGACCGAGGAACAGGATGCAAATATTTTGACATAGGCATTGTCAAAATGCAAGTTCGAGTTCCACAGAGACAGGATTGGGGTTACTGATAATCCCTTTCTTGTTGAGAGGGAGTGTTGAAAATAGCAACAAGAAATGCTAAAAATAGAAGTGCTAAAAATAGCACTGTTGTAAATAGCATTTCGTGATACCTTCCTATTTTAGTTAGTCCTTAAACTAAAATAAATAAGTAAAAATTCTTACCAGTTGTTTGAAAAATAATTAATTAATTCACCATGAGTTAATTAGTTGTAGAAAATCAAACATGAAGTCTATGTGAAGACATGCAACAGTTTCTCCATTGATTGAGGAATTTATCCATCAGTTAAAGAGATAAGGATGAGTTGATATTTGAGTTGTAATTGGTTGGCTCAGTTAACTAAGTCAAGTCCAGTTAGATTAGTTCAGATAGTTTGTTGAACTAATTGTGAGTTCAGTTAGTTAATGCATGCTTGCATGAAACTGTTGCACTTCAGATATCTGAATATTCTCTCATAAATAACTCATGCATGTTAGTTCAGTCAGAGACCCAGTTGATATCAGATGGTGGGATAGTGTACTATCATTTGCGGGAATATTCCTTGGTAGATATCTCTTACATGCGAAGGAATTCATTTCTTGAGGATTGCGCAGTTACTTCTTTAGTTTAGTGAGTGTGAATGAGGCCAATTCACACATATGACATCATTGGACCCCAAGAAAAATTGCATAAGGAAATAGGAGGCTTGGAGGGCTGAGGAAAGGCATATGTAGTGTCTATTCAGTTTGTGAGCTGTATTGTTCTATTATAGCGAGAGCAGGATAGCTTGTGAGTTGATTCTTTTTGTAATTTGAACATATTTCCACTTGTATGATATTACAGAGATTGGGGTTTTACGCTGAGGCTTTCCCCAGGGTTGTTCTTCTGTGTTCATGTGCGTTTGCTTTCTTTTCATCAGTTATATGTGTTCTTATTGATCTTGCTCAAAGTGATTAAGCTTCCACAAAGTTTGTTGTAGAAGTATATCTTGTATTTTGCTTTAGTATATTGCATAATCTGTTGATCTACAGTGGAAATTTCTACAAAGACACCTGAAGTCAGTCATTTCAGGATATTTGGGAGTTTAGCGTATTGTCATATACTCGAAGAAAAGAGAAAGAAATTAGATCAAACTGCTGAGAAAGGATATCTTGTGGGATACAACGAGAATGCTAAGGCATATAGAGTCTATCTTCCAGGGAGTAGGAAGGTAGTAGTTTGGCGGGATGTAAAGTTCACGGAGGATAGAGCTTTCTGGAAATCCCAAGAAATGCCTTCCGAGGAGCAGTCGAAAGACGATCCGTTGGTCAAACCACTTCAACCAACAGAAACTAGTACCAAAAATTATCCTGAAGACAAAGCTTCAAAACAAGAGGAATCTCAAGAAGAGAAGGAACTGATAGATGTGCCTACTACCAATGGAAGAACGAGTTGGGAACTCTGACAAATTCTACGGGATGCAAAGGACTTCATTGGTGCACCCAGGAATAATAAAAGGGAGTGAAGACAACCAGACAGATTCCGGGCCTCAGTAGCTCAGATTGGGGAACCTTCTAGTTTTTAGGAGGCTCTTCAACATCAAGTATGGGTAGTTGCTATGGTGGAGGAATACAACTCTATAATGGTCAGTGATGTCTGGGAAGTGGTACCTAGGCCTCAGGACATATTAGTGGTAGGTTTAAGATGGATCTACAAGGTCAAAAATGCTGCAGACGATAGTGTGGAGAAATACAAAGCCAGGTTTGTGGCTAAGGGGTGAGATTCATCAGATGGATGTCAATACAACATTCTTGAATGGGGTAAAAGAAGAGGAAGTATACAATGAACGACCAGAATGTATTGAGACACGTGAGAAGAAATCTCATGTATGCAGATTAAAAAAAGCCTTGTATGGGCTTAAACATGCAACTAGAGCATGGTATGGTGGAATTGATGGCTACTTGCAGAAGATGGGGTTCATCAAGAGTGACGCAGACCCTAATCTCTACTATCTAGTTGTAGAGAATGAGCCTCTAATCCTAGTGTTATATGTGGATGTTCTCTTCCTGACAAGATCATCCAAGCTCATGAAAGACTACAAGAAGAACCTAGCCACAAAATTCGACATGAAGGATTTGGGACAGATGCATTATTTCCTGGGGTTGGAAGTTTGGCAGCGTAAGGGTGAGATCTTCCTTGGACAAGGGAGATATGCTATAGAAATCTTGAAGAGATTCAGGATGCAAGACTATAGACCTATGGCTACCCCAATGATCACCAACTGGAAGAAGATTGATGCATCAAAAGATAAAGACGTTGATCCCACCTTGTACAGGAACTTATAGGGTCCCTAATGTATCTGGTCAATACCAGGGCAAACATTTGTTACACTGTCAACACCCTCAGTCAGTTCATGGTGGAACCTAAGAGGGCGCACTGGGTAGCAACCAAACATGTTCTCAAGTATATACAAGGAACAATCGAGCATGGACTATTGTACACCAGAGGCAATGACATCAAGCTGAGTGGGTTCACTGATGCAGATTGGGCTGAAAGTTCAGTAGATCGGAAAAGTACAACTGGGTATTGTTTCAACATTGGATCAGGAATGACCTCCTAGTGTAGGAGGAAACAGAAATCCGTGACTCCGAGCTCAGCTAAAGCAGATATGGCAGCTAGCACAGCTTCGTGGGAAGCCATATGGCTTAGGAAATTGCTTGTGAATCTATTCAGGAGAAGGATGGAAGCGACCAGGATCATGTGTGATAATCAGAGTTGCATCAATCTCTCTGAGAATCCAGTATTTCATGATCGGTCGAAGCACATTGACATTAGGTGTCACTTTGTCAGAGACTTTGTCCAACGAGGAGCAATACAATTGAGGTACACTCCTGCACAAGAATAGGTGGCAGGCATCCTCACAAAAGCATTAGGAAGAACAAAGTTTTTTTTTTTTTTTTTTTTTTTTTTTTTTTTTTTTTTTTTTTTTTTTTTTTTCCGAGAGAATATAGGGTTGGTAAAGAATCCATTTCAGTTTCAGAAATGGATAAGTATCAGGAGTTGTAGTGCAACAGTTAGTAATGGCAGTGATATGGGCAACATGATGCAATATGTTGAAAGGGAGCTGCAGTACAGGTGCAACAGTGGCAGTGGCAGTGCCATGGGCAGCAATACAGGAAGTAGCAGTGTAGGGGATGTGAGGTAGCATGCCAAGCATCAACACACGTACTGATGTAGAAGATCAATGTGATGTTTCTATAGTGAAGCATTGTTAGAGCACATTCCTTGCTAAGAACGGGTGTTGATTTTTGGTAGCATCGGATGTGCTCTAGCCTTGAAATTTGGAGGAGAAGCTAAGGCACATGAGATCTCCAAGGCCCAAAAATCGTTGTGAGAAATTCCACCTGGATGAGGCGTTATTAAAATAATTTATAGTTTTAATGGGTTCCTAAGTCTAAACTTAGGAAAATAAAAATCTTAATGGGTATTAATAAAGATAAGGGTGAGAAGCTTCTAAGAGACGAGGATCAAGTCTATTTTAATCTTAGCCATTGATTAAGGACTTAATCTCTGTCGTTGATTCGTCAAGAGGACAAATATAAGAAAATACTTGAGGATCATTTGGAGACACATCAACAGATACTCAATATCTCTAGGAAAATCTATTCTCAAGTAAAGGAGATCGATTTCAGAGGGAGAGTTGCAGGGTGGAGGAAGAGGATGGCATTAGCATTAGGCATTGACCGAGGAGGAGGTGACACAGGGACAGTGGGAGACAACGCAGAGAGAGACGCAATCCAGAGGAGAGATGCAACCCTCACGCAAGCTGACACAGAGGGACGCAGAGCCACTCAGGGCCATGCTGAGCCACACAGAGTGACACAGGAGTGGGATCAAGGTCTCCAAAGTGTAAAAAAGACTCAAAGGGAAAGTCTCAGATGTTTTCTTTCAGTTCTTTGTAAAATTGTTCCCTGTAAAAGAAATTTCTATTGAATATTAATAAAGCCCTCATTTGCTACACCAATTTTCCCACATTGGGTTTTTCCGGGGACAATTGTCCAAAAGCAACCGTGTTGATGTGATTGGTTCTTGTGCATGTATTTTTCTCTAGGTAATTGTGTGAAAACTGTAGTATAATTTATTTTAATATTTGCTGAAGGGATTCCGTAAATAACTTATTGTGAATAATAAGTAGGTGAAATAAATTAGTTGTTGTAGTAGAATTTTAGTTTAGATTTTTTCACAAATTTCCCCCTTTCCATCTCTCCTCCTCTCATGCTCTTCCTCCCCCTCTCCCTTCCCCCATCTCTCGCCCTCTCGTTCTCCCTCTGCATCGCTCCCTCTCCCCCTCTCCCTTGCCCCCCACCCCCTCTCGCTCTCTATCTTAGTCCCTCTTTCTCACATTCTCTCCCCACCTCCTCTTGTTCTCTCACCCCCCGTATCTTTCTCTCCTCTCAGCTCTCCCCATAACCCATTTTCCCTCCCTCTTCCTTCGTCCCTCCCCTTCCCTACCTTACTACCCTTCTCTATCCCTCTCTCTCTTCCCCCTCCATCCCACCATATCTCATGTTCTCTCCCTCTCCTTCCACCACTCTATTTTCCCCTCCCTCCATATATAAACCCCCTGCTCTCTCTTTATTGATACAATTTCATATCCAGACTCTAGACCAATGAGGATATGTGGGACCTCACCCCACCACATGAGACCTCTATAGCTAAATTGTCTCAGATTCGTCCCTAGGTGACGGACTAGGTCCTCCAGACCTCAGCAATGCACAAACTCCCCCAGACAACAAGTTAGTGGACAGTCTGCACCTTCCACTAACCCTTCATCAGGCCAACAAACTTTGTGGAAATTTTTTTCAATGCTCTTCAATCAGCCTCAAATGTTAGGAGAGATGGGTATGATACTCAGACCCATTAGCCCTTGGATCTTCTTCGTTAGGGCATTCCATACATTGTATCTTTTATGTCCCTGCATTGTACCTTTTATTTCAATGCAATGTATTTTTTTATAGGAGACCGTTTGGTTCTCCTGCATTTTATGGAAATCATTGTACTCAACGGTCCCTTTGACCTACTTTGTGGTCATTAGTTGGACATAGATATAGTTATCTTATCTTATCTTATCTCCTTCTTCGACTCACCATATTCCTCTCTCTCTCTCCATGTTTATAATAAACAAACATAAAAGAAAGGTGTCGGTTACCTTGTAAAGAGGATAAACATGGAAAAAAACACCATTTTCTTCATGTTAATTCTAGTCTAGGCCGCTTGAAACCCTTTTAATCAAAGAGGAAGATTGAACTTTTATTGAAAAGTAATAATTAACAACATGGAATTTCACTCCATTACCATTAAAAAAAGAAAAATAAAAACAATTCCAAAAGGAAGTGATAAATTTTAAGTAACCCTTCACTTAACTATAAAAATAAAAATGAATATTAATACATCTTTAAACCTCAGGGTTGTCTCTCAAACCTTTTCCTTGATAATGATGCCCAACATTAGTTTCAAGTCTTGAAGACCTTTAAGCAACTTTTTCAAATGCCACATAAAGTAGAAAATATTTTGTTGGTCAAAATTATGTTCTAGTTAGCAAAACAAAATGAAATCCTTAACAAGACACTGACTGACGTTATATGGCAAAAATAAGATGCAACCAAATGTAAACATGAACCCCATACCTTGTTGCACATCTCGCCCCCAACTATGTCATTTCTAGAAATTTCACGGTCCAACTCCTAAGAGTGTATTTGAAAGGCCTAACCAACTAAGTTTGGGGAATCCATAGAGTCATTAAAGGGCACCACAACAATGTTTGTAGAGGTAATTGAACAGTTCTTATCCACCTGGTATACCAGAATAATGCAGTGCCTATATTTTAAATCAGATCATATTGTACCTTATGAATAAATTAATAAAAACCCCATTAAGCCCCTTAAATCTTCTCAATGGAAGAATATGTCGATCTCCCTTTCTCAGAAAAATTCTTAATGCAAACAATTAGAAACACGACATCTTTTATGGCAAACCACAAAAGTATAACTACAATATTATAGCTTCCTGACAATGTGCGACATCCATAACCTACAATGCTTCTTATAGAAGAGATATTGGCTCTTCTGTTATGTACTATGCCAAACGTGTCACGTTGATCATCAAGCCATGCCTGAATAACAAATGCTAGGTTGAAAACAAAAAGGTTCAACTCCGGAATTCCATGAAACCAAGTTTTATCTTATGATGTTAAATCCAGGTATAAGATGAATTTCAACAATTTACATTGGTTAATGGACAATTTAATAAAGGTGTAAGTAAGAATCTTACTTCAAGATGGTTGACATACTTTTAAAATTATTTACTAATGATATTCTTAACTAAATTCTTTACTAATGACATGCTTAACTAAGCTTATCTAAAAAGTTTTCAATAAAATAAGAGAAAAATTGACTTAAAGTATCTCAGAAGCATCACTTGCTCAGCTAAACTATATTTGGAGACTTATGAATTGTCAGTTAAATTTAAGAAAATATGAGATTATGAAAACTAAATTTCATAATAGGCCACTTTTCAACTTAAATAACGGTTAAAAAATTATATGGCATTGCGGGAAAAAAGAAAAAAAAAGTATATACCAAAGCTTCTGGAAAAGAATTGTCTGTCTTCACCTTATGGCAGGACGACCTCCATTTCCACTTGCTTGCCATTGAGGGGCTTCACTGTGTAGAGGATTTTTTGTTTGTCATAAGTCAAAATAGCATTGTTCATGGCTCAATGTAAGCTAAGCGTTTCAAGTCAAAAAGATCATTCCAGACATCTGCATAAATTTTTGCATAAAATGAATAGAGAGGAAGGGAGAATAATGGAACAACTCCTTGTTCTGAAACTGAACACTGTAATGGTTTTCCAAAAGGGATATAGGGTGTCCAAAATTGTCAAAGTCAGGCCACCTGTAGAGACTAAACGTTCCAACAAAAGAAAGGGTTGCCACCAACTGCCATTGAAATGGCAAAAGCCATTGTTAGAAAGATGAAGATGTTGTAAAGGTTTGAACCAGAAAACAAAGTGATGTATGGTACTAGAGGCTATGCTTTGATAGATAATTTACCATGGAAAAGACTCAATAATCTCAACATCGGTCACCATTTACCTTCTGTTGGATGTAGGTTTTAGAACAAACAACCACACCGATGCACGATAACAAAAACTAGCAGAATTCAAAAAATTTATTAAGGCAACATAGAATTCGCTCAAACGAGAATGCTTTAATTGAGAAACGAACTCATTACATGAACTCCCTATGCATCTAAAAGCCATCACAGTCTCATAATTAACCTCATTCACGTTCTGAATATGAACTTAACGGTACTATTTTTATTGTGACAATAATAATAAGGTAATACACTAGTATTATAGGGACCTAACATGCCCCTCTCCTTCAAAAAAGTGTTGTCCTCAACGCTTTAGTAGTTCTAGATGCTTCTGTATAAAATTCTCATCCTCCTGTGTGGAATATTCAGTGGGTAAGTTCTTCCACTTGATGAGATACTCTGAAATTGATCGATTTCGTAGCTATCGAGTTCTTGTTTCTGTGACTGCTTCAGGTTACAACATGATTTTTACTTCCTCTTCAAGTTCTGGCAATATTGTTTGAACTGGGAGCTTGTCATCTATAACCTTCTTTAAGCATGAAACATGGAAAACTAGGTGCACTCGGGAAGATGCAGGAAGTTCCAATTTGTATGCCATAGTACCAATCTTTTGCAACACCTTGTATGGACTGTAATACTTTGGGGATAATTTATTATCCTTCTTAGCTTGCTTGAGGGACATTTGTTTGTATGGTTTTAGTCATAGAAATACCTAGTCACCTACATCAAAACTTCTTTCACTGCGATGTTGATTTTCCTTTTGTTTCATTCTATTATGCGCCAAAGTGAGGTTATCCTTTAAGAGTTGGAGAACTTTTTGTTGATGCTCGATGTGATCTTCCACTGCTTGAACCTTAGAATTTTCTTGGACGGTGGATGATATCCATAAAGTGCCATAAATGGGGTAATTTTTGCTGCAGTATGGAAGGAAGTGTTATACCGCCATTCAGCTAGAGGTAACCATTTGACCCACTATGTCTGTTTATCAGATACAAATCAACAAAGATATCATTCCAAGCATTTTTTCACTATCTCAGTTTGCCCATCAGATTGAGGATGATAAGATGAGCTGTGAGCTAACTGAGTACCCAAACAAGAAAATATTTTTGTCCAAAATTTTCCAGTGAAAATAGGATATATGTCGCTTACAATAATCTTTGGGTTTCCATGTAGCTTTTGAATTGTTTCCATAAATGCAGTAGCAACTGTACTAGATTTAAAAGGATGAGATAATGCACAAAAGTGTGCGTACTTGGTAAGTCTATCAACTACCACCATGATGATACTCTTTCCTTCATACTTGGGTAAAACTGTGATAAAATTCATTGAAACCTCCTCCCAACATTGACTTGGAATGGATAAAGGTTGTAATAGACCTGGGGTCTTAATTGTCTCAACTTTATTTGGTTGGAAAATCAAACATTCTGCCACAAACTTCTGAATATTAGATTTAAGGCCATCCCAAAAAAATTCCTTCTTAACCTTGTGGTAAGTTTTTAAAAATCCCGAATGCCCTCCTAAGGGAGAGGTGTGCAATTCTAGAACAATCTTTTGTTTGAGTTGGGAATTCTTACAGAGGTATAAGCGATGTTTGTACCATAAAAAATCATTTTTCCATCTAAATGTATCAGATGTACTAGTATCTTGCTGCAACATTTGAATGAGTGCCCACACTTCTTCGTCATTCTTCCATTCATCCCTTGCTTCGTTTATCCAATCTGGTTGGATAATAGAAATAACACAAATAAATGCTTCCACATCCTCATCCTTTCTTAAGAGTGCATCTGCAACAACATTTTGCTTCCCTTTTTTGTAGATGATTTCAAAGTCATAACCCAACATCTTTGTGACCCATTTTTGTTGCTCTTCTGAAGATAATATTTGTTCTAAAAAGAATTTAAGACTATCATGATTTGATTTTACCTTGAAGTCTCTTCCCATTAGGTAAGGTCATCATTTCTTAAGTGCATGTAGTATTGCCAACATTTCCTTCTCATAAATAGCTTTGTGTAAATACTTTCCTTTGATTGGACGACTTTCGAAAGCAATGGGTCTTTCTTCTTGCATTAAAACAACACTAATTCCATTTCCTGAGGCATCACATTCCACAATAAAGGTTTTTGTGAAGTCTGGCGTAGTTAAGACTGGTGGTTGGCACATTACCTCTTTAAGATGTTCAAAGGCCTTCGTTGATTCTGGAGTCCAAGAAAATGCATCTTTCTTCAATATTGTTGTTAGAGGTGATGTTATTCTCCCATAATTCTTAACAAAATTGCAATAATACCCTATCAACCCGAGACACCCTCGTAGATGCTTTATGGATATGAGGATTTTCCATTCCTTAATGGATTTAATTTTGCTAGGCTCTAGCTTAACACCTTCATGAGATACAATATGACCCAAATATTCCACCGCTTTTAATCCAAAGAAACATTTGGAGGTTTTTGCATATAATTGTTTCTCCTCCAATAGTTTGAGCACTCCGTTAACATGTTGAACATGATCCTTCCAAGACTTGTTATAGATTAGTATGTCATCAAAAAATACTAATACAAATTTTCTAAGGAAGGGTTTTAAAATGGAATTCATCAAACCTTGAAACGTAGAAGGTGCACTGGTAAGGCCAAAAGGCATGACCAAAAATTCATAATGACCCTGATGAGTTCTAAATGTTGTTTTCAAAATGTCTTCAGTCTTCATTTTGATTTGATGATATCCTGAATGAAGGTCCAACTTGGTGAATTAAATTGCTCCATGCAATTCATCCAACAATTCATCAATGACAAGAATGGGAAATTTATCTTTAATAGTGAGCTTGTTGCCTATAATCCAGACACATGTGGCATGATCCATCCTTCTTGTGCACCAATACTACTGGAGCAAAGAAATAACTTTGACTAGGTTGAATTATACCAGCCTCTAGCATTTCTGCAACCATATGTTCAATTTCACTCTTTTAGGCATAGGGATATCTGTAAGGCCTAATGTTTGGAGGAACACTTCCTGGAATCAAATGAATAACATGACATTGATCACGAATAGGTGGGAGGCCTTTAGGAGTCTCAAATACCTTGGAATGATTGTCCAAGACTTTTTGGAGATATGGAAAAATAGACGATTTTGATGTGGGAAACTTTAGCGAACATAATTTTGCAACTACACCTCCTTGGCTTTTTCTTTAGAATCTTTGTCTTGACGTTAGAGCTTATTATATTTCTCGGTTTCCCTGTGATACCCCTTAATTCAACTTCATTTCCTTCCGAAAATAAATAAAAATTCAAGAAAAGTTCTTGAAAATTAAAAGCTATCGCACCCAAAGATTGTAGCCATTGGACTCCTAGTACAACATCAACACCACCCATTGGAATGGAAAACATTGGACTATTCAACACATATTCTCCCATGGATAGCTTGATATTATGGCACTTTCCAGAGCAATTTATGGTTCCTCCATTTGCAACCATCACTTGACACTCTGGTGCTAGATATATGAAGCAATTCAATTCCTTGGCTATCTTACAATGAATAAAATTATGGGTACTACCTGAATCAATCACTATTACCTTTTTCTTCTTAATGTGTCATTCTATCTTGATATTTTGTGGAGTGGTAATTTCGGCCAATGCATTACAAGATATGGTCGGGTTTATTTCTTCTTTCTCTAGGGTTTGTTCCTGGTGTATATCCTCTTCTTTTAATGTTTCTTGTTCCTTTTCTTCCTCCTCTTCACAATCTATGTAAAATAATTTCTTCTCAGCACACTTATAACCTTTAATGTATTTTCTATCACAACTGTAACAAAGCCCTTTTGCTCTTTTTTCTTCCAATTGTTGTGGTGTCAACTTTGTAGGTTGTGGAAGGCTAGGGGCAATAACACTTCCATATTTATAGTTGTGAGCGGTAGGCTTCCTTGTTGCCATAATTTTGCTTTCAATTTTTCTTGCCAACCTGAATGCCTTCTCCAATGAATCAGGTTCCCAAAGTTGAACCTCATGTTGGATGTTATCCTTTAAAGTCCCTATGAACACATCAATCCTATGCTCCTCTAGAATATCATTTACCCTTATATTCAATTTTTGGAAGTTCTTAATGTGCTCCACCATTGAGCCCTTTTGTTTGAGATTTATCAACAAGAAATGAATTCAACTCGATCTCGATCCTGAACCTTTGGAATGTTCTGCATGCAACACTTCTCTTTAGTGTTGATGCTCTAGCAACTCCAGAAACAAAAAAAACATCCAACCTAAATCAGTATGCTGCATTTGTCATCAAATTCTTTGACTTCTATTGCCTCTGTCAACTGAAAACTCTGCACTTCTGCTGACTCTGCCTTTCTGCATTGTTGTCAGTCCTTCTCTACGCTCTTCAGTATTTGCCTGCTCTATCCTCTATCACTTTGATCTCTAACTACAACAATCCCATTGATTCCTCCTATTACTATGTACTTTGGGCTCTCGTAGCAAGATATGATCTTGATATAAAACCTCTCAATGGACCTTGCTCAATTTCATCCTTCTTGAGACTATCACTTCACATCGCCCAACCTCACACCCGTGGGTATGGTTGCATGTGATCCCTTTGTTGACTTGGCTCAAAATTTCCCCCTACTAGAGGTCTCTGCATGAGGGGATGCCTCCACTCGATCTCCTCTCAGCATCTCCAATTGTGGCTCCTCCACAATCGTCTGAGACCCTCTTTGGGGCTGTATGTTGAAAGGTAATTTAGTCTCATTCTCAACCACCAAGTCTCTAACATTTGCCTTGCTCCTCAAGGCTTTGCATGCATCTTGAACCTCAAGAGCATACAGGTTCTTAACTCGTGAACCGATCTGCTTCACCTATCCCTGTTACATAGTAATTTGTCACTGTCCTCATCTCAGTCCCTCTGTTGTGTCACGTATCAAATACACATGTCCATATCTTCCCACTTATGCAAAAAGATTAAATAGTTCTCTCTGATGCTAAAGATTGACCCTTTTTTCCTAATTTTCTGCATCGTCGCTAATAAGCCATCAAAATGTTCGACGATCCCTTGTTATGAACAGTATTGTCATGACACCGTCGCAAGTGTACACGTGTTTCCGGCGACAGTCGATTTTAGGGCTCAGTACGAGGCTCCCAGCTATCTATTGTGATGATTCATCTGAATGCATTGCCTCCTTGCGATGTCGTCGCCGAGCCTTAGTTCATGATCTGCGACGACCCAGATTTGGCGAATTTGTTCAAGCAGTCGGCCTTCTGGGTGTTTCTAGAGCTGGTTGTTGGGTCAGTTTGGGTCGCCTTTCCTCCTTTGGGATGGTGGTTCCACCTCTTGTGCAACCTCCCCTGAAGATAAGCTCCCTCTCCCTCATTTCATGGAGACTCCTTCTCCTATAAAATCACTCACCATTGCTATGATCTGCTAGTTCTTTAGTGCTAGAATTAGTGCTTGCTAGTTCTTTTGAGTTTGGTTTGAGATTGAGTAAATAGCTTTGGTGTGAGTGTGGCAAGTGTGGGATTGCTAATAGTTTGATAATAGGTTGTGGAGTATCTTAGCTTTGCATGAGGGCTTGATAGAGAGAGAGAGCTATTGTCCTATTGGGAGACCCATTCTTAAGAGTGAATGCTTGAAGGAACATACTGACTGGACCCTCCGAGAAGACTTGTGACGTCAAGGCATGGTTGTAAGTTTGCTCTTGTTTCATTTTTAATACAAGCAGTGACGATTTCCTATATCTTGTGTATAATCTAATTGATAGCTTGTGACTCCTTGACTTTACAAGTAAATAGATCATTGTTGTTCTCGGTTATGTGCTCTCTTGTTTTCTTGTGATGTTTCAGGTTGATTGCTCATTAAGGAGAAGGAAACGGAAGCTGGAACGATGCAACGAAAGCTTCATCAACCATCGATTTGAGCTAGGCCTCCAACGATGACTATTTAAGGGAATTGATTGTTGTTTGCTGTGACTAGACCCACTCTAGGGATAGAGGGGTTGCCTCTGTCCGCAGAGGAAACACTTTCCTACTTCACAAGTTAGCGACTCCGCTGGACTAAAGTGAACCTTCATTCCATACACCTGTGACGATGTCTCTGAAAACAGGTGTATTCTTGCGACTAGTCTCTAGTTGTTAGTGTAACATCTGCGATGATTCTTGTAAAGTTGTTTTTACAACTTTACCTCATGAATCCATCAGTCTTGTCTATCCCCTGCTATTTCTTGTCTCTCATTAGCTTGCTTTGATTGCTTTTGGTTAAGGTACTGTCTCTTTGATTTCATCGAGTGAGTCTTGTGTTTTAGACCATTTTCTTGGGTTACTTGTCTATCCAAGGTTCATCCGCAACCATCTTATTGATTTGATTGAAGCTTTTGCTACTTGTTTCTCTTGCTGGTTGATTTTTAGTGTCGATTATTGAACCAATTTTTTATGTTGATTCGATTCTTCACTACCAAGCATAGATCACAATTGTTTGGATCGATTAGTTCACACTTGCTTGTTTGTCTCTTTAAATTCAAAACAAAAAAATTAAGGGATTGCATTCATTTGATATACGAAACTGAAAGTATATGTGCATTTCAAATTTTCATGTATGAGAAATTGAAAAGCGAACTCTAAATCTTTCATTAGTAGTATCGATGCATCATGAGATTAGTGTATTGATGCATTGTGTTTCTTAGCGCTTGCATTTGCTTGTCTTCGTTTTGTCTTGGTTTGGGAATGAACTTTCTACCTTTCTTTGAGTAAGTGTTCATAGAAATGAATGATACTTTACTCATTCTAGTTGCATCCTAGGGTTTTTGATATACATACAGTAGGTCCTGAAAACTGGAACCTAATTCAAAGATCAACTCTAAAATCAACTGAATGAACTTAACAACGCATTAGAACTTAACGTTCATTATCTAGAGGTCTAGGCTAGAGACGTGCTCCGGCGTCGTTAAACCTAGTCACTATTGTTTTCGTTTAAGGTTGGGTGATTCCTCCTTCTGCGACTCAATAGCTGCTAGTACAAACTTGTGCTCCCCGTACTGTCGAGTATATCTTGGGAGACCCCACTAGGTTATCATCCTACATCCATAGGAAGCCATGTCTACCACCTTACAAACCGTAATGCACCGAACACAACATTCAGGAAGATTTGTTGCCGTACGGGAAGTCCTTGGTCATTCCTCTTTCATTTAATCACCAAGGTGTATATGCAGTTTTACAGTTTGCCTGGTAAAGCTTTTGCCTAGTCCTCTAGAGTAGTCACTTTCGTTCCTTTTTGACTCCTTAAAAGAAAAGGTCCATCTGAGCACTTGTCCTTTCAGGCTCATTAAACCTCGAAAGAAATAGAGTCACCTTTTCGTCCTTTTCTCGAATCTTGAAACATGAAAAGATCAAGTTTTGTTCCTGTGTCATAAAATTTACTGCCCATGAAATATTCCTGGTAACGGTTCAAGTTCTTGATTACAGCGCAAGTGTTTTTCAAGCTCGTTCCCGATGACAACCTTCCCCGAGTCTACCAGCCAAGGTCTTCCCCCAGATGGAACTCCTGGTCCATTTCCTCCTTTTGGAAATGTCGGTGCTCCATATATGGCAACATTGTCCTTACCTAGGTTAACAATCGGTTTGCCCGTTTGCTTGTTTTCAACCTCAATGGTCCCCAGTGTCATGACTCCTGTTCCACCGTCTCTTTCGTCTAAATCACGACATGTTAATTCCAAGGTTGAGCCTGCGCCTTCTTCTCATTTTTCTTCATCTTCATCTCCTACTTTGCCTGGTGAAAGTTCCACATCTAGTAACTAGAAGACTAAGAATAAGAAGAAGATGAAGAAGAAGAAGAAGTCTGATAAGCGTGAGGCCACCCATGCAACTATTGCTCCAAGTACATCTCAAGTTGGAACACCTTCTGCTCCTCCGCAGAGGGTTAAGTTTCCTTGTAAATTGTGCAAGGATGACCATCTTCTTCGTGATTGTCCTGGCATTCCTAAGATCTTAGAAGTATGGTCTCATGATCTAGCTCGTCCCTCATCATCTTGTGAAGCTCATGTCGATGTTAAATCCTCAACTGGCAGAGCTCATAAGAAAGGGAAGATTCGATTCCCCTATAGGCTATGTGAAGGTAACCATCCCCTTCACCTTTGTCCACTCATGGATAAAGCTTCCGCCATTTTGGAAAGTCTTACAGCTTCTTCACCCTGATTTCCTGTTGGTTATCATAGGCTCTCTTCAGATCCTCTCCCGGTTGACAACGAGATTAACTTAGATTCTTCTCTTGTCCACCCTTCTCTTCCTGAACCTGGCTGTGCTTAGCCTGTTCCTGACCAACCATTGGTTGGAAAGAGTGTCGACTTGGGTTCACCACCCGTTGATCACTTTGTTCTAGAAGAGCATCATGATCACACTGCTCATGTTCTTCTCGTCTCGTCAGATTCTCCTGAGTCTGAGAATGACCCTCTTATCCCAGCTGATTCAGAGGGTCCTTCTTCGGTTCCTGTAGAGCATGGGGGCAATCATATGATACCCCCACCGAGTAGTTCGGTCATTTCCTTCGACTGGTGTCATTTGACTACTTTTCGCCTTCCATCCTATGTGCCTTTCCAGATTACAGTACATGCCTATAATAAGGTAGTACCTGGCACTGTCTTGGATGAAGGTGCACCGATTAGCTTCATGCCTTTCACTACTTGGCAAGCTTTGGGCTCCCCACGACTTGTGTCGGCCACACAGAATCTGTTAGCATTTGACGAAGGAACTAGTCAGCCTTTAGGGATCCTTCTGAAGTTCCCTATTACTTTGGGAGGCAAAATTGTCTATATAGATGTGATGGTTGTCCAAGGGTCTTTAGATTTCAGCCTTCTCCTTGGCCGTGATTATATTTATGCCATGGGGGCTCTTGTTTCTTTGCTTTTCCATGTGGTTTGTTTTCCGCACGATGGAAGAATGGTGACTATAGATCAATTGTCGTTCTTTAGTCCCCTAGTGCCTCTTGTACCACCATCATCCCCTATCAGCTCTTGTCCGCAAGCAGCCCCTTCCTTGCCACAGGTCAATTATGTGGCTACCTGTTCCATCTCCGCCTTTGCTGATGATCATGCAGATGGTCTCGTACATCATGTACTGGGGGCATTGGAACCCGATCTGTCATTGGTGTCTAATGACATGTGTTCCTCCTAGAGTGTAGTTCTTCCATCCAGTGAAGACCTCTTGGGAGTCATGTTTTCGTATGACCCATGAATCAAAGGGTCTCGAGGATATTTTTGATCTTGTGTCGACCTCGTTAAAAAATAAATCAAGGCCGAGGATAGTTCTGATCTTGTGTCGAACTCGTTAAAAAATGAAGCAAGGGCATGAAGATGGTTTGATCTTGTGTCAACCTCATTAAAAAATGAAACAAGTGTCTTGAGGATAGTTCTTTCACTGTGTTAACCTCGTTAAAAAATGGAACAGCTCCCTTTTTCAAATTGAGTCTCTGATTAAGATCTCGTAACATCCGAGTCGATTCTTTCCAAGATCTTGAAAGTGAACCTTCGTTCCATCCACCTCATTGAATGCAATGAAGCTTGGGGGGCATGCACCTCGATTTGCGTCATTATGCTAGGGGGCATGCGAACTTATAACAAGCATAGTTTTTCGTTTCAAGCTTGTGTAAACATGAAACTGAATCCAAGCAGAGTTCCCCATGGTTCAAGCTTGTGTAAACATGAACCCATACCTGATTTACGTCTCGTGATTGCCGTTTTTATCCGCTAAATTCTGCTAGATGAACCTTGGTTGCTTCATTCCATCATCGCCATCTCTTTGGCCGATCATATGCTTTCACTTGGTTGTTTTTACCTTTCCTAAGGGACCACAACGATGAGTGGTTTTACTAGCCAACCTATTCACCATTACATGTTTTGAGCAGTTCCACCATTGCCGGAACCAGTTTCTACCCTTTATACCACTTGTTCCTCTAGGATGAGTCTCCTTTTAGCTCATTAAAAAAAAATAAAAAGAGTTCCACATTCAGCTCTTTTCTGACCGTATAAACATGAAAAGATCATCGAACTTTTCTCGTTTCGAGTTCGATATTGGTTATGAAATGACGTGTCTTCGATCGCTTTTTTACTTTTTCAGATCGGGACCACTAATAATGAAAAGTAATCCTTGGTCATAATGGTTAAGCGGTTCTCTCAGGTATTGTTTTCTACTTTTTCGGGTTCGAGGGGCACAAATTTACGAAAAAGGACCCCCCTGGAGTTTTCTTTTTAGTGTCTTTTTCAAACTCTCTAAACATGAAAAAGACTCCGAGTTTTACCTGTGTTGGACTTGTTAAAACCTGACAACACTGGACTCGTCACCATGACGAGACTCGAGCTTATCCTCCTTAGGGCTCGTTAAACTATTACTAGGTTGGATTTGTCCGAAGTTCGAACTTATATCACAAGCATATGCTATCCCCTTCGAGCTTGTTTTTCAAAAAATAATTGGGGTACTCGCCAGCAATGGTGGGGGAAAATTTGGAAGTCGTCATTGGTTACCTACGGCAGCTAGTCACTCTTGAACATCGACACTTTTGCTTCTCGTAGGGTTGGGATATCCACTTCGTCATTTGGCCTTCTGGGGTTTTGGGTTGCCATTTTTGCCTCATTCCATCTAATCCATGTTGTCTCCGTCAGACCTCCGATCCCTTGGTCCCACAATGTTGCCGCATTCCGGAGTCGTGTCGCCGATATGTTCAAGAGTATAATCCTTCTGCAGTTTACATCCTTACCTCCTCCTCTGATTCTCTGTTACACCATCTACCACTTGTTCCTTGTCTCATGTCGTTGATGGGGGAAACATTATGGCCCTCCTGCGACGGATCAACTCCTGTTGACATCAGCTCATTATCCAGGAGGTGGATCTAGAGATCCCTTTCGGTACCTTGGAGCTTGCATGCCTCAATGGCAAGTTCTTTGCGCCTAACGATAGACTTTCATCATTGGTCTTCAATTGGGTGATTCTACGAGTGTTTGACTTCAACCCATTTTTCACACTTAGTGGATTGTACTGGAAGTACCTTGAGAACCATTGGCATTATTGGTGGTTTCTCTCATGCTTGTTAACGGTTTTCATTATTGACTAGTAATCAAGCGACTTTCTATCATGCTCGACTTCAGCACATCTGTTCGCATGCTAGAATTTGTACTAAGATCGGTTAGGGTTTCAAGACCCCGAACTAAGATTACATATGTTCGGGCTGCGTGGATTGGTTCGTGATTACATACATGACTCTTTGATTGGATGGCTGCGACCATACCTTTATCATTATATATGGTCTTATCAATTGGGTGGCTACGTCCATACCATAGACCGAGTTTCATATGTATTTTGGATGGCTGTGCCCATGCCTAAACTACATGTATTTCACTATCAAAGATATCAGTTGTACTTGCGCTTGCATGTTCTTCAAGGTGGTGTTCTAGTTCAGACAGTTTCAAAAGCATTTCACCCCTCCCACTCTCTCGGGCTTCATGCTTTAGGGGGCATTTGTTACACAGTAATTTTTCATTGTCCTCATCTCAGTCCCTTTGTTGTGTCATGTATCAAATACGCATGTCCATATCTTCCCACTTATGCAAAAAGATTAAACAGTGCTCTCTGATGCTGAAGACTGACCCTTTTTTCCTAAGTTTCTGCATCGTTGCTAATAAGCCATCAAAATGTGCGACGATCCCTTGTCATGAACAGTCTCGTTGCGACACCGTCGTAGGTGTACACGTGTTTCTAGCGACGGTCGATTTGAGGGCTCAGCGCGAGGCTCCCAGCTATATATTGCGATGATTCATCTGAATGCATTGCCTCCTTACGATTTTGTCGTCGAGCCTTAGTTCACGATCTGCGATGACCCAGATTTGGCGAATTTGTTCAAGCAGAGGACCTTCTGGGTGTTTCTAGAGCTGGTTTTTGGGTCAATTTGGGTCGCCTTTCCTCCTCTGGGATGGTGGTTCCACCTCTTGTGAAACTTCCCCTGAAGATAAGCTCCCTCTCCCTCATTTCATGGAGACTCCTTCTCCTATAAAATCACTCACCATTGCTATGATCTGCTAGTTCTTTAGTGCTGGAATTAGTGCTTGCTAGTTCTTTTGAGTTTGGTTTGAAACTAAGTAGATAGCTTTGGTGTGAGTGTGGCAAGTGTGGGATTGCTAATAGTTTGATAAGAGGTTGTGGAGTATCTTAGCTTTGCATGAGGGCTTGATAGAGAGAGAGAGCTATTGTCCTATTGGGAGACCCATTCTTAAGAGTGAATGCTTGAAGGAACATACTGACTGGACCCTCCGAGAAGACTTGCGACATCAAGGCATGGTTGTAAGTTTGCTCTTGTTTCATTTTTAATACAAGCAGTGACGATTTCCTATATCTTGTGTATAATCTACTTGATAGCTTGTGACTCCTTGAATTTACAAGTAAACAGATCATTGTTGTTCTCGGTTATGTGCTCTGTTGTTTTCTTGTGTTGTTTCAGGTTGATTGCTCATTAAGGAGAAGGAAACGGAAGTTGGAGCGGAGCAATGAAAGCTTCATCAAACATATATGTAGATATATCTATATATATATATATATATATATATATATATATATATATATATATATATATATATATATATATGCACACCGATCGCGGATGGTAAGCGCAGAGATGTAAATCGGCGAAACCCCACTCATCGTGCCGATAATGTGTACCAACAACTATATTAAGTGTCGATTATGAAGGCCGACCGCCAATGGTTAGTAACGCCGATAATGTATGGATGCAGGGTTTAAGGGGCGAGCCGCCCAATGCGGACTCGACCCCCATTTTAAGCATATTTTGGGTTTAAAAGTATATATGTATAGAGGGGCGGGATTTGATCCCCCGACCTCTCCTCAACCACTGCTATTATTTACCATTACGCCAAACTTCCTACCTTGGTGAATCCCCCTAAGGTTTATCTATTTAAACAGGAATTTTCACTAGTGCACGCAGTTCGAGGAGGAGAGAGAGACTGCAAGCACGGATTTCAAGGCAGAAGGCAGATTAATTAATATTTTAATGTAGGAACCATGAATTTTACAGGGGAGCAAAATTTTCACTTTGTTAGAATTTGACAAATTTTATATGGTTTTTACACCTCTTGTCGCCATGTTGTTTGTTTCTTAATTAGAGGTTTACATTTTTCAGCCATTTCCAGAATGCACGTGGAACCATGATTTCAGCGGAATCAGGGAGAGGAACCATGAGCCATGAAATTTTCCCAAGGAGGTAAAATTTTGACATTTTAGAATATAGTCAAGTTTATACTTATTTTTCATGGCTTTCCACAGGGATTGCAATGACGAGATCAGATTTTCCATTTGAGTTTTAGATTTCCAGTCCATCCATGGAACAAAATCTTTGAGGAACCCTAGGGGAATCTAAAAGATTCCTTGAGACTAGAATTCTCAACTTCTCAGAATTCGGATTTTGGACAGTCGATTCAGCACTACTCGATGCCACAAATCTGATGGTGTCTTAAGATTTCTTATTCTCTCATTTCTTCTTCTAGCGACTTTTCTAAAGTGCTAGTGCAGATGTCCACATTCATGTGCGAGCAGCCAGTTTCATGAGATCGATGGTCTGAACAGCTTCAGCAGTGTGACATCTACTTCTTCAGATGGCCCTTGGTTGTGAGGTATATGATGTGTTCATGTACTTCTTCTTTATGCATTATGTTGCACAGATCCTTGATTGATGTTGATGCGGGATCTTGTTTATTACATGTAGTCATGATTCCTTGCTTGATTGGATACAAAATCTTCTATGTGATGTACTTTTTCGCATAACTCATCATGTTATGTTTTGAGATCCCTTGTTGTATGTTGCTGGGATACTCTTGTTCTCGTCATGCATATGTTTTTGCATTGAGATCCCTTTATGCCATGTTGGCGAGACGCTCATCATGCATTTTTTTGTGTCATACTGGTAGGAGTTTGACTGAGAGTTCCAGTAGTGGAATAGCTCTTAGAGCCACTCCTGCGTGACTTTTTCCTTGTATGATCGCAACATCATCTCTTGTGTACATCATTACTATTGACAACACTTAATGCAGCGGCCTACACCTTCTTGACACCAGGGCCTAGAGACATAGTCCCTCCTAGACGAACTCTGTTATCAACGTCTTATGTTTTCATGTGTTGATGATTGACGTGTTCCTCTTCTTTACAACATGCAGATGTATCCATTAATGTTCTTTTAAAAATGCAATTTAACACATCACGAAAGTGAAAGGTCTTGGAAGGGTCCTTCATCACACCTGAACCTAGATCAAGTGGTATCAGAGCTACAGACAATGAAAGAGAGATGTACGAGACCATGGTCAACATTTCCAAGAAAGTGGAAATCGTGTATGACACTCTATAGAAAGAGACAGAGGAAAAGAAGCGATTACAATTTTAGTTGAAAGCCATAGAAGAGGCCATGGAAGAACTGAATCAAAACAAACATAGTCTTCAAATAGAGAATGATGAATTGAAGATGCGTCTACATGAAGAGAAAGAGGAAAAACAAAGTTTGCTACGATAGCTGTAAGCAAAGGATGAGGCCTTGGAAAAGCTGCAGCAAGACCCATGCGAGGTAAAAAGTAGTTCTCCATCTTCATGTATATTTCCTGATGATGATTTCGTTGTGTTTGAAAATCATACAACAGGCATTGGCTCCAAACTGTTGAAGAGAATGGGGCATGAAGGAAAAGGCTTGGGCATTAATGGCCAAGGCATTGTCAATCTCATCCAAGTAGAGGAATTACCGTGTTGAGCAGGACTTGGGTATGCCAGGAAAGAAGTTGGGGAATGTTGAGACAGTTAGTGAACCACCAAAAACGGATGATGAGCAGCCCTCATCAGTTCTTTCCAAATCTAAAGAGAAGGTAAAAGATGTTGATTTCCTTTTGGTTTCATCTTCTCATAGTATAATGTTTGTTGGAGATTTGAAGATCCCAATTACAGGGACAAACATGAAGCTCCTTACAAGGACAAGGCACGAGGAGGAGAAAGAAGAACTTGGTGTTAATAACCAAGGCATAACTCAACCTATGGAGGCTGTGCATGAACATCGATTTGCAGGCTCAAGATACACTAAAGGAGAGTGCTCAAAGGTGTCAGATTCGTCTGAGACATTGTCAAGGAAAGAGTATGATGGGAAAACATTCCCATCATCCCACCACAGTGTCCATTGCAGGGAGAGAGTTGAGGTAAGCTCTCATCACCATACTGACATCAACGATAGCAAGGGAAGGTATAACCATTTTCGATCTTCAAATGTTCATTTTGATTATAATCATGTTGTTAATAATGAATGAAGGTCAAGGCATCGAAAAACATGTACCTTTTGTAGTTTACCGAACCATACCTTTTATAAGTGTTGAAAAAGAATGGCAACACTCATGAGGCGTGAAAGGCCCTCTCAACAGCATGAAAATAAATAGGTTAAGTAGATATGGACGAAAAAAACCTACAACAATCATTGCGACAGGAATGGCTGTCAAAGAGCCACTTGTTGGAGGCTCCATCCAGAGTAGCGCCTTAAAGACAAAGCGTCGGTGCATGAACCGGGAAGAGCAGTTGTTCAACAAGCAAAATCACCTCAAGGAGGTGACCCATTCACATTGATAGTGAAAAATGGTTTCTAGACATGTTGTTGTTACATGCTCATTCTTTTGTAAATCATTTGTTACATTTTAAAGTGTAGAAGTGATGATGTGTTTCCATCGTTTGGTCAGCAACAATAATGTCTGGTCATGTTTTGAGTCGTATTTTGAGTTGCATGTTAAAACTCTGAAAGTGATGTTATGTTTACATCACTTGTCGAAACAATAGTGTCTGGCCTTATGAATGTAAATCATGTGTTGCAGTGATGATGTGTTTTCTCATCACTTTTTGAAGCAACTATGATAGGTTGGCCTTATTGTCATAGCTTGGGTATTGCGTCCATCTTATTGTAAACTTGACCATTGAGTATGTGTTATAAACTCGTGGCAAGTATGGGACGTTTTGGGTGTTTGGTTGGTCTTGTCATTCAAGCATGTAATTTTCAAAACCACGTACTACAGGTTCCAGAGGTAGCAGGTGTCGGTTCATCGCTTAATGCTTTGAAGAACAAAGGTGAAGGAGATGGAAGAGAGACCTTTTCAGGATGCTTGTATGCAGATAGGGTACTGAGAGAGATGCAAATTATTTTCTTCATGCTTTTGGAGGACCAAAAGCTCCTCTGTGGGGAGGATTGATCCACGTGGCTCTAGAGAGACACACAGGACAAAGAGGGGTGATGAACGCTCGAAAATCAAAGTGCTCAGAATGACTACGAACTAGGACCAGAGCGTAGATCTTGTCATCCTGATCATGGGGGTGTGAACGGTTCATCAAACCGAGCTCGTATGAGGGAGAATGGGCTAGTCAAAGTTTGGTCAAAGTGGACTGTGAGCCAGGTTTAAGTGTTCTACAATTTGACCAACCCCGAGGCATGAACCTAGCTCCTGAAATCGGTCAAAATTGTTGCCTCGTTAATTTTCCCAGTGACCCTTATTTTTTAGAAATTAAAAAAAAAACACCCTCTTCCTTATAAAAATCCAAATATATATATATATATATATATATATATATATATATATATATATATATATATATATATTCATTATGAGGTGGTAGGCCACCACCCCTACCACCCCAAAATTGCATTAAAACATAATTATTGTAAGGTCGATGGGCCAGAACTCCATGCCGGCCAGATTACATCAAAATATGAGTTTTCGGATCGGTGGCAATAACACCCGCCGAACCCGCATATATATATATATATATATATATATATATATATATATATATATTAACAACCATATATTACTATGGGTGGGTGCGGGCCATCGGTGATGGACTCGACCCAAACACCAACGACAACAACTATAATATCGCCGATATGTTTGTCGGCGATACTTCATGTCCATCGCTTGATATATTCCAGTGCAGGTAACTCAATAGTAGAGATCGAGTTAGTGATCGAATAACAGACGTCAGAGGGGTAGAGACAATGATCTAAAGGAAGTTTTCCAGTTCTAGAGAGACAAGAGAGGAGGCCGAATTATTTCTCCTGGAAGAAACGTAAGTCTTGTGCAGTTGCTTCAGCTAAGTAGCTTGATTTGGCTGAAGGGAAGGTCATTATTAGCTCAAGAGGCCAGGAAGATTTTCTAGAGTGTCATAGAGACACTTTCCCAGTCAT
Source organism: Pinus tabuliformis (assembly GCA_031772625.1). Lineage (NCBI taxonomy): Eukaryota > Viridiplantae > Streptophyta > Pinopsida > Pinales > Pinaceae > Pinus > Pinus tabuliformis. The sequence continues at coordinate 79,116,329 of CM062820.1, read as the reverse complement.
AAACAGGCAGGACAACTTGATTGACATCAGTTCCAGGCTGAGCGTGAGACAGGATGCGCAGAGGTGACATAGAGCCTGCGCAAAGGGCTTGGACGACTTGATTTTTAGTTGTCAATTTGAGCCGAGATTGCTTGGAGATGAGGGTAAATTTCCTCAAGCGATTTTCCCATTAGTTCTCTCAGGTTGGATTTCCAGTTGGGCGTCCATATTTATTGCACCCATAATTCACTGTTGCATAATAATAAAAGCCCTCATTGTTGCATCGATTTTCCCACATTGGGTTTTTCCGGGGACAATTGTCCAAAAATAACGGTGTCATAATTTTTGTGTATGTGCTAGCATTTCTCATTTTCAACATTTTATTTTCCGCAACATTTATTTGTGAATAAATTACAGTGTCAATATTTTGTTATTTTGCCTTAAACAAAATATACTGCAGAATTAATTTATCAGCTAAAAGAAATATTTCTAGTTGCTGCATTTCAAGGAATTTTCACATTGGAATCAATTTCATACTTAATAAAATCTCCATTCAATCTAGTTTTCCTTTTCGAGTTTCAGGGGAAATCGTTATCTACTGTAGGATTCTTGTGTGCATTATTTTAATTCCATATTCATTATTTGTTGTGGAATGTCACATGGATTATCAATAGAGGACATTGTCATGTTTCTCATTGTCACACACAATCCATAAATTCAATCATTGCTTGTTGGATTCTCTTCTATAGTAGACCAATTCATTTTATTATGTGGTGTGATGTGGTACTTTATTATTGGTCAAATGACATTATTTGGGGTTTGCAATTATGTGTTAGTGTAAGAATCTTCATCTACAAAACCACCAAAAACACATTGTGAGAAAGTGCAAAATATCCCTTAATCGCTGCCAGAGGTATCTATAAAGAGCACAAATATAAATATATGGTGGAAGACATGTAATGTCTTTTTTTGGTAAATAAAGGTTTTTTTTTTAAATATTAAATGGATACTAGATTACATAATATCAAAATAATTTTGATGTGGTTGACCTGATTGGAAACCAAGCCAACGACAAAAATTAATGTCATTTTATCCCACATGTCTATATGCCAACTGAATACATACAAAAATATCTAATGACCAAGACTTCATTAGGTAATACATTACACCACAATACTAGTGAATTCAAAGTGAAGTAAAAAAAGCATGAAAATGATCTTTTTCTAGAATGATGTTGGGTAGAGGAAAACACCTCCGTTAAGCGAGCCACTTGTCTAAAATTGACAAGCATGTCCCCCATCTCCTGTATTAACTCTTTTTTTCTTTTCCTTCCTTTTTTTTGTATTCCTTCACATGCTTGGGAGTATATTTGAAGCTTTGTGTTTGGGTGCCGAAACTTGTTGGGAATGAGCTTGCTCCCTTCAAAGTCACATTCCTTTTATTTTTTAGCCATATATGTGTCTGCTAAACAACTTTTTTTGTTGATCTAATATCTTTCTTGGGTCCTTACCTATCAATTCTTCAATATCCATATCCATATCCTTCGACCCATCAACATTCCCTATTATCTATACATCTGGCATCTTAATTTCCTCCATTTATGCATTCTTTGTGGATTTCTCCGACACTTTTCTCCTATGAGATTCCACCTATTGTTAGGTCCCTATACTACTAGTGTAACCCCTTATTGTTATTAGTGCAACCCCTTTATTGTATTATTGTGCCCATATAGTCCCCATGTTGTTATTAGTATGCCCCATAGAAGCCCACTATTGTTATAGTTGTGCCCCTACAATATTATTGTTATGTAGGCTCTGATTATATTGTGACCCCTTAGACTCATATATATAGAAAGGAGGTCTTGTCATTTGTATCATCAAAGAATTGCTCATTTGTGTAATGTAAAGGAGGTTTCCCCCTCGAAGAGGCTTATTTTGAAGGCATTGATCTATCTTTTCTTCTGTTTTGTGAGCTGGTTGCATAACATTTGGTATCAGAGCTTCCGATTCTAGGGTTTTGCTGCTCCAAACAGGTCATCGTGGAATTTTCGCTATAATTTATTATTATTGTTATTATTATTATTATTATTATTATTTATTATTTATTTTATTTTTTTGTGACATTTCAAAAGCTAAAACTAAAACCCATTTGAGTCGAAACCTCTTTGAACCTCGGGTCTGAATTTCAAATCTTGTATTGCTATAGTTTTGGAGATAGGATCTGCGGAAGTTAGGGTTTTTGCAACCTCCAGAATTACATCTCAAACAAGTCATCGTGGTATTTTCGCTATAATTTTGTTTCTACGAATATTCAGACTTTGAAATTAAAACCCATTTAAGCCAAAATATTGGTGAAGTGTGGGCCCGAATTTTAGAACTTATTTTGCTATATTTGCGGAGATACAGTCCAAGAAATTTAGGGTTTTTGAAATCTCCCGAATTATATCTCAAACATGTGACTTGGGGAAAATTGTCATAACTTTATTTATGAGCATCATATTGAAATTTCGTAAGAAGTTACAGAAAGAGGACGACTTGTAGTTTTATGTGTATCATTTTCAGGTCTGAAGGTCGAAACTGTGACACGTGGCACTTCGTACAAGTTCGCTCTACTGAAAAAGCATATAATCAAGTCATCTTGGGAGATTGAGCATAACTCTTTCTTGGAGAATCTAATTTCAATCAGACTGGTGGCATTGGAAAGAGGACATAGAGGGCTACTGCAGGTCATAATTTCAGACCTTGGAGATCCAAAACTGCAGAGATACAATAGATTCAAGATCGAGCTCCTAAAATCGATAAAAAGCGATAGGAGGAAGTTTGATGGCAAGGATCCGACAAATTGGATACTACAGATGGAGCAATATTTTGATCTACATGATGTACAACTGTTACAAAAGGTACATATTGCATCTTTATATTTAGAACCAAATCAATTTATATGTTATAGAGGACTTTTCTCTCGTAAACCACTTGTCACCTGGTCAATTTTCGAGGAAATGATAGCACATCATGAGGATACAATGAGCAACACCTTCTCTAATCAATTGATAGATCTCAAACAACAGGGTTTAATGGTAGAGCACATTGAGGACTTCCAAAAATTGAATATAAGGGTAAATGATATTCTAGAGAAACAAAGGATTGATGTCTTCATAGGGACTTTAAAGGACAACATTCAACATGAGGTTCGTCTTTGGGAATTTGATTCATTGGAGAAGGCATTTAGGTTGGTAAGAAAAATTGAAAGAAGAATTATGGAAACAAGGAATCCTACCACTCACAACTATAAATATGGAAGTGTTTTTGCTCCTAACCTTCCACAACCTATAAGGTTTACACCACAACAATTGGAAGAAAAAAGAGAAAAAGGGCTTTGTTACAGTTGTGATAACAAATACACTAAAGGTCATAAGTGTGCCGAGAAGAAATTATTTTACATAGATTATGAAGAGGAGGAAGAAAAGGATCAAGAAACATCAAAAGAAGAGGATATACACCAGGAACCAACCTTAGAGAAAGAATAAATGAATCTGACCATATCTTGTAAAGCATTGGCAAGAATTATCGCTCCTCAAACTCTCAAGATAGAAGGACATATCAAGAAGGAAAAGGTTCAAGAAGTGAAAGATCACATCGAGCATCAAGAAATGAATCCCACCATATCTTGTAATGCATTGACAAGAATTACCACTCCTCAAACTCTCAATATAGAAGGACATATCAAGAAGAAAAAGGTTCAAGCAGTGAAAGATAACATAGAGCATCAACAACAAGTTCTCGAACTTCTAAAGGATAACCCCACTTTGGTGCAGAATCAAATGAAACAATAGGCAGATCAACATCGCAATGAAAGAAGTTTTGATGTAGGCGATTGATTTTTACGAATACAACCATACAAACAAATGTCTCTCAAGAAAGCTAAGAAGGATAATAAATTATCACCAAAGTACTATGGTCCTTACAAGGTGCTGAAAAAGATTAGTACTATGGCATACAAATTGGAGCTTCCTGCATCTTCCAGAGTGCCCCCAGTTTTCCATGTTTCATGCTTAAAGAAGGTTATAGGTGACAAGCTCTCAGTTCAAACAATATTGTCGGAACTTGATGAGGAAGGAAAAATCATATTGGAATCCGAAGTAGTCATGGAAACCAGAAATTGACAGCTACGAAATCGATCAATTTCAGAGTATCTTATCAAGTGGAAGAACTTACTCGTCGAAGATTTCACACGGGAGAATGACAATTTTATATAGAAGCATCCATAACTACTCATGCATTGAGGACAACACTTTTTGAAGGAGAGGGGCATGTTAGGTCCCTACACTACTAGTGTAACCCCTTATTGTTATTAGTGCAACTCCCTTATTGTATTATTGTGCCCATATAGTCCCCATGTTGTTATTATTATGCCCCATAGAAGCCCACTATTGTTATTGTTGTGTCCCTATAATATTATTATTATGTAGGCTTTGATTGTATTGGGACCCCTTAGACTCCTATATATAGAAAGGAGGTCTTGTCATTTGTATCATCGAAGAATTGTTCATTTGTGTAATGTAAAGGAGGTTGTCCCCTCGAAGAGGCTTATTTTGAAAGCATTGATCTATCTTTTCTTCTATCTTGCGAGTTGGTTGCATAACACTTATGGTTTTCCATTTCCCTTCTCTTGATCCATTTCTTGAGGATGTATCTGATTTTCCATTTCCTACTCAACTCTAGTCAATGCCTTGTAATGGTTTTTGGACCAAAGGGGATCATCCGATGCTCTCGCATTTTTTGCTTGAGGGTTTTTCAGAAGAGGTTGGAATTTCAAAAAACCCTTGTGATCCAATATTATGTTGATTTTATTTTGTTGCCTTTGTAAGAATTAGGGCACAATCGATGAAGACATGGGCATATTCATGAAACCTACAATTTCTAAATGGTACATGCTCATAATCTAGATGTTGTTTCCACACTTCATTATGATATGAGATTTCAATTGATTTTGGTAGTAGTTGGGAGATATCCATATACGCACATATCACTGCATATGAGGTGTAGCATCATCGATTGGCCACTTCATATATTTCATAAAATCTTTGATTGTATTTCGAGTACCTTCTAAAATTTCCTCCACCCAAAATTATTTTGGTAAAGAAAATATACAGTCCCAAATTGGGGCCACCAGGAATTTTTCCTTTTCTGGGTTGTATCTTTCTTACTGTAATTCATGAATAATGTTATGTCCCTATAATACTAGTGTATCCCCCTTATTTTTATTGTTGTGCCCATGTACCCCCCATATTGTTATTGTTGTACCCTATAGAAACCCACTATTGTTATTGTTGTGCCCTTTCATTATTATTGTTATGTAGGCTCTGATTGTATTTTGACCCCTTAGACTCCTATATATACAAATGAGGTCTTGTCATTTGTATCATCCAAGAATTTTTCATTTATGTAATATAAAGGAGGTTTACCCCTCGAAGAGGATTAATTTTTAGGTTGTTGATCTATCTTTTCTGTGAGTTGGTTGCATAACATTCAATATTAGAGTTTTGGATTTTAGGGTTTCGCTTCTTCAAATAGGTCATCTTGGAATTTTTGCTATAAATTCTTTTATACGAGCCTTTAGAAGATGAAACTTTTACCACGTGTAGCAGAAATCTTGGTGAACTTCGTGTAAAAATTTAAAATCTTGGTTCGCTATATTTTCAAACATATGATATGAGGAAGTCGGGGTTTTTGAAAGCTTCATAATTCAATCTCAAATAGGTGACCTAGGGAAAATTGTCATAACTTTCGTTTCAAGCATCAGATTTGAATTTTGTAAAAAGTGACTGAAATTGCATGAATTGTAGTTTTTCGTGTATCAATTTTAGGGTTGAAGGTGGAAACAATGACTCATGGCATCTTGTACAACTTCAATTTACTGAACCAGTCCATAATCGAGTCATCATGGAAGATTTGGCATAAATCTTTCTTGAAGAATCCAATATCGATCACACTTGTGGGGTTGGAAAGAAGACTCAAAGAGCTATCACAAGAAGAAATTTCAGAACTTGGAGATCCGAAATTATAGAGTTACACCCATTTCAAGATAAAGCTACCAAAAAAAAGAAAAAATGTATATTTTTTAAACAAATTGCATAACTTTTGTTTGAAAAATAAGTTTTAAGTGATTCCAAGGGCATATTGGAGTATAGATATTCGTATTAGATTCTAAAATGCCTCCCAATCAAAAGAATTCTACACCCTTTAAGACCTCATAAATATCTACTATGACGCATGAAGAGGAAGAATTGCAACATGATACATCAAAATTACGGGACCAAGTGCAACAAATTTCGCTCTCATAAAGAGCAACCAAAGATGAACTAAAAGGTTACATTGATGGTTTAAAAGGTGACATGGATGGTTTAAAAGGTGATGTGAATGGTTTAAAAGCAGACATGGAAAGTTTGAAAATTTTGTTGCAAGAAAGGCTTCCCAGTGGTGACATGGTAATCCATGAAAATCATGATGATGACAAAATTAATATGAATTACGATTTTAGAGGCTCCAATGTGGCTTTAAGAACCACCAAATTACAGATATGATGAGGTTTTATGGCAAGGATCTGGTATCATGGATAATACAGATGGAGCAATATTTTGATCTACAAGATGTGCAACCCTCACAAAAGGTACGTATTGCATCTTTATGTTTAGAACCCAATCAGTTTGTATGGTATAGATGGATTTGTTCTCGCAAACCACTTGTCACCTGGTCAATTTTTATGGAGGAAATGATAGCACATTATGAATATACAAAGAGCAACACCTTCTTTAGCCAATTGATAAGTCTCAAACAAGAGCATCCAATGGCAGAGCACATTGAAGACTTCCAAAAATTTAATATTAGGGTAACCGATATTCTAGAGGAGCATATGATTTATGTATTGATAGGAACTTTAATAGATAACATCCAATATGAGGTTTGCCTTTGGGAACCTGATTCATTGGAGAAGGCATTCAAGGTGGCAAGAAAAGTTGAAAGCAAAATAATGGCAACAAGCAAGCCTAACTCTCACAACTATAAGCAAAAATGGTTAGGCCTCGACAGCGCCTGCTCAGCCGTCGAGGCTGTGCCCAGGGAGGGTCCTCTCGTCCTCCAGCCGAAGAACCCCACTCCCACTGCTGTCGATGCCGGTGCCACTGTATTGCTGAGGCCAACCCCATCCAAGCAAGCCAATTCATGGACTCCGGCAGCCCAGATTCTGACCCAGCACCTGCACCTGCCTTTGGTTCCGCCATTTTTACCTTTAGTAGCTCTCTGGACAGACCCTGTATCAATGCCCACGTTTCGGTACTTTTCCTTGAGGAATCTCAGGTTGATGGCGATGGACAACGCAGCAAGGGGAAGCACCCGGGCGAGAGTTCAGAGAACGTCAAGGAGATGCCAGCGGAGGATGCAGAGCATGTTCCCAACCTTCCTCAACCTCAGGAAGTGTCGACATCCAAGGGGGACAATGTCAACCTGGATCCCTACCCTTCTGCAGAGGAAATGGAAAAGTATGGCTGGTGCAAGGTGGTCGAGGAGGAGCCGGACGAATAGCTGTCCATCCGCTCAGTATCACATCCTCCAGCGATACTCAGGTTTTGTTTTGGCTTTCGGTTTTTGTCATGTTGTCTTAATGCCTGTTCTTGCTATGTCTTTTGTCGCCCCTGCGTGGGTAAATGCTGAAGGTCGTTTGCTGCCCCTGCGTGGGATGAACACTTTTGGTCCAGAGCCCCTGCGTGGGATATCTAGTTTGAAATGGTCGCATTTTTGGAAGTCTAAGACCCCTGCGTGGGATGTTTTGTTCAGTCATGGAGCCCCTGCGAGGGCTGCCCTTTTGATTCCTCCCAATCCAAAGTGCCACAGGTTGACCTCTGGTAAAAAAACTCTGTGATTGTAAATGTCTTTCTTGTTCCTGTAAATAATAGATTAGTTTTAACGAGAAAAAAAAAAAAAAACTCTCACAACTATAAAGATGGAAGTGTTGTTGCTCCTAGTCTTCCACAACCTACAAGGTTGACACCATAACAATTGGAGGAAAAAAGAGCAAAATGGCTTTGTTACAGTTGTGATAGAAAATACACTAAAGGCCATAAGTGTGCTGAGAATAAATTATTCTACATAGATTGTGAAGAGGAGGAATAAAAGGAACAAGAAACATCAAAAGATGGGGATATACACCGGGAACTAACCCCAAAGAAAGAAGAAATGAATCCGACCATATCTTGTAATGCATTGGAAAGAATTACCATTCCTGAAACTCTCAAGATGGAAGGATATATCAAGAGGAAAAAGGTAATTGTGTTGATTGATTAGGGTAGTACCCATAATTTTATTCATTGTAAGACAGCAAAGGAATTGAATTGCTTCCTATATCCAACACCAAAGTGTCGAGTGATGGTTGCAAATGGAGGAACTATAAATTGCTTTGGAAAGTGCCATAATATCAAGCTAACCATGGGGGAATATGTATTGAATAGTCCAATGCTTTCCATTCCAATGGGTGGTGCTGATGTTGTATTAGGAGTCTAATGGTTACAATCTTTGGGGACGATAACTTTCAATTTTCAAGAACTTTTCTTGATTTTTTTTAGAAGGAAAGGAAGTTGAATTAAGGGGTATCACGGGGAAACCGAGAAAGATAATCAACTCCAATGGCATGACAAAGCTTCTGAAGAAAGAAAAATGAGGCATAATTGCACAATTATGCTCACTAGGAGTTCAAACATCGAAATCATTTATTTCTCCATATTTCCAAAAAGTCTTGGAAAATCATTCCAAGGTGTTTGAGACTTCCAAAGGCCTCCCACCTATTCGTGATAATGATCATGTGATTCACTTGATTACATGAAGTGTTCCTCCAAACATCAGGGCTTACATATATCCTTATGCCAAAAAAGAGTGAAATTGAATGTACGGTTGCAAAAATGCTAGAGGATGGTATAATCCAACCTAGTCAAAGTTCTTTTCTCCTCTAGTAGTATTGGTGCACTAGAAGGATGGATCATGGTGTATGTGTCGAGATTATAGGGAGCTCAACAAGTTCACCATTAAAGATAAATTTCTCATTCATATCTTTGATGAATTGTTGGATGAATTACATGGAGCAATTTACTTCACTAAGTTGGATCTTCATTCAGGATATCATCAAATTAGAATGAAGAATGAAGACATTCTGAAAACAACATTTAGAACTCATGAGGGTCATTATGAATTTTTGGTCATGCCTTTTGGCCTTACTAATGCACCTTCCACATTTCAAGGTTTGATGAATTTCATTTTCAAACCCTTCCTTAAAAAATTGTGCTAATATTTTTTGATGATATACTAATCTACAACAAGTCTTGGAAGGATCATGTTCAACATGTTGACAGGGTGCTCAAACTATTAAAGGAGAAACAATTATATGAAAAAACCTCCAAATATTTCTTTGGAGTACATGAGGTGGAATATTTGGGCCATATTGTATCTCATGTGGGTGTTCAGGTAGACCCTAAGAAAATTAAAGCCATTAAGGAATGGAAAATCCACACAACCATAAAGCATCTTTGAGGATTTCGACAGGTTATTATTACAAGTTTGTTAAGAATTATGGGAGAATAACAACACCTCTAACATCATTACTGAAGAAAGATGCATTTTCTTGGACTCCAGAAGCAATGAAGGCCTTTGAACATCTTAAAGAGGCAATGTGACAAGCATCGGTCATAGCTACGCCAGACTTCACAAAAGCTTTTATTGTGGAATGTGATGCTTCGGGAAATGAAATTGGTGTTGTTTTAATGCAATAAGGAAGACCCATTGCTTTTTAAAGTCGTCTAATCAAGAGAAAGTATATAAACATACCTATTTATGAGAAGACAATGTTGGCAATGTGACATGCACTACATCAATGACGACCTTACCTAATGAGAAAACACTTCAAGGTAAAAACAAATTATGATAGTCTTAAATACTTTTTGGAACAAAGATTATCTTCAGAAGAGCAACAAAAAGGGATGACAAAGATGTTTGAATTTGAAATTATCTACAAAAAATGAAGCAAAATGTTGTTGCAGATGCATTCTCAAAAAATGATGAGGAAGTGGAAGCATTGCTTTGTGCTATTTCTATTATCAAACCTAAGTGGATAACCGAAGCAGGTGATGAATGGAAGAATGGTGAAGAGGTGTGGTCACTCCTTCAAAAGTGCAACAAGATCCCAGTACATCTGATACCTTTAGCTGCAAAAATTATTCATTATGGTACAATGATCACTTATATATTTGTAAGAATCCCAACTCAAACAAACGATTCTTTTGGAATTGCACACCTCTCCCTTAGGAGGGCACTTAGGATTTTTAAAAACTTACCATAGGGTCAAGAAGTATTTTTTTCGGGATGGCCTTAAATCATATATTTAGAAGTTTGTGGCAGAATGTTTGGTTTCCCAACAAAATAAAGTTGAGACAAATAAGACCTCTAGTTTGTTACAACCTTTAGCCATTCCACTTCGGAATTGGGAGGAGGTCTCAATGGATTTAATCGCAGGTTTACCCAAGTCTAAAGGAAACAGTGTCATCGGTGGTAGTTGATAGACTTACCAAGTATGCACACTTTTGTGCATTATCTCATCCTTTTAAAGCTAGTACAGTTGCTATTGCATTTATGGAAACAATTCAAAAGCTTCATCGAAATCCAAAGATTATAGTAAGTGACAAAGATCCCATTTTCACTAGAAATGTTTGGACGAAATTATTTTCTTGTCTTGGTACTTAATTAACTCATAGTTCATCTTATCATCCTCAATTTGATGGGCAAAGTGAGACAATGAACAAATGTTTGAAAGGATAACTTCGTTGCTTTGCATATGATAAACAAACACAATGGGCCAAGTGGTTACCTCTAGCTGAATGGTGGTATAATACTTCCTTCCATATTGCAGCAAAAATGACCCCATTTATGGCACTTTATGGATACCATCCACCATCTATCACATCATCTTTACGATAAAATTATAAGGTTCAAGCAGTGGAAGATCACATCGAGCATCAACACCAAGTTCTCCAACTCTTAAAGGATAACCTCACTTTGGCGCATAATAAAATGAAACAACATGCATATCAACATTGTAGTGAAAGATGTTTTGATGTAGGTGACTGGGTGTTTTTACGGCTACAACCATACAAACAAATGTCTCTTAAGCAAGCTAAGAAGGATAATAAATTATCACCCAAGTACTATGGTCCTTACAAGGTGTTGCAAAAGATTAGTACTATGGCATACAAATTAGAGTTACCTGCATCTTCCTTAGTACACTTATTTTTCCATGTTTCATGCTTAAAGAAGGTTATCAGTGACAAGCTTCTAGTTCAAACAATGTTGCCAAAACTTGAAAAAGAAGGAAAAATCATATTTTAGCCTGAAGCAGTCACGAAAACAAGAACCTGATAGCTACAGAATCAATCAATTTCAGAGTATCTCATTAAGTGGAAGAACTTACCCGTTGAAAATTCCACATCAAAGGATGATAATTTTATACATAAGCATCCATAACTACTCAAGCGTTGAGGACAACAATTTTTTGAAGGAGAGAGACATGTTAGGTTCATATAATACTAGTGTATCCCCCTTAATGTTATTGTTGTGCCCCACAGAAGCCCATTGTTGTTATTGTTGTGCCCTTACATTATTATTGTTATGTAGGCTTTGATTATATCGTGGCCCCTTAGACTCTTATATATACAAAGGAGTTTTTGTCATTTGTATCATTCAAGAATTGTTCATTTATGTAATGTAAAGGAGGTTTCCCCCTCGAATAGGATAATTTTTAGATCGTTGATCTATCTTTTATGTGAGCTAGTTGCATAACAAATAACCCCACATTATTGAAAAAATTTAGGCCATTCTCCAATACCTCGTTTTTGCCTTCCAGACTTGCAAAAATCACTATAAAGAAACCTGTTTCTCACAACTTGAGTATCAATATTCCCCTCTAGCTACCAATTTTGTAGATCCATCTAACAAATGCTCTCTTTGTTGGCCAATTGTTGACGAACTCACATATTAAGGCGCGATCCTTCACACGTTGGATGTAGCTTTCAATTTTCTATGATTTTACTTTGTAATTTTGATCCTTGACTGCCTCAGGGAGGCATCTCCCTCGTACATGATTTTTCCAATTCACTCGCAGTGGAAGATTATCTTTGTTTATGTTCACACAACTTGGGCCCAAAGTTGATTGATGGGATGCTTGCATATGATAACTTGAACCAAAATATCCATCCCTTGTGACCGCATTCTTAAAGGACGAATTTGCCTCCCCTCTCTAGGCACTTGCCATGGATGTTCTCACTTCACACTGGATGGGTTAAGTGTTAGACCAATGCGATAGTGGTACAAAGGTAATCACTTTTGCACAATAATAGATTCAAGACCTAAAAAAACCCTAGCTTGTTCATTGGAAAAAAAAATCTAGCAAAGATGTGTAATGTTGTCCTTCAAATGCACATGATTTTTCTAGCATGGGAGATGACTCTTCTCTTATTTTGTGCGGTGCTTAATCTAGCAATGACCTAGTTATTAAGGTTGAGAAAAGACAATGAAGATCTTCATAATGTCAATGAGAACCCTCACAACGAGAAACTAATCTTGACTAGCTCCAAAGACAACTCAATGCCTAACTCAATGCACATGTTTGCCCATTGATATCTTACATCCAATGGGGTTGGCTCACCCATGTATAAATTTGAAAGTCATTAAACTCTCGTGTTTTGTGTAATTATTAGTCATACCCAACATATCCTTTGGTTGTGTGTAAACTCTACATACAACCTAGAGCTTCTTCACATCCTCAATTCAAAGCACTACGACAACACTTACAACTATTTATGTATGAGCATATTAAGTTAGATATTTAATATTTTATCGTTGTGCATCTTTTTATTACTCAACAATGTGGTGATTGGACAAAATTGTTGGGAGTAGAGTGTCAAGTTTGCATATCCAATATAAAAAAAGTTGTATTTAATTTGTCTTGATCATAGATGGAGCAACCAAATATTTGAAACTGAATTTAAACAAGGCACAATAAGTCCAAACGCAACTTGTTGAAGATTGTAAAGATATTACAATTTAAAATTAGTGACAAGCATCCGTGTTGACGAAAAGAAAAATGCCACACACTTACTATTTATAGTCGCTAATTTAGATATATATTTGAAAAAAAGGCAACTCACTTACAACATTCAATTAAAATTCCTTTAATAAGGAATTAAGATAATCCCCCAAAAAATTGTCCCAGGACTCAAATGCAACAAATAACTCACCATACAAACATAACAACCAACAGGAAAAAAAAATAAATAAAAAAAAATTGAATATATCACTAAAGAATCTAAACCTTCCTGAAAAACAATTGACTAATTTTATAACAAACTTCTTTCTAATAATTAAAATACATTACCCAAAAAAACTAAACTTCTTATGAAATTCTAATTAATTTTGTATTAATGTTCTTTTTTTGTAAATTGAAATATTATTATATCATAATCAAAACATGGTTACAAAGTTGTTGTTACAAATCTCTCCCAGCTATGCATATCAACAATTTGAAATAACGCATAAGCTTAATTACAACCAAGTCACAGAGCAGAATGTTCACACTAGTTCAACAAGATTTAAATATACTTGACATATCTTCAAAACAATATGAATAGAACATTGATAAACTAGGTCAACAATTATGCTTCTTCTCTGATCGCACATAAAAGGCCACCAAACACGTCCTAAAACATAATTACAGACGAGCCCCAGTGTTAGCAAGCCAAAGCACACTACACTCCCAAGAGCAAAAATCAACATCGTCCTAAATTCTCCAAGGACTGAATACATTAGAGTAGAGTAGAAATACTAAACATAATATGCCTCTAATAGGATACAATGACACATCTCACATGCAGAGCTCAAAGAGGAATAACAATATTGAACCTCGTAGTGGATAAAACCAACATGAAATCCCCAACAGATGCACTGAACTTTATGATATACCAACCACCAAACATATAAAGCAATAGAAACAGAGAGTATGCATAAGTATAGAACCGTCCAAACCACAACTATAACAAATAACCAAAACGAAGAGCCATAATCTCAACCTCCAAAATCAACATCCAGGAATACAACAATATCGAAAAGGAAACCGTGTAACCCATGTCCCTTCATAAAACACACAGGGCCATAAAACACCATCTCATCCACTTCTAAATGAAAATCATAGCAGAGAAACAACTCTTACTTGTCATCTTCGAATCTGGCCAAAATTGATTACAAAAAACACATAATACTTTGCCCCCTAGGCATGGTTTGAATAGGAGATTGTAGCCGACGCCTAAGCACCGGAACCCAGAGGATCTGTGAGATCACCTAAGGCAGAATCACTCGGAATAAAGCCCTAAACTCAAGCGAAACGAGAATCCAAATTATCCAAACAAAATCTTTGATTACGAAGCATGTGTTTAATGTCCTGCAAAGAGGAGAATAGCTTATCTTTGAAGACCAATCACAACAGAGTTGACAATTGTTGTTGAAGGGCGAGAGCATTAAGAAAATGCAGTTTCTAATTCTTAGATTTTATAGGAGCATGAATCTATTTCACATCTTCTCCAATCAAAGTCAAAATCATATGATATGAGCAATCTCCTCCAATTTGGCTTTCTAATACTTGGATTCATTTCCCCACCTTTGGAGGAACAACATCAAAGAGAGTAGCCATTGTGTTGTAACCAAAAGGATGAAACCTCTTACACTCCAAAGGACCACCCCTCCTATTGCTCAAATGCTACCTAGGGGCATTAGTGCGGTAGAGAGGAAGCACTAGGGGTAGCTACTAAATGACCCATGACCTAGAAAAAAACAATGAGAAGGACTTGGCATAACACCCTGAACACCAAACCTAAAAACTACTAAATCATTAGCAAAATGCCAAACTACAAGTTCCAAATTCACCAAGTTGGCAAACTCCTTGCAGCCCATAACCATGACCCCCAAAACCCTACTAGATCCTAGAGAAAAGAGAGATTGTAAACTGAACTAACACAAAAGTACTAATACAAAACTCTCACAGAGAAATGTCAATAACTAGTACAATACCCAATAGACTACAACCAAATCCCAACAGGAAAAATTTCCTACAATTCCAAATAGGTGACCTTTTAAAATTCAGAATCAAACCATAAGTGGGGTTCAAAGACACCCACCAAATAGACAGGGGAAATAACCACCACAAAACAAACAAACATAGAATATGGACAGACCAACTACACCAAGGTAGTAAGACTAGAAACTGGAGAATTATGAAATAACGAGACAAGAGCTTTCTCACCAGCGTATAGAATTGATTGAAAGTCACACTCTTGGAAGTAATGACCACTCTTGAAAGTAATGACCAACAACGACAATATTCGTCAATAACAATTTCGTGCACCAATATAAGCTACCGCAATCACCGACACCTACAATATGCATCAACAACAATTTCACATGCTAGAAAAAAACTACCATACATCAACGCTGATAACCAATAACTAGAGGTGAAGAGTCTGCGCTCACCACTTTTCACACTAGCCATTGCAGAATCCAAATTCCACATTAAAAAAAATGTCATTTAAAGACCATACCTCCCCCTTAAACTTTACATGCATCCGTAAGCTAATGCCTTCAACCATCTACAATCCTTAAATGCGTCGAGACAATTCGAAGCAGAAAGACGCAACCTCCAAGAAACCCATTAAATCAGTGGTAACACCCCATCGAAACAATGAATTTTAAATTATGTAAAACTGGACTCATACTCAAAATTTCATAGCAATTAAAAAATATCCATTCCATACAAAATTAAGTTATTCATCATCCTTTTACCGAAGTCAGCGCCTTAAATTTTTTGTAACGAAGCCCTTCATTCGATCATGGTATTTACTGCTCTGTTTTCTATTAATACAGTTTGATCAAAACGTGTATGGACACTACCATGCATTCTTTGTTGGTTTTAAATAACTACTTCGAGGACAATTTTAATTGCAGGCCTTCCATTTTCGGCCAGTTTTCCTCTGCAGCCGTCGCTGAAACGAGGAAAGCTCAAAGTTCCGGGAGACAAAGGCTCCTATCTGCACTGCGATAAGCACAGTCACGACCTGTCGGCTGAAAAAGGCAGAGCAGCAGCACAGTAGACCATGTCGTCGACGCTCCTGGAAGTTACGAGGGGCGCCCACGAAGAGGTGGAGCGCCTCGAGAGGTTGATTGTCAAGGATCTCCAGAGGGAACCCGAGACCAACAAGGAGAGAATGCATCAGAACCACCGCGTTCGCAATATGGTTGACGGTATCATGTCCACTACACAAAAATTGGTCAGTCATTAGCCGCACCCCAGTCTCTTACTTTGTCTTTTATCACTCTCTTTAAGTTGCCAGTAGCGGCATTAGGGTTTTAAATAACTAAATAAATTGTTTGATGGACAGATTGAGATATACGAGGACGAGGATCACTCCAGGAAGGATGAAATCGCTGCTCTTGGAGGTCAAGGCGTGAGCGGGCAGAACGTCTTCAGTGCATTTTATGATCGTCTGAAAGAGGTATAGCTTAAAGATATAAGACCTAATTTAATTTTCATTGAGAGTAGGCATTTATTATTTTGGAAGTGCGTCAAGCAACATGCCCCCAGGGGTTACATTGCTTAGAGTGAACTTCATTCTGTCTGCCAGAATTGCCCGAGAGTGCACTCGGCATCCACCCTTTAAATGCATGAACAGACTTCTCTCTGCTTTAGCGCGAGGTGTTAGGGATATTTTTTTTTTCCTCTGAGCAGCAGGCTCATCCTCTACAATTGCTTTGGTATAGCCCCCCTGGCCTGTGATAAATCACCCGTCGGCAGGCAGTTGGGTGGCTAGGTAACTGCCGAGGGAAACCATATATTCTCCGTGTCTACTACCTACAAGCAGGTGGATTTGGCTTTATGACCTCCTAGAATCTCAGAACATCCGGAAGAGACCAGTTCCCACCTCACCTAGTTGTTAGCGATAGTTATCCTGCTAAAATCACCCCATACTTGTATCCAGTCTCATATCTTTGAAAAGAGCATATCCCTTTGGCTTAGGTGACAGGTATGAGGAGTGGTTATTCTGCTAAAATCTCTCCGGACTTGCGACTCCACCATAATAACCCTGCACTTGCAGTTGGCCTCATTACCTTTGGAACTTATGTTATCCTGATAGGGTGTTAGAATTTACTGAACGCAACACCTGGTATTTGGTTCCCAGCAATTATTAACTGAACAAAAACAGGGCCAGATTCATAACCCACAAATTATAGTGGAAGCAAAAATTTGATCTGAATCACATATACATATGTCATAAACAGATCTCTGCGTAAGTTGCACGAGATGCCGAAACTTCATATATATGTATGTATGTAACTTTTAAAAAAAAAAAAAGTTAATAATGCATTATCTTGCAAAAAAAAGAAAAGAATGAGACACATAAATGACATTTCAGAAGTAAAACCTAGTCTATATTAACTCTCATAGATGAATATATGATTCAAAATCCAAAATTATCCTTTATAGATAAGGCTGTACATACAAGATTTGAAAACCAACCTTTATACATGAGGCATTACATCCAAAATCAGCCTTTATAAGAGCTGAAAATGAAATAAAACATGAGCTAATGACAAGTACAATTACATATTTTATAATCCTCATCCTCATCTTCATTAGCAAAAACATAACAATGAGCTTTTTTAGCAGAGGTAGAGCGTGGATTGATTAAAGATAAATTAGTTTGTGGAGTGATTAGAGATAAAATTTAGTGGTAGATTAAATCTTTTTTGGCCATAGAAGGGCCCCACACCCTTCTTGGGTGCTTGAGTGAGCCCCTAGAAGCAAAAAAGTCATGGAAACAGGGCAAATTTGGGCCAAAACAAGGCAATTTTGGGTTGAAACACCCCAAAAATGTTTAATGAAATTTCTAGATTAGGGAATGCCACCCAGGCATTTCGATTGCATTTTAGCGACGTTTTGAGAATTGGTATAGCACATAACATTGGGTTCCACTGGTATGGCGCATAACGCTGGGTTCCTAGACGTTTTGTGCAACATAAGTTTTTACACAATCAATAATTCTTCATTAATAAGTTAATAACAAAACTTACTTGGGCTCTTGTCCTAGGATAATGGCCCAACTGAGAAAATGCTGATTACAAAACTCTAGATCTGATCGAACAAATTTGTCCTCTCTTGCAAAAATGAATCTCTAGCCTCTCTACACTCTATTAGACAAAGTGCATGCTCATTGAGATGCTGTTGTATCTTATATATCTCATCTCCTCACCTTAGCCTTGCCTTTATAACTTTACATTGATCCAAAACCCTAATCTTAACCCTAACGCTAATCTCAAAGCGATGGACGGTTGAGATTAGATCTTGCCTCACTTGAGATCGACGGCTAAGATTAAAACTTAATCACTAAACTTGAGTGAGCCCCCCGAAGCAAAAAGGTCATGGAAATAGGGCAAATTTGGGCCAAAACAAGGTAGTTTTGGGCCGAAACAGCCCCAAAATATTTAGTGAAATTTCTAGATTAGGGAATGCCACCCAGGCATTTCGGTACATTTTAGCGACATTTTGAGTACTGGTATGGCACATAACGTTGGGTTCCACTGGTATGGCACATAACGCTGGGTTCCACTGGTATGGCACATAATTCTCGGTTCCTAGATGTTTTGTGCAACATAAATTTTTACACAATCAATAATTCTTCATTAATAAATTAATAACAAAACTTACTTGGGCTCTTGTCCTAGGATAATGGCCCAACCGAGAAAATGCTGATTACAAAACTCTAGATCTAATCGAACAAATTTGTTCTCTCTCGCAAAAATGGATCTCTAGCCTCTCTACACTCTGTCAGACAAAGCGCATGCTCATTGAGATGCTGTTGTATCTCATATATCTCATCTCCTCACCTTAGCCTTGCCTTTATAACTTTACATTGAGCCAAAACTCTAATTTTAACCCTAACCCTAATCTCAAAGTGATGGGCGGTTGAGATTAGATCTTGCCTCACTTGAGATCGGCGGCTAAGATTAAAACTTAATCACTGAACTTGAGTGAGCCCCCCGAAGCAAAAAGGTCATGGAAACAGGGCAAATTTGGGCCAAAACAAGGCAGTTTTGGGCCGAAACACCCCCAAAATGTTTAGGGAAATTCCTAGATTAGGGAATGCCACCTAGGCATTTCGGTTGCATTTTAGTGACGTTTTGAGCACTGGTATGGCACATAACGCTGGGTTCCACTGGTATGGCACATAATGCTGGGTTCCACTGGTATGGCACATAACGCTGGGTTCCTAGATGTTTTGTGCAACATAAATTTTTACACAATCAGTAATTCTTCATTAATAAATTAATAACAAAACTTACTTGGTCTCTTGTCCTAGGATAATGGCCCAACTGAGAAAACGATGATTACAAAACTCTAGATCTGATCGAACAAATTTGTTTTCTCTCGCAAAAATGGATCTCTAGCGTCTCTACACTCTGTCAGACAAAGCGCATACTTATTGAGATGCTGCTCTTGAGCTGCTGTTGTATCTCATATATCTCATCTTCTCACCTTAGCCTTGCCTTTATAACTTTACATTGAGCCAAAACCCTAATCTTAACCCTAACCCTAATCTCAAAGCGATGGACGTTTGAGATTAGATGTTGCCTCACTTGAGATTGATGGCTAAGATTAAAACTCAATCACTAAAGTAAATAATTAACTTTATCTAAAGTTTTACTTTAGCTCAATAAGCCAACATATAACAATGAGCTTTTTTTCTATGTTAAAATTAGGTTAATTTACATCAACAAATATTTTAAGGTGATATGTGAGAGACTTTTGCACAATGGTGCACGAAGTGGGGACGTTTTTTGGAAGTGGGGATGTGGAAGTGTCATTTCCCAAAAATCTAGGAAGCAAAGCGTCTACTTTTTTTCTGTTTGGAAAAATCGTAATTTTCATTAAGATAGGAAAATTACATGTTGTAGATGCTATAAGCAAATGCATGATTTAGTAGGTTGTGTGCCTGTCCAAAATTAAGAAACAATAATATGTTCTCCACGCAGGGAGACAATCCTTAAAAAAGAGCTGTTTAAAAAACTCAAAATTTTATTACTCTACGCAGAGAGTATTCTTGTAAAGATGTGTTGTTTATGTATAAGCAATATAAATATAAACAAAAATAACAGGTCAAATATCAAATGATTTCAGGCTCCTATTGAGCTTGAGCCGCATGGTCCATGTATGGGTGGTGGTAGTATTGGTACTGTTCTCCTTCTCGTTGGTCCTGGATCATTTAGATTTTGCATGGCCTGATCGCTGCCTCTTTGGAAAGTTTGTCAGCGAGTGTGTTCCATTCCCTGTAGATATGGTGACATGCTTAATTTTCAAAATATTTAATGTATTCATGCACCTCATCCAATATGTGTCGCAATGTGTATGCATGACATGTTGATGTTTTGTTAATCTAGTTGCAAACAATTTTCGAGTCACCAAAAACTTGTAGATTATGACAATTTTTTTCGATTGCAAATTGTATGAGATTTTTTGCAGTGATGAGCTCTGCATAGTTGTTTGTGCCATTTCCAAGTCCCATTTGAATATGATAGAAGTGTGAATCTGTTATATATAGTGCTGCCCCACCACCACATCCTGTCTCTTGTGCCGATCCATCAAAATATGCCTAGGGCTGTGAGTGATCAATGGACTTAGGGATGATAATTCTGGGAGGAGAGTTGGCATCGTCCTCGGGTAGTGCGCTGTAGTCAGCTAGAATTCTGGCTATGATGGATGGCCAATGGGGGGCGGAGTCCTGGAAGATGGTGCGGTTCCTGGCTATCCAAATTTCCCAACTAATGAGTAGGGGGAGGTTCCTAGCTTTCGGAGTAGGTACAGATGACCACCAGTTTGCCCATACCTCCTTAGTGGTCTGTCCCCTCCAGCTGGTGGATGAGGGTGTGTGAGATAGAATGGAGCTCCAAAGTTCGATTGTGATGGGACATGAGAGAAACAGGTGATCCAATGTTTCAGTGCTGTCCTTATTGCCCTCTTCTGTTCAGGTTGTCTCCCGTCGGTACCTTATTCTTCAGTATGGACCACATGAGTAATCTTGTTCGAGGAGGTGCTTTGAGCTTCCACATTCCTTTCCACCATGAATCTATGTGGTGAGGCTTGTGTCGATTGGCCAGATGTAGATACCCCTCTTTTGGGGAGTACCGACCATTTTTTGCGATGGCCCATGTAATCTCATCCTCCCCTTCTCTTATTCGAATGTGAGACTCAGTGAGGGCTGTTGTGTAAGTGCTCCAAGATTGGTGCCACTGAATAGGAAGGAGCAGGCTATGGGCTGACTTCCACGCTTGGTGCAGGAAAGTTGATCTCTCCTGGTCCACAATGTGTATTAAGTGTGTGATTCCTTTCTCATTAAGGTTCTAGAGTAAGCCTTCAGGTAGCAGGTGTGCATTCCCACATCCTATCCAAGGGTCACGGCCTATGCGAACAGATGTCCCATCAGATATTCTCCATGTAAGGTTGTCCCGTATAAGTGACATTGAATTCAGAATCGCTTTCCATATATTTGAGACCCCAGATTTGTTCCAGCTTGATTGTCTCAGCTAGTCCAATGGCCTTAATGGTTCAATATACTTAGCGACTGCAATTTTGGTCCAGAGGCTGTTAGTGGTGACTAATTGCCACCCTAGCTTGGCCGCAAGTGCAGAGGAGAAATCTTCCAAATTCTTTATACCCCAACCGCCCCATTTCTTAGGGATAGATAGAAGATCCCATTTTGCCCATGCATATATCCTCCTTGTTTGTTTGCCTTTCCACAGGAATTTGCAGCAGAGGTTTTGTATTCTATTGAGGATGCCTCTTGGAATCCATGTGAGGGACATCCAGTAAACGGGGGTGGCCTCCAGAACCGCTTTGATGAGCACCAATCTTCCGGCTCTGGAAAGATGCTTATGATACCATATATTAAGTCTTCTCTCAAGCTTAGAAATCAACCATATCCAGTCCACTATTTTATATCTGAGTGGCTTCAGTCTGTATCCCAAGTATCGGAGGCCTTCATCTAGCTGCATCAGGGTAAATGGGAACCTTTGTAATGCAAAGTGTATCTCATGAGGAGAGCATTCTGAAACTGTTATGGTGGATTTTGAGTTATTAATGATCATGCCTGTAGCGGTTTTGAATAGATTGATGGTGTGTTGGATGGTGGTAAGGTCTCCTATCCCCCCATTTAGAAACATTAGCACATCATCCATGAAAAGGAGGTGTGTTATCGTGCATCTGTCCGATATCTTGATTCCCGAGAGCCTGCCTCTATGGTGCATGTCCTTGATCAGTCTGCTTAGCCCTTCCATGACTAGGAGGAAAAGTAGGGGAGATAATGGGCACCCCTGTCTGAGTCCTCTTTCAGAGCCAAAGAAAGGAGATGCAACCCCATTTATCAGGACACTAAAGGATATATTGGTAATGCAACACATGATCCATTTAATGACTCCCACAGGAAATCCTAGATGAGTAAGGAGCATTCTGATGTAAAGCCAGCTTACCCGGTTGAAAGCTTTTGATAGATCAGCCTTGAGGATCATACCTTTGATCTTCTTAGTCTGAATGGAGTGCAGTACTTCCTGGGCTGTTCCTATGGCCTCATGTATCTAATGATCCTGTAGGAAGGCAAATTGTTCTGAAGATATGTGGGTGGAAAGGATGGGGCGGAGGCGGTTTGCAATGATTTTGGATATGATTTTGTATAGGCAGTTACATAGGGAGATGGGTCGAAAATCATTGAAAGATGATGGATTGTCTGATTTGGGGATGAGGGCGATGAAGGTGGAATTGATGGCCCCATGCATACGGCCAGTCATCCTGCATTCCTCGATGACCTTGAGCAGATCTTGTCCTAGAATGTCAAAAAAGGCCAGATAGAACTCTACCGACCAACCATCTGGACCAGGGCTCTTATCCTTCTTAAACCATTTCAGGGTGGCCTCCAGCTCCCCCAGTGTGACTTCTCTGTAAAGATCCATAACATCCTCTTGTTCGATAAACCGAGGGAAAAGCTGTGCTACTCTAATGATCTCTGCTAGGGTAGCATTAGGGGGGGGCTTGGTAGACCTGTTTGAAGTGAGAGGTAGCCAGGGAGGCTAGGTGAGGGAAGGTGTCCACCTCAACTCCTTGCTCATTTGTCAGTTTCCATATAGTATTAATAACTTTCCTTCCATTTGCAAATTTATGGAAAAATTTGGAATTATCATCACCTTCCTTCAGCCAAATAGCTCTGCTCCGCAATCTCCAAGTTTCCTCCCTTTCCTTGAGAATGTTTCCTTGTTTGGCTGTTAAATCTGTGAGCTTGTCCCTGAGTTCATTTGAAGGGAAGGTGCCCCCACTGTTGTCCTCTAGATTGGCAATCTCTAGTTCGATATTATTTAACAGATGTTCTTCTGCACTCCTCTTATTATGTGCCCATATCTTGGATAGCTTCTTCAATTCCTTCAGGTTGGCCACGAACCCTTCAGTTATGTTCCCTTTGCTTGCAGGTGGGTGGGCCTTCCAAAAGTCTGTGACGAGGCATATATAGGAGTTATCTTTCAACCATGTAGAATTGAATTTGAAAGGTGCTCGTGGTTTGCTAACATTTCGTCTTAAATTGGCAGGTGGTTTGAGAGGCCACCCAATCCCACCCATTGGCGATAAGTGAAGCCCTGCTCTAGGAATTGTTCCTTGATGAGGAAATGATCGAGTCCCCTGGCAAGGCTGTCCTCCTCTCTTCTTCTATTCCTCCAGGTTGGGGAAGTTTGGCAGATGGGATGTCAATGAGATTGTGTGAATCTAGGAGCTGCTCGAAGAAGACTGCTAAGGGGTCAACTTGTGCGTGGTGCCCCCAAGACTTCGAGTAGCCTAGAGAGAAATTAAGGTCTCCTCCTAGTATGATATTATCAGATTGTAAAATGTTGGCTGACAAAAGCCGCTCCCAGAAATTCTCCTGATGGTGGTAGGGCCCATATATGTTTATCATTCTGATCTTTGTTCCCAGCTCAGTAGAGTATATATCTGCCCTAATGAAGCCTATGTCTCCGCAAGTGCCCTTAAGATTTATTGAGCGGGAGTTAACCCAGAGCGATGCCCCCCAAGCGGCCATTTACATCAATAGCTTGGAAATGCCATGCTGGGAGCATGGATTCCATTAGAGGGGAAATTGTATCGACCCCACCTAGGGTTTCTTGTAGGAAGACCAGATCAATCGGCTCCTTCTGGAGAAGCCTCCTCAGTTTTTTTTGGGACTACCAATACCTCTGCAATTGAAGGAGAGTACCTTCATGGGGGAGACGACTCCAGGGGGCTCTGTGCTCTAAGGACCCTATCGAGTGTAAGTTGTTTGCCTGTGGCCACCTCCATTCCTGCCTTTTGTTTAGCTTTTGACAGGGAGGAAGGTCTGCCTCGAGGGAGCTTCGGAGTGGTGGAGGGAGGGACAAGGCCAATGCCAATAGCATCTGGCGTTGGTGTCTGAGTATGCGATCGGAGGTGATATCGGTGAGGGGCGGGATCAGATCCAGGGTTCAATTCCCATGGTGTCTCCACTAAGGGGCAGTATGGGATGGAACAGGTACATGAGAATTGAGGGGACAAACCGGGTGGCTTAGACTGGGTTGAGGCTTATCTGGGTCCTACCGAGTTCCCTTAGAATTATCCTTATGAGCAGATGTACAATTAATAGATGCAGAGCAAGGGATAGGATTGGACATACTTGAAGATAGCGCGACTCCAACGGTTGCCTTAGACCTAGTCAGCGGAGGTGAAGGTGGCCGAAGAGGTGCTTTCCCATGCTTCTTCGGAGCCGTCGAGGCAAGCTTGGATCCATCTGCATCAGTGTCCATTTGATCTGCCTCATCCGAGTGATCCGCCTGTGGCTGAGCTCCCCCAGCTGAAGAGGTCTTCCCTTTGTTGCCTGCCTTTGATTTCGCGAGAAGAGGGCAATCCTTGTAGAGGTGTCCCACCTTGTGGCAGCGTCTGCAACGAAAGGGGACACCCTCATAGTCCAGAATCTGGATCCGGTTATAGTTCCTCCATCGAAGAGTGACTTTTTCCTATAACCCTCCTCTAATGTCTAGATGAACCAATATCCGCGCATAGGCCATGACCCCAGTAGAGAGATAGGATCTATCATAGTCTAGGTATGTACCCAGAGAATTCCCAATTCTTCTGAAGATATCTTCGGTCCAGAAATGGAGTGGCAGTCCAGGGAGATGAACCCAAATTGGCCCCAACCCAAGTTGTTCTCTGTCCGGGTCAAATAGCGGACTCCATCTCCTTAACATAACTGGGGCTTGTTCAATGTGCCTGAAAGCGTAGAGCAAACCAGCCTCGAACAAATGTTTGAACAAAAGGCAGATCAACCAGGTGATGGCCCCAGATTTCCGCAACCCACTGCTTAAGTCTTGCCGTAGTGTAGTTTCTTCCCCTGACTCTGCCTA
The DNA here is from genome assembly GCA_031772625.1 of Pinus tabuliformis. Lineage (NCBI taxonomy): Eukaryota > Viridiplantae > Streptophyta > Pinopsida > Pinales > Pinaceae > Pinus > Pinus tabuliformis. Next base: position 79,090,773 of record CM062820.1, on the reverse strand, counting down.
CCAGGACTGTTGCCGCCATGTCCATGGTATCTTGCCACTGAAAATCTTCTTCCCAATCAATAAATACTTCTTGTGCCCTAGGTTTGACACACCTTTGCTTCTTCCCAAGACTAGGCTCTGTGTCCTTAGCACCTTCAGGTGTTTCTTCAAGATTAGGGTTAAGAGGGTTAGGGTTAGGGTTTGGGGATGACAGATTTGGACCAGTAGGGAAAGTGTCTGGGAGGGGAGGGACGTTAGTATAGTAGCCAGAGGGGTGTGCAGGCTCCAAGGGCGAGGAAGAGGGAGCAAGATAGGGTGGGGCCTCTCCGAGCAGAGACTGGGATGGGAAATGAGAGGTTGCCGAAGGTTGGAGGGAGGATATGCCAGATGACCCAGCTGCCTGATCTGGGCTAGATAACCTGGAAGCGAAATGATGGGGGATTGGCGTCAGAGGGGGCGCAACTGAAGCCGGCTAGGTAACAGGTACTTCCAGGAGGTCGATAACTGCACTGGTTTGTCCCGTGAGCGATGGAAGCGGAGCGATAACCTCGGTGAGTTCTCTGCTGAACGGGAAGTATGCCTCAGAACTGGACTGCCTGCCAAAGATGGAGATGCCCTCAAGGGGGTCCTTAGAGTAATCTATAAGGTCGGTCTCCATTGATGCCCCGGGGGTTACACCAGCTGCCGCCATTTTCCAGAGTAACCGACATAGGCGGGGACCAAAAACGATAGCGCAAAATCGAAAACGATAGGGTTCAGTCACCATTGCGGGAGGTAAGCTGGGGTGCAATGGAACGGAGGTCGCCAAACAGTTACGGTTGAGAAGCTGCAGGGGAACAAACCTAAGTTGCAGGTTGGTACCAGGTGTACTGCAGAGGGCCTACCCCGTGTCAGGGTGTGGTCGCGCCATTTCCATCCTACGATTGAAGTTTTCCATCCTTACCACAATGTTATAACTCACACAATGTTATTTGCAAGGTCAAGAAATATTTGTTTGATTTTGGGGACTGTAATGTACTATCATTTTCTGTAGTTAATTGCCGAACACTGTGGTCACTGAGTGGAACCTTCAGAAGACTAAAAAATCATCTTTTAGTCCCCGATCGCATGGAGGAGGAGTCATCCGTGCGACTATAGCTTCCCAATCGCTCCCTTAAGCCTGACAAGCATGCGATTGGGGTCAAAATTGCACTGGAGAAACCCTTATCTCTCGGTTGCATGCACAGAGTGTTAATCCTGCGACTGGAAGGCTCCAATTGCACTCATGAGCCTGTGTGGGAGCGACTAGGGTTCGAAATCTTCTTGTTCTGTGCCTGCGATGGGAACCAAAACCCTAAATCAGAGATGCGAGCTTCAAACCTACAATTTTACCTTAGAACGAACCTGAACCTCCACGAATGAGCCTCAGACCTGTGTGGGCCAAAAACAAGATAGAATTGTGTCTCATCATTGTCAAGCGAAGCGTCTACTATATATATATCATATTTTTTTGCATTTATATTAAAAAAATCCAAAATACCAAATTAGTTGTAGAAGATATTGAAACATGCATATTTTTACATAAATCAAGATAGATATGGCATCCATTGTACATTCATGATTAATTATTCTAGCATCAACCATTTAAATGCATCAACCATCTCGAATATAGATTCTTCTCCTCTTGTCTAGCCTTTGCCTCTACCTCGATTGTCTAGGGATATTAGTCAACATTGCCCAATTTTGATCAAACTACCTAATCCAAGCCTTAAAATATGGTAGAAAAAGCTTAACATGCTTGATTGATGATTTTGACTTGATTGAAAGGTAATTTTTTGCTAAGGGCATGACAAAGGAGTTCAACAATTAACACCACCAACACTAGGGTACATATAGGGCTTGGTGCTCTTGATTAAATGCTAATCACATACCCTCATACATGATATAATCTAATGAAATGCCACAATCCCATTGATCCTGAATTCCTGAAAACTGTTAAGTTTGTTGAATTTTGAATAGGATATGAAATTCTATTTTCTCCATATGAAGTCTGATGAGGCTGGAACCACTCTCAAACAGCGTGAGTCATTTCATGGTAATGTTAAAAAATTGAGAAAAAGGATGAAAATGAAAATAAAGGAGAATGTCACTTTTAATTTAAGAATTTAACATTACCATGAGGGAGCATCTAGGTAGCATCAAGGGAGCATCTCGGGAGTGTCCGAGAAGCCCCAACCCAACTTAAGTCAAAGAAAAAAGTAAAAAAAATATTTACAACCTTATGAAACCCTTTGGAACCGCCTGTCTCCCTTCGGATCCGCTTGGGATCAGTGCCCGATCCGTCGCAGATCTGGGGAGAATCCCTCGTCGGATCCGCGGTTCGAAAATCTGGAACCGCTAATCGGGTTGGCATAGTTCCAAATTTCCAGGAATAGTCTTCGCCGACCTGATCTGCGGTTTGGAAATTCCGAACCACGGATTCGACGACGGATCTGTACGGGACGTGGTTCCTGGTTTAGATCCTTGGGGGGGTGACGTTTCGTGCAACACTGCTTTTGCATGCATAGACATAAGGCGTATGCAGAGTACCTGCCCGAGCCATAAACTTCAACACAAGGTAGAGTTGGTATACTAGCACAAGAATGGATTGGCGGATGGTATAATTCTTTGTTGATGCCACCAATGTTTTAAAACTCTGACTCCGACACTGACCCAGCGGAGGGTTGACTCTAACTCCGACTTCGACTCGGTATCGACTCGACCGGCTCGATTTCAATGTCTCGGTCATTGTAAAAAATACATTATATATATATATATTTATAAAAAACATAATTTTAAAGATTTTCATTCATATTTCCAAACACACTGCATTAGAATATAGATGGAAGACAACATATGATCAAAGTAGGCTCATGAATATATCCATTATATCAAAATGGCACCTAGTGCACTGTCCAATACATACATGATCAAAACAAAAACACATAACCAAGGAGGCTAGAAATGGCCTCTACAACAAAAGTAAACTGTGACCAGTAGTAAGTACTACTGGCTAGTAGCTACTGCCAGAGGAGCCAGGATCATGTGGATCAATCTCTGGATCATCATCAGAGTCAGACAGGGGGCCCCATGGCTCCTCCTCATCATCATCTCTAACTACAACTGCAGAAGTGGTAGCACTAGCAGGTTGTGCAGTAGATGCAAGCTGAGATAGACGAGATATGCGGCTGCGCTTCTGTCGTGGCTGAGCAGAGGAAGCCCCTGCAACTGGAGGAGTTGCTGGCTATGAAGCTGAGGCTGGTACAAGTGGATCAAGATCTGCATGGTACAAGTGGATCAAGATCTGCATTTAACTAAACATTATGTTCGAGTGATGCTATCATCTGTAATTCAAAATCCATATCCTCACCAGAAGCAAACTCTGTTGGATGACTCTCCACTACCAAATCTGATGTTGGATCAATGTCTTCCAACACAATGGGATCTGAATCAGGTCTTTTGTTCAGCAATTGGTTGCGTCTGAGCCGGAGGTTGTATTGAACATAGACTAGATCATTTAACCATTTTTGATTCAAACGGTTTCTCTTCTTTTTGTGAATCCTCTCAAAGACGGACCAATTGCGCTCACACCGAGTACCACTGCAAGTTTGACTCAAAATATGAAATGCAAAGTTCTGCAATTAAGGACAATGGCTACCAAAAGCCTCCCACCATTGTGCTGCAAAAAACATAGGAGTGTAATGAGTTAACTCAACAAATTACAAATTATATCCAACTTTCAAATTATAAACAATTTAACAAAAAACTATTAAGAATTTGAAAATTGAAATTTTTGTTTTCCTGGCTCATCTGCGTCTCTTGCAATTTTTGCTAGGTTCTTCCCAAAGGCACCCGAGGCATTGGTGAAAGTCGCGACCTGGCGGTGTATCTCCAGCTGATTAGACTCTAATGGGATCATGCGATCAATGTAGTCAATCAGTCCATCTCTAACCTCCCCCCTCAAAGCTCCTGTCTCCTTAGCTTTATAATGATACCGTTGGTTCAAAAAATACCCAACTGCATGTATAGGGTGATGGAGTTGATTGTTCCATCTTTCATCAATGATTGCCCAAATGGGCCCATACTTAGCCACTTTATGCTTGTATGCCCTCTTTATTTGCTCCTTTGCTTGATCCATAGCCTCATAAATGAAGCCCATAGCCAATCTTTCCCCATCCACCAACCGCAACACCTTAACCAGTGGCTCAGCAAGCTTCACAATCTCTACTGCCTTTCTCCAAAATATTTCTTCATTAACTTTTTTTTTCAATTTTTTGCCTTCCAGTTTCTGAGACCACTGGCTTAGATTCCATTCTTCACTGGAAAACATCTTTTGCAAGTTTCTATGTTGTGAAAGCATAGATTGCAATGTCAAAAAATGAGTAGCAAATCTAGTGATGGCAAGCCTAATAATATCCCTGCACCCAGTGTGTTTCCTCATGAGGCTCAAAATCCATGAATGATTGTAGATAAATTTTGTTATGCTTTTGGCATGATCTACAGTGTTTTTGACCCAATCTAATTTTCCAATATCTTCAAGAATGAGGTTATGCAATGTGCAGCACATGGGGTCCAAAAGATGGTCTTGTGTTTTTCCTCTAACAGTTTACCAGCAAGAACATAGTTATTGGCATTATCTGTGATGACTTGAACAACATTAGCCACCCCCACTTCCTCAACAACCTCATCCAATAGTTGAAACAACAATTGCCCATCTTTTACCTTATTAGATGCATCAACTGATTTTAAAAACATGGTTTCTCATGGGCAGAGGATAAGAAAGTTTATGATAGTACGGTTTCTTTGATCAGTCCATCCATCTGACATGATGGTACATCCTGTTCTTGCCCATGAGTCCTTGAAATCTTTCAAATAGTCATTAATGGATAAAATTTATTTCTGCAAACGATACCCCCTTAGCTCATGCATAATAGGGCCTTTGAAGCCTTTTCCAACAACATGTATGGCATCAAACATAGGCTCATAATATGGTGAACGGGAAGCATTGAAGGGGATATCAGCATCATACCACCATCTAGCTATGTAATCACAAGCAGTCTCCCTCAATTCTTTCTTCCTGTGGTCATCTAAAGTGGGCTGCATTTGACTTCTACTAGCTTGAGGACCATGTGCATCTGATGGAGAGGAGGGAGTGAAATAACTTTTTATATTCATATCACCCTTTTTCATTCTACCCTTTCCCTTTTCTTGAATAGACTCAAAAGAGGGAGGAACATATCGGAAGGGGTTGGATGCATCAGTACAAGGGATAGAGGAAGAACCTTAAAATCAAAATGGGGGTTGGTCGCCATCATTTTTTGTATATTTCTCTTCCTCCCAATTTTAGCCTCTAACTCTATTTGCCTAGCCTTATGTTCTTTAAACTTCTCAAAGTTGGCTAACAATTCCTTCCTAATCTCCCCCAATTTCTGGTGAGGTACATGGAATAATTTGGTCTCTAATACCCGCCAAATGTTGTTTCAGCCTATTAATGCCCCCAGGACCTTCTTTAATTTTTCTATGGAAAAATTTGCTATGCATTTGACTTTCAACCATTTCAACATATGCCCAATCAACATCTTTCACTTTAGGTGCCATTTTTGGACTTGGAAATGAAAGCAAACAATCTGAAAATGAAAAAACAAAAACATTGATTCAATGTTCATTTCTTTCACAAAAAACACTCTTTAGGATTTCTAGATTTGCCCATAAAATTTAACAAGCAAAAACATATTTGTACAAGTGAAAAAAAATACCTCCAGGCACAAATTGTCTCCTCGAGCTTGCTCCAAGAAACCGACTCTTCAATGCTGCCCCAAATGGCTGCCCAAGAAGCTCCTCACCCCAGCTACAATGCTTGCCCAAGACTCCTCACTGTTGCTCCAAAAACAAACTCAACAACTCACAAACTCATTGAAATTCTCACTCAAATGCACGAGATGGCTGTGAGAGAATGAGAGGGGTTGAGTGGGTTAAACAGGGTTTGGGAGAGGGGATTGGACCCCAAAGACCAACAAAACAAAAACTAAAGTGCTTTGGAGTCCCAAACAATAAGCAATTAATAAAAAAATTGCAGTTTTTTAAGTCATTGGGCCGCTGTATGTAACTCGTCCGGGTTGATATGGACTCGGCCGAGCCGGACGGGTTAATACCGAGCCAGTCGAGTTGTTAGACAACTCAGCCGGCTCGGTATTAACCTGACCGGCCGAATCGATTACTTGGCCGAGTCACAGATTGGAGGCCTGGCTCCGACCAACTCGGCCGAGTCGATTCTGAGCAGGCCGTTTTTTAAAACATTGGATGCCGCCTACTAATCAACGCCTCATTGGCAGGGTATCGATGATTTGATTATATTTCTGAAACAACTTAGACATGCATGCAAGCTGAAAGGTTATTGTTGGGAAATTGAATGAATGTATTTTTGTGGGATATTCTTTCTAGTCAATTGAAATTGCATATATTTTCAATATCTAAACCCCAATGTTGCCTATATTGTATGGGAAAGACAGGTGTGCAATTTTTGTGATTTACAATAGAGGCTGTTGAACCCGTGATCCTTAGAAGAATATTGTGCTTTGTCAGCTTTGCAATCTTGGGATAACATTATGGTTTAATTGGAGGTTGTTTTGGTTCATTAGAATATAATTAGGGTCTGATACCCAAATGCATGGGAAAGACAAACGTCTAATTGTTGCTATTTACAATAGAGGTTGTTGAATTGTGATCCTTAGAAGAATATTGTGCTTTGTGACTTGTCAGCCTTGCAATCTTGGGATAACATTATGGTTTAATTGGAGGTTGTTGTGATCGCTTAAAAGACAATTAGGGTTTGATGCCCCAATGCATGGGAAAGACAGACATGCAATTGTTGCGATTTATAACAGAGGGTGTTGAACCTATGATCCTTAGAAGAATACCGCGCTCTGTCAGCTTTGCAATCTTGGGATAACTTTATCGTTTAATTGGAGGTTCTTTTGGTTTCTTAGAATATGATTAGGGTTTGTTAGTGTCAATTAACACATAATTATGGTTTACTTTTTTGTTTGTTTCATATGGGTTTATTAATGTATAATTAGATTTAATTTGTTTTGTATCCAATAGCTAGCGTTTGTTGGTGTAGAATCAGTGTTTGTTTGGGTTAAACCATATAAGTGATGCAAACTAACTATAATAAATCCAAATTAAATATTAATAAACCCTAATTAATGCAAACAAACCTTATTTGTACACTAATAAACCCTAACTAGTTGCATGAAACCCTAACTAAATCTAATTATACACTAATATACCGAATTAACTAAAAAACTCTAATTTAATCCTAATTACACTAATAAACCCTAATTAACCAACACAAACCTTTAGACCCAGCTTTTGTTCTAAGAAATGCTCTAATAAACCCTTATTAACCCAAACAAACTCTAATTTTATGTTATTATAGTCTAATTATATTCTAAGAAGTACTAATAAACCAAACAACCTCTAATAAAACCTAAATTAAATATTTACAACACTAATTAACCCAAACAAGATCCAGTTAAACCTGAATTAGATATTACAAACACCAATTAACCCAAACAAACCTTGATTCTACCCTCTTAAACCTTACGTAATTGATTGAAAGCCTAATTAAATCTAAGTATACACTAAATAATGAATAAACACAATATAAATTTAATGAATAGATTATCTCTGTATATATTCTGTAAACATAAGGCATATAAGTATATCAATAAATTGTAGTTTATTTATCTATCTTCTTAGGTTTTGAGTAGAAAGTATTCCATATTAAAACCAAGAATCGTATTATAAGCCAACATTCTACTTGTTGAATTAAAATTGATTATGTGAATTTTAGAATATGTAAACACATGGCATATAAATAATATGAATAAATTGTAAGTCGTAACATGCATGTAATATCATGAATTGAAATGCAAGCAAAAGAGTGGGTATCATACAAGACTTTTTTCCTATTAATTCAACAGTTTTATTCCCTACATTTACATTTTGGTCTCTAGTGATCTCTTCCATTCTTATTAGCAAATGTTATGGATAAGAGATTCATAGATTTTATGTCTCTGCACATCCACTGAACATGCAATTCAAGGTTCTGAATTCATCTTTATGCAAAGATAACTGTTATGTTTATTCCAAATCTTTGAGTTCAGCTTTATGTGTAGATAATTCTTATGTTGATTCTCTTTTACTATTATGGTGGGAAAAGTTTAGGTACAAATGGTTTTAATTTGTATGGATAAGTTAAACTCATAAATGTGTCTTGTCAAGTTTGAACCCAAGGTCTTCATTTTAGAACCAAGACTCCTACCGCTAAATTATTAAAATTTCACATCATGATGGCAAATATGCACTCATAGAGCTTAATCACTACTGCTAAATTTAAAAACTTCTGAAACACCTATTGAAACTACAGGTCTGCATAAGCCAGAAAGCTATACAGAAGATTCAAGATTGTAGGCACTGCATATCAGGAGGTTATATCCAGGAAAAGAGAACTCTGAAAACCAGATTTGGTTTGTAAATCAACTCAGTATCAACCACCAGCCTAACATTAAGTACAGTATAAATCAGATTTGAAAATTAGATTCACATCCTAAATCAGCTCAGCACTAGCCCTGCTGTAAATACAAATTAGACTCAGAAAAATCAGATCAGCATACTTAATATGCACCGACAATCACATATCTTGCTGCAACAGAAAAACATTACATAAATCGAAGTCAGTGTGTCCTAAGCATACAATAGAAAACCAATCAGCTTCACACAAGTTCATAAAGAAAAACATTATAATACCTTAGCTATCAAATCACACTACTCTTCACTTTGGCTCTTATACATAGAAGTAATGCATCGCTCCTTCCCTTTTTATAGAATAAGAAGAGGGGTTACAAGTAAAAACTCTTGACTAGAAGGTCCACAAATGGAGTACTTGGTCCACTTTAACCCCAACTAACATATGCACCTTACGGGTGCTAAGGGTAGGTGGCTACATGTCAAATGTGTCAAGCATGCTCCAAGTGGCTAACTCAAGAAGTAAGCCCTACATTTGCCAAGTTAGGTACATGCCTAGATGTGCCAAGCACCCATGCCACATTTTTATGTTAGTGTGTAATGTCCCCAAGGGATTAATTGGCCCAACGCCTATTGATCCCCATAGGCTATAATCCTCGATAAATGGGAAAACCCCAAAATACCCAATGTTTGTGTAGCATAGGGCAAGTTTTGGGGTTGTTGGGGCAAAAAAGCCCAAAGTTGGGGTTTGATGTGAACCCCACTCAATCAATCAAGTAGACAAATCCCCTCAAGGAAATCTATAAATACAAGAGGGTAAGAATCATTTGATCATCACTTGGATTGGATCATTTATCTCTGTTTTGTTGAGCCTGAGGCTCTAAGGGTTTAAGACCCCATTTTCTCTCTCTTAGACTAGTTTCGGTGGAGGTGATCCCACCCTCCCTAGTCACTTTCTTTGTTCTGGCCATAGGGAATTAGCTATTTGAAGAAGCAGTAGAGACTTCGAGAAAATTTTGAGTCAAATCGACTTAATTCTTGAAGGTTTGCGAGTTTGTTTGAAGCAAACGAGAATGAATCTCCAAAGGAAGAGTGAAACTCTCTGAGGCTAGGGCATACGGAGTAGTTTTGAGGCATACAACGACATAATTCCTGGAATAGAACCAAGTCCTAGGGCTGAGTCTAGGCGTTTTCCTGCGGTAAATATAGAACGTATTTTTCGAGGCAGGATGAGATAATTATGAGGTTTTGGTGATTGATTAATCAAGCAAATATTCAGTCGCATATCTGTCTGGGGGTGATATTTCTGTTGGTTGGATTGATAGCAAAGAGCAAAAGTGTAAGAATGCACCATTATAGAGTTAAGCTTTGAAGGTTTCTGGCATTCCCAGGGTTATAGGCTCACGTTCAAGGTGTTAATGCTGGGTCGATATCTCTTGGGCACAATCGTGACATATTCAAATTTTTTTTTTTTGGTGCTATGAATCACTATGGGAGGACAACCAAATATTTGCAGAAGCATCCTAATCCATCACAAGTAACTCAATATTTGTATCCTTGGCTACAATGTCCTGATCCTGATTGCGGACATCCTGGTCCATAGTGGATTTATTCATATATCGTATCTCTAGCTGGGGACACCTTAGGGCGACATCTGAAATTCTTGCATTTAGTCTAGATTGCGGATCTGCATATGATTCCTTGGTCATTTATTAAGAAGCTAGGAAAAATCATAGCGAGTAAAGTTTGGAGTGAGTGCGAACCAAGACCAAAATTATTTATCAAATTTTGGAAGGTTGGATATAGCATGATACTCTGGAATATTATATTTCTGGTTGTCGATAGTCAATCCTATTTATTATGGGTTCAAGAATCATATTTTTGCCCATACCTGACTATATTGTTACTGTTGAAAGCATTGCTTATTTCATGAAGGAGTGCCCACTGTTGAATGAGTAAAGAATTTTGTTTAAGAAAGCCTAGCTTCCTAAGAAACCCTAAGTGCACAAATGTCCTAGAATACTACATAGTGTGCCTTGCTAGTCCAAGTAACTCCAAATATTAAAACATAGATGAAGTGGGTCTATATGAGACAAGTTGCCCTCACAAGTCTCTTGCCCACTGGTGCATCCCTCTCACAACAAGAGTCAAATATCTTTGAGCAATAGGTAAATTAACACTCCCTCTATGAGGGAAGACTCTTTTCGTTTCTCAAACTTGCCCTTTGCTAGGGGCTGGCCTCAGAATGTTGTCTATTTGTGCATATGAAGTAATGTGAACTAGGACCCTGCTCCCTTTAGAACTTAGAACTCTTTAGAGTCTTTTAGATGTACTTCCCTTGTCCAAGGAACACTTCTCATCTTAGCGTTAAGTTAACTTCATAAGTGAATTGTCTTGCACCACAAAATTCGTTGTTTAGTAGAGGACCAAGACAAATGGATCAGATCTATCAATCAAAAACTTAAAATATGCACAAATTTCCATGAAGAACAATTTGAGTAAAAAGTCGTCAGTCTTGAAATACCAAACTTCTTGTTGATGCATCGAAACATAAAGGGCCTCCTTCAACTTGCAAACATGGGTGTCTTGCCTATGCACCTCAAAACCTTTGTCAACTAGAACAAAAGTCTCTTCAATTTTAACTCCTTTTTAAGAGAACTAATTTGGGAGAGCTTCAGGTCGCCTCCCATGAACTCTGGATAGAGATAGAGCACCATATACCACTATTTGATAGGATTTACTTCGTGTGCCACATCCATGAGTTAGAGACGAAGATGCAACTTATCTTTTGGTGCCCCCTATAATATGTAGTATGAGAACAAAGGACGCTATCATTGCCTTTACAAGGACTCGATGGGCTCCCTCTCTACTTTTTGTTAAAATTTGGCAGCTCAGGGATGAATTTCTCCTAAAAGAAATCATATCTTTCAGTTTTGTTTGAACCACCTATAATAAAATTTCATTTATGACATACTAATATGACTTTCCAAAAATAGTAAGTCACATTTTAATTTGGAAGTGACTTTTAAAAAATAGAAAGTCATGTCTAAATGATCAAGGATGATCTCCACATATGGAATCCAATTTAACATCAAATCAATTATGACTATACAAGTCAAGAATTAATATTTTTATCCTTACTAGTATTGTTATTATTAGGATACTATTATTTATTAAATAGTCTAAAGTCATTCTGTTAATTTTAGACAACAATGGTATGTTCTATGTTTTAGAGCAATTTACTTCAATTTTTCTTATAAGCCCAATATCAAATTTCGGATTAGCAATCACATTAACATTTAAAGTAAATGTAGATAGAACATAAACAATAAGCAAAAGACAATCCAAGACAAGAGGACACAATATTTGGTGGATGCCAGGGAAAAACCCCAATGTGGGGAAAACCTTTTGATAAAGTCTTCTTATTATTTTTCAAAAGTTCAATAGAGAGTGTACATACAAAATTTACTTGCCCAATCACTGTAAAACAGTCTAGTCAAACTGCAGCCAACAGGATGCCCTAACCAAAAAGTTAATGTTAGTCAAACCAACAGAAAGTCTCCTCCAAATTAGCTCGGTCAAACCTAGTCAACTCGGCCTCCAAAGATAGTCTGAATCAACCCAAAACAGTGCTGAAAAATTTGGTCAAATCGGTCGACACACAATCAACTTTGCAGTCAAATGGCCTGCGGTCAACGCTGGTCAAACAACAACAAATTCCTCTTTTTCTATGCTAGGAGATGCGGCCTAAGAAAATCAGATTTCCTGCCTGAAAAATGCAGTCAAACGAGTGAGATTGCCCCTTGGTTAACGTTGGTCATAACTGCTGTAGATGGCCCAAAAACAATCTTGAAATACCAGCTTGAAATTTTCGGTCTACCTAGTTCATTGTATGAAGAAGAAGAAGAGCTGCTCCTTGTTGTATGAACCAATGAGAAGGAGAGAGAGATGTGTGTTTAGTGTGTCCAAATGAGGAAAATGCCTCTTTTATTTATACACAACATTGAGGGTGAAGAGACACAACGGTTGGGCTTTATGAGCCTACATTAGACTTCTGGTTGACCTCGATAATTTATCCATAGAAGAAATAAATTCATAATTCCATTTCTGCTTCTCAGATTGAGATGATCTTTAGATCAATCCTGCGCCTCTCGGAAAAAGGATTCCAATAAAAATATGATCTCCAGAGCTGTCCAAGGTGGAGTTTGGCCCTAGTTGCCAATTTTAACACTCCCTCTCAACTAGGGAGAAATCCATCTGCCAAACCATCTGACAATCTGTCCCATCTTTGTCATCCCTACCTTGCTTTGCTGAACCATGAAGAAATAATGAAGATGAAATGATCGAGAGTGTATCATACCACTTTCCACTGACTCAAAGCCAATCTCCATTGATCCCAGATCAATATCAAACATCCTAGCATAGGGAGTACGGTAGTACACGATGCGTCCATCGCTAGTAGTATGGTCCCTATTCTCATTTCCCAACTCATTGGCCAGATGAGAGGTACTTCCCACGAGTCCCGAATTGCATGGGTAGGATGTATCAAAAGGAGAAGGCGAACCACTCATCTTGCTCATATGCCATAGGAGAAGGTGAACCACTCATCCTATGCATATATCAACCATCATGGGGTATCACAGGGGAAGGTGAACCACTCACCCTGTACACAACGCACCACTAGGGGAAGGTGAACCACTCACCCTATGGTCGTTCATAGCTCCAAGAAGTACCCCAAACCCCCTAGAGCTCCCAGAGCTCAATATCCAACTCAAACGGGACCCTCATAAGAGGGTCTCTCCACGAATCCAAGTCGTTCACAAAAGGTTAAGAATTTGACCTTCCCGAGGGGCTTCGTAAGAATATTTGCGACTTGTTCATCAGTCCCAATGTGATGGAGCCTAATTGCTCCCCGTTGTACCATATCCTGGATAAAGTGGTACCTGATATCAATATGCTTGGAGCGGTCATGAAACATGAGATTCTCAGAAAGATGAATCCCACTTTGGTTGTCGCAGTAGATCACAGTGGTATCCAACACATGCCCAAACAACTCACTAAAGAGCTTCCTCAACCAAACAACTTCACAGGAGGCCATACTAGCAGCAATATATTTGGCCTCGGCAGTGCTCAAAGCAATTGATTTCTGCTTCCTACTCATCTAGGATATTGAAGCAGAACCTAGTGAGAAACAACATCCCGATGTGCTCTTACGATCCACCACATTGCCAGCCTAGTCAGCATTAGAATAACCATGGAGCCTCAAATTCTCGGCAGTGTATCTCAGTCCATAGGTGATTGTGCCCTGGAGATATCTCAAGAGATTCTTGGCAACAATCCAATGTATGTGATGAGGCTCGACCATAAATTGACTCAATGTATTCATTTCAAAGCATATGTCCGGACGAGAGTTCACCAAGAACATCAGGGTTCCCATGAGTTGACGATACTTAGAAGGATTTCCCAAATTAGGCCCAACGATATTTCCACATAACTTCTTGAAGTTAAGTTCCATTGGAGTGGTCATAGACTCACAATCCACCGTCCCAAATCTTTCAAGTAGCTTCACAATATATTTTCCTTTGAAAAGGAAAATCTCACTTGTCTTTTGCCAGACCTCCAAGCCTAGGAAGTAGTGCATTAATCCTAGGTCCTTCATTTCGAATTCGAAAGCCAACTCCCTCTTGCATTGATAAATAAGAGGGTCTGCACCTGTTAGAGAGAGATTGTCCACATAAAGTATCAAGATGAGAGGTATATCATTTTCAACCTTGAAATAAATGTTCAGATCAACTTCACTTCTTGTAAAACCCAACTTCATCAGATAACTGTTTATCCTCTCATACTAAGCCAGGGGAGCTTGCCCATAGAGGGCTTTCTTCAACCTGCATACATGTGTCTTGATATAGAACTTCGAACTCCTCAGGTTGTTCTACATAGACTTCCTCCTTAAGTCAGCCATGCAATAAGGCGGTCTTGACATCCATTTGATGTAAATTCCATCCTTGAGAGGCAACAAGGGTAATGATCGAATGGATGGTGGTATATGGGGCAACTGGTGCGAATATCTCATCATAGTCCACAGCTTCCCTTCGAGAGAAGCCTCGAGCAACAAACTTGGCCTTGAACTTTTTAACACTTCCATCAATTCCATGCTTGATCTTGTAGAGCCATTTTGAGGTGACAACGGATTTGTCCTTGGGTCCAGGGACCACATCCCAAACATCATTCTTCATAATTGATTCATACTCTTCATTCATAACATCCTTCCAAACTTGGTGCTTCACAACTTCTTTGAATGTGCAAGGCTTAGTTTGAACAATGGTGCTCATGGCAGCTAAGTACCCTTTGTACTTATTCGGTTTCTTACTTTCATGAAATGTCCCCCTTGGTGCAATATGTCTCTCGGCATCTTCGAGAGTGTCCCTAAGCCATGAGGGTATCCTTTTTGAGGAGGAGGGTTCATGGGGAGGTGGATCAATGGGATCCATCGGTCCTTCAGCATCGGGCATCGGCTCATCTTGCGGTTCTCCTTGCTTTCTTGTATCTTCTTCTTTGTCCTTCCTTGGAATAAGAAGGTTCCTAATCTTCCCAAGGGCAACATCTTCATCGAAGGTGACATCATGACTTATTTCCACTTCTCTTTGACCAGGCACATAGATTCTATATGCCTTTGAAGTTTCACTGTAGCCCACAAATGTTCCTTTCTTCCTAGATGCATCCAATTTTCTTCTCTTTTCTTTTGGTACATGAAAATACACGGGGCTACCAAAAATTATAAAGTGAGAAACATCAAGTTTCTTACCGGTGAAAACTTCTTTGGGAGTTTTGGAGTCCAATGCTTGATGACGACATCTATTTTGAACATACACGACAGTGTTGGCAGCTTCTCCCCATAGTAACTTCAGAAGGCTTTGATCATGAAGCATGGCACGGGTGGCTTCTATAATGGAACAATTCTTTCTTTCAGCAACTCCATTTTGCTCAGGAGTATATGCGGTAATAGTCTCCCTCTTAATGCCAACTTCTCTACAATACTCATTGAACTCATTTGATTCATATTAGGTTCCATTATCGGTCCTCAATATTTTGATCTTCCCTGTTTGATTTTTGACCAAGGCTTTGAAAGAGAAAAACCATGTGAACACTTTGTCCTTCATTTTCAAGAAATAAATCCAAGTTTTGTGAGAGAAGTTATCCACAAAGATATCGTAATATAAATATCCTCCCAAAGATGTCCCATGCAACATACCAGATTGATCATAATGAACCAATTGCAAAATATCAGTTGTCTTGCTATCACTTGAGGGGAATGGTCCCCTTGTATGTTTTCCTTCGGCACATCCCATGTTCTACTTCAAATTCGGGCATACTTGTCACCATCTTCCTTGCATCGGTTAGGGCTTTATAATGAAGACGAGAAAATCTTCGGTGCCAGAATTCGGATTGAAGAGATGTGTCACAAGACATATCTCTCAATGGACTTCCTCCAACTTGATATAGGCTATCAACCCTGAATCCAAGAGTAAATGCTTCTTTGAAGTTTCTTTTCCAAACACTTACCTTTCCATCAATGAATGCCACCTTGAATCCTTTGTCCTCCATCGTCGAGATAGATACCAGGTTTTTCTTTAGATCGGGTACATATAGTACTTCTTGTATATGAATGGTGTTACCTTGATTCAATTGAAGAGTAACATTCCCAACTCCTTTCACAAGATAGGTAGCATTGTCTCCAAGAATGATTTCCAAATTTGTATCCTTTTCTATCAGATTTGAAAGAGCTTCCTTATACCTAGTGAAGTGCCTTGAGGCACCACTATCATTCAACCAATTTCCCAAGGTATCCGGAGGAGAGGCATTAGAGAGGGCAGATATAAGATAAAATTCTTTTTGCTTGTTATCTAAAACATTAGATTCATCATACTTGGAGTTTTTTGATCTTTTGGGAGGTTGACCATTTCAATGTTGAGTAGTGGGAGCATTCCTTTTTCCTTGAACCTACCATTCCTTTGATTGTTGTTGCCCCTGGAATTGTTGCAGTTGTTGTTGTCATCATCGCTAGGTGTATCCCTTTTATTAGTACACTCCCTAGCATAGTGGCCAAACCTGTTACAAATGAAGCATCTACCCTTTCTTCCATCTTTGAATCCTGATCTTCCTTGACATTGCTTCTTTGAACCTGCATTGTTCTTTTTTTTTAGCATGATCAGAAAGTGCAACATTATCATTCCTGTTTGAAGGCATGTCTCTTTCTATCATCCTTGTTTCTTCTTGAGTACATCTAGTCAACAATTCATCAAAACCTGGAATCCGGTCATTGTTGAGGATAGTAGTGTTGAACACATCCCATTCACAAGGGAGACCTCCAAGGGCAATGAGAGTGAGCTCCTTGTCAGCAATAACTTCTCCAATTGATAGAAGATCATTTTTGATTTCGGTGATCCTCATGAAGTAGGATTGGATATCTTCTCCTCTTCCCTTCTTTATGTCCTTCAACTTGTTCTTGAGAAAGAGGACTTGGTTTGCATTGCTAGCTTTAAACATGCTAACCAACTTGTCATACATCTCCTTAGATGTGCCCAAATCGGAGATGTAAGCAACTAAATGCTTATGAATAGAATCCCTGATGATCTTCTTAGCTTTGACTTCACCTTTCTTGCACTTTATCTTAGTGGCAGCGGGTGCGTTTGAAGGAGGTTCAACAATCTTTCCCTACACATAGTTCATAACATCATGCTCTTCCAAAGTCAAGTCAAGAGACATCTTCCATGCATGATAATTAGACTTATCATTGAGCTTGTCATCAGATTTGAAGTAAGATGAGGAGGCCATTGAATCTTGTCCTTGTCCAACAAACCCGATTGATTTCTCTTCTCACTCTTGCTTGGGCTTTGTTTTCACCTCGGCTCCGATGCCATGCTAATTTTAGATAACAATGGTATGTTCTATGCTTTAGAGCAATTTACTTCAATTTTTCTTATAAGTCCAATATCAAATTCTAGATTAGCAATCACATTAACATTGAAAGTAAATGCAAATAGAACATAAACAATGAGCATAAGACAAGCCAAGACAAGAGGACACAATAGCGGATGCTAGGGAAAAACCCCAATGTGGGGAAAACCCTTTGATCAAATCTTCTTATTATTTTTCAAAAGTTCAGCACAGAGAGAGAGAGAGAGAGTACATGATACCAAATTTACTTGCTTAATCACTGTAAAACAGTCCAGTCAAATTGCAGTCAATAGGATGCGCTAACTTGAAAGTCAACGTTGGTCAAAGCAGCAGAAAGTCTCCTCCAAATTAGCTCGGTCAAACCCAGTCAACTTGCTCTCCAAAGATAGTCTGAATCAGCCAAAAACAGTTTTGAAAAATCTGGTCAAGCTCGGTCAACTCACAGTCAACTCTGTAGTCAAATGGCCTGCGGTCAATGCTGGTCAAATAATAGAAAATTCCTTGATTTTTGTGCCAGGAGATGTGGCCTAAGGAAATCAGATTTCCTGCTTGAAAACGCAGTCAAAGGAGTGAGATTGACCCTTGGTCAACGTTGGTCATTGCTACTGCAAATGGCCCAAAAACAGTCTTGAAATACCAGCCTGAAATTTTTGGTCTACCCAGATTAACGCATGAAGAAGAAGCGCTTCTCCTATTTGTTGTGCGAACCAATGAGAAGGCGAGAGATAAAGATGTGTGTTTAGTGTGTCCAAATGAGGAAAAGGCCTCTTCTATTTATACACAATGTTGAGGGTGAAGAGACACAACGGTTGGGCTTTATGAGCCTACATTAGACTTCTGGTCGACCTTGACAATTTGTCCATAGAAGAAATAAATTCATAATTCCATTTTTGCTTGTCAGAATGAGATGATCTTTAAATCAATCCTGCACCTCTTGGAAAGAGGAATCCAACAAAATATCATCTCCATTATATGAGCACTCCAAGGTGGAGTTTGGCCCTAGTTTGCCAATTTTAACACATTCACCTTTAATGGATTAATAGAAATGAATTATCTCATGAGAATCTCTTACTTGGCAAATCAAACCTCTCTCTTGGAATAAAGTAGTAACTCCACACTTAAAAGAATGTAACTCTCCCTCACTAATTCAATGTATGGAAAAACCTCCTCATCAAATGCACTTGTAACTCCCTCATTCAATTCGATTTGTAACTCTCACCAAATATTCTCTCATGTCTAAGTGTAACTCTCTCTCTCCCTAATTCGAATTGTAACCCCTTAAGACGAGTGTACCTCTCTCTCTATTCTTGGGATGAATTACACTTTTCCTCAAGTAATTCCTCCCTCATGGAATTTGATTCTCCTATTATTGGCTTTGTTAGCACTTTGTATTTCTTAAGACTGTGAAAGAAATGCAAAAGTAACCACAAAACCACTTTCAAGTCTAGAAGTTAGCCCTCTTAAACTTAGAGAGGGATCTCTCTGTTAGATTTAACTTTGTTTGCTTTTAGAATTTTAGGCTAGATGTGAAAGTTCAAGGTTTGGTTTTTGAATTGATTGTTTGGTTGATAATGTAAGAAGGGACAATTGGGCAATGGAGTCAATTTGCTTTAGGTGGATCCTTTCAGCAGTGACAAATGAGTTTAATAGGGCAAGGTAGGCAGATTTGTTGGATCTTATATGCTTGATGAGATGGGAAAGAAGAAATGACTAAGTATCCATTAAACATAGAGAAATTAAGAATTCTATTGCTTAACTTCAGTTGAAAACATCGAAATTGTTCAAAAGACAGAATTGAGTGTATTTAAACAAATTCAGATTCTTTATTTTCTTTGAACAAAATAGATCAAAAACACATGTGAAATTATAGAGAAAGGAAAACACAATAACAAGAGAGAATATCACTTCACCAACAAAATCTGACACATGAATCCTGAAAAGCTTCTATATTACTGAAAATTTGTCCACTGGAACTTGTGGAGCAACTTTACATCAATAATCCTTTTCTTCCATACAAAAATCACCCTTACTACTTCGAAATATGAAGTATTTATAGAAAGATTACAAAAACATCTTGATTTCTGAATATTAAGGCAAAATCCTAAATTATCTAAAACTGTTTACACAAATAGTACAAAAATTTAGGAAATTGAATATCTGCATTTGACTGGCACTATTTTTCTGGCTTGCTGTTGGTGACTGGACCTGAAGAATAGCAGTTGGCTGTTGATGTCCTTTTGGAGATTCGATGACTGTTTACTCTAGTAACTCACACAATTTTTCCCACCTCTGTTCATTTGGCAGTTTAAACTTGATTAACTTTTGGTAAACCTTATCTACCTCGGTGAATTTCTCTAACGTAGGCTTATTGATTTCATGTTTGATCAATAAACCGTAGCTTAGGCCTTCCATGAACGTCTTTCCTGTGAGTGTGCCCTTGATTTTAGCAAATTTTGACCTGTCTCTAGCAATGGTGTACAATTTATGCTGGTAATCTTCACGCTTGACCAATTTATCTCTTATCTCTTGTAATCCAGGGAGACCTTTTTGGCAGTAGGTTGAATTTCTTGTGAAATCTATGAGTGATGTTTTCCAGACTGTTGCATTTAGTCTCCAATTGCAACATCAAATTTTTCTTAGTGAGGACTTTTCTTACTTCCAAAATGGTATCTGTTCTGTCTTCTATGTCTAGTTCTTCCAACTCTTCTCTGGATTTTGAATTCAATAGTCTTATTAGAGCTATAACATCACTTGGTTTGGTGCCAAGGCCTTTCTTCACATCTGCTATAAGTTCTTTTGATTTCTAGTCCAACTCATCTTGTTCAAAGATGATTTCAATAGATGGCCATATCTTTGTGATAGCTTCATTGATCTCTATCCAGATATTTTCTTTGGTTTCTGTAACGGTATCAGCGATGCCAGATTGGTTCTCCAGATAGTCTACCCTTTGTGTGTGCTTGTGTGTTTTCTGCAATTCTGCTAGATATACATTGTCTACTTTGAGCTTTTGTTCCTGCAAATTATTTAATTTCTGAGTTAATTTCTCAATTTCTTGGTCTTTAATAGACATATTTTCCATGGCCTTAGCCAAATCTGCTGGTGTACTGTTAGATTTTCCTTTTGTTATGACAATTGCTGTTGAAGTTATGGCTAATGTTGATGCCTCGGCTATCGATGTACTTGTTACTGGGATTACAGCGAAAGGAATGGCCTGCACTGCACTAGCTTGCTGCTCTTTTTCTTTCAGGAGTGTCTCCAGCTCCTTTTCCATTTTTGAAATCTGATTGTTCTTTTCATTGGTGATCTTGAACAGATTCTCCTTTTGCTTCTCATTCTCTCCATATTCCTTGGCCTGTGGATCCTCAGTGGAGGGGAGCTTAAGCTGCTTCTTCAATGTTGTTATATCAGCATTCTTGCTCCTAATGATTTCTTCAACTGCCTACATCATTGGGATCATATCCCAGTTTAATCATCAAATCCTTAAAAGACTTTATCTTTGTGTCTTTGGCCTGAGAAGAAACTCTTTCTGACTTTAATTGTGCTTGAATATTACTTATTGAAACCTTAAGCTTAGCTGCTGCCATAACTGTGTTTGTAATGGTGCTATAAAGCATTTCTCTAGACTGTTTGTGAAAGTCCATCTGGTCAATGGGATGGATTGTATCTGTGTCAAAAGAGAAGATAAATTGCTTGTAATCTTCTACTGATGTTGGCTGGCAACTTTAGGCTCCAAGAAGGCAACTCACATTTTCTTCTTCTTTGCATCAAAAGTTGACAGAACCCTGTGCTGGGCAGTCGCGGTCTGTTTCCAAAAATGTGAAAAAGTGGTGGCCTTGAGTGCTTGGTTCTTTGCTTTGATTTCCCTGTAAATGGAAAAAATGCTTTGATCCTTATTGCTTTGGTCTGCCTCTCTTGATGGCAATGACATTGGTGTATCTGTGGTCATTGGGGTCATTGGAGATGTAGGAATAATCTCCTCTCTCCTTGACTTTGAAGGGATATTGGTACCCATTAGAACGATGGGTCGTTGTTGTTCTGTAATGGTATTAGCTATGCCAGATTGGTTCTCCAGATAGTCTACCCTCTGTGTGTGCTTGTGTGTTTTCTGCAATTCTGCTAGATATACATTGTCTACTTTGAGCTTTTGTTCCTGCAAATTATTTAATTTATGAGTTAATTTCTCAATTTCTTGGTCTTTAATAGACATATTTTCTATGGCTTTAGCCAAATCTACTGGTGTACTGTTAGACTGTCCTTTTGTTGTGACAATTGCTGTTGAAGTTATGGCTAATGTTGATGCCTCGGCTGTCGATGTACCTGCTATTGGGATTATAGCCAAAGGAATGGCCTGCACTGCACTAGCTTGCTGCTCTTTTTCTTTCAGGAGTGTTTCTAGCTCCTTTTACATTTTTGAAATTTGATTGTTCTTTTCATTGGTGATCTTGAACAAATTCTCCTTTTGCTTCTCATGCTCTCCATATTCCTTGGCCTGTGGATCCTCATTGGAGGGGAGCTTAAGTTGCTTCTTCAATGTTGTTATATCTGCATTCTTGTTCCTGATGATTTCTTCAACTGCCTTTACATCATTGGGATCATATCCCAGTTTAATCATCAAATCCTTTAAAGACTTTATCTTTGTGTCTTTGGCCTGAGAAGAAACTCTTTCTAACTTTAATTGTGCTTGAATATTACTTACTGAAACCTTAAGCTTAGCTGCTGCCATAATTGTGTTTGTAATGGTGCTATAAAGCATTTCTCTAGACTGCTTTTGAAAGTCCATCTGGTCAATGGGATGGATTGTGTCTGTGTCAAAAGAGAAGATAAATTGCTTGTAATCTTCTATTGATCTTGGCTGAGCAACTTTAGGCTCCAAGAAGGCAACTTGCGTTTTCTTCTTCTCTGCATCAAAAGCTGACAGAAGCCTGTGCTGGGCAGTCGCGGTCTGTTTCCAAAAATGTGAAAAAGTGGTGGCCTTGAGTGCTTGGTTCTTTGCTTTGATTTCCTTGTAAATGTTAAAAATGCTTTGATCCGTATTGCTTTGGTCTGCCTCTCTTGATGGCGATGAAATTGGTGTATCTATGGTCATTGGGGTCATTGGAGATGTAGGAATATCTCCTCTCTCCTTGACTTTGAAGGGATACTGGTACCTATTAGAACGATGGGCCGTTGCTATTCTGTAATGGTATCAGCTATGCCAGATTGGTTCTCCAGCTAGTCTACCCTCTGTGTGTGCTTGTGTGTTTTCTGCAATTCTGCTAGATATACATTGTCTACTTTGAGCTTTTGTTCCTGCAAATTATTTAATTTTTGAGTTAATTTCTCAATTTCTTGGTCTTTAATAGACATATTTTCCATGGCCTTAGCCAAATCTGCTGGTGTACTGTTAGACTGTCCTTTTGTTGTGACAATTGCTGTTGAAGTTGTGGCTAATGTTGATGCCTCGGCTGTTGATGTACCTGCCACTGGGATTACAGCCAAAGGAATGGCCTACACTGCACTAGCTTGTTGCTCTTTTTCTTTCAGGAGTGTCTCCAACTCCTTTTCCATTTTTGAAATCTGATTGTTCTGTTCAATGATGATCTTGAACAGATTCTCCTTTTGCTTCTCCTGCTCTCCATATTCCTTGGCCTGTGGATCTTCAGTGGAGGGGAGCTTAAGCTGCTTCTTCAATGTTGTTATATCTACATTCTTGCTCCTGATGATTTCTTCAACTGCCTTTACATCATTGGGATCATATCCCAGTTTAATCATCAAATCCTTTAAAGACTTTATCTTTGTGTCTTTGGCCTGAGAAGAAACTTTTTCTAACTTTAATTGTGCTTGAATATTACTTACTGAAACCTTAAGCTTAGCTGCTGCCATAACTGTGTTTGTAATGGTGCTATAAAGCATTTCTCTACACTGCTTGTGGAAGTCCATCTGGTCAATGGGATGGATTGTATCTGTGTCAAAAGAGAAGATAGATTGCTTGTAATCTTCTACTGATCTTGGCTGAGCAACTTTAGGCTCCAAGAAGGCAACTTGCATTTTCTTCTTCTCTGCATCAAAAGCTGATAGAAGCTTGTGCTGGGCGGTCGCGATCTGTTTCCAAAAATGTGAAAAAGTGGTGGCCTTGAGTGCTTGGTTCTTTGCTTTGATTTCCCTATAAATGGAAAAAATGCTTTGATCCTTATTGCTTTGGTCTGCCTCTCTTGATGGCGATAAAATTGGTGTATCTGTGGTCATTGGGGTCATTGGAGATGTAGGAATAATCTCCTCTCTCCTTGACATTGAAGGGATACTGGTACCTATTAGAACGATGGTATGTTTCCATTTTGTATTCTGCTGCTGAGTTTCCCCTATATCTGTAGTCTTTTATTTCTTATTGTATACTATAAAATCTTTAGTTGAGATCTCTGTTACTGAAGGGGAGATACTTTCCCTTGGTCTTTTCTCTGTCTTTTCTCAAGGTACTGGAGTCTGTGAAGTAGATAGTACCTGCTCTTTGGCCTCCTGCAAAGTATTCTCCTGCCACTCCTCCTGGTTCATAAATTGTTCTATTTCTGGTCTAGGAGTATGGGTGTAGGGAGCATACTTTTGTTCCATTCTTAATTTAGAGATTACCCCAAAAGGGTCATAAGACCAAGTAAAGCTATGTTTTAAATTCATCTGCTTCAGGATAGCCTCTGCCTCTTGTCCTGCTGACCTTGCATTGCATATAAATGGCCCAACTTGTGTTTTTATTTTGAACTGTGCCTTCTTCTTAGTTACCAGGAAGTGCAGCTGATCCATGCTGATCATTTGCCTGATAAACTCCAAGGCAAATATTCGAATAGGTACAAATTTAGGCAGTTTAGAGGGAGGCAATTCACAACCATATATTCTGATCTCTGTGTAAGATTGGTCTAGATACCAGTCACCTCTCTTGGTCTCATCAATCAAATGCAAAATTCTCTTTATCTCTGGATGTATTCTGGGCTTTGCATTACTGTTTAGAAAATTGGCTGCCATTTGTACAAATTCAATGCTGTTCTTCCTGACCAAAGAGGTCTAGTGAATGACTGAATGAGGGTTCCCTTGGTCTTCTATAGCTGGAAAGGGAACATGTCTGTCTAAGAATAAATAAATAAATACACCAAAATGGATG
The DNA here is from genome assembly GCA_031772625.1 of Pinus tabuliformis. Lineage (NCBI taxonomy): Eukaryota > Viridiplantae > Streptophyta > Pinopsida > Pinales > Pinaceae > Pinus > Pinus tabuliformis. The sequence goes on along the minus strand of CM062820.1, from coordinate 79,066,163 downwards.
CATATCTAAAAAATCCCTCGTTTGAGAATTTCACGAATTGCTCATGAATCATCTCTGCCAAAAATTCATTGTAACATAAAATAATTGGTGGCTTTTCACCACTGGAAAATATAGAGAGAAATGCAAAAATATTTTCGTCTACCCACTGGTCAGAGTAGTATCATAAGATGCAAGAAACCATGGAGATTATCTGTTTGACCTTATCAAGAAAAATAGAAGCAGGGTAGAGAGGGTTTGTTTTGGGCAATTGAGAATAATCAAGCAGAAAAGTTTCAAACACCATGGCTCTCTAAGGGAAATCCAATTTGTTGTATATTTCTGTAAGGAATTTTGGGTGAAAAGCTTGCCCTGGATCAATGTTTGTTATTTGGAGCATCTATGAAATTGAGTGGCCATTAATGGCAAAGAGGACTTCACTGTTTTGGGCCACTACTATTCTTTGGCTCCTACAAATGTTATAATTACAAGAGCGCTGATAGTCCCATCACCAACATTGTTCCTTGTTTATTACAAATTTTTCGCTGTTACCGCAATTGTTAGCATTTAAAATTTTCAAACTTAGTCAAATGTGGCTGCTACTACTGAGCCTGAGTCCATCGCCCAATGGATTGTCTTTATTGCCCAACCAAACTCTTTTTTTCAAAACCCCTCACTCTACATATGATGTAGCCATCGAGCTCATGAAATAGCCAGTCAGTTTTCCTTGAGTTATAGAAGGGATCCCCCTTCGAATTGAAAGGGCTAACTTCAGTTCAAAAGATCTGTTAGAGGTTACCTTTAGAGTTTTTCCCGCAGCCAGGGTTTTATCTAAGTGATAACAAATTGATGCATTAATTGAGTGATGCATTGTCTCCTTACATCATATGAGAGAAGGGAAGTAGTTATGTAATCCCTGAATACCTAATCTTTAAATGACTACATTAATTCACTCATAATTGCATTACTTTCTTATTAAGACTTAATTAGTGCACTCAAAGTTCTCTTTATGACCACTATATGTGATGCCTTCCCATACTGGTCATTTACATTAGATTTGCTTGTTCAAATACATGAAACAAATACTTTGGACAAGCAAGATGTTTTTAGGCCACTTTAAACTAAGGTGTCCATTAAACAACTCGAAGTGAACTCACTTGTTGGATGAGATCCAATTTTGGCTGAATTTGACAATAAAACTTCGTTTGTTCACTAAACTTGCCGCTTCTACATCTTGGTGGTTCGTCATAGCAAAGTTTTGTGTTGCTTCTTTTAGGAAGCATCACCTTGTTTCAGGCTTCAACTTCACCTCCTTCGGGGGCCTTCCTCTCTTCATGAAACTCAATAGATAAATCATAACTAAAATGTCTCTTACATTATCATTTCTCTAGGTTCTCTCATGTACCAAGAACTTGTCTTTTTGCTCCTGTTGTCAACATTAAAACAACTACTATTACTAAAGACCACATCTAAGTGGGGGATATTTTTCATAATCCAACTAAGGGCAACTAAATGTTTATGCAAGATTAGGAACACAATAAACGTCCATAATAGCAATATCTTTCCTCTCATTGAAAGTTACACACTTCCTTTGCCTCAAAATAATGGAATCAGTGGTGGAATGCTCGTCAACAAAATCAACATGCCAATTTTTGTTAAGTGTTGTTATGCACACAAATCAATGTAACAATATATTTTGGTCCTAATAACTCCTTTATTCGACTATATTAGCATGTTTCTTCTCACATGGATCTTTCGAAGAAGGATTATGGTGTCAAAATTTCATTACATGGTAGGCAGACGTTGCTATTTCAAGCCCTAGAAAGTTGGAAACTCAAAAAACCAGTGTTACTTGGGAGCGGGAGCGGGAGCGGGGAGCGGGAGCGGGAGCGACCATTTTCAGAAGCTCCCGGTTTGGGAGCGAATCCCGGAGCGATTTTTTAAAAATATATATATTTTTTATATTTTTTAATTTTTGATACATATATGTCAACAAAAACATGTAGAATGATGAAATAGACATAAAAAACATAAAAAAACATAAATTGATCATTGAACCATATCACATCAATCATCTAGAAATTATAATCGTCATCAACCTTAGTAAAATAATAAATTAAAATAACATTCAATTCAATAACATTTATCATCATTGATCACCAAAGTAACAAGTTGTACTTGTAAGCCAAGTTTAACCATTACAAGAAGTAATATCGAAGATATTTCTAAGTCCTAACTTCTAACTGTTAACATGATATGAAATGTTAAAAATTTATAAAATGAAACATGAATAATGAGATGAAATGAAACAACTTTAGTCTTTCACAAAGCATCATATTCATAATTCACAATCATTACCAATGAGTTATAATTGCCAAGGCCCAACTTCAAACTTCAAATTTTCATTGTCACAGTGATATAATGTTTACAAAAAATATCATAATGTCATAATGATATGAAAGAGTCAAGAGTCAAGAGTCAAGGACTCAAAACTCAACACTGAACAGTTATGAAAACTAAAGTGACAAGTCTAATAGAAACTAAAAAAGACAAGTAAACTGTAAATCTACAAGTGGCCCTTGCCACGAGAGTCTCCAGGAGTATAAGTAGGTCTTGGCGGTCTTCTAGGAGTCTCCCTCCCAGACTGACGACCAGAACTAGAGCCTCCACGCGAGGGTGTCGATGGAGGTGGCGACAGCAATGGAACAAGACTCGGGCCCCGAGAACTGCTACTGGATGGTGGAGGTGGAGGTGGCATGGCTGCTGCAGCTGCTTCAGCTTCATCCCGTACAAGCTCATCTTCTAGTTCTTCCATATGTACAATGCCATCCTCTAAATTGTCGTCCTCAGGGTGACTGTCCCAAATTTTATATGTGGGATCTTCATTAGCCCGATCACAGTAATGGCTCAACAACCTCAAATTGTAGTGCACATAAACCAAGCTTTCTGCTCGGTTTTCGTTGAGCCTGTTTCTTTTCACATTATGTATATAACTGTAGGTGCTCCAACACCTCTCTGCAGAAGAAGAATTTACAACCTGTGCAAGAACTTTCAATGCCAATTTTCGCAAAAGTCCGTCGCCGCCATATGTTTCCCACCATGTGAGAGAATCAAATTTATCTTTGTCGTCCATTGCATGGAAGTTACCATACAAACCACTGCCAGTGAAGTATCTGCCTATTTCAAGGCGCACAGCTGCACATTCCTCCCTGTCAGGCACCAACTTTTCTAATGCATCCAGATATCCTTTAGTTACCTCTCGATCTAAATGGGGTTTGGTCCTAACACCACCCCCTGCTGCAGGTTTGCCCAACCAAGAATTTGAGTAGTATTTTGGCGTAAGGATATACGCCAAGCAATGTAGTGGAAGGTTAAGCTTTTTCCACCGTTCACACACACAATCGTGAATCAGATTGTACAAGTCGGGATCTCTGTTATTAACAATGTCTTTTATTTCCCCCAACATGGTATCCATTTGCTCATACACCTCGCCAATCACTGGTTTGTCTGTATCTGCAAACCGAATCATGTTATAAATTGGCTTGGTGAAATCCAATACCTGTCTCACAGCTGTCCAAAACTGCCCATCAAGAGCGGCCTCCTCCACCGTTTCAAAACCTGCAATGTCAGCTACATTTGTAGCCCTTTCCTTTAACACCTGCCAATTTGGACTTGATACCATGCTAGCTAAACCCTCTCTTACCTTCAAAAGGCGCCTGAAGGTGAGGTAATAGCTACCAAATCTAGTCCTCGCAATCTTCAGCAACTCCAATCTCGAGTGACTGCGGAAAAGGCCATGGGTATTGCTATGATTTGTAATAAATTTTATCATTTTTTTTCCTCTCTTGTACAAATCCCCAATCCATTGGTATTGTTCATTTTTGTTTTTGACAATATCATGCAACAGAAGGTTCAATGTGTGAACCAAACATCCAGACCAAAATATGTTCGGGTATCTATCCTCAATAATTGCTCCCGCTGCCTTACAATTAGGAGCATTATCAGTGATGACTTGGATGACATTGTATGGGCCAATACGCTCAATTGTTTCAAGCAATGCTTCTGCAATGTTGATAGCGGTCTTGAACTTGTCTGAGTAATCATGTGCAGCTAGAAAAATGGGACCACTTCGGGACACAGCAAGAACACTTATCAATGGCTTGCCTTTTACATTTGTCCATCCATCAGATACAATGGACACCCCATTGTCAGTCCAAGAACTTGTCATTTTATTCAAAGATTGTGATATTTTTGCTTTTTCATGATCAAGGCCAACTGTTCTTGCCTTGTCATACCCAGGGCTCTTGTATCCTTTAGGGGCATCATTTATGGCAGAAACCATTTCGTGCCAATAAGGTGAGCGTAGAACATTGAATGGTATCCCATTTGCATAGAGGAACCTGTAAATTTTTGAATCCACATCATTCCTACACCCCTCATCAAGGAAATCTGATATGGTTCTACGGCGTAAAGATGATGACCCTGAGCCTCCATGTCCATATCCACTGCCTTGGGAGGATGCTGAAGGAGTTCTTTGTGAGCTTGGTTCAAAGAAACCCCTTGATCTTTTTGCTTTGTATTGGGCGTCCTCCTCTTCCTTTATGTATTTGGCTCTATCAACTGTTGACACCGCGTCGCAAGTTCTGATTCCTATTTGTTTCTCTCCATCCCATGCCCTTTTCCCGCAAAGGTGTCTTCTCAAACGGGTGTATGAGCCTGTGAAATCAGTGTTGCAATGGGGGCAATGAAATTTAGTGGTTCCACCCCCTCTCCCTGTTTCAGGCCTCTGAACATATTTCCACAATGGAGTTTGGTCTTGTTTAGTTTTTTGACCCTCATGTTCACCCTCCACATCCTCCTCACTGGGGTTTTCACCTATTTGACTTCCTCCGGCTTCTTCATCCACCTCTTCAGTTTCAGGCCCCCTCCGTTTCCTACTCTCCACCACCATAATAACCAGAAAGGGGACCAGGAAGAGGAAAATGCCAATAAAAATGCTCAGGTCCATCGTGTTTGATGTTTGTAGGGTTTGAGTCTTGAATCTGCAAATTAATTTAGTTTATTGGGATTAATTCATTTAATTTATTAATTTAATTTAAATTAATGATCTTTAAACTCAAACAGGTAAATGAAACTAACCAAATTAACTACCTAACCAGCTAAACTAACTAAATGATTAAGTTACTTACCTCTGCAAGCTTGCTCCTCGCTCCTCGGCACTTGCTCCTCGCTCCTCAGCTCTGGCTCCTTGCTCCTCAGCTCTTGCTCCTTGCTCCTTTGCTCTCAAACTCAACCTCAATCTCATTAGAATGATTTTGTTTTGGCCCATTGGGCTTATAAATCCAAAAAAATTTGTTTAATTTTTTGTTTTTTTCGGGTCCGCGGATTTTTTTTTCCGCCGAATCGCTCCCGGAAATTTAAAATTCGCTCCCGGAGCGTTTTTTAATGCCCGGGAGCGATCAGGGAGCGATCGCTCCCCGATCGCTCCCGGGCATTAAAAAGCGCTCCGGGAGCTCGGGAGCGATCGCTCCCTGAAGCGCTCCCTCATAGACCAGGGAGCGCAAATTTTTTTACGGGAGCGCGCTCCCGAAAATCGCTCCCGTCCGGGAGCGATTTGGGGAGCGCGCTCCCGACCCGCTCCCGAGCCGCTCCCGCCCGGAGCGCGCTTCGGGAGCGGGTTCGTAGGGGGGGGGGCCGCTCCCCCGCATCACTGCAAAAAACATTCAAATCTGTTGTTTTTATACTTGATCTACAAACACAACTAACTCACACACACACACACTCACTAAATATGAATAACTCACCCATATGGCCTTATTTATGTATGTGGTGTTGTGGTCAAATAGACTAGATCGACCTAAAAATATCTAAGGGAAAAGTGCTTAGATCTGCATAAATATTTTCATAGATTAGAATTGCCTCAAGGAGTGAAGCATGCATGAATGCAAGTAGTAGTCTCCTATAGATTTGCGCCCTATACTAAGTAAGGAATCTTTGCTAAGTACTAACAACATATGTTAACATTTTGCATAACTACACATGCACTTCATTGAATCTTTATCTTGATTGGTTAGCTCAGGAGGTACTCCTACAAGCCTTTGGTGGTAGGTTTGTGAGGAGAAAACCCACAAATAGATGAGTTTGTGGGCAAAATACCCAAGTTTGGGGTTTTCAACCCAAAGGTGTGGGCTTGGAACCGAAGGAAATTAATAGTATATTCTAGTTTGTGTTGTGGGGTCCCTTGAAGGATAAAGAGGGCTCCAAAGTTACCTATTAGAGAGATATAAATATGGAGCCAAAGGAGAGGCTAGTCACAAGGTGGAAGGACTCACTTGTGCAAAGAGATTTGCCTTTAGAAAGAACTACAACCTAGAGAAGGAAGCCAAGTTTGGAGGTCTATTCAAGGACGTGTCTATTCTAAGAGAGGCTGAGTTAAGCAGTCTGATTGCAGGAAGGAGGCAGAGTGTCTGTTGAAGCATGGATAAGGGCTATTTCGAGTTCTGTTGATGGGTTGTAGCCTAGTTAGGGATGTCTGCAGATTTGTGGTAGGTCACTCTTATAGGACCGAGGAGGGTAACGAGCCACAACTTGTAGTAAGGCATCTGCTGTGGATTATTGGTCGAATACAGGGACAAAAGGGAGGCTGAAAGTTGGAACAATGAGGCTGCTAGTTTGCTAACCTGTGCAAAGAAACCGAGAGGTCTAGGACCTAGGTGGCCTAGTCAGGGAACAGGCCGAGGTTGTTGACAATAAGTAAATCGCTGCTAAAGAGGGCTAACCAACAGTAAATCGAGGGCTAAAGGGGGGGAAGCTGGTTGAGGTGTTTAAGGACTAACAAAAGAGGACAACAAGTAGTCTATGGGTTGAAGGGATAAGCCCAGACTTAAGAAGTTGTCTGTGGAGCTGCCAAGTGGGCAGAGGTTGACTGTGAGCCTAAAGGAGTTGGTTGTGTAGTTTGAGGAGGGAAAGGAGTGCTCTGTGTGTTGCAACAAACAACAGATGAATTTGGTGGCAAAGGACAACCAGAGTCAAGGATACATGAGGGATAAAAGGACTTAAGCCTCAACCCAAGTATTTTGTATTATTTTGGCATTGTATTAGGGTTTGTAAAAGGCCATGTTCCATAGTATGGGAGCCCTAAGGTTTTCCTATTGAAGGACTAATAAGGAAAGTGTTTTGGGCCATAAAATACTGTGTACAGTTATTGATCTCATTGTTGTTATGCTTCGCTGTGCAACATTATTTTTCGTTGGGCATCTCTAGTGTGTTTGTGTTCCTAGCTAGGGCATAGACCAAACATAGGGTGTATGGAAATTCCAACATTGATTTCATGGTGGAAGAAATGTACCTGCAAAACAAATTTCCTAAAGTGTAGTGGTAGAGGTGAAAATCAAGAAAGAAGAGAATAAAATAATCAAATCAATCAATTCACAAGAGAATATTTTTTTGCAAACTGGTTTCTTTGTATATTGGCATCAAATGATCTCACAATCAACAACCTCAAATGGGAGGAGGAGCTAGCTTTTTATAATTTTATTTTTCTAATGGCTATGACAAAATAATGATATTTTTTTACAATGGTTTGCCCAATTAAGTGGGTTGAATTGCCTCATAACCATCAACAGAGTCCAATGATCCATATCGAAAAGGTTCGAAAGTCAAAATCATGAAGAATAATGCTCATCTCTCTTCCAACGTTCACCTAGAAGCCTCCAACAGTCCACTTGTACAATTTGACTTGCCTTGGAAATTGAGTTGATTATCCTTGATAATTTGCTCCACTTGAGAGGACTAACAACTTGACTTGCAACGACTACTTTTTTATCCACATTGTTATCTTCTTAGAAATTGGAACCTTGAATAGCTAGCTTGACCTTTTTAACAACTATTTTCTCTTTGACTTTACCTTTTCATGCATTAATAAGATGAATTACTCCACCTCGTCCATATCTCCAATACCATAGCCTAGTTAGCCAAGTTTTCCATGCCTTCTTTCTCCTTTTGCCAACTAATGCCACATCATATGCTTAGTCAACTCAAAAAGTCTAAGGCGTTGCCACATAAGCATGGTCAAACCCACTAATCATGGTCAAATTTGGGATCTCCAATGGGTTTTGTCCCTCTCACAGAGTAGATAACTTTGGAATTAATGCGTGCCCAAAATATTGCAATGCTCCACCCATTTTTCCCCTGGAAAGTTACACACCCCTATTGACTGGCTTTGACCAACCATATCTTGAGAATTCCTCATATAAATGAAAAAATTCCATGTGGCATGTCATCATCTCACTCAGCTTTGCAATCTGTCACCTTGTTGACTTTTTGACTTTTAGGACCACATTGCATTGGGAAATGTGGAGTGCCTTGGGAAGCGTGAAAATGTCACTTCCTGCGAGACTTCCATGCTTGAGAAACGTTCGAGGGATACAACACCAAAGACAAGGCCACCTACATACTCTATAGACTCATAACCATGTGAAAGTACATAGGTGCACCCGACGTGGGTCGAATTGGCCCCTACACTAGTGATCACCCCTACATAACCAAGGTTTCCATAAGAACACTCATATAAGCCCATCCAAGGGCCTCCATTCATATTGGGACGAAAGGAACCTGAGATGAATTGGAGGGGACTGGCCATGGTTCAACCAAAAATAGTCTACCTAAATATGATACAAGGTCTAGGATGCGTATCAGGCCTCCCATGGTTGTTACATGGATCTTGACATGTGACCTCAGCCTTACGATGGTGTTTAAAACTTTAAATTGCTACAATAGATATATAGGTACCCTTACTGAAATAGGGGTAATGCTACCCTAGTAGAAGACATGGAATTGGGGTTAACGTCTTGCATTATTTTGGAACCTTGTTCTTGGGGGATGTAAGGCTAGGGAAAAATCATGGAGATATAGCTTGATGAGCCTTGAGGTTGGTGTGATGCCTTGTTTTAAAGACTTGGTTTTTGTAGTCTTGATTTGTGTTGATGCAAGAATTGAAGACCTAGGATTTGAGTACTCTTGTGTGGATTCAATAGTTGAAGACCTAGGGTTTGAGAACTCAAACCCTAGGATGGATGTGTGGATTTGGAGGCTAGTACTAGAGTTGTCTTACAATATGCTTGTCTAATGCAACATGGCTAGGGTTTGTAAACTCTAAGGAAGACAATAGTGTTAGTGTGGGGTGCTGTGTGCAACAAGCTTGTTGAAGCCAAGGAGGATTTGCGAATGTTGACGCTAGCTTGTTGTGGATCTTTCACAGTGGCTAGGTTTTTCATGGTTTATCCTAGCTAGGATTTGGGGAGCTAGAGATTGTACCATATTTGTGATAAAGCTCTTGTATGTACATGCACTTATTTTCTTCTATATCTATATATGAAGCTTCCGGCTGTCCAAAATTTTATAATTGCAGATTTGATTTTCATCTTGCATTGTCTTCTTAATTGGTAATTTCCAACTCTTTGTTAATGCTAACTTGACATAGCATATAGCTGAAATTGTTAAGCTATTTGACATATAACTTGAAGTTATATGAGTATACATTCTTTTGTAATGGAGTGACTTTTAGATATGATATATGCATGGAAAAGTGTGCCCTAAGGGCTGAACTTGTTTGCATTTGTTTGGTATGTTTTCTCTCGGGCTGCCTCCTGTGTTGGTTTAAGTGGAGAGAAATATTTTCAGCTGTGTACTGCTGTAAATTAATATTATAGATAAGCTCTTTGGCTGAAAGTAGATCCAGGAAACCTCCAATAGAAGAAGTGAAATTTCAGATTTGCGTTAATTGCCCTAGATCCAAAATTTCAACAAGTATGCCTAAGTTGTAATTATGAAAGTGGAAATTTCAATGTCTAAGTTGTAATTATGTAAGAGGACATTTCAATTCAAACGGGCATCCTCAGGGACATCCCCAAGGCATTCATCTGTCCCTGAAAATGCAGGAAGTGCATTCCAAACCCCCTAGAATTATAGCTTTCATTAGTGAACCCTAAGGGCACCCTTTAGACATTATGTAGGATTAACATAACATGCAAAAGGATTACATAAACATCAGAATTACATCGATATATGGTTAGTTGATCTTGCATAGCTATGTTCTTCACTGTTCAGCTATTTATAGCTTTCTTTGAACTTTTGTGCATACTCTAATGATAGTGTACCATTGTATTGAATGTTTATCCTTGTTGATTAATTTGGCATGGGCGTAAATAAGATATTGATGGAATATAATTTTTTAAGGAAGTTAAAAGAAAGTTTACTCCCACCCTGGTAGAATTTAGATAAATTAAGTCTTTGTGCTGTTTCATTATTGTTTGAGAAGTGTTGTTAGCTTTGTATGAAACATGCATCAAGTCTATTTGCTAAGCAGGTTGGTATTATTTTGTACTATAATGTGTTATGCTTCTTGCTGTCAGTTCTCCAGGCATTTCCTTGACTCTGCTTTGCTTTTTATGCTGAGCAATGCTGATCTCTTTCTTTTATGTGCAACAAATGACCTATTGTGTTGCTTTAAACATTCTTATTTCTTAAGGCATGTGCTTGATAAAGAGCTTGTTTTTAAATTTGTCTTTTCATTTGTAAAAATGTTTAATGTTTAAAACTAATTATTGTCTGTTTATGCATATTTCAAACTATCAGGAAATAATTCCAGCAACATGACATGAAATTCTGGTAAAATAATTGTTTGAATTTCTGCTAATTTGTTGAAGTTGGAAATGCAGATTCGTGAGTATCATAGACGCCATCCTATTGCACGTGTTGTTGAATCTGAAGATCCTGAAGAATTGTTGAAGGAGGAGCCACGAGTGGAGTTTAGTGGAGAGGTGTCTTCCTTGCTACATTTTTTTCATTTCCTTTTTGAGTTCACTATGATTGCTTGTCAAGCTATATTTTGTCAACCTAGTTACCAGATGATGAAACACCACAGGTAGAATATGTCATCAAGCCACTGCTAAGTTGGGCAACTCTCTTTTAGTGATTCAAGATTGCAACTTTTTGGAAACGTTCTTAAGGTGTGTGGGAATTGCAACATTTTAGCATTTAGTTATGAACGAAAGACAGATATTCTGCTTCTTTATTAATTGTAGAAGTTGACCAAATGATATATGGGATTTTTATAACCTTGGTCCAGAGTGATTCCTGGGATCTGGGATCTTTAGGATTCCTGTCAGATGAATTACATGTGCAAGGTTCTTATAGAAGATTAAGCAAGACATGCAATAATTTGCCATTCCATGTCTGATGCTTCAAGTGATTGGGGGGTTGAAGATGTCAGAAAAAATTCCTCTGAATTGCTTTTGAAGATGGAAATCTGGTAGGAATATTTGTTGTCATTGGTTTGAATGTTTAACTATGCATAATTATGGCTAGATTATTTATAGGAAAAGGGAAATTTTTAGAGTGTTGCTTCAGTAGGCCTAGACTCGAGTACTATAGTTACATTCCAAACCAATAGAGACAAAATATGCAGAGTTTGGACTAGACTTGAGTACTATAGTTACATTCCAAACCAATAGAGACAAAATATGCAAAGTTTGGACTAGACTTGAGTACTATAGTTACTATAGGGATACTTTGGACTATAGTTACATTCCAAACCAATAAAAACAAAATATGCAAAGTTTTCTCATCTACGTACCATGTAAAGGTGAATATATCAAAATGGCACTGAGTGCAATACATATCAGCAACAAAATACATAATCAATGAGGCTCTAAATGGCCTCTAGAGTCCAAAAACAATGCTACAAGCTATAAGGCCACTAGCCTACTACAAGTCTACATATCAGTGATCAACATGATCAAATTCATCATCACTACTAGACATGGGATCATCAACAGGAGCTATATAAAAATCATCTTGCTCAGAGTTTGAGGACTCAGATTCCTCTACAACCTCAGTAGTAGCAGCAGCAGCAGCAAACTAGACATCAAAACTACAAATCATTGATCAACGTGATCACTCATCAAACTCATCATTGATTCAACACTACTAGAAATGGGATCATCAACAAGAGTTGCATAAACATCATCTAGCTCAAAGTCTTCAGACTTGGATTGCTCAACCTTATTGTATGGTAGAAATTGAAATTTTTTAATATGCCTAAGCAATGATTTTGGTTTGATTGAAGGGTTCATCTCCTCAACTTATAATATGGTAGAAAAAACTTAGCATACCTAACCAATTATTTCCTTTGAGTGAAGAGTACATTTTTGTTAAGGCCATGGTAAAAGAGTTCAACTATCAATACCACCAACATCAGTAAAGTTCAACAATCAATGCCACCACCAACATCATGATATTTAAAGGGCTTCATGCTCTTGATCAAATGGCAATCTCATACCTCACACATGACAAAATGAAATGGAAACATTGCAATTCCCCAAATCCCAGAATTCTGAAAACCATTATATTTGCTGGATTTTGTGTGAGATCTAAAATTCTAGTTTCTCCATATAAAATGCAATGAGGTTGAAACTGCTCTCGAACATCCCGAGTCATTTCATGATAATGTTAAAATTTTAAGTAAAAGGAAATGTCACTTTTACTTTAAGATTTTAACATCACCATTGATTACCAAAATTGCTAGGGCTGAGTTAGGCTTTTTGGGGAGGGTTGGTTTTATGGCCAAAGGGGTCTGTTTTGGAAGGAAAAACACCAAGGGTTTCCTCCAAAACCACTTGAAAAATTGCCATCAGTTGTCCCGGACTCCCTAAACCATGTTGGTAATGAACCAACTGATTTATGACTGGTTTGATGCCAAACCAAGGTCTGCAAGGGCATGAACTGGGTTTATTGGTCGGTTTGGTAACTGAGGCTAATGAATTGACAAGCTTGATCAATTAGCGGTTCAACTCGGTCAGTGTTGAATCTATGAGCTTAAGCTACACGAGTGATTGTGGAGTTCATGGTTGTGATGATCATTGGCTTCAAAGGAACCATACATATTATGGAGTTTATAGTTGTGAAGATTGTCGGCTCCAAAGGAACCATCACACCTAAAGGAGGGGGTACAGGTGCTTCACTTGCAAGAAGCTGTCACTGAATTATAGGCTCTACTCTCAGGGATTATGTTTTTACCTGAACTTAAGCACAAAAAGGAAGCAGACAAAATATATTGTTGTGTTGAGAAATCTAGGGCATCAAGTATTAGGTGATTTCTTTTCAATTAGTAACTGTTTGTGAGTGCTTTTTACAACTTTAGATTAGGATCTTCTTTTACTGAAGTTATTAGTGTTCTTCTTCATCAAATAACTACCAATGCATGAACATAAATAGACAAGACACACAGAATGCAGGCTATGAGCCAAGGCCAAAACCTCTCACTCTTTAAGAGGGGAACCCGCACAAATTCTTATAGAGCTTCCAATTGACGAATACCAAGACCAATACCATTGACCTTTTTGCCACCCCAAGACCAAGACACAAGCCCTCTTCCACCTTGTCGTTTACTCTCTTGGTTCCTTCTACTTCAGATCTCGCACCACATGAGATCACTGTGGTCATGTGATGACATCGAATTGAGGTCACTATAATGGTACCAAATTCTATGGTCACTAAGTTTATCAAGGATATCGAACCTCTTCTTCAGCAGTAGCACCGAATCTTGAAGTCACACCAATGAACCATAGTCACTGTTTTTGAGGTAGCACCAAGACCTTCTTCATGTAATTGCACTGAGATCTTGTCACACACTTGTGACCTCCTTGTGGTGGCATCGAATTCTATTTGCTGTGGTGGCACCGAATCTCTTTCCTGTGAGACAGAGATTACATCAAGATCCTTACTGTGATATAGCATCGAGACAGTGAGGGGATGTCACTATGGTATCACCGGAACTTTTGACTGTGATATAGCATCAAGATTTCACATCTGAGATAGCACTAAACCAAAATTTTATAATACCTAAACTGAGCTTATCTTTGTACCCTTATCCGAGCTCCTTGTCTCAACTGTCAAACGAACTTGTCTCTGTAGTAGATACCCGAATTTCAGTGAGATTTGAACTTACTTTTGTGGAATAGGCCGAGCTGCCTATTTATAGTAGTCGACCGATTAATATTCGCTGACATAATTGTATGAAGGGTTGTGTCTCCAAATTAGGTGAGCCAATATGAGTTTCCTACTTCATCTTGAAGTCGACTTGTAGAGGAGTAACTTGTGCTTGTCTTGGAGGGATATTTGGCAATCCTATAGATTTAAATACATTATTAACATGCCCAAGAAGGGTTCTTTATACATGACATTGACTCATTTTGACAAATACTAAAGGCTCACAATGGGAGCCATCTAAAAATAAAATCTCTTGCTCATGAAACCCATGAAGCAAGCATTACAATAATAATTTTATTTTTCTTCTTTACATTATTTATGAAAATCACAATTACATGTCATTATGAAGACGAAACCTAGTTACACTTTTCAACGCTCCCTCTTAACTAGGGAGGTATTCATAATGGTACTTGGTCATTCTCAATCTGAAGAATTTCTCATAAGAAGAGTCGGATTGGTAACTCATTTGTATAGCATCATATCAACCGACATTGTCACATATCAAGGCCTTGACTAACAGCTCTATCTCTCCAGAAGATCTAAGCTCAAAGCTGGCAAGACCAATGCTTTATAGACACCCTTATCATTGTCTCTCTCGGAACATACCCCACCCGGGTTATCAGGGTGTGTTCCACTAGGACTATTCTTATCTTAGATTCCCAATCCTCAAAGAATATTTGTCCTCTACAATTACTCTTATCTTGGATGCCCTAACACATCCTCAAAGAACATCGGATGCCAGATGTTTATCCAATCCTCCATTCTGTCTTCCCAAGTGAAGACAATAATGATGTGTCTATCTCTCCCTCTTAATTAGGGAGGACATATCTATTCCAATAAAGGAATGTACTCATTCCTATGGAAGGGATGTACTTAAGTTCCCTCTTGGCTTAGGAATTTTGCTTCCAAGTTTCTACCAAGTAATAAACTTGTTTCCAGGCTCCCTCTTAATTAGGGACCTAAAACAACTCCTTAGGTGGAGATGAATAGATAACCAATTGCTTGAAGAGCTCCTTTCGATGTCATGAATTTCTTTTTTGTCAAAGAGTCTTCATCTTTTGGGACTTCTTCATAGGGCACAACCAATCCATCACTTTCATCTATGTGTCAGTTATGTCATCATTCCTTTCATTGGAAAGTGATCCATCAGTCCATATCTGGCCTTCCTTCATGCCATGTTGCCTTCTTCATGCCATGTTTTCCGGAAGTATCTTACATCCTTCTATATGGTCTTCTTGGAAGACATCCACAATTCCCTTGGCAAACATGCATAAACCCATCCAGATATTTGTTCAAAACTAAGAAATTAAATCAAAATCACCTTTGTGATGGTCTTTCATCATGACATCTTCTAGTTTGCATCAACATCCTGCATACATGTTGACATATCTCCCAAAGATATCCATTGTCAAGGGTCTCCATCTTTTTCAGACTTCAATCAGAGTCTTCATATCTTTTCGAAAGATTTCCTAGTCAAATCTTCTAGTTCTTGGATGTTGATTGCCTTTTCCATGGTTGCATAGTCTACGATTTCTTCCTTCCTTTCTTCACATATTTCTTTCCCAGGAATTTCCAATCTGAGTTCCTCTCATTACTGTCAACCACCTCATTTCCATATGAGGACATATTTATGTTGATTTCATCTAGTGTGACTTATGCCTTCTTGCTTCCTTTTAGAGGAGGAGATCCTTTTCCTTTTGATCATGCTCTCAAGATGGAGCATTGATTCACATTACCTGCGACCATATGACATGAATCTATAATATCGAATACAAGCATACATACCTCATTTTCCTTTAGGTCATCTAGGCTTCCTTGATTGAAAAGAGCTTCAATCCCTTGATCTGCTTCCATCTTTCATGTCATCATACCATCATCCCATGAATTCCACAAATTGGAATTCCTGATGAAACACTTTGCTTCCTCTCTAGATCAGTGAACCTTTCGATGAAGATTTCATCAGAGAAATTTGAGGATCTTGAATATCCCCATCGGTAGATGTTTCCTTTTGACTGAGGTATGATGAGACTTGTCTTGGATGACTTCTTCCTTTCCTTAAGTTTCCAATGAGGTTCCCAAGAGCTATATCCTTCATAGTTGACTGCCATAGATTTTGTTCCAGCTGTCCTTCATGTTTCCCTATGGTGATGTCATGAGCTCTTGCTTCTAATGCTTCTATGATGCCACGATGCATCCCATCATTTATTATAGCCATATCCTATAACATAAGAGTTAGGTGTTGATTTCTGGTAGCATCATATGTGCTATAAGTCTCAAATTTTGCAGGGAGGCTTAGACACACGTATTCCACAATAAATAGAGCCCATTTTGGGAAATTCCACCAGGAGACAGTTTTATTAAAATAACTTATTATTTTTAATGGGTCCCTAAGTCTAAACTTACGAAATTAAAATAATTAATGGGTTTTAATCTAACTGCGGGTGTAACTTCTAGAAGAAGATGAGGATCAAGCAGAAATGATCTTAGCCATTGATTAGCTTCTAATCTGAGTCGTTGAATGCCAACGAGAAGGTTATTTAAGGAGGCTTGAGGGTCATTTGGAAGAGACATAGAGAGTTGGTTAGTTAGATCGAATTACTGAAGCTAGAGGTAGCGCGGTGATTTGTAGTGATCACGCAGAGAGAGGCAAAGGGAGTTTTGGCTGGAGGATCTTCTCCGGAGCCAAAAATACTTAGCAGAGAGGCAGAGAGGCACACAGAGGAGGCATCGTAGAGGCTAGAGAGGGTGACACAGAGCCAGAAAGGGCTTACACATGCCCCACGCAGAGCATCGCAGAAGCCATCCACCCAAAGGTCCAAATTTGTTGAGGAGGCTGGTGTTTTTGAGCTAGGAGGGTTGGAATCAACTCCATAGGGAAAATCAATTCCCAGTAGAGGTGACATAGTGCCTTAGAAGCTGACGCTGGGCCCACGCAGGGGCAACGCAGAAGTAGCCGGGGACTCGTTGGTTCAGCTGCCGGATCAGCTGGGACTTGCAATGTAGAGTGAGGTAATCTCACTAATTTCTTTTGCGGAGTGATATTCTCTGTATTGAGTTGCCAACAAGGCATCCAAAGGTTGTATTCAAAAGTAACTTCAGCTTAATAATAAAAACCCTCAGATCTGCTGCACTGGTTTTCCCACATTGGGTTTTTCTGGGGACATTTGTCCAAAAACAATTGTGTTATTTGTGTTGTATCTTTCTCGATTGTTCAATTTTTTTGTTTCAGCATATTATTTAATTGGTGTAGGCTGCAATGTATTTATTGCGATGTTTGCCGTAGGAAACTGCAAGTAACTTGTTCATGTAAATTTAACAAGTAGGAGAAATATCGTCAGTTGTTGCAGTGGGTATCCCGGGTTTAGGAATTTTCACAATAGAAACTATGAAATCAATTTCGGTGAGGAAGACTATCTCAGTCATAGTAGAGATCTCTTACTTCCTCTTTCTTGGATTTTTTCTTTTCAATTTCCTCTACTTTTTCAGTGATATGGGCTTTTTCTCTATCTTTTTTGTTATTGTCCTTCTTGAGTGTAGGACAATCTTTCCTGTAATGCTCATAGCATTGAATCTTGGCTATGTTCTTCTTTCCTTTCTAAGGACCAAATTTTCCAAACTTCCCTTTCCTTCCGACAAATGTTTGAACACTTTTTGCCCTCAACCTGTCTTCTTCTATCTTGCATAGAAATCACAAGTTGTTGAATGGAATAGCTTTCTTGTCCTCATAGGCATTTGTTACCTTGTTCATCAGTTAGTGCATTTAGAACAAAGGAGATCATTTCCTTATCTGAAATCATCTCTCCCAGATCTTGCAGTTGATATCTTATGAAGATGACCCTTTATCCTTTGATACCTTTAATTTGTGTAGATCAGATCTAAGTGATATGACCTTCTTTATCACATCTTCAGAGAATAGTTTTACCAACTTATCATATATCTCTTTTGATGTCTCCAATCCTGCTATATGGGGAACGAGGGAATCTTTGACGGATTCCATAAGAATCTCTTGAGCCCTTAGATCCTTTTCCATGTATTCAGATAGTACTTGACCTTCGAATGGTTTGCAGACTTTTTCATTAATATGACTTCATTTTTTTTGAGGACTATTTCTATCCTTCTTTTCCATGCAAGGAAGATGACCCAACCAATTTATAGATCTCCTTGAAAAAACGAAGTCATTTTTCTGATTAGATTATAGAAAAAAAGGTACTTACTTTTCAAGTGAAGATAAAATCTTCAACTTGATCCCTTTGTTGATGATGATTGATGAAGATGTCTTGATCAATGTTACGAAAATCGTTATCGGGAGTAAATTAGCGAGGGGAAAAAATCGTAAAAATCGGAAATAATCGGGAAAAAATTGTAAAATACAAAAATTTTCATTTTTTTTTCAATTTCTTTAATATCTAAAGCATCTACAACATAAAATAAATATATTGACACATAAAAATGATAAAAGAACTAATATATAAGATGTGTAATATCATTTCTAGTGCTACATCACACATAACAGTGAATCATGTTTTGAATAGTAAGTCCTGACTCCTAAGTCCCAAGGCAACCTCAAAATATCAACAAAAAATATAATAATGTATATCATATCATGAGTCATAATGTCATATACAATGAAATGAACCAAATAACTAATACTACTAATTTAATAATGTATATCATATCATGAGTCATAATGTCATATACAATGAAATGAACCAAATAACTAATACTACTGATTTCCTTTGCCCCTCTTGCGAGAAAATGCAATAGCTTTCCCTTTCCGTCTAGATGTAGATGTCGCGGAAATTGGCAGTGGACTCTGCTGTGCTCTAGAAGCTGAAGAACTAGGAGCTACAGGAGGTAGACCACATCCTCTACTGGTGGCAGGGTAGCCTGGCTCGGTGGTGTCACCTCCTCCTCCTCCCCCTCTATGCCTTCCAATACCTCATGCTCTAACCAATCATCGACAGAATCCATGAGAGGCCTCTCGGCCTCAACCCTCCGTGCAGCAGTGGTGTTAATCCCATCCAATGAGATGGCGTCCATATCAGGTATCTTCTCAAGTTGCTTCACCCACAATCGAAGATTGTAGTAAACGCAGACCATGTCATTAAGTCGCTGGGTCTCCAACCTGTACAAAGATCATAAAATAATAATTATAAAAAAATTATCTAATGAATTCAAAAAATTAATTGGAAATTTGGAATATTTTAAGTTTTAAGTTTAACTTGTTACACTTCTTGTTGTGTATTTTTTCAAATACACTCCAATTGCGCTCGCATCTTGAGGAGCTACATGTTTGATTGAGGATTCAAATGGCAAGCTTTTGCAGATGGGGTACTCTGGCTCCATAGCGAGTCCACCATGCATCTACAACAAAAATACAAATAAGATAAACATATGAAAAAAAATGAAATTTGAAAGTTGAAGCAAAGTATGAAGTTATGAACTTGAAGAGACAATGAAATTTGAAAATACCTGGCATTGTAGTGTTATTATCAGTTACAACCATCTCAAAGCCAAATGTGCCACCTGCTATCCTGTATATCTCCATTTATTTGGAGATTTCTGCATGTTCCGATGGAGATCGCACCATCATCTCAACACAGGGTAAGAATCCATTCATGATCTCAGCATCAAATAAGAACCCACATGGGTAAGAAAATGCGGGGTTTAGGTAGATCCTTGCAGTATGATTGGGACGATGGAGTGTGTTGTTCCATCGTTCATCAATCACTTCCCATAGGAGGAGTTGTTTTTGTTCCGATGGAGATCGCACCATCATCTCAACACAGGGTAAGAATCCATTCATGATCTCAGCATCAAATAAGAACCCACATGGGTAAGAAAATGCGGGGTTCAGGTAGATCCTTGCAGTATGATTGGGACGATGGAGTGTGTTGTTCCATCGTTCATCAATCACTTCCCATAGGAGGAGTTGTTTTTGAAACCCCTTATCTCCCTTATCATCATAGTAGGCCCGAATGGATTCTTTGGTCATGTCCATGGCCTCATACAAATAGCCCATTGCGGGCTTCTCACCATCAATTAATCGAAGAACCTCTACCAAAGGTTCAGTAATGGTGCACACCTCCTACACTCCCCTCCAGAAGTCTTCCTGGTATGAAACTAATTTGCATATGGCCTCTCCCTCTGGTTTGCGGCTCATTGTTAAATCCCGCCACTCCTCTGAAAGAAACATTCTCTTCACATTTCACATAGAATTCAAGAGGGGTTGAAGAGATATGAAACTGGTGGCAAACCGTGTAATGGCAGGGCGCACCAACTCCTTGTTGTTGGTGCATTTTCTCATCAAGCTAAGCACAAATGCATGATTATATATAAATTTTGTAATGCTTTTTGATGAGTCAACAATATTTTTGACAAAGAAATTTTTTCCTATGTCCTCCAACATCAAATTAATGCAATGTGCAGCACAAGGTGTCCAAAATAAAGTAGGATGCCTCTCCATAAGCATCCTGCCAACAACAACATAATTTGCAGCATTGTCCGTTATGACTTGGACAACATGTTCTGCACCCACCTCCAAAATAAACACATCCAACAACTCACATAATAATTTTGCATCTTTGATATGTGAAGATGCATAAACAAATTTCATAAACATTGTCTCCTTGGGACAACTAACCAAGAAGTTTATAAGGGTTATCCCTTTTTGGTCGGTCCAACCATCTGACATCACAATGCATCTTGTTTGTGCCCATGATGCCCTAAACTCCTCCAATCTTTTGGTGCAATCAACCTTTTCCTCTTGAAGAACGCGACCTCTAAAGTCATCATAAGAAGGGATTTTGTACCCTGTGCCAACAGTTGCAATAGCATCAACAATAGGCTGGAAAAATGGATTATTCCTTGCAACGCTGAAAGGAATATCACTCCAAAGGAGAAACTTGCCCAACAACTTGTCAGCTTGTTCTTTTTCATTTTTTTTTAAGCATTGAAGTTGTAGATGGTTTTGAACTAGGCGTGGTTATAGGAACAAAAAATGAAGTAGCTACAGGGTTGGTTGTAGACATTGATGCTGAAGTAGAACCAGTGCCATTTCCATATTCACTTCCTAATACCTTCCCTGCTAGTTGCTTCTTCAGTTCTGATTTGAGCACTCTCTCTTGCTTTAATTCTTCCAATGATCTCATGGCTCTTCGGATGATTTCCGCATTTGTATTGTTGCAAGGCCCTACATCATGTCCAGGGATTTGTGCAAGGTGATACTTCAATCTATAAACCCCCCCTGACATATGCTGCCCACACAACTTGCAAGACAAGTTCAATCTATCAAACACTCCATCAGGTTTGCCATATTCCCACAAAGAGTCCAATTTCCTTGGCATGTTTGTAATTTGGTTGAACTCTTAAGTTTTAATGTAAGATGAAGTTTGAACTTTGAAGTTGAATCTATGGCACAATAAGAATTGAAAGTTACAAAAAACAAAAAAAAATTACATACATGACACAACACATTGAATGACAAACAAAAAAAAACCTCAACTTAATCCAAAATGAACTCTCTCCACTCTATGCAACAAAAATGAAAAAAAACACCATCAAATCCACCAAAAAATCTTTGATAAACAATGTTATAGAAACCCAAGCAAAAACAAGAAAAAAACCAAAACAAAATGGTCGAATTTGGTGCCCATACTTGGAAACCACGGTTTGTTGGAGAAATTTGATCCAAAGACGAAGTTCTCTTGCTTGCGATGCTAAAATCTGCAAGCTTCCTCCTCCTCTGCCCTAGTAGACGCCTTCCAGAGTTCCTCTCCTCCTCAGCTCTCAATCCACGTTGCTGTCTGCTCAAAATGACAAAAAAAATCATGTTTTCCTTATAAAAACGCGCTCTCTGCCACTCCCACGATAACTTCCCATCGAATCGCGATAACTTCGAAATTATTGCGCTTTTTTGAAGTTAGCGCGATTTTTTCATCGATTTTTTGGAAAAAAAACCGCGTAGTAATCGAACGAGTTTATTGGGATTTTGAAAAACTCTCAATTTTTTCACGTTATCGTGATTTTCACAACAATGGTCTTGATGCTTCTCGGATGATCTTCTTTAAGGATAAGGAGGTCCTTGCTTCAATGAGGGGGAGATTGCCTTGGAACCTTTTGAAGATAATGATCAGGCCCTTGATCTTGCTTCTCTTGATTGAATAGTCTACAAACTCTTTGAGGTTTCCTTTGGTGATGATAGAGTGCAGATCTCAGAAATACTTCTAGGGTTTTGACTTTCTCCAAGATGATATGATCTTTGACCAAAAATGCTTCTCTTGGATGAATACACTTCTAGTTGCCTTGATTTGTATATCTATTTGCCTGGAGTAGAAATAAGGTTTTGGCCTTGATTATTTGATTGATGATCCCAAGACTTCTTTTGAAGTAGAGTTTCTTCTTTGATCTAGGGTTTGATTCTTCGATTTAGATCTTGAATTTTCGCTTTGATATCCTTTGACTTGCTTTGATGCCTTTCTTGAAACTCGATCCTTGAGTGTCTCTTTGATTAGATGCCCCTTCTTGACTTTGTCATATGAGCTAATACCATGTTGAGAAATCTAGGGCATAAAGTATTAGGTGATTTCTTTTCAATTAGTAACTGCTTGTGAGTGCTTTTTACAACTTCAGTTTAGGATCTTCTTTTGCTTAAGCTATTAGTGTTCTTTTTCATCAAACAACTACCAATGCATGAACATAAATAGACTAGAGACAAAATGTAGGCTATGAGCCAGGGCCAAAACCTCTCACTCTTTGAGAGGAAAACCTGCACAAATTCTTCTTATAGAGATTCCAATTGACAAATACCAAGACCAATATCCTTGACCTATTTGCCACTCCAAGACCAAGACACAAGTCCTCTTCCACCTTCTCGTTTACTCTCTCTCGGTTCCTTCTACTTCAGATCTCACACCACATGAGATCACTGTGGTCATGTGATGACACTGAACTGAGGTCATTGTAATGGTACCGAATTCTGTGTCATTGAGTTTATCAAGGATACCAAACCTCTTCTTCAGCAGTAGCATCGAATCCTGAAGTCACACCACTGAACCATAGTCACTGTTCTTTGAGATAGCACTGAGACCTTCGTCATGTAATTGCACCGAGATCTTGTCACACACTTGTGACGTTCTTCCTGTGGTGGCACCAAATTCTCTTTGCTGTGGTGGCACCGAATTCTCTTTCCTGTGAGACAGAGATTACACTGAGATCCTTACTGTGATATAGCACTGAGACAGTGAGGGGATGTCATTGTGGTATCACCTGAACTTTTGACTGTGATATAGCACCGAGATTTCACATTTGAGATAGCATTGAACCAGAATTTTATAATACCGAAACTGAGCTTATCTTTGTACCCTTGTCCGAGCTCCTTGCCTCAATTGTCAACCGAACTTGTCTCTGT
The DNA here is from genome assembly GCA_031772625.1 of Pinus tabuliformis. NCBI lineage: Eukaryota > Viridiplantae > Streptophyta > Pinopsida > Pinales > Pinaceae > Pinus > Pinus tabuliformis. The sequence continues at coordinate 79,042,729 of CM062820.1, read as the reverse complement.
AGTAGATAATCGAATTTGAGAGAGATCCGAACTTACTTCTGTGGAATAGGCCGAGCTGCCTATTTATAGTAATCTGCCCATGAATATTAGCCGACATGATCTTATGAAGGGTTGTCTCCAAATTAGGTGAGGCAACATGAGCTTCCTACTTCATCTTGAAGCCGACTTGTAGAGGAGTAACTTGTGCTTGTCTTGGAGGGCTATTTGACAATCTTGTAGGCTTCAATACATTAGTAACATGCCCATGAAGGGTTCTTCATACATGACATTGACTCTTTTTGAAAAATCTTAAAGGCTCACAATGGGAGCCATCTAAAAATAAAATCTCTTGCTCATGAAACCCATGAAGCAAACATTACAATAATAATTTTATTTTTCTTCTTTACATTATTTACAAAAATCACAATTACATGTCATTATGAAGACCGAACCTAGTTACACTTTTCAACAGGTTAGAGTCTTAGACAAAAAGGGACTCTACCATGTCAAGCTAAATGGATTTTCAGTTGAATTTTGAACAACAATTTCCTCAACTTCAACATAAATAGTAGACAGTTTTCTGTTAAGTAGAGATGAAATAATGAGTACATAAAACATAATTATTCTTAAACATAAATTATAATATGTTAATTTATTTTTATTTTGTATCATGTGCAAATGTGCACAAAACTACACATCACCCCCATAATTAGGGGAGGAATGGGGCTGGTAGCAAATTCCAAAGATGTAACTGATAGCCATATAAGATTAATGTACACTTGGAGAGCCACACGGATGTAAAGCATGATGTATTATGATTTGAGTGTTCAGATTTGTAAGTTATCTAATGATTTCAGTTTTAACGTTGTCATTCACGAATGGTTTTGATTTTTCACGTTAAATATGAACTTTTATTTAAAAAAAATAATTATTGTATTTTTTGTATTTGGCATTTCACCACCATATCTGGATCCTGGCTTTTCAAAAATCTGGAGGGTCTGGGTCCGTATCCTGATCCAGATCTGTATCTGTTTACGATTCCTGGTAGCCTAGGGCCTAGGTTCATTGTTGTTCGTTTTATCTTTCCACAGAAGATTGTTTAATTCTGCAGGCATTAGATGATGATCAATGCTAAGTTGCAATATCTAATGGAACTAGCCATTTCCTCCAAACTATGCACATCAAGATGTCACAGATGAAGTAGGTGCAGTCTGTGGTGGGAGCCTATGTTCAGACTGGCCACGGAAACCTTGCTGTCCCTGAGCTTAAATGGCCTAGGTTCATTGTTGTTTATTTTATCTTTCCACATAAGGTTGTTTGTGGAATTGTTTAATTTCACAGGCCCTAGAATGATGATCAATGCTAATTTGCAATATCTAACGGAACAAATAATCATCTCAATCAATCAAGTAAGAGAATTGAGAATGTTTGATTTCAAATATTATTTGTGCCTGAAGCCTGTTAATGATATTGCATTTAAATTTTTTTTTATTAGCAGGATTTTGCATGTAGGTTTTTTGAAGGATTAATTTTGGTTCTGGTTTTTTTACATTGTGCTTTCAGGAAGCATTTGGCCGATATCTTGACATGCATGAGCTTTACAATGAATATGTTAACTCGAAGTTTGGGCAGCTCATTGATTATGCTGCATTTCTGGAAGAGTTTGTGCAAACACATACTATTCCTCGGACTCACAAGTTGACTAGGTCAAACTTTGATTATGTTATATTTGGAACAACTTATTATTATAATTGTTCAGTTTGGTTTTATAAATATACTTAATTTGGAGAAAATTTTAATGGAAGCTGTGTAGCATATGTTTATCAATGTCTCAAGTGATTGTGTCTGCAGACAATACAAGGAGTATTCAACACATTTGCTGGAGTACCTCGTATCTTTTTTCCAGCGAACTCAACCTTTGCAAGATCTGGACAAAATATTTTCAAAGGTTGTATATTATGTGTATTATTCTAATGTTCCCAATTCTTATAGCTGTTTGAGTCAGTTTAGTTTTACACTGTCATTAGTCTTAAATTGACGACATGAAATGACTAATCATTTATTTAATTTAGTTTCAATATTGATCATTAATATATTGAAATCTATTTGACAGGTTGAGGCTGAGTTTGAGGAACATTGGGCAGGTGGTATGGTGCAGGGATGGGAGGACAAGGGTTTAGGAAGTGGACAACCTTCAACAATACAAGATTTCATTGACTTAGATTATTATAGTTCAGCGGATGATTTGGTTGAGCTAGGTCCAGAAAAATTGAAACAGGTTGGTGTTCAGTTTGTCTCTTCGTTGTTTCTATTGTCACTTTGTTGTCTAACCCCATGCTATGCTATAAATCATTTCAATATGTTACCATTTCTTTGGTTTATTAACAATTAGTATAGACAGCCTATCACTAGAAGATTTATCACATTGCAATATACTATATCCTCCACATGCATGTAACCTCTTTTTTTTTGAAAACAGATTATCACTTATTTATGATCATTTAAGATTATATTTTCAGTATCAAGGTCATGCCTCCTTCGGGCTCCCTTCGTTGGATCTTTTATGTTATTTGATACAAAAAAACAATAACCTATAATGGCCATCATGTTAGTTCTTCAAGGCCTACTCTTAGTTGGATCTCTTATGTTGTTCTATACAAAAAAACAATAACCTATAATGGCCGTCATGTTAGTTCTTCAAGGCTTACTCTTAATATCTTTATTCGTTCTTGCATTTTAAGGGAATATTGTACACTGCACATTGTCCACATCTTGATATGTAGGCAGCCATTTTCATAGGATAAAATTGACTTAAGATCTGGTTCTAGTTGCAGTTTGGTGATGTTCCTTGATTGTTTCACAGGATGGCTTGATATAGGCCATCATTAGCTAATACTATATAGGTACGATTTGAATTTCTGGTTTACTTAGTTATCCTTTTTATGTGCACCTTGAGAGCATCATCTCCATTTGAATTCCAAGGCAGTGGGGCTGATAGTCATCTCTTGTTTTTTTAACTTGTTGCATATACGTCTTGTTGAGTTTGCATTTTACTTTTCTTTGCAGTGCATTTGCCTTGTAATGTATCAATTCTTGGACTTTTTCAGTTCTTTCTGAACCTAGCAAGCCTTATTCTATCCTGATCGAGCTTGTTATACTGCAACCAAGGGTGCTATTGGAAGCCATTCTGATGTACTTGTAGGAATTTGCTATTTCACACCGCCTTCATGCCACTGTAGAAGTTTTGAAAGTCAACGTGTAGCACAAATCTGTCTTAGAATTCCATGAATTTCAAGATTGTATTTGTCATTCTGTTCAGTTAAATTCTTACTTTGGTCCTTAGTTGTTGCTGGGTTTTCCTGAGGGTTTAGTTGGACAAGAAGCTTATACTTCGTTTGATTTCAGGCTTTGGCAGCACTAGGATTGAAAACAGGGGGTACTGTTCAACAGCGTGCAGAGAGGCTGTTTTTGACTAAGGTATGCATAAATCTGATCCTATATGGATTGGTTTGCAAATTTTTATATAGAAAAAGATCCAATACAATTGTCTTCAATTTTGTATGTAACCTCACTTTCATATTAGAATATGAAAGAGGGTTAAAACAATTTCACAATAATTGCATTGTAGGATGGGGCTGTCTGGCATCTGAGAAGAAATCAAAATAATAAATGAAATATTTTTTCCACTTTCTGCTAGTTCCATGAAACATTAAAAATTGTTTACTCAAGCTCAAATTTTGCTTACAACTGAATGCCGAAGATGATTTAGGGTATTTGGGAAATGAACAGTATGTATGATGCACTGAATTACAGGCATTAATGCTTCATTCTTTTTAGAAGAATGCAACATTGAGAACAAATCTAGGCTTTTCCTTTTGCTGGTTCAGAGTTATTTCAGTTAGTGATGTTGTATTTAGAAGGTAAATACACCCGATCATGGATAGGGACAACCATTGATTGAAACTTGTCTGGATTTAGTTGATAAAATAAAATGAGACAAAGAAGATCACAAAAATGTGCCATCATTGTTTTAAGGAATACTTGCTAAATACAGTCTGTGGAGTGATAGTTATTGTTTGCATATAATCTTTCGATTGGCCTATAAATGGTACTATCGACATAAATTGAAAGATGTCCTGAAGCATTGCTTTCAATAACCAGTAAATATGTCATTGGTGCTTTATTAAAGATTAAATATGCCAATTGACAATTTCTCTTATATTATTGTCAATTCTTTATTAAAAACTGCAGCTATGAAAGAATCCTCAATTTTTTTAAGGAAGATGGTAGTTTTGGAAGGAATATTTCGTAATTTTATGTAAATACATACAAGTATGAGAGTCTAGCAAAAGCTAGCTATAATGACTTTGGAGATGCACAGAGTGGTGGGTTATGGTCCATGGGAAAGGGTGGGATTACTTTGGACTATAGTTACCAGATTCAACTTGACAAATTAATCAGTGAGGCAAAGAGTCAAGAGTTTGACTTGGCTTGGAAAAAACTTGACAAGTACAAAATATAAATAAATACACATTGTTTGATGAAAAAATGAAATTTTCATTGATATTGAATAAATCTGTGACCATATGATGCAGAAGAATATGTCCAAAATTTAATGTATACAATGTTGCCACACAATCTAGCAGTTGTCCTAGGAGGGGAACCTAAGGGACAACTACTAGACCAAATGACAACAATGGGACAAAGACCCACTGCCACCTCAGTCAATGTCCCCTACTCTTTACGACTTTCACCGATGGGAGGAGTCTCGATATGGAGGAAATCACTTGTAATGATGGGATCAATGATAAGGTATGAAGTGATTCCCAAGGCCCATTCAGGGAGAGACTCAATTAGGGCTCAATGCTCTAAGAGAAGCTAATGGCTCTCCAAGAAAGACCTAGGAGGAAGATCTAGACCTAGGGTTAGAGATGTCCAATGATGATGAGTGTGCCTAAGGTCAGGACTTCCAATGTGATATAGGACCTCTGTAGAAGCTTTGCAAGGTGATTTGTCACTTGAAAAGGGCTTTCACTTCACTAGAGAGACCTAGAAAGGGCCTAAGCAAGACCTAGGGTTTATGAGTAATCATGGGAGGAGTTCCTCCAATGTGCTCACTAGGTCAAGATAGGATAGGGAAAGGGTCAAGAATGGTCAATTCTTTTAAATACTATGTGCAAATGACCCTCAAGAAGGCCAACCAATCTATGGCGTCCAATATAGGCTTTCAAAGTCATAGCTAGGGCACAATTTTTTTGAAAGCTAGCCGTGAGAATTCCACCAAATTTTGAGAATCCCTAGAGGAGACACTAGCACAGGGTCTTGTCCAGATGGATTTGAAAAATACCCCTCTAAGGAATTTAGTAGGGTGCCCTAACCAAGTTGTCTAGGGAAAGGGGCCGAAAATTTTGGAGAGAAAAGAGAAGGAAGAGAAGGGTGGTGACCACCAATTTACTTGGACCAATGCCTAGTTCTTGGGCTATGGAGTCTCTGATGATTAAAGATTTTCCAAATTCGTCTTCAAGGAGGTCAAGGTGTGATGCCCTATCAACGACTCTTTAACAATTACTTACTCAATATCTATGGATTTTCATGGAAGAAGAACAAAATCCCATCCATAAGGAACATTCATCTATTGTCATTCAATGAGTAACATTTGCAATTTAGAACCAAAAATTTCCTTTCAATGATTTTCAATAAATTAGGGCCCAAAAGAATTAACTAGTTGAAATAATTCCACGCATTGGAAATTATACAAGAGAAATTCTTCAACAAATAGCACTTACAAGATGACGAGATATATCTAACCATAGAAAAACAAGTAGCTCCAAGAAAGATCGAAATTTCAGCCTCTAAAGATATCAAAATGCATCATAGAAGTCTCCAATAACATCCAAGAAAAAGTGCGAAGTCTTTTTACAAGAGAGATCCAAGTGATGATGATGATCTCTCACAATGAGAGTCATCTCTATTTATATGATCCTTTTCCTAATTCGAATTAGCCTAATAGCCCCTACAATTATAAAATAATGTGCAAATAACAAGTCCTTGGTGACAAGCCCACCAAGTAGCTCATAAAGTGATGAAGAAGCCATCCATAAGTGAGCCAAAATGATGAAATCATGGTGTAGAAGGGTCGTTGGAAGGTTGAGTTGAGTCCTCAAGGTGCCATAATGAAGGAGAGGGCTCCATGAATGATGGACAAGGGGTTGGCCCCTTAATCTCTGTGTAAATGATCATGTGGTGCTCCAAAGTGGCTTTGGGGCACAAGTAATGGTCTCATGGGTCTCCTGATGAAAAATAAGCCTATAGACTGCTCCAAATGAGGGCACGAAAGATGGTGCTTTCCCTCCCATGTCTCAAGGATGAGACAAACCTCCTTTGGGCCTCAAATCAACTGCCAAACCTTGTATACACTGCTAAGCCAGCTGGGGGCACTACTGGTCCAAGTGCATCATCTCGCATATAATGTGAGGCAATGAACAAGTTGTTGAAGGTGCTGAGAGTGCCTATAAGATGAGATAATGCCATATCACATGGATGGAATCCCATGGTCCTCAAGTCTCAACACATCCCCTACAAGTGTCAATATGAGCCTCTGGTGGGCTTGGGCGCCAATTAAGTTGCCCAACCCATGATGAAACCACCTGCCAATTACGCATAAGATCCAATGCATCTCCTCACCATTAAGTACAATAATTCATTAGTGCATCTAAGTGAACTAAGCTTGTTAATCGAGAGCACAAATGAGACTTCATAATGGGTTTACCTTCCAAATTCAGGGCTTTGAGCATGTAATGGTGTTACCTCACTAGGTAGGAGTGGCTAATAAACAATCTTATGAGGTGTTCTCAACCCATAAAGGGAAAGATAGGTCCAAGGTACGTCCTTCAAGTGGTAGGGGTCATGTGAATAATGGTGAGGTGGATTGGGACACAGGGTTCTCATGGCCAAATGCCATGGGATCAAGGGTAGTAATGATGAAGGATGCTCATATATTTGGGTGTATGAATGTAGGAGGGAGCAATCGTGGTACATGAGTTACCTTGACCTTTGTTTTTCCACCTTTCTTCATTCGCCTTTTGCCTTTTATTGATTTTTCTTATATTTTACTACTTGGGGCTCCAGTGGATGAGAGCATGTTGTGTGTCATATAAATAGTGATTACCCCCTTAAGGTGGGGCAGTTCATTGCCCACCACGGGTTGAGATATGCATGGGTTCCTTAATGATGCAGGGGTCTTAGGAACTTGGGTGATGGCCATAATGATAAGAGGTGGAGCTCATGTTTAGGTTTTGCAACACACTATTTTTATTATCTCAGCCACCTTTTGCATTTTGTGGTATTATTTCCTTTTGTATGTGGCCTTGATATGCTTTTATCTTTTTTTTAGCTGCATCAACCTCCGAGGCATCGTTCCAAGCCCGACCCAGACATGTGGACAAGGGGAGGGGAGTACGAGAGCCTTGTGGACCTAGTGGTCATGTGGACCCAAAGGGGGGAATATGATGAAATAGGGCATGTAATTTGCGGAGAGGAGTGAAAAATATGAAACAGGAAAACGAGACCGCGTTACCAAAATTGGGGTTTCCCAAGTAGTGCCCATTCGGAAGCTATAATACATTAGGGGAGATCCCACGAGATTAGGGTTGAGGATTAACCCCCTGTTTAAGGTAAGGGAACAAGACTAAAGTTAAAATATTTCCTCCTTCCAAGTCATCCAACAATGCATACCCAAGTGTGGCCAAAGAAAAACAAGCATAAGCACCCGATTGCATTGAAAGGCATACCTTGAGGATTGGATGGCACACCTTCAAACATACACGCTCGACAGATGGGCGAGGGGACATATGATTGGCTCAGGGAGCGGAGATCAACTGGCACAACATCGACTACATTGGTGGTTGCTTGGGGTTGCTGGTTGCCAACTGAATACACATCTAGGAGAAAAATTGCCCTATGGGGTCACCCACTAGTGGTGGGTAACATAGAATATCTCATATATTAGAGGAGTGCAATGTGCAAAATTGATTAAAAAATGGGAAGATTTGCTTGTTGCGATATCAATGGATATAATGGGAAAATACAAGGTCATTAAAGTGCTCTTGTGCTAACAGGTTGGAACTTTATAATGAATTTGCTCAAACATTCCTTTTGCACTTGCTATTGGAAACACTGCAAGTCCGACTTAAGATTCAAATGAAAAAATGTGAATATTTTTTCCATCAAAGCCCTAGCAAGTTCAATGATATAATTGCTAAATTTTTTCCATCAAAGCCCTAGAAAGTGGCAAGGGGTAAGAATAAAGACTCAAGATGATAAAAAAGTTTAAAAGATTTAATAAAAAATAAATGAAATAAAAATTTCAAAGAATTGATCAAAAAGGATCTGGAAACATTTTTTTCCTTCTTGAATAGGATTGAAAAAAATAAACAATTTTAATGGGGTTTTGCGATTTTTGTTTTTTTTCCTTTTCTTTTGAGCTAAATAATTCTATTTAGCGTTTAAAGTAATACAAAATATATGGTTTTGGTCTGCCAAACTCTTAATCATCCAAACAAGATGTTCAAAAGTTAAACCAAAAAATACCTAGGTTTGGTCCAACGACCAACACTATCCAATCAAATAGCTAATACATGTTGATAAACGATAACCCAAGAGAGTAAACTAGAGAAACAAAAGCAACTCATGAGGACTAGGATGAGTTGGAGGTCTCCACCTCCATTGGCTCTTTTCCACGACCAAGAGAGCTTTAGCATTCCAAGGTTTGGTGGAAGACCCATATGTACTTGAACCCTTTGCATGTATTGATCCTGGTCTTCATATAGAGTTGGCGCTCATCATGTTGATTTTGTAGCTTCGAAAGGTCTTCTGCATAGGCTTGTGTCCAACATGTAGGAGTCCTCTTTAGGTGTTTGTTTAAGAGGGGCAACTAATATGATCTCCTTCCTAACTTTTAACTTAGGAAAAAGTACATTGATTAATTATTAGTTAATGTTGAATTTGGGCTAATGTTTTTCTAAGGATAATAATTATTGTTTTACTTAGATCTAAACTCCACCATTCATCAAAGCAAGCTAGGATTTAATCCTAGCCCTCAATCACTTTGGGGGTTAGGGATTTGGCCCATGGAGAAATTATAAAGAGAACCTATGGGAGAGGATGAAGAAAAATTACAATGCTATTGTTGAGATAGCGATTTGGTCAAGGAGTATGTGGCTCCAAGAGTGAAGAGAAGGGAAAAGGATTGCAATAGGGGAATTTCTGGAGCAATTTTTAGGGAGGCAGAGTCTAGGAGAGAGAGGTCCATTTCGCTGAAGAGGAGTGCTGAGTTGTGGAGGAGGGTCACAATTCTCCAAGTGCCGAAGTCTTCCAAGAGGGCTGATTTCCAGTGGGTTGAATTCCTTGAGGTCGATTTTATAGAGGGGCTGATTTCCAAGTTTCAACAGTTGTAATTTTTCTGTGTATTCTCTGTGTGTCTAGGCCCTAATTTTACTGAGTAATATAAAGTGAAGGAGGATTGTTTTGGGTAGAAATTTTCTACTGCAGCATGATTGCTTTTCCCTATTTTATTTCCACTGCAAATTTAATTTCTAAGAGTTGAAATACCAATGATTTTACTTTCCAGCAGTTTTTAGATTTTATTGAGTTAATAATTTTTAGGTATAAAATAATTGTTGCTGTGTAAATACATTAGGTCTGGTATTATTACATCAAGCATGAGAAGAACAGAATATCCTCCTTGATTTCATGCATGGTCCAACACCACCCTATTGAGTAAGGTCTTCATATGCTAGTATATATCCATTATGTTCAATTATTGATTCTGTCCACTATTGTTGTGACTCGTGTCGGGTATCCAGGCAACCATTTCCCCAACAATATCAATATTTGATAAACAACCATGTTCCTGAGCAATATCTCATTTTGCTTCATTGAGCTTGGCTTGAATTACCTACAGTGTCTGATCATGTTAATGTTTGGCAAAGGATTCAACTTGCTAATGACCTCGTGTACCTTCTCTGGCCTTGTAGTACGTAGCACCGCCTCAACATCTAGCATGTTGGTGAGGCATTTTCGTCAACTCAAACTCAAGAGTAATCACAGAGTAGGCGGAACTGATAGAAAGGGTGATGGGGATGTTGAATGCATAGCAGAAAAGGTGAGCTGGGGCAAGAGCCAACCCTTTGAGATAATGCAGTTGAGAGCATAGTTTTAAGAACCAGAAATGGGAACTGACCCAAATTCCAATCCACCTATCAAATTGGTTATTGAACTTGAATTGGAAAAATCATACTGGTCAATTCTCATTGAACAAGTCGTTAAAGAAACATATGAAATAATTATTTTTTAATGGAAAAAAATGTTTTTCAGATTCCAAACGATTAGAGACAAAATATGCAAAGTTTGCCAATCTACATACCATGTAAGGGTGAATATATCAAAATGGCACTTAGTGCAATACATATCAGCAACAAAATACATAATCAATGAGGCTCTAAATGACCTGTGGAGTCCAAAAACAATGCTACAAGCTACTGGGCCGCTGGTCTACAAGTCTACATATTAGTGATCAACATGATTTCTCCTCATCAAACTCATCACCGCTACTAGATGTGGGATCATCAACAATAGCTACATAAACTCAACACTCTCCAAGCTCACATTGAAGCTCACAATGAAGCTCACAAGAACTCCAAATGAGATGTGTGAAGCACATGAAAGGGGAGGTGTGGTTTTATAGGCTTGGAGAGGCTATTTTTGGAGGGAAAAAACCCCTAGTTTCCAAAAAACCACTAACAATTAGTTAAAACTGTCATTTTGTGGGTTGGCGACGACACACATGTTGGCTGTTTAATGAACCAACCGATTCGTATTGGTTTGGTACCAAACTAAAGTGTCCTTTGGTACCAAACTAAAGTGTCCCCTGTTAGAAAATCGGTAAGGTAGAAAGATTTTTTCTTATTGATAATTACTTGTGATTTCTTTGAATTATTATTATAATCTTTATTTTGTTCTCCTTTTATCTTAGTTCACCAAGCAATTACCAAAACCAAAACACGAAGATCAAGGACACCAGATGTAGGCGCACAACCAGGGTAAAACCCCTATATAGGGGAAACCCAGTCAAGAACTCTTCCTTTTGTAATTCAAAATGAGATAGACTAAGACCCTGGACCAACAGACCTTCCTCCACCAAATTAGCCCTTAAACTATTCTTCCAACTTTCAAAGATCAACTACAACAATACTGTATCAACGCTGCTTCAATATTGCATCAAAGACAAATTTTCGACTTACTACATCAGAATTTCAACCTAGCTTCAGGATTGCAATTTTGACCCTCTTGCAGCTTCATTTCCTTCGCATGTTGATTTGGGGTAGCATCAGATGTGCTCTAGCCACGAAAATTGGTGGAGAGGCTAAAGCACATGAGATCTCCAAGACCCAGAAATGGTTTGGGCAAAATCTAACTAGTTTGGGAGATATTAAAATAATTAATATTTTTAATGGAGTTCCTAAGTCTAAACTTAAGAAAAATAAAATATCAATGGGTATTAATATAAAACTAGGCTAGAATGGTCCAAAAGTCATAGATCAAGCCAAATCTAATCTTAGTCGTTGATTAGAGATTTAATCTTGGCCGTTGATGGACCAATGAGAAAAGTATAAGAGGAGGCTTGAGAGTTAGTTGGAGAACACACCGAAAGAGATTAAGGACTCAATTTTCTGGGCCAGGGTTTGCTGAGGAAATTGAGTGAGTGATCAGAGTTGCCGCTAAGGGGAAATGAATACATAGTAGAGAGGTAGAGTTAATACCAGGGTGATCAACACAGAGCCGGGAGAGGGACACAGAGCCAACTAGAGGCCACACAGAGGCAGCTAGGAGCTACGCAGAGCTAGAGAGGGCCAACGTGTGAGATGCAGAGGGTTCAGGAGCTGACGCAGAGGCTCCAGAAGTTGACGCTGGGCCAGAGAGGCTGACACAGGGCCTAGAGGCAGCGCTGGGAGCATTTCATGGGACAGACTGAGAGCTGGAGAGTTGGTAGGGTGATGCAGTCCCTATTAGAGTGACGCAGAGCAACAAAAGCTGAATTGTTGCTGTGGGATTGTTCATCCGGTGTTTTAGCTGGAATGTCTGTCTCCGATTGAGAGGTACTACTGCTGAGGGCATTCTCTGTTGGGTGAGCCGTTTCTGGCACCGATGTTGTATTCTGAAACTGCATAATAATAAAACCCTTTGAATAGCTACACTGGTTTTCCCACATTGGGTTTTTCCGGGGACATTAATCCAAAAACAACGGTGTCACTTGTGTGCTTGTTTACTTTCAGTTGATGATCTATATGTTTTGATACTGTACTTGTATTTATTTTCAGTGTTTACATGGTAAATAACTTGTTAAGTAATTGAACAAGTAGGAAGAAATAAATCAAATAGTACAGGAAGAATTCTTAACGGGTTAAACTTAGAAATTCCAACATCGCACGTGTGAGACAAGAGAGAGAATTTCGAATTCCTTAGCAAGATAATGACCTCCTCCTTCACTAGTCCTTTCCTTCTTCTTCCTTGGAATTTGTACCTTTTACTGCTTCTAGCTACTGCAATTCGAACTTGTTGAGTGATCTCTTCCAAATGAGTCGAGTTGCTACTTATATATAGTCCTTCTAGGTGATCAAATTCTTCCTTTGAGGCCAACTTGTCCTTCCTTGAGGCTGACTTGGTGGAGGAGGCCTAATTGACCTATTTTACATTAAAATAATTTTCTTTCTTGACAAATAATTCTCAAGAAGGGTTCTTTACATTGTGACATGGACAAGGACACTTGACATAAACCCTACAAGTCTTCAATGGAGACTTTGACCAAAAAACAATTGAGCCAAGCATGAAACCCATGCTTTATTTAATAAGTCAATTTATTTAATAATAAATTTTCTTTTTCTTTCTCTTGACAAATATATTACATCATGACTCAAATATAATTATGAGATCAACACTAGTTACTTTCTTCAACACTCCCTCTTAACTAGGGAGGTATTCAGAATTACCTATATTTACAGAGATACATGGAAGATCTCTAAAATGAACTACGGAGAGTTCTAGCACACTCAATGTTGCGGACTAGATAACTGACTAGGGTAATCTATCCAGGTGGGACTAAGATGAACTCAAGCTTTCGGTCAATCTAGATACCATCGGGTTTACTTACTAACCTTCAACCCAGGGATCTAGGTGCGTATCCAAGGTCAGAGCTCCAAGACCAATGCCACCCTCCCTCTTCGGGATCTAGACATCAATACATAGGCTGGCCAAATGTCCTCCCAAGCATTTGCCATTAGATGCTTCATCTCTCCCTAATAAACTCAAACCTTCAGGGTCCTCATTCATTCAGATGCTACTTGCATCATCAAGTTATCCATATACAATTTTGTTAGAAGCTTTCTTCTTCTTTTATTTCTTCAACAACACCAAATATATCCTCAATATTTCTCAAGTCTTTTTCACGAATATTCATTTGTAGTTCTTTTGCTTAATTCAAAGTATTCACTATCATAATGTGCCCTCCCTCTCAACTGGGGAGATATACCCTTTCTTCTATCCACTCCCTCTTAACTTAGGGAGATCAACAACTTCATAATATAGGATAAATTTCATTCTTTCTTACATCATCAAGGTCATCTTGATCATCATCATTCATATAACTTCCTTTATCAAACATCTTCATCATCTCAAAGATTATGTACTTGCAAAACTTTAATAGCAAGTACAACCAAATACAAACATACATAAGCATGAATCTAACTATACCAAAATCATGTTACTATAATGGAAGCATTTAGACTTTAGATAAACACCTAAACCTAATTAGGTTCATAATCATCTAGATTCCATCATCACGACTTAAAGTAATTCAATCAAGGTATTAATCATAGCACTAGGGTTTCACCAATTTTCAAAATTTACATGTCAGGCTCAACCATGATTTAATGCGAAACCTAGATTCCTTCTTTGATACACAAAGCCTTAGATATCAACAGTTAATAACAATCCTACCATATATCTAAGGTTTCAACAATGTTAAATTCTACTATGGTTTGTTGCAAACCCTAGATTTCGTCATAAAATTAAATCATATCGAAAACAATATCATCATATCCTAGAATATCAATCTCTACTAGGGCTTGTTACAAACCCTAGAATTTACAGACTAAAACATGAGCAACAACAATTAGGTTAGCATACTCGTATATACATATCTAGGATTTCATAATCATGCCTTTGCATTTCATGATATTATCTACTAGGTAAACCCAAGATACAAAAATTAATACATCAAAGTTAGATACACAATGATTTTCATGGGGCTAGGGTTTCGATCAAACATACAAACATATACCTAGGGCTTCATTCCTAGAATCTTACTTTCAAGGATTTTGTTCACAAACCTTAATTCACCAAACCCTAAAGATCTAGGGTTTCAATACATAACTTAGATATTAATAGCAAACCCTAAACATGAAATGAATAGGTTTTCTAGATTTTATCAACCCTAAATAGACTAGGGTTTCATAATCAATATTGACACACCCTTAGGTTAGGGTTTTACAATGAACCTTTTTAGGGTTCCACAAGAATGATAATATAATGTGGGTAGATTCAATCAATGATTAATCACCCTAACAAGAATCTTTGTGATTCAAAACCCTAGACATGACGATGTCAGTAATGTAGAGCAAATTTTAAAAGAAGAATGATCGTACCTTTTACATGAAGAGAACTTTATAACAATGTTTAAGACATACCTTGAGTTGTTCCTTACAAACCTTATAGGACATCAATTCTTGAAGGGCTTCCTTTGCAACTGAAAGTCTATCCTTTGAAGTCTCCTCCATAACCTTAGAGTATTTAGCAGGCTTTCCTAACCAAGGAAAATACAAAGGTTATTAGCACATAATACAAACAAAATTTTGATGTGAGAAGGAAACCAAACATGAAAAGATGAAACAAAGAACAAAATACTTATCTCTCTGAGAAATGGTGAAGGCTCCCTCTTAGTCCAATCTTGAGGGAAACCTATAACTTATTAAAATATTTCAAAAATGTTCTAATGAGACATGTTAGACCTACAAACTCTAGAAATCAAAACATAACGGAGAATAATTTAGAACTTTAAAAATAGAAGACTAAGAAGGATAAGAGAGAGGGGATTTAGTAGTATAAGTCCTTGACTTTTGATTCTTTAGTCTTGCTCTTCTTAGGTGGAGCTTCATCACAATATTCACATGTTCTCTTTCTCTCTTCCCATTCCTTGGATTCTCTGGACATTGATTTTTATAATGACCCATCTTATGACAATTGTAGCATTCAATCTTTGATAGGTCTACTTTCTTCTTTGGTCCCTTGTACTTCTTGAAGGTTCCCTTCTTCTTGTGATGAGCGGAATAGGCATTTGAGATGTTCTCTTCTTCATCCTCCTTGTTGCTTACTAACGATATTTTGGCTTCTTCTTGACTGCATGCATTCCACATTTGTTTGAATGTTGGAGTATCCTTCCAACTGTTGATTCCTAATGCAAAAGCACTCCAAGATTTCAGTAGACCTAGAAGAGCAATGATTACGAGCTCCTTTTTTGGAACAATTTCATCTATTGCTTGGAGTTCATCTCTGATTCTAGATATCCTTATAAAGAAGGATGCCACAATATCTTCCTTTGTCATCTTAATAGTTCTTAATTCATTCTTGAGGCTTGCAATTTTTGACCAACATTCTTGATTGTGAATAATTTGGATAGAGCTTCATACACTTTTTTAGCGAAATCTGTGTTGGATATATATGGAATGAGGTTGTCCTTTACTCCATCCACTATTAAGTTCATGGCCAAGATTTTAGTTTCTCTGAACTTTGCTTTCTCTACTTTAGTTGTAGGCTTCTTGACTTTTTCTAGAACCAGATCCAAAACTTTGTTCTTCTCGAGGATGAGATCTATCCTCTTTTTCCAGGCTTTGTAGTTGGAGGCTCCTTCTAATTTGTTTTCTCCCTTCATTGAGTTTGACATAGTTCCTGTAGATAGTAGACTTCTCCTTTTATATAATCCTTTTCCTTAATGACCTTCTTTCAATCTCCTTTTTATTCAATAGATATTCAGGTTGCCTTTTTCCTTCTTCTTCACCTTAGCTTTGATACCATGTTAGAAAATCAGAAAGGCAGAAATATTTTTTCTTGTTGATAATTACTTGTGATTTCTTTGAATTATTATTATAATCTTTCTTATGTTCTTTTATCTTAGTTCATCAAGCAATTACCAAAACCAAAACACGAAGATCAAGGACACCACATGTAGGCCCACAACCAGGGCAAAACCCTTATATAGGGGAAAACCCAGTTAATAACTCTTCCTTTAGTAATTCAAAATGAGATAGACCATGATCCTAGACCAACAAACCTTCCTCCTCCACCAAGTCAGCCCTCAAACTGTTCTTCCAACCTTCAAAGATCAACTGCAACAATACTTCATCAACACTGCTTCAATATTGCATCAAAGATAGATTTTCAGCCTATTGCATTAGAATTTCGGCCCTCTTGCAGCTTTAGTTCCTTCGCACATGTGAGACAAGAGAGAGAATTTCGACTTAGCAAGATAACGACTTCCTTCTCCTTTGCTAGTCCTTTCCTTCTTCTTCCTTGGGATTCATACCTTTCAACTACTACAATTCGAACTCGTTGAGTGAAGCCCATGCTTTAATAAGTTAATTTATTAATAATAGAATTTCTTTTCTTTCTCTTGACAAATACATTACATCAAGACACAAATATAATTATGAAGACTGACACTAGTCACATTCTTCAACATCTACCCCAAATTGTGATCATTCGCTGGGTGGACCTCCATGCCTAATGAACTGGCTGATTTGACTAGGTATTGGTTCAACTTGATCAGGTTTTAAAACCATGGTTGATAGCAGGGGGAGTGAAGAGGAAAAGTAGGTTGCGAGGAAAATAAATGACAAGGCAAGTGCTAAATAGTATATTACTGCAAAGGTGAGAAGGGAAACAACTAGGAGGAATAACAAGCTTGCTTGAGAAGCTAGGAGGTCATGAAGTGAAGGACAAACATGTTAATTGCAACAAAATAGAGGACCAACGTTCATTAAACCAATTAAATGTAATGTGTTCATGATATCATCTGAGAGCTAATCTTTCTTATTCACAAGCACATGACAATTACAAAATTGAGTTCATGGTCTCCTATTTGAATAATGAATAGGCATGGTGAAAGCTTCACCAACCTATTGTCTTAATTAGACTTTGTTGTGTGTGTGGTGGGGGCGGGGGGGACTACCTAGTGTGTCCCCTCCAATAATTGTTGGATGGGATGGTTGACCTGCCAACCCCCATCTCCTCTCATCCCATATGGGGAAGGGGTTTTGTAATCTTTAAGTTGACTAATGATGTGACTTTGGATTGGTTCATTTGGAAAGCTTCCTCTCTATGGATTTCAAATGACCTCTAATATCCTCCCCATCCCCATGAAATCCATCCTTATCATAAATTGTTCATAAGTAATTTTTCGTAGAGGCATGTTTTTAGCATCTTCATCTCCATATTTTTTTGATGGCATCCTTGTTGATTTCGGGTAGCATCAGATGTGCTCTAGCCATGAAATTTGGTGGAGAGGTTGGGGCACATGAGATCTCCAATACCCTGAAAGGGTTTGGGTAGATTCTAAACAGTTTAGGACATATTAAAATAATTAATATTTTTAATGGAGTCCCTAAGTCTAAACTTAGGGAAATTAAAATATTAATGTGGATTAATATAAAACTGTCTTAGAATGGTCCAAAAGACATGGATCAAGCCATATCTAATCTTAGCCAATGATTAGGGACTTAATCTCGGTTGTTGATATGTCAACGAGAAAAGTATAAGAGGAGGCTTGAGGGTCACTTGGAGAACACACCAGAGTGATCAGTAATGCTATTCTCTAGAGCGGGGTTTGCTAAGAGAGATAGAATCAGTGATCGGAGTTGCAGCAGAGGGGCATTGAGTACAGAGAGACAGAGAGGCAGAGATAGTGCCGGCGTTGTGCAGTGCTTCAAAGAGGCCAGTGTTGCTGACGCAGAGGGCTAGAAGGCTGACGTAGGGCCTCCTAAGGCTGATGCAGGCCCATTCAGGATGACGCAGGGCCAACACTGGGTAGAGAGAGGCTAACACAGTCCAGAAAGGCAAACACTGGGGTTTCTGGGGCAGATTGGAGCTGAGGAGCCGCCGGAAGGTTTATCCGGGGTTTCAACGGGGACATTTGTCTCAGACTGAGAGGTACTACTGCCAAGAAAATTCTCTGTTGGGTAAGTCGGATTTGGCACCTAGATTATACTCTGAAATTGCTTAATAAGAAAACCCTCAGATCACTGCACCGGTTTTCCCGCATTGGGTTTTTCCGGGGACATTGGTCCAAAAATAACAGTGTCATTTGGTGTGGTTGTTTCTGTTTCCTTAAGTTGTTGATCTGTAATATATTGAGCATGCACTAGTGTTTATTTTTAGTATTTATATTGTAAATAACTTGTTAAGTGACGGAACAAGTAGGTAGGAATAAATCAGTAAAGTGCATGGACGGTTTCTAATTGGTAGACTTAGAAACTTCAACAATCCTTAGCCAAATTTGCTGCCTCGTATGTGGGGTTGCCACCATCAACCATTTTGAAGGATGAAATGTTCAAACTTGAAATTAAAATCAAGTATATATTCTACAGTTGGAATTTCTATAGAAACAAAATGAAATGAATATCAATGAAATTTCTCTATGAAATGATTGGAAAATTTGAGATACCTGACACTTTTACAAAGGCTTTGTCATAGAAAGAATATCTTAACCCTCATTCCAGAAACCATTATTAAACACAAGAGCATGGATCTCCATACCTTGCATGTTTTTGTAAGATTTTGATGCCTTCCACTTGGATCTAACAATCATTGTTATCAAATTAATATTTTGGGAAAGCATAAATTATGAGGAGATGAAGCCTTTTGCAAATCTGATGATAGCATGATGAATAAGTTCCTTGGAATTTATCTATGTTCTTAGAGTGATTAAGGGAGTAGTGTGATAGTACATGTATTTAATTATAGATTTCAACTTATCCAGAATATGTTTTATCCATTCAATTTTTTGAATGTAAAAGAATTAAATCTATGCAATGTGGCACATAAGAGATACAAGATATTGTGGGGGGGGGGGGGGGTGGTGGTACCGTATCTATCAAAACTTTACATAACATTCCTCCACTCCTCTCAAACAACTTCTTTAGCAGTGTCACATAAAAGTTGGGCACTATAAGCTTTGTAAGTGTAATCAATTGAATTGAGAAACATTTGAGTTCCTTGGGCAATATCCAAGGAAATTTGTTAAGGTCCTTTTCCTTGTATATGTCAATCGTTCTCTCATGATGATGCTACTTGTATCTAGCCATGATAATCGAGGTTCACATCATCAATAGTTTTTGCAAACAAATCAATTCCAATATTCTTATTTGTTGGGGCTTTGAACCTTGCACCTACAACAATAACAAAATCCATCATAGATTGGCATTAAGAACTTCTCACACAATGGAGTAGAAAATATGACAATGCCCTTCTTTGTTTAGATATGGATATTTGATTTCTAGCACGTGCTTTCCAAGCTATGTTGTGAATTGGGTTATGTGTGTGGAGAAAAGAATATATTTATATATCCGTCCTCACAATTAAGGTTTGTGGGAATAAAAGGTGACGATTTGTGGCTTTGACTTTGATGGGTGTTTGGAAAACTTGATTTTGCAGATTCTATGGATGGGGGTGACAATGGTGTATTAGAAGAACTTTGCCCAAGTGTTGTTGTTATTGTCCTTATTCTTTCCTTCTTGGTTCTATTGTCATTAAGGGTGTCTATTGCCAAGTTTGCTTGACGTTTAAAATTCTTGGGAAACATTGAGGCAAGGATTAGTATCATGCTAGGATCATGTGCAAAATTGACATTTCATTCAAATTTCCTTTGGTATCTCTTCATAGCAGGCCCCATGCAAAATATGTCTTGCTTGGCATATTGCTTGTTTTTCTTTCAAGTTGTGTTGTTGTTATGGCTTAGGATTGATTGCAAAGTCAATGGGAAAGAGGTTGAAGATGTTTTTGAGGGTTTTTATTTTTATTTTTCTAATTTAGGGCTTTTTTATTTTATTTTATTGACCAAGGAAATATCTGGGTAGATCCACCTGAAGGGATCACATCCCAAGGGTGTCTAGTAGAGTTGACCTTGTGACCTCCCATTAGTGAGGTACTTCAACAACAAGAACCTGACGAATTGAGTTAACCCGAGGGGCTAAATTTTTTAAAAAAATCTGGTTTAGTTCTTTTATAACAAAGAACCTTGAATTTCTTGGAAATTAAAAAATGCAAAAGAACTCTTGAAAGAACATCATAAATAAACTCCTAAAAATGGGAAACAACAAAAAGAAAGTGTCTATAGTTCCTAAAACCCTAACAACAGTGAATAAATGTGTTATAGAGCATGTGGAGGTACCTCTTTGGTTTAAAAAAATATTGTAACGATTCTTGATATGAAACCCTTGGTTGGTGCATAGTGAAATGGAAGTCCTTGCAAGATGCTTTGGTTATGATGCCCTAGATGTGTCAGAGTATAACATGAGAGGTATCATTGTGTTAGGTTGGTCAGTTTGTCTCTTATAGTGGCTATAGGAGTGAAGGCAAAAAATTCTTGAAAAATGATGAAACAATGCCTTTTTGAGGCCTTTATAACATGCTCATTGGGTCAAACTCATCATTTGTAGAGTCAAATTCATGAAGGATCAGTAGTCAATGTCTGGATCATAGTTAATTATGAGTTGGAACTCTTCAATCGAGTGAAACTTGTTGACCTTGAGTTTGTCATTCCTTGATCTGCAAATTTTCTTTTGATTACAAGAATTGTGATCCTTGTTGCAAAGCTGTGGAGAAATGGAAATGAGTGTCCACATAATTGGTTGGAAAGTTAGATGTTTAGGGTTTGTACTAGTTAGTGTTGACTCATATATGACTCACTTGTCACTGTTAGCGTACAAAATTTATCAAAGCCTGATATCTCTAATGTCTTTTTCCATAAATTAAAGTAGGCGGGGTCTCATTGATGAAAATGTTATATAATGTGTTTGGCACAAATGAAGGGTCTCAAGACCAAAGTACTAATGGATACTTTGTCATAAGAGTTTTAAAAAAATAACAAAGGTAAGGCACATCCCATTGGGTGAATTTCCTCGTCGTTACAAGTATGAAAGTGGTTACATATGGCATTTGATATGATGTAAAGCTTGGAATATAAGTCAAAAGCATGGAGTTGGATAGTTACTAATAAAATAGGGGTAGGTTATATCCACAACACGAAGTTGTAAAATCTGATGTAGGTGGTATTAGTGTTTTCAAGATTCAAAACTGGATTGGAACTGATGGAACCAACTAGTCCGATCGGTTTGACCCCTAATTCGGTCTAACTGGTGGCACAAAACTGAAATAGGCCATTCTAACTGGTTTGACCCCCCCCCCTACCAATGGCATAAAACTAGAACAGATCAGTTTGTAATCGAATTGGCTTGTTCTTGTATTGAATCGGCTAGTTCGGTGTTGAACCAATTTGTTATTGTAAGGAATTGGCTAGTTCGGCGTTGAACCAATTTGTTATTGTAAGGAATTGGCCGGTTTTGTATCGAACTGTCTGGCTCCATATGAGGAGACCAAGGACACTCCATATGCAAATTTCTTAAAGGAGCACCAATAATTTATGAGTGGTGCAATCTAATATTCAAGCCTAGGGCCCTCCTATTGCAATGCAATTCATGTTTATCTTAAATTCTTAAAATAATTACTTAAACTTTTAACTTTACCATTAATTGTTACAGGATGTTTGAGAGTGGTTGCAACCTCGTTGGATTTCATATGGAGAAAGTAAAATCTTAGATCCCACTCAAAATCCAACAACCTTAACAATTTTTAGGATTTTAGGATTGGAGTGATTGCAATGTTTCCATTAGATTTTGTCATGTATGAGGGTATGGAACTAGCATTTAATAAAAAATGTGAAATTGAATTAGCCTTACATGAATGATATTTATAATTTAAGCCATGCATGTTAATAAATGAGGTGAAGAGGATATTCGAAGGGCTTAAGAATTGTCTTTCAAGTTGGAGGATGAGTTTGCTTGCCTATCGGGCTTAGCTTCACGGGTGTCTGGTTTATAGACAATGGAGTGTCAACTCACATGACAATGGTTAAAAAGTATTTCTATAGCTACAATGAGGAACAGATGGATTTCCAGTGGGGAGAGGCACCATCGATTTTCAGAGGGAGTCAGAAGTAAGTACTAGCGCTACAAATGTACTACATGTGTCAAGATTGGGTATGAACTTGATTTTAGTATCCCAGCTACAGGATAAGGGATATGATGTCCACTTTGTCGGGAAGAAAGTGTTTTTCAAACACCCGAGCTGAAGAAGGTGAGACAGATTGGAGTTCGAAGCAACAGGTTGTACATGTTGCAACTCGATTCTCGAATGGCACTAGTAGGCAGTGACAATAGTAGTGGGAAGGAACTAAATGTGCTATGGCACATGATAATGGGACATTTACACCAAGGAGCACTCAAAATGCTCAGGGAGATAGTAACAAGAGTTCCAGAACTTGGCAAGGAACACGATGATGTGTGTAGGGGGTGCGTGCTTGGGAAATTTGCTAAGGCAACATTCCCAAGAAGTGACAACAAAGCAGATGGTGTGTTAGGACTTATACACTCAAACATTTGTGGCCCAATGTCCACTAGAGCTCTTAGTAGGGCCGAATATTTCGTCACCTTTATAGATGATCATTCCAGGGAAACCTGGATCTACTCCTTGAAGACGATGATGTGTGTAGGGGCTGCGTGCTTGGGAAATTTGCTAAGGCAACATTCCCAAGAAGTGATTTGCTAAGGCAACATTCCCAAGAAGTGACAACAAAGCAGATGGTGTGTTAGGACTTATACACTCAAACATTTGTGGCCCAATGTCCACTAGAGCTCTTAGTAGGGCCGAATATCTCGTCACCTTTATAGATGATCATTCCAGGGAAACCTGGATCTACTCCTTGAAGACCAAGGATGAGGCCTTTGATTGTTTCAGGGAGTTTAAGGCTCTCGTGGAGAATGTGACATGGAAGAAGATCAAGGTGCTTCGCTCAGATAATGGTGGAGAGTATATTGATAAATACTTCACATATTTTTTTGCGAAGGAAGGCATCAAAAGAAAGTGGACAACTCCATACATTCCACAACAAAATGGGGTAGTGCACGGGAAAAACATAACTATAGTTGGGGCTGCAAAAGCTATGTTAGATGACCAGGATTTGCCCAGGTTTCTATGGGTAGAAGCATGGAACACAACGATGTATATTTAGAACGTGAATCCTCATAGGGCATTGGGGAAAAATTGCCAGAAGAAGCCTTCACAGGGGAGAAGCCAAAAGTTAGTCACTTTAGGATTTTTGGCAACATTGCTTATTGCCATGTGCCAGATGAGAAGCGCACCAAATTGGATCAGATTGCAGAAAAGGGGTTCCTCATTGGGTATAGCGAAACCTCAAAGGCATACAGGATCTACATTACTAACAATAGGAAGATTGTAGCGAGGCGGGACGTAAAGTTCATGGAGGACCGAATGAGCTAGCAGAAGCTCCATTGGTCTATTGAAGAATGTAACTAGTGACGATCCTAATTGTATTTCAGTCATGTATTTATCAAAAGAAAGAAAAGAAAAACATTAATGAAAGGAATTTTTTATTGACTTATTAAAGGATGGGTTTCATGCTTGGGTCAATGGTCAATAGGTAAAAGCACCCATTGAGTGCTCTTGGATTTTTGTTGAATCAAAGTCAAATTTATTTTGTAAGAAGCCCTTCTTGGGTTCATTATGTCAAAGAAAACTATTTATTTTGTCATGTCAAACCTTCCATCCATCAAGTCGGCCTCAAGCTCTCCTAAATTGGTTCCAACTTCATCTTCTATAAGTTGACTTCTCCTCTTATTCATGTTGGCCTCAATTTACACACAGAAACAACTATATATACCCAAGTGAACTCGACCCAATAGAGAGTTGTCAAGAAGTTCAAATATAAATTACAGGATAGTGAAGTTTGGGTTATCAAGATAATTCAGATCATTTATAGGACAACGAAGTATTGGGTGACTACAGGACGAAGGCATCATGTTATTGTAGGACCAAAGCATTATGTGACTACAAGACCGAAGTTTTATGTAACTACAAGACCGAAGTATTAGATGACTGCCGAATCAAAGTTTTCTATGATCACAAGACCAAAATTCTATGTGAATGCAGGGGGTTGAAGTTACATAAGTGGAAAGAAGGATGAGCATCTTGATGAACTACTTATGAAGAAACGGATTAGTAGATGTGTTATTTCTTAGCAAGGCTGACTTGAAGGATGGCAGGTGTTCTTGGTCTAGGTAATAAAGGTCGCGATCATCTCTACTTGATTTGAATCTACTATTGGAAGAGTTTGACTGGGTTTTCCCCTTCCTAGGGTTGTGCCTTGGCTGAGTGCCTACATTTGGTGTTCCTCTTTTTGTGTCTGTGATCTTTATTTGTTTTTGACATTTGTCTTGATGATGGAAAAAACTCTAACAAAATAATATCACAAGAATTTGTCGATCTAAGAGAAATCATTTAATGAACACTAACCTAATTACACCCTATATTTCTCAACATGGTATTAGAGTTGAGGGCATTTTAATGAAGCCAGTAAGAAGATCTCAAGGGCCTCAAGACTAGATTAAAAAAGGTAGAGTTACTTAAGACCGAGTTCCTAGAAGGAAATAAAACAAATTATGGGCTCATTCATAACCGCAAACTTGATCTAAGAAGTTAAAGAGTTTAGAAAAACTTAGTGGCTTTGTTCTTTGAGATCGAAGGGCTAATTATATAGTCTATAGAGGACCAAGCTCCTTAGTAGAGAAAACATAGTTCTGGGCAAAAAGAATAAGGTCTACAAAAGGAAATCAAATTCCCTAATTTCAAAGATCCAAAAATTCAGAAGCCTGTGCACAATTCTAGGTGATCTAATCCAAGTTTGGTTAGTCTCATTATATATTTGAAGGAACCTCTAGACAACCAACAACAAAGCAAATCAAGTGTCATTTTGCAAGATTGTTACTTAGTCACAATCTCTGAAGAAGCCGAAAATGAAACAATGAACTTGGGCATCTGTAGTTTTAAGGTCTACATATTCCACTATTGAGAAAAAGAAATATATATCAGTATGAGTGAAGTCTACTTGGAAACAAATAGCAAAATCAATCCACTACAGTCAATAAAAGGACAACAAACATTTTAGGACTAGTTCAAAGTCTTCATCAAGTAAGTATTATCACTGCTCTTTATGTTATCTGACAAATATGTATGCAATTGTAGCAATAAGTCCAATGGATCATCAAATCAAAGGCATGCAATTGTGAGGTATGTATATAGTGTTTTTAGAGCTTGGATACTTGTATGACTTTAAGGGTTGGCTAGTTATTTAGGGATTGCAGACCCTAAATAGTACATTTTATTTGCTTGTTCCCTCTATAAATCTACAAATCATTTTATCTAAGGTCTAGATGTATATGATCATTCTTTATGAAAAACAGAATTGTATGATGTTTAGATTTTAACATAAATTCTCTAGAAATAGTCAGACTCCCTTGGAATTCGTTTAAGATAATATATTCTTGGGTTTAGATCTAGTATATTCTAGTTAGTATTTGTCGAGAAATATTGTAGATATATGGTGACTTGAATCCTTATAGCACAAGTTGACAAACAAGGAGATGAAAATACTTCAGGGAGCCCTTCATTAAACGTACTAGGTTTGTAAAAAGGAGTAATTCAAGAAATGTATAAAGACTTATAGTAAATATTCATCATATTACAAGGTATGATCATTTTAAAAGTTTGTTCTACATTACTAACTCTTTCATGTCAAGATTTTTGAATCATGAGGATTCTTGTTTGGGTGATTAATATTTAGATTGAATCTACCTTTATTATCTTTCGTTGTTTGCTCACTTTGGTGAAATCCTAACCTTTAAGGTTCTCTGTGAAATCATAGCCTTTTGATGCTAAGGGTATGTTGTTTGCTCACTTTGGTGAAACCCTACCCTTTAAGGTTCTCTGTGAAACCCTAGCCTTTTGATGCTAAGGGTATGTTGTTTGCTCACTTTGGTGAAACCCTAACCTTTAAGGTTCTCTGTGAAACCCTAGCCTTTTGATGCTAAGGGTATGTTGATGTTAATATTGAAACCCTAGTCTGCTTAAGGGTTATTGATAAAGTGTAGAACATCTCATGAAATCCTATTCTTTTGAAGTTTAGGGTTTTGATAATATCTTGGTAAAAACCCTAGTCCTTTAGGGTTTGTTGTTAATGTCTAGATTATATAATGAATCCCTAGATTTTTAGGGTTTATAAACAAAACCCTTGTAAATAACTATAGTAAGATCCTAGGAATGAAATCCTAGGTGTATATTTGTCTGTATAGTGGAAACCCTAGCCTGGTCAAAATTATTGTATATCTAGCTTTGATGTATTGATGTTTGTCTCTACGGTTCCCCTAATAAATATGGATATGAGGTGCTAATGCATGAAACCCTAGATTGAGATTGATATTCTAGGACACGATGGTATTGTTTTTGATCATGATTTAGTTTTGATGATAAAATTAGGGTTTGCAGCAAACCCTAGTAGAGTCTGTCATGTAATTCTAAAAGCATATTGTTGAAACCTTAGATGTAAAGTGCTACGATTGGATCTAAGACTCTGTGTCTCGAAGATGGAGTCTAGGGTTTAAAACAAAACCCTAACAAGAAATTGAAGTCTAAAATGATGTAACCTTTGTTGTTTGTGTATCTATCTAGGTTTAGGTATATGAGGTCTAAAATTTGAATGTTTTGATGCTTCCATTGTAATGATATGATTTTGATATAGTTAACCTCATGCTTCTATATGTTTGTATTTGGTTGTACTTGCTATTAAAGTTTTGCAAGAATATAATCTTCAAGATGTAGAAGATGTTCACAATTGAAGATGATAATAATGATGAGCATGATGTAGGAAGCTATACGAATGATGATGATCAAGATGACCTTGATGACATGAGAAATAATGAAGTATATCTAATGCTGTTGTTCTCTCTAAGTTGAAACTTGAGAGGGAGCATGATTAGAAGAAAGGGTACATTTCCCCAGTTGAGAGGGAGGGCATATTATGACAGCCATAACGAATACATTGAAGAAAGAATGAAATGCTATCTTGATTGAGATTGATATTCTAGGACACGATGGTATTGTTTTTGATCATGATTTAGTTTTGATGATAAAATTAGGGTTTGCAACAAACCCTAGGAGAGTCTGTAATGTAATTCTAAAAGCATATTGTTGAAACCTTAGATGTATAGTGCTATGATTGGATCTAAGACTTTCTGTCTCGAATATGGAGTCTAGGGTTTAAGACAACACCCTAGCAAGAAATTGAAGTCTAGTATGTAAAAGGATGTAACCTTTGATGTTTGTGAATCTATCTAGGTTTAGGTATATGATGTCTAAAATTTGAATGTTTTGATGCTTCCCATTGTAATGATATGATTTTGATATAGTTAACTTCATGCTTCTATATGTTTGTATTTGGTTGTACTTGCTATTAAAGTTTTGCAAGAACATAATCCTCAAGATGTAGAAGATGTTCACAATTGAAGATGATAATAATGATGAGCATGATGTAGGAAGCTATAAGAATGATGATGATGATCAAGATGACCTTGATGACATGATAAAGAATGAAGTATATCTAATGCTGTTGTTCTCCCTAAGTTGAGAGGGAGCATGATTAGAAGAATGGGTACATTTCCCCAGTTGAGAGGGAGGGCATATTATGACAGTCATAACGAATACATTGAAGAAAGAATGAAATGCGAGAACGAGTAAAAGTATTATAGATGGATTTGCACAAAAAAAATTTGAGAAGTATTGACGTTGTAGTTGGTGCTACCAAAGAAATGAAAGAAGAAAAACCCCTGACAAGTTGTATTTGGATAACTTGATATAAGTAGCGTTAGAATGATTGAGGACCCTGAAGGTTTGTGTTTACTTGAATATATCTTTAAAGGTTTATTATTGATTGGGGTTGTGATTGGGCAAGATCTCTCCTTCAAAAGTTTGAAGTTTGAAAGTTTGAAGCATATTGGTGGACATATATTTGATTTAGTTGATGAGGAGAGAGGAAGCGTCTTGTGGTAACAAGATGCTTGGGAGGACATCTGGCCGACCTATGTGTGGATGTCTATATCCCAAAGTAGGGAGGGTGGCGTTGGTCATGGAACTCTGACGTTGGATAGGCATCTAGATCCCTGGGTTGGTGATAAAGTTTAAAAGCTTGATGGTATCTAGAGAGGCTAAAGCTTGAGTTCACCTTAGTCCCACCCGATTAGAGTACCCCGGTCAGGTAACTAATATGTAGAACTGCATGTGCTAGAACTCTTCATAGTTCATATCTTTTTGAGATCTTCCATGTACCTTTATGTGTATGTAGTTATCAATACCTCCTTAGTTAAGAGGGATTGTTGAAGAATGTAACTAGTGTCAGTCTTCATAATTGTATTTGAGTCATATATTTATCAAAAGAAAGAAAAGAAAAATGATTTATAAAAGGAAATTTGTATTGACTTATTAAAGCATGGGTATTTCATGTTTGGGTTAATGGTTAATAGGTCAAAGCACCCATTGGGTGCTCTAGGATTTTTGTTGAGTCAAAGTCAAATTTATTTTGTAGGAAACCCTTTTTGGGTTCATGATGTCAGAGGAATTTATTTATTTTTTCATGTGAAACCCTCCATCCATCAAGTCGGTCTCAAGCTCTCCTAAATTGGTTCCAACTTCATCTTCTATAAGTCGACTTTTCCTATTATTCATGTTAGCCTCAATTTATAGGAAGAAACAACTATATATAGCCAAGTGAACTCGACCCAACAGAGAGTTGTCAAGATGTTCGAATATAAACTACAGGATAGCGAAGTTTGGGTTATCAACATACTAGGTGGTGCCGAGGCCTAAGGATTGTGAAAATTCCTATATCTAACAATCTCAGGAATCCTACTACCACTAGTTGAATCTACTTCACCCAGATTGTAAATTACATTAGAAACTTATTTTAGATTTCTTCTTGAAACATTGAAGTAAATTATTGAAGCAACCTACACCAAATTAAATATGATTCTGAAACATAGAAACTGAGCAAGGGAAATAGAAACACATAAGACACCGTTATTTTTGGACAATAGTCCCTGGAAAAACCCAATGCGGGAAACGGTGCAACAACTCTGAGGGTATTATTATGTAGGAGAAAATCTGAGTACAATTCTAGAATGCTCAACTAGCAATTGGATACAGAGAGAATATTGGACAAAAGAATGGTGAAATGATCTCACCCTGTCACTAGGAGAATCAGTGACTGATCTTGCTGAACTAGACGCTCTTCGTCACCCTTTGCGTGGCCTCTGCCTAGAACTGCGTCACTCCCAATAGTTTTTGTGTCACCCTTGCTGGGTATCATGATACCCCTCTTCTAGATCCTCTCCTCGCCGAGAAAATCGATCTTCTGCCTCCTGGACTCACACCCCGACTTCCGACAACTGAAATTTGACTTCCCTTAGCAGGAAACTCGACTTCCCCTCATGCATCCCGCTACATCTCCATCAATACTGCGTGGGCCAATGTTAGCCTTATTCTGGACGTTTTATTGTCCTCCCTCTGCCTCATACTCTCTGGAAATTCCTTCCTTCGGATTCTCACTGCCCGTGTGCTACAAGAAATCTCTTCAATCGATTTTTCCTCCTGAGAACTTCTCACTTCAGAAAATCGATTTCCTTGACCTCTTAGTGTGTCTTCCAAATGACCCTCAAGCCCCTTCTTATATCTTCCTGTTGGACAACCAAAGGCCTAGATTAAATCTTAATCAAAGGCTCAGATCATTTTGGCTTGATCTGTGTCTTTTTCTAGAATTTTCACCCATGATTAGCTTAATACCTGTTAATATTTTAGTTTCCCTAAGTTGAGACTTACGAACCCCATTAAAAATATTAATTATTTTAATAAAATCACTTCTGGGTGGAATTTCCCAAAACGCTTTTTGGGTTCTTTGGAATACATGTGCCCAGGCCTCCCTGCAAAATTTGAGGCTTAGAGCACATCCGATGCTACCCCAAATCAACAAGGACAGGTTAGTTGTAGGTTCTCGTTGGATCTACAAGATTAAGTACACTACATACTACAACGTGGAGAAGTACAAGGCTAGATTCATGGCAAAGGGGTATGTGTAGAAAGAAGGGATAGATTATGAGTAGACCTTCACACCAGTTGCCATATACACTTTCTGGTCAGTTATATCCCTAGCAGCTCAAATGGGGTGGCAGATTCACTAGATGGATGTAAAGACAACATTCTTGAATGAAGTGATAGAGGATGAAGTGTACCTAGAACCATTGAAGCACCCATATTAGACCCGTGAGTACCCGCGGGTCTTGGCAGGTTCTATACTGCACTGGGTCACTCGCATAGAACCCGCGTTTAAGACTCGGACTCGACGGGTATCTTATAGAACTCGTCTACTCGTATAAGACCCACGGGAATTCTATAGGACTTGTTGAGCCTCAAAAGGCACAAAATGTTCATTTTTTTTTTTTTTTTGGAAATGAGGTGATTTATCTGTTGCACCCGAATTAGACTTGTACCATCTAGCTCTTTCAAATATTTACTTCCTTGAGGTATGCATCCAATCACTACCAATTATAGAACCCGTCTACCTGAATAAGATCCACGGGTATTCTGTAGGACTCGTATAGAACCCGTCGAGCCTCGAAAAGCACAAAATGTTTAGTTTTTAGTTTTTTTCATTTTTGGAAATGAGGTGATCTATCTGTTGCACCCCAATTAGACTTATACCATCTAGCTCTTTCAAACCTTTACTTCCTTGAGGTACACATCCAATCATTACCAATGGATTTTTTGTAGCTCTACCCTTGTGAATCAAGGTCTTCATGGCTGATTGTGTGGGTGACTTTACTATGCATTTGTTCTAAAAGCATATAGTTATTCACCTTGTATGTGCCATACATGTCCATAGTCTTTGAAACGCTCCTGAATTTTGACCTAAGATCTTCAATTTCTTTCCGTTATAATTCTTTTAAGATTTGTATAGTAATGCACTTGCATCTACCAGCCAATGGGATTTATTTCTCTGCACCACCACCTTCTTGGAAAGGAAATTACCTCTTTAGAAGAAAGTTACATGCTTGCTAAATGTTAGTTATGCTCCAAAATAAAGTGAGGGATCGGGAATGATCCTTTGACTCAAAATAGTTTCAGAGGTGGGTGTACATGATTTTCTATTATGGAGCAATTTTGGTCATACCCGTCACTCAATTGAGTGACCTTTAAGCTTGCATTCTTGGGGTCACACGTCCTATTTGCTGGCACGCTTTTACACATGAGTTTGATTAAGAATTAGAGTATTCTTTTACTGTGCTCTTTGCTAGGAGATGCATTATGCATTCTTGCATTCCTTTTATAGTTGTTGATGCATGTTAACTTATTTTGGTCATTTGTGGATGTTAATCAAATTTCAATTTTTGTACAACTTGCATACATTTTTTGCAAAGTCCCTCCTGAGTTTTGTAGAAAAGTGTCAATCTAACCTTCCTCCTTTGAACTAGGTTTAATGTCCCCTATCTAGTGTCAACATCTTCCCTCTAAGCATTAGATGACTACAACGAAGTATTAGATGACTACAGGATCGAAGTATTCTATGATCATAGGACCGAAATTCTATGTGAATTCAGGAAGTCAAAGTTACATAAGTGGAAGGAACGACGAGCATCTTCATGAACTACTTATGAAGAAATGGACCAACAAATGTGTTATTTCTGAGCAAAGCTAACTTGATGGATGGAAGGTGTTCTTGGTTTGGGTAATAAGGGTCGTGGTCATCTCAACTTGAGTTGAATCTACTATTGGAAGAGTTTGAGTGGGTTTTCCCCTTCCTAGGAGTTTTGCCCTAGCTGAGTGCCTACATTTGGTGTCTATTTTGCTGTCCGTGATTTTCATTTATTTTTGGCATTTGTCTTGATGATGGAAAGAACACTAATAAAATAATATCACAAGAATTTGTCAATCTAAGAGAAATCATTTAATGAAACCTATCCTAGTCATTGCCTTAATTTATCAACATGGTCCAGCCACATGGGCAGCCAATGGGACAACCATTAGGACAGTCACAAGGATCCAATACAGTGACCAATACTAGCATTTCCTCAGGTGCAGGGTATCTAGTGAGTTCACGACACATTGAGCAACAAAGGTAGGATGAGGAGGAGCTGGTTGAACCTCCCACCACTAGTGGTTGAACCAACAGAGAAGTTCGTTAGACATTTAGAGATGCAGAGGAGTTCATTGGAGCTCCTAA
This sequence comes from Pinus tabuliformis, assembly GCA_031772625.1. Taxonomy (NCBI): domain Eukaryota; kingdom Viridiplantae; phylum Streptophyta; class Pinopsida; order Pinales; family Pinaceae; genus Pinus; species Pinus tabuliformis. The sequence continues at coordinate 79,010,190 of CM062820.1, read as the reverse complement.
AATGAACAAGAGAGAGCACAAACAACCTGACAGGTTCTAAGCATTGGTGGCTCAGGTTGCAGAACCTTCCAGTGTTCATGAGGCCACACAACATCAGGTGCGGGTAGATGCCATGGTAGAGGAATACAACTCTATCATATCGAATGATGTTTGGGAGGTGGTGCCGAGGCCTAAGGACTGTGAAAATTCCTAGATCTAACAATCTCAGGAATCCTACTGCAACTAGCTGAATCTACTTCACCCAGATTGTAAATTACATTAGAAACTTATTTTAGATTTCTTCTTGAAACATTGAAGTAAATTACTGAAGCAACCTACACCAAATTAAATATGATTCTGAAACATAGAAACTGAGCAAGGAAAATAGAAACACATAGGACACCGTTATTTTTGGACAATAGTCCCCGGAAAAACCCAATGCGGGAAAACGATGCAACAACTCTGAGGGTTTTATTATTATGCAAGAGAAAATCTGAGTACAATTCTAGGATGCTCAACTAGCAATCCGATACAGAGAGAATACTGGACAAAAGAATGGTGAAATGATCTCACCCTGTCACTAGGAGAATCAGTGACTGATCCTGCTGAACTAGACGCTCTTCGTCACCCTTTGCGTGGCCTCTACGTAGAACTGCGTCACTCCCAATAGTTTTTGTGTCACCCTTGTTGGGTATCATGCTACCCCTCTTCTAGATCCTCTGCTCGCTGAGAAAATCGATCTTCTGCCTCCTGGATTCACACCCCGACTTCCGACAATTGAAATTTGACTTCCCTTAGCGGGAAACTCGACTTCCCCTCATGGATCACGCTACATCTCCATCAATACTGTGTGGGCCAACATCAGCCTTCTTCTGGACATTTTGTTGTCCTCCCTCTGCCTCATACTCTCTAGAAATTCCTTCCTTCGGATTCTCACTGCCCCTGTGCTACAAGAAATCTCTTCAATCGATTTTTCCTCCTGAGAACTTCTCACTTCAGAAAATCGATTTCCTTGACCTCTTAGTGTGTCTTCCAAATGACCCTCAAGCCCCTTCTTATATCTTCCTGTTGGAAAACAAAAGGCCTAGATTAAATCTTAATCAAAGGCTTAGATCGTTTTGGCTTGATCCGTGTCTTTTTCTAGAAGTTTCACCCATGATTAGATTAATACCTAATAATATTTTAGTTTCCCTAAGTTGAGACTTACGAACCCCATTAAAAATATTAATTATTTTAATAAAATCACTTTTGGGTGGAATTTCCCAAAACGCTTTTTGGATTCTTTGGAATACATGTGCCCAGGCCTCCCTGCAAAATTTGAGGCTTAGAGCACATCCGATGCTACCCCAAATCAACAAGGACAGGTTAGTTGTAGGTTCTCGTTGGATCTACAAGATTAAGTACACTACATACTACAACGTGGAGAAGTACAAGGCTAGATTCATGGCAAAGGGGTATGCGTAGAAAGAAGGGATAGATTATGAGTAGACCTTCACACTAGTTGCCATATACACTTTCTGGTCAGTTATATCCATAGCAGCTCAAATGGGGTGGCAGATTCACTAGATGGATGTAAAGACAACATTCTTGAATGGAGTGATAGAGGATGAAGTGCACCTAGAACCAGTGAAGCACCCATATTAGACCCGTGAGTACCCGCGGGTCTTGGCAAGTTCTATACTGCACCGGGTCACTCGCATAGAACCCGCGTTTAAGACTCGGACTCGACGGGTATCTTATAGAACCCGTCTACTCGTATAAGACCCATGGGAATTCTATAGGACTTGTTGAGCCTCAAAAGGCACAAAATGTTCAGTTTTTTCTTTTTTCTTTTTTGGAAATGAGGTGATCTATCTATTGCACCCGAATTAGACTTATACCATCTAGCTCTTTCAAATCTTTACTTCCTTGAGGTACACATCCAATCACTACCAATTATAGAACCCGTCTACCTGTATAAGATCCACGGGTATTCTGTAGGACTCGTATAGAACCCGTCGAGCCTCAAAAAGCACAAAATGTTTAGTTTTTAGTTTTTTTCTTTTTTCTTTTTTGGAAATGAGGTGATCTATCTGTTGCACCCCAATTAGACTTATACCATCTAGCTCTTTCAAACCTTTACTTCCTTGAGGTCACATCCAATCACTACCAATGGATTTTTTGCAGCTCTACCCTTGTGAATCAAGGTCTTCATGGCTGATTGTGTGGGTGACTTTACTATGCATTTGTTCTAAAAGCATATAGTTATTCACCTTGTATGTGCCATCCATGTCCATAGTCTTTGAAACGCTCCTGAATTTTGACCAAAGATCTTCAATTTCTTTCCATTATAATTCTTTTAAGATTTGTATAGTAATGCACTTGCATCTACCAGCCAATGGGCTTTATTTCTTTGCACCACCACCTTCTTGGAAAGGAAATTACCTCTTTAGAAGAAAGTTACATGCTTGCTAAATGTTAGTTATGCTCCAAAATAAAGTGAGGGATCGGGAGTGATCCTTTGACTCAAAATAGTTTCAGAGGTGGGTGTACATGATTTTCTGTTATGGTGCAATTTTGGCCATACCCGTCACTCAATTGAGTGACCTTTAAGCTTGCATTCTTGGGGTCACACGTCCTATTTGCTAGCATGCTTTTACACATGAGTTTGATTAAGAATTAGAGTATTCTTTTACTATGCTCTTTGCAGGGAGATGCATTATGCATTCTTGCATTCCTTTTATAGTTGTTGATGCATGTTAACTTATTTTGGTCATTTGTGGATGTTAATCAAATTTCAATTTCTGTACAACTTGCATACATTTTTCTCAAAGTCCCTCTTGAGTTTTGTAGAAAAGTGTCAATCTAACCTTCCTTCTTTGAACTAGGTTTAATGTCCCCTATCTAGTGTCAACATCTTCCCTCTAAACTTCATAACTACTTTATCTTTCTTCTGCTTGGTGAAGTTTGATGGTTAATGAACTTTTTTCATTTCTTGTTGTGGTGGTTTTGGTGGTAGCCCTCATCTTATTTTTGCTCTGTGGGGCCCCTTGTATGTGGTTATTTTGAAGAATGTAATCTCTAGTCCCTTCGACCTAGTTTCATCACTGTGAATGTAATCTCTAGTCCCTGACCTAGTTTCATCACTGTGAATGTAATCTCTAGTCCCTTTTGTGCTTAAAATTTACGATATTTTAATGTTTTTTTGTATTTTGAAGAGTCTTATAAGGGTCGTTTCCGAGTCTTATATGAGTTGACGAGTCAATGCCGTGACGAGTCCTATACAATTACGAGTTGTGCAACATTGCATAGAACAACCATAAGGCTTGAGACTCATGAGAGGCACACACATGTGTGTAGGTTGAATAAAGCTCTATACGGTCTCAAGCAGGCTCCCAAGGCATGGTATGGTCGAATTGACAGCTACTTGCAACAGATGGGATTCATCAAAGGTGACGTGTATCCTAACCTTCATTATTTGATGGTAAAGGATTAGCCACTCATCCTAGTATTTCATGTGGATGATCTCTTCATGACAAGGTGATCAGGGCTCATAAAGGACTACAAGAGGAATCTGGTAGCAGAGTTTGATATGAAGGATTTGGGGTTGACACTATTTCCTAGGATTGGAAGTATGGCAGAAGGATGGGGAGATATTCCTTGGTCAAGGAAGATATGATACAGATATTTTGAGGAGATTTAAAATGCATGATTGTAGACCCATGTCTACGATCACCAACTGGAAGAAGATAGACGCATCAGAATCCAAATCACAAGGATTTTGACCCCACCTTGTATAGACAACTCATCGGTTCTCTCATGTATTTGGTCAACACTAGGCTAGATATTTGCTTTGCGGTCAATATCCTCAATCAGTTTATGGTGGAACCAAAGAGGGTACATTGGACAACAACGAGACACATTTTGAGGTATGTACGTGGCATAGTAGAATGTGAGTTGAAATATACCTGAGGGGATGATGTTAGATTATGTGGATACATATATGTAGATTGGGTAGGTAGTTCAGTGGACATGAAAAGTACCTCAGGGTATTGCTTCAGTGTTGGATCAAGGATGGTTTTGTTGGTGTAGCAAGAAGCAGAAGTCAATAGCACTGAGCTTTGTAGAGGCAAAGTATATGGTAGCTAGCACAGTGACATGCGGAGCTATATGGCTTCGAAAGCTACTGGTAAGCTTGTTCAGGGAGAGGATGGATGCGACCAGTGTCTACTGTGATAATCAAAGTTGCATCAAGATCTTTGAGAATTCAGTGGTTCATGACAAGTTGAAACACATAGATATTAGGTGTCATTTCATCAGAAATTGTGCGCAACGTGGAGCAATCCAACTATAGTACGTTTCCACATATGAGCAAGTTGCAGATATACTCATGAAGGTTCTAGGGAGAGTTGAGTTCGTCTATTTCAGAGAGCAGATGGGTATGGTGTGAACCCATTTTAGTAGCAAAGACAAAGTATTTCAGATGCTTCTCAGTTGCAGGAGTAACAACAATAGTTGAGAGGGAGTTGCAGTGCAGATGCAGATGCAGAGTTGGCAGCATTACAGGATGTACAATGTAGTGTCAACAACAACATAGATGCAACAATTTGGTTCAACTACAATCAGTGGCAAATGAATCATAGTTGTGTAGTGGTTGATGGATAGTGGCAGGTAGCTACAGTGGTAAGACATCAACAATGTGGTTGGAGGATGTTGCAGAGGCAGGGTGTTGTAGCAGTACGACACTAGAACCCCTTCCTCACTAAGAGGGTAGCATCGGATGGTGTTCTAGTCTCAAAATTTTGTGGAGAGGCTAAAACACAGGAGTTCTCCAAAATTGATAAATCGTTTATGGAAATTCCACCTAGAGATGGCTCAATTAAATTATTTAAACATAATTAAAAATTTCCTAAGTCTAACTTAGGAAAAGTGGTTAATTAATAGGAATTAATTGAGAAAGGTGAGGATCATCTAGAATCTCACGTGGATTGACTTGGATATGATCTCAACCATCGATTAAGTTTTAATTGTGGCTGTTGGAGTCCCAACTAGAGATTATAAGAAGAGGTCGATGGGCAGTTGGAGAACACACACCAGTGCATATACTCAGTGATCTAGGCAGTTTGATTTTCCAGTGTAGGTTATTCAATAGGAGAAATCGAGTCAGTAGATTGAGTAGCAGGCGACAGAGGGGTAGCAGAGCAGTATTCTGGAGGAGATTCCAATTCCGGAGGTCAAAAAGAGGAGGCTGAAATTATTCTCCAGGAGGCTGCATAGGGGTAGCACAGAGTCGCAATTGAGCAGTTCAATTTCGCTGAGGAGAGGTTTGTTTTCAGTTCCAAAGGCTGGGAATATTTTCCAGAGTGTCAGAGAGATAATTTCCCAGTCATCAGCACATAGAACGACTTTATTTGCAGGAGCTCTGCGCTGTGTGTAAGAGGGTCTGCGTTAGGGTGACGCAGGGCCTGCGCAGAGCTAGGTGAACGACTTGCTTTTCAGAGGTCTATCAGGTGCCGGGATTGTTCAGAAAGAGGGTAAAATCCCTCAGTATATTTTTTCCAGTATTTCTCTTTGGAAGAATTGCCAGTTTGGCGACGTTTTATTCTACTCAGAAATTCTGCTGCTGCTTGATAATAAAAACCCTCACTGCTGCACCGGTTTTGCGACATTGGGTTTTTCTGGGGACAACTGTCCAAAAATAACGGTGTTATAATTTTTGTGTGTGCTAGCATTCCTCAATTTCCAACATTTTTATTTCCGCAACATTTATTTTATTTTGTGAAGAAATTGCAGTGTGATTGATTCAATATTAATCAGAAAATTAATAAACTGATAACCAATGAGGATAATTAATTCCAGTTGCTGCATTTCAAGGAATTTTCACAAACAGCCTATCTTCCACCCTCAACCCAGTTGCCATGACTTCAACCACACAACGCAAATCTGCCCCAATGGTAAACTCAGCTCCCTCTCAACCACACAACCGTGTTTAAACTGCTGTTATGTCACTGTTTGGTGTTTGGTCATTGTTTCTTAACGACGCTACTCACCATTGCTATGATACCATGTAGAAAATTTTGACTGTAAATCCCTCTTGGTTTCAAGTTTGGTTTTCACATCAAGTTTAATGCCCTTCACCTCATTATTAGCAGTTGATATAAACTTGAATATAAATCTCAAGAGGAAACATAAAAGATTTACTCTACTTTTCACATCTGCTAAGAAATCACACAAACATTCATGAAATTTGGACACAAAAAATTTGGTCAAGCTGACCCTGGAAAAACCCCGAAGGGAAAACCAGTGAGAGAGAGTTCTTTTTTCTCAGATAGAGAAATTATTATGACAATTAAATTCAACGCACGGTCAACTTATCTCCTTGATATCTTGCTTAGAATTCCTTGGGAAATGTGCTGACGGCTCCATAGAAATTTCTGCTAGCAGCCTCGATTTCTGCGCTGAATAGACCTTTTTCGTGCCCAAATTTGCTCATAAAACTATGCCTCAACCCACTCAAAATTTGTGCTAGCTGCACGAATTTCCTAGTTGAGTTTTCTCCTTGAAAAGTGCATTGATCCCCCCGAAACTTGTGCTTGTTTGTAGTTCTGACAGAGTCACGGACAACAATTAATGAGGTCTGTCTCCCTCTATTTTCACACCAATTCTCCTTGAAAACCGCACTGATACTGACAGCAATAAATGTGGCCTTGACAGTCCTTGAAGCCGGCCCAATGTGCCTTGAAACCTGCGCTCAGGCAGCGACAATTAATGCACATAATTTCCTTGAAATTTGTGTCAATCTACTCAACCCCTTCCATGGAATCCATGCTTGTAGCCTAGCTGATGTACTGTTGTACCCCTGGTGTATTCTCCTTTCTCCTCTTAGCCTCTGCTCCTTTTCTCCAATCTCACATATGAAGAATGAATCTCTCAAAGTGCCTTTACCCCCTTTTATCTTCACATAATGAAGAGAAAGGCCTATCCCTGGGATCAAAGGCTGAGATTAGATCTTACCCTTTCTTGACCAATGTGTAGAAAATTTAGGTGTGATGTAGCCCCTCTAGTTTCTGTTTGTTTTGCATATCAGTTTAATGCCCAACCCCATAGTTCATTGCATATTTAAACATGAATGCAAATTAGAACAAAAACACTGCTAGGCTACTTCTACTTTCACTTTCACTTTTCAGCTGATAATAAACCTTTAACAATCACACATAAATTTAAGGCACTTATTTTTGGTCAATCTTGGACCCTGGAAAAACCCCAAAGGGGAAAACCAGTTTTAAGGAGGATTTTATTTGGTAATCTCAAAGAAATTTTTACACAGCAATAAATACACTTCAAGTACTGATCTCTCCCTTGAAGTTTGTGATGGTCCTCTAGAAATTTGTATCACTGTCCTTGAAACCTGTGCCAATGTCAGTTCTCTGCACTTTGAACTGTGTGTCACTGTCAGCCCACTGCCTTGGAATTTGCACTCAGACAGAAACTAGAAAATTGTGTTCTGCTCCATTGAAAATGTGCCACTTCATAGCAATAGATGCCCTGAAAAACGTGCTGTCAGACAGAGTTAATTACCTCAGCCTGTGTACCACTGACAGCTCGTTTTCTGGTGCAGTTTTCAGGACTCAGACCGCGATTTTTCTCCTCAAATAGTGGGTCTGTCAGACCACATTAAATGCACGGTCTATCCCTCAAAACCCGTGCTGAATCCTCCTCAATTTGCGCATTGGAAACTGCCAAAGTGCCTTGAACTGCACACTACAACACTGCCTTAAAACTCGGGCCTGTCTCTTTGGGATTCGAGTTGTAGGTGGTCTTCTCCTTGCTGTAGCTTGGTCTTTCCTTCAACAAACTTCAGCTCTCACAGCGTCTCTTTGTTCTCTTCCTCCTTGCTCTCTTCTCTAATCTTGCACTTGAAGAATAATAGTTCTCCTTGCCTTTTTCCTCCTTTTTAGTCTCTCTAATAAGGAGAAACCCAATCCCTTGGATCAAGGGCTGAGATTAGATCTCAGCTTTCCGTGATCAATGGTGGAGATCTAATCTCCCATTGACCCATTTTTTATGTCTCCCCCTTCATTAAGAGCACCCCTAGTCACTTTAATAACTTTAAGTTGTACCATGTATTTTTCTCATAAAGTCACTTTACAAACATAAAGTAACTTTAATATAACAAAGTACTTTGTACTTTTGTACCACATAAAGTGCCTAAAGTCACATGACTTTAATAACTCATAAAGTTACACACTAAAAAGTGGTCCACGTGTTTTCGTAGCCCAAAGGCAAAAAGCACGAGGAAACACCTCCTTGGTACCCTTTTTCTCAACAAAATGGTGGAGATCTAATCTACATTGACCCTCTCAAGTTCCCCTTTTCATTAATTGACCCTCCTTGTCACTTTAATAATATAAAAGTACCATGTGCTTTATGACACATAAAGTAACTTTAAAACATAAAGTCGCTTTAATAATATGAAAGTACCATGTACTTTATGACAGTAACCTTAAAACATAAAGTCACTTTAATAATGAAAAGTACAATGTACTTTTATAATCTCATAAAGTAACCAATAAAAAGTCACATGACTTTAATAAACTCATAAAGTCACTTTTTAATTTTATAAATTCACTTTATAAAGTGCCTTGATAATGAAATATGCTCGATTACTTCTACATGCTAGGCACGGTCAATGCAAAATTACCTCTGAGCTACAAAAAGATAACACTTTTCCCACAAGAGCTACAAGATCAAATGCTACCTTTGCTCATCTAGGATTTGTCCCAAACCCTATTCTTCTTTGTTTCCCTAGGGTGAAACATTAACCCTAGCTTTCCTTGAAATTATTTCAATAACCCTAGTGCTCATGACAAAGAGAGCAAATGCACATGAAGAAGAGTACAATAAGGCAAGTTTGTCTGAGCTCTCATATCTCTAACACAAGCATCTGATTTTACATGAGTAAACTAGTAGGTGTTGAAAAACTTTATCCTCCTTTCATATATATGGAACATGAAGAATGCCAACAATCATAAAGTGGATCAAGTCGACAACATGTAACCTATCTTATCAATAAATAGGCCCACATGTGGAGCACCCCATGTTCAAGTGACACATGTCAAGCTTTGGGCGAGTATGTACAACAATTGAGGGGTCAAGTGTGAATGCTCCACAATATGTGTCCAATGCTTCTCCAAAGGCTGTCGAGGCTCCAATGCTACCTCCTAGGCAATGTGTACCTTTGGGCCTATCCACCTACATGATCACTCCTCAACCCAAGCATCCTCAAGTCAAGTACAAGCTTACATGCAAACAATGAAGAGTCCCTATCCAATCTTAATGCTCAATTCCATTCTCCAAGATGCCTAATGCCCTTTCTCCAAGGGAAGTCATCCTCCCAAGGAAGCAACCAACCTCCATATGCACAACTCATGAAGAAATCCACGAGCCATGTAAGTCTTCAACATCCCGAGGAAGTATGCCACAAGCATCAAGACAAGTTCTAGCCATCAATGAGCAAGCTAACTCCAATGTGTATGTCCATCATGGAATAACTAGGGAAAATCATTAATCAACACACCATGCACCCCATATCACATGAAGCACCCCCAAGCATGGTGTGAATGCTTTCAGAGTAACCTTGAAAGGTAACAGCATTGAGGACAGCTGAATTTCTAGATTACTAACAGCAATAGCTCAACTGCTAGTAGCTGGTAACCTCAAGGGACTTGACCAGAGTTGAATCTGTGACCTTTGGCCTCCCTGTTGGCAACATGCCTTGGGTGGAAGGTTCCACTTATTGAGCTAACCCATGGGGCTATAAATATGATAGATTAATAAGTGATTAGGTATAACTTTGAATGTACATAATATGTTTTTTTTTTCCATGTAGTCAAGCACATCAGGAAAGGGGTAAGATATTCTTCAACAACAAGGCTTGAAGCCATTACAGCAATATACATAATATGAGATAAACATGTATTTGTGGAATTGAACCTGGGTGGAGAGGATAACAATCATTCCTCCCAACCACACAGGATAAACTTAATTGACTATAACTTACATAATACATATATAAATGATACTTTAATTATCGGTGATAGTCCTATGGTTCTCATTTTATTTCAAATGTCCAATTAGCCTTGAAATTGATATTAGAGTAAGAAGATATGTATAATAAATAACTTGCTTGTTATTATTGTCTTAATATGTATTGCTAAAGGCATACATTTTTATGGTGATCAGTGTTAACAAATATTCCTATTAATCCCAGAGTAGTATGGCTTTTCACCTGATGAAGAAAATGGTATAAGTTTCAGATGTCAAAGCCCTTGGTGCTGAATTAATACCTTCATATTGGGTCACATGTATGTTTGGGCAACAAAAGCTTTTGTTTTAATCAAAGACCAGCAGGAGTGCCTAGCAGTATGACTAGACGATTCCACATCTGGACCTTGCTGTAAATGAAGGCACTGCACAGGAACTGCCGGAATTGACCTACAAATGATCTTATCCACCGGAACTTTCCTATTGTATTAAGATAGTAGGCGATGCATCTTTGAGTTTCCATTTTCATTCACTTCTTAACACTGAGAATTTAGTTATTTTGTATTATGGTAGAATGCAGTGTGCATTAATGTTGCCTAGAAATTCTGCTCCTTTTAAAATAAATAATTATGGTGAAGAATGAAGTTCTTTACTAGAATTAGGTACATCAGTCCTTGTGACTCAACGATACTGTTTCCAGTGACTAGCTTGCTTGAGTCTTCCTGTCATGTTTGTTAAATTTCAGATACTACTTTCAATGGTGAAGTTTTTAGCTGTAGAAAATTGAAATATCAACATCGGTTTTGTTTGGGGAAAACATATCATTGGATTGTTTGTCATTTTATTTTGAATTTGTTATTCCTTGCATTTTCACAAATTCTTTTTGTGGAGCACAGATGGATGCTTATATTGCAGTTTCCGTGGTTGTTAATAGATTAAAAATGTCTTTTCTAAACATCTATTATTGTTTACTTCATAGGTGACTCCTTTGGAGGAGCTTGATCGGAAGCATTTTGCAAAGGGTTTCAGGCCTTCAGCAAAAAAAACAAATGATGAAATTTTACAAGTCACTGCATCAAAGGAAGTTGCTCTTATGGAGCTTAAGATAAAGCGCCTTGTTGAGTTTCTGCATGAGGTTAGCTAAATTTTCTTTTAAGCTTTTAATGCCAATGCTATTAAATGTTACCAGTGTTGGATAACATGATATATGCTACTACTGATGTTTGGAACTCCTTAGGTTTTCAAGAACATTATATTGGTAACATTTTGGATTTATTTGGATGTAGTGAAATGTTTGTTCTGTTTATGCTATATATATATACAGAAATAGAATTAGGGATTGAAGAAGTCAACCCCATATTTTGCAAAGACATCTCAAGGAATTCCTTTTGTCCAAGGTGTGGTGGGAAATATACCACATATTGTTATGTATTTTCCTTTGATATTAATCAGTGTTGCAGACAACCCGATTTTATCACAAAACCCAGTCGATGTTTGCTGATTTTTACGATTTTTTGGTTTTCCAGACCCTTGCCGATTTTATCCTGATGCTGATGTTTGCAACATCGCTACTAATTGATCTTTCTGGACCTTGTGTGTAGACTCTTGAGGAGACAAAAGCAAATGTTGAAAAGAAACAAGCATTGACATATGAAGAGATGGAAGCAGAGCGTGAAGAGGTAATTCATACTCTATGCATGGTTTCATATTTAATACTTATGACAGTTTATAAAGGCTCCACAGCATTTTGCCACTGATCAAGCTGACCACATACTTTTGTATCTGTATGAATTTTGTATCTGCTTTTATGTAAATGAATTCAATATGCTGCCAAGGAGTGGTTATCTTTTCTATATGCTCTAGGTTAAGCTTCTGTGGTATGGATACAGATTTGGATAAGGGGACATATGGGTTCATCAGGTTTTATTTTTTATTTATTTATTGTTCTAAATTAATTTTTTATTCTATTTAAATATTATTTTTTGGAAATGCTGTATATATCGTGTCAAAGAGAAAAACAAGTAGATCATGGAACAGAAAATTGCGTCACATGAACAACAGGGTTACTGCAAAAACCATCCCCTAAAAAAGCCAACGTTCCATGGGGACGTATCCCCCAGGGTCAGGTGTGTGCACCCCTCGCACCCCACACACCTTGGACGGGGGGACGTTTGGGGAAATGTTTCCGCATGTCTCCCTTTTGGGGAGACACGGGGAGACAAAGGGGGCATGTTTCCCCAGTGTGGGGGACACGACTTCCCAAAAGGGGGACGCCTCAAAATGGGCTATGCGTCCCCCCTTAAATTTGCTTGTAAACAATGATTTATGACAGGGAAAACCTAGTATTTGACCATATTTCCCTACTAATGTTATGCAATTCATGGTAATGTTAAATTCTTAAAGTAAAAAGATGAAAATGAAAGATAAAGGAGAATGTGATAAAAGTGACATTTTCCTTTATCTTTCATTTTCATCCTTTTACTTAAATTTTTAACATTACCATGAAATGACTCAGGATGTTTGAGAGTGGTTCTGACCTCATTGAATTTCATATGGAGAAAGTAGAATTTTAGATCTCACTCAAAATCCAGCAGACTTAACAGTTTTTCAGGGATTCAGGATTCGATGGATTGTAATGTTTCCATTGCATTTTGTCATTTACAAGGGTATGGAATTAGTATTTAGTCAAGAGCACCAAGCCCTCTGTGTACTTTAGAGTCACTTTAGACTCATCACTCCATTGTTTTTGAGTTCTAGTTATATCAATTTACTATTTCAGTGTCTATTATATTCTATTTTGCTTAGTACTAATTAGATTCTAGAATGATGAATTTTAATTTTAAATCAATTTAGAATCTAGAATGATGAATTTTAATTTTAAATCAATTTAGAATCTAGAATGATGAATGATGAATGCTGAATTTAATTTTTAAATCAATGTAGATTCTAGAATGGTGAATAATGAATAACGAATATGGATCAGAGTATTTCATTATTGAATCTCGTGGTTTATGGATGAATCATGTATGTATTAGTAAGGATGATGAGTATGGATCAATATATTTCATTATTTAATTCAATTATGTATGTATCATTCTATTTATGTTTTCATTATTGAATATGAATTTGATATATATATATATATTAAAAATGAAAAAAAATTCTATACTCAACATCCCCCTATCCCCCCTAAATTTCAATAAAATTTGAGTGTACTCCCACACGTCCCCCTTGTGCGTCTCCCCATCCCAGAGTCTTGGCGGAACATTGAAAAAAGCTTTAAAAACAAGAATATGAACTTGCACTCCAAGAGAAATATTCATCATCATGATGAAATATGTTGAATTTGGTTCCCACAAACAATGCAAATTTGTGCCTAAAACTTGTCAATAGCTCCATTCTAAAAGGGGAGGGGTCCTCCTGAAAAGTAACTTTGCATAGTTGTTTCCACAAAGCCAATAGCAATCAACTGTGCTGCATACCAAAAAGATATGCAACTGCCCCTAATCATCAAAGTGTCTCCCAGAAGAGGGCCTTTCTAGGAATGTTGGGTGATTTTATAAATCACGGATAACATTTGGCTGAACACAAAATATAATAATAATAATCACAATACTTATAGTTGTGTTTAAAGTATGATATTGGTTCTGAAGTAGATTCCATCAACAAAAGAAGTTAGTAGTCAAAATAATCAGTGTTCCACGGGGTCGTGCCCCCCACCTGGGGGTCGAGTTTCCTAGGTCCCTCGTGCTTCGGGGACCTGGGGACGAGAGGGGGTCATTTCCCCACGCTCCCAAGAAATAGGGTACGCAAGGAAACTTGCCAGGGGTCGTTTCCTCCATTTTAGGGGTTGTTCCTGCAAAAGAGGGTCGTCTGGGCTCGTAAGTGGTCATCGGGGGTCGTTTCCATTGACCAATTTCAAATTTTTTTTAATGATTTTTTTAGATCATAATTTTAATTTTTTTATTTGTTTTGACTATTTTTGGCCACAAGGGTTTTAGTATTCATTGTTGAAGCCCGACGCCCTCACTCCAACATTCTAACGCCGCTGCTGTTGGACGCGGACATGATCGAAACCTAGATGCTGGACCATGGATGCCATCGCTTGACGCTGGACTATGGACGCCATTGCTCGATGTTGCTGGACCTGGACGTGGATGCTGGACGCCGTTGAAAGTTGAAACCTCCATATCTGCTGCACATCATCGAATGGCAATTCACAAAACCACCTCACTATTCAGCGTCATTCTTGAACCGCTACTTACCTGAGTGCTTCACGACTTTGAAGTTTCAAAGTTTGCTCTTGAACTGCAGGCAGCCCAGGGACTTGGGGACTTTGAAGTTTTTTTTTTCTTCAGTTGCACTTGAATTGCAAGCAGCCCACCGACTTTGAAGTTGAACTGCAACCCCCATCGACTTTACCTGGCCACAGTTTGCACAGTAAGTAACATCAACAATTTAACATTGATGATTGCAACCTGTCACTGCTATTTTTTTTTCATTTTTTTGTAAATTGTAAATTTTTTTAATTTTTCTATGTTGAGTCTTGGCTGTGTGCTTGTAGGCTGTCACTGTGTTTTTTTTTTCATTTTTTGTTTTTGTAAATTTAAATTTTTAAAAAATTTTCAATGTTGAAACTTGATTGTGTTTTTTTCATTTTTTTTTGTAAATTTTTAATTTTTTTCTTGTAAATTAAAAAAAAAAATATTTTCAGTGTTGAATGTGTGTGCTGTTAGTATTAGTCAGCCTGTCTAATGTTTTTAATTTTTATTTTATTTTATTTTCACTATGTATCAATAATCAGTATGCATATGCTATAAAGCAGCAAGCCTAAAGGTTTTATTAAAAATAAAATTTAAATTTAAACGGTAAACCCTTGTTGCAAGCTACAACCTACAGGCTACAAGTTACATTCAACATACAACTATGAGTCAGAGTCAGAGTTATTTTGGGAATAGTGACAACAACCACAGTGGTAGTGAGCCACATGATGCACAAGAAGAAATTGAAAGCAGCCACAGGAGGGCAAGAAATCAGAATAGGCCTTTGCATGGTGTAGATTTTGAAGGCCCACCAAGAGATATGGAAATATTTGCAAAGGGGACATTTAATCCTCTAAAACCGCTTCTAATATATGTAACCAGACTTTCGAATAAAATTCAAAATTTGGTGTTGGCTCACGTGATTGGATTTGCAATATTTGTGGGCATCACTTTGTTGGCAGCTATAACAGGTTGAAGCAACACATTTTGGCTGTTATAGGTAAAGGAGTCAATATGTGTCCCTCAAAGAACCTGAATTCAGCTCAAAGAGAACAACTTTGGAGGCTAGAAAGGGTAACCACTAGAAAATGATTGTTTTCTAGTAGACATGTTGATCCATCCACAAATATTCCCCATCTAGTGCTTCATCAAAAAAGACAAAGGTTTCTACTGGTGCATCTCGTTCTTGTGCAATGGGTGCTACAATGTCTGGGATGTACAGTGTTCTAGATCGAGATGACACAAATGATTCAATTGGAAAATTTGATTTTGCCAATGGAATTCCCTTCCATGTTGTTCGTTCTCCTTATTACAAGGAAATGGTCCAAGAAATTGCAAGAATAGGGCCTTCATATGTACCACCTGGAGAACATAAACAGAGGCAAGTGTCTAAAATTAATGTGCAAAAAGAGAGAATGAGACAAACATGGTTAAGGTTTGGTTGTTCTATTGTTATGGATGGATGGACTGACATCCGAAAACGCCCACTAATCAACATCAGAGTGACATCTTTAGAAGGTCGATTCTTTCTTAAAGCTGTTGACTGTTCTGGAAAGCGCAAGAATGCATCTTTCCAATTTGAGCTTCTTCGAGAAGCTGTAGAGGATGTTGGGCCTGATAGTGTGGTGTAGGTTGTGACAGATGCAACAACAATTTGTAGATCAGTTGGGTTATTGATTCAAAGCATGTATCAACATATTTTTTGGACTCCTTGTTGTGTGCATGCACTCAATAATGCACTAAAGGACATTGGCAAGATTTAGTGGATATCAGACTTGGTGACAACTGCAAGAGATATGCAGATGTTTATCTGCAACCACCACATCTCCTTGGCCATGTATAGGGCTCACATGAGGAAGGAATTTCTCAAGCCCACTGATACTAGATATGCTAGCTATTTTCTCTTATTAGAGAGGATGCTAGAGGTACAAGCACCTCTACAATCCTTTGTTGTGAGTTCAGAGTGGGGAAGGTGGTTAGAATCAAAGACAGACATAGGGAAGAAGGTCAGGCTTCAGGTGTTAAACAATGATTGGTGGGCAGATTATTCTTATTTGGTGTCATTCTTGGGCCCTATTGTGGAGGTCATTTGTTGCACTCATTCACATGCTCCTAGTCTTGGAGAAATCTATGAGATCTTTGATGGCTTGTTGGGTCGTGTGAAGGCAGCCATTCAGCAGAGGGAGCCCTCACTAGAGTTCTATACATTCCAGATTCGACCCATCATTCAATGTAGGTGGGATTGCATGAACACACCTTTGCACATGGCAACATATGCATTAAACCCAAAATGGTATGTTGAAAGACCTGGGAGGGTGCCTCCTATTGATGATCCTGAGGTAAAGAATGGTTTCTTAGATGCAATTGCAAAGACAGTTCGTGCAGTTTGCATCTCTTAGTGGCCCCTTCAACACATGTGGTGCTCGGGCAGATCACATAGATCTAGCCCAAGATGACACAGTTGGTTGGTGGAGGATGCATGGGGATGGTGCTCCAGAGCTCAAACATCTAGCTATGTGTTTGTTGTCTCAGATTGTTAGTTCCTCTGCAGTAGAGAGGAATTGGTCCATATATAACTTCATCTACTCTATCAAGAGGAACAAACTTACCTCTAAAAGAGCTGAGAAGTTAGTTGCTGTGCACAGTGCCCTACGTCTTGAGCATAGGAAGACACATTAGTATTTGAAGGGACCAGCAACATGATGGGATGTTGATTTAGAGGATGATGCACAAGTAGATATGGAGGAGAGACTTGATGAGAGACAAATGGGGTTGGTTGGTGTGCCACTTAGCTTGTTTGAGAATGCAAGTGATTCGGATTCAGATGGTGATATGGTTGATCTTGATTTATTCATGCAACAGTGGGATGCGGAGACTAGTGGGGCATTACCTTGAGCAAAATTATGCTCATTTATCTTTTGATATGTTGATGTTCTCACTTCTTATGTTATTTAGACTCTATACAATTTTGACTCTTGATGTATCAGACTTGACTTTTATAATTTATTTCAATATTCAGTATTCAATGTTCATAGTTGGAACTTGGAAGTGGAACATCAATATGGTTTAATGATTAATCATAATGTATGATGTCACTGTTGATGTATGATGTATGATTATATCAATGATCATGCTTTGCAACTTTTTGTTTTAAATTTGTTTTAGATATATGATTCATCGATTTATAAGTTATATTTTATATTTATAAGTTTTTAAGACCCTGATGCCCCCCCACGTTTCCTAAAAATTGGTGGGGAGCTTTTGCATAGGCCACTCCCGTGTATCCTTGCTCCCTCGCCTCCTCATCCTAGAAACTTGGTGGAACATTGAAATAATACTACTTTGCCTGTGAAAATGGATTTTCATGTAGTTTATTGTGATTTTGGATATTATTACTTGGAAAGTTATTAAATGATTGCTGAGATAATGGTCAAGAAGTAAATAAACAATACAACTTGCCTAATATCTTACTATTGCTGCAACAAATTCTTTCTAGGAAGCAAAAACCTAAAATGGTTTTGTAGATTTCTTCAAACATGAGGCTATTAATTAGCTTGGACATGATAAAGGACAAGTCTAAATGTTCTATGTTTTTGTCTTTTTCCAGCAATCATCACTGCGATGCAGCTATGTAATTATTGGTGAAATGACAATCTTCATTTACTTAAATTACATTTTTGAATGCATAAATCAATTCAGCACATTGAAAAACATTGGTAGCACTTGGGTTGTGCAATCTCAACAACTGAAATATGCAATTCCAAAGATTTTTCTAAATTTTTGAATGAACTTTGGGTAAATCTTGTTGCAAAAATATAACCGGAAAAGGTTAAAAATGTAGAATGTTTGGACTATGTGCATGATAAAAGTTCTCGCTCAAAGGGTGGCTTTAGGGAATGGAAGGGCGTATGGCACAAATCAAGTCTAATGGCACACATTCAATTGTATATTTATTGAAATATTTAATACTTTAATGGGTTGTTTACTTTTCCTTTTTTGGGAGGGTGACACAACTTGTGAATTCATCCTAGATGTCTGACAAATTATTGATAAGAATATGGGTATAAAAGAATAATCTCTTGGTCTAAGGAGACGAAATGGATCCGAACACAAAGCAATGGATGTAAGCCTTGATATGTAAGCAATTCAACAATTAAGGAAGGCTAGCAACTATGTAAAAGACAATGCAAAGTAAATTGGAATAAGGCAGAGGAGAAGAAAACATGATCTGTTTAAAATAAGAAAATAGAATCGGAGAGGAAAAGAGAGAGAAATAGGAACTGAAAGGTCAGTGCTTTGGTCTTCCCATTACCTCGGCTCTCCCTATTTATTTTGTACTTATAGACAATAAAGGGACTCTTTCTAGCCAAGAGAGGTGAGGATTCATGGAGAGTCATGCACAACATTGTGACTAGAGATTGCTTAAATGAGAACTGAGCAACCATTGAATGATGGTTTTCCCATATGGGTTTCTAGGTTAAATACCATGCCTGTGTATGGATTTCTCTATTATTGTGGAGTAATTTTTGTGTGTGAAATGCCATTTTTATTTTGTTTATTGGATATGAGAGTGATAATGGTGACAGTTTTCCATTATCAATTGGTGAATGCCAACAACTCTATGATCAATTTCTGTTATCAATTGATTGTTGCATTTATCTACCTAGTTTTTATTGTTGTCACTCGATTCTGATAAATTTTGCATACAAGGGAAACATTGGGCACTTGGGTAATTTGCACACAACATTAGTTGGTTGTAGAGGCCTGACATTCCTTGTTGGCTATAGAGGCCGTACACTTGATTAACCGTCACTCAAAGGTTGATTGCCATTGTCAAAGTCACTAGAGACCATTGTAATGAACATCATTCATATATGCAACAACGAAATATTCATAATATTTGGAATATTATAATATCCTTTTATATACAAGTAATATTTATATATAAGAATGTTGAATGTACAAATGATATGCGATATGATATGAGATAAGATGATATCATTACAAATGAGGGTTCGTTTATATAACTAGGCAGGTGCCCCTTCATGAATGGTCATGTCCTTAGAGACATGCCTCTTCAGTATACTAATCATTATTTATGATTATTATTGTTTATATATTATATTCATAGCATTACTTTCCTCTTTTGAAAAGCTTTGTCCTCAAAGCTTGTCGCTGACAAGGCATGTTATCTGTTTCTTTGTTTTGTAATCTATTCGTATCTCTCGGAGTTCTTTGAGTAGTCATTGTCAATAATACAAGATGATAGGATCCTGCGATAAACAAAATTGTTGAACTAAAAAGGGATCTAACCATCCTAAATCAATCTTTTGTGGAACTTTGAAATTATTTGATAGTTGGGATAAGTTGTTGTTGTAAGATTGGATTGTGTAGACATCAATATTCTTTGGAACATATGTTTGGTGTTTTTGTTTTGAGTGATATAGATAAGTAGACTGATTAAGATGTCTACTCTTATGATTTAGATGTCGACAAGGAGTTCTTGTGATTTGATTTTCCCTTATCATATGTGTGTCAATTCCTTGATTTACTTTGATTCACTGGCGCCCTTCAAAGTAGCTCTGATACCCTGTTGATTTTTCCTTGGTACTTAAGATTCAGGTTTGAGTCTAAGATTGTTAAGTTATGGTATGTTCTATGCTTATAACAGTTTACTTATTTTTCTTATTATATTCCACAGATTAGCAATCACATGTACATAAAGTAAAGTGCAGATAGAACATTAAACGATCGACAGAAAACAAGCCAAGACAAGAGACACAAGATGTGGCGGCTAGCCAGGGACAAACCCCACTATGTGTGGGGAAACCCTTTGATCAAATCTTTTTTTATCTTCAATAATTTAGCAGAGAGAAATAGTACAATAAATCTGATTTATATCAGCAGTAGCAAACCCTAGATTAGCAGCATCAGCATTAGTGGCTTCATCATCAAACTAGGGTAGACGATATCTCACAAATTGACCGTCGGATCGGCTTGATTCCACCACCAAAAGTTGCGGCTTCTAGAGGAGGTTTAGATGAACCTACATCGCAGTTCAGATGATGAGATCTTCTGGTCCACACAGGTCAAACTTTACTTCTGCAATTGCAACTTCAGTTTCAACAACTTCTTTCAAACTAGGGCAGTCGATATCTTGCAAACCGTCCATCGGATTGACTTGATTCCACCACCAAAAGTTGCGGTTTTCAGAGGAGGTTCAGATGAACCTACAACGCAATTCAGATAAGGAGATCTTCTGGTCCACGCAGGTCAAACTTTACTTCTGCAGTTGCAGCTTCAGTTTCAACAGATTCCGGCTTCACGTGTGAGGGAGAGACCCTTTTCTGCGCAGTAGAGAGAGAGAGAGATGTGATGAGATGAGTGAGTCCAAATGAGGAAAAGTCCTCCTGTATTTATACACAACGTTGGTGTTTGAATAGATGTGATTGTTGGGCTTCTGAACCTATATGAATTGTAGGTTGGCTTGATAATAATTCCATAATCAAAATAAATTCATATCTCCATGAATACTTATCGGAATCGGATGATCTTTATATCAATCCTACACCTCTTGACGAGAGGAATCTAATAAAAATATTATCAACCATGAATAAGATGACCCACATGAAGTTTGGCCCTAGTTGCCAATTTTAACACTCCCTCTCAACTAGGGAGAACTTCATCTGCAATTTGTTTGTTGGTCGCTACTATTCATCCATCAAATGCACTGCCCTGTACAGCCTGACCCTTGCCCTGCTCTTCTCTATTCTGCTTGTTCTGCTTTGTTTT
The DNA here is from genome assembly GCA_031772625.1 of Pinus tabuliformis. Lineage (NCBI taxonomy): Eukaryota > Viridiplantae > Streptophyta > Pinopsida > Pinales > Pinaceae > Pinus > Pinus tabuliformis. The sequence continues at coordinate 78,989,134 of CM062820.1, read as the reverse complement.
GTTCTGCCTTGTACTGATTTGTATGGCTCTGCTTTGTTATGCTCTGCTCTGCTTTTGTTGGAATTATGAAGAAGAAATGATCGAGGATGTATCATACTGACTCAAAGTCAGTCTCAGAGTATGTACCACTGGTCCCAGACTAGTCTCAACCGAATCGAAGTCAGTGTCATAGTATGTACAACTCCTACCACTGACTCAAAGTTAGTCTCAGAGTGTGTACCACTGGTCCCAAACCAGTCTCAACCGACCCGAAGTCAGTGTCATAGAATGTACCACTCCTACCACTGGTCCCATACCAGTATCATTGATCCCAGATCAATGGAGGTCATCCTAGAGTAGGGAGTACGATAGATACAATGATGTGTCCATCGGTACTACTTTGGTCCCTAACTTCATTTCCCTGCTCATTGATTAGATGAGAGGTGCTTCCCATGAGTCCCAAACTGCATGGGTAGGATGCCTCTACAGGAGAACTAATCAATCTTGTCCTCACAGGAGAACACATCAATCCTGCTACAATCACCATGGAGAACACATCAATCCAGGCCTCACAGGAGAACACATCAATCCTGCTACAATTGCCATGGAGAACACATCAATCCAGGCCTCACAGGAGAACACATCAATCTTGCTACAATTGCCATGGAGAACACATCAATCCAGGCCTCACATGAGAACCAACCATCCTGTTACACAAGAGAGTGAATCATCTTGTTCCACAAGAGAGCGAATCATCTTGTCCCACAAGAGAGCGAGTCATCTTGTTCTAGTGCGCACCACCAGGGGAGGGTGAGTCACCCTGTGGTCGCATGTTGCTTCAGTAAGAACCGCAAGCCCTCAGAGCTCCCAGAGCTCAATGTAAGCAACATGCAGGACCCTTGTACAAGGGTTTCTTGAAGACTCCAAGTTGTTTTGGAAAATAACAGATTAGATCTTTCCTCGGGGCTTTGACAAGGTGTATCGACTTGTACATCATCTTAATGCGATGGAGTCTCCTTTCTCATCGACTTACCATATCCTAGATGATGTTTATTTGCTGGAGAAATCGATGAATACGGGATGCCTCAATAATCGAATCCCACCTCTGGTTGCTACAGAGAATCACAGTGGTATCCAATGTAAATCCAAACAGCTCATTGAAGAGATTTTGCAACCAGACTGCCTCACAGGAGGCCATGCTAGCAGCAATATATTTTGCTTCGACGGTGCTCAAAGCCATCGACTTCTACTTCCTGCTCATCCAAGATATCGAAGTAGATCCCAAGGTGAAACAGCACCCGAAAGTGCTCTTACGGTCCACCACACTGCTTGCCCAATCAACATCAGTATACCCAAGTAGTCTCACATCTCCGACAGTGTATCTTAACCCATTAGTAATTGTGCCACGAAGATATCTCAGAAGATTCTTGGCATGAATCTAGTGAGGCTCAACCAAATATGAGTTCACAATGCTAACTGCAAAACATATGTTCAGACGAAGGTTTACCAAGAACATCAATGCGAATGAGTTTATGAAACTCAGAGGCATTTCCCAAATCTGGTTCGACATCACTACCATATAACTTCTAAAAGTTAAGATCTTCGAGGTAGTCACAGCTTGCAGTCCACCATACCAAATATTTTCATAATCTTCACCACATATTTTCCTTGAGATAGGAAAATTTCCCTTGGCTTCTGCCACACTTCAAGTCCTTGGTTCTTCATTTCAAATTCAGAAGCCAACTCCCTCTTACATTTGTGAATGAGAGGGTATGCACCTGTAGAAAGAGATCATCCACATACAACACCAGTATGAGAGGCTTTTCATCTTCAACCTTAAGGTAAAGGTTAGGATCGACTTCACTCCTAGTGAATCCCAGCTTCATCAAGTAGCTATCGATCTTCTCATACCATGCTCGGGGTGCTTGCTTCAGCCCATAGAGAGCCTTCTTCAACTTGCATATATGTGATTTTCAATCATAAATCTCAAATCCTTCAGGTTGCTCCACATAGACCTCTTCTTTGATCGAACCGTGCAAGAATGCAGTCTTGACATCCATTTGATGTAGGTTCCATCCTTGTGAGGCCATAAGGGCTATGATCAAGCGGATGGTCATATATCTGGCAACAGGTGCAAATATCACATCATAGTCTATACTTCCTTCTGGGAGAAACCACGAGCAACAAAACGAGCCTTATACTATTCTGTACTTCCATCTGCTGCAGCTTTATCTTGTAAAGCCATTTTGAAGTAACAATTGTCTTGTCTTGGGGTCTGGGAACTACTTCCCAAACATCATTCTCCATAATGGTCATAGCATCCTTCCATACTTGCTGCTTGATGACATCTGAGAATGATGAAGGCTCATTTTGTATGATTGTGCTGATACTAGTCAGGTATCTTTGATACTTGTTGGGTTTCTTACTTTCACTGAAGGTTCCTCGGGGTGCAGCACATCTTTCAACATCATCAAATATCCCCCTAAGCCATGAAGGCCTCTTTCTGGAAGAGGAAGGCTCAGGTGGATAAATAGGATCCATGGGTTCCTCCACATCAGGCATTGTTACATCATCTACCCATAGAGACAACTTCCACAATCGTACGGTTCTTTCTTTCCGCCACACCATTCTGCTCAGGGGTATGTGGTGTGGTAGTCTCCCTCTTAATGCCAGCCTCAGATATGCCTGAGTGAACCAACTGTAATATATTGGAGGTCTTGCTTGAGGGGAATGGTCCCCTTTTGAGCTTTCCTTCGGCACATCCTGGACATACACTTTCTTTATCTACTCAGGATTTGGGCATCCCTGTCACCATTTGTCTTACACGAGTAGAGCTTTATAATGAAGGGGGCAAACCTTTGATGCCAAAGTTCGGACTGAAGAGATGTGTCATAAGACATGACACCTACTGGACTTCCATCGACCTGATATAATGAATCAACATGAAACCCAAGAGTAAAGGCATCTTTAACATTATTTTTCCATATACGTACCTTGCCATAGCTGAAGGTTACCTTGAAGCCTTTGTCTTCCATTGCCGAGATGGACACCAGGTTCTTTCAGAGGTCAGGTGCATTTAATACATCCTGGAATTTCTAGCCTTCTTGAATGGTTGTCCTCTTCCTTGATTTCCAGCATTCCTTTTACTTTTGCTACTGAATTTTCCATCCCTTAGATTACCGTGAGAGGGATTTTGATCATCGACATGGTGAGAGTCCTTTCTATCAAGGCATTCCCTTGCATAGTGACCTGCTTTATTGCAGATGTAACATTGTCCTTTTCTTCCACCCTTAGGTCCAACCTTTCCTTTTGATTTAGTCTCAGAATTATTTATTTTCTTAGCATGAGAAGAAAAAGCAGCAGGAGGACCTTTAGGCATGGGCATTTCTTGCTCTTCTACCCTAGTTTCTTCTTGAATGCATTTAGCCATTAATTCCTCGAAACCAAGAATTACATTATTGTTCAGAAGAGTAGTCCTGAACACGTACCATTCGGATGGCAATCCTCCAAGAGTCGTGAGTGCCATTTCCCTATCAGTAATAGTCTCCCCATTAGATAGGAGATCGTTCTTGATCTCAGTGATTTTTAAGAAGTATGTTTGCATACTTTCATCTTTACCTTCTTGGTTTCTCTCAGCTTATTTCTAAGAAACAAAACTTGATTTGCATCATTAACTTTAAATAAACTCACCAGTCTATCGTAGATTTCCTTGGAGGTGTTTAGTTCAGAGATGTAGGCCACCAAGTGCTTGTCGATAGAGTCCCAAATGATTTTCTTTGTTTTGACTTCTCCATTTTTCCATTTGTTCCAGGCAGCAGCGGATGCATTTGATGGAGGCTCAACAATATTGCCTCTTACATGGTCCAACACTCCTAGGTCTTCTAGGGTTAGATCGATAGACATCTTCCATCCGTGATAATCAACTTTCTCACGGAGCTTGTCTTCGGCAGGAAAGAGTGTTGAGGACCCAATAGTTCTTTTAGGATAACCTTGCCAATCTTCTCTTCGGTGATTGCTCTTGCTCTTGCTCGAGCTTTGTCTTCACCTCAGCTCTGATACCATGTTAAGTTATGGTATGTTCTATGTTTATAACAATTTACTTATTTTTCTTATTATATTCCACAGATTAGCAATCACATGTGCATAGAGTAAAGTGCAGATAGAACATTAAATGATCGACAGAAAACAAGCCAAGACAAGAGACACAAGATGTGGCGGCTAACCAGGGACAAACCCCACTATGTGTGGGGAAACCCTTTGATCAAATCTTCTTTTATCTTCAATAATTCAATAGAGAGAAATATAGTCCAATAAATATGATTTATATCAGCAGTAGCAAACCCTAGATCAACAACATCAACATTAGCGGCTTCATCATCAAACTAGGGCAGATGATATCTCACAAACTGACTGTCGGATCGGCTTGATTCCACCATCAAAAGTTGCGGCTTCCAGAGGAGGTTCAGATGAACCTATAACGTAGTTCAGATGAAGAGATCTTCTGGTCCACGCAGGTCAAACTTTACTTCTATAGTTGTAGCTTCAGTTTCAACAACTTCCTTCAAACTAGGGCAGTCGATATCTTGAAAACCGTCCATCGGATTGACTTGATTCCACCACCAAAAGTTGCGGCTTTCAGAGGAGGTTCAGATGAACCTACAACGTAGTTCAGTTAAGGAGATCTTCTGGTCCACGCAGGTCAAACTTTACTTCTGCAGTTGCAGCGCCAGTTTCAGCAGATTCTGGCTTCATATGTGTGAGGGAGAGACCCTTTTTTGCATAGTAGAGAAGAGACTCTTTTCTGCGCAGTAGAGAGAGAGATGTGATGAGATGAGTGAGTCCAAATGAGGAAAAGTCTTCCTGTATTTATACACAATGTTGGTGTTTGAATAGATGTGACTGTTGGGCTTCTGAGCCTACATGAGTTGTAGGTCGGCTTGATAATAATTCCATAATCAAAATAAATTCATATCTCTATGAATACTTATAGGAATCGGATGATATTTATATCAATCCTACACTTCTCGATGAGAGGAATCTAATAAAAATATTATCAGCCATGAATAAGATGACCCACATGAAGTTTGGCCCTAATTGCCAATTTTAACAAAGATCACTATCACAAACACACCCAAATGCCACAACACAAGCACTTTTCACAACGGAAAGTTTATAGCAGTGAATCAACTACTACACAAGACAATTTTTCAACCGAAAACATGTTATATTATAATTCTTAAGACAACAAATGTATGGCTTCCGTACCAGGGATCATAGCCCTTATAACCAATCTTGATACAAGAATGACTAGGGCTTGGTGTCAACAACTATGACTAACAATCTTTCCCTGAACAAGGTACACTTGACTTACGTATTGATGTAGTGCTTCGACAACCCTTTCAATCCACGTACCTTGAACACGTGGCAGGTCCTTGGCCTGCTCTTCTGCTGGCCACAAAACTTCTTTAATTTCAGAATGCTTGCATCTTCAACTATCAATAATGCCAATATCAATCTCTGTTGGCTAGTCCAAGATGATTGAACACAATCTCACACAAACTACCCTCTACCTACTCTCCTGCTCTCCACCTAGATAGTCAACTCGTAGGGTCTTCAACTCTGCCCTCTTCTTGTCTCTTTGCTATTCCAAAGATGACCATACTTAGGGCTCAACAATCTTCGCTCTTATCACTAATGTTACCCACTTGCAAACCATTGAACTAGGGCACAAAAACCAACCCTTTTATCATTGATTTACCAACCATAAAATCACTGAACTAGGGCTCAATCAAGTTGCCCACTAACAAGCCACTTGCTCCACCAAGGGACTGATCTTAGGGCTTATAAACAAGCAACCCTCTTAACAGAGAAATACACCAAAAAACACTGTACTAGGGTTACTCCAAATCACTGTCCAAAATACTTAGGACAGACCTACCTTCTTCTCGCATTCATCAACAAATTACATACCTCTTCAAGACGTCTCCAACAACCCTGAAAATATTGTTTCAATGCACATATATCATTAAGGTTTTCGGCCCTCTTTAGGGCTCTTGTTATACATTAGGTGTGCCATAGTTCGACATCCGTAGACCTCCCTAAAACCCTGCAAACCTCCTCTTACAAGCCCTATACCTCTGCGTTGTTGCTCTAGGAAACTCAACCCATTATCACAATTCTTCCTAGGTCATACAACCGTAGTCCAACATACAATTAAGGGCTTGGCCCTCATGCAAAACACAAAGAAAGTTTTGGCTTGTACATAGAATTTACAACAAACATGTGCCCAAAATTTTTCCTAATCACATGTCCAACAAATGCCTTAACGCGGCTTATCCAAAACAAAAGAAGAGGTACCAAGCCTATTGTTTGATTCACTTCAAGTAAGCTCCTCTAGGTTTGCGGCCATATCAGATTTGTCTTTCCACTGGGATGCAATGATGCGGGCACCCTTGCTCTCGAAGTGCGCTCCGGACGGAAGCGCTCAAGGAGCAAACTTGGGAGCATGTAGCCGAATCACTCCCGTTTGGGAGCGATTTTCAGGAGCACGTTCCCATAATGAAACTTTCGCTACCTAACTTTTCTTCACAAAGACGTTCAAAACACAACTTTTCTTCTAAGTTGCACTGAAATAGATAAAATAACAAATACAATATGACAAGGAAACGACATCTATATATATATATATATATATATATATATATATATATATATATATAATAAAATAAAAAAATCATATTATCATTCATCTTTTAGTCTTTAGAATCTAGATTCTATATTTAAAAATACATAATCATTATCATGAATTCAACATAAACAAATCATCTGTTAAAATTGGTAACTAGGTCCAAACTTCATGTGGGTCATCTTATTTATGGCATTTGATATTTTTCTTGGATCCCTCTCATCCGATTCCAATAAGTATTCATGAAGATATGAATTTATTTGTGTTATGAGATAATTCGTCAAGGTTGGCCAGTGACCAAATAACCCCCATGTGTGCTCAACATTTTAGTATAAAAGGAGGTGACTTGATATCATTCACACACACTTCACTTTCTCTCCACTTGTTTTGGGTTTTAGTGGAAGAGAAGTCTAAGAGGAGGAAGCCCTAGATGCAATCCTAGATGATGCCCTAGCAAGGAAAACGCAGTCCTAAATGATGCCCTAGCAAGGAAGACACAGTCTGCCCTAATCACGTGTAGAAGAGAGGGGAATACTTCTGTTGAGGGATGCAGTAAGGAAGATAGGCCATCGAAGGTTTGAAGGTGACCGAGTGCTGGAAGGAGGGCCGAAATACCTTGCTGGAGGGTCGCAATAATTAGGAACTGTTTTGGGCTAGTAAACTTAGGGATATCCTCCTACAACAGGTTGAGTAAGGCACCTATTAGGCCGCAACAAAGAAAGCATTCTAGCGAGGGTTTGAAGGGCTGTCTTAAGGCCATTTCAGGTGACCGGATTGTTGGAAGGAGGGCCGAGCAGCTTTGCTAGAAGAACGAGGCAAGGATGGATTGTTTAGAGGACGTTTGAGGGTGGGCAAACCCTTAACCAAGTTGCTACAAGCATGTGGAAGCTTGCTGTAGCATGCCGCAGGAATTGAGGGTAGGCCAAGTACTTTGCAAGGGCTAGAACCACCCAAGATTATAGGGAAGGGTCTCATCCCCACAAGGAAGGGCAGCCGCATCACCTTGGAGCGAAGCTGGGCAAAAGAGAAGGCTATCAAAGGGATTGTGATATGCCCTAACTAGGCCTAGTTTCCAGCAAACAAATCAGACCTCAAAACAGTGAGCTAAGGTATGTTATCTATGACATTTCTTGTAGGTGTTGGATCCTAGATGAGGATTGGTTTGGATCAGATTGTTGAACAGTCTGTGGGAGTCAAATTGGTGGCTTGACATAGCAACAATGGCACATGGGACAACTGTGGCAGCATGGTGCAACAATGGCACATGGGACAACTTTGGCAGCATGGTGCAACAATGGCACATGGGACAACAGTGGCAGCATGGTGCAGGAATGGCACATGGGACAACAGTGGCAACATGGTGTAGCGCAATGTGGCAGTAATGGTGCAACATAGTAATGATGGGTGCAGCATGGTGCAACACAGTGAGGAGGAGCATGAAGATGAGGTGCAACACAATGATAAGTGCTGCATTGTGATGGAGTCACCTTGGAGAATCAGTTGAAGCAGCATGTCTTCAACTGAGTTCAGCTACCTCATGTATCATCTTCTTCAAGATGATCTATGCTCTTATTTAGATAAGTCAAAGTGTTGACTTCTATTGTAAATGCAGTATCTCTCTCTTTGCGTTGAACTATTGAAGAACATATAAGAAGAATTAATCAAGGGTTCTCCACATTGGGGTTTATCCCTGGCTAGCGCCACATCTTGTGTCCTCTTGTCTTGGCTTGTCTTCTGCAATTTGTGTTTATGTTCTATCTGCAATTTACTATTATGCTGATGTGATTGCTAACCTGGAAAAGATATTGAACTAACTATGAAAATTTAAATAAATTGCTCTAAGCATAGAACATATCTAAACTTAACATGGTATCAGAGCTGAGGTGAAGACAAAGCCCAAGCAAGAGTGAAAGAGCAATCACCGAAGACAGTTGGGAAAGGACAAAAGGCTCAATGGATTCCTCATCCCTCTTCAACTTCACTAAGGGTGAAGTCGAAGTAGAGAATATTATCAGAATGGCGCAACAGAAGCTTCTGATGGCCTACCTAAAGATCACTTCAATTGGAAGTCTGAATTTAAGGGTGGAAGGAAAGGCAGATGCCCTGTTTGTAATAAGTTCGGCTATTATGCGAAGGAGTGTCCGAATGGTAGGGACACATCACTTGATGATGATAACTATCGTTCCCAGGACATCTTCAATGATCAGAGGAATGACAGGTAATGTAGGTCATCAAGGAAACGATCGACTCTTCAAAGAAAGGAACTCCAAGTATGAAGAATCAAATGTTATTTTTGACAAGATAAAGCAGCCATATCTTATATTGGCCCTCTCCTCCAAACTCTTTGGGAATCTGGCTTATTGATTGTAGTGCTTCAAGGAACTTCATCAGATATAAGGGTGCACTCTCTAATTTGGTAGAGATGGAAATAATCGTGGGATTGTACTTGGAGTCAATGCCACCTATCCCGGAAAGTGTGTAGGGAATGTTACCCTTCAATTGAATGAGGGTAACTCGATTCATTTACAAGAATCTCTTTTATGTACTTGATCGCAAGAACAACCTGGTGTCCATTTCGACAATTGAAATCAAAGGTTTCAGGGTGGTATTCATCGATGGAAAAGTATGTGTTTGAAAATAGAATTTTCAAAGATGCTTTTACTCATGAGTTCAGGGTTGGCAATTTGTATCAAGTTGTAGGAAGTCCATTGGGGACCATGTCAGTTGACACTTCTCATCTATAGCACTGGAGGTCTTCTTGTTATGGGGCCCTACTCGATGTGAGTCAATTGGTGGCAGGGATGTTTGAATTCAAGAAGAGCATGAAGGTTCATATCCGAGATGTACCGAAGGAAAATCTTACAAGGGGACCATTCCCCTCATGTAATAGGTCCACAGATTTGGAACAACCCCAGGGGTTTGAGATTCATGATCGGGAATCTAATGTATGCAGGTGGAAGAAAGCCCTCCATGGCTTGAAGCAAACACCTCGGGCTTGATATGAGAGGATTGATAGTTGTCTGATGAAGCTGAGATTCACTAGGAGTGAAGACGATCCAAACCTTTGCTTTAAGGTTGTGGATGATAGACCTCTCATATTGGCACCTTCCGAGGACAACCTCTTCCTGACAGGTGTAGACACTCTCATTTGCAAAAGTAAGAGGGAGTTGGATTCTAGATTTGGAATGATGAACTGCAAGCTCGTGACTACCTCGATAGATCTTAACTTTCAGAAGTTATGTGGTAGGGAAGCCGGACCTGATGCCTCTGAGTTTCACAAACTCATTCTAGCATTGATGTTCTTGGTGATCTCCCATCCTGATATATGTTTTGCAGTTAGCATGCTCATATTTGGTTGAGCCTCACTGGATTGGTGCCAAGAATCATTTGAGATATCTTCACGGCACAATCTCTCATGGATTGAGATACACTACCGGAAATGTGAAGCTGCATGCTTATTCGAGTGCTGACTAGGCAGGCAGTGTGGAGGATCACAAGAGCACTTCTAAGTGCTGGTTCTCTTTGGGTAATGCTTCGATATCCTGGATGAGCAGGAAGCAAAAGTCTGTTGCTATAAGCACCGCTGAGACTGAATACATAGCTACAAGTATGACCTCGTGTGAAGCTGCCTGGTTGCGGAAGCTTTTCAGTGTGCTGTTTGACACATGATGGATACCATTGTGATCTTCTATGACAACTAGAGGGGGATTCGATTGTTGAGGAATCCCGTATTCAATAATTGCTCCATATGGATATCATGTACCACTTTATCTGGGATATGGTACATCGATGAGCAAGAAGGCTCCATCACATTGGGACTGATATGCAGGTCGCAGACATTCTACCGAAGCCCCAAGGAAAGGTCAGAATTTTGACTTTCCGAGAACGACATGGAGTCATTGAGAGACCCTCTTATGAGGGTCCTATATGATGCATGCATTGAGCTCTAGGAGTTCCGGGGTGCTTGGGGTACTTCTTGGAGCAACAAGCGACCACAAGGCGACTCATCCTCCCCTGGTGGTGCGCTGTGTACAGGGTGAATGGTTCAACCTTCCCTTGTGATACCCCGTGGCGACTTATGGACAGGATAAGTGGTTCAGCCTTCCCCTATGATACCCCATGGCGACTTATGGACAAGATGAGTGGTTCTCTTGTTGAGGCATCCTACCCATGTAGTCTAGGACTCATGGGAAGTACCTCTCATTTGGCCAATGAGTAGGGAAATGGGGTTAGGGACCATAGTAGTACTGATGGGCGCATCGTTCATCTACCGTATTCCCTATGCTAGGATGACCGACATTGATCTGGGATCAATTGGCACTGATCTAGGATCAGTAAGAGTGATATAGCTCACTCTCTCTTGGAACTGATCTGGGATTAGTATGAGTGGTTTGAGACACTCTCTTGGGATATTGATCTGGGATCAATAACACTGACTTTGGGTTAGTAAGAGTGATATAACTCACTCTCTCTTGGTACTGATCTGGGATCAGTATGAGTGGTATGACACACTCTTTTCATATGGGACTGACTTCGGGTCAGTAGAGAATGGTATGAGACATTCTCGATCAATTCTTCTTCTTCATGGTTCAACAAAGTAGTGCTGGAAGGAGGGCCGAAATACCTTGCTGGAGGGCTACAATAATTAGGAACTGTTCTGGGCTAGTAAACGCATGGATATCCTCCTACAACAGGTTGAGTAAGGCACCTATTAGGCCAAAGCAAAGAAATCATTCTAGCGAGGGTTTGAAGGAGGGTCGAGGAGCTTTGCTAGAAGGCCGAGGCAAGGAGGGACTGTTTAGAGGACGTTTGAGGGTGGGCAAACCCTTAACCAGGTTGCTGCAGGCTTGTGGAAGCTTGCTGTAGCATGCCACAGGGATTGAGGGTAGGCCAAGGACTTTGCAAGGGCTAGAACCGCCCAGAATTATAGCAAAGGGTCTCATCCCCACAAGGAAGGACAACTGCATCACCTTGGAGAAAATCTGGGCAGAAGAGAAGGCTGGCAAAGGGACTGTGATATGCCCTAACCAGGCCTAGTTTGTAGCAAACAAATCAGACCTCAAAACAGTGAGCTAAGGTATGTTATCTATGACATTTCTTGTAGGTGTTGGATCCTAGATGAGGATCAATTTGGATTAGATTGTTGAGCAGTCCGTGGGAGCCAAATTGGTGGCTTGACATAGCGGCAATGGCACATGGGACAACTGTGGCAGCATGGTGCAGCAATGGCACATGGGACAACTGTGGCAGCATGGGTGCAACAATGGCACATGGGACAGCAGTGGCAACATGATGCAATGCAGTGTGGCAGCATGACAGGAGTAATGGTGCAACATAGTAATGATGGGTGGAGCATGGTGCAACACAGTGAGGTGCAACATGAAGATGAGGTGCAACACAATGATAAGTGCTGCATGGTGATGGAGTCATTGTGGAGAATCAGTTGAAGCAACATGTCTTCAACTGAGTTCAACTGCGTCATGTGTCATCTTCTTCAAGATGATCTATGCTCTTATTTAGATAAGTCAAAGTATTGACTTTTGTGGTAAATGTACTATCTCTCTCTCTCTCTCTGCTAAACTATTGAAGAACATATAAGAAGAATTGATCAAGGGTTTCCCCACATTAGGGTTTGTCCTTGGCTAGCGCCACATCTTGTGTCCTCTTGTCTTGGCTTGTCTTCTGCGATTTATGTTTATGTTCTATTTGCAATTTACTATTATGCTGATGTGATTGCTAACCTGGAAAAGATATTGAGCTAACTGTGAAAATTTAAATAAATTGCTCTAAGCATAGAACATACCGAAACTTAACATCATCATCATAAATTCAGTATAAACATTGTCGTAATCATCATCAATGATTATTATAACATTCAAGTTGGCACCTTTGATTAAAATGTCAATACCCACTCAAAAATATCAGATTGTTTTCAGAGTCACATCATACTTAATGAAATTATATTTTTTTCTAATGAATTTGACAACACTAACACAAAGGCAACATGAATTTGACTTTGTAAATAGTATGTTGCATAGTATCTTAGTCTAGACTCCAAAGGAGTCATGACAAAAATATTGTTTAGTATCACTGAATATAATGTAAATTTAATCATTGTAAATAACAACGTCTACACATTATAAATTGGACTGTATTCTAGTAGCTATAATAGGAGATGATTTGAAATTCATAGAAAGCAGTAAGTTGGATTTATTTATTCACAACCTAAGATCAGATGACTAAGAAACAAGATACCACAATTTAAGCAATTAAGTATTGTGAAGTACAATACTAGTAAAGAAATGCTGAGAAATTTAACCTAATGCAAAGAAACTGCGTCCACCAACCAACTTTGCGGGTAACAAGTTTATTTCTTGATTTCATAGATACCTTATGAGTTTCCATAACAAATTCCAAGTTTCCATCGTTTAGATCTGTCATTGTTGAAAACTTGTTGGAAAATACCTCTATCATGTCATGAATCTTTTTTCAAGATAAATGTTCACTTTCAGATGAGCTGTAATCAGTGGATATAAAGTCTGCAAAGAATTCAGTTGCATTTACATGCTCTAGACAAACAACCCTGGAATATATTCTTGCAATAAAGTGCCTAGAACACTGGAAATCTGGAAACTTGGAAATGTATCCAAATTTTCTAGAAACATATCCATATTTTCTACAAATGTATCCCAATTTTCTTGAAAATCCTTTGAAACGTTTCTAATCTCAGCTTGGCCGTTTCGGAAAAAGTGAAACGTGGTGGAAATGTTTCCATGCCGTTGCCAAGCCATTTTGTACGCGTTTCGATATTCGAAATGTTGAATGGTATTTCTAGGAGTTGGGGGTAGTGTTTTCGGTAACTTAGTTTTTTTCAAAGAAACAAGAATTTTTGAGTAGGGCAACCTAATATTCAAGCCTATGGCCCTAGCATTGATACGCAATTCATGGTAATGTTAAATTCTTAAAGTAAAAGTGACATTCTCCTTTATTTTCATTTTCATCATTTTACTTAAATTTTTAACATTACAATGAAATGACTTAGGATGTTTGAGAGTGGTTCCAACCTCATTGGATTTCATATGGAGAAAGTAGAATTTTAGATCTCATTCAAAATCCAGAAGACTTGTCAGTTTTTTAGGATTTTAGTTTTGGGGGTATTGAAATGTTTCCATTGGATTTTGTCATGTACTACGGTATGGAACTCGTATTTAATCAAGAGCACCAAGCCCTCTATGTACCTTGATGTTAGTGACATTGGTTGTCGAACTCCTCTATCATGACCCTACTAAAAATGTAACCATCACTCGAACAAAATATTGACTTGACATGCTACGTTTTATCTGTTGAAGAATCTAGGGCATTAAGTTAGGATGAGATTCTTCTGATGATGATAACTATTTGTGAAGAACTTTTACTTTTCTTATTAGTACAATCTTCTCTTATTATTATTAGTGTGTATTTTCTTTCTTCATCAAACAGTTACCAAAACAAAAGAGACAAGAACACAAGATATTGGCTCTCAGCCAGGGCAAAACCTCTCTCCTAGAGAGGAAAACCCCTCTGCAAATTTCTCTTATTGAAGCTTCAATTGACAAATGCCAAACCCTAGACCCTTGACTAGTAGATCCTTAGCACAAGATACAATCTCTCTTTCTTTTGTCCTTCAATCAATGCTTTCTTCTGCTCTGGACCTTGATCCCTTCCTTCGCACTTCTTCCGACAACTGTTGAAACCCTAGGTCTCTTAGGAGACCTCTTCTTTGGTGTCTTCCTTTCCTTCTCTACCTCGCTTGTAAATCTCCCTTTTTCCTTGATACTTAGGCTAGAGAATGAGGCTCTTCTTCCGGTATATCTTCGAGTAACCCTTCTGCAAATCTGATTTCTTCGCACATGTGGCTGATCTAGGGCTTGAAATAAACCATTTTACTTGCTCCCTTCCTTCGCTTAAGGTGGGACCCACTTCGCTTGAGATGGAGGCCTATTTGGAGCTTCTTTCCACCCAAACAAAACTCTTCTTATGCTGCTGTACTTGCAGATCTGATATGACAACAGATAGAGCCTTTCTCCTTCGCACGTGTGGCAGAGATTAGCCCCAAAACAGCCCTCCCAAACTCGGTTTCTACTACTTTTCTGCCCTAGAAGCACGTTTTTGCTCCCTTTTTCACACCTCTTTCTCGACTCTCTTTCTCGCTGATTTCAGAGATAGCTTGATGGTCTATTTGTGAGGTCGAACTGCCCTATATATAGGAGTCTGTCCCTCCTATTTGGGCTGACTTGAGCTAGTGAGGCCGACATGTCCTTAAGTGCACCAAAAATTCATTTCTTTGAGCCGACTTGAAGAGGAGACTTGTCTTTGCTTTGGAGGATCTCTTTTGACATATTTCTTTGACTCTAATACATAGATTTACATAGTGTAACATGCCCTCATGGGTCTTTAACAATTACATTGACTCTTTGACTTTCCTAGAAGCACTTAAACATGTGCTTGACCTATGCAATGAGCAAGAAACTCATTTTTACAAATGACAAAAATAATAATTCTTTTCTTTTACAAGTACAAAGATCAAAATTACATTTATGAAGACCTAACCTAGTTACACTTTCTTCAACATTATCTATCTTATGTTAATGCTTAGAGTGTGATATTAATGACAAAGATCCCAAGATAGACAATGATTTTGATGATATGTAGGTATTTGTTGTAGCAAGATTTTTTTTGGATGCTAGAGGCCATCTAGAGCTTGTTTGTTGATGTATTTTCAGTTCAGAGATGGATTACACAATATGCTATTTTGGTTACGTGCACCCTTACATGGTATATAAATGAGACCTTGTAATTTGTGGAGTTGTGGTTGATGATTATTATAACTACCAGATGATTGATGTTATATGGTTTAATCCATGTTTTGATGCTTTTTATAATTAATTCACCATTTTACATGCTTTTGTTGACATATATGCATCAAAACATATAAAAATATATATCATATAAATTTTTCTCACGATGAATTAGCTTAACCTTGCCATCTTTTTATAGTGCTCTTGGTGTGTTTCATAGGTACCAAGGGTCACACCACATGACCTAAACATTTGGTTTAAACACCATAAAACGTAAGACAAATTTCTTTCATGCAACCAATGCCACATCATCGAAGCCTTTGGTGCCCCTTAGCCCTTTAAGGGTGCCCCACATGCTTTGAATGATCAAACCATCAAATTCTCCCCTTGGTTTCACGCCCACAACTTTGGTTACAAAACCCACTACTTGGTTACACTGCCCACAAAGCCCTGGTGGGTCAACTTCTCCCAAATCCAATATCCCAGGGGTTGTGGGAGTACCTCCCAAGCTACACAAATCAACATAAGCTAGTGGGTTGGCTTGTAACTCAGTGTATCATTATGATTGAAGTTGTCATTTAGGGGATTTTAGGCTAAATTAGAACTCATCCTCATATAAATAGAGGAGAGGACTATTTCATTTTGATCATTATCACTTGTGAACTCAACCTCTCTTCTTTAGAATTTCAGCCTCTTTTCCTATTGGAGAGATGTGATCTATGGAGCAAATCTTGTCTTGAAGCTATTGTCTTGTCTTTGGAGAAGTTATATTGGATTGATGATTGGATTGTTCATACATATGATCTTGCAAGTGCTCTTTTATTGAGAATTTCTGGTTTCATGTCTAATGTATGGAATAAACTGGTAATCCAGCTTAAAGCTAGGTTATATTATTGCATGCATTATGCATAGTGTGATATGTGAATGGAAATCCCGTTGGTGATCTTACATTAGCTCTCCCAAATGACATTCAATCATCACAAAGGTAATAGTTAGGGTTTTGATGCTAGGGCGTCAAAATGTTTTTACTCCTTTGCAAGTTTTAGCTGAATTTATGAACCCATAGACTCTATCAACCCTAGGACTTGGCACTGGCCTTCCTTTGTTGCTGATCACATAAAAATTTATCCATAAACTTTTCTCCTTCTCTCTTACTTAATTCGGCTCTCTTAAAGCCAAGCAGCCATCAAGGGCCTACTACTAATTGGTTAGGAAGGAAAATTTTGGCTGTTGGAAAGGCTAAATATCAAGGGAGGAGTGGTTGCTACAAAATCACCCCCCTTTTGCAGGCATTCATTCTAATTTCATCCATAATTTTCCCTACCCTAGTTGTTTTCCATAGAGTAAAACCCTAATTTTGGTTTAGCTTCAACTTGGGGGGTTATTGAGGGTTTTATGTGCCTTAACCTTGCCGAAATACATTGTGGGAAACTGTTTCTCTACACCTTGACCTTTGGCCATCCTAACTCTCAGCCTATTAATCAAGCCCTAGGTCTTGTGTTCCTCAAATTTGGCCTCTACAAGGAAAGTGAATTGCCTTTATTCATTGAGTGGAGCCTTGCACTTAAGCTGTGTCTATCCCTTAGAAACCTATTGGTCATCTCATACCTTTGTACTTAGAATACCCCTTTTAGGTGACCTTATATCGGGACTCCTCCCATTGGTGAAATTCCATAAAGAGTAGGGAGTAGTAGCTGTGGTGACAGTGGGCTACTACCTCATTGTTGTCATTTGGCCTCGTGATAAACTTGTAGGGTGCCCTTCTTCAAGGCCTACTAGATTTTGTGGCAACAAGCCCATGTCATAACTCATGGGAGAGGGCTGAGTCAAAGTTTCAAACACCTTTTGAAAATCCACAAAATAGGAGAAGATTTCTGAAAGGCCAGGCTGGGCCTCATCAATAATGGCCTGGATTGTGAAGATGTGGTCAATAGTTTACTGTGTGATGCTACGGGCAGAGCCTTGTCTGTCCTTTAGCCTGAGGTGTCTCCGGTCAAGCTCATCTGAAAGCTCCACCTGAATGTCTGTTGTGTAAAGCTTGGCAAAAGTATGTCCAATGATGATGGTTCTGCAATTGTTTGGATCTGTAGTATCCCCTGAAAAGTTATGCAATAGCTTATTAAAAATATAGAAATACTCACTTCTTTTAGATCACCTATTAATCTGTGCAATGTATAGTAGTCAATATCTACTTAAAGTAGCTTCCTATTAATCTGTGCATTGTATAGTAGTCGATATCTACTTAAAGTAGCTTTCTATTAATCTGTACAATGTATCGTAGTCAATATCTACTTAAAGTAGCTTTCTATTAAAAAACGTCTTCATTTTTAAGATGATTACATTCAGATCAGATATATTATTTTTCTGCAAGTATATAGGGTATTCTGTATTTGAAGCTTGGAATAATATTGAAGTTGAATTGCTTCTTTCTCAAACATCTTCAGAAAATGAAAAAGCCTTGCAATCTGGTGATTTTGAGGAATTAAGTGATAACGGGTAGAGTAGCATATGAGCACCTGTAAGCACACACAAAATTGTACACTCTGAAATCTGAAGTCTATATTACTATGCATATTTTTCCTGCATCGCATTGCACATACAAGGAAGTATATGAGAAGGGAGAGCATAAAATAAATCCAACTAATCCCTGGGAAAGAAATCTTACTAAATGATGGTTTTCTTGTACTCGCATGATGAATAATAAACAGGAGGATATCCAAGCTGAAAGTGAAAGTGATGAAGACGATCAGCAAATTTACAACCCATTAAAATTACCTATGGGTTGGGATGGAAAGCCAATACCATATTGGCTGTATAAACTTCATGGTCTGGGTCAGGTTTGTTCCAGTATAGAGGTCCAAATAATTATTTTTTAATTTATGTTTCTTTGATGATGTTGAACTGCAGATTTCTCTTTGCACCCATTTCTGGGATCAAAGTGACTAGATGTGTTATTTATGATCTTAAATTTGTTTAAATTCAAAGTCAGTTTTGTTTTCTTTCTGATTTCAGGAGTTTAAGTGTGAAATTTGCGGCAACCACAGCTACTGGGGCAGAAGGGCTTTTGAAAGGCATTTTAAGGAGTGGCGTCATCAGCATGGCATGCGCTGCCTTGGGATACCTAATACCAAGAACTTTAACGAGATAACTTCGATTAAGGTTTGTTTTATTCTAAGTATATTTCCTGAATATTTCTGTAAAAATGTTTTGGCAAACATTAAATAGCTTGTTAAGATGCCCCGGATATTTTTGTGAAGTCTCTCTGCTGTTTTAATGAATAAGATGGCCTATCAAAAATAAGTGAATGTTTCTAACAATTGTTATTTTTATCACTAATATTTTGGATATTGATGTGGATTTCTAGGAAGCATTTGTATCTCGCATTTTAACAGAATGCTTCTGAATTCTAAAGAGGATAATGAAAATGTATTGGCACATGGAAATGTGGTAGCACCAGAAATTTTAATGCTTTCTTGAAAAGAATAGTGCTTTAGTCTCAAGCATCGTTCTTTGAAGTCAATCTATTCCCTCTTCCACATCCACATTCTAATTGGAGAAAGGGGTCCTATGTTCAGTTGATCCACACATCTAACATTTAAGTATTAGTCCCTCACCTCATCCAGTTCCTAATTGGAGAAGGGGGTCCTATGATTATATGATCCACAATTGTGGTTGATGTTGGAGAATGTAACTAGATTCTGTCTCCATAATTACCTTTGCACTTATGACATGTTTATTTTTGTTAAAAGAAGAAAAATAATTATTATTTTAAGCATGGGTTTCATGGTCAAATTGATTTGTCTTCTAGGTCAAGCATGTTCTTCATGCTTCTAGGGTTTGTCAAGTCAAAAATATATTTGTCATAAGTCTTAGAGTCAAGTGCCATTTGGACTTTGATAAGAAATTGGAAAAATAATTTTAAGTCAAAATGTCATTTTTGTCCATACAAGACCAAGTCGGCTTTGCCTCTTCAAGTTGGTCTTGTTTGGGGCAATTCGACCTCCTTAGATGGGTATATATAAGAGCAGCTTGACCTCATTTGATGAACACATCAAGCGAGTTCAATCTCTTGAGAAAGGAGGAAAATCATCGAAAAAGACAAGGGGAAAAGTCAAAGACAAGGAGAGATAAAGCTAGGTCAAAGAAGGAAATCTGGCCTAAAAACTCCCACATGCGAAATATCAGAGTTGCAGGAGAGCCAAAAATTGCAGGTCTGTTGCAGGAGGCTGAATTCTGTTGCAGGGGCCAAAATCTGAAGTTTGGCCATTTTTGGAAGGGTTTGACCATTGTTGACTTGTGGAGATTTGTTGGAAAAGCTTGGAAGGAGGGCTGACTTGGGGCTTGTGAGTGGACTTGGTCTTGGTCTTTAGGTCTTGGATTTCTCATTTGATCTGATTCTATAAGAAGAGAAGAAATTCTTTCTGGGTTTTCCCCTGGCTTGGAGCTTACATCTTGTGTCCATTGTCTTTTATGATCTTCATGGTTTGTGGTCTTGATAATTGTTTGATGAAAAGAATCTAATAATGAATAATAAGAAGCTAATATAAATTCACAAGCAGTTAATAAGGAAGGAGAATTGTTTTGACTTTTAATTGCTGGCCTACTTGATTCTCCAACAGTTGAGGCTCTATCGTCAAAGGGGCTGAACACATGTCTGGGCCCTGGCTGGCCAATTTGGTAAGTGGACCTTAATTGTATACTTTATCATTTTTTAGAGTCACTTTATTCCCTCATCTAATCCACATTATAAAACCTTATATAACTGACTTTGCCATTTGTGTTGGCTAATTTTTCATTCTCATCCTATCTAGTACATATATTGTTTTACATCACTTTTTTTTTTGAGGTTGCACGAGAACAAGAGAGGGAGAGGGTATCTATTTTTTTGCAACAGAAATGGTTGATTTGATATTAGCAAAATGCTGCAGTATAGCTGAACAGCAGACTAATATATCGAGTTTTCAGAGCGACTGAAGCAAAACTATACTGGTGCAAATATACAGCCTTTGTTAAGGGGTCTTCCCTAGCTATACTATCTTTCTTTTCCATTTTTTTTTTACAATAATAACTTGTAACATGGACTCGTAGCAACAGAGATACATTGGAAAACATGTCAAAACAGATTTGAAAAGTTTCATCTCTCTGCCCATATTGTTCTTACCAACTGTGCCTATTACTGGCATTTCCTGGAGTTGGTGAACTGATTTTGTTCTTTGCGGTGGATCCCATGGATGAATGAACATGGTTCTGAGTCATGTTTTGAAAGCCCAGCAGCTCAGCTAGTCTGTTTGAGAAGGTGATTGCATTCACGTGAAGGTTGATTGTTTCCATTATTATTGTGGTTTCCCTGTTATGTGTCTCTTCCTGAGCAGTGTTCTGAGCTTCCAGACTGACAATGGCATTTTTGTTGGCCATAATTCCTGTCTCCTGAACCTGCAATTGGTTCCTAACCTCCTGAATTTCACATCCAGAACATTTACCATCATGCTTATGGCCATGCTAAATTGTTGCAATCACATTCTTGGCAAGGGGGTCTCCATGGTCCATGTACAGAGCTATGACTTCTAACCTGATGCCTAATCCAGACTGGCAAACCCAAGTGATTCCACACAAGGTATTGCACCAGAGCAGAAGATGGAGGGCTATAATTCCAAGCTAGGGAGAGTTACCTGGCTTCTAAGAAAGCCACCACAAAAAACCACTAGCAAAGAGGAGCCTGCACAGGTGAAACAGAGGCACAACTCCCCAATGAATCGAAGCAATGTCTGCAAGCCAAAGTCCTCCAAAGCCATTATGAAACCTCTGAATGCCCTGGAAACCCAGATGTGAGCATGAAGGAACATACACCCTTAAACCTTAAACAGAACATACACCCTGTCGTCTGTGAAGTGGGTGAAACACCATGTGAAATGACACCCCAGCGTAATGACAAACATGTATGCAAAGGGTCATTAATTTCCTCATGATTAATAAAATTGGTATGGGGACACCGGACACCCCCCCTCCAATTTTGGATTTCTACACATTAGCCTATGGAAGAAGTTTTGTTTCAAAGACTTGGTTGTTCCTTGGTATGTCTTGTTCAAGTCCACATGCTTCTTTGGTCAAAATATCTGCTTTATTGTTTAGGGTTCAGAGGACATGATAGTATTCCATCCCTTGGAATCCTGTTTCTTCTTTCAGTATTATCTGTATGTTTCACACAAAATTATTCTGATTTCGCCTAGATTGTTTCCTGGAACCTTTAATTATGGCCTTGAAATCCCCCATTACAATAATTTCCCTGAACTGTTCAAAATCAGTTAGTTTCAACCCCATATATAGAGCCAAATCCTTAGCTTGATTATTAGATGCTCTTCCTAAACCAGTGTTCAATGGGGACACATCCACCAAGGTGGGGGGCATGCCCTTCATGTTTCCTGTGCTTCAGGGATAGGGGAAACTCAGGGAAATGCATGGGGAAATATGCCCCTGAAATGGGGAAATATATCCCCAAAAGGGAGACATCTAGGCCCTTCCCCAGATTTTTTGTTCAACAACCCATGAAAATAGAACAACGATGGGGATGGAGCCTTGAGGAGTCTGTGACCTTGGTAATTAATGGTAAAGGTCAAAGTGACATTCACCTTTATTTTACCTTGTCTATCCTTTTAGTTAAATAACAAGGTCAAAGTGACATGCACCTTTATTTTACCTTGTCTATCCTTTTATTTAAATAACATTACCATTAATTATTTCAGGATGCTTGAGAGTGGTTCCAATGTCATCAGACATCAAATGGGGAAAATAGGATTTCATATCCCATTCAGAATTCAGTTGGCTTACTAGTTTTCGGGATTTTGGGATTGGCAGGGTATTAGTGCTTCCACTTGATTGCACGATGATGAATTTACACGGGAATTGTTATTGTGGGATTTTGTCATGATTATTTTTGTTTTTCTAATTTTAGAGATTGGGACCTCTATTATAGGGGCCTCGACATCCCCCCGTCTCCCTTGAATTTCCCTAAAATTTGGGGTGTGCCCACATGTCCCTCTTATGCATCTTGTGTTTCCCTGTCTTGGAAACTTGGTGGAGCAAATGAGGTTCTTTTGTTTTGTTCGGGATCATAAACAATCCCTCCCGCTCCTGCTGCCCTTGAATTACCTTTTGATGCACCTTCAAAAAATAGCATGCACTTTTTTTTGATCCTGTCTCCATTTTGCAATATCTTCCTCTCGCAGGATGATCTTCTATTTTTCCACTTACGAAATGTGAATTGTCTAAGTTCGGGCAACCACTTGCCTAAAACTGAGGATATTATCTATTAAGTCCTCTCATCCCGATCCAAACCTGGCCATGACATGCCCTTTAATCCCTTAATTTGAACTGGTTCTGCAATCGAACTACACACCAAAATTGCTGTTCTAGCTGGTGGAATAGATTTTTGATGAGGAATTGTTTTGTTTCGTGCTCCCAACAGACAAATTTCTTTATAATTGATGAATTGATCCAGTGAATTTCTTTATGGAAACCCATCAAAAGTTTCTAAATGTTTCTGGTCACTTGTTCCATGATTCCTGGTGGAGCAAGCATTGCATCACACCGATAAAGGGAGTCTGCAGAGGACAAATTTAACTAGGGTTATCTTCCCTGTCAGAATTAACCATCCTGCTCTCCATAGCTGTATTCTTTTCTCCATTTTACCAAGTACGCCTTGCCATACTTGAGATGCAGTTTTTTTAAAGATATTGGCATTCCTATATATTTGAAAATTTTCCAGGACTTAACACTAGGAAAGAAAAACTATTCTTGATATTGCATGCAGCTGTTCCATTGAAATTTTTCACCTATATATTTGACTTTTCAAATAGTCAACCTTTCCTTCGGAAGCATTTATAAAGTTGTCGCTCACACTTTTGAACCTTTTGGAAATTATAGTTGATGCTGCTCCTAGTAGCAAAGTGTTGTCTGCAAACTGTGAATGATTGATGTCCTTCACTCCTCTTGTGACAGTTAAGCCTTTGATGATGGATTGGATAAATGCTCACTCTTTTGATGGTTCTCGGAGTTCAACCATCAAGTCTTTGTTCTCTTCTGTTGTCAATTGAGTGCTAAACTTCCACCTGTCACACTATCACGTACTATAACCAGCATCCACGTGATGTTTCTGAGGACTTGAGCCATCACATGGCAAAGCGGTATAACCAAACAATCACCACACAAGCGCTATAACCAAGCATTTACCAGAACCTTGGGCTATCAGAAGTTTCACAAAGAGCAAAATTATTTCTGTCCCAGTGTAGCAGACTATAGCAGACAGACAATTCTCCATGGATTAATGCCATCAGAGAGTCAAAAAATCTTATAATGGGAAGTCCACGTATCGCAAGATCCACACCACAAACTCCCTACAAACAGACTTGTTGGTTGATGACCTTTTTCCCGTCACAATTTCTCTGTTAACGAACAATACTGGCTCTAGAACTTCAGAACTTTGGATATATTGAAACTCCATGTTGGAACCTTGTGACACTGGGGGTTTAGTCCAGTATGGACATGTTGATTTTTGTAGCTTCAGAAGGTCTTCTGCATAGGTTGGTGTCTTGCATGCAGAAGAATAATTCCTCTTTAGGTAGTTGTTCAAGAGGAGCAACTAATATGGTCTCCTTACTATGTTTTAATTTGGGAAAAGTACATTGATTAATTATTTGAAAAATGTAGACTTTAATATTCTTCTAAGGCTAAATAATTTAATTATTTAAGCAACTTACTCCGCTGTTGATCGAAGAGAGCTAGGATTTAATCCTAGCTCTCAATCACTTTGGTGATTAGGGATTTGGCCTATGGAGAATTATGAAAGCAACATGATGGAGAGGATGAAGACACACCACGAGAAATTATTGATTCTTATACATCAACATAATCTCTCTCTCTCTCTCTCTATATATATACACACACATATGACTATTGTATTATGTAGTTTTAATTAAATATAAGTCAGCGAATATACTAGTTTCCACTAGTTGTTTTTAATTCAATTTAATTAAATATTAATTCACATTATGGATCAGATTCTCTTCACAAAATTATTCTTGAGGATGGACAACAATAGTTAGGTCTGAAATGTCAACTTTAAAAATGGATGTGATATTACCAGAAAATTCCTCATAATGGTACTGTTTACAGAAGCTTTAGGTTTGAAATATGCAAAGTTTACTCATGCATATATCATGTAAGGGTGAAATATCAAAATGGCACCAAGTACAATACATATCAACAACAAAATACATAATCATTGAGTTTCTAAATGGTCTTTAGACTCTAGAGTCTAAAAAACATGCTACGAGCATCTCATTTTGTCTAGTCTTGTCTTTTTCAAATTTTGCAATTCTAATCTACTCTGTCCTTTCTTTTTTAATGGTGCCATGTAGGGGCAACTTGGCCTCTTATACCAGCCAAGTGTTGTTTCCACCTATGAATCCTTCCCCACCGCTTTATGCATTTCTTGCAATATTTGCAATAAATCTCTTTTTGAACAAGGTCAGCATGGATCCATGTAGGGTCTTTAACTCTTGGTGATCCAGGTGGATGTTGGTGGCCACCCACCTATCCCACTTGGACCCCCACAACTGTGTCTTTCAGTTTTTCAGTTTCCTTTCTTAATTGTAACACAGTTTACTATTTTTAGTAGTTTTTCAAGTCCTGAACTTTTGGAGCCGTTTTGAGGCCCTAAATGACGTTTTTGGGAAAACTGGGAGCAACATGGGTCCATGGACCGATGTTGCTCTTCCCAAAGTTGTAGTCCTTAGATAGATCTTTCTAATGAGCTATTGTGCGCGTCAAACAGAGATCGTATGCCAAAGTTACGACCCCGGGGAGTTGATGTACCAATTTACACAAACGGGGCCCATAGTTTGGCGCTTCATCTCTTAGGGTTAGGTTTTTGGATGTTTAGGGTTTTCCATTGTTTCTCAACAATAAGTAGGCCTTCGAGCCTCATTGTAACACAGTTCAGAGGCATGTAGCCACCACATCTCTCCTCAGAGATAAGCTATCATCGCCCCAGCTAGTTTATTTCCATTTCTGTTTGTAAGCATATTTCAGTGTTTTACAGTAATGAAATGAAGTATTATTTCCTCTACATCTCTGTATTTATGGTTATCTCTGTAATTTGTTGCATTCCTATTTAAATCCGGATCAGTGGTATCAGAGCGGTTTGCTTTTTCTCTGTTTTTCTTTGCATGTCCACAACAAGGTCAGGATATAAGGAGCTAGGGCTCGATTTGGTTGAACCTTTACGAGATCAACCTTGCAAATCCCGATGGCCTCCCATGGCGGATGAAAAGAAAGATAAGGGGGCAGGAGATCCTATCAAAATCTTGCTCGAAGAAGCCCTCGATGACAAAGGAACGCGATGATGGACAACTTTGCCCAAATCCTTCAGCGGCTACCCAGGGGCGATGCATCGACTTTCAACAACTACTCTAGAAATGCCACACCCTTTAAGGTACAAGTTAATTTTGAAATCCCCATATTCGAGGGTCAGATAGATGCAGATGTCGTAGATAAATGGTTAAATCTGCTAGAAGGGTATTTATCTGTTCATGATTTTTCTAGTTGGGAAAATATTATTTTCGCTCTTCTCAAAGCAGCCCCCACGTCAAGGACTAGTGGGAAACCTACTGCGAGTAGAAAGACGAAAGTACAAGCTCACTATTTTTAGCCGCACTCACTTGGAATTCATTATGGGATGCCATCAAGGAGCAGTACTACCCTGTCAAAAGCTATGAGGACAAATACATAAAGTAGAACACGTTGTGACAAGGAAGGGAGTAAGATGTGTCGGAGTTCACAAACATTTTTCATATCCTTCACACACAGTTGGGTATCAAGGATTCTAAGCTGCATTTGGTATTCAAATACCGCGGCTTCCCACACAGACACATCTAGGACAAGATGGAGTTCCTAAACATCTCCTTGCTCAGCACGACGTACGTATATGCTGTCAAGATTGAGTAGAAGTTTAAATAGAAGAAGCGAGACTTTGGACCTGCGAATCTGAAGACCAAAGGACAAAGCTAAGGCGGGGTGACCCAAGACAACCCGTCGAAGCCGCAAGAAAAGAATAACACTGTGAAGTCGAAGAAGGACATAGGAAAGTGGTGTGAGTTCCATAAGAGCCCCACTCACGAGTCACAACACAAGCGAGTGTCAGACCAAGCAGTCGCTGGTGGCAGAGTTGAAGGCTTCAGAATTAGATGCATATTTTGACCCCGAGTCAAAACCCGACAAGGGGGAATGGAAAAGAGAAGCAAATCATTGACGCGGAGCTCAGCACCACTGTTGCCACCGCCAAGATCCAGAAGAATGAGCCCAAAGATCCAGAGGAGGGGGAGCGTCTTTTCCACTCACAAATGTGGGTGAAGGGTTCGGCGCTGCAATTCATTGTTGATAGTGGGAGCCAAAAGAACCTCATTTCAGCAGAGGTTGTGAAGCGGTTGGGCCTACCGACCATAGTTTTAAAAACCGCTCAGAAAAACCGGTAACCGGTCAAACCGGCCGGTTAGCTAGTTGGCCGGTCCGAACCGGCCTAAAAACCCGGTCAGACCCTTCATTTGCCCGATTTTTGGCCCTAACCGGTGAAAACCGGCCGGTTTAGGACGGAACCGGCCGGTTTATGGCATGCCCACCGAATCTTGGAAAAAGGCGTTGGTGGTTTGTGGTTTAGGGGTTTTGGGGGGGAGGTAAAGGTATTTTCCCTCCAAAAACACCCTCTCCAAGCTTTAAGAGACCCCTCTCACTCTCATTTGTCTCACACAACTGATTTGGAGTGTTTGTGAGTGTTTGTGAGTTTGTTTGTGAGCTTGGAGAGTGTGGAGTTTTTGCTAAAGTAGTCATCTTGGAGTTGGAGTTGGAGCTATTTTGGAGATAGTGTGTAGCTGTCAATGGAGTTGCCATCTTCAAGAGGAGGCTAAGGAAGCTAGTTTGCATTTCCAGGTAAGGATTTGCACTTGATAATTCCTCATTTGAGTCTGCTGTCCATGAATTTTTTTTAATGTGTTATACTTATAAACTTCTCACTTCTATGATCTATCATGTATGCTATAAACTCTCTAGTTCTATGCTATCAAATTTTGTAGCTTGAGCCTTGCATGTGCATTTGTTTTCCTACGTTTATCTTTGGTTTTCCATTTTGCTTAGCTGCAATTTTTTTTTTAAATGGCAGATTTCTTTGCAAATTGTTATTATTTCAAGCAAACATGGCTCCAAAAGGAAAGGACAGTGCATGGGCTCATTGTGATGTAATTGATGGAAAAATGATATGCAAATTATGCCATAAATCTATTGGAGGTGGGGGTATTCTTAGGTTGAAACAACACTTGGCTGGGATAAGAGGCCAAGTAAAGCCATGTGATGCACCAAATGCACTGTTAGGTCCTATTAGGGCAGAATACATTGCCAAGCTTGAAAAATTTTATGAGGATAAGGCTAGGGAGAAGGCCATCCAAGATGAAATTGCAAGGAAGAGGGAATTATTAGAAGCCATGAAAGAGAGTGGGTATGATGATTATGAGATTCAAGACTCCACTTCTATCCCTTCCACCAATGACCCCTTTCACTATGTTCATCCTTCTGTTGGACTTGGCCAACCATCAAAAGGAACAAAGAGAGCAAACATCCAAAGTTATTTCTCATCTTCTGCCAACATTGCCTCTTCTAAATCTAATCCCACTTCCTCCCAGCCAAGTTCTCAACCCACTTTGGATCAACATTGGAAAAAACAATGCAAAGAAACTTCTCACCAATACATTGCTAGATGGTGGTATGATTCAGATATCCCATTTAATGCTGCTCGCTCACCT
Organism: Pinus tabuliformis; assembly: GCA_031772625.1. NCBI lineage: Eukaryota > Viridiplantae > Streptophyta > Pinopsida > Pinales > Pinaceae > Pinus > Pinus tabuliformis. Next base: position 78,960,788 of record CM062820.1, on the reverse strand, counting down.
TATTACCAAGCTATGTGGGACTCTGTTATAGCTGCAGGAAAGGGCTTCAAAGGCCCTAGTATGCATGACTTGAGGGGAGCTCTTTTGCAAAAAGAGATATCTTCCATTGATGAGTATTTGGTTGAGTTTAAAGAGTCATGGCTCAAAACAGGTTGTTCCATTATGTCAAATGGATGGACCGATGGAAAGAACCGCACTATCATTAATTTCCTTGTTTCTTGCCCTCAAGGAACCATGTTTTTGAAATCAGTTGATGCATCTGATAAGGTAAAGGATGCAATCCTTCTATTTGAGCTTTTGGATAACGTTATTCAGGAAGTTGGGGAGCAGCATGTTGTGCAGGTCATCACTGATAATGCCTCAAACTATGTTCTTGCTGGAAAGATGCTTGAGGCCAAATATAAGACCATATTTTGGACTCCATGTGCTGCACATTGCATAGACCTCATGCTTGAGGATATAGGCAAAGTGGAGTGGGTAGAAAACACTGTAGAGCATGCCAAGTGCATTACAAAATACATTTACAACCACTCATGGGTATTGAACCTAATGAGGAAACACACTGGAGGCAAAGAGCTTGTTAGGCTTGCAATTACGAGATTTGCAACTCACTTCCTCACGTTGCAATGTCTCAATGGTCAACATAAAAACTTGCAGAAAATGTTTTCCTCTGAAGAATGGTCTGAATCTCGGTGGGCTCGTAGACCAGATGGAAAAGACACCAAAAAGAAAGTGTTAGACACTTATTTTTGAAAAGGTCTGTAGAGCTTGTGAAAATTACCGAGCCCCTTGTTAAGGTGCTAAGGTTGGTGGATGGGGAAAGATTGGCCATGGGCTACATTTATGAAGCTATGGATCAGGCAAAGGAGCAGATACGGGCAGCTTACAAGGACAGGTTAGCTAAATATGGCCGTATATGGGAGATCATTGATAACAGATGGAACAATCAACTCCATCGTCCTATACATGCAGCCGGGTATTTTTTGAACCCAAGGTATCACTATAAAAATCGGCTAGGAGATCAGCATGATGGGGAGGTCAGAGCTGGATTGATTGATTGCTTGGAGCGCATGGTCCCTAACCATGTAGACCAGTTGGAAATACATAGACAGCTTACTATTTTCAATATGGCAAGTGGTACTTTTGGCAAAAACTTGGCAAAGATGGCAAGAGATGTGGACCAACCAGGTAAGCAATTCCAATTTCCATTTTGTTTTTCATTTCAAGTTAAAATTGTTTATGTTCTTTACAATTCAAATTATAAACTAAGTTACTAATTATTGTCTTTTTCTTTGCAGCACATTGGTGGGAGTCATTTGGTGGCCAGTGTCCTCAATTGCAAAGGTTTGCAATTAGAGTCGTCAGTCAAACTTGCAGTGCTTCAGGTTGTGAGCGCAATTGGTCTGTTTTTGAGCGCATACACACGAAGAAGAGAAACCGTTTGGAACAAAAACGGTTAAATGATCTTGTTTTTGTGCAATACAACCTTCGACTGAGGAGGAACCAAATGATGAGCAAATCACCTGATCTAGATCCCATTGTGTTGGACGATATTGATCCAACATCAGAATGGGTGGAGGAGACTAAAGATCCTGTGTTTGAGGCTGATTTTGATATCGACATGGCTTTAGCGGGGGATGAGGCAGATTATGTGGCGGCATCAGAACCAGGATCAGTAGTGGCATCAAGGAAAGGCAAGGAACCAATGGAAGGCACTAGTCGTGCAGGGCGACAAACTCGTGCTTCCATTAGGTCCACTTCTATTGTCATTGGTGGCATTGATACTGATGTTGCAAATCACGTTGAGGCATCCTCAGACTCTGAACCAGATGATGTCTATGTAGCTCCTGATGATGATCCTGTGTCTAGTAGTGGTGATGGACTTGATGATTGATCATGTGTACATTGTAGACTTGTAGTAGGCCAATGGCCTCATAGCTTGCAGCATTGTTTTTGGACTTTATAGGCCATTTAGAGCCTCATTTCTTATGTATTTTGCTATTTTGTCGATGATATGTATTGCACTCGGTGCCATTTTGATATATTCACCTTTGCATGGTATATAAATGAGCAAACTTTGCATATTTTGTCTCTATTGGCTTGGAATCATGGTTTTACATCTTAAAAATAGTTTTGTTTCATTAAAAATTAATTATTTAATGTATTTTTTTTAAAACCGGTTCGTTTAGACCAAACCAGTCCCGGTTAGACCGGTTCCAGTCGGTAAACCGGTTCATTAGGTGGACCGGTCCGGTCACCGGTTCCGGTTTTAAAAACATTGCTACCGACTATACCACACCCGCAACCATATAGCATCGGGTGGTTTCACCAAGGACGAGATCTCTGAGTTTGCCAGCAGTGCTGCCTTCCTTACAACGTCAAGCCCTTCACAGACGAGGTATTGTGTGATGTTGCACCTCTGGATGTTTGTGATGTATTATTAGGCCAACCATACTTGTGGAGAGGACATGTTGTGTATGAGTCAAGCCCTCGCGTTGTTATTATTTCTTTGGGTGATTCATTATACAGGATACCAGAGGTAGCCCCATCTACCGCCACTTCTTTGATCTCTGCTAAGAAAGGCAGTAAGATCATCTCCCAGACTAGCAAATTTATTTTCTGTCTGGTTCGCTCTCAATGTAAGGGGAAGATCGTAGCCACATCCATGACCCCTGCGAAGGGTTCCTTCACGCAGCAGCAACAACAGATGGATACGGCCATGAAAGAACATAGGAACATCTTCTCCCCACCCACAAGGGTACCGTTGCACGGTCAGGTCAAGCATTCATTCGATCTGAGTCCTAGAGCACCTCTACCCAATGGGCGATAGATCACTGCTCCATTCTAAAAAATGACAAGTACAAGAAGTGACATGGTCCTTACGCCAGTACCAAGGCTGTGGGGAATGATGCTTTGGAGCACAGCATTTCCCCATTCCTTTGCTTGCACCGAGTGTTCAATGTGGACCGCCCTCTACCATGCTTCCCACCATTACTGGACACATCAAAGATTGCAGAACAACTCACTAGGGACCAAGTTAAGCAGATAGACGAACTCAACGCAATGGGGACCATTGCTTCCTAAGGGGGGAGGAATGATTTAGGTGGACGTTGGTGGCCACCCACCTATTCCACTTGGACCCCCACAACTGTCCCTTTCAGTTTTTTAGTTTCCTTAATTGTAGCACAATTTACTATTTTTAGCAATTTTTTCGAGTCCTGAACTTCTAGAGCTGTTTTGAGGCCTTGAACGACGTTTTTTGGGAAAACTGGGAGCAATATGGGTCCATGGACCAATATTCCTCTTCTCAAAGTTGTAGTCCTCGGATAGATCTTTTTAATGAACTATTATGCGTGTCAAACGGAGATCGTATGCCAAAGTTATGACCCTGGGAAGTTGATGTACCAATTTATTCAAACGGGGCCCACAGTTTGGCGTTTCATCTCCTAGGGTTAAGTTTTTGGATGTTTAGGGTTTTCCATTGTTTCTCAACAATAAATAGGCCTTCGAGCCTCATTGTAACACAATTTAGAGGCATGTAGCCACCACATCTCTCCTCATAGATAAGCTACCATCGCCCTAGTTGGTTTATTTCCATTTCTGCGTGTAAACATATTTCAGTATTTTACAGTAATGAAATGAATTTTTATTTCCGCTGCATCTTTGTATTTATGGTAAAATTCAAATATGCAACATTGTAAACCCTTTCTTTAATTCTTAACTTCAAAGTTCATACTTCATTTATTTTTCACTGGCGGAATCGGTAACATGCCGGCTCTGGTACTTACGTGACAGGGGGTTGATCCCTGACAGCTGCCACTATAACCTCCAGGTGCAACCGTACCACCCCCAAGCACAGCGCACGGGTAAGTTGAGGTTTGAACCTATGACCTGCACAACAGCACAATTGCCTTAGCAGTACGTTCACTGTCCAACAAGCCGCACTCCTGGGGGCTCAAACTTCAAATTAGTAGAAGGCTGAATGTACAAAATTCTAAAGACAGATTTGAGATCTGCAATTTAATGAAAGAAAAAAAAACAGGGACAGATTTATCAGTTAACTATTAACATACTTGGGACAGATTATTCCTCTTCAATTCTGCTTCAAAACTCTAAATGGTCACACGTGCTTAATGTGAGAGGTGTGAAGCAAAGGGGAGTGGAGGTGGAGTGGGGGGCGGGGGTGTGTGGTGTCTGTAGTTTTCTAGTAGGGTTTTGGTTGTGAGAAAGATGTTTTAGTTCCTTTTTAATTTAATTTTTCAATTGAATTTTTCATGGATGGTTCATTGTGGTGGGGTTCAGGACAAACTTGGCATAGCTGGACTGGTTTGGTAAACTGGGGAGGATATTCACTTAACTTGTTTTTTAGCATTTAGGTTGTTAGAAATTAGGGTTTTTTGGTGGTGGTGGTGTAAATTAAGGTTAAACTGAATTTTTCATGCATAGTCCACCACACTGGGATCCAGGACCAACTTGGCTGAGTTAGGCTGGTTTGGTCACTAGCTGAGTCATGCCTTGGCTGGTTGGTACCAAGCCAGCTCTCTGAACAAATCTGTTGGCTGAGTCAATATGCTTTGCTAACTCAGCCGAGTTGACCGAGTCCAAGTCAACTTGGACTGATTTTTAAAATTTTGAGATCAGGTGCACACAGTTGAGAAGCAGCCTGTTGCTCATGAAAATATGCTCTAACACGCTGCCCACATGCTGTATGCACTCTTTGGATGGACGAAGAACTGAGGTGCACACTTGGAAAACAGTCTCCAGTGTTGAAAATGAACGACTGAGTCAAACTGGAAAGATTGTTTGGTAATCTAAGAGTTGAAAGAAAAATAAATAAGGTCTTTTATATTCATGAATGTTTAAACAATTTAGGATTTTGGGGGATGTTTTTAGAATCTTAAGGTTGTTATATATATATAAAACGGGGGTGAACTGGAAGTAAGTAGGGACTGGCAGGTTATATCCAAATTGTACACATGGACATGCCATCCCCTTTTGGGATGTGCCAATTTTGAGATATCTGATCCCTGGTTATGCATGTTGCTACTGTGATTTTGTAACTCACGCATTCTTCATTTTCTATACTGATAATTGTACATCTTATTACTGCAGTGGCATATCTCTATGTTGGGTTTACATTCCACAATATTGCTCTCCTTCTAGCCTCTCTAAAATTTGGAAAATGTACTATTGTAGTGATGCTTGTTTTCTTCATATTGTGATATCAATTGATTCTTTGTATAGTCCATTATTTACTACAGAATTCTAAATATCAATTGATTCTTTGTATAGTCCATTATTTACTACAGAATTCTAAATTTTATGGTTTTTTTGTTCCCTTTACAGGAGGCAAAATTCTTATGGGAAAGAATACAGGAAAGACAAGGGCTCAACAAATGGCGGCCAGACCTAGAGGAAGAGTATGAGGACCAGGAGGGAAATATCTATAATAAGAAGACGTACACTGACTTGCAGCGTCAGGGGTTGATTTAGATTTTTTGTTTATTGGTTTGATATCAATGTTTTAGATGCTTTAGTGATGCCATTGTAATAAATGGAAAGGTTTTACCAGTGGTCAAACAATCTCATTTGAAGTCCAGTCTCCTTGATACTTAAATTCTATATGATTTCCTGTTATTTCCTGGTACCATGACATGGTTGTATTATGCATTTCTGAGAAAGCACCAATTAAAAGATGTGCTACTCTGGTTGACGTGCCAAAGTTATTCAAAGAAATTTTTTGAACACTTAATTTGTACTTATACAGGCTTACCTTTCACATTTGTAAGAAGGGGTCGAACTTCCATGTCATCCTACAAATCGAAATGTATAGTTTGTTTTCTGTTCTATTTTCTGGTCAAATTTCATTGGGACAGCTTACTTAGCTAATCTCAGTTAAATCTACCTCTAGAGTGGTATGTAGGATGGTGTTTTTTTAGTAACTTAGATAAAGGCATATCTTTTTAAAAGCAAACAATTCTGGCATTTCTTTGGTGTGTGGGAGCAATGTGCTCTGTCACAAGGTTTCCTGAGCTGCAACCTTGAGGTCCAAAATTTGGCAAACATAAAAAAAAATTCAGAGCTTTGTCGAACCACGTGGCTGAATCTCAAGTCGAATTTGAACCTGAAGGGAATACCTTAAGTCAAATTCGAACATGAAGGTGAACCTCGAGGAAAATTTGGGGTTTTTTCATTTTTTTGAAATTATAATTTTTTCTTTTAGGGAACCTAGGGCCGTTGACATAGAATTCTCTCTGCACTATTTTGTTCACTCCTCACTCAATTAACTTACCTCCATTGTTCATGCTGCTGACCCTCCTCCATTACTATCGACACTCTGACCCTACTAATCAGAACGCTTGACCGTGGGACATTGCTCCCACACTCCGTTATCACTACTAGATGAATCGCATACCTGCTAGGTCAGCAGCCCACGATCAACAAAGGCTTCTTTTGATGCAACCTTCCAGCCTGCCACTATCGCTGTGACCACGGACCACAACTAAAGCTGTAGCCTGTATCCTGTGGTATGGCCCACAAAATTTGTATCCACAGAGCAATCACCATCGTAGTGTAACAGTGGACTGTATCCAAGTGGCCAAGCCTCTAAGGAGATTTTAAAGTTCATATATATATTGAAAAATCGTATATTGATGAATCTCACAACAAATCTCATCAGAAAATTCGAATTCAAATAAAACCTAAGAGTTGCCAAACCTGAACTCAGACCCGAACCATGTGACTCCGGCAATTAGCCCCTTGGGAGAGTAAATATAGTTGTGGAGAGTTTATAAATCGTGTTGATGCCAATACAAAAAGGGCAACTAAGATGCCAATACAAAAAGGGCAACTAAGATTCAGCGAAAAAATTTAAAAAAGGGGGCCCTTATGTTTCAGTTATGAATTATGAGATGCTTGGATATTGACTTTTGCTATTGCCATTACTGTTGCATGTGTTACTAAGGTCTTGGATGCTATCGATGGATTCCATGATGTGGAATGGGATGTATATTTCTTTCAGCAACCTTGTTCCATTGATTAGTTCTTTCGCTTTGCAAAACTATCCATTTAGCAGCTTGGCAACCCAGGTCAGATACAAAGTAGTAACCTAGGCTTCCGGCCAAGCAGAGTGATCAGTGGATGACCTGGTATCAGCACCCTTTCCTTATCTCAATGTTCAGCTTGGGAGGGAAAGGTGTCCCCTGATTCAAAAATTGGTTTCTCACCGGCAATCAATACCAACATGCTGTCATTGATTAACAAGGCTCAACCAATAGATTAATAGGGCCGTATAGCTAGCGTTCTCTGCTGCTGCTTAGTTTAATTATTTAATGTATTCTCTGCTGATTAGTTTAATTATTTAACTTTGAAAGGTAAAAACTAACTCCCACATTTCACCAAGGGTTACATAGTAGCTATTTTTAAATATAGTTAAAAACATTTATTTAATAAAAATAACACACTTTCTTTTTGCCCACTAGAGTAGCTCAATTGGTGATTACCTTGTTATAAAGTACTATGTAAACAATGAGATTCAAAGCCTTGTGAAGTCAAACCAATAAAGAAAATAAACATTCTTAATTCATAAAATTCATAAAATTCATTACTTAGATACATCAATTACGCAAACAAGTTTTGGATTCCTTGTATTGAAAATTTGCTCTCACCAATTAACAAAGAAAATAAACATTTTTAATTCATAAAATTCATAACATTCATATATTTCTTTACTTAGATACATCAATTAAGCAAACAAGTTTTGGATTCCTTATTTTGAAATTTTGCTCTCACGAATTAGTAATACGGTATAATTGTTAGAATAATATTTTTAATTTATGAGTTAAGAGTATAATTTTTTTGAAAAAACAATTTAATTAGTATAATAAATATTTTTGTTTATAGTATTTTTGTGAGCAATAGTGTGGAAATATATTTTTACTCATTAAGAATAAAAAATATATTTTTATTCATTCAAAATAAAAATAAAAAATAAGAAAAATTATCATATATACAAAATAAAATAAAAGATAATAATACTTTAATTTTAAGATTACAACCTAGTTGTAAATCAAATTGATGTATAATATTATTTTATTGGCTGGAAACAATGATATTTTTATAAGAAATTCACTAAAATCAATTTAGTACACAATAAGAAATTACACTGAGCTTGATACCCACAATTTTTAATACTTTAAATGAAATCGATACTTTGACAAGAGTATAATAAGAAGCAAAACAGATATGGATAAATATATACGTGGCATATATTTATGCATATAAGGTTCTATGTGATCAAGAGACCTTAAATGATGGGAAGATTATATCCTAGTGTTAAATGAATCAAATATGTAGCATATATTTATGCATATAAGGTTATATGTGATCAGGACACCTTGAATAATGGGAAGATTGAATAATGGGAAGATTCTATCCTAGTGTTAAAGGAATTTTTAATACTTAAAATGAAATCGATACTTTGACAAGAGTATAATAAGAAGCAAAACAGATATGGATAAATATATACATGGCATATATTTATGCATATAAGGTTCTATGTGATCAAGAGACCTTAAATGATGGTAAGATTATATCTTAGTGTTAAAGGAATCAAATATGTAGCATATATTTATGCATATAAGGTTCTATGTGATCAGGACACCTTAAATAATGGGAAGATTCTATCCTAGTGTTAAAGGAATCAAAGGAGGTACACTTAAATGACCTTTGCAAAAGTCAAAGAAATCAGAATTATAAATTATAAATAATAAATTATTATTAAAATTACATAATAAAAAAGTTGTAAAATTTTTGCCATACTAAATACATTTATATATTCAGAATTAAAAATCATAAATTATTATTAAAATTACATCATAAATTATTATTAAAATTACATAATAGAAAGGTTGTAAAATTTTTTCCATACTAAATAAATTTATATATTTAGAAATTAAAATTACAATCTTCACAATGACTGAGGTAAAATGTCGTAAAATGCCAAATATATTTAGCAGTGACACATAAAAATGAATTCCACCAAACTCCATAGTAACCACAAGTCAAGGGTTTGCCATAAAATATTTGAAACTATTAAATGCTTAGATTGCCTTTCCTTACTCTGCGTCCATTCGAGAAAATCCTTACCACAACCATGGCGGAGCAGAAGTAGTTGGATCACTGTGATGGTAGTTGTATCACGATGTTAAGGTAGAGGCAGTGACCTCACGAATTACACTGAATTGATACGACACAGAGCATGAGATGTTAGTTATTACGCTGTAGGTTGTATGTAAGTTGACTTGAAGGTAGACGCAGTGACCTCACGAGTTACACCAAATTGACACGACATAAAGTATGACACGACATAAAGTAGGGGACGCTAGTTATTATGCTATAGGCTATATGTAAGTTGAATTGACATGACACAAAGCAAGACACATTAGTTATTATTGTAGAACAAGAATAAAATGAAATGAACGAGTCAAATGTTAAATAAATAAAATTATTATATTTAAACAAATAAATGATTTTCGTTTGATAATGTAAGCCTTATATATTGCAATTCATTTTTTTTGGTCAAACCAAGTTAATTGATGGTCACGCAATATCCATTGCATTATACTTGCCAGCGACAGGAATAATAATGTTGAGGAATTGATTATATTCAAGGATACAAGCATGGGTTTTATTCAAGTTTCATTAATTTTTTCATAGACATATAGAATGGTCATACAAATATAGGTTAAAACGTGGTTGTCATCATTCCAATAATTAATAGTTAACTAAACATTGACATAATTCTTGTACAGAGTACTCAACAATCATTACATATCAACATGGGTTTCTATCATAAGACAATAACTAAAGTAAATTTTGTTATAACAGTCACTTGAACATCTAAATGTAATTACAAGCCTTCCTGTGATCACGCCAATAATACAAGGATGCAATATTAACTTACCAAGTAATAAAAATTGCATCTAAGAGGCATTAATCATGAGTTGAGAGTACGAGTATAACCATTCACCAATGAGTTGTATTGTTCTATAAGTAATTTTCAAAACGTTGTTTCCTCCCAATGTTGTCAAAGCCATTACATAGTCTTCCATCATGGCTTTTGGTTCTAGTTGACAAATTGAAAATTAACCTTTGGTAGAAACTCTCATTTGAACTATAAATAATACAAGGTAGGTATATCAATAATTTTGGGAAGCCCTCGCACTTGTAAGAGCAATATAAGATGAGGGATGAGGCTTATTATACATATAACTTTTATAGATCATTAGTTTTGGATGGTGTTGAAGCAAAATTTCTCAATTAGTATAACAAAAGGGAGATTTGATGTAGCAAGGGGTGATTCTTTTTGTAGGGAGGGGGAGAAGGGGTTGGGTGGAGTGGGTTGGGGTGGGGTTGGGTGGAGTGGGTTGGGGATTCACCATAACTCAATTTGCTATTATTTGTTCATTTTGTAGGTTTGTAAGGACTTCTACATAGGCTTGCATCTAGCATGCATGAGAAAATTTTCTTTTTAGGTGGTGGTTTGATGGGCAATTAATATGATTTCTTTCCTAATTAGGAAGAACATATTAATTAATTTAATTGATTATAGTTGGATAATTGAGCAAAATTTTAAGGTTAAATGGCTAATTATTTAAATGACTTAGATCTAATCTCAGCCATTGATCTAAGTGGGTTAGGATTTAGTCATATCCTTCTATCACTTTGGAGATTGAGGATTACAGACTTTTCTTATATTGAAATTATAAAGAGAACCTAAGGGAGAGGATGAGACACATAAACATTGTTGAGGGAGTGATTTTTGATGAGTGAGAGCCACGAGTAACTAAGGAGAAAGTTGAAAAGTGTGTAATAGAATTTTGGTAGGAGAATTTAAGAGAGGGATGGGGTTTTTGAAAGGGGTCGACACTTTAGAGGAGAGACGCCGAGTTTTTGGAGCAGGTCGAGATTGTGAGAGGCTGAGTTTTTTGGAGTAAGTCAAGATTGTGAGGAGAGGATGAGATTTCAACTAGTGTTGTGAGGAAGTGACTCGATATTCTCTCCAATGGTGTAGCTGTATAGGTGGAGGCCAATTATTTTTGTAGGTAGAGGTCGATAAATTTCTAGCACCGAATTATCTTCCATAGTAGCCATTTTCACAGGGGTTGAATTCTTCTTTGGACCAAAAATCCTAGCGCTTGTTCCAGGTTCTAATATTGTTGTATTTTTTGTGTGATTTCTTATGGGTCTAGGTCCTAATTTTTCTAGATTTTAGTATAAAGTGAAGGGAGATTTATTGGGTAAAATTTTGCTATTTTGTGGTGATTTTCTAGTTAATTTTTGGTTGCAAATTTACTATTTAAAAGTTGAGAGCACCAATATATTTATTTTCACAACTTCAAATTTTAATTTGGGTAAATTAATTTCTCGGTATCAATAATTGTGAGAAAAATAAATAAGATCTAGTGTTAAAAGTTCAACATGGTATCAAAGCACTAGAAACTTTGAAGAAGTTAAGATCAATAACACAAGGGTTGTAATAATAGATTTTTATTTTTAGCAAAAGCGTTTTGTGGCTAAATGTTTGATATGAGAAAAATGACTTCTATTGGGTTGAGATTTGAAGACTATCTAGAAGGGGCATTTAATTTCAATCCATGGAAGGAGATAATTTCACTAATTCGCATGGAAAACTACCCATGGGAATTTTTTGACACTGATATACAACTTCCTTCAGATGCTACAACACAAGCAACTCATAATTTGAAGGATGTGGAGGCTAGATGCATTATCTTGGATGTTGTGAAGGATCATGTGATTCTTTACATACCAAGAAAGCAAACTGCCCAGGAGATGTGGAAAACTTTGACAAAGTTATATGAGAGTGATAACCCAAACCAAAAGATGATGTTGAGAGAGAATTTGAGAAACCTCAAGATGAATAGATCATACTTAGTGGCATCATACTTCACTAGGATCAACAAGTTCGAGATGAGCTTGCAGCTGTTGGGGAAGTTGTGCCAGAGGATGAGATTGTTAAGATATCGTTAAACATGTTTTCTAAACAATGGGATACCTTTGTGACACGAATCCTAGCACGTGAAAAACTTCCTAATTGGAACATGCTATGGGATAGCTTCACTTGAAAGGAGATTTAGGAGGAGTCATTGTTTGGTGGACAATGTACGGGTGGGGATGGGAAGAACCTTGCTTATTGAGTAAGCAAAGAAGGGCAAGACAAAGCAAAAACAAAACCCAAGTGGAGTACCTTCACACATTGATAAGGACATAAGCAAAGTCATGTGTTTATGGACACTATGTAGGTCAATGTTTGAACAAGAAGAAGGGCATGGGGAAGGAACCTATGGATTCATTTCACAAATGGATGAGTTATCCAATAATTTTGAAAATGAGTTTTCATTGGTGCCTTGTATTTCTAACACCATTACTCGAGGGGTGTGGTTTGTGGATACTGGAGCATCTCATCATATGACATGATCTTGTGACCTCTTCACTGGTATGGCTAAGGAGCACAAATACCTACATGCGGAGCTTGGTGACAACACCAAATATGCACTATATGGTGTGGGCACCATACAATTCCAGTTAGCTTCAAGGAGTCCTATGGAGGTGAATGAAGTGTTGTATGTAACGAGGCTTGAGAAGAACTTACCCTCAATCTTGCTATGGAGGATAAGAGTTTTGAGGTCAACTTTATAGGTGGAAAGGTACTTGTGAGGACGAGGGGATATGATCCTAACGCAAGGTGAGTAATTGCAGGTAGAAAGGGTAACTTGTACTTGTTGAGAGGACAAGTGGCACAAGCCCTAGCGAATGAAAACTTGTGTGAGTTGTGAAACCAAAGGATAGGTCAGTCACACTATAGATATTTACCATTGTTATGGGTGATGGTAACTGGTCTTTCAGAGATTAGTGTAGGCTTCTAACAACACTTTTAGGGAGAAGGCCACCAAGGAGATCTTCCAACTATGTGGTATTGATGAGTAACATTAGTTAGTCCAAGTGTTCCACTTTTGAGGAGGAAATAGACCAGTAGGGTTGGAGGGATTCCATGGTCGATGAGCACAACTCTATCATGAAGAATGATGTTTAGGAGATTGTACTGAGGCCTAAGGAGAAGTCGGTGGTCACTTTTTGATGGATCTAAAAGATAAAGCATGCAACAAATGGTAGTGCCGGGAAGTGTTAGGCAAAGTTTGTGGTGATAGGGTTCTCCCAGAAAGAGGGAGTAGACTATGAGGATACTTTTTCTCCTATTTCCAAATTTGCAATGATTGGACTAGTCATTTCCATTGCTTCAAAGATGGAGTGAATGATACATCAAATGGATGTGAAGATTTCCTTCCTCAATGGGGTAATTGAGGAATGGGTATATATTGAGAAACCTCAGGGATTTGAGGTGTATGGGAGGGAGTCCCATGTATGCAAGCTAAAGAAGGCATTATACAAACTTAAGCAGACACCTCAAGCATAGTACTCAAGGATTGTTGGGTACTTTCTTGGCTTGGATTTTGCCAAGAGAGGTGGATTCTGAGTCTTACTATGTACTTGCTGATGGTGATCCACCCGTCTTGATGCTCTATGTGGATGATATCTTTTTGACGATATCTGAGAAGCTCATAATGTGCAAGGAGGACATTGCTTTAGAGTTCGAGATGGACAATAGGATGATGCACTACTTTTTGGGATTGGAGGTGTGGCAACAACTAGGAGAGATATTCCTTAAGTAGGGAAAATATGCGGTTGCTAGTTTGAATATATTGGAGGATTGTAAGCCTATGTCAACACCCGTGATTACCAACTTGAGGAAGCTTAATTCTCTTGAGACTGAGTTGGTGGATCCCACATTGCAGAAGCAATTGATAGGGTCCTTGATATATCTAGTCACTACAAGACCAAATATTTCTTTCGCTGTGAACACCCTGAGCCAATGCGTGGAGCCAATGAAGGTTCATTGGGTGCCAGTGAAACATGTGCTCAAGTACTTGAGAGATACAATGGAGTACGAACTTAGGTATCTTAGAGTTGGTCTAATGCAATTATAGGGATACATAGATTCAAGTTAGGTTGAGAGTGCACTGGACAAGAAGAGTACATCATGTTGTTGTTTTAGCTTGGGATAAACTATGATCTCATGGTTTAGTAGGAAGTAGCATTTAATAGTAGTTATATTAGTAGAGGCCGAGTACATGGCAACAAGTCTAGCGAGTTGTGAAGGCATATGGATTAAATGGTCGCATGTTTATTTGTTTGAGATGGGACCCTTAATGACTCAATGTGACAATCAAAGCTGCATCAAGCTTTTAGAAAATCCAATGTTTCATGATAGGTCCAAACATATAGAATTTGGGTACCACTTCATCACACACAAGGTCCAAAGAGGTATTGTGAGATTGTAGTACATATCCATAGATGAACATGTGGCAAGAATTCTCAACAAGCACTTGGTGAAGAGAATATTTGTGTTCTACATGGATAAGCTGGGGGTGGTCGAGAATCCCTTCATTGATAGAAGGGAGTGTTGGTTTTGTAGCTTCGTAAGGTCTTTTGAATAGGCTTGTGTCTACCATGTAGGAGAAGAAGTCCTATTTAGGTGGTTGTTTGAGATGAACAACTAATATGATTTCTTTCCTAAGTCTTAACTTAGGAAAAACACATTAATCAATTTAATTTATTAATGTTGGCAAATTGAAAAAATTTCTATAGATCAACATTTAATTATTTAAGTGACATAGATGCAATCTTAGGCATTGATCTAAGTGAATTAGGATTTAATCTTAGCCATATATCACTTCAGAGATTAAGTGTTAGGGATTTTGCTCAATTTGAAATTATAAAGAGAACCTAAGGGAGGGTATGAAGACATAAATTTGCATTGTTGATGAAATAATTTTGTCATGTGTGAGAGGCTTGAATAATTGGGGAGAGAGAAAAAATGTGCAACATATTTTTGGTAAGATAATTTCTGAGAGGGTCAATATTTCTTAAGGGGGTCGAGATTTAGAGGAGAGAGCCTAAGTTTTTGGAGCAAGATGAGACTGTGAGAAGAGACTAAGATTTCCAACTAGTGCCATGTGAGGAAGGGAGCCAAATTTATTTTTTCCTAGGGTGCATCCAAACAGGTGGAGGCTGAGAAATTTGTAGGTTGAATTATCTTCCAAAGTAGCCATTTTAAAGGGGTGGGGGTGTTCTTTGGGTTAAAAATCCTAGGGCTTATTCTATGTTCTAATATTGTTGTATATTCTTTGTGGGTCTATGCTCTAAATGTTACAAATTTCAATATAAAGTAAATGGAGATTTATTGGGATAAAATTTTTCATTTTTTGTTAGTTTCATATTTAATTTTCCACTACAAATTTATCGTTTAAAAGTTGAAAATACTAATACGTTTATTTTCATAGTTTTAGATTTTAATTTAAATAAAAAATGTTTTATGGGTATAAATAATTGTGAGAAAAAAAATTCAAATTTGGTGTTAAAAGTTTAACATTATGTATAAGAAAAAATCATTCCTAGGGAGATCACACATTAATAAAGAAGATACTAAGTGTTATTATTAAATCTGCATACCATAATTGTAGTTTTAGTCATGCAATTACTATGGGATGCATTAAAGTGGACGACATGATTTTTTCATATGTAGGAAATGTTATAAATTGAAATCTCATGTCAACTAGCATCCATTTTTAGAAAACTTTCATTGCCTTCTTGATTTAGAAACTCACCAGGTTTGACACGTGCTTTTGTTTGCTATTGGAAAAGAATACATTTAATATGCAATCAAACCATCTTTTTTTCTCTAGAGTTTTTGTATAGGAATTATTTATTATTGACATGATGTAGATATGCCTAGACATATTCCTGGCATTTGCATGGCAAAAATTTATACGGGGAACCTAAATTAATTTAAATATAAAAGGTTTGTGTCATGAATGACAAATGGGGCTATAAACAATAGAAACGATGAGCATACATGTATGGGCATATATTTAAAGTTTTTTGTTTCAATTAAATAATTGAATAAATTTTCATCCAAGTCATTTTTTGGAAGTGTATTTTTTTTACTTAATATTTGATGTGCTTTCTTTTGAATCGGAACAATAATCAATATCCACAAATTAGTAGAATCTAAGATGAAATTCGAAAAATAACAATATTATTGTATAAATATTTGTAATATACATTTTATGTTTAGTTCTTGAAAAAGTTTTGGCGTAATTAGCCCAAGACATTATTAAATAACTTGTTAATTTAGGAAAGACAAATGAAGATGTTTCGTTATTTATTATTATTTTGCATATAATTACTAACACCATGGGATAATTTTAAAGTGCTGTAGTATGAGAAATAATGAAACAATACTTGTATAAATCCACAAGTATAGGAGTTGTTGTCATAGGTACTAGGTCATTAAAGAGTAACTAACTGTCAAATTCAAGTCAAATTTTAGTGTAGGGAAGGGTTGACAATGTAAAATTATGTAGAAAAGGCCAAAAATATTTAATTGTTGTGTATCATTGATTTTTTTGCAATCTATTTATGAAATTAAGGTTTTTAAAGGTTTCCTCTTTTGGGGTGGAGAACATTTATTTTCAAATGTGAAACACTGCTTTATCTAAAACATTTTTCTCCATGGGATTAGATAAAGACAGATCCTTTTGCGCCAAAACATGGTTCTAGGAAGAAGAATGAGTAATAGCAACATTCTTTACTATATCTCTAAATGAAGATCCACCTAGATTACTAGAAGGGAAATGAGCAAAAATGCTTTGACCATTAGATGAAACCTTGTGAGAATCTATGAGCAACATTTTAGAGGGATAAAACCTAGATACCTCACAACTACCATTAGCACTCGATGGAGAGAGGGACATTGCTACAACCATAGGATTTGATTACACGAAAGAGATCTTGCCTAGGTTGAACCACTAAAGTTGTAGGAGGATGACTTCCACTATTGGCTAAATCTTACACTAGGAATAAGGTTGTGTGGATTTATGAAGCCCTCATTATGCATCCCAAGTTAGATGGTAGATTGACAATGGACATTTCTTCGAACCCATGTAATGAAAACCCACCATCAATTTTATACAAACATATATTAGGAAATCACCCACCCCATATATTTCGAGATTATATCCATTTTCTTGATATTCTTTGCTTACTTTAAATATTTTTTTAAAATTCTATATGTATTTAGAACACTTGTCGTTTATTTCTTTCACTCACCTCATTTTATATATGGTTACACATTTTTTTTCTTATTAATAATTTTCCTTCCTTGCAATTTTGGCATTCCATTTCAATCTGTGCCCGTTGAGCCTAAAAATATATATTAACATAATCTTATTTCCATTTTTTATTATATGCTATTTTAGATATATAATTTGAAAACCATGAAAATCAAGTAAAGCAATTAAGGACCCATGAAATTTCCATACAATTTGCACATCACATTTTCTAAATATGATTTTAAAACTGTAGAGCATAAAAATTGCAATAAAATCCCTTTTAATTGACTATAAGGGCTTGTAAACTTAAGTTACAAACTGTGACCACATAAGCATGTAAATAACACATAAAAGTGTAAATTAAGAAACCATAATAACTTGGTCAAACAATGAGCAAAGAGAAAACATGCAACATCAAGACAAATATGATAACGAAGTTCACCCATCCACTTGGCTACATCTCTAGATTAGCCTCCAAAGGTTGAATCACTTTATTTTCCTTCTTCAAAAGAAGTTGAATGTATACAATGTTTTACAAAAAGCATTGAATCCCAAACTACCTTCTACTACCAAAGAGCTTTCAAGGCCAACCCATTGCATACATTAATTCAATGATCCAGGTGGATATTGGTGGCCACCCACCTATTCCACGTGGACCCCCATCATTGTTTCTTTTGTTTTTTCAGTTTCCTTAATTGTAGCACAGTTGACTATTTTTGGCAGTTTTTCGGGTCTTGAACTTTCGGAGCCATCTTGAGGCCCTAAATGATTTTTTTTTTTTTGGAAATATTGCCATGAGTTTTCTCACTGAGATCACATTTTTAGTTTTAGTCCTCGAAGAGATCTTTCTAACGAGGTATCATGCGCGTCAAACGGAGATAATATGACCAAGCTACGACCGTGGGAACTTGGCTACCCAACTAACCCCAACGGGGCCCAGAAACTCTTGATGTTACATCTCCTCGGGTCAGGGTTTTTGTTGTTTAGGGTTTTATCTTATTGTTCAATAATAAAAATTCCCTTGAGCCTCATTGTAACTCAGTCCAGAGGCATGTAGCCGCCACATCTCTTCTAAGAGATAAGCTACCATCGCTCGAGCTAGTCTCATTTCCATTCTGTTTGTAAGCATATTTCATTATTTAATATTAATGAGAGATAGTGTTATTTCTACTGCATCTCTGTATTTATGGTTATATCTGTAATTTGTTGTGTTCCTATTTAAATTCGAATCAGTGGTATTAGAGCGATATGCTCTTTCTCTGTTTTTCTTTGCATGTCCCCAACAAGGTCATGATATAAGGAGTTATGGATTGAATTGGTTGAACGTTTGCAAGACCAGCCTCGAAAATCCCAACGGCCTCACATGGGGGAAGAAAAGAAAGACGAGGGAGCAAGAGATCCTATCAAAATATTGCTCAAGGAGGCCCTCGAGAAACAAAGGAACGCGATGATGGATAACTTTGCCCAGATCCTTCAACAGTTGCCCATCGGTGGCATATCCACATCCAACAGCCACTCTGGAGGCTCCACACCTATTAAGGTACAAGTAAACTTTGACATTCCCATATTTGAGGGCCAAATAGATGTAGACACAATAGATAAATTATTGAATCTACTAGAAGGGTATTTTTCTGTTCATGATTTTTCCAGCTAAGAAAAGATTACTTTTTCTCTTCTCAAAGCCGCCACCCATATCAAGGATTGGTGGGAAACCTATTGTGGGTAGAAGGATTAAAGTAATATCTCACTCTTTTCAGCCACTCCCACTTGGAATTCATTTTGGGATGCCATCAAGGAGCAGTACTACCTATCGGGAGCTACGAGGACAAATACATAAAGTGGACCACACTGCGACAGGGAAGGGACCAAGATGTCCCGAAGTTTACCAATGCTTTTCATACCCTTCGCATGAAGTTGGGTATCAAGTATTATGAGAAACATTTGGTACTCAATTATTGCGGCTGCCTACATAGATACATCCAGGACGACATTGAGTTCCTTAAAATATCCTTGCTCAACATGGCGTACTGATACACTGTCAAGATCGAGCAAAATTTTAAACAGAAGAAGTCAGACTTTGGATCTAAGAATACAAAGCAAGGGAAAGGTGCCGCCAAACCGCAGAACAAAGGATAAAGCCAAGGTGGGATGACCCAGGACAACCTGCCAAGGCCACAAGAAAAGGACAACAATGTGAAGCCGAAGAAGGACAGAGGAAAGTGGTGTAAGTTCCATAAGAGCTCCACCCACAACACAAGTGAGTGTCAGGCCAAGCAGTCACTGGTGGTCGAATTGAAGGCTTTAGAATTAGATGCATGTTCCGACACTGAGTGAGAACCTAACAAGGGGAATGACAAAGGGAAGCATATTATTGATGCGGAGCCCAACGCTGCCATCGCCATTACAAAGGTCCAAAAGGAGGAACCCGAAGATCTAGAGGAGGAGGGTCTCTTCCACTCCCAGATGTGGGTAAAGGGTTCCCTGATACAGTTCATTGTCGACATCGGGAGCCAAAAGAACCTCATTGTAGTAGAAGTCGTCAAGCGACTGGGCTTACCGACCATTGCACACCCACAAACATACACCATCGGGTGTCTTCACCAAGGACGAGATCTGCACATGAGCCAACAATGTCGTCTTCCATACAAAATCAAGCCCTTCACGGATGAGGTATTATGTGACGTTGCTCCCCTTGATGTTTGTGATGTATTATTAAGTAGATACTTGTGGAAGCGACATGATGTGTATGAGTCAAGGCCTAGTGGTGTTATTGTTACATTAAGAAATAAGTTGTACAGGATACCAGAGGTAGCGCAACCTACCACCATCTCTCCGGTTACTGCAAAATAATGCAGTAAGCTCATTTCAAAAACTGGGAAATTTGTTTTCTTGATGATATGCCCTCAAGGAAAGAAGAAGACAATATCCATGACCTCCAGACAGGGCCCCTCTGCATGATAACAACATATGGACAAGGTCGTGGAGGAGTACGAGGACATCTTGACCTCCCTATCAGGGATGCCTCTGCACTGTCAGGTTAAGAACTCCATCAATTTGACCCCAGGTGCACCGTTACCTAATGGACCAATATATCAGTGCTATGTTATGGAGAACGATTAAATCAAGAGGCAAATTCAGGAGCTGTTGTAGTAAGGTCACGTTCGGCTGAGTTCATCACCCTGTGGGAGCCCAATCGTGTTGGTACAGAAGAAAGATGGGACTTGGAGACTCTGTATTGACTATCGGGCATTGAAAAAAATAATTGTTTGAAATAGGTACCCGATCCCGCATATTGATGACCTTATTGACCAACTCAAGGGGGGAAAATATTTCAGCAAGATCAACTTGAAGTCCAGAAATCACCAGGTACCAATTGAACCCTCTGATGTGTGGAAGACTGACTTCAAAGCCAAGGAGGGCCTTTTCGAATGGTTGGTTATTCCTTTCGGGTTGAAGAATGCTCCTGCAATCTTCATGAGTCTTATGGCTGACATCTTGTGGCCATTCGCAAATCATTTGTAGTGGTATACTTGGATGACATCTTGATAGTTAGCCAGAGTTGGGAAGAGCACCTCCACCACATTCGACAGGTTCTCTAAACACTGCAGCAACACAAGCTGCGTGCCAATTTGGAGAAATACACTTTTGGCATGACCCAAGTTCAGTACCTGGGATACATTATTGATGAACGGGGGGTGCATGTGGATCCAGCCAAGATCCAAGTCATTTGGGATTGACCAGTCCCAACCACTCTGACGGAGCTCCACAAATTTTTGGGCCTTGCCAATTTCTACCACAGATTCGTGTTGGGGTTCTCTCATATCACTTGGACCTTGAGTCAAGTCACCAAAGGAGGAGTGAAAGAAAAAAATCTTTTGGTCTGAATCTCAACAAAATGCTATCACAGAGTTGAAACATTGCCTCTACTCTGCACCAGTGCTCACATTACCAGACTTACAACAACATTTGAGATCGAGACGGATGCCTCTGACTATGCTATTGGGGCAATCCTTACTCAACAAGGGAATCCAATGGCATATCACAGTGAGACACTTTCAGACATAGTACAGAAGTATCCCACTTATGACAAAGAGATGTATTCCATTGTGCAGACACGCCGATAATGGAAGCATTACATTTTTGGGAAGGAAACAATCATCCACACAGACCATCGACCCCTATAGTTCATACAAACGCACGGGAAATTGTAGAATGATTTCCATCAAAAGTGGTCCACATACCTGCAACAATTCCATTTGAATATCAAGTACAAGAAGGGCATCACAAATAATGTTACAGACTGCCTTAAATGTCCATCGATAATGGCGTTAACCACTATGCTCAACTCTTGTGGGCACGAGACTTCTGATTGGCCCTTCTCTACAAAAATGACCCAAATTAGACCATACATACCATACTTTCTTGGAGGGTCAACAAGTTCCAGATTTTCACCTCCAGGATGCTCTGTTATGCCACCTGGGACACCTTTGTGTTCCTTCAAGCGAGTGTGCAAAGATGATTTGGGAAGCACACTATAGCCGGGCTGCTGGGCATTTCAGGGTCGAGAAAATAGTGGAATTACTACAAAAGTATTTCTATTGGACGAATCTTCGATAGGATGTCGGGAAGTACATTAGATCCTGCACTTCTTATGCCATTTCCAAACCAACCATCAAGAAGCAAGGTCTCTATAATCCGCTGCCTACCCCTAGTCGACCTTGGGAATCCATCTCCAAGGATTACATGTCGGGCCTTCCTTCTAATAAGCATGGAAACAAATGTGCTTTTGTGGTCATCGACAAATTCTCGAAGATGGCCATTATGGCGGCCTGCAAGAAGAGTATCACACCAAAAGCCACTGCTAGAATCTTCTTTGAACGAGTGTGGGTACACTTTGGGATCCCACAGTCTATCATATCAGATCAAGACAACAGGTTCCTCAGTACATTTTGGTCTGGTCTTTGGTTGATGCTGGACACCAAGCTCACTAAGTCCACAACTTTCCATCCTCAAACTGATGGCCAAACAAAGGTCGTAAACCTGATGATCGTAAACATTCTCTGCATGTACAACTCAAAACATCCACAAGCATGGGATGAGAGCCTCCCCTATGTCCAGCACAACTACAACCGGGATCTCCACAACTCGATTGACCACAACCCTTTTCAGGTGGGTTTGGGATTCTAGCCACTATGTCCCATTGACGTGGCCATACCATTTGCAGCGACTCATGCATATTCGGCTAATGTCTCGTCCGAAGCCGACAAGGCAAATAACTTCATTGAGAACATTCAACACATTCGCCAACATGTCCATGACACATTGGACAAAGCCAATGCTAAGTACAAGCAATGAAATGATCAACATCAGGTGCCACACAAGTTCCAGGTGGGTGACAAAGTTTGGCTACATCTGCAAAAGGAGCGCCTCGTTGGGCCCCACCGCAAGATTCACCTGCTTCGATATGGGCCATACACCATCACCAAGGCTATGGGAGATAATTATTTTGAGCTAACATTCCCCCATTCCTTGGCTTGCACCTAGTGTTCAATGTGGATTTCCTTCAGCCATACTTTCCACCATTACTGGACACATCTGACATTGCTAAACAACTCACATAATAGAGTTAAATCCAGATTGCATAGAACAAGCTGCAACTGATCCGATCATGGACACACAGATCAAGAACATTTGCCAGCAGAAGATCCAACTGTATCGAGTTGTCAAAGTTGGCCAGATCTTACACCAAGGAAAATGGCTCACTAGGGACCAAGTTCAACAGAAGTTTCCCCATCTCATGGAGGAACTCAACGCAATGGAGACCATTGCTTCCTAAGGGGGGAGGAATGATCCAAGTGGATATTGGTGGCCACCTGCCTATTGCATGTGGACCCCCATAATTGTTTCTTTCATTTTTTCAGTTTCCTTAATTGTAGCAAAGTTTACTATTTTTGGCAGTTTTTCGGGGTCCTGAACTTTCAGATCCATTTTGAGGCCCTAAACGATATTTTTTTGGAAATATTTCTGCAAGCATTCTAATTGAAATCATGTTTTCAGTTTTATTCATCAGAGAGATCTTTCTAACGAGGTATCATGCACATCAAACATATATAATATGACCAAGCTACAAACCAGGGAAGTTGGCTGTGCAACTAACCCCAACGGGGCCCTTAAACTCTTGGTATTACATCTCCTTAGGTTAGGGTTTTGGTTGTTTAGGTTTTCTCCTGTTGTTCAATAATAAAAATGCCCTTGAGCCTCATTGTAACTCATTTTAGAGGCATGTAGCCGCCACATCTCTTCTCGGAGATAAGCTACCATTGCTCAAGCTAGTCTCATTTCCATTCTGTTTGTAAGCACATTTCATATTTGATATTAATGAGAGATAATGTTATTTCTGTTGCATGTCTGTATTTATTGTTATATTTGTAATTTGTTGCATTCCTGTTTAAATTCGGATTAGTGGTATCAGAGTGGTCTGCTCTTTCTCTGTTTTTCTTTGCATGTCCCCAATGAGGTCGGGATATAAGGAGTTAGGGCTCGAACTAGTCGAACCTTTGCAAGACCAACCTCGGAAATCCCAATAGCATCCCATGGGGGAAGAAAAGAAAGATGAGGTAGCAGGAGATGCTATCAAAATATTTCTCGAGGAGGTCCTCAAGAAGTAAAGGAACATGATGATGGATAACTTTGCCCAGATCCTTCAACGATTGCCCATCTGCGGCACATCCACATCAAACAGTCACTCTGGAGGCTCCAAACCTTTTAAGGTACAAGTAAACTTTGACATTACCATATTTGAGGGCCAAATAGATTCATATGCAGTAGATAAATGGTTGAACCTACTAGAAGGATATTTTTCTGTTCATGATTTTTCCCGCTGAGAAAAGATTACTTTTGCTCTTCTCAAAGCCGCGCCACCCATATCAAGGATTGGTGGGAAACCTATTGTGATTAGAAGGATGAAAGTACAACCTCACTATTTTCATCTGCTCCCACTTGGAATTCATTTTAGGATGCCATCAAGGAGCAGTAATACCCTGTTGGGAGCTACAAGGACAAATACATAAAGTGGACCAGGTTGCGGTAGGGAAGGGACCAAGATGTGCCATATTTTACCAATGTTTTTCATACCCTTCACACCAAGTTGGGTATCAAGGATTCTGAGAAACATTTGGTACTCAATTACCACAATTGCCTACATAGATACATCTAGGACGAGATGGAGTTCCTGGACATCTCCTCGCTTGGTATGGCATATCGATACGCCGTCAAGATCGAGCAAAAGTTTAAACAGAAGAAGCAAGACTTTGGATCTACGAATCTGAAGCAAGGGAAAGGTGCCCCCAAACCGCAGAACAAAGGATAAAGCCAAGGCAGGACGACCCAAGACAAACCGTCAAGGCCATAAGCAAAGGACAACACTGCGAATCCAAAGAAGGACATGGGAAAGTGGTGTGAGTTCCATAAGAGCTCCACCCACAACACAAATGAGTGTCAGGCCAAGTAGTTAGTGGTGGCCGAACTGAAGGCTTCAGAATCAGATGCCTATTCTGACTCTGAGTTAGAGCCCGACAAGGTGAATGACAAAGGGAAGCATATTATTGATGTGGAGCCTAACGCCACTGTCACCACCATAAAGATCTAGAAGGAGGTACCCGAAGATACAGAGGAGGAGGAGCATTTCTTCCACTCCCAGATGTGGGTAAAGGGTTCCCCGCTACAATTCATTGTCGACAGTGGGAGCCAAAAGAACCTCATTGCAGAAGAAGTCATGAAGTGACTGGGCTTACTAACCACAACACAACTACAACCATACACCATCAGGTGGCTTCACCAAGGACGAGATCTTCTCATGAGCCAGTAATGTCGCCTTCCATACAGAATCAAGCCCTTCACAGATGAGGTATTATGTGACATTTCTCCCATTGATGTTTGTGATGTATTATTATGCCAACCATACTTGTGGAAGCGACATGATGTGTATGAGTCAAGGCCTCGTACTGTTATTGTTACATTGGGAAATAATTTGTATAAGATACCAGAGGTAGTACTGCCTACCGCCATCTCTTTGGTTACAACAAAATAATGCAGTAAGCTCATTTCAAAAACCGGGAAATTTGTTTTCCTGATGATACGCCCTCAAGGAAAGAATAAGATGGTGGCCACAAACTCCAAACAGGGCCCCTCCACATGACAACAACAAATGGACAAGTTCGTGGAGGAGTACAAGGACATCTTCACCTCCCTAGTAGGGGTGCCTCTACACTGTTTGGTCAAGCACTCCATCGATCTGACCTCGGGTGTGCTGTTACCCAATGGACCAATATATTGGTGCTTTATTATGGAGAACGATGAAATCAAGAGGCAAATTTAGGAGCTGTTGCAGAAAGGTCACATTTGGCCAAGTTCATCACCCTGTGAGAGCCCGATCATGTTGGTACAGAAGAAGGATGGGACTTGGAGACTCTGTATTGACTATCAGGTGCTGAACAAGATCACTATTCGAAAAGGCACTTGATCCGTGGATTGATGACCTTCTAGACCAACTCAAGGGGGAAAAATATTTCAACAAGATCGGATTGAAGGCTGTATATCACCAGGTACCAATCAAATCCTCCGATGTGTGGAACACTGCCTTCAAAGCCAAGGAGGGCCTTTTCGAATGGTTGGTTATGCGTTTCGGGTTGACGAATGATCCTGCAATCTTCATGAGGCTTATGGATGACATCTTCTAGCCATTCACCAACTCATTTGTAGTGGTATACTTGGATGACATCCTGATCTTCAACTAGAGTTGGGAAGAGCACCTCCACCACATCGGATAGGTTCTCCAAACACTGTAGTAACACAAGCTGTGTGCCAATTTAGAGAAATGCACTTTTGGCATGACCTAGGTTCGGTACCTGGGATACATTATTGATGAACGAGGGGTGCATGTAGATCTAGCCAAGATCAAACTCATTCGGGATTGGCCAGCCCCAACCACT
This sequence comes from Pinus tabuliformis, assembly GCA_031772625.1. Lineage (NCBI taxonomy): Eukaryota > Viridiplantae > Streptophyta > Pinopsida > Pinales > Pinaceae > Pinus > Pinus tabuliformis. The sequence goes on along the minus strand of CM062820.1, from coordinate 78,934,546 downwards.
ATGATGGAGCTCCGCAGCTTTCTGGGTCTTGCCAATTTCTACCACAAGTTTGTGTTGGGGTTCTCTCATATCACTTGGCCCTTGAGTCAAGTCACCAAAGGAGGAGTGAAAGAAAAATTATTTTGGTCTGAATCTCAATAGAAGGCATTCACAGAGTTGAAACATCGCCTCTGCTCTACACCAGTTCTCACATTACTAGACTTAAAACAACCATTTGAGATCGAGACAGATGCCTCTGACTATGCTATTAGGGTAGTCCTTACTCAACAAGGGAATCCAGTGGAATATCATAGTGAGACAGTTTCAGACACAGTTCTGAAGTATCCCACTTATGACAAAGATATGTATTCCATTGTGCAAGCGTGCCAACAATGGAAGCATTACATTTTAGGGAAGGAAACGGTCATCCATGCAGACCACTGACCCCTGCAGTTCATACATACGCAAGGGAAGTTGCAAAATGATCGCCATTAGAAGTGCTTCACATACATGCAACAATTCCATTTGAATATTAAGTACAAGAAGGGCAACAAAAATAATGTTGCAGACTACATCAGTTGACCACCGATCATGGTGTTAACCACAGTGCTCAACTCTTGAGGGAACGAGACTTCTGATTGGCCAATTCTCTACAAAAATGACCTAGAAATCGGCCACACATACCATATGCTCTTGGAGGGTCAACAAGTTCCATATTTTCACCTCTAAGATGATTTGTTATGCCACATGGGACACCTTTGTGTTCCTTTAAGCGAGCGTGCGAAGATGATTTGGGAAACACATTACAGTTAGGCCATTGGGAATTTTGGGGTCGAGAAAACAATGGCAATACTGTAGAAGTATTTCTATTGGCCGAATCTTCAACAGGATGTCGGGAATTAAATTAGATCCTATACTACCTGTGTCGTTTCCAAACCGACCATCAAGAAGCAAGGTCTCTATACTTTGCTGCGTACCCCTAGTCGACCTTGGGAATCCATCTCCATGGATTACATGTTAGGCCTTCCTTCTACCAAGCATGGCAACAATTGTGTTTTTGTGGTCGTGGACATATTCTCGTAGATGGCCATTATGGCGGCTTGCAAGAAGAGTATCACAGTAGAAGCCACTGCTAACTCTTCTTTGAATGAGTGTGGGTACACTTTAGGATCCCATAGTCTATCATCTCAGATTGGGATAGTAGGTTCCTCAATACATTTTGGTACAGTCTCTGGTCGATGCTAGATACTAAGCTCACTAAGTCCACAACTTTCTATCCTCAAGTTGATGGCCAGAAAAAGGTCATAAACAGGATGATCGTACACATTCTGTGCATGTACAACTGAAAACATCCACGCACATGGGATGAGAGCCTCCCCTATGTTTAGCACAGCTACAACCGGGCTCTCCACAACTTGACTCACTACAACCCTTTTTAAGTGGGCTTGGGATTCTAGCCATTATGTCCCATTGATGTGGCCATACCATTTGCAGCGACTCAGGTAGATTCAGCTCATGTCTAGTCCGAAGCTGAAAAGGAAAATAACTTCGTTTAGCACATTCAACACATATGCCAATAGGTCCATGATATATTAGACAAAGCCAATGCTAAGTAAAAGCAACGACATGAGCAACATTGGGTGCCACACAAGTTCCAGGTGGAAGACAAAGTTTGGCTACATCTACAGAAGGAGCACCTCGCTAGGCCCCACTGCAAGATTCACCTGCTTCGATATGGGCCATACACCATCACCAAGGCCGTGGGAGATAATTCTTTTGAGCTTAACATTCCCCCATTGTTATAGACATTTTTGGGCACTGCAACCCCAAGCATAAATGTCCATAAAATAAGGGCTCCTAAGTCCCTAAAAGTGTTGTTCCAACCCCCAAAAGAACAAGGTCAACTGATTACAACTTCTCCCAGAAGTTCTCCATGAAAAACTACTTAGAACTGGTCAAAACTGGATCATTTCACTTGCTCCATTGCCAAGGTGCGATGCATCTCACCTTGTACACACGGGAAGTGCATTGAATTTCAAAAAGCCCTTCTATGGGGTGCGATGGACGAGAAAAGACAAGTGGCGGAGACAGTTTGCGAGGTGGATGATCATGGAATCTTCCATAAACTTCTCCTGTGACACTTGCCTCTCAGAATCGCCCAAGGATGAGTAAGAGATCAATGATATCTCCAAGTGGAAGCAAGAACTATTAGAGAGAAGACACTAATCAAAAACCCAGAGCTGACTCACACCTCTGCAAATATCTATATATAGATCTCTCATCCCAAAGATCCAGAGGTTGGGGGGCTGGAATTTTGCATCTTGTAAGGAATTGCTGTTGGTTTCTTGAGACAACATCATAGTGTTGGGTGATCTAAGCTTTGTATGAGGTGAAGAAGGGCTTACTTGCTGAGAGGATGATGCTGGGTCAGAACAACTGGCTGTAATTCCCTTGGCTCTTTCTTGATTATCAATAAAAGCTATTCAAGTTTTCCTCCATACTCTTGTGTCATTTATGTTTTATGCATTTGTATGGTCAAATTACATCTGATCCTAGATTGTTTATGATTATAGATCCATATTCTTGTATAGTGTTATGCTACTTTGATCCTACAGGTACTCTGTGAAGCTGGGCGTACAAGGAAGCAAGTAGCGAAGGACTATCAGGAGAGAGAGGAATTGAACTAGGAGATAAGCACAAGATAGAGGTTGGTCTCCTTTGTTCTTCTCTCATCTATATTTCATAAAGGAAAAACGAAAGTAGCTTTACTTTGTTTGTTTCTAAGGTAGCTACCACACCTTAGTGGGATAAGCAGTTCTGTGTAGACACTTTTCCCTGTAACAAAATGGCGACTCCGCTGGGGAGCGACTAGGTTGTTTGTTTATCTACCTTGTTGTTTATTTTATAAACTTACAGACGGAGCCTGAAGTCGAGCCAAGTAGCTTTCGAACTGCATTTGCTATGCAAATGCAAAGTAGATAAATGCCGCTTCAGTCAATCTCCGGGTTTTGTTTATGAATTAAACAACTGATTTACAAACTCTCTAATTGCCCTTGTGGTAGCTCTAGTAACCTCCTTAGATCTACCCCTGATTGTTGATTTACTGATTACCATTTGCTCGGCCAAAACCCCTGAACTGAACTGCAAACTGTGACTCGGAACCCAAGCAAAGTCTCGTCTCTGGCCCAGCGCAGGCTCTGTTCTGTGAATCTGAAATTCAGCGCACTTCCCGAGTGTAGTAGGTGCGCTGCATTTCAAGTTCACTGTGTTACAGGTGCGCTGATCAGACTAGGCATTGTTCCTCAGTTTTGGTTTCTGTGTTCATTCTTTTCAGTTCTATTCATGAATTTTGCTGCCTGTAGTCAGTATATCTCTGTTTGAAACCCCTTTTCCTTGCTGTTATTCCGCCTCCATTGTGCAAAGAACTGTAAATGTTTTTGTGTATTTGTTGAGTCATTTTCAGTTCTCCTTTGCAAAAAAGTAACGTAGTTGTACTGTCGTTTCTCGATTTGAAAGTGTCGTAAGTGTCGTTTTCAGTCGTAGAAGAGAGTCTGATTACTCTTGATAGTCAATTACCCTGTTGCTATTGTATTTGATCTGAATTTGTAGTTTTTCTAGTGTCGAAAGCAAGTATTCATTTCCAAATCGCAAAGTGTTGTGATTGTCTTCATTTTTGATTTTGAAAAGAAACTTGTTAGTAATTGTCGCTTGAAAAGTAATTCAGATTTGCGCATTAGCTTTCTTTTTATCATTCACATACTAAGAAAGCTGAAAACAAAAACATATCAAAAGCATATAGGTTACTATACTGAATCACGCATAGTAACGCTTGACGTACAACCCGTTACGAGGTTGTGCTAGTGGAATCCCGTCATAATACATTAACTCGTAGGCTCCTTTTGCTAACACTCGCTTAACAACATAGGGGCCCATCCATAAAGACTTGAATTTACCTGCCCCCAATTTATCGAATTCTTGGTCATAAAGCAAGACCAAGTCACCTTCTGAGAAGACACAGGGTTTGAAATTCTTGTCGAACTGCGCCTTGACTCGTTTCTTATGGGCTTCGTTAGCCAGAGCGGCATCACGACGGGTTTCATCCAATTGGATTAGTTCCAAGAAATGAGCCTCCTCTTCTGAAGTCCCAGGGAGAAGGTCAATTATGAGTTTGAGGGATGAGATTTCACACTTGATTGGTAAGACTACTTCCAGGCCATATACCAGTTGGAAAGGTGTAAACCCGGTTGCATTACTTACCAATGTTCGGTAAGCCCACAAGGATGAGTACATGATTAGGTGCCAACTTCTTTTGTGAACTCCAATCATCCTTTGCAGCATGCACTTCAGGACTTTTTTGATTGCTTCAACTTGTCCGTTGGCTTGCGGGTAATATGGAGTAGAGTTGTCATGAGACAACCATAATTTGGCAGCTAATTCGACCATCATGTGATTGCGAAAATGCGATCCATGATCTGTGACTATAGCTTGTGGGACGCCGAATCTGGCGACTACATGATTGAAAAAGAAGAGGGCAGCTGTTTCACCAATATTATCTAATGTAGGCATCGCCTCGGCCCATTTGGTAAAATAGTCAACTGCGACTATGATATACCCATGCCCCTCGGTCAAGGTGGGGTTACATGTCATGAAATCGATGCCCCATTTGGCGAATGGCCCGACAGCAACTATTGGCTGTAGAGGTGCGGGCATTAATCCAGTTATGCTACAACGCAAATTTTTTTTACAAGCAGGATACTTCTGGCCAACAATGTTCAAAGATTGCATAACCGCAGTCAGAAGTTGCCATGCTTGTCAAATTTTCGATAGCAAAACCAGAAGACCACCTGCACCTCTGCAACCAATAGTTGCTGTCAGGCCATTCGCCAAATGGGGCATCGATTTCATGACATGTAACCCCACCTCGACCGGGGGGCATGGGTATATCATAGTCACAGTTGACTATTTTACCAAATGGGCTAAGCTGATGCCTACATTAGATAATACTGGTGAAACAACTGCCCTCTTCTTTTTCTTCTTGCCCCCTGGTTGCTTTAGTTATTTTCCCTTGTTGGTCGACACGTCATTTACCTCCGAGGCAAGAAGTTATTCATTTGCATTTTGATCAGAAATCTTACGGGCTTTCTTAGATGTAGCCTTTGTCGATTTCGCGCTTGTCGTACCTATCACGCCATCACCGGCATGAGAGTCTTTGTTTGATTTAGGAGGGGGAGGAACGGAAAATTCCGGTCTAGGAGCATCTGGTATTTTATCGTAGAGCGTGCCAGACTGAGTATAGATCAAGTCTAGATATTGTGCACGAGTAATAACTTGCTCTTCAGTGACGACTCCTCCCTTTGCGACATCTTCTGTGATAGAAGGTAATAATGACTTAATAAACAATTCAGTTAGCAGCTGATCAGGAACATATGTTTTTACCATTTTGCGACGACGTCGCCACTCATGAATATGATCAGATACGTGAGTGGCCGTTGTCTGTTTGAAATTGGTAAGAAGTTCTGTTCCCATTTCGTACCTTATCGGTAACTGAAAATGGGTTAAAAAGGTTGTGGCTAGGGTACTGAAGTTGTCAAACGAAGCTCTGGGTAACTCGATACACCATTTTGCTGCCAGACCAGTTAACGTCCTCTGGAAAAGGCGAAGCCTAATCGAATCATCGTTCAGGGTGTTTGATGAACACCACAGATGAAATGTCATCACATGATTTGACGGGTCTTCACCCGGATTTCCATTAAATTTAGGAACATCTGACGGAAGTTTATGCAGAATCGCTGGCCACCAAGGGGCATAAGCAATTGGATCATTCATCAGCCGGTTTAGATCTGGTAATTCTAGAGTTGCTACAAAGGGCAACTGTTGATTCGGGTTAGGCGAAGCATGCCCAGGATAAGATGGAATCGCCTGAGCAGTGGGTCTTTGCATACTAGCATAATGTATTTGATGCTGACAACTTTGACAAGGTTGATGGGCATAACCATTATAATATGGTTGTTGATAACCGCTTTTCCCATTACTTACAAAGACTTGTTGCTCAGGTCCTTGATATGATTGCTGGAATTGTAGTTGTTGAGATTGAACCAGTCATGGTTGTTGGACCATTTGCTGTTGCCCAATACTGGATGATTCACCAAGACGAGGAGTCATAGTACCTGTTTGAGTCTGAGTCACTCCAGATAAGGAGGTACTAACCTGAGGTTGTGATTGAGTCGTTGAGACAAGAGGCTGTTGTATTGCAACCTGAGAAACTTGGGGTTGACATACAACAGGTAGCGCTTGTACTTGCGATGTAGTCACCATAGCAGGTATAGTGGGAATATTCGACACAGGGAGGAATGGTTGCATTGAATATAAAACCCTTGGTTGTTGAGGTAGTATCAGTACCCAACCGCTTGACGTAATTCCAGCATAACCCGAATTTTGTTGTGAACTCTCGTATGGCTGTCCTCCTGGAGGGGATAATGAAAGGGTACACTGCCCCCCATACAGCGGTAATCCGGTACTTAAGGGAATGGTTTTCCCTTGAGGACTGGACTGCCCAAATTGACCTCCAAATGGATCAATTTGTTGAGACTCAACATAAGAGTTTCCGAGTCCCTTGGTTTATATGTGGAGTCGCCATTTTGTTACAGGGAAAAGTGTCTACACAAAACTGCTTATCCCACTAAGGTGTGGTAGCTACCTTAGAAACAAACAAAGTAAAGCTACTTTCGTTTTCCCTTTATGAAATATAGATGAGAGAAGAACAAAGGAGACCAACCTCTGTCTTGCACTTATCTCCTAGTTCGATTCCTCTCTCTCCTGATAGTCCTTCGCTACTTGCTTCTTTGTACGCCCAACTTCACAGAGTACCTGTAGGATCAAAGTAGCATAAGACTATACAAGAATATGGATCTATAATCATAAACAATCTAGGATCAGATGTAAATTGACCATACAAATGCATAAAACATAAATGACACAAGAGTATGGAGGAAAACTTGAATAGATTTTATTGATAATCAAGAAAGAGACAAGGGAGTTACAACCAGTTGTTCTGAACCAGCATCATCCTCTCAGCAACTAAGCCCTTCTTCACCTCATACAAAGCTTAGATCACCCAACAGTATGATGTTGTCTCAAGAAACCAACAGCAATTCCTTACAAGATGCAAAATTCCAGCCTCTGGATCTCTGGGATGAGGGATCCATATATAGATATCTGTAAGGGAGATGAGTCAGCTTGTGATTTGATTAGTGTCTTCCCTCTGATAGTTCTTACTTCCACTTGGAGATTGATGATCTCTTACTCATCCTTGGTCGAATTCAGAGAGGCAAGTGTCACAGGAGAAGTTTCTGGAAGATTCCATGCCTCTCCACCTCGCGGATTGACACTGCCATTTGTCACTTCTCGCCCATCGCACCCCATAGAAGGGCTTTTTGAAATGCAACGCACCCACAGAGCGTATTTAGGTGAGATGTTTTGTTACAGGGAAAAGTGTCTACACAGAATTGCTTATCCCACTAAGGTGTGGTAGCTACCTTAGAAACAAACAAAGTAAAGCTACTTTCATTTTTCCTTTATGAAATATAGATGAGAGAAGAACAAAGGAGACCAACCTCTGTCTTGCGCTTATCTCCTAGTTTGATTCCTCTCTCTCCTAATAGTCCTTCACTACTTGCTTCCTTGTACGCCCAGCTTCACAGAGTACCTGTAGGATCAAAGTAGCATAACACTATACAAGAATATGGATCTATAATCATAAACAATCTAGGATCAGATGTAAATTGACCATACAAATGCATAAAACATAAATGACACAAGAGTATGGAGGAAAACTTGAATAGCTTTTATTGATAATCAAGAAAGAGCCAAGGGAGTTACAACCAGTTGTTCTGACCCAACGTCATCCTCTCAGCAAGTAAGCCCTTCTTCACCTCATACAAAGCTTAGATCACCCGACACTATGATGTTGTCTCAAGAAACCAACAACAATTCCTTACAAGATGCAAAATTCCAGCCTTTGGATCTCTGGGATGAGGGATCCATATATATATATCTGTAAGGGAGATGAGTCATCTTGTGATTTGATTAGTGTCTTCCCTCTGATAGTTCTTGCTTCCACTTGGAGATTGATGATCTCTTACTCATCCTTGGTCGAATTCAGAGAGGCAAGTGTCATAGGAGAAGTTTCTAGAAGATTCCATGCCTCTCCACCTCGCGGATTGACACTGCCATTTGTCACTTCTTGCCCATTGCACCCCATAGAAGGGATTTTTGAAATGCAATGCACCCACAGAGTGTACTTAGTTGAGATGCAACGCACTTTGCCTATGGAGCAGCTGAAATGATCCTGTTTTGACCAGTTCTAAGCAGTTTTTCATGGATAACTTCTGGGAAAAGCTGTAATCAGTTGACCTTGTTCCTTTAGGGGTTATAACAACACTTTTAGGGACTTAGGAGCCCTTGGTTTATGGACATTTTATGCTTGGGGTTGTAGTGCCCAAAAATGTCTATAACAGTTGCCCCCTAAAGCATGAGGTCGTTAATCTTTTGATGTCGGGTGAAATACTTTATTACGAGGATCCGAAGTTCTTTCAAGCTGGGAGGAGACCTGTAATAAGGTACAATACAATACATTATCTTCATAATATTTTCATGATCTAGCTGAGGCGGGCATTCCCATGCTCAGCTTTATAAATTCATTTTCATGTACATAGGACAGACAATCATCAAAGTGTAGACTAATGATTCTGGTAGAGTCATCATCCCTTTGATTGGATGATTATCTATGCAACAATGATGTACATTTGATGTCTTTATTTCCCTGAATATATATATCGCAACCCGGATGGATGAAACTAGATCCGGGGTCTTCAATCTCGTTCGATCTTCACTCGAAGTACAAGTCTATCCATGTGAGGGATGTTCTGGAGTTGAACATGGAAAGACATCGCCTGATTACCAGCCAATGATGTAAGCTATTAACAGGCACGAGAGGAATCACCGATAATGATAATGACCCTCAAGGTACTGCAGTACAATTCACGTGGTGTGAATAAAGGACTTGGTGTCAAACACCATGCAAAATCTTTCGGTTGAAGGTCATTGATGTAAACCTGTCGCCGGAAGTGAGAAACTTGCCATTGAGGCATGTAAGCTTCAAAGTACTGAACGGGGTGTTCCTAGATCGACTTCTTGGATAATGAGCTGATGTCGACAAGAAGTGATCCTTCATAGGAGGGCCTTAATGAATCCCACATCAATGACACAGAACAGAGCAAATGATTTTAATGGAGGTGAAAACGATCTGATGACATAAGGTTCAGGGTGGCGGTCATGAAAGAATGGAGTGTAAATGTATTGTAGTAGGTGAGACACAGGTGAATTCTCTGAATGACTTCTCTTGAACATATCGGTGACACTGACGTGATGGATTGGTAGCATTAACCCAAAATGTGGATGGTGTGATGGAACCATGGTGATGTGACCGGTGAATGAAACAACCCAACCCGACTTGGATGCGGAGTGAAAGTGTCATGTTCAAGAGCGACTTGCTACCGACAAAGTTTCTTCAAGTCTTCTTCCCAATTTTTCCCCAGTCATTGCTGACCAGTACCTCTTTATTTTTGTCAAGCTTGAGGATGATAACATATGCTTGTTCTATAATTTTCCCTTCAGGAAAACCCATCGTTATGTTTTAACGAGCCTAGCGATAGTGAAACTCGTTCTTGTCTGCTATGGACAAGTTTGTCGCTATTAAGTTTTAACGAGTTTAACGACAAAGATAACTCGGTCCTTTTCAATTTTAGAGAGCCTGAAAAGGGACGTAAAGGAAACTCCAAAATTCCTTTTTCATCATCTAATCCCTTAAGTCCGAAAAAGTATAAAACAATACAGAAGGGATGAATTTTTGATACTTTTAACGAGCCGAAAAAAACAAGCGCTCAATCTTTTTGTGTAATAATCCCTGAGGTCCAAAAAGATTAAAATCTAAAGGAGGGTTAGCACTTCCAGTCCCTTTAACGAGCTGGAGAGGCCAATGGCTCGGCAATCTTTTCATATTTTACGAGTCAGTTGAAAAGAGCTTAAAGGAGACTCGTCTTTTGAGGAATGAGTGATAAAATTAGGTAGCAGCTGATTCCAGGTAAGGTTTGGAATTTTCCAATCACGACAGTGTTACAAGGATGGCTAGTGGGATCACTCTTCGTAGCTGTTCCTCAAAAGGGGTAAAAAATCAAATGGAGGTGAATGATCGACCAATATAGAGTGGAGGTGATGATGAGAACACGACCAAGGCTTTAAAGGCTGAAGTACTACATTCATGATGGTTATTTACCGGAAATCGGTTCATTTTTTTTTATTGAGCTTAAACACTGGGGGAAACATTTGCTCATGGCTTATGTTTATTTTTTAACGAGCTTGAACTATGTGCTAAAACTTCTCGATTAATCCAATCGTGAAATAAGAATGTCTCATATATGAAAACGAAAATTTTTAGAGTTTTGCCCCACATCCTTTCTTTATGCAAGTTAGGAAACGACCAATCCAAAAAAACAGATAAATGATCCCTCTTTGCTTGCATGCCAAAAGGTTTGCATGCCCCCAGGTATAAAATAAAGCTTCAAGGTCACCTTTCATTCTACCGACAAAACATTTGTTTTATCAGGAAAGGTCTACCTCTTTCAGGTTACCAAAGATTGTTCTGTTCACACTGCAAACAAAACACTTCTTCGGCGATGTCTACTGAAATAGACAAAGGTGAGACAATCCACTCACATAACTTTGACGAGGGAATCTTATTCCAGTCTAACCCCCTTTTTCAATCACGGACGGGAGTACAGACTAGTCATATATCTCTCGCGGAAACCTACCCTATACCCGAAGTTTTCCTGCCGAAGCTGACCAGGGTGCATGCCCCCTGGGTTTCAGTCATGTCCGCCGAATCACTCGCGCTCATCAGGTGGACAGACTGGAGATTGATGAGACATTCCTTGTGTCAAAAGACCATTTAGGGATGGTATATGACTATTTGCTATGCATGATCCGGGAAATGAAAACTGGTCTACGAGCTTGACCACTCTTCCTTCGTGCGGAAAACACATTACTCTAAAGAGTGATGAGACAATGGCTCCCATGCAATAAATATAGTCTCTTCCAAGGAGTAGATTATAATCCAGGGGTCCTTGGACTACCATTACGTTCATATGAACGGTTTTCCCTCTCAATGTTATGGGCACATTGGGAAGGATCCCTAACGGTCGACTGGTTCCTTTGTCAAAGCCTGTTAGATTTCTCATCTCAGGCAAAAGCGATGGCGAACCAAGCACTTTCCAAGCAGTCGAGGAAAGGATACTCACAGAAGCCCCTTCATCTATGATGGTACCGGCCATAACCATTCTATATATTTGAGCAATGATTCGGAATGGTACACTAGTCGGTAAACGGGGTCTGCCTAGTTGATTCCAGTCAAAGGAAACAACTAGGTTGCTTGGAGGTGGGACCGAATAGACGGCCGGGTACGACTTTGACGAACTTCCTTCCTACAGTAAAGGAATGGGTAAATTACCCCCATGTTCATCGAAGTCTGTGCTTACGAAAAGAATTTGGACGGTGTCATCCTTATTCTCTTCTGTGACTGTATCATCTGAAGATGGAACCTCTGAAGGCAAGACCTGGTCAACTGCCACCTCGACCTTTTGACTTTCGTCTGGTATGGGTTTAGATGGTTTGTCTTCAATGATAGAAGCTTCGGCTGACCACCTGGGTGGGTCAGTCGGATTTTCAACTAGTGACGTACTCGGCAAGTGTTTTTTATATCCCCTACATTAGATAATACTGGTGAAACAACTGCCCTCTTCTTTTTCAATCATGTAGTCACCAGATTTGGCGTCCCACAAGCTATAGTCATAGATCATGGATCACATTTTCACAATCACATGATGGTCGAATTAGCTGCCAAATTAGGGTTGTCTCACGACAGCTCTACTCCATATTACCCGCAAGCCAACGGACAAGTTGAAGCAATCAACAAAGTCCTGAAGCGCATGCTGCAAAGGATGATTGGAGTTCACAAAATAAGTTGGCACCTAATCCTATGCTCAACCTTGTGGGCTTACCGAACATCGGTAAGGAATGCAACTGGGTTTACACCTTTCCAACTGGTATATGGCCTGGAAGCAGTCTTACCAATCCAGTGTGAAATCTCATCCCTCAAACTCGCAATTGACCTTCTCCCCGGGACTTCAGAAGAGGAGGCTCGTTTCTTGGAACTAATCCAATTGGATGAAACCCATCGTGATGCCGCTTTGGCTAACGAAGCCCATAAGAAACGAGTCAAGGCACAATTCGACAAGAATGTCAAACCCCGTGTCTTCTCAGAAGGTGACTTGGTCTTGCTTTATGACCAAGAATCTGATAAATTGGGGGCAGGTAAATTCAAGTCTTTATGGATGGGCCCCTATGTTGTTAAGCGAGTGTTAGCAAAAGGAGCCTATGAGTTAATGGATTATGACGGGATTCCACTGGCACAACCTCGTAACGGGTTGTACCTCAAGCGTTACTATGTGTGATTCAGTATAGTAACCTATATGCTTTTGTTATGTTTTTGTTTTCGCTAAAGTATTTGTTTTGGTCAAGTAATCCACTTTTTACATTTATTGCAGATGTCAAACCTATTGGAGTCATGTGTTGGATATGCCGACGGAGCGAGTCGTAGTTCGCGGAACCTATCTTCCGCGGCTTGGGCCATTTTTGATCCAAGCGGCGAGTTAGTAAGTTTCAGAGGGGTATGTATTGGTCGATCAACGAATAACATCGCTGAATATAGTGCGTTGATAGAACTTCTCTCTGATGCCATCACACATGGTATACGCCGAATGATTGTCAGGTTAGACTCACAACTCGTCATACTACAACTCACGGGTATCTACTCTGTCCCAAATCCAACTATTTATCGCATGTTCCTAAGGGTTAAGATTTTGGAAAGGCAATTTGATTTTATTCAATATCAACATATTTCCAGAAGCTTAAACACATTAACTGACTCATTGGCAAATTATGTGTTAGATAGACATTTGCAACATTTATAAAAAGAAGCATCCCATCAATATTTGCATTTGGATCATGTAACTTAACCAAAATAAAACTCCGAAAATCAAAAATATATATATAACTGTTTATGGTTTACACATAATGTTTTGTAACCAAGACAAAATTGGTCAAATGACCCAAAACTCAAAACGCTAGGGGGCACCCTAGTCTAATGGTGCTCGTGATAGCAAGTCACAGCCTGTGCGATCATGCGTAAGAGCCGAGTCCATCGTCTTGGCACACCAGTAGTATGCCGCTGCAACCTCAAGGGCAGCTCGTCAGTCCTCACATCTAGAATACCGAGAGTGAGGCCCTCGACCTGGTCCTGTAATGTTGTGAGAGTCTCGGCCACATCGAGGTCGCGAAGGATAGCCCTTCCAACAACCTCTCCTGCTGGGGCGGCAGCTGGCACTCTCAGGCGTACTACTGGCCGAACGGGACCGACATCTGCATGAACACATGAGTTTGATTAGTCTTGATAGAATAAAGCACAAGGACATTATAAAAGAAAAACGATAAACAGGAATATGGTCAAAGAATTTACCAATGGCACCCCACTGTTCGCCAGCCGGCAGTACTAAATCTGGGTCACCCCGGAAGTCCATACCAGCATATGGATACTCAGAATAAACCATCTCCTGACGATAAAACCACCCGAAGAAGGTATCAGAAAAGGAAATTTGAGACTGAGTAGCATGCCTAGACATATGGTCGACCCATCTCTGCATACGTGGTTCAGTCGGTGAAGGTAAATCGAGTGCAATATACTGCGGCTGCATCAATGGTATCTTTTCCAAGGCGAAGGCGGTCAAGATAGAACCATACCCAAAGTTCTTCAACCTCCCACTCTTCACCTTGGTCAACTGTTCTTTCATCACAAGAAGTACTGCGTCGCACCAGTTGAACACCTTCGGTTGGAGACATTCCAAGGCATACTGCATATAAGATCGGTTGGCTACATGAAGAGTCGCACCACCAGCCATCCTACCAAAAGTAAACAAAATAGTACTGAGGGACCTATCAGTGACATCACGGATGATGATCTTGCCGTCTTTACTCGGCTAAGATCCCTCTCTGCAATACCGGCGAACATAATCTCTCAAAGATTCACCTCCTCGGGCCGAACCTGATAAAGAGATGGGGGCACCCCGCCTCGACAAGCCAGTCAAGAAATAGATGTCCACTACAGTTAAGGGGATGGATTTACCCCTAATCTGGAACACCTGGCTGGTAGGATCCCTAGCATCGAGAAAATACTGCAGCAAGTTGATTTGTTGTCTCATGCTAGAAATGCGGAAAAACTTCAGCAAGCCACAGTTCCACAGTGCGTTTACTATAACCGGATCATGTAAAGCAAGCATGTCCTCTTCTTCATGCTCACGTTCTCGCCATGTAATAGTCATCTTGCTCCAAAAATCTCTGAAAACAAACAAGAGAAGAGTTAGATCCTGATTTTGGTAAGAGACAGGCAAAATTTCCATCAAAAACTGTGCATAAAATTCCTTCCTTGCACCCATTGCACCTACAGTAGTGTTCTGGGTGCGTTGCATGTTAGTTAGCCAGTAGACAGGCTAACATCCAACACACCTTTCGATACGCAAGGGGTGCGCTGAAGCCAAGGTGAGTTTTTTCAAACCCCAGAGGCTCAGAAAAACCAGGAATCAAGCTCAGAATGAAAAATGGAAAGCATGAAATAAAAGAGATTAGGTTTAGCTCCTACCTGGTCCAGACAGTGCTGAGAATCGTCCACAGAATCTCCCGGAATCAGCTGATGAAATTCAAGGGGGGAAAAGCACCTCCAAAGCTCCAACAAACCAAACTTCAAATGAAATGGTAAAATGAGAGGTAAAAGAACTTTTACATTACTTTTTACGTACTTCGAGTAAAATATTAGTGTTCTAACTCATTTTTCAAATATATATTGTTCATTTCTAACTAGTTTGATGAAGCAATTGAAAATGCAGTACAATCTTTGAAAGAACAAAGCTATTTATGGTAAAGTCAAGAAATGACCGTTGAATCGAGTAGTTTTAGCACATAGTTCAAGCTCGTTAAAAAATAAACATAAGTCATGAGCAAATGTTTCCCCCAGTGTTTAAGCTCAATAAAAAAAAAAATGAACCGATTTCCAGTAAATAACCATCGTGAATGTAGTACTTCAGCCTTTAAAGCCTTGGTCGTGTTCTCATCATCACCTCCACTCTGTATTGGCCGATCATTCACCTCCATTTGATTGTTTACCCCTTTTGAGGAACAGCTGCGAAGAGTGATCCCACTAGCCATCCTTGTAACATTGTCGTGATTGGAAAATTCCAAACCTTCCCTGGAATCAGCTGCTACCTAATTTTATCACTCGTTCCTCAAAAGACGAGTCTCCTTTAAGCTCTTTTCAACTAACTCGTAAAATATGAAAAGATTACCGAGCCATTGGCCTCTCCAGCTCCTTAAAGGGACCGGAAGTGCTATCCCTCCTTTAGATTTTAATCTTTTTGGACCTGAGGGATTATTACACAAAAAGATCGAGCGCTTGTTTTGTTCGGCTCGTTAAAAGTATCGAAAATTCATCCCTTCTGTATTGTTTTATACTTTTTCGGACTTAAGGGATTAGATGACGAAAAAGGAATTTTGGAGTTTCCTTTACGTCCCTTTTCAGACTTTGTAAAATTGAAAATGACCGAGTTATCTTTGTCGTTAAACTCGTTAAAACTTAATAGCGACAAACTTGTCCATAGCAGACAAGAATGAGTTTCACTATCGCTAGGCTCGTTAAAACATAGCGATGGGTTTTCCCGGAGGGCAAATTATAGAACAAGCATATGTTATCCTCCTCAAGCTTGACAAAAATAAAGAGGTACTGGTCAGCAATGACTGGGGAAAAATTGGGAAGAAAACTTGAAGAAACTTTGTTGGTAGCAAGTCGCTCTTGAACATGACACTTTCACTCCGCATCCAAGTCGGGTTGGGTTGTTTCATTCACCGGTCACATCACCATGGTCCCATCACACCATCCACATTTGGGGTTAATACTACCAATCCATCACATCAGTGTCACCGATATGTTCAAGAGAAGCCATTCAGAGAATTCACCTGTGTCTCACCCGTTACAATACATTTACACTCCATTCTTTCATGACCGCCACCCTGAACCTTATGTCATCAGATCGTTTTCACCTCCATTAAAATCATTTGCTCTGTTCTATGTCATTGATGTGGGATTCATTAAGGCCCTCCTATGACGAATCGCTTCTTGTCGACATCAGCTCATTATCCAAGAAGTTGATCTAGGAACACCCCTTTCAGTACTTTGAAGCTTGCATGCCTCAATGGCAAGTTTCTCACTTCCGGCGACAGGTTTACATCAATGGCCTTCGACTGAAAGATTTTGCGTGGTGTTCGACGCCAAGTCCTTTATTCACACCACGTGAATTGTACTGCATTACCTTGAGGGTCATTATCACTATCGGTGATTCCTCTCGTGCCTGTTAACAACTTACATCATTGGCTGGTAATCAGGCGATGTCTTTCCATGTTCGACTCCAGAACATCTCTCACATGGATCGACTTGTACTTTGAGTGAATATCGAACGATATTGAAGACCCCGGATCTAGTTTCATCCATCCGGGTTGCGATATATATTCAGGGAAATAAAGACATCAAATGTACATCATTGCTGCACAGATAATCATCCAATCAAAGGGATGATGACTCTACCAGAATCATCAGTCTACACTCAGATGATTGTCTGTCCTATGTACATGAAAATGAATTTATAAAGATGAGCATGGGAATGCCCGCCTCAGCTAGATCATGAAAATATTATGAAGATAATGTATTGTATTGTATCTTATTACAGGTCTCCTCCCAGCTTGAAAGAACTTCGGATCCTCATGATAAAGCATTTCACTCGACATCAAAAAAGATTAACGACCTCATGCTTTAGGGGCCAATTGTTATAGAAATTTTTGGGCACTGCAACCCCAAGCATAAATGTCCATAAACTAAGGGCTCCTAAGTCCCTAAAAGTGTTGTTCCAACCCCTAAAAGAACAAGGTCAACTGATTACAGCTTCTCCCAGAAGTTCTCCATGAAAAACTACTCAGAACTGGTCAAAACTGGATCATTTCACTTGCTCCATGGCCAGGGTGCGATGCATCTCACCTTGTACACACGGGAAGTGCATTGCATTTCAAAAAGCCCTTCTATGGGGTGTGATGGACGAGAAAAGACAAGTGGCGGAGACAGTTTGCGAGGTGGATGATCATGGAATCTTCCAGAAACTTCTCCTGTGACACTTGCCTCTCAGAATCGCCCAAGGATGAGTAAGAGATCAATGAGATCTCCAAATGGAAGCAATAACTATCAGAGAGAAGACACTAATCAAAAACCCAGAGCTGACTCACACCTCTGCAAATATCTATATATAGATCTCTCATCCCAGAGATCCAGAGGTTGGGGGGCTGGAATTTTGCATCTTGTAAGGAATTGCTGTTGGTTTCTTGAGACAACATCATATTGTTGGGTGATCTAAGCTTTGTATGAGGTGAAGAAGGGCTTACTTGCTGAGAGGATGATGCTGGGTCAGAACAACTGGTTGTAACTCCCTTTGCTCTTTCTTGATTATCAATAAAAGCTATTCAAGTTTTCCTCCGTACTCTTGTGTCATTTATGTTTTATGCATTTGTATGGTCAAATTACATCTGATCCTAGATTGTTTATGATTATAGATCCATATTCTTGTATAGTGTTATGCTACTTTGATCCTACAGGTACTCTGTGAAGCTGGGCGTACAAGGAAGCAAGTAGCGAAGGACTATCAGGAGAGAGAGGAATCGAACTAGGAGATAAGCGCAAGACAGAGGTTGTTCTCCTTTGTTCTTCTCTCATCTATATTTCATAAAGGAAAAACGAAAGTAGCTTTACTTTGTTTGTTTCTAAGGTAGCTACCACACCTTAGTGGGATAAGCAGTTCTGTGTAGACACTTTTCCCTGTAACACCCATTCCTTGGCCTACACCCAGTGTTCAATGTGGATCACCTTTGGCCATACTTTCCACCATTACTGGTCACATTCGACATTGTAGAACAACTCACACCAACAGAGTTAAATCCAGACTGCATGGAAAAAGGTACAACTGATCCGATCATGGACACACAGATCAAGAACACTCACCAACAAAAGATCCAACTGTATAGAGTTTTCAAAGTTGGCTAGCTCCTGCACCAAGGAAAATGGCTCTCTAGGGACCAAGTTCAATAGAAGTTTCCCCATCTCATGGAGGAACTCAACGCAATGGAGCCCATTGCTTCCCAAGGGGGGAGGAATGATCCAGGTGGATATTGGTGGCCACCCACCGATTCCACATGGACCCCCATCATTGTTTCTTTCTTTTTTTAGTTTCCTTAATTGTAGCACAATTTACTATTTTGGCAGTTTTTTGGGTCCTGAACTTTCAAAGCCATTTTGAGGCCCTAAACGATGTTTTTTTGGAAATCTTGCTGTGAGAATTCTAATTGAAATCATGTTTTCAATTTTATTCATCAGAGATATATTTCTAACGAGGTATCATGCACGTCAAACGTAGATAATATGACCAAGCTACGACCCGGGGAAGTTGGCTGCCCAACTAACCCCAACGAGGCCCATAAACTCTTGGTGTTACATCTCCTCAGGTTAGGGTTTTGGTTGTTTATGTTTTCTCCTATTGTTCAATAATAAAAAGGCCCTTGAGCCTCATTGTAACTCATTTTAGAGGCATGTAGCTACCACATCTTGTTGAGAGTGCAACAAGATGATGGAGCTTAGTGGAAAGAAGTCGCCTTCACTAAGTGGGCCCGCAGGCTATTTTTGGTGCAAAGTCTATTTTTAGACATATGGATCATGGTTTATGAGTTGCAGGATGCTATTTGTGGATGATTGGTCATGTTCGTAAAAATAGATGGACTTCTATTTTTAGACATATGGGCAATTTCTATTTTTAGACTGCCAGGCTAAAAATAGAATAGTCGAATATTATTAGCGCATAATAATATTTGGACTATAAACATTATCTTATCCTCTTGGAGAACTTCAATTTGAGCTACAGATGTGGCACATGTAGCTGTCAGAAGGAAATACGCTTTTCTTATGGGTTAGTTGAGCTATTGCATGGTGGACTTCAGTTAGAACTCATGTGGTTGAGTTTGGTGGAGTTAATGGAGTTGTGTTCAGTTTGACTTGGTTAAACTAGTTGTATTTAGTCTAACTGCAGAATACACTAGTGATGAGTGATGTGAATTAATTGTTAATTAATTCACTAATTATTAACTCATAAATCAACTAAAGAATACATCAGTTAACTCAGTGCATAGACAGTTCAGTGGAGACAGGTGTTAGAGGTTGAGATTGCTATCAGTTGTGACTATAGTTGTGCATGAGATCTTGCACAATCAATGAGATTGAGTAATGCCAATGATGATTGCGTGGTTTAGCCAAGGAAATATGAGTTTGCTTTAGCCATTCATCATTATTCTCTTGCAGGATTGCGCAGTGGAGGCAGGCAAACAGTGGAGGAGATTTGAGGCATCAGATCTGAGCTAGTTTGTGTGTAACAGGTGGAGATATTACTGAGTACTTGCGAGGATTATTGTATTATGTATTGTTACATGTTCTCAATCATTATAATATACAGATAGTGTGGGGTTTTCAGCTATATGCTTTCCCCAGGTTACATACTGTGTTAATGTGAGCATGTGATTAATGTTTCATTATTTTTAATGCTGCTAAATTGATGATCAACGTAGAGGACGTTATGTATTATGCATGTATTCCGAAATAGTGTATAATTGGGATAATATCTATGAATAAGTGTCATATTATTCAAAATTTCTACATGGTATCAGAGCAGTTGATCATCAGATCTATTATTCAAAAAGTGTTTACATTTTATTTCTTTAGGCAGAGTTTGTAATCAGGCCAGGTAGCCTCTGGATTCATCCTTCCTTTGGAAGGTGAGACATCCGGTAAAAGCCCATACAGTCAATCTCTGTATGAGAAATACTTTGTTCTCACGAATTTTAGATTAGAGACGGTTGAGTTTTGAGCTGGTGGAATTCGAATTTGTAGCAATGTTTTCTTGGTGTCAAAGTTGCATTGTCTTTCAACGGATTGCGATTGGAGTATGCTCTTGAGGGCAGCTCGAATTATATTGCATGGAAAGATAGGATGGAGGTGGTGTTAGATGATAATGGGCTGAAGGATTTCACAGAGGCTGAGGTCCCAAAGCCTACTGATACTGCGCAAGTTGATGCTTGGCAAAAGAAGACAACAAAGTGTCGAAGGATTCTGTTGGAGGGCGTGAAGGATCACATTGTGTCCAGCCTTCATGGAAAGGATTCTCCATACTTGATGTGGAAAGCGTTGAAAGATCTATTCCAAAGCAAGAGCGATCAGAGGAAGTTGGCGCTCAAGGATAAACTCAGAAACATTAAGTGTGAGAAGGGAGACAATATGCCCAAGTATCTCACAAAGTTCACTCAGTGCAGGGATGAGTTGGGAAGTGTGGGGGTGACTGTCAATGATGAGGACTTGGTGAGCTTGGCTCTCCTTGGTCTTCTGAAGAGTTGGCATTCCTATCAGGACTCTGTCAATGGTCAGGAGAAATTGCCAGGATGGGAGAGACTTTGGACAGATCTTGTGCAGGAGGAGATTAGGCGGAATACCAGGGACAAATCTTCATCAAAGGCACCCGAGAAGGGGAAGAACAAGAAAGCTTCTCATTCCGGTGCGAAAGGCAAGAAGCAAGACATGTCCAAGGTGAAGTGCTTTCATTGTCACCAGCATGGACACTATGCCACAAATTGTCCGCAGAAGAAGAAGAATAAGCAAGCTGCTGGATCTACAGCGGGAGAGGCCTTAGCCTCACAGTTTGAGCTTGATTTTTCATTGATCGCATGCTTGGTATCAAGTGTGATGGGATTGGTATGGTTCTTGGACAGTGGTGTGTCCTTTCACATGACAGGAGATCGAGATTTGTTTTCTGATCTGGAGGAGGAAGATCTTGGAGTGCACATCGAGATGGGCGATGATGGTAGATACAGTGCGACCGGTATCGGTACCATTTCCTTTGAGAGGGAGTCTGGTAAATCCTTCGTATTGAAGGAAGTGATGCATGTTCCAGGATTGAAGAAGAATCTTATCTCTGTGGCGATGTTAGAAGACAAGGGATATGATGTTGTTTTCAGTGAGGGAAAGGCTTTCCTGTGCAGTAAGACAACTGCAGAAACCCAGAAGATAGGGGTTTGAGTCAGGAAACTTTATCAGTTGCATGTAGATGGCTGTGCAACAATGGCATGCAAGGCAGAAGGATTGGTGAGCCGGGATGATGGCAAGCTGTGGCACAAGAGATTGGGTCACCTTCACCATGGAGCCTTGAAGATATTGCAGTAGATCACTACTGGGCTTCCTAAAGGCACTCTTGCGCAGTCAGATCAGTGCAAGGGGTGTACTTTGGGAAAATTTGTGAAAGCCACCTTTCATGAGAAGGATAGTCGTGGCACGACAATCCTTGAGAGAATTCACACAGACGTGTGTGGACCTTTCTCAGTAGCTTCGACAGCAAAGCACAAGTATTATGTGATCTTTGTTGATGATTTCTCTTGAAAGTGCTAGATCTTCTTCATGCAGAAGAAGAGCGAGACATACTCAAAGTTCTGTGAGTTCAAAGCACTGGTCGAGAAGGAGTCAGGGAAGAAGGTGAAGGCTCTTAGGAGCGACAATGGTGGTGAATACATCTCTGGTGAGTTCAAGGATTTCTACAGTGTAGAAGGGATTCGAAGAGAGCTCATAACTCCCCATAACCCACAACAAAACGGGGTTGCTAAGCGGAAGAACAGAATGATCGTGGGTGCTGCATGGGCGATGTTGCATGATCAGGGCCTACCCTTTCACTTGTGGGCGGAAGCATGCAATACAATAGCATATGTGCAGAACCGTTGTCCTCACAGGATACTTGGCATGAGTACATCCGAGGAGGTTTATTCTGGTAAGAGGCCTGATATTTCTCATTTGAGGATTTTTGGTTCTAACGTTTACATGCATGTGACGAAGGATGCCAGGAAGAATCTGGAGCTAACCGCAGAGGTTGGGATATTTGTGGGGTACAATGATATGCCCCAGAACTATCGTGTGTATTTGCTAGACAGTGGCAAGACTGTTGTGCGACGGGATATAAAATTTTAGGAGGAGAAAGCCATGAAGTGTTCGCTTGAGAGGGAGCCACACTTGCATGCAGATGATGAGCTATTAGTTCCTAAGGATGAGCTTTAGGATGTGGATCAGCGACAGGACGAAGTTCATGGAGTGGAAGAGACCACTCATGCAGCGCCAACCATCAGAGGGTGAAAGTGCTTGACAGAAGCTGAGCGACTGGCTCAAGATGCAGAGAAGGTTGGAGGACCACCTACAACTCAACGTAGACAGAGACAGTCACCTGATCGGTACACTGGATACATGGCTCTTGTGAGCAAATGTGTTGTGACTGAGCCATCCTATTTCGAGGAAGCTGTGGAGGATCTCGCATGGGTAGATCCCATGGTGGAAGAGTATGATTCAATTGTCAGAAACAGTGCATGGGAGATTGTCCCAAGACTGGAAGGGAAATCAGTGGTGGGTTTGAGATGGATCTACAAAGTTAAGCAGGCAGCTGACGGGAGTGTGGAGAAGTACAAGGCAAGATTTGTTGCTCGAGGCTTTTCACAGATAGAGGGGATCGATTATGAGGAGACCTTTGCACTTGTTGCAAGGTATTCTTCCCTACGGACGATTCTTGCTCTCTCAGGGCAGATGGGGTGGCACATTCATCAGATGGATGTGAAGACTGCATTCCTCAACGGAGTCATTGAGGAGGAGGTGTACATAGAGCATCCCGAAGGTATCGAGATCTTCAGTAGTGAGTCGCATGTGTGCAGGCTCAAGAGAACGCTGTATGGGTTGAAACAAGCACCACATGCTTGGTACACATGGATAGACAATTATTTCATCGGACTTGGATTCTCCAAGAGTGAGGCGGATCCTAACCTATACCAGATTGTGGTGGAGGGTAAGTTGCTTATCATTGTACTTTATGTAGATGATTTGATTCTAACAGGTGATGAGCTGTTGATACTTTCAAGCAAGGATGATCTTGCTAAGGAGTTTGAGATGAAGGACTTGGGCCTCCTTCATTATTTCCTTGGATTGGAAATTTGGCAGCGCAGTGATGGACTATTTGTTTCTCAGGGTAAGTATGCTCGGGAGATACTGCAGAAGTTCAACATGCATGGCTGCAAGCCTGTTGATACTCCTCTTCCTGGAGGTTGGAGGAAGGAGGATGCTACTTCAGCAGAAGTAGTGGATGCCACTGTTTATTGACAGTTGGTGGGGTCACTTATGTATTTGGTCAATACACGACCCGATATATGCTATGCTATTAACCAGCTTTCACAAGCTATGGTTAAGCCAACCAAGCTCTTCTGGGAGGTAGGCAAGCATGTATTGCGTTATCTTAGAGGCACATAGGGATATGGATTGTGGTACAGACAGGAGGATGAGGTGAAGCTATGTGGCTTCACGGATGCATATTGGGCAGGGAGCCCAACGAACAGAAAGAGCACATTAGGAGGGGTCTTCAGTATCGGGTCGACAACAGTTTCTTGGTACAACAGGAAGCAGAGATCCGTGGCACTCAGTTCAGCAGAGGCCGAGTATATGGCAACAAGTTTGGCTGCATGCGAGGCTATATGGATGAGGAAGATCCTGGTCGGGTTGTTCGGTTCATCCTTGGAGCCTATAGTGATTTATTGTGATAACCAGAGTTGCATTAAACTCTCGGCACATTGACATCAGGTACCATCATATCAGAGATTGTGTGCAGCGGAGAATCATGTTACTTTCATACATTCCAATGGAGGATCAGGATGCTGATATCTTGACGAAGGCGCTCACCAGGAGAAAATTCGAATACCACCGAGGCAGGATAGGGGTTGCTGATAATCAATATCTTATTGAGAGGGAGTGTTGAGAATGCAAAAATATGATGGAGCTTAGTGGAAAGAAGTCGCCTTCACTAAGTGGGCCCGCAGGCTATTTTTGGCGCAAAGTCTATTTTTAGACTATGTCTATTTTTAGACATATGGATCTTGGTCTATGAGTTGCAGGAGGATATTTGTGGATGATTGGTAATGTTGGTAAAAATAGATGGACTTCTATTTTTAGACATATGGGCAGTTTCTATTTTTAGACTGCCAGGCTAAAAATAGAACAGTCGAATATTATTAGCTCATAATAATATTTGGACTATAAACATTATCTTATCCTCTTGGAGCACTTCAGTTTGAGCTACAGATGTGGCACATACAGCTGTCAGAAGGAAATATGCTTTTCTTGTGGGTTAGTTGAGCTATTGCATGGTGGACTTCAGTTAGAACTCATGTGGTTGAGTTTGGTGGAGTTGATTGTGGAGTTGATGGAGTTGTGTTCAGTTTGACTTGGTTAAACTAGTTGTATTTAGTCTAACTGCAGAATACACTAGTGATGAGTGATGTGAATTAATTTTTAATTAATTCACTAATTATTAACTCATAAAGCAACTAAAGAATACATCAGTTAACTCAGTGCATGGACAGTTCAGTGGAGACAGGTGTTAGAGGTTGAGATTGCTATCAATTGTGACTATAGTTGTGCATCAGATCTTGCACAATCAATGGGATTGAGTAATGCCAATGAGGATTGCGTGGTTCAGTCAAGGAAATATGAGTTTGCTTCAGCCATTCATCATTATTCTCTTGCAGGATTGTGCAGTGGAGGATATTTGAGGCATCAGATCTGAGCTAGTTTGTGTGTAACAGGTGGAGATAGTACTGAGTACTTGTGAGGAGTATTGTACTATGTATTGTTACATGTTCTCAATCATTATAATATACAGATAGTGTGGGGTTTTCAGCTGTATGCTTTCCCCAGGTTACATACTGTGCTAATGTGTGCATGTGATTGATGTTTCATTGTTTTTAATGCTGCTAAATTGATGATCAACGTAGAGAAGGTTATGTATTATGCATGTATTCTGCAATAGTGTATAATTGAGATAATCTTTGTGAATAAGTGTCATATTATTCAAAATTTCTACACATCTCTTCTCAGAGATAAGCTACCATTGCCCAAGCTAGTCTCATTTCCATTCTATTTGTAAGCATATTTCATTATTTGATATTAATGAGATATAGTGTTATTTCTGCTGCATCTCTATATTTATGGTTATATCTGTAATTTATTGCATTCCTGTTTAAATTTGGATCATTCAGTACCTCCAAAATAAAACACCCTTTCTTGAGCTCTCAGGACTCTCTAAACAAAAGCTTCTTCAACAATCCCTCTAAGAAGACTCTATCAGACAAGATCTCCAAAAACTCTCAACAAGCTCTCTCAAGCAAAAAATCTCTCTTCCTCCCCAAAGACTTTTTTTTTTTAAACAAGGAGTACATAAGCGAATTTACAACTTTTGAGATCCAGAAACCAAGGAGATAATATTTACTTAGTTCCCCATTCGAAGGGGAGAATAAATCTCTTGATCCATAAAAAGAGAGACTTATGAGATTCTTAAGGAGAAAATCTCTAAGATCCACATATCAAGGATCTCATCCACATTTTTAAGGAAAACAATCCCATTAAAATCTCAACCTCAAACTTGAGATTAGAAAATTGTTTGTGAGGTGGATTTTCACATTTAATTAACTTTCCATTTTCCAAATTAAATGAATAATACATGTACAAATTGAGACCCATAAAGTATTAATCATTTACACTTCAAACTTTTCCACATTTTTCCAAAGTTTATGTGAGCTTTCTTTGGCGTGCATAGCTATTTTGAGCTCATCAAGTGCCAACAATGGACACATTTTGTAAAATTTGTTTAAGAGGGGAGATCCTCCTGGATTAATCCTCCCCGCACAGGAAATCTTTTGGTCGACCAGAAGTTCAAGGAGTTGAAATTGATTATGATATCAGGACATTGATTTTCTACAGAATTAGGTACAATTTGATTACTGAGATGAAGAATCTTGTTTTTATCCTTATGAGTTGCTCAAACAATGGTAAATGAACCACAAACTCCTTCATCTGCTACAGAGAATTATGTCATTTTCTTTGCTCAAACCTCCATATTGTATTAGCATATGCTCCGGTGAAATGTACTTGAACAAGGTGTTAGTGTTAGTATTTGAAGCCTTCCACCAGTGATCAAATATGCTCTTACAAAGTGGTTTTAGGATGTTACAGTCAAATTTTGTCATTTCAGAGAATCTTCAAGTAAAATTTGGTCACTAGGTATTAGGTCTAGGGTTTGTTTTCAATCCTTTCAAATTTGTCCAAATGTCGGTCCATGTCACCATTCAGCTGAGTGTACCATCATTCAAAGGGTTTTCATCATCATGTCACGTTCCAATGGGTCATTTTACACCTTCTTCATGCTTCAGTTGTGCCTAGGTAAGGTTCATTTCCCTCTCCTAGGCTTTTGAAGGTAATTTCTCTTGGATGGTCAAATCATAAACAAAAATTGTATCCTGATTTTCATACACCTTCCCCTATCCTTAATGTACCTTATTAAACACTTACCATCACTGATATCCCTCAAATTCCTCATTTTCGCACAAACCCTAGTTTCTTGCTACAATTTGACAATTTTCTAGGATAGGCCTGTGTTTTTCCCTTTTGGACCCCTTCCCCTCACTATATCTTTGAAATTCCACTTTATCCTGCTTCCTAACATGCCTCCCTATTTCCCAAAATTTTCTCAAGAATTTAGAAGCCCCTTTTCCCTTTCATTTCACTTCATTTCGACAAATCCCCTGTTCCACACATCGGGATAGGTTTTACTCAAATGATGTTTCTGAGCAAGAAAAAATGAATTTGGAAAAAGTGAGAGAGGTTTTTGTCCATAATAAGCCAAGGAAGAGAAACCTCCTTCACTTTTTACACAGATGTCATGGTTTTAGAAAAATGTCAAAAATACAGTTGCCTCAGGAGAATTGATGCACCTCTGAAGTGACCTTGGGAAAATCAAGATTTATCCTAGCTTGGTCGGCAAAATGACTTTCTTGATAAGTCAAATTATAACTAGACACAAAGAGCTTTCCAATGAGCTATTATGAGCTCAATTTGGAGTTGAGGAAGACCTTAAAAAGTTGACTGTAACAACACTCTTCCTTTAGGTAGCCTCATTTTTCACATTTTGACCAGTCTTGGGAGATTTGACTTTTGACAGGGAAAATGAACTCCAAATTGAAATTCAAGTTGTGTTGGAAAGTAGAATCAATAAGATTTCCAACGAGCTATTGTGCACCCAATTGGGATACTGGAAGGCCCTCAAAACGGGTCTGCAAAAAGGCGCTATGCACAGAATTGGCGCTACGCACCTATGACAGGTTTCCAGTGTAAAATTACACTGGTGCTACGCACCTGTTGAAAACACCTAAAAATTGTTATCAAAACACCTAAAAATTGTTATCAAAACACCTCCAAAGCTATTTAATGTTGGTGCCAAGTAAGTTTACCATTCCTCCTTGCTAAGAAAGAAGTGTGCTTGTTTTCTTGAGTGTGTTTGGCGTCATTTCATAACAAACCCTATTGGCATTGAGATTTCTCTCATAAACCCTAAATAAGCTAACCTACCTCTCATAAGCCACTAAGGGTCATTGGCTACCTTTCTCCTCCATTTACACTTGTTTATCAACTCTTCCTCACTATCCATCACTCATCAAACTTCACTCCATTAAACCCTAATTTCTACATCAAACCCTAGCCCTATACCCTACTCCCAAACCCTAACTCCCACATCCTACTCTTTCACTACTCCTACTTCCCTATCAAACCCTTATCCTACATTCTAAAACCCTATTCACTCCCCTCATTCCCCTCATTCCCTAAAACCTCAAAACCTCCACTCCCTCAAGCACTCATCATCCCCATACACCTCACTCATCTTATCTTTTAAAATCTCTTCATACTCTTCTTGTCCCCACCTCATCCCTTCATTCCTCATCAGCTACTACATCATTAAAACCTATGGAGAGGGACCTCAGATATTTTCATCAGTGCCTTAGGAGGAAGGAGGACCTTCAGGACAACAGGAGGTCAAAGAGACTGAGACCTTGAACAAGAAACTTACCGACAAACAAGACCTCATGGAGCTGCAAATCATAAAAAAAAACCAGCAAAGGGCCAAGAAGGCAAAGGTCAAGTTGACCTCCATTGAACAAGAGATAGAGAATGACAAGGAGTCTTGGTTGGAGAAGATGAACATGCACTTGGAGAGGTTTCTTGGGAAGGCAAACAAAGAGAAAAAATGCTTCGTCACTTAGCCTACCACTACCTAACCCAGAACAAGATTTGTAATGCAAGGATAAAGAGGCTTAAGGCTAAGTTGGAAAAGGCCTTAAAGAGAAAAAAGGAGCAAGACAGGTTGAATATCTTGGCTGAAGCATCATTGGCCCAGAAAAGCACCTAATAAAGATCACTCATGCCAAATTTCAAGAAATTTGGTGAAGTTTTTGACATTTTTGACTTTTTCAAGCAAAAACAGGTTTTTTCAATAGGTGCGTATCGCCACCTAGCGCTCACTTTTTCTAGGGACCTCCTTTGGAGAAAAAACTTTAGGTTTTTGGATTCCTCATGGAAAATTATGAAGACCCAAAAATTACTAAATTTTTTTGACAAGTTTTGGGTCACCAAAAGGGTCAAAAACACCTCAAAAATGCCCTCTCTGCCACTTTTTGGCCACACAGGAAGCAGTGTTGGGAGAACTGATTTTTGGAGGGGCAAATGGGCACCAAATTCAGAAATTCCACTTGTTCTAGAAATTAGATAGATATACCTTTCCAACAAGCCTACTTGGAGCAAATTTGGTGAAGGGGAAGGCCTCCAAATGCAGTTGGGAAAAAGCACTATGCACAGAAAAAGTGGCGCTACGCACAGGATGAAAAAGTGCCAATTTTGCCTAAAAACTCTGTTTTTCACCTAGTTTTCTTCTAGTTTGACTTTTTCTCTCTTATGGTCAAATTCATGAGCTGACATGATGTAAATTGATGTAATATGATGTAAAAATGATAAAAATTGACTTGATAAGGTAGATACATCAGTTGTAGGTGGTTTGGAGTTGAATGAATCAGTTTCCTAGGTTTTAGAGGCAAGCTGTTCCACTGCCTATTTTTGTGTTCCTAGTTTAGAAATGGTTGAAACCACCCTTGTTTTCATGGATTCGACCCCTGATGGATAGCACAAGTGGTTTTGAGGTCTATATCATGTGCTTTTTCAGTCATTTTCAAAGGTTTGACTCTTGTGAAAGCTTTGAGCATCATTGTACGTTCATCTTTGCAGTTTGGCAAGGAAATAGACCAGGGTTTGCAGCATTTTATGGGATTCTTGTGGCAAGGTGATTTATTATCGTTTCTCCTTCTATAATTCAAGTTATCATGTGTTTATGTGTGCCATTATCTCTCTCTTTTTTAGCTTAACTAAATGAATCAAGTATAAAGGTGGAAATCATTGATGTTGCAATGCTCTACCTTAGGGTTTGTTTATCTTTTCATGTTTTCTACTGTTTGAAGAGGATCCCTGATACTTTCATGCCCTCTCCAACTCCTCACCAGTATAAAGACTCTCTATTTCACTTATTTCAAAGTACTAAAGCATTTTCCTACCTCGCCCCATAGAAATAATTGCAAGACTAAGTTCATTCCCCGAACCCAAAATTGCCTTTCACTTTTCATCTAGAAAACCAACATAAAACTCAATCAAAATCCTTTGAGAATATACCTAGCCTAAAATTAGTCTTTACATCAGTCATCTAAAGCCTCATTTGCTATATTTTCCCGAGATTGACAAGGAAAGAGCCCTCTCCCGACCTGGTAGGGCTAGCTACCAGGTTAAGCGTGGTTTGATGTTACCCTAGACCTGCCTTTCTTAGCCTAAGGTAGATTTATGCCCTAACACAAGGTCTCTGTCACTCTGGAAGAACGAGTAACAACACACTTTATCTTAGTTCATGGAGATATTATTGTGCTCACTATAGTATACCACCAAGCTGTATTGATAAATGTATTCCTAGCAATAAAAGTTAGATAATTGTCTTGAAGAATTGTTAATGCCTTTTTGGTAACTTGTCACAAACCCCACTTTGTAGGACCAAGCATGTTATTAAGATTGATAATTTGAACCAGTGAATTTATGCCTTTAGGATTGATTCTCAGCTGCTGTATTTCCTTTTCTAATCATTTGTCCAAAATGTTTCCTCCAGAGAATTGTGTTTTTCATCATAGTAAAAGCTTTAGAAACCTTAAAAGTCTTATGCTTGGACAGACATGTTCAACATGATTGACCAACGGTGCAAGCGACAAGTAGGACACTCATGATTGATCTTTCATGATCGCAATGATGATTGCGTGACAGTGAATATGACTTCATGTGTGAGTGTGACATATGCGTTCATGGCGAACACAACAACACATACGAAGTGAAGACTTTGAGCATAGCCAAAACATGGTCGCAAGCATGACTTAAACATCAACATGCATAGAATTGAGTGCAATAAACAAGCAAGGTGAATGCAAAGACTCACACGAGCTCATGGAGTGAACCTGAGAGTGTGCAGTCATCAAGTGAAACTCTCCAAGGGAGGCTCCGAAATTGGTGTAGGCCAAAATTTTGGAGGGTGGTTGTAGCCGCTACAACACTTGGCGACACACTGGTAGAACTCCAGCTTCTTTGTTTCGGTTCATTGATAGCACAGGGCCTTGGTCATTTAGGAAGTATTGAATCACTGTGCAGGTTACTTTAGTTTCCCCACTTACCCCATGGACATACATGGTTCATCCTTTTCGAACTCAGTCAAACACAATCAAAAGTTGAACTTAGATCTTAGTATTTCGAATCTAGGATGGGTATTTTAGTTTGCAAGTTGAAGATTTTTGGAGTATAAGTTTTCATCTCTAGTGTAGCTTCACTGCCAGCAGGTCTAGACAGTACCCCAAAGGAGTCATGTAGGAACACACACATTTCTCCATTTCCAGCAAGCCTGGTCAGTACCTCGGTGGAGTTGTATGCTTCACCTCTCTGCGCAGGAAGCCTTTCTCTTCTTTCGCCTTTGTATTTTATAAGAGAACTGCGCATAGGCACTTATTATTTTTGGGGAAGAGGAGGGATCCTGACTTATTGAGAGAAGAAGAGGTTCTTCCTTCAGAGAAGCATGTAGGACCTCTGACATAGGTTTGCTTGTTTAGATTTTTTTCCCTTCTCTGTTTCTACTAATTGGATTAGCTTCAACACACAGAGCAGAAGGCTAAGTATAGGCAGGAGGCTTCCCACTATAGGCACAGGTTCACGGTTGGACCAAAGCTCCCTTACAGACGATTCATATTTTCCATCAAAACTTCATTGGTCGAAGGTTGTAAACAAGCACAGAGAAAATGGACACAAGACTAGCCAAGTGTTGCAGTGTCACAAGTCTCTTCAAATTTCAGCCACATACTCTACTCAAAAGCCAGAATGTAGTAGTTGGTAGCACTTATTTCTGGAAACAAAAATAGTAATATATATAAAAAAAAATTCACATGAACAAAACTAGTAATCAAAATAAAGCAAAGCAAAAGCAAAGATAATAATCAAAACAAACCAAATGAAACAACAAGCAGCAAGCAGACTATGTACAAGGCACAACGCGACCCGACCTACTGAAATAATGCTTGAGGACTTGGACGTTTGATAGGAAGATTATCAATCCTCACATCGAGTGATTGCAAATGATAGGTGTGTGAGCCAAGTTTCTCGTGGACCAGTGCCGGTCCACCAGGCTTCCCTACTGGAACCTGGTGGCATTCCAGAAAACCTTCAAGTGAATACAACACTACTGTCCCAGGTACTGCATGCAACATGGGCTCGGATGATGGCACAGTGTAATTTATTTTACTCTGGTAAGGGTTCAAGTTTCTAAAGTCAATGCGTGAGAGGATCTTCCCAGATTTCCTACGTGGAGGATTTAAATTATAAAACCAAGTGCGATGATGAACTTTGCAAGTAATCAAAACACTTAAAATGTTAATCAATCTATTCGGTGAAAGGAGTATAAACAACTTGTATGTGTTACCTATTATTTGCTATAATGGTTTGTCTTCTCCTTTACCTAGAATCTCATGTTGGATTGTTCGCGTGTAGTGGGTACTCAGGTCATCATCTACTAGTGCAGGACCCTCCTAGTAATGTTCGATCAAGTGGTCAATGATTGGTTGCTGCTACAATGTGTAACTTGAACCAATATTAGTCATCTTCAGATCATGGTGGATCCCCAAGTTGCTCTGTTTGTTCATAGTGTTGTTCTTTCGTGTGTTCAACATGAGTGCTTCAGCATCATTGTTTGTGACTATGAACTTCAAACAACTCAAAATCGTGCATAGTTCATTGTTTTGGATGGTCGATATGCACTCGGTCCTTGAGTCATCATGCGTTCCTAATTTATCAAGACTCATTATCCACAGCTTGTCTGTACATGGACTGTTTGGCGTGATGATACTGCTGCTACTACCATTGTTTCTACTACTACTAATAACAGAAAAACAAACTGTACAAGTTTCATTATCATCAGTTGGGTGAGGAAGGAGTCCCAACTGCTTGTTGGATAAGGTTGGGGTTGGTCGTGTAAGATAACACTTCAATTTATTTTCCAGGAAGAAATTGCCAAAAATGAGTTCTGCAAAGGCCAATGGTTTGTTCTCGCCATTAAGGGGAGTGACATTGTGTTTCAAATACCTCTCGGATAACACCCAGATTTCGTTGCATTTTCCCTTGTATGGAAGCCACAGGTGAGACCAGTCTGTAGAAAAGTATCCATCTAGCTTGATAGACTAGTCTCTGCTGAGCAACAGACCATATACTTCCAGTATGTCCACAAAAATTATGTTGATGCACTGGTGGACTCGAATGTCATGGGATAGTCAGACGATCACGTCTCGTAGTTCACCAATGGATGGTACTGATGTTCTATCAAGTTGGATAATTCTCATGGTTGCTTCACTCCATCATGCATTGATCTTCTTAGCAATGGAGAGTGGCATGACATTGGCTGTCGCCCAGATCAACCAAAAAATTGTGGACATTGTAGTTGAAAACTTTGAATGAAAGCAGGAATGGGGGGAAACCTGAGTTTGCTTCTTCCATCTAGAGTGTATTGAGCATAGTGGATAGTGATCTAGGAGGTGTGCATGCTCCCTTGCTAGTAGAGGCCATGTTGTTTGTTTCTGTTTGTCCCAATGCATGCAATAGGATATCTCACTAGCTCTGGAATTTGGCTAACTCGAACAAACTGATGTTCGCTCGATTTTTCTTCATGTCATCAATTATGTTGTAATATAAAGGTGGTAGACTCATCGAGGTGTTCGGGGTGGAATAGATGCTTACACTGTCTGGAAGATTGTTCTGAAACGTGCTGTTCACGGATGTGTTCTTATTCGCTGCTGTCTTCTCGGACTTTCTTTGTGTTTGTTGCTTGGAGGTAGTTGGTGAATTGACCTTCTTTATTAGCCATCTCACTTTCTCTTGCATCTCCTCAAGTGTCAGTGGAGCCCCTTTAATCCTAAGATTGTAGCGATCATTTTTTTTTTTGTGGTTGCTTCTCGGTGTTCATCTTTGAGACTACTTGTGAGCATTGATATGCATTCATCACATGCCCAGAACTTGGTGCTTCATCAGGTGCAACCTATTCATTATCATCATTGTCCTCCAGTTTCTCCTGTGTATCGCCATCCACATCGAGTGTATGAGTACAGACAGAGGTAACAACTTGCTTCCAATCTGAACAAGAGTTCTCGGGACAAAATTCTTCATGGAAGGAACAATACTTAGGATCAACACATTGATCAAGTTGGAACATAGGCTTCTGTGCAAATTTGGAATCGAACTGGCTATTGCTTGATGAGCCAGTTGATGAACTGCTTGCCCGTCTTTGTCTGGGCAGATGACTATTCGCGAATGTGTCCATCTTCTGTTGCTTGAGTTTAGACATTTTGGTGGTCAAGTTCTTGAGAAGGCGAGTAAGGGTTTCAATTTTAGTTGCTTCCTTGTCTCTGCCTTTGCTCGCCGTTGCTTGGGGCTTTTTTCTCACATCCTGGGAGTCTTTCATTGATTCATCATCCTTGATGACTCCGATGGCACGCAAGTCTTTCTCAACAACAATATCCTCTTCGCAAATTTCTAACAGTGTTGGCTTCGTAGCTTGCTTGACGAATTGCGCAATGGTGGTTGGCAATACAAATGTGTAATAATCAACAATGATAGAGTCATGAGGTTTGGTGTCTGCTACAAACTTGTTCAAGATATGCGTAAATCTTTGATTGAAATATTTCACTCTCTTTTCCCTCCATCTTGAGGCTTCCCAATTCTTTGAGTAGCATGGCTAGAGTATTGTCATCAACAAACTTTTCAAGGAACATACATTTGAAAGAACCCTAGTTCTGTTACTATAGAGTTAGGTGGAAGGTTGTGATACCAAGCAGCTGCTCGACCATCCAGGGTATATGGAAACAATCTACATGCTACGTCGTCATAATGTACCTCAAGGGTCTGCATTTGTTGGTAGAAGTTGTCTAAGTTGTCTTTTGCCTTCACCGCGCTGTCAGGGTTAAACTTGATGTTCATTCTCTTTGCTTGCTTCGAAATCTTGTGTAGAACATCCAGGAGAGCCAATGGTCCCTGAGTCATCCATTCAAGATTTGGTTCAACCATATATTCATACTCTTCATCCTCTTCATCTTCTTCCTCTCCTTCAGAATTTAATGGTTCTGGATCTGAGTTTGTCGGTTCATCTCTGCCTTCACTTCCTCCGATTCTTTCCCCTCTGCCTCCTATATTGGAGTTTGATCCCAAGACCATAAGAGAGCCTTGTTCCTCTTCCAAAAATATTGGAGGTTCCTCTCCGTCTTCAATAGCTTATTCCAATTAACCTTCAAGAGTAGCAAGGATTGCTTCTTCCATCGATGATACAACAACCCCTGTGGGAGTGGCTTTTGGCTTCTTTGATGCGTGTGGAAGATACTGTATGCTTGGGATCAGTCTGACTGCTTTTGCGAACTAGTGAGTGATGGGATGGACGGAGCGAAGGTGTTGGTATGAAATCTCATGTTCAATTCTAGGAGGTGAGGAGTAACCAATTGCTGAGTCGTGAGAGAGGGAGTGAAGGTTACTGCCTTGACCAGATGGTTGATTAGTGAGTGTGAGGGAAATTTCAGCCATGTACAACTGGTTGCCCTCCTTCTAGCACCATAAATGTTGACGGTACTAGACCCGCCATCATTTAGGGGATCACCCCGGTATGAAGTCCCAACTAGACCTCATAGCATTTAGTGTGGGAGTCCCATTCGGTATGATGGCCTGGTTGCCATTATCTTAAGGATTTGCCTCAAATCTTGCTTGTCAGCATGTGGTTCGCTTTGTCTTTGAGAAGTGAGGTTCGCGTGACTGGGGAGTGTAAGTGTATTTGTGTCAATGGTTCTTTCACTGTGAGGGGAAAAAGGTGAAGATGAGTTCTAGGTTGAAAGGGATCAATCCCAACCCAACTAGGAACACACAACACAAAGGAAATACACAACTTCTGGCAGAGAAGTCCACTTGGATGCAGAAATCACAACATACAAGGTAAGATAACACGTACAACACTCATGGATCAGTTTGAGATGAGTGAAATGGTTGTTACAACAAGGTTCATGTGAAAGGTATGTCTGATGTCCGATAGAGCAGTAGACACAGATGAGACAACATTAACAACATATACAACACATTTCCATTAATAGATTATGAATTACAACAAATGAATCTGTTCAGATGTAGAACACATGGTTAAAGCAACATGCATTACAAGTGTTAAAGATCAATCTTATAATGTGCTGGCTTGTTGATAGGCTTCAGAATTAAGCGAAAGTTCCAAGACACATTGTTACACCATACATCACTAACCCTGTCAGCAGGGTGTTGGAGCCACTACTTACTCCTCAAATAAAAGATTACAGACTATCTTGGCTATGTGGGAGGAGCTGAGGTGAAAATTCCTTTCATGTACAAATGAGCTGGGTATTTATAGCCAAGGGTGAAACTGACCCTTGTGGTTGTTTGACTACCCTCATGACCATTCGACTTCCATGATTTTTCGACTTACATGACTCTATGTTCAACAAGTGGGTCTCTTGGACTTCCACGTTACATCACATTTATTGACAACAAGCCCATAGTGGAGATGTGGGCAACATGACTCATGACTTGACTCGACATGAATTTACATGACAATGCTGGTACATTCATGTTGCTGCTAGAGTACATGTCGAGCTATAGTGCGGATGAGTGATGGATGTATTCATGGCGTATCATAACTTCACCTCCACATGGTGAAGTGCGTAGAGTCTTCGATGGTCCTTGGTTCACTTGATGAAGCTCTAGCATGTTGTTCCTTGCTTTCATGTTGGAAGGCTTGACAAGCTCACTTGTTAGCGAAGGTGCATGTTCATCATGTTCGTTCGCTTCACATGCTTCGTTCCTTTGTCTGCTTCGCATGCTTCATTCGTTCGTCCGCTGGTGAATCTGTCCATATGCTTGTGCTCCATTTTTTCATCCCATTCTTCGTCTTAACATGTTTGTGGGTGTACCTGTACCTGCAGTCGCTCATGACGAGATGAAATCAAATCCAAAACCTCCTAGTCTACTATGACACATGATAATTCAGATGCGGGTGATCGAGAGAGGCAGTAGGGTTGTGATGCAGGATGATGGCTTCTAGAAATTGTTGATGAGAATTGTGCAAGATTCACTGAGGGATGGAGATGGACAATTAGAGTCAACAGTGACTGTCTGCAAGTTCTGGCTCGGCAAGGAGGCAAAATTGCACAAATTTTAGGAGGGACAATCTAGGCTGTAGGAGGGCAGGGAAGGCATGCTTTGCCCATTTTCCCAAAAAAATAGTCAGTAGGGGATGGACAACCAAACTTGTGCAATTTTCCAGAGGAACGAGCCGGGTTGCATGAGGGGTCAGCAGGCAGGGATTGCCCAATTTTTTTGGGGAACTACCTTGGAGACTGGCAACTAGAATTGCGCAATTCCTAGAGGGAACTGCCAGTTGGATGCTGGGGTCATTGGCGACCATACTTGTGCAATTCCCAAAGGGAACTTCTAGTTGGCTGCTGGGGTCATTGGCAGCCAGATCTGCTCAATTCCCAGAGGGAACTGCAGTTGGTTGCTCAGTCACTGGCAACAAAAACTGCGTAATTCCTGGAGGGAATAGGCAGTTTGCTGTTGGCTGGGAAAAGTGCATTAGGGCCGAGAGGCCTACTGATCATCTCTGCACAATTTCTGAGCTGAGGTCACTAATGGGTAGCAGGAGGCCTATTCATGAGCACTTCGCAATTTCTGAGATGAACATCGAGTCGACTGTCTGAGTGGCCAGCATGAGTGTTGATTGAATTGCCTACAGGCATCACAACTTGAAAGAACTAGCTTGGTGATTCTGCACTGTTCTGGTTGACAATCGATTGAGTCGAAAGCAGGGTGATGGTCTGGCTGTCAGTGAGGAGTCTGGTCATCATAACTTCAGCAAAATCGACTAAGTGTGTGAACAATCGAAAGATGCATAGGTGATCATACAGACACACACTCGCATGACTTGACGATGAAATGACCAAACCATCTAGACACACATGTTCAACATGACTGAACGACGGTGCAAGTGACAAGCGTGACACTCATGATTGATCGTTCATGATCGAGATGACACTTGTGCGGTAGTGAATATGACTCCGTGTGTAAGTGTGACAAATTCCTTCATGGCGAACACAACAAACACATACAAAGCAAAGACTTTAAGCATAACTAGAACACGATCGCAAGCATGAATTAGACATCAACATGTAGAGACTTGAGTGCAATAAATAAGAAAGGCGAATGTAAATACTCACACGAGCTCCTGGAGTGAACCCAAGTGTGTGCAGTCATCAAGTGAAACTCTCCAAGGGAGGCTCCGAAATTGGTGCAGGCCAAAATTTTGGAGAGTGGTTGTAGCCGCTACAACATGGCCATATGCCACCAAATCTGCATTTTCCCAAATTAGCGTTGTTGAAGTTGTTCACCAGCATCGTCGGCATAACTAATTTTCCAACAATGGACACCTTTTGTAAAATTTGTCGAAGAAGGGGAGATTCTCCTAGATAAAAAAACTTACATTTACATAAAAGATAATTGGACATCAAACTTATCCATCTTAGAAAAGTTAATATATATAAACTAGTACTAAAGGAAAAACTTGCACACAAATTTAATATTTTATATAAAAAACAATATTCATCTATAGATTCAAAACAAATAGCCCATTCCCTAAAGACTTTAGAATAATATGTGACAACATATAAAATGCATTGAAAAATAGTCTTAAAACTTCTATTCATAAGAATATTAATATGTGACAACATATAAAATGCATTGAAAAATAGTCTTAAAACTTCTATTGATAAGAATATTAAAAAGAACAAAACTAAAGAGAAAAAAGTTCATGAG
This sequence comes from Pinus tabuliformis, assembly GCA_031772625.1. NCBI lineage: Eukaryota > Viridiplantae > Streptophyta > Pinopsida > Pinales > Pinaceae > Pinus > Pinus tabuliformis. The sequence continues at coordinate 78,895,896 of CM062820.1, read as the reverse complement.
ATTAATCTCTACCATGCATTTTTCTTTGTATATATATATATATATATATATACACTTTAAAGAGAAAAGAGTAAATAAGTATTATTCTTACTTACTTTAAAGTAAGTAAGAATATTAAAAAGAACAAAATTAAAGAGAAAAAAGTTCATACGATTAATCTCTACCATGCATTTTAAAAATGCATTTTTCTTTTAAAGTGTATATATATACTCACTTTAAAGGAAAAAAAGTAAGTAAGTATTATTCTTACTTTAAAGTAAGTAAGAATATTAAAAAGAACAGAATTAAAGAGAAAAGAGTTCATGAGATTAATCTCTACCATGCATTTTAAATTTTCTTTTAAAGTATCTATATATATATATATATATATATATATATATATATATATATATATAACTTTACTCATTTATTTTAGCTTCACTCATTTATTTTAAATTAACATAATTTTAATATTTAATCACTTTTTTTTATGTTAATATATAATAAAATAATTTGAAAACTCAATTTACTTTTCTAACTTATTTTATAAAAATAAATCAAACATTCTTGTATCTTGCTAAACAATATCATAAAATTAGCAAAATTAATATGTAGCATGCAACAATGGTAATCTTATACCACCAAATAAATTATGTAATAATGATAATCTTATACCACCACATAATTATAATTATAATTATATATAAAATTTTATTTTTATTTTTTATTTTTGATTTCGGGGAAAAAGAGTCTCATTCTCTTAGTTGGAAATGAAAAAATATTTCATAGAGTTCAAAGTTGTATAAGAATAAAGCTCAGATTCATGAGTTGAAAATGTTATTTGTAAGAATTATTTCATACTTGGAAAAATTTAAGTGAGGAAGAGAACTTTTTCCAAACTATTTGAGATAAATCCAATTAATAATAATAATGATAAATTTATGTATAATTGCGCCGAAAGGCTCTCCAACCCAATATAGAAGAGACGTTGTAATGTCCTGCCTTGTTACGTAAACAAAAATAATAAAAAAATAAAAAATAAAAATAAAACTAACCATACTGTAAAATAAAAATAACATGTTGAACTATGGTATTCATCCATGACCTTCATGTGGAATATAGCCTATTTATGGGGGAGACTCTTTAAAGATGGAAATAGCAAAAACAATAAAAAAAATAAAAATAAAAATAAAACTAACCATATTATAAAATAAAAATAACGTGTTGACCTATGGTATTCACCCATGACATTCATGTGGAATATAGCCTATTTTAAGGAGGGACTCTTTAAAGAGGGATATACTGTAAGGACCACATCCAGACTATATACGTTCGTTTGTTTGTTTGTTTTTTTTTTCTCTCTCTCTTTTTTTAATCACAACAAAATACAACCAGAAGATAAACACATTGGGAATTCACTTCAGGAAACATATCATAACATTTACATACATTTAACTAAGACCAAAATAGTATTGCAACACATGTACCATTCACCAGAAGACGAGACTCTGCTTGCTTTGCTATTGCTGGTATTCCCTTGTTGCCAGTCACCTCCACAAATGAATGACGATGTACTTGATCTGAATGCGATGACCCACCGGTTAACCTCCCAACCTACTCCTCGGGTACTCTTCTTCCCCGTGGACCCTCGAGTTACAATGGGGTTGTACAATGGAGGAATGCACTAGCTGGTAGAGGAGAGCACTCCTTGGCTCAAGAGTACCCTCTCTAAAATCCTCTACCTCACCAAACTCACTATAGTTTCGTAATCACTGCTCTGACATCATCTCATCCATCCAACAATAGGGTTTCCCCCCAAAAAAAAATCCTTTCTCCCATGGCTTGCCCCTTCTTTTATAGGAGTCCTCATAGGTGACACTTGGCATGTCATGCATAATTAATTATTTTTTTATAATTCAATAGCTTGATTATTCACCCACCCATGTGTCACTTTCTCATCAAGGGTCTCCCAAAATTATTTACTTAATTTTTTATTTAAAACTAATATTTTCCTCACCTCAACAAGATTCCTATTTCTTCTCCTAGTTGTCTCTTTATTTCCCCCCTTTTTATTTCTTAATTTGTGTTCATTACTTAAAGTCAATTAATGAGTCAAGATTTGATCCCCTATCTACTCCATAATTTAACTCAAGTTATCTATTAGATGGACATTCTTATGTTGGTTGTTGCCACATGGATGTTCTCTACATTTCTCTAAATTTAATTTATTATTCTTATTTTAATTCTCCTTCCTATTTTCTTAATTAGGTTTAATTAGTTTAGGATTAATCATTATCCTTACAAGTATGTCCCTCTTTCCCCTTTTACCTAATTAAACTACATAATCCACCTAGTATTTTCCAACATGGGAAGGGTAGAGTTTTTAAGGTAATCTATTTTATTTCTTCCTATGATCCTCTTAACCCAAGTTTTATTTTTGATTTAATTACCTCGGTTTCTAACATCATTTACCCTTGATGTAAATTTACCTAGTTTTCATTCCTTGATTATATCTATTATTTAATTTATTTTTAATGATTCCAAGGGTGCCAAGTTTGGTCGTGCCCTTCAAGAACTTCCCTTGAAGTTCCAAGGGTGCCATGCCTAATAGTTTATTTGTGATGCCAAGGGTGCCAAGTTGGTCGTGCCCTTCAAGAAATTCCCTTGAGGTTCCAAGGGTGCCACACCACTTTCCCTTCAAGCATTCAGTGACTACGAGGGGAAAGTATAGGTGCAACGTCATAGACCACTATCATCTCTTATGTTGCCTGCTATAGTGAGACTAATGGTGTCGGGGATCAAGGAATTCACCTTGATGTGCGCCCCCCAGTAAAATCCTCATGAGCGACCCAACTTTGGGACCTGCCCTCATGGCATCGTGATCTTCAAGGCGAAGGTGTTTCAACCTTTCCAGCCCAAGTCACGGCGGGAGTGCTAGTGGGTGAGATCAGGGACACTGTCCCACCCCTCCCATGTAGTTCCATCCACTTGTACAACCCCATCACCCATATGTGAGTCATTCAGCCAAGAAACTAATCTGTGCCTGCAACCACTAGCATATCATCAGAATATAGATAAACATATATAGCAGGTTTCAAAATTGACTTAGAATTTCAAAGATAAAATAATATAAATTTTCATCAAACCAGGTGTCATCAACTTGTCATATGCGAGTGCCTCTGGTGGTTTCCTGCCATACTCAATAATCATCAGTAACAAGGTTTCTCAGTGTTAGCCATTGTCATAATAACATTATCGCCATCACCTAGTCATTTGCATCATTGTTCATTGTGAACCTGAACTAATGCAAGTAGGTAACATAGGGGACATATCCATCATGGCTAGCATCATCATAACATTAATGGAACCATACATATAGATCAAAGCTATCATCATTATAACATCAAAAGAAAACATGTCTATCCTTTACTACTATCACCATCATGATATCCATAGAGAGGACACATAACCATTAATTATATCGTAATCATAATATTAATAGAGAACATACCTAACAGTCACATTCACTAATAATATAGTCACGTTCCTGGATCCTCGACCTAAGTTCCTCAAAGAATAAAGTATCTAAGATAATGTCATATTAGGGTCAGGAAACTAGAGTGGGCACTACATACACCCCCTCTTAACAATGGACTTCGTCCCGAAGTCCTCGGAACATAAAGGAAAAACAGTGACACCTCTCCTAGGAATCCTTCCCAAAACTCTTGTTAACTTTCTAGTGGCAGGTTATAATTTTCCCAAGGTATCTATACCACGAATATCATTATAAACTAAAGGACTATATCTGGGGAACATTGCAGCCCAAACTAAGCAACAACAAAACAAGGGGCAGGATAATCACAATCAATATTCATCTCATGGTACAATTAATATATGATGCTTTCAACCAAGTAAAGTCGTCCACACATTGTACTCCTGTAGCTTCCAATTATAGTCGTTCATTTCAAACTACCTCTACATGACCCGATAAGTGACAATGTCGGGGACAATATGTAACCCAAGGTGATTTATATGATCATTATTGCATATGGTAGAGTTCACTGTCATAGATGTTGCAATAATATTGCCGTAGAAGAAAAGATCGCATAAATTATTCCAATGAGTCTTTTTTTTTTTTAATACGTTTGATATTTTCAAAAGTCTTAAATTCTAAGTTATCCCTTCTGATAATTCTGCAATATTTTCTCCAATATCTCAATAAGTGTCATTTTTGACCCTTGTCAGCATTGTTATTGGGAAAAGTGTCTATTTAGAACTGCTCTATCCCACTAAGGTGTGACAGCTACCTTAGAAACAAACAGAGAAAACTACTTTTGTATTCTTCTTTATGAACTATAAACAAAGAGGAATAGGATGAACCAACCTGTGTCTTGCGCTAGTCCTTTGATCCAATCTATCTCCTCTTTGACAGCTTCCAACTACCTGCTCCCTTACTTGCCCAGTTTCACCAAGTACCTGTAAGATCACAGAAGAAGGAAACTATACAAAGACATGGGTTTATATTCATAAATAACTTAGGATCAGATTTAAGTTAACCATACAAATGTAACAAGCATCAATGAAACACAAGCATGGAGAAGAAACTCAAATAGTTTTATTGATATACAAGAAGATCCAGGAGGAGTTACAACCGATGATTCCTGACCCAACATCAACCTCCCAGCAAATAAGTCCCTTCTTCAACCCCAACAAAGCATAGATCACCCAATTCTCTGATATGTATCTCAAAACCAACAACAATTCCTCACAATGTGAAAAATTCTAGCCTCTGGATCTCTGGGATGAGGGATCCATATATAGATGTATGCAAGGAGGATGAGTCAGCTCATGATTTGATTAGTGCTTCTCTCTGTCAGTTCTTGCTTCCACTTGGAGACTGAAAGCCTCTTACTCATCCTTGGTCGAATTCAGTGAGGCAAGTGTCATTGGAGAAGATTCTGGAAGCTTCCATTGTCTCTCCACCTCGCGGAATGACACTGCCATTTGTCATTTCCCGCTCAACGCACCCTGGTAGTGCATTTAGGTGCGTTGCAACGCACCTAGCTAGTGGATTTAGGTGCTATGCAACGCACTTGGCTAGTGGAGCAGCTGAAATGATCCTGATTTGACTTATTCTGAGCAGTTTCTGGTGGAGAACTTCTGGGAGAAGCTGTAATTTGTTGACCTTGTTCCTTTAGGGGTTGGAACAACACTTTTAGGGACTTAGGAGCCCTTGGTTTATGGACATTTCATGCTTAGAGCTGTAAGGCACAAAAATGTCTATAACAGTTGCCCCCTAAAGTATGAGGCCATTTATCGGGTGAAATGCTTTATTAGGAGGATCCGAAGTTCTTTCAATGCTGGGAGGAGACCTGTAATAAGATACAATACAATACATTATCTTCATACTGTTTTCATGATCTAGCTGAGGCGGGCATTCCCATGCTCAGCTTTATAAATTCATTTTCATGTACATAGGACAGACAATCGTCTGATGGTAGACTGATGATTCTGATAGAGCCATCGTCCTTTTGGTAGGATGATTATCTGTGCTGTAATGCTGTACATTTCAATGTATTTATTTTCCTGAATATATATCGCAGCCCGGATGGATGAAACTAGATCCGGGGTCTTCAATCTCGTCTGATCTTCACTCGAAGTACAAGTCGATCCATGTGAGAAATGTTTTGAAGTCGAACATGGAAAGACATCGCTTGATTACCAGTCAATGATGTAAACTGTTAACAAGCGCGAGAGGAATCACCGATAATGATAATGACCCTCAAGGTACTGCAGTACAATTCACGTGGTGTGAATAAAGGACTTGGCGTCGAACACCACGCAAAATCTTTCGGTCGAAGGTCATTGATGTAAACCTGTCGCCGGAAGTGAGAAACTTGCCATTGAGGCATGCAAGCTTCAAAGTACTGAATGGGGTGTTCCTAGATCAACTTCTTGGATAATGAGTTGATGTCGACAATCAGTGATCCGTCATAGGAGGGCCTTAATGAATCCCACATCAATGACACGGAACGGAGCAAATGATTTTGATGGAGGTGAAAACGATCTGATGATATATGGTTCAGGGTGGCGGTCATGAAAGAGTGGAGTATAATGTATGGTAGTGGGCGGGACACAGGTGGCCTTTCTGGATGACTTCTCTTGAAGATGTCAGCGACACTTATGTGATGGATTGGTAGCATTAACCCCAAATGTGGATGGTATGGCGAGACCATGGTGATGTGACCGGTGAATGAAACAACCCAACCCGACTCGGGCACGGAGTGGAAGTGTCATGTTCAAGAGCGACTTGCTACCAATAAAGATTCTTTGAGTTTTCTTCCCAATTTTTCCCTAGTCATTGCTGACCAGTACCTCTTTATTTTTGTCAAGCTTGAGGAGGATAACATATGCTTGTTCTATAATTTTCCCTTCGGGCAAACCCATCGCTATGTTTTAACGAGCCTAGCGATAGTGAAACTCGTTCTCGTCTAAAGACAAGTTTGTCGCTATTAACCTTTTTAACGAGTTTAACGACAAAGATAACTCGGTCCTTTTCATTTTTAGAGAGTCTGAAAAGGTACGTAAAGGTAACTCCAAAATTCCTTTTTCGTCATCTAATCCCTTAAGTCCGAAAAAGTATAAAATAATACAGAAGGGATGAATTTTCGATCGCTTTAACGAGCCGAACAAAACAAGCGCTCGATCTTTTTGTGCAATAATCCCTCAGGTCCAAAAAGATTAAAATCTAGGGGAGGGATAGCACTTCCCATCGCTTTAACGAGCTGGAAGGCCAGAACTCGGCAATCTTTTCATATTTTATGAGTCAGAAAAGAGCTTAAAGAAGACTCGTCTTTCGAGGAACGAGTGATAAAATGGGTAGCAGCTGATTCTAGGTAAGGTTTGGAATTTTCCAATCACGGCAGTGTCACAAGGATGGCTAGTGAAATCACTCTTCGCAGCTGTTCCTCAAAATGGGTAAACAATCAAATGGAGGTGAATGATCGGCCAATGGAAAAGTGGAGGTGACGGTGCAAACACAACCAAGGCTTTAATGGCTGAAATGTTACATTCATGGTGGTTATTTACCAGGGGATAGTTCATTTTTTAACAAGCTTAAATGCGGGTGGAAACATTTGCTCGGTCCGGGTTTATTTTTTAACGAGCTTGAACCTCGCGGTAAACACTGCTCGAGGTGGGTTTATTTTTTAACAAGCTTGAACCCTGCAGTAACATTGCTCGTGGCGGGTTTATTTTTTAACGACCTTGAACCCTATGCTAGCACTGCTCGTGGCGGGTTTATTTTTTAACGAGCTTGAACCCTGCGCTAACACTTCTCGTGATAAGTTTGCATTCCCCCAGCGTAATAACACAAATCGAGGTGCATGCCCCCAAAGCTTCATTGCATTCAACTCGGTGGTTGGAATGAAGGTTTACCTTTGAGATTTGGAAAGGGGATTTGTTTCATTTTTTAATGAGGTTGACACAGTAAAAGAACCATCCTCAATACTCCTTGTTTCATTTTTTAACGAGGTCGACACGAGATAGGAACTATCCTCAGAATCCACTGTATTTACAGTATTCGATAGAGAATCAAAAACTGTAGGATGATTAAGGTTGCTGGAATAATCTTCGTGGTAATTTGGAAGACGGGAGCGATGATGGTAATCTTCCCATGGTGCCTCTCCTATCATTGAATGAATGATTCCTTTGTCTGTTGAATTTACATCCGACGAAGGATTTGAATAGGTGCCATATTCCTTAGACCTATCTATCCAAACACTATATGAGCGCTGATTTGGGTTTGCCCCCCAGGCCAAGAAAATTGATTGCTACAATATTTCTAAAATGGCGATGATCCATGCTGACAAAATGTTTAGGAATCTTCTGAATCCATTAGATATAGAAGATTTCATATTCCACTTTGGCCACTTCCGCCAGATTACTCAGAGGCGGTAGGGCAAAAGTACCCATTAAGGCAGGGTCTTTTAGGAGACCTACTCCGATATTTTGGAGCGAATGTTTGCTTTCATGGATCATTGGAATGCTTCCCGTAACTTGTGAACTGTTGGGGAGAAATGTTTCTTGGTCGACGATTGTAATTCCTCCTTGGAAGGGAAATGCAATCTTCCTGAAGTAGGTCGACACAACTACGGCAATGGCATATATCCAGGGCCTTCCCAGTAGGATGTTGTAATCGAGGTTTCCGTCGATTACTTCAACATCAATTTTTACTGTTTTACCCCCCAGTTCAACTTGCAAGTTACTTAAAATCCCGTATGGAGTGTATGATTGTCCATCAAATGCTCTTAACATTGTTGACGATCGTGACAAGGGTGGTGAGCCTAAATTTTTCCAGCAACTCATCGACATAATACATGTGGATGCCCCCTCATCAATAATTGTTCGATGAACAGTTTTGTTGAGGGCTTTCACTTGAATAAGGAAAGCTAGTTGAGCTGGTAACTGAGGGTCATATCCTTTATGATCAAAGGCCACAAGATTGGAATCCATTGGGTCAATCCCACCTATTGCTGATAATAAAGCTTGCTCTTGGGAGAGGCAATTTTGCGGTACCTCAAGTGTCGACATAGCAGACGGCGATTGGGCCAGGTCCTCTAATATATTATAATTCTGTGCTACTTTTGCACGAGGATTAAATGTCGATTTGTGTACTACTACCTTTGGCGACTTTATTATTGGTTCAGGAATGATGGGTGGCACAACTTCGGTCGAAGTTGTTGTCGAACTACTAGGTTGATCTTTATCCTTGTTGTTCGACAGCTGTGGATTCCCGTAATCTTTATTCCTTGTCAAAGCATTATTTTGCTGCTTTGAGATAGACAACATAAGCACTTGGGATCGGGAAGCATTTTGATTAGCAACCAGTTTGGTTCCCGGGTTTGGAAACGGATCAGTCAATACTGCTGAGGTTTTTGAACTCTTAAAGAGTTTCTTAACTTTAGCTTTATGTGGACAATATGTTGTCCAATGATCCTCATCGCATATATGACACCCCGCAGGGGGTCTCCTTTGCCCAGAAGGGTTTGTAGAAGGTTTTTCAGGAGATGACTCATCCTGCTTCTTTTTTCTCCCTTTATTTTTCTTCTTGCCCCCTGGTTGCTTCAGTTGTTTGCCCTTGTCGGTCGACATGACATTTACTTCCGAGGCAAGAAGTTCCTCATTTGAATTTTGACTAGAAATCTTACGGGCCTTTTTGGATGTAGCCTTTGTCGATTTCGTGTCTGTCGTGCCAATCACGCCATCGCCGACATGAGAGTCATTGTTTGATTTAGGAGGAGGAGGAACTGAGAATTCCGGTCTAGGGGCGTCAGGTATTTTATCGTAGAGCATGCCGGACTGAGTGTAAATCAAGTCCAAATATTGTGCACGAGCGATAACTTGCTCTTCTGTGACGACCCCCCCTTTTGCCACATCTTCCGTGATGGAAGGTAGTAATGACTTGATAAACCATTCAGCTAAGAGCTGATCGGGAACATACGTTTTTACCATTCTACGACGACGTCGCCACTCATGTATATGATCAGATATGTGAGTGGCCGTCGTCTGTTTGAAGTTGGTAAGGAGTTCCGTTCCCGTTTCGTACCTTATCGGTAATTGAAAATGGGTTAAAAAGGTTGTGGCTAGGGTACTGAAGTTGTCGAATGAAGCTCTAGGCAATTCGATGTACCATTTTGCCGCCGGACCAGTTAACGTCCTCTGAAAAAGGCGAAGTCTTATCGAATCATCATTCAGGGTGTTTGATGAACACCACAGATGAAAGGTCATCACATGATTTGACGGATATTCACCTGGATTTCCATAGGAATATCTGACGGAAGTTTATGCGGAATCGCTGGCCACCAAGGGGCATAAGCAATTGGATCATTCGTCAACCGGTTTAGATCTGGTAATTCTAGAGTTGCTACAAAGGGCAACTGTTGATTCAGGTTAGGCGAAGCATACCCAGGATAAGATGGAATCGCCTGAGCAGTGGGTCTTTGCATACCAGCATAATGTATTTGATGCTGGAAACTTTGACAAGGTTGATGGGCATAACCATTATAGTATGGTTGTTGATAGCCGCTCTGGAAATGCAATTGCCCATTACTTACAAAGACTTGTTGCTCAGGTCCTTGATATGATTGCTGGAATTGTGGTTGTTGAGATTGAACCAGCCCTGGTTGTTGGACCATTTTCTGTTGTCCAATACTGGATGATTGACCAAGATGAGGAGTCATAGTACTTGTTTGAGCTTGAGTCGCTCCAGATAAGGAGGCACTAACCTGAGGTTGTGATTGAGTCGTTGAGACAAGAGGCTGTTGTATTGCAACCTCAGAAACTTGGGGTTGATATACAACAGGTAGCGCTTGGACTTGCGACACAGTCACCATAGCAGGTATAGTGGGAATATTCGACACAGGGTGGACTAGTTGCATTGAATATACAACCCTTGGTTGCTGAGGCAGTATTGGTACCCAACCGCTGGATGTAATTCCAGTTTGACTTGAATTTTGTTGTAAACTCCCACATGGTTGTTCTCCGGGAGGGAACAATGAAAAGGCATACTGCCCTCCATATGGTGGTAATCTAGTACTTAAAGAGTATATTGGCCTTTGAAGACACATTGGATCGATTTGTTGAGTTTCAACATAAGAAATACTAGATGATAATCCGGATGAAGAAATAGGAATTGACCATGTCGTCGAAACAGTCCCTGATTGGACTCTGGCTTGTTGTTGATAACTTGCTGGGACAGATGATATACCATCGAACATCGTTGGAGTAGCAGTAGGAGGCTCTGCCACTGCTGCGTCGGATGACACAGTCCTGGATGTCGACGGTTGTTCAGACATATCTAGTCTATCCAAAAGATTTTATAGCGATTCTACAAGCGATTCTACAAGAATTTGCGATGAAAAGAGACTAAATTTGAAGACCAACGAGGGAATGGTGATGATTATTCCGTTTAAAATAAATTTTAGACGCTTTGACACAACTTGTTTTTTCAGTTTTTAAGAGTCGAGAAAAAACAAAAGATGACTCTAGTCTCCTTCGATTTTTAATGAGCCTGAAGTGACAAGTGCTCAGATGGACCTTTTCCGTTAAGGAGTCTGAAAAGGAACGAAAGGGACTGCTCTGGAGGTCTAGGTAGAGGGAGTACCAAACCAATCGCAAAACTGCAGAATACTTTTTACGGTACGACAGTCAATCTTCCCGAATGCTGTGTTCGGTGCATTGCGATCAGTAGGGCGGCCGACACGGCTTCCTATGGATAAAGGATTTAAGCCTATAGGGGTCTCCCAATATATACTCGACGGTACGTGGGAGCACAAGTCTGTACTGGCACTTATCATCTCAAAGTGGAGGAATCACCCAACCATCAGTGAGGACAACAGTTACTAGGCTTTACGACGCCGGAATACGTCTCTAGCCTAGACCTCTAAATGTTGTGCGTTAAGTTCCAAAGCATTGTTAGGTTCATTGAATTTATTTTAAGTTGATCTTTCTTATGAAGTTTTCCTTTTGGGTTCACCACGAGATGTAGATGTAATTCCTAAAATGCAATCTAAAGATGATAAACAAACTTTTATCTCTTTTCAGTAATGAAAATCCTAGCTACTAAGGGAAAAGAAAGACACAATCTTTTCGCAAAGAGCAAAGAGCACACTGTAAATGCACTTTCCTAAATCAAGCCAAACAGACTGTCAATCTGCAAATGCACATGCATGTATTTGTTTTTCACTTTCTTAATATTGATGCCTAAAAAGAAAGTTGATGTACAAATCTGAATTTGCTTTCAAGTGACAAACATAAACAAGCTTCTTTTCGAAATCAAAAGGTAGAGATTACAACACTTTATGATTTTGAAATAAACACTCGTTTTGACACTAGAAAGTCACAAATTCAAACCAAAGGCAATAGTAAAAGCATAATTGACCATCAACTACAAATAAACTTTCTCCTATGATCGAAATCGACACTTGCGACAGATCTAAATCAAAGGACGACAGTACGACTATTATACTTTGCAATGGAAAACTGTAAACGACTCAACAAACACACAAAAAAATCTACAGTTCTTTTGTACAAATGAGGCGGAATATCAGTAAGGAAAAGGGGTTTGAAACAGTCAAATACTGATCACAGGCTGCAAAAATCAGAGACAAAACTAGAAAGAATGAAGCAAAGAACCTCAGCTGCACAAGGCTAGGCTGATCAGCGCACCTGTTAAACAGAGAAACTGTATTGCAGCGCAGGTATCCCTCTCGGGAAGTGCATTGAAATGCAGAACCTCTTCACAGTGCCTGCACTGGGGCAGAAACGAGAATTCTATCCGGGTGCTGGGTCACGGTTTGCAGTTTAATCTTTGGTTTTTGGCCGAGCAAAAGCAATCAATAATGCACAATCAGAGGTAGATCGAAGGGGGGTCTAAGAGCTATCACAAGGGCAATCAGCTAGTCTATGAATCAGCTGTTCAAATCATAAACAGATCCAGTGGATGGATTAAAGCAGCAGATGTCTACTTTGCATTTGTTAATGGCAAATGCAGTTCGATTGCTACTTATAAGTTTATGAAATAAACAACAAGAGAAACATAAACAAACTAATTAGACACGATCCCCAGTGGAGTCGCCATTTTGTTATCGGGAAAAGTGTCTATTTAGAACTGCTCTATCCCACTAAGGTGTGACAGCTACCTTAGAAACAAACAGAGAAAACTGCTTTTGTATTCTTCTTTATGAACTATAAACAAAGAGGAATAGGATGAACCAACTTGTGTCTTGCGCTAGTCCTTTGATCCAATCTCTCTCCTCTTTGACAGCTTCCAACTACTTGCTCCCTTACTTGCCCAGCTTCACCAAGTACCTGTAAGATCACAGAAGAAGGAAACTATACAAAGACATGGGTTTATACTCATAAATAACTTAGGATCAGATTTAAGTTAACCATACAAATGTAACAAGCATCAATGAAACACAAGGATGGAGAAGAAACTCAAATAGTTTTATTGATATATAAGAAGATCCAGGAGGAGTTACAACTGATGATTCCTGACCCAGCATCAACCTCCCAGCAAAGAAGTCCCTTCTTCAACCCCAACAAAGCATAGATCACCCAATTCTCTGATATGTATCTCAAAACCAACAACAATTCCTCACAATGTGAAAAATTCCAGCCTCTGGATCTCTGGGATGAGGGATCCATATATAGATGTATGCAAGGAGGATGAGTCAGCTCATGATTTGATTAGTGGCTTCTCTCTGTCAGTTCTTGCTTCCACTTGGAGACTGAAAGCCTCTTACTCATCCTTGGTCGAATTCAGTGAGGCAAGTGTCATTGGAGAAGATTCTGGAAGCTTCCATTTTCTCTCCACCTCGCGGAATGACACTGCCATTTGTCATTTCCCGCTCAACGCACCCTGGTAGTGCATTTAGGTGCGTTGCAATGCACCTAGCTAGTGGATTTAGGTGCTATGCAACGCACTTGGCTAGTGGAGCAGTTGAAATGATCCTAATTTGACTTATTCTGAGCAGTTTTTGGTGGAGAACTTTTGGGAGAAGCTGTAATTTGTTGACCTTGTTCCTTTAGGGGTTGGAACAACACTTTTAGGGACTTAGGAGCCCTTGGTTTATGGACATTTCATGCTTAGAGCTGTAAGGCACAAAAATGTCTATAACAAGCATGTTCCCTAAAATGATATTTGTAGCATTGCATTTAGGACATAGGCATAAAAATTCTGAAAGAGGTGGACAAGTAAGAATAAGAAATTCAAATGGCGAACCTAAGCTCACGAGCTAGCAAAAAGATGAAGGACTTTGATGTCAAAAGTGCTAAAATTAAAACATTCTTATTAGCAGTTGTAAATAAATAAATAATTAGATGAATTACAAAGCAAGTGATTGTGCATCAAGATGTAGTGTTCAATGAATAGTTCCTAGAAGTTCATCCAACCAAGAAACTCTTTGAAACATCACCACATTATTTAACTATAGATAATATCCTAGCAAGTAATGATGTTAGTGTCTCAACTAGTTAGAGATGATGTGGCACGTGACCTAACAATGGAAGAATTTAAACATGCAGTCAATAATATATCGAGAATTGAATTGGGCATAAGTAAGAATACTCTACATAAGGAAGTTGTGCCAATCAAACAAAAACATACCTTCCCAATCCAAGGAAGTTGTCTTCTATTTGCAAATGTGGGAAAATTTTGTTTTAGCTACATAAAAACTATCGAGAGGAAACAAATTGGTTATAACACCTACCACACCTCACTTATCAAGAAAGAGCTAGTGACATCCCTACTATCACTCAAGTTCATCTCCAAAGAAAGATCCCAACCTTTTTCAACGAAAACCCAAGGATACTATTAAGTGATCACAACTTGTGACCGGTGACCACTCCACTTCACTTACTCATGCATAAATAATTAAATAAATTATCAAATTATCATAGCAACCTATTGAAAATATGATATCTAAATTATAATATATATTTATATCAATAATTATATTTATGAAAACTATAATTTAATTCAAATTATTATTAACAATTTCAAAACAAATTAATTTAATAATATTTTAAAACACACTCCTAATTTTTCATGTACCCATGTAAAAAAAACATCCTTTTGCAATCAATATTTAATTATTGACTTCTCTTTAATACATACCAATATATAAAAATTCTATACAATTGATGTAAATATTAAATTTAACCAAGATATTACTACATAAAACATAATTTCCATATGTCGATTTATAATGTGGCACTTTTAACTCGTTATTAATTATTAAAAGAATGGTTTGATTATTGTTAGAGCATTAAAATGCTTCACATCCAACCACTCATAAAGCCTAAACCAAGAAAATTAGCGTATGACGAAGTCAAGATTAAGTTTTTGGTATTATACGATGGAAAAGACAACTTATTGAAATGAGATGGAACTAGTTTCATTAGTCAAACTTATTTGTATGTTTTATTTTATTGTTATTATTTTTTGGTGATTGTTAATCATTAAATTGTTATAAATATATTAAGCACTCAGACATCCTTCGATGTCATAAAACATGTGCATTGACCAGTTCATTTTAAGGATGATTGCTTCTCAACTGTATGTTTCATTACTACCCTAAGCAAAGTCTCTGATTCTTTAATTTTAGCAGTTCAATATGTGTATTAGAAATTGTAAAATAAATTCCATAATCCATTAATTCATAAAGCTTCTTTCTTAATTGGTTAAATTCATGGAAAGGGTCCCATTGGTACTTGTCAGTGATATTTAGTGTCTTCATAGATTTGGTCCAAATTTTTATTGACTTTTAATAAATGATTTTTGCAAAAATCAAATACTTTTATAGAATTAAATTTGTAATGTTTATCTAGAAAGCTTCTCACTCTTGGAATAGTGTAGTGTCTAGCATAAAATGAGTATGTTTGAGGTGCAAATTAGTTTTCAGGTTATGTGTTTTGACTCTTGAGAAATGCTCTCTAACAAAAGAGAGACCTCCAATTCCCACAGCCATTGAGTAGCAGGCCAGCGATCCACTGCAAACCAGAGGAGATTCCAACCTCTTCAAATACATAAGTTATATCAATTTTCTTGTTTTCTGTGCATTCCTGCGTATAGGTCATATAGAATAGGCATTTTTGTTACACTTTATTTTCACTTTCTGTCAAACTACAACAAGGTATCTTGCTGGTTTTCATCTTAGCTTCATTGGCTTGCATGCTCACTTTTAGTGAACATTTGTTCCAGAAGTTTATAAAGGTTTTCTGCTTGTTGTCTTGTATATTTTAACGCAGAACTGCAAGGTACCTTTTCCCTTTTGATTTTTAGTTTGCATCATTTTTCATACACTTTAGCTTGGTGTCTGCTTTTCCTGTTTGTTGCTTCAACTCGATTTCCACAGAACAACAATTATTATTATTATTATTATTATTTTTATCAATTTGAGGTACCACTTACAACTGGCGATTTGCAATTGACACCTTAGATCACTTAGGAATAACCTTCTAATGTCAATGGCACACACACTAACTTGAAAGTGAGAGGAATCAAGCAAGATGACATTGGCTTGTTTCCAATAGTTATCTGGACTCCACTTACAATTTTTTTTTTTTTGAATGGGAATTTCTCGGTGATAACAGGCTGCTAGCAGAGCCTATCAATAGTTTTGTTTCTTATGTCTGATGTCTAATGAAATTCTGTAGCTAAAACTGCAGAACTATTATTTGTTAGATAAGCAATACTTAGACTTGTTTACAAGAGAGAAATGAGTTTATGGATTACCCAACAATTTGTTTTTCATCAAATTCTAAATGAAATATTTTAAATATGTTGAGGATTCGTAGAAGACATGTATAGGAGTATGACACTGACAAAAGAAATGGTAGCAGGAGGCCCAAAGGCTACTAGCAGACAATGCAGAAACAACAATCCATATACAATAGAAGGTGGACTAGAACAGAAATTCCATCCAGAGTCCCCACTACTGGATTTCCTTTGCAACTATGATTACAAAATGACTGAAAAGGAATGAGATTGTTCTTGATCTTATTTGGGAAAAGATGGTTAATGAGGAAGGGAGCTTGAGTGAGCTTCTGATTGCAAAGCTGTGAATGGTACTCAGATTATGTCATTTCACAACAAGAAGATAGGCTTGGGCCAAGGCCCAAAACACTGGTATAAGGGCCAAGCCTCAAGACACAATGTAAATCTAAACTTTAAAGTGATTTTTTTTTCTTTTTTTTTGATTGAGGCAATGTCATAATCATATCTTTTCTATGGTTATGCTG
This sequence comes from Pinus tabuliformis, assembly GCA_031772625.1. Lineage (NCBI taxonomy): Eukaryota > Viridiplantae > Streptophyta > Pinopsida > Pinales > Pinaceae > Pinus > Pinus tabuliformis. The sequence goes on along the minus strand of CM062820.1, from coordinate 78,879,111 downwards.
AAGAATCTTCATGTACCAAGAGCAGGTCATAACAGCTCTGAGAAAACTCTTGCTCAATTTGGTTGCTACTTATGAGTACTACCTCCTTTAAAGAGGATTTGCAATGAACATTCTGTCAGCAGTTTTCCTGTGGTATGACAATGAAGAAATCTAGTATCCAAACTCAGCATTGGTCACAAATCTCCTTAGCAATTTTATATCGCTGTCCAAATATGAATGATGCCCTGGAGTTGATTGTGGATGTTTCTATCTGAATCGAAAATATTGGTGCTCTGAGAGAATACCAAAGTACCTAATTTAATTTTTCATTTGTTTTGCATATGAATTATCGGTCTTTTAGTTCCAGATGCTCAATTGATTAGGATTAAACAGATGCGGTTCAATTTTTGTATTCACTACTATTTTACCGTATAAAATGCATATGGTTTTACATGGAAGGTACTTTAATTTCAGAGAAAATTCTAAATCGTTTTGAGCAAGCCTTACTCTGCAGTTAAGTTGGAAAGCAAGGCACAACACAGACACTCAAAACATATTGTGGTTTTAAAAAATTTGCTATAAGACAAATAAAATTTAAAATGGACACAATGAACCATCAGATGGACGAGAAATTGAATTGAAGAACTGAACTCGTACTGGAGACGAAAATTTGTTAGGAATGGAAATTAAATACCATTTGTTCACCCCAGAAGTCCATGTCAATTTTGTTGGTTGTCACAAATTAGATTCCACTGCAATGTGACATGCGTAGTTTCGAAAAACTAATATTCCTCATGTTTTGGGATTCTATTCTCTGTCATTCATATTATCCGTCAGATAATGGCAGTTCCCAACATGTCATGAATATATACGTATGTGAGTGATGATGAAGCCTTTTGGCAAAGAAGACGGAACTGCAGATCCCTGGAAGGGATCCGACTGGAAACGACTCCCGAATTTGGAATTGGCCTACAGCTGTCTGGGAAATGTATCCAGAGGCCAGTGCCCAAAGCACGTGGATCCCAAAACGTATTTTCTTAGAAAAAAAATTAATGCCCACATGTACTTGATTGTTGAAAGTTGAAACCCTAAAAAGGTTCATGCCTTAATCCCTATGAGGGTTATTGGCGTCTTCTAGTTCTGTGCATAAAAGGGACTAAACTCATTCTCCTCTCACCTAGTTTATGCGATCTCATAAATGTTATCGAATCTCATTCCGGTAAATGTTGCTGTGGCTGTTATCGAATCTCATTCTCCTCTTTAGGCACTGAATTTCAACTAGCAGAATATTGTGACCCAAAACTGTAAATATGCATATAAATTGTTGTATTGTGCATGCTATTTGTTGCTGTTCTGTTCTCAGTTAGGACTCTAAACTGAGAATACCGATACACTTTATTGCTGTCCTGTGCTTAAGGTTTATTCAAATATTACTATCAGAGACATTTGCCCATGCTCTTAAACGAGGGTCTGGACAAAGCCCACAAACTCGAATTTAGAGTCAGGAGACTAAGGGCAGTCATGGTGCCGAAACTGAAGTGATCTCGGGGACAGTGGCAATTACGAGATAATGGCAGAATGGGAGAGTAGAGGATGCACAACAACTGTTTGACAGAATGCCTGAACGTAATGTAGTTTCATGGACCACGCTGGTTGCAGGGTATGCCCAGAGTGGCTGTATTGAGCTTGCTTGCCAATTGTTTGAGGAAATGCCTCAATGAATATGGTCTCATGGGATGCTATGATTGCGGGATATTGGCAAAATGGGAGGACCGAGGATGCTACCAGGCTATTCAGCTGAATGCCTGAGTGAAATATTTCCTCGTGGAATGCAATGATCACAGGATATGCACAGGAGAAAAGAATAGAAGATGCACAGGAGAAAAGAATAGGATATGAGACAAATTGGGTTTCCTGTATACTCTGGTCACCGAATTTATGGAAAATCTTCAAACCTCTTCTCATTTCGGTCCAACATGTGCGAAGGAGCGACTTCAGAGATTCAACACCCATACAAGCCATCTGCAGAGTTTATCGTGTTCGATAAGTGGACTCGTTCGACGTGAATATGAGCTCCGTCAAGCATGCGGTGCAGACTCTTACGTTGGCACCCAGATCAGGTCTGATGCTTGAGCATAAACAACCAAATTGATTGTAACAGAGAAAGGAATGCAACTGGAGGAATAGCTCAGGATAAGAGTACTGGTGGTGATTGGATATTTACACGAGGATACCCCAGTTTTCCCACGGAATACTTTGGTGCATGTATATACCCTCGTAGATTTATGAGCTGAGTCTGCCAAGAAGATATTTCAGCAGAAGCTATTTCTTGATTAATCTTAAGAATCGCTATGATTAAAATTTTACGTTAGGACTGAATTTCAATGCACAAAAAATAAAAACACAATACCTGGTGGGAAGCCCTAGATGGTATTGGGGAATATGAGGTTTCTAATGAGCAAATCCATTACAACTTTTGTTTAGAGAGCAAACAGAGAAAATGATAAATGCATTCATAGGATTTAAAGTGAATATGCGAGGCAGAGAGGCAGCAGAATCTTCATATGACAAGGAAAATGAGCCACGACCTCTGATTTCTCCCTGGGCATTCTTAAAATTGTCACGCAAATGAGCTAACATCTCGGGCATGCCCACCTCACACTATTGTTGTCAGATCATGGTTGAGTGTTCAATATGCCTGGCATATTCTTCTAAATAAAATGCTAGAAAGCAGATTGTGGGATCACCATCACAACATACGACTGTATATGCAATAGGTAATGTAGACACAATTAGTTTTAGAAGTAATCAAGCACCAGAGCTTCTCTTTTTTTTTTTTTTTTTTTTTTTAATAAAAGACCTTAAAATACTTAGAATATGCGAGAGGAGGGAAATTAAAGAAACAATTTGAGAAGGAAGCAAAAAAAAGGTGGTCCATAGGTCCTAGAGGTTGAACCTCACTCTGATACCAAGTGTAAGGACCACATCCAAACTATATACGTTCGTTCGTTCATTTGTTTGTTTGTTTTTTTTTTTCTCTTTTTTTTTTTAATCACAACAAAATACAACCAGAAGATAAACACATTGGGAATTCACTTCAGGAAACATATCATAACATTTACATACATTTAACTAAGACCAAAATAGTATTGCAACACATGTACCGTTCACTAGAAGACGAGACTCCACTTGCTTTGCTGTTGCTGGTATTCCTTTGTTGCCGGTCACCTCTGCGAATGAATGGCAATGTGCTTGATCCGAATGCGATGACCCACCGGTTAACCTCCCAGCCTACTCCTTGGGTACTCTTCTTCCCCGCGGACCCCTGAGCTGCAATGGGGTTGTACAATGGAGGAATGCACTAGCTGGTAGAGGAGAGCACTGCTTGGCTCAAGAGTCCCCTCTCTAAAATCCTTTACCTCACCAAACTCACTATAGTTTCGTAATCACTGCTCTGACATCATCTCATCCATCCAACAATAGTGTTTCCCCCCCAAAAAAATCCTTTCTCCCGTGGCTTGCCCCTTCTTTTATAGGAGTCCTCATAGGTGACACTTGGCATGTCATGCATAATTAATTATTTTTTTATAATTCAATAGCTTGATTATTCACCCACCCATGTGTCACTCTCTCATCAAGGGTCTCCCAAAATTATTTACTTAATTTTTTATTTAAAACTAATATTTTCCTCACCTCAACAAGATTCCTATTTCTTCTCCTAGTTGTCTCTTTATTTCCCCGCTTTTTATTCCTTAATTTGTGTTCATTACTTAAAGTCAATTAATGAGTCAAGATTTGATCCCCTATCTACTCCCTAATTTAACTCAAGTTATCTATTAGATGGATATTCTTATGTTGGTTGTTGCCACATGGAGGTTCTCTACATTTCTCTAAATTTAATTTATTATTCTTATTTTAATTCTCCTTCCTATTTTCTTAATTAGGTTTAATTAGTTTAGGATTAATCTTTATCCTTACAATTATGTCCCTCTTTCCCCTTTTACCTAATTAAACCACATAATCCACCTAGTATTTTCCAACATGGGAAGGGTAGAGTTTTTAAGGTAATCTATTTTATTTCTTCCTATGATCCTCTTAACCCAAGTTTTATTTTTGATTTAATTACCTTGGTTTCTAAAATTATTTACCCTTGATGTAAATTTACCTAGTTTTCATTCCTTGATTATATCTATTATTTAATTTATTTTTAATGACTCCAAGTGTGCCAAGTTTGGTCGTGCCCTACAAGAACTTCCCTTGAAGTTCCAAGGGTGCCACACCTACTAGTTTATTTGTGATGCCAAGGGTGCCAAGTTGGTCGTGCCCTTCAAGAAATTCCCTTGAGGTTCCAAGGGTGCCAAACCACTTGCTCTTCAAGCATTCAGTGACTACGAGGGGAAAGTATAGGTGCACCGTCATAGACCACTATCATCTCTTATGTTGCCTGCTAGAGTGAGACTAATGGTGTCGGGGATCAAGGAATCTGCCTTGATGCGCGCCCCCTGGTAAAATCCTCATGAGCGACCCAACTTTGGGACCTGCCCTCATGGCATCGTGATCTTCAAGGCAAAGGTGTTTCAACCTTTCCAGCCCAAGTCACGGTGAGAGTGCTAGTGGGTGAGATCAGGGACACTGTCCCACCCCTCCCATGTAGTTCTATCCACTTGTACAATCCCATCACCCATATGTAAGTCATTCAGCCAAGAAACTAATCTGTGCCTGCAACCACTAGCATATCATCAGAATATAGATAAACATATATAGCAGGTTTCAAAATTGACTTAGAATTTCAAAGATAAAATAATATAAATTTTCATCAAACCAAGTGTCGTCAACTCGTCATATGCAAGTGCCTCTGGTGGTTTCCTGCCATACTCAATAATCATCAGTAACAAGGTTTCTCAGTGTTAGCCATTGTCATAATAACATTATCGCCATCACCTAGTCATTCGCATCATTGTTCATTGTGAACCCGAACTAATGCAAGTAGGTAACATAGGGGACACATCCATCATGGCTAGCATCATCATAACATTAATGGAACCATACATATAGATCAAAGCTATCATCATTATAACATCAATAGAAAACATGTCTATCCTTTACTACTATCACCATCATGATATCAATAGAGAGTACACATAACCATTAATTATATCGTAATCATAATATTAATAGAGAACATACATAACAATCACATTCACTAATAATAGAGTCACGTTTCTGGATCCTCGACCTGAGTTCCTCAAAGAATAAAGTATCTAAGATAATGTCATATTAGGGTCAGGAAACTAGAGTGGGCACTACATATACTAGCCTATATCTATCTTAAATCTGGATCTACCAAGTGCCAAGAGAGATCAAATATATTTTCACTCTAAAATAGGTTAGCACCTCAAGAGATTTCATCCCTCTCAAATCTAGAATAATACAGAGTTAAAATGGAACTAGAATAATTAATTAAAAAGAAGAATCTTATACCACAAAATAAATTATGTAAAATATTTTTTTACATATAATGGAAGGACAAGAAATGCTTGAGTACTTCTCCACATTTTGTGGATGGTAAATGGGGTAAACTAGTTGACCTGATTACCGAGCCTCGCCCCAAAATAATCAAAAAAATTGAATCCGTGATTAAATTTTTTTACATTTACAAAATCATAACATTATTAATAAAAAAACAAAAAAAAATGATATATAAATTAGTGTGCACATATATTATAAATCGTATGTATGTAGTATACACAAAACACTATATAGTGTTTACAATTTTCAACGCATGGCATAACATGTATATTAACTACATATATTAATTAATTCATAATATGTATAAAATATATGGCATAGGTTCATTTTACATTGTAAATATAAAATAAAAAAACAAATGGTATATAAATTAGTATCCATATATTTTATAAGTTTTATGTATGTTATATTATAACTAGTATTTTTATTGAGAGGTGCAAAGTAATGCTGATAGGATATGTGGAGCCTAAGTTCATCCATGTTTGAGTCAAATAGAGCTTATTAGGAAGTGACAAGTGACAAATGAGTAGTGTATCATAGGTATGGATATAAGAACTTTTAAAATGAGACCAGACGAAATACTTGCGATATTCGATAGGTCTAAATAATGGCATTTAGCTTATAAAGCAGATGTGTCTTTTCATAAAGTGGATGTAATTTATTGATCAAAGAATTTTGAAATATCAAAACTTTGATACATATAACATCGACCCTTTATAATAATAAACGTATTATATAACGAAAGTCCAAAAATTATAAATTGGCTGTAGTTTATCAGAAGTACAAGATCTTATAGAATCAGCCCTCTAGAGTATCCCTGTAATCAGAATAAAACAGAGTAGTGAACACTTTATTATAACTCACAGAAATCTTAACAAATCATAGAGAAAACCGTAATAAAAGCTCGAAGCCTTAAGACAATATTTGTACATACTTTATAACAATGATCAAACCATAGTGTGACAAGTGGCAAGCATAGATAGGTATCAGAGGTTTTGATATTGGAGGTTTTAACATGACACACTTTACAAATTTGCGATATTGCAAATCTGCAACACAACGAACACGAAATCACATTAAAAATTATAAAAAAGTTAATCGCATCCGCATATGATATCGACGATCAACGATTAACAGAGGTGACACTGTATGCATTAGGGGAGTTTTGTGGTCTAAAATTGGCCTCCTAAGGAAATTATAAAATAATAGTGGAAATAATAAAATAAGATTAGATTACATCATCAAATTTTAGAAGGAAAAAAGAAAAAACTATTTTTCAACTCATATTGTCAACTTATATCCTTATGGGTTAACTCAAATTTCGAGTGGAAACAATCGTTGGATGCAAAATTTAATTCCTCATCCAAAGAGTACCCATGTTGCATACTTTCGATGGACCCTGCTACACAAAAAATGAGAAATACACGAAAAATGTGATTGCAATTATGTTTTTTCATGTATTTCTCATTTTTCTTGTAGCAGGGTCCATAAAAAATATGCAACATGGGTACTCCTTGGACGAGGAATTAAATTTTTTCATACAACAAATACTCCCACTCGAAATTTGAGTAAAACCTTAGGGAGATAAGTTGAAAATATGAGTCGAAAAAGTAGTTTTCTTATTTTATTATTTTTTAATCTTTTTACTTTTTTACTCCAAAAATTGTGAATCATCCCCTATGGTTGTCATCATCATCTTGAATCCTATTAGTTCTTATAAATTTTATTTTAGTTGTACATTTTTCTTAGGAGGCTCATTTTAGACCTCAAAATTCCCCTAATGAAAGTTGTGATATGGGCAAATGTGATATCATGATGAATTCATTTTAATAACAATATCGGGTCCATCACCAAATCGGTGATCAACGATTTTAAGTTGCGACATAAAACAAAAGCACCGATATGAGAATGAACGTGATAGTTAAATTAATCAAAATGAAAATTAAATTGGGTCCGTGTATCAGATATTTGAGCAAATTAGAGGTTTTTGCGATATCGCACATGGGCGATCAGAGAAAATCGAAGATCGGAGGTGATATTTTATCGACAATCAGAGGTTTTGTGATATCACATATTGGAGGTTTGGAGTGGTATGCATTTGAAGAGTTCTAATTCATCTAGACGCAATATATTTATAGAGTGCAGTTGATTATCAAATCGGGTCTAGGGTTCGAGTGACTAAGTCGCAGTAGTTCTGATGGGGAACTTCCAATGTAAGAGGAATATCAGAAACAAATATGAAACATGGCAAAGACGTGGGCCGTATCAAAGGTTATAGATTATATAGTGATATCAGAATTTTGAAAGTATGCACCATAACCAAACTCCCGATGCAATATTTATGATATATAAGTGTGTTTGAATGTGTTTTTTGTTACGATATATTAGATTGGGCCTAAACCTTTGGCCATGATCACTTTGTAATATGATTTAGGCCTAGAGCCTATATATGGTTCTTGGTTTCGGGGGCTATGTAAGTAATACATATTGTACAACATAAATATATTATATAGAAATACAAATGATAATCTACAAAATAGAAATAAAATTAATAAAATAAGAGGATAATATACAATCTATACGACTAGAGAAGCTGAAAACATTCAATTGACAATTAGATGCCATATACAAACCAAATGTCCAAATGAGATCAAACGAGTTATGTTAGGTAGATAAGAACATATAGAACTCATTTAAGAAATCCATACTATCAAAATAAAATAGTAATAATACCAATAAATCACTTAAAAGGGTCCCCATAATGGAATTAAAGTGAAAAATGGGCAGTTTGTGTTTTTTTTTTTTTTTTAACAAAGTCGGGTACTTTTGTATTATAAAACCAGCATTACATAGTTCCTATTACATACGGGAAATGTTTCTGAAGTCTGAGGGTCAAAAGTGGGTACGCAGACCCATAGTCCTCACTTCTTCTTTGATTTAAACAGAAAGCAAAACAAAGACGACTGTATTGCCTAACAAAGGAGCCTCCTATCCAGCTAAATTTACAATACATTCCTTATGGATAATGTTGTATGACTGAATCCTATGGGTGCCTGACACTAGCCTTGGTTGAAGCTTCCGCCTGGTAGCTCTGAGTGAGGGTGCGAATGTGATCCATAGCTGCCTCCAAATGAGCACATCTCTCATTCAATGCTTCAATCTCGATCTTCCTCTTATCCAGTTTTTTGCGCTTGGAATTTCTGTCTGAGTGATAATCCTCTTGCAATTCTTTCAGCTGCTTCATCAGGCTGTTGATCATGATCGTATGGGTCTTGCACATGATGCAGTCCCTGTTGTTGAAGAGGTTATCCAAGATGTTGCCTGGTTGAGCCTGATTTGCGGACGGATTCCCCTGTTCGGCCATTCTTTCAGACTGAGAATCGTGGCTTGAAACCTGGATGGGCCCGTGAGGGGCCGGGTGAAAACCTGTATAAGGACTACGTTGCTGTTGCTGGAGAGAAAGGAGCGGCGTTCTCTTGGAGCCAAGAGTGATACCCGCCTGAGAACCTGAACCACTGCTGTACACCTGAGATGAAAGAGTTAGCATGAATAAACCAACAAAGAAAGAGACAATCGTTACCCAGATCGCTGTGCTAATCTCTGGGTTCTGCAGAGGGATGAGGCTCTCCACAGGATGCTTACTGTCGCTAGAAGCTCGGTGCAGATGAGTAGCTTTCCCCCGCGCTGTGTGAATACTCAAATCCCGACTGTCATATATAATGGCAGGGAGGATCATCATGTGTTTGAAATGGCGCCGAAAGGGTCTGATTTTGGGAGAGGGGAGGCCTGAAGATTTGATATGGCTGCTGACAGGGAGTGTGCGAAGGGAGAAGACCCATACCCAAACTCTGAAAAGGGCTGCGCGTGACAGATAGAGAATCCCGAAGAGATATGAATCCATGATGAGGTTCATGCTGTGGAGGTGCTTCGTTTTTCGGTGGTGCCAGTTGGAACAAATCGAGGATTTAGGGAAGGACCATATACGGAGAGGATTGTACCTGTTGTGACCGGGCTTCTTGGGAGAGGCAGCGAAGGAGACCCGCTTAAGGGATGTCTTTCCCATATACTGTGTCATTCTCCTTAACTTCACCTGGTTGCCTTCCTGTTGCCTTGTTCGCTTGGCCATCAGCTTCCACGTTATTCGCTCTGAGGATATGTTTGAAGGTGACATCCCCCAGAGACCTGATATTTCCCATTATCCTTGCTTTGATGTTGTTTAAAGCTGCTTGTTTGAAGTCTTTCCCGGAGATCATTGCTGCTATAATGATTGCGGAATCGCCAAGGATTAATAGATTTCTCAATCCAAGTTTGCTGGCTATGGAGGTCCCAAGGAGGAGGCTGTATGCCTCCGCCTTGTTGTTGGTAATGGTGCCCAAACCCCATTCAAAAGTGACCAAGTTCCTTCCTTGACAGTCCTTGATGACTCCACCTGCACTCGCTTGGCCTGGGTTGTTCTTTGAGGCCCCATCGAAGTGGAGAGTAGGGCGGTTTTGATTGTGAATCCAGCTTCTAACTTCTTCTTTAGAACCTCTTAGTTTCCAGTCTGTGTTCCTCCTCCCTGAATTTTCTTTTTTCTGGGTTGTGCTTCCGAATTTGAATTTGCTGATCCACTCCCTGACATTTATGTCCACTGAGTCCAATTCTGCCTGGGACATACCATTTGCCTCAATGGTCTCGATGATAAGTGCCATTGATTTGGCAAGGACGCTTGATATGCTTGGCTTATTGCCCTTGAAGATACACTTATTTCTGGCAATCCAAATTTGCCAACAGAGGTTGGCTGGGATGCTATTCCAAACCCTTTTGACTAGACCCTTGCCTTTGGTAGGATGAGGGAGGCTATTTCCCCATTGTTTCTGAAGGGTAGTGATCTGATTGGGGGGGTCACTTATGCTCAGAGGTTTGGTAATAAGATTCCAGCAGGCTCGAGCAAAGGCGCATTCTATAAAGAGGTGGTTAATACTTTCTTCTGCATTCTTGCACATACAGCAAATTGATGGACCTTGGATACCCTTCTTCCTAAGGTTATCAGCAGTTAGAATTTTATAGTGCAGGAGGGTCCAGTTAAAGAGCTTTACCTTTGGAAGACACTCGATTCTCCATATTGCTCTCTGGAGTGGCCAATTGTTGATTGCTGAGGCATTTTGCAATACTTTGTAGCCCTCTTTGACCGTGTAGATACCTCCATTAGGGTCCCAGACATATTTGTCTTCCTCATTTCTGTTTGTAGGGGCAGAGCCTGCCAGCGAAATCTTGAGCTCAGTCCAGAGGTTCTTGAGGTTGTTAGGGAGGGGAAGAGGGCTCCAACCAATCCAGCAGTTCTGATCCCAGAGGGATATGTCAAATAGGGTTTTGATCTTTGCCTCTGCCATCCATCTTTGCAGTGGCCTGAAATTGATGAGCGTTGCCCTTGCCTCCATGCCCATTATCCTGTCCTCCCAAATATTGATGTCTTTTCCATTGCCCGGAGCTCTAGATATGCAAGATTTGAGGTGAGGGAGAGTCTTTTTGATCAGTTTCCACACAGGGGTGCACTGTCTATCAGTGATGTTTCCAGAAAGGATGTTGCTCTTACTACCGTTTAGGTACTTCCTCTTGAGGACCTCTGTCCACCAGGTCCCTTTCTCATTGAGGATTCTCCACACCAATTTATAGCCCATTGCCAAGTTTGCTATTCTTGGTATCCTGATTCCGAGCCCACCTTTTTCAAGGGGAAGAGTAACCTTATCCCACTTCACCAGGCTGAATTTTTTCGTTTCTTGCTTTCCTCCTTGCCACAGGAAACCTCTGATGATCAGCTCCATGTGCTTGTGGATGCCTGCTGGGGCTAGGGTGGTGGCAAATTGATAGATAGGGAGGGCTGAGAGAATGGCCTTTATTAGAGTGGCTCTACCAGCCAAGTTTAACCAATACACTCCCCAGTTCTGGAGTTTCCCTCTCATCTTCTCAATTATTTTTGCCCAGATCTCAGCCTTGATTGTCTCCTTGGCTAAGGGGAGCCCTAAGTACATGAAGTGTGACCAATTTCCTTGAGCAGGGATTTCCATGATTGTGGAGATTCTCTGAATTATGTTTCTGGGAACATTCCAAGTGTATATCATACACTTGTTGTTGTTTAGTTTGCCTCCTGAAGCTTCAAGGAAGAGATCCAATATTTTTTTAAACCTTCTGGCCATTATGCTGGAGGCTCCCCCTATTAGCAGAGTGTCATCGGCGAAAAGGGAATGATTGATTCCCTTATACCCTCTGACTATTTCCACCCCTGTAATTTCTTTTAATTTGCGTTTGTTCTCTAGCTGTAGGCTGAGGGTTTCCGCCATAATAATATAAAGGAAGGGTGACAGTGGGCAACCCTGCCTCAAACCTCTAGAACTCTTGAAGGCAGTGCAAGGCCTACCATTGATGAGGGGAGCTGTCCAATTTTGGGAGATGCATTCCATAATCCTGCTTGTAAAGAACTCTGAGATGCCAAATTTCATGAGGACTGCCCGGAGGAAAGAGTGGTTTACCCGGTCGAAGGCGTTCGCCATGTCCAACTTAATGATCATACCCCTCTCCTTTCTGGCTAGGCTGCTGTGAATTGCTTCCTGGATGAGAATGACATTGTCCGTTATGTGTCGTCTAGGAACAAAACCTCCTTGATTCTCGGATATGAGGGAGGGAAGGATTTTTTTAAGCCTTTGCGCCAGGATTTTAGAGATGATTTTGTAAGAAACGTTACACAAGGAGATAGGACGAAATCTATCAAAGGATTGAGGATTGGGGTCTTTGGGGATAAGAGCTAAATGGGAAGACTTAATGCTGCTGCCCAGTTTGCACTTTGTAAAGAAGTTTTTGGCCATTCTAATGTAATCTTTTTTGATGACTACCCAGTGTGTTTTGTAAAAGGCCGCTGTAAATCCATCAGGGCCTGGAGCCTTATCCAAAGGCATGCTGTGAATGGACCCTTCTATTTCTTCATTCGTGAGCTCCTTTTCTAATTCTGCATTCTGTTCTTCTGAAAGTTTATTCTCAATTATATTTAGGAAGGCCGGGTTTTCCATGTGATGGGGATCAGCTGATAGGAGGTTTTGAAAGTGGCGGGACGCTGCTTCCTTAATCTCCCCTTGATCCGTTAAAACTCTATCCTCTGTAGCAATTTTCTCAATATTGTTCCCTGCTCTTCTCAATTTGATGCTGTTGTGGAAGAACGAGGAGTTCTTGTCGCCTGATTTGAGCCAGAGGCACCTCGATTTTTGTCTTAACTCTTCTTCTTCCGCACGGTTCTGCTTGTACAACATTATTTGCAATTCATTTTCTTTCCTTATGTCTTCTTCTGTGTCTTGGGACTTTTCTTTTTCTTGGTTCCACTCCTCAAGTTTCATTTGGAGGTCGGTTTTCCTTTTTCCCACCTCTGTGGCGAAGTTTCTTGCCCATTGCTTGATCTCTGTCCGTAGGATTTTGATCTTTGTCTCCCATATGAAGTGTGGGGAACCCACGATTTCTGTTGCCCATTTTTCCTTTACCAGCTTCATGAAGTCTTCATTGTTTTCCCATGCCCTGTTGTATTTGAAAGGTATTGGGCGCATCTTCCCTCCTTTAACCAGATGCAGTGCCACTGGTTTGTGATCGGACATGTAACCTTGTATTATTGTGCTTTGAATCCTTGCAAAATTGGCTATGGTTCTTTCTTGAACTAAAATGCGGTCCAGCCTCTCCTTGATGTTGTTTTTGCCCGTTCTTCTGTTTGACCATGTGAAGCGTCCGTTCTGAGGAGGGATATCAACAAGGCTGTGGGTTTGGATGATTTTTTCCAGTGCATCCCTTGAGGGATCTGCAAAAAAACTCCCCCCCATCTTCTCTTCCACATTTCTTATTAAGTTCAGGTCTCCTCCCAAGAAAATGTTCCTGTCCTGGGCGCTCATTAAATCCATGGTAATTGCCTCCCAGCAAGAGGCTTTGTCTCTGTAGTGGGGGGGGGCGTAGACATTGTATATTGTGTATTCTTCAGTGTTGGCTATATTTTGCATGTCCGTTCTTAGCCACCACTTGTTCTGCCTACTTCCCTTAAGTTTCCATTTGCTTTTGTCCCATATTGTTCCTATTCCACCTGAGGCCCCTACTGCACTCAGTCCTAATCCATCGTAGTTTCTGCTTCTCTTTACAGTGCTTTGAAGGTCCTGCTCATTTATTTTGGTCTCCTGAAGTAGTAGAAAGTCTGGGTGTTCCGCTTTGAGAAGGTCACGGACTGCATTGATTTTTAGGGAGGAGCCCAACCCCCTACAATTCCAAGAGACCAGATTCATCATTTACTGTGCTTGTTGTGTGAACCACCTTTCTCCTTCATCTTCTCCCCGCTTCCTTTGGTCTTGTCTAGATAAGTATCCATTGGCTGCTGTGTCCCTGTGGCCATTTCCTTGGCTGCGTTCTCATCCCTTATCTCTTTGTTTGACTTCCTTCCTACTTTTCTAGGAGGATCAGTGGATGTGAAGTTTTCTTTTGTCTTGTTCCTTGTTAAGATTCTTTCAATGGTTGGGGGAGGGGAGGACGGGGGAGGAGAAGGAGGGGTTGATATGGGACCTCTCGGGGAGGGGGGGGGGGGGAGGGAGGGTCCTCTGACGCAAGGGATTCAAAGGGGTTGGAAGAAGAGGGGATGGAGGGGCCAGATCCAGAGGTGTGAAAGGGGGGGGATGGAGGGTCATTTGAGGGTTTTGAGGAGGTTCCAGGGGGTGGATTTGACTTCTTCTTCTTGACTTTTTCCCATGATTCTTCCGGGGCTTCAGCAGTGTCAGAGTCTACTAGTTTATTTTTATTGCATCTATTAGCAAAATGCCCGTATTCATGACATACCTTGCATTTGAACGGCAGCTGCTCATAGTCCACTTGTTGTATATGCGTCCACTGGTCTACCTTGAGTTTGATCGCTTCCGGTAGTCCTTTCCCCAAATCCACTTCTACGCATATCCTGGCACATGCATGCATGTTTTCCTTTGGCTCCGATCTGTCGATATATTTCCCCACGGCATTTCCTATGGCTTTCACTGATTCATCTCCCCAGCAGTGGAGGGGGAGATGAGGAAGGCGGACCCAGACCGGGACAGCGTTGGGAACATCCATCTCTGGATCAAAGTCGGGGGTCCATCTGTTGAGGTACAGGCCCCTTGTGTCCATGAAGTATGGTCCATTCCTGAAGATAAGGTTGCGGTCTTCCACTGTTTCGAAAAGGAAGGTGAAGAAACCCCTCCCGCAGAACCTTATTGCAATCTTTCCTTGGACCATGGAGTTCCAGTTTCTTTCCACCCAGCGTTGGACTGTGCGAGGTGAGGGCCATAGTCCGGTGAACTGGCCAACCAGGCCACGCTCTGCTAGAGCAACTGCAGCTCTCCTCGGAAGAGCGGGAGGGAGCGGAACTTCTGGGATTTCATCAAGCTTCTTTATGAACTTTGAGACTGAAGGGCGAATCTTTTCTGAGATATTCTCTTTGGTAAGGGAGGCAAACTGCTTCTCCAGGTCATCCTGGTCAAGGATTGGTGGATCCATAACAGGGAGGGTCAGGAACGCAGAGGGCGCTCCAGCAAAAGGTTGAGGGGAAGGGCCGCTGGGCCCCAAGGACGGGCAGGAGGCCCCAGGGTGAAAGAGGGGAGGATCGGGAGGGGAGGGCAGCCCAGCAGCCGGGCTGCCAGGCGCAGGCGCGCAGAGAAACGCTCGCAGAGCAACAGGTCACGGGGAAGCAGGGCGCGGGCTCGCAGCAGCTTCAGCCATTCGAAAAATGGGCAGTTTGTGTTTTACCACAACAAAAGGTAATAAAAAAATCGATTAATAAGTAAATTCTATGACCCTAAGATGTCAATGGATGGTTGATCTTGAGTTATTCACTAATATTCAAGCGTTTTGGGACATATGACTTAAAATGACAAGGTTAAAGATATATGTTATTTGATTGATAGAGATATCATCAAAATGTTTTGAAATGTTTACACCTTAAGCTAAGTTATGATTTTATGAGATATCAAATTTGGAAGTTGTTATGTATTTCATATGCATAATTGTTGTGTATTTCATCGATGAGAAAGGAAGTTCCATTCATTGATGTCTACAGATTTAGAGGGGTTCGGCATGTTAGTAGTGGAGGTGTCACCAGAGCGAGGGGAAAGGGGGGTTTAAGGGGTTTGATGAACATGCCATGGAGCATACACATTTCTTTTTTGTTCCCAATGTGAAATGATTGTTTCATCAGTGGAGGCAATGTTTGATGGGAGTGTGCGAAAAGGGAAGTATAGAAGTAGTTCACTCGAGTAGAAATAAGCATAGAATGCATTAGCAAGAGAAGGGATCGAGGAATAACAAGGAAGGAAATGAACAATATTACAAGGATATATTAGTTTCCATTGGTTATGTTCTTAGCAAGTAGAGAAGGACCAGGAAGTTACGTGCAACCTCAAGAAGAGTTAGTGTTTCAAGAGAAGGAGGTCTATTCATTTATGCTGCAATGAAGGGTGGTGTTGAGAAGGGGGGGCCTAGACCATGAGAAACATGTCTAAAAACAATTCGATTAACATTGAGAGAAACAAATAAGCAACTACAAAGGGCGGTTTTTGTAGCATGTGGCGTGTTTATTATGCACCAATGTCCCTATCGAAAATTGTTTTTGTTAAAATTTTCTAGACAACAATAACAAAATTTTTTCGGGGTGGAAAACTTGCTAGACACGTGAAAACATTTGTCAATATATTTCTGAATTTTTCTCTAGCTTTACTGCATATTTCGCGATGTAGTGGAGAACAACATGCTGAGACAACTCCGATTGGAAATCAATGTTTTCTCTCCATATGGATATCATTTTAGAGTTGTGTACACTTAACCTATCATAATTATGAGTGAGGACATATTTCTTTCGTCCACTGTCATCAATCATCAAAGAGAAGGTGGGATGCAAATCCCTTGGAACTCCATAGTGATAAAGAAGAGTAGGACCTTTTTTGTGAAGACATGAAGAGGGGTGGAATTTTGTATGTTGTTGAACGCAATTAAGAAGATCCTCGTAGTCCTAAAGGTGAGAGGATGCAAATATCAATGGCGATGGGAGGGTGCATGGGTCATGCTCTATAGAGCGGTGTACATAAGGTCCATGTTGTTCAGCTGACCTAGGATTCCATGCATAAATGTGTTCATCGAAATACGAGTTTGCTCTATCAACCTCTACACCATTTTCCTTCAGAGTTTAGATATTTTCTTATTATTATAAAGGGCCAATGTTATATGTTATATGGTTCGACTACCAGAGATTGAATAAAATAAGAGGTCAGAGGTAATCGCATATCGAAATAGACACCTTCAAGGATATTGAAGAACATGTGAGATTAGCATATCACAATATCAAAGTACAACCCTTTATCTCATATCGGAGATTCGAGGTTTTTCATGGTGTCACAAAATAAAAACATCAATAGGGAATCTACAATATGTTAAAGCAGAGTATGATATGGCATGTGGGGTCCTATGATAGTGCTTGTTATAATACGCAGAAAACTTTTAAAAGGGATATCACTTATGTGTTTCAGACTTTAGATATTTTCCTATTATTATATAGGAGCAATATTATGTGTATCAGAGTTTTGGTATACGGAATTTCTAAAATAATTTCTCCGATGTCATAACTACGATATAACTCTATTATAAAAAGGTTCCTCCAAAAAATAGACTGCAACCACTTTATCGAAAGACACATCTGCTTTTTAAGCTAAAAGCTACTATTTCGAAAATATAGCCACTAATGAAGATCTTGGCTTTGGGGGCTATGTTTTATTCATTAATCTAAAATGTTTAGAAAAAATTATTTACAAAGTTTAGGGTCAACCTTAGGAAAACTATAGAAATAATACAAATGTAAGAATATTTTTATCTAGATTCTTAATTTATAAAAATTGAAATACGACTCTTGAATATTTGTATCTAGATTTTTAATTTATAAAAATTTGAAATACAACCTTTGAATATTTTTATCTAGATTCTTAATTTATTAATAGTTTTTCTCTTTCAAAGGCCTGATACACAAGTAAAACTAAATAGTTGGTTGTTTCGAGTAAAACAGAGAAAACAAAGCAACTAACTTGAAACATTCCAAACTTAGAGATGCATTTGAATAAATAATGGTTATAAACTGAAAGCAACACAGAAAAATGGGGCACAACCTTACCTTATACTCGTCTCCCAAAACTGCAATGCTAAAAAGAATACTATAAATCTTCTCCTTCAGTTACTGCTAGGCTAGCTTCAAAATTGAAATCAATGGTCAATTCCCATCCAATGTTACAAGCAAGCCTTTGTATTTGGGATGAAAAAACAACAAATGCTTCATTGTATTGACTACCTCCTCTGATTCAATGGGATTTCCTTTGTTGGGTTGTGTTATATTCTTTCCACGACTAGCCCACGTAGTTCACTTGGGGGTTAGAGGGAGGCGGGGGGGAGCCCCCCTTGGTTATGCCGATTGTGTAGCCGAGGGGGTCACAGGGGGTTTGAGGTGTACCCGTAACTCCACTTTATGGGGTCCGGGGCAGCACCCCAGAAAATTTTGGTTTTGGACCCTATGTTAGGTTGGGCAGACCCACCTATGGTTTTGTGCATGATTTTCGCACATGTTTTTTGAATGTGATGGTTTTTGGTCCATGGTATTGGATGCGATGGTTTTTCGGTCCATGGCATTGGATGCTTCAGCATGTATAAATATGTATTATAACATTGAAAAGAACATAATGAAAAATCAAGTTGGTAGTCCCAGTTCCAGGATCCAGGGGAAAATCTCTGTGTATATGTGTTTTATGTGTTATTCTCTTGCATTGCTTATTTTCTGTGTTTTAGAATTCGTATGCAGGTAATTTTTGTATGGGGTTAAAACCTACATTTGGTATTAGAGCAGTTTTGGCTTCAAGGGGACGCCTTTGTTGCTAAGGGGTGTCGCTCGGGCCTGTGGTAGACCTTGTTCAGTGGGAGATCTGCGAGATCGATTATGGTGGTGAAAGAAGATGGCGAGCAGTGGAAAGATAGAGATCAAGAAATTTAATGGTGAGCGTTTTGAGTTGTGGAAACTCAAGATGGAGGATCTATTGGTGAATAAAGATCAGTGGATTGCGGTAGATCCATGTACTAAACCAATGGGAGTGTCCGATGAAGAATGGAAGAAGTTGGATCGGAAGGCAAAGAGCACAATACGATTGTGTGTCTCAGATTTAGTATTGCTGAATGTATCAGGGGAGGCTACAATGAAGGCTTTGTGGGACAAGTTAGGGACTTTGTACCAATCTAAGTCTCTAGTGAATAAATTGTTCCTGTGGAAAAAAGATGTATAACCTGAGGATGAAAGATGGAGACTCAGTGACAGAGCATCTGAACGCATTTAATATTGTGGTAAGTCAGTTAGCATTTGTTGATATTAAAATTTCAGATGAAGACAAGTGCATCAGTTTGTTGTGTTCTCTACCAGATTCGTGGGATAGTCTGGTTATTGCAATAGGTAGCAATGCAACTGCCTTGCAGTTTGATGAAATAGTCTCATCCTTGTTGACAGAGGAGATGAGATGGAAAAACATGGAGAGCCAGAATGGTGATGCCTTGTCTGTATGAGGATGGTCCCAGAATAGAAACAAAAATAAGTCATCAAGTGGGAGATTTAAATCTCTAGGAAAAAATATAAAGGTGGTGTGCTGGAAACGCAGAAAGGAAGGGTACTACAAAAGGGAATATAAATCTAAAGCTCCTGATAAAGGAAAGGGATCTGATGATGCTCCTTCTGCAGAGGCGAAAACCACCTCAAATGAAGGTGGGGATGTGTATTTGGCTTCTTCAAGTACACATGTAGATCATGAGGCATGGTTGATTGGCTCAGGTGCATCCTTTCACTTCACTCCCCATAGAGAGTGGTTCTGCGAGTATGAGAAATACGATGGTGGTGATGTCTTCCTAGGGGATGATAGGAAGGCTAGAATCATTGGTCGCGGAAAAGTAAAGTTGAAGCTGCAAGGTGGAAGGGTTAGAACACTTCTGGGTGTTCTGCATATTCCTGCATTGGCCAAAAATTTGATTTCTGTAAGCAAGCTGGATGATGCAGGTGTAAAAACAGTGTTCGAGAAGGATACCTACAAAATGGTTCAGGGAGCACTGGTATTGATGCGGGGAGTTCAAATTAGAACTCTGTACAAGCTGCAAGGTAGCACTGTTATTGATGGGTGCAACAGTTCTGTGGTTCCTGAAAGTGGAGCAGAAAATCTAGTGGTCTTTGGAGAGAAGACCATGTTGTGGCATCAAAGGCTTGGACATATTGGAGAGAAGGGCCTTTGAATACTTCATGGTAAAGGTATGGTAGAAAGTATGAGTAATAGCTCTATGGATTTTGATTTCTGTGAAAATTGTGTATATGGGAAGCATAATCGGGTGAGTTTCCCCTCTAGTAGTAAGAGGGGAAACAGATATTAGAATTTGTGCACAATGATGTGTTTGGACCTGTGAAGGTTCCGTCACTAGGTAAGTCTGTGTACTATGTATCATTTATAGATGACTTCTCAAGGAATACATGGATATATGTCCTTAAGAAGAAATCTGAAACCTTTGACAGGTTTAAAGAATTTAAGCTTCTCGTGGAAAACCAGACAGAGAAAAAGATAAAGGTGTTGAGGACAGATAATGGTGAAGACTTTTGCAACAAGGAATTTGAAGAATTCTATAAGAAGTGTGGTATAGCACGACGGAAGACTACTCCATATACACCTCAGAAAAATGGAGTTGTAGAAAGAATGAATAAGACGTTGATGGAAAGGGCAAGAAGCATGCTCAGTGATGCCGGGTTAGGACAAGAATTCTGGGCAGAGGCGGTGGATATTGCATGTTACCTGGTCAACAGGTCACCTTCATCAGCATTGGAGGATAAGACTCCACAAGAGGTATGGACTGGTAAGAAACCCTTTCTTTCACATCTAAGGGTATTTGGATGTGATGCATATGTACATGTTCCAAAGGAGAAACAAACCAAGTTGGATAGTAAATTTGAAAAGTGCATCTTTATTAGGTATAAGGATGGTTTAAAGGGTTATAAGATTTGGAACCCAGTCACACGAAAGGTTGTGTACAACCGAGATGTGGTGTTCAAAGAGGTAAAAGATGTTATTAAACATGAAGTCCAACCGAAGGAACCTAAGAAGATAGAGTTTGAGCTTAAGGAGGAAGAATTAGGCTCTACTACAGAGGAGGAATCAGAAGATGAAGAGCCACAAACTCCGGGTGTGAGAAGATCAGTTCGAGAAAGAAGGCAACTAGAAAGGTATAGTCCATCTACTTTCTGTTCAAATTTTTCTTTATCTATTACTGATGATGATCCCAGAACTGTAAAGGAAGCAGTAGATTCAGAGGATGGCAAACTTTGGAAAGAGGCCATGGTTGATGAAATGGCATCTTTGCACAAAAATGAGGCTTGGGATCTGGTGGAGTTGCCGCCTGGAAGGAAGCCCATTGGCAACAAATGGGTGTTCAAGAAGAAGACAAATGCAGAAGGAAAGGTGGAGAAATACAAAGCTCGGTTGGTAGCAAAAGGTTATTCCTAGGTGTCGGGAATTGATTTTGGTGATATTTTTTCTCCTGTTTCCAAGGTAACTTCTATTAGATTACTTTTATCTGTTGCTGCTACTTTTGATTTTGAGGTAGAACAGATGGATGTGAAGACAACATTTCTTCACGGGGATCTAGAAGAGGAAATATACATGAAGCAACCTGAAGGCTTTGCGGTGAAGGGTAAGAAAGAACTGGTATGCAAGTTAAAGAAGTCTCTGTATGGGTTAAAACAGTCACCAAGGATGTGGTATGAGAAATTTGATACATTTATACGGGGACTTGGCTTCACCAGAAGTAAAGCAGATCACTGTGTGTATTTTGAATTAATTGGTGACCATGTTATTTATCTGGTCTTGTATATGGATGATATGTTGCTGGTTGGAAATGACAAAGAGATTATCCAGGATTTGAAGACCCAATTGTCCTCCAAATTCGACATGAAATATCTTGGTGTTGCAAACTATATTTTGGGCATAGAAATTAAAAGAGATCGGGTGAAGAGGAAGCTCTGGTTAAACCAGAGGAAGTATGTTGAGACAATACTGCAGAGGTTTAATATGCAAGATAGTAAACCGGTGAAGGTTCTTATTCTTGTAGGTATGAGGTTATTTGTTGAACAGTGTCCCAAGACATAAGAAGAGGAAGAGGACATGTCTCGTGTTCCATAAGCAAGTGCAGTCGGTAGCTTGATGTATGCAATGGTCTGTGCTAGACCAGACATTGCACATGTAGTGGGAGTATTAAGCAGGTTTATGTCAAAACCAAGGAAGAAGCACTGGATAGCAGTGAAGCTAGCTTTCAGGTATTTGTATGGCACTAGTGATTATGGTTTGTGCTATCAAGGAAGATCAAGATTGGACAGAATGTTGGATATTCGTGGCTTTGTTGATGCAGACTAGGTTGGAGATCTGGATAAGAGAAGATCTACAAGTGGGTATGTGTTTAACCTATTTGGAGGTGCAGTAAGTTGGATGAGTAAGAAACAATCTGTAATGGTACTATCAACTACAGAGGCAGAATACATGGCAGCCACTCATGCAAGCAAGGAAGCAGTTTGGTTGCAGAGATTGTGTTCAAGTATGGGATTAGTACAGGGAGCTATAAGGATAGACTGTGACAGCCAAAGTGCAATTTTCTTGGCAAATAACCTCGCATATTGATTCAAAGCCAAAGCTCATTAATGTTCAGTATCACTTTGTGAGGGATATGATAGAAGACAAAAAGGTGTTGTTGGTAAAGATGGACACTTTGAAGAATACTGCAGATGCCTTGACAGAATCTATGCGCTATGAAAAGTTCTCTTGGTGTAGAGAGACAATGGGCATTTCAGGGCTGGAAAAATGACTAAGCTCTCTTGTGGCCCTTTGTGGAAAGAAAACAAGAAGTGGGAGAATGTTGGGTTGTGTTATATTCTTTCCACGACTAGCCCACGTAGTTAACCGGGGGGTTAGAGGGGGGGCGGAGCACCCCCTTTGTTACGTCGATTGTGTAGGGGGGGGTCACAGGGGGTTTGAGGTGTACCCATAACCCCACTTTATGGGGTCCGGGGCAGCGCCCTAGAAAATTTTGGTTTTGGACCTTATGCTAGGTTGGGTGGACCCACCTATGGTTTTGTGTATGATTTTCGCCAAGCCTTAGACCTTGTTCAACTTAGGCGGCGCGCATGTTTTTTGGACGCGATGTTTTTCGGTCCATGGTATTGGATGCGATGGTTTTTCGGTCCATGGTATTGGATGCTTCAGCATGTATAAATATGTATTATAAAATTGAAAGGAACATAATGAAAAATCAAGCTACTAGTCCCGGTTTTGGGATCTAGGGGAAAATCTTTGTGTATATGTGTTTTATGTGTTATTCTCTGGCATTGTTTATTTTCCATGTTTTAGAATTCATATGCAGGTAATTTCTGTATGGGGTTAAAACCTACATCCTTGTGGGCTGATTTCAATCCTCTCAAGTGACATGTAAAAGATAGTCCTTATCAGACAACGTTCATAATGCAATAATTCAAACACATCATTTTGATGTTTGGGCAAACCATTCATGCCTAAGATGATGTGTGAGACATTGAAACGATAGATAATAGAGTGACAGTGATGAATATATTAAATTGTGGTCCTCTTTATATTGCACTCGTGACCACATCGAGATATGGGATTGTGTCAACATAAATCATTCTCCACACGGGACACTTCAGTTGGTGGCATAAAAATGTAATAAAAGCTTTTCTAACCCATAATTGGAAATGAGTAAGTTATTAATATGGTCATTACATTAGCATAATGGAATCAAGTTCATAATTATGACTAGGCAAATATTATAATAAATGAAAATTACTTGCATGAATGATTAGTTCATTGTTTTTCATATTATTTTTGTATAATAAATAAACGATAATAAAGTATTAAGTTTATTTAAAAAATAAAAAATAAAAAATAAAAAATCCATAAATTAATAAGTGACTTATTTAATATTTAAAATTATATGAAAATACTGACTTACAATTATATTATAATACATTTTATTTTTTTTCCTGCGTTTGTTTTATGATTCGTGACTATTCTCACGAATCAAAGAAAAAAACCATATATAACTTAAAATTATAATAAAATTCTGACTTAAGATTATATTTTAATACTTAATTTTTTTTCTAAGTTTTGTATTATTATTTTTTTGGTATGCTTTTTAAAAGTCAGTACATACCATATATAAACTCCGATAAATGGGATTCTTCGATTTTGACACAATTGAACAAAATACATGGCAAATGAGTCTAGCGGAGGTGGACTTGTTACGTCACATAGTGTGGGCATATCACAAGTTTTAGCGTTTTTAGATGTCGTAAGTTTCGAACTCGTTACATATATACAACTCCGATAAATGATTACCGATATATTCCATGCATGTGTTTGGACTGCTATAGTCGGACTTTAGCTTAATGGTTTATATAAACCCCTCAATATATATATGTTACTTTATAATATGTTTTGAGCTTCAGCTTTGGTTAATATGACACATGATATCTTATGTTTTAATTATTCCGATATGTAAGAAAGGTTATAGAGTAGTTAACCTGCTACTTAACTTAAATATATTTTAATTAAATAAAACTTAAATATATTTTAATTAAATAAAAAAATAACAAAGATAAAAATTTTATCACAAAAATAAAACAATTAATAAAACATTTTATTATTGAATAGAAATTTGATTAATTAATATTGTTTATAAACAATATTAACATACACATATCTATTTGTGTGTTTATTTTTACTAATACATATAATTTTTTATAATTAAGTTTATTGAAATATATTTTTAATATAATAATAACTCATCTTAATTTTAAAATATTGTGAAAAATTTATAGTTTATGGAAATAGAAATAATAGAAAAAAGAAAAAGAATAAATAAAAAAGTTAAATAAAAAAAATAAAACTAAAAACAAAAAAATAAAAACTAATAAAAATGGAAGTTACTAAAAAACCCATAATAAAACCTCAATCAATTACTTTACAAAATAAATAAATTTGAACAATAATAAAAATCTAATTCCTAATGTTAAACTATAGAGACAAACTAATAGCCAATCAAAACCAAAACCAAACTGAATAAATTATAACAAATATAATAATATATATACCAATATCCCATTGTAATGTTTTAAGGCTTAGAGCCTCTAATTACAGGGCTATTATAAAAATGAATTATTTGATAAGCTGCAGAGCAGTAGTCCCTGCCTTCATTTGGGTGAACGTTAATGTTAAATGCTAACTTTAAAGACACCCAAAACCTCCTTTGCTAAGTTTATTCTCGATCGCTAAGTCTATTATCCATTTTAAAGTTGGAAGTAGCTTCTCTCAAAATATAGTACTTGAAAATGAGCTCCGGATTGATTATAGTTTCAGATATGATTACTCCTGTGCAAAAATAATAACGTGAGGGTATGTATATATTAATGCAGTAAAGAAATAGACAAACAATTCACAAGACACACACAATTCAGCCGCATCTTGGATCATAACACTAAAATACTAGAGAACAATTTAAGGACCTTGGGTGCCAGAAATCCAGTCCCCATTTTTTTGGCGAGATGAGAAGTACCACAGCCAAAGGCCTATGGTTACAGTAAATCCGATGACGTTATTACGCCCAGTGTTATCCCAAGAACCTTGCCTTCTGCAAACGCTCTCAAGACATCTCAGTAAACAATGTTTTAATTCACTAAAATGAAATCCTTACAAAACAAATATAACCCTAATCATTCCAAAGCAAGTGAAAGAAAATACTGGATGTCGAGTGGGCCTTTCTCGGCAAGAGATTGCTCCCATTTTTGCTTTCTGTGAATTTGCACAAGAGATCTCAGTAAATTGGCTATGCTTTAGTTGGCGAAAATGAAAACGTTACAAAGCTATTATATACTCCCTATTATTGTTAACTATATGAAAGAAATACCTCGCAATCTAGAAATTTCTGCTTGGGTGTCCGGGAGAGAACCTAAATGTTGAAAAATTCAAAAAACTCATAACGCAAATAGCATTTGTCACGTAAGATTTGAGCCCCAAGAGTTCCAGTTTGGCATAAGAATATATATTCCAAGGCTGTTTGGGACACGTCCCCAACACTGAGCAAACCGTAGATATGCCATGTTAAATTCGAAGGCGCACCCACTAAATTTGCAGCAAAAAGTTTGGGAGTCCGCACAGCTTTAGTGATAATATTTGAGAGCAGGACATTCATAGTTTTTTTAAACTCTTGTGGCCGACTGCTCTTGCCACTGTTGCAAGAAACCTCTGATGGAATAATCTACAAATTCTCCAGATGTTGTAAGTATCATTATTGCCATAGCGTAAGAAGCAGCCGTTTAGATGAATGACTCGAGAAGTGTGGTAGTATTTGTCAACAAGGTTGAGATGAATTCGGTCGATGTGCACTGTTTGCAAGCGGAGGAACTTAAATCTCCCCTGCACTGGACTACCCCATAAACCGCACTGTTGCATTTGCCCCCTCCGCAACACTGGAAGTACTGAATCCTGCGGTATTAGCATTCTCCACCAATGATTCCAAAACTTTGTTAGACTTGGCTGGAAGACAATACTGTTTCTATTTTCGTTCTTTCCGCAATCAGACCAAACTGCAGTGGTAAAAGTCCCCAGTCTTTCTATAGATTTGTAGTAATTAAAGTTATGATAGTCGTAACGTAAGAGGCAGCCGTTTAGTTGATTGTATACATAAGGGCCACTGCATCCCATAAACAACAATATTAAATCCTACGTCACCAACACTATAAAGATCGAATGCGCTGTAATAAACATCCGTCACCAGTCTTTCCAAAACCTAGTTTACATTACGCTGTAACGCACTACCGTTCCTATAATTCCGGCAATAGGTTGAAACGGTATTGATGTACGGATTAAAACAAATCTGCTACAGTACTATATCGGCTTAATAATACATAAAACACAATACCGTGTTTACAATTATCAACGCATGGCATAGCATGTCTTATGGAGTGTGTTTCCAAATACAATACCGTGTTTACAATTATCAACGCATGGCATAGCATGTCTTATGGAGTGTGTTTCCAAATGGTTTTAACAAAATATAAAACATACAGTGCCATTTTTTTTCTATATTTTGTAAAGTTCTATTCTTTCGACCAACGAGCCGCAGCCTTTGACACTTCAACTCCAGGAACCCGTCGCACCATTTCCACACCTCATTTGTTACATGTCGCCTTTGCGCATTAAAACAAATAATGCTTATTACACATTATCTTTACATTACTCGACTTAAGTGATATATATGTTAACATGTAATAAATCCTACCGGGCAGGCAAACCTCACTCAAGATCGCATTTTCTTTGGCAATGCGTTCTATGTATTTGGTATATAGTCTTTGTTATTTACAAAATAAAGTGATGAGCGCAGGTCCTGTAAATTAAATTGTAATGTGGAAATGAAGACTGACTGCAAGTCATTCTAAACTGTAATGGGACAGTACATACTTAATACCATGCGACCTAAATAAACGATGACACTGCAAGCACGAGGAGGAAAAATCACCGGTTTTTAGGTCTTTTGACTTTTCAAAAAACCGACACCATTAGCTCTGTATGCAATAACGACAACCATGCCTCGCCTCTCATTTTTATTGCTGCCACGTCAACCGTTGAACAAATTCAAATGTAAGGGTTCTCTGCATACCTATTTTAGTGCTCCTAGGAAGTTGAACTCCGCTGTTCCCACTCATTAATTAAAGTTCATATTTTCGCCGTGATTTGGTAATCACAAGTTTTGAGGTCCATTCTTAAAGAGGGTTAATTCAAGGGTTCTCTATGTATCTGTTTCAGTTCTAAAAAGTGGCGGTTACTAATTATTAATAAAAATTTATATTTTATTAACTAAAATATAAATTTTAGTTATGGTTTGATTCACAAAAAAATATGTATATGAAAAAAATAAACAAGTGTGGTTCATCATCAAGGTCATATGAAGAGAAAGACCATGGAAAATTCTTAAATAAAGAGCAAAGTAGAGCCCATAATTTCAAGTAACGAGTATGTTTGAAGAATAATATTTAAAATATGATATTAATTTATTAATATATTAAAAAAAATATTATTAAGTAACGAATATATTAAATGGATAGTTTTTGAAAAATAATATTTAAATTATGATATTAATTTATTAATTTAAAATAAGAATGTTGTTATAATCTCATAAATTTTTCATTTGTCTATTTTGGGCAAGTCGAAGAAAGAACCAAGCGACAAAAGATACGCCGCATGGACAATGCAAATGGGATTCAAATCAATCGCTGCCATTATCATTTTTCAAATCTTTGGAGATGTGGTTGTTAAAACCAATAATGAATGAGATTGTATTATTTAAAAACGACAACAACGATGTTGTAAAGGGGGATCAATCTGTACGAAAGAGGAAAGGAGATGAACAATGATATTGAACGTTTTGTTCATGGTTGTGGAATTGATATGAAGCCTTTTGAGTATGTCAATGTGATTTGATTATGTTCATTAATGCTCGTATGAAAGTTTATTTTGTTTCTATGGTCATTTTTCGGTTAATTATCTTCACATTTTCTGTAGTTTGATTCTAGAAAGATGGAGCATAATTTTCTGAAGTTTAGTGACTTTGATTGTGAGCTTACAATGGTTTTATTGCATTACTTTTCATCAATATTAGTTTAGATTCTTGTACGTTAATTAAATGTTAGGTCCCTATAATATTAGCGATCCTCCATTAGTATTGTCATTCTGCGCCTTATTGTTATTATTGTACCCCTTTTGTCCCCATATTGTTATTATTGTGCCCCACAGAAGCCCACTATTGTTATTGTTGTGCCCTTTTATTATTATTGTTATGCCGACTCTGATTATATTGTGGCCCCTTAGACTCCTATATATAGAAAGGAGGTTTTGGTCATTTGAATCATCTAAGAATCGTTCATTTGTGTAATGTAAAAGAGATTTCCCCCTTGAAGAGCCTTATTTTGAAGTCGTTGATCTATCTTTACTTCTATTTTGTGAGTTGGTTGCATAACATTTGGTATTAGAGGTTTGGTTCTAGGGTTTTGCTGCTTCAAACAGGACATCATGGCATTTTTTCTATAAACATTTTTCTACAAAGCTTCAGATGTTGAAAAAAAACCCATTTGAGACAAAATTGTTATGAACGTCTTGGATAAATTTCAGACCATTTATCACTATATTTTAGGAGATATGAACCAAGGAAGTTAGGGTTTTTTCAAGATCCCGAATTCCATCTCAAACATATGGCTTTGGGAAAATCATCATAAATTTCTCTCTGAGAATTAGATTCAAAATCTGTAAAAAGTGACAAAAAGAGGATGGACTGTTTTTGGGTATCGTTTTCACGGCCTAAGGTCAAAACAGTGACACGTGGAACTTTGTACAAGTTTGCTCTACTGAACCAATCTATAATTAGGTCATTGCGGGAGATTGGACATAACTCCTTCTTGGAAAATCCAATATTGATAAGACTTGTGGCTTTGGAAAGAGGAATTAGAGGGTTATTGTAGGACGAAATTTCAGACCTTGGAAATATGAAATTATAGAGATACAATAGATTCAATATTGAGCTTCTACAAAGAAAAAAATTTGTGTAGTCTTTTTAAAATTTTGCATAAGTTTTGTTTGAAAAATTAGTTTGAAGTGATTAAAAGGGCATAGTGAAGAAAATTATCATTAGTTGATACCCCGAAGAAAGAAAATGGAAACACCTAGTAAGCAACTCGAAAGATATACTATGCCACATCAAAAAGAAGAATAAATGAAACATGATATATCAAAATTACAAGACCAAGTGCAACAAATTTCACTCTCACAAAAAGTAACAAAAGCTAAGATGGATGGTTTGAAGAATGACATCAATGGTATGAAAAGAAACATTGAATATTTGAAGAAAGACATGGAAGGTTGGAAAGAAGGTTTGAAAAGTTGCTACAAGAAAGGATTTCTAATGGCGAAAAGGTAGTAGAGGAAACTCATGATGAGAGCAAAAGAAATGTTAATCATGATTTGAAGAATGAGAACACTGAAGATTTGAAGAAAGACGTGGAAGGTTTGAAGGAAGGTTTAAAGGAAGGTTTGACAAAGTTTCCACAATAAAGGCTTCCTAATGGCGAAAAGGTAGTAGAGGAAACTCATGATGAGAACAAAAGAAATGTTCATCATGATTTCATAGACTCTAACATTGGAATGAAGACCTACCACATTCCAAAGATTGATATGAGGAAGTTTGATGGAAAGGATCCCGTAACATGGATACTACAGATGGAACAATATTTTGATCTCCATAATGTACAAAACACACAAAAGGTACAAACTGCAACTTTATATTTGGAACCTAATCAGTTAGTACGATATCGATGGCTTTGTTCTCGTAAACAAATTGTCACTTGGCCAATTTTCACAGAGGAAATGACATCACATTATGAGGATACAAAGAGCAACACCTTCTTTATCCAATTGATAAATCTCAAACAAAAGGGTTCAATGGTGTAGCACATTGAGGACTTCCAAAATTGAATATAAGGGTAAATGATATTCTAGAGGAGCATAGGATTGATGTGTTCATAGGGACTTTAAAGGATAACATCCAACTTGAGGTTCGCCTTTGGGAACCTGATTCATTAGAGAACACATTCAGGTTGGCAAGAAAAAGTGAAAGAAAAATTATGGCAACAAGGAAGCCTACCACTCACAACTATAAAGATGGAAGTGTTGCTGCCCCTAGCCTTCCACAACCTACAAGGTTGACACCGCAACAATTGGAAGAAAAAAGAGAAAAATGACTTTGTTATACTTGTGATAGAAAATACACTAAAGGTCATAAGTGTGCTAAGAAGAAATTATTTTACATAGATTGTGAAGAGGAGGAAGAAAATGAATAAGAAACGTCAAAAGAAGAGGATATACACCAGGAATCAACCCTGGAGAAAGAAGAAATGAATCCAACCATATCTTGTAATGCATTGGCAGGAATTACCACTCCTCAAACTCTCAAGATAGAAGGACATATCAAGAAGAAAAATGTAATAGTGTGGATTGATTCGGGTAAAACCCATAATTTTATTCATTGTAAGATAACCAAGGAATTGAATTGCTTCCTATATCTAGCACCAGAGTGTCAAGTGATGATTGCAAATGGAGGAACCATAAATTGCTTTGGAAAGTGCCATAATTCAATCTATCCATGGGAGGATATGTATTGAATAGTCCTATGCTTTCTATTCCAATGGGTGGTGCTGATGCTATACTAGGAGTCAAATGGATACAATCTTTGGGTATGATAAATTTTAATTTTTAAGAACTTTACTTGAATTTTTTTTGGGAAGTAAAGGAAGTTGAATTAAGGAGTATCACAGGGAAATATGGAAAAATAATCAGCTTTAATAGTATGACAAAGATTCTAAAGAAATAACAATGAGGCATAATTGCATAATTATGTTCACTAGAAGTTCCCACATTGAAATCATCTATTTCTCAAGATCTCCAAAGAGTATTGGACGATCATTCCAAGGTGTTTGAGACTCCCAAAGGCCTCCCACCTATTCGTGATCATGATCTTGCTATTCATTTGATTCTAGGAAGTGTTCCTCCAAACATCAGGGCTTATAGATATTCCTATGCCCAAAGGAGTGAAATTGAACATATGGTTGCAGAAATGTTAGAGGCTGGTATAATTCAACCTAGTCAAAGTTATTTATCTGCTCCAGTAGTATTGGTGCACAAGAAGGATGGATCATGGTGCATGTTTTTGGATTATAGGGAGCTAAACAAGCTCACTTGATCTGGATTTAAACAGGAACACAACAAATTACAGAGATAACCATAAACATAGAGATGCAGTGGAAATAATACTTCATTTCATTAATGTAAAACACTGAAATATGCTGACAAACAACAATCGAAATAAACCAGCTAGGGCGATGGTAGCTTATCTCTAAGAAGAGATGTGTTGGCTACATGCCTCTGAACTATGTTACAATGAGGCTCGAAGGCCCATTTATTATTGAGAAACAATGGAAAACCCTAAACATCCAAAAATCTAACCCTAGAAGATAAACGCCAAACTGTGGGCCCCATTTTGGTAAATTGGTACATCAACTTCCCGGGGTCATAACTTTGGCATACGATCTCCGTTTGACGTGCACAATATCTTGTTAGAAATATCTATCCGAGAACCACAACTTTGGGAAGAGAAACATCGGTCCATGGACCCATGTTGCTCCCATTTTTCCCAAAAAATGTTGTTTAGGGCCTCAAAACGGCTTCAGAAGTTCATGACCCGAAAAACTGCTAAAAATAGTAAACTGTGCTACAATTAAGGAAACTGAAAAGCTAAAAGAAAAATGGTGGTAGTCCAAGTGGACTTGGTAGGTGGCCACCAATATCCACTTGGGTCATTCCTCCCCCCCAGGAAGTACTGGTCCCCATTGCGTTGAGTTCCTCCATGAGATGAGGAAACTTCTGTTGAACTTGGTCTCTGGTGAGCCACTTGCCCTGGTGAAGGAGTTGGCCTACTTTGACAACTTGATACAGTTGGATATTCGATTGGTGAGTGTGCTTGATCTGTGTGTCCATGATCTAATCAATTGCAACTTGTTCCATGCAATTTAGATTTAACTCTGTGGGTGTGAGCTGTTCTACAATGTCGGATGTGTCTAGTAATGGTGGAAAGTATGGCTGAAGGTAGTCCACATTGAACACTGGGTGCAGGCCAAGGAATGGGGGAATGCTGAGAAAATATGCATTATCTCCCACAGCCTTGGTAATGGTGTAAGGACCATATAGAGTGGTCTGAGTTTCCGATAGGCTCTGGTAAGGCATTCCTTTTGCAAATGCAACTAGACTTTGTTGCCCACCTGAAACTTGTGTGGCACTCGATGTTGATCATGTCGCTGCTTGTACTTGGCATTTGATTTCTCCAGAATGTCATGGACCTGCTAGCGAATATGTTGGATGTGCTCAATGAAGCTGTTTGCCTTATTTGTTTCAGACTGGACATGAGCCGAATCCATGTGAGTAGCTGCAAATGGCATGGCCACATCAATCAGACATAGTGGCTGGAATCCCAAGCCCACCTGAAAAGGGCTGTGGCCAGTCGAGCTGTGGAGAGCCCGGTTGTAGCTGTGATGAACATAGGGAGACTCTCGTCCCATGTGCATGGATGCTTTGAGTTTTACATGCGTAGACTGTGTACAATCATCTTGTTGACAACTTTTGTGTGGCCATCAGTTTGAGGATGGAAGGTTGTGGACTTAGTGAGTTTGGTGTCGAGCATCGACCAGAGACTGGAACAAAATGTATTGAGGAACCTGCTGTCCCAACTTGAGATGATAGACTGTGGGATCCCAAAGTGTACCCACACTCGTTCAAAGAAGAGTTTAGCAGTGGCTTCTACTACGATGTTCTTCTTGCAGGCTGCCATAATGGCCATCTTCGAGAACCTGTCAACGACCACAAAAACACAGTCGTTTCCATGCTTAGTGGAAGGGAGGTCTGACATTTAATCCATGGATATGGACTCCCAAGGTCGACTAGGGGTAGGCAGCGGGGTATAGAACCCTTGCTTCTTGATGGTCGATTTGGCAATGGCGCAAGCAACGCATGATCTGATGTACTTCCTGACATCCTGTCGAAGAGTTGGACAATAGAAATACTTCTGCAGTACTGCCACCATTTTCTCAACCCCGAAATGCCCAACAACCCAATTATAGTGTGCTTCCCAAATCATCTTGGCACACTCGCTTGAAGGAACACAAAGGTGACCCAGGTGGCATAACAAGGCATCCTAGAGGTGAAAATCTGGAACATGCTAACCCTTCAAGAGTGTCTGGTATGTGTGGCCGAATTTTGGGTCACTTTGTAGAGAAGTGTCCAATCAGAAATCTCATGCCCACAAGAGTTGAGCACGGTGGTTAACGCCATGATCAGTGGTCGACTGAGACAATCTGCAACATTATTGATGCTGCCCTTCTTATACTTGATATTCAAATGGAACTGTTGCAGGTATGTGGACCACTTCCGATGGTGATCATTCTGCAATTTCCCTTGGGTCTGTATGAACTGCAGGGGTCGGTGGTCTGTGTGGATGACCATTTCCTTCCCCAAAATGTAATGCTTCCATTGTCGGTAGGCCTGCACAATGGAATACATCTCTTTGTCATAAGTGGGATACTTCCAGATTGTGTCTGAAAGTGTCTCACTATGATATGTCATTGGATGCTCGTCTTTCATAAGGACTGCCCCAATAGCATAGTTAGAGGCATCTGTCTCGACCTAAAATGGTTGTTGTAAGTCTGGTAATGTGAGAACTAGTGCCGTACAGAGGCGATATTTCAACTCTGTGAACGCCTTGTGTTGAGATTCATACCAAAAGAATTTTTCTTTTTCTCCTCCCTTGGTGACTTGACTCAAGGGCTGAGTGATATGAGAAAATCCTAACACGAATTTGCGGTAGAAGTTGGCAAGACCTAGAAAGCTGTGGAGATCTGTCAGAGTGGTTGGAGATGGCCAATCCCGAATGACTTAGATCTTGGCTGGATCCACATGCACCCCATGTTCATCAATAATGTATCCTAGATACTGAACCTGGGTCATGCCCATAGTGCATTTCTCCAAATTGGCACATAACTTATGTTGTCGCAGTGTTTGGAGAACCTGTCGGATGTGGTGGAGGTGCTCTTCCCAACTCTGGCTGAAGATCAGGATGTCATCCAAGTATACCACTACAAATGAGTTGGTGAATGACTGCAAGATGTCATCCATTAGCCTCATGAAGGTTGCAGGAGCATTCGTCAATCCGAAAGGCATAAACAACCAATAGAAAAGGCCCTCCTTAGCTTTGAAGGCAGTCTTTCACACATCGGAGGGTTCGATTGGTACCTGGTGATATCCTGACTTCAAATCGATCTTGCTAAAATATTTCCTCCCCTTCAATTGGTCTAGGAGGTCATCAATTCATGGGATCGAGCACCTATTACGGACAATGATCTTGTTCAACACCCAATAGTCAATACAGAGTCTCCAAGTCCCATCCTTCTTTTGTACCAACACGATTAGGCTCCCATAGGGCGATGAACTTGGACGGATGTGACCTTTCTGTAACAGCTCTCGAATCTGCCTCTTGATTTCATTGTTCTCCAGAACAGAGCGCTGATAGATTGGTCCATTGGGCAGCGGTGCGTTTGGGGTCAGATCGATGGAGTGCTTGACCTGACAGTGCAGAGGAACCCCTACGAGGGAGGTGAAGATGTCCTCGTACTCCTCCATGACCTTGTCCATCTGTAGTTTTCATGTGGAGGGACCCTGTCTAGAGGTCGTGGCCACTGTCTTCTTCTTTCCTTGAGGGCTTATCATCAGGAAAACAAATTTCCAGGCTTTGGAAATGAGCTTACTGCATTGTTTTGTAGTAACCAAAGAGATAGTGGTAGGCAATGCTACCTACGGTAGCATGTACAAATTATTTCCCAAAGTAACAAGAACAACACAGGGCCTTGATTCATACACAACATGTCGCTTCCACAAGTATGGTTGTCCTAATAATACATCACAAACTTCCAGGGGAGCAATGTCACACAATACCTCATCCATGAAGGGCTTGATGTTGTATGGAAGGCGACACTTCTGGCTCACACAAAGATCCCGTCCTTGGTGAAGCCACCCGATGGTGTACGGTTGTGGATGTGCTGTGGTCAATAAGCCCAGCCACTTCACGACCTCTTCTGAAATGAGGTTCTTTTGGCTCCCGCTGTTAACAATGAACTATAGCGGGGAGCCCTTTACCCACATTTGGAAGTGGAAGAGATGCTCCTCCTCCTCTGGATCTTCGAATTCCTCCTTCTAGATATTCGTGGTGGCAACTGTGGCATTGGGCTTTGCATCGATAATCTGATTCCCTTTGTCATTCCCCTTGTTGGGTTCTGACTCAGAGTTAGAACATGCATATGATTCTGAAACCTTTAGCTTGACCACCAGTGACTGCTTGGCTCGACACTCACTTGTGTTGTGAGTGGAGCTCTTATGGAACTCACACCACTTTCCTGTGTCCTTTTTCGGCTTCATGATGCTGTTCTTTTCTTGCAGCTTTCGTGGGTTGTCTTGGGCCGCCCCGCCTTGGCTTTGTCCTTTTTTTGTGGTTTTGGGGCACCTTTCCCTTTCTTCGAATTCGCAGATCCAAAGTCTCACTTCTTCTATTTAAACTTTTGCTCAACCTTGATGGCATATCGGTATGCCGTGCTGAGAGGGGGGATGTTCAGGAATTCTATTTCTTCTTGTATGTACTTGTGCAGGCAGCCACAATATTTGAGTACCAAATGCTGCTCCGAATCCTTGATACCCAACTTTGTACGAAGGGTATGGAAAATATTGGTAAACTCTGGCACGTCTTGGTCCCTTCCCTACCGCAGCGTGGTTCACTGATGTATTGATCCTCATAGCTTCCGACAGGGTAGTACTGCTCCTTGATGGCATCTCGGAATGAATTTCAAGTGGGTGCGGCTGAAAATAGTGAGCTTGTACTTTCATCCTTCTGCTCGCAGTAGGTTTCCCACCAGTCCTTGATGGGGGGGGGGGGGGTTGGTTTGAGAAGAGCGAAAATAATCTTTTCCCGACTAGAAAAATCATGAACAGAAAAATAATCCTCTAGCAGATTTAGCCATATATCGATGGCATCTGCGTCTATCTAACCCTCGAATACGGGGATTTCAAAATGAACTTGTACCTTAAATGGTGTGGTGTTTCCAGAGTAGCTGTTAGAAGCTAATGCGTCGCCCTTGGGTAGCCGTTGAAGGATCTGGGCAAAATTGTCCATCATCACGTTCCTTTTTCGCTTGAGGGCTTCTTCGAGCAAGATTTTGTTAGGATCTCCTACCCCCTCATCTTTCTTTTCATTCGCCATGGGAGGCTGTCAGGATTTGCGAGGCTGGTCTTGCAAAGGTTTGACCAGTTCAAGCCTTAACTCCTTATATCCCGACCTCGTTGGGGACATGTAAAGAAAAATAGAGAAAAAGCAGACCGCTCTGATACCACTAATCCAGATTTAAACAGAAGCGCAAAAAATTATAGAGATAACCATAAACATAGAGATGCAGTGGAATAATACTTCATTTCACTAATGTAAAATACTGAAATATGCTTACAAACAACAATGGAAATAAACCAGCTATGGCGATGGTAGCTTATCTCTGAGAAAATATGTGTCAGCTACATGCCTCTGGATTGTGTTACAATGAGGCTTGAAGGCCTATTTATTGTTGAGAAACAATGGAAAACCCTAAACATCCAAAACCTAACCCTAGAAGATAAACGCCAAACTGTGGGCCCCGTTTGGGTAAATTGGTACATCAACTTCTCGGGGTCGTAATTTTAGCATACGATCCCCGTTTAACGTGCACAATATCTTGTTAGAAATATCTATCCTAGAACTACAACTTTGGGAAGAGAAACATCAGTCCATGGATCCATGTTGCTCCTATTTTTCCAGAAAAACTTCGTTTAGGGCCTCAAAACGGCTCCAGAAGTTCAGGACTCGAAAAACTGCTAAAAATAGTAAACTGTGCTACAATTAAGGAAACTGAAAAGCTGAAAGAAACAATGGTGGAGGTCCAAGTGTACTTGGTAGGTGGCCACCAATATCTACCTAGATCATCACTATTAAAGACAAATTTCCCATTCCCATCATTGATGAATTATTGGATGAACTACATGAAGCAATTTACTTTACCAAGTTGGATCTTCGTTCAGGATATCATCAAATAAAAATGAAGACTGAAGGCATTCCGAAAACAACATTTAGAACTCATGAGGGCCATTATGAATTTTTGGTCATGCCTTTTGGCTTTATCAATGCACCTTCTACATTTCAAGGTTTGATGAATTCCATTTTCAAACCCTTCCTTAGAAAATTTGTGTTAGTATTTTTTGATGATATACTAATCTACAACAAGTCTTGGAAGGATCATATTCAACATGTTGACAAGGTGCTTAAACTATTGGAGGAGAAACAATTATATGCAAAAACCTCCAAATGTTTCTTTGGAGTACATGAGGTGGAATATCTAGGTCATATTGTATCTAATGAAGGTGTTAAGGTAGACCCTAACAAAATTAAATCCATTAAGGAATGTAAAATCCCCACATCCATAAAGCATCTGTGAGGATTTCTTGGGTTGACAGGGTATTATCGCAAGTTTTTTAAGAATTATGGGAAAATAACAACACCTCTAACAACATTACTGAAGAAATATGCATTTTCTTGGACTCCAGAAGCAATGAAGGCCTTTGAACATCTTAAAGAGGCAATGTGCCAAGCACCAGTCTTAGCTACACTAGACTTCACAAAAACCTTTATTATGGAATGCGATGCCTCAGGAAATGGAATTGGTGCTATTTTAATGTGAGAAGGAAGACCCATTGCTTTTGAAAGTCGTCCAATCAAAGGAAAGTATTTACACAAAGCTATTTATGAAAAGGAAATGTTGGCAATACTACATGCACTTAATAAATGGTGACCTTACCTAATGGGAAGATAGTTCAAGGTAAAAATGGATCATGGTAGCCTTAAATACTTTTTAGAACAAATATTATCTTCAGAAGAACAACAAAAATGGGTCACAAAGATGTTGGGTTATGACTTTGAAATCATCTACAAAAAAGGGAAGCAAAATGTTGTTGCAGATGCACTCTCAAGAAAGGATGTGGATGTGAAAGAATTTCTTTATGCCATCTCTATCATCCAACTAGATTGGATAAATGAAGTAAGGGATGCATGGAAGAATGATGAAGAAGTATAGGAACTCATTCAAAAGTTGCAGCAATATCCCAATACATCTGATACATTTAGCTGGAAAAATGATTCGTTATGGTACAAAGATCGCTTATACCTCTGTAAGAATTCCCAACTCAAACAAAACATTCTTTTGGAATTTCACACCTCTACCTTAGAAGGGCACTCAATATTTTTAAAAACTTACCATAGGGTTAAGAAGGAATTTTTTTGGGATGGCCTCAAATTTTATATTCAAAAGTTTGTGGTCGAACTTTTGGTTTGCCAACAAAATAAAGTTGAGACAATGAAGACCCCGAGTCTATTATAACCTTTAGCCATTCCAATTCAACATTGGGAGGAGGTTTCAATGGATTTTATCACAGGTTTACCCAGGTCAGAAGGAAAGAGTGTCATCATGGTGGTAGTTGATAGACTTACCAAGTATGCACACTTTTGTGCATTATCTCATCCATTTAAAGCTAGTACAGTTGCTACTACATTTATGGAAACAATTCAAAAGCTACATGGAAACCCAAAGATTATTGTAAGCGATAGAGATCCCATTTTCACTAGAAATTTTTGGACCAAGTTAGTTTCTTGTCTAGGTACTCAGTTAGCTCATAGCTCATCTTATCATTCTCAATTTTATGGGAAGAGAGAGACAGTGAAAAAATGGTTGGAAGGATATATTTTTTGTTTTGTATCTAATAAACAAATACAATGGGTCAAGTGGTTGCCTCTGGCTGAACGGTGGTATAACACTTCCTTCCATACTACAACAAAAATGACCCCATTTATGGCACTTTATGAATATCATCCACCATCCATCACAACATCTTTAAGAGAAAATTCTAAGGTTCAAGCAGTGGAAGATCACATCAAGCATTAACAACAGGTTCTCCAACTCTTAATGGATAAACTCACTTTGGCACATAATAGAATGAAACAACATGAAAATCAACATCGCAACAAAATAAGTTTTGATGTAGGTGACTGGGTATTTATATGACTACAACCGTACAAACAAATGCCCCTCAAGCAATCTAAGAAGGATAATAAATTATCACCAAAGTATTATGGTCCATACAAGGTGTTGCAAAAGATTGGTACTATGGCATACAAATTAGAGCTTCCTGCATCTTCCCGAGTGCACCCAATTTTCCATGTTTCATTCTTAAAGAAGGTTGTAGGTGACAAGCTCCCAGTTCAAATAATATTTCCAAAACTTGATGAGGAAGGAAAAATCACATTGGAACCTGAAGCAGTCCAAGAAACAAGAACTCAACAGTTACAAAATCAATCAATTTCAGAGTATCTCATAAAGTGGAATAACTTACCCGCTGAAGATTCCACATGGGAGGATGATAATTTTATACAGAAGCATCCAGAAGTACTCAAGCATTGAGGACAACACTTCTTTGAAGGAGAGGGGCATGTTAGGTCCCTATAATACTAGTGATTCCCCCATTACTATTGTCATTGTAGCCCCTTATTGTTATTGTTGTACCTCTGTTATCCCCATATTGTTGTTGTTGTGCCCCATAGAAGCCCACTATTGTTATTGTTGTGCCCTTATATTATTATTGTTATGTCGACTTTGATTATGTAGGTTTTAACCCCGTACAGAAATTACCTGCATACGAATTCTAAAACACATAAAATAAACAATGCGAGAGCATAACACATAAAACACATATACACAAAGATTTTCCCATGGATCCCAAAACCGGACTACTACCAGTTTGATTTTTCATTATTTTTCTTTCAATGTTACAATACATATTTATACGTGCCGAAGCATCCAATACTATGGACCGAAAACCATCGCATCCAAAACCATGGACCGAAAACCATCGCATCCAAAAACATGTGCGAAAATCATGCACAAAACCATAGGTGGGTCAGCCCAACCTAACATAGGGTCCAAAACCAAAATTTTCCGGGGCGTTGCCCCAGACCCCATAAAGTGAGGTTACGGGTACACCTCAAACCCCCTGTTAACTACGTGGAAAGAATATAACACAACCCAACATTATCCCACTCGTTGTTTTCTTTCCACAGGGGGCCACAAGAGAGCTTAGTCATTTTTCCAACCCTGAAACACCCATTGTCTCTCTACACCAAGAGAACTTCTCAGAGCTCACAGATTTTGTCAATGCATCTGCAATATTCTTCAAAGTGTCCACCTTTACCAACAACACCTTTTTGTCTTCTATCATATCCCTCACAAAGTGATACTGAACATCAATTTGCTTTGTCTTTGAATGATATGTAGGGTTCTTTGCCAAGAAAATTGCACTTTGGCTGTCACAGTCTATCCTTATAGTTTCCTGTACTAACCCCATACTTGAACAGAATATCTGTAACCAAACTGCTTCCTTGCTTGCATGAGTGGCTGCCATGTATTCTGCCTCTGTAGTTGATGGTGCTACTATAGATTGTTTCTTACTCATCCAATTGACTGCACCTCCAAATAGGTTAAACACATACCCACTTGTAGATCTTCTCTGATCCAGATCTCCAGCCCAGTCTGCATCAACAAAGCCACGAATATCCAACACTCTATCCCATCCTGGTTTTCCTTATTAGCACATACCATAATCACTAGTGCCATGCAAATACCTGAAAACCCGCTTCACTGTTGTCCAATGCTCCTTTCCTAGTTTTGACATAAACCTGCTCAATACTCCCATTGCATGTGCAATGTCTGGTCTAGTACAGACCATTGCATACATCAAGCTATTGATTGTACTTGCATATGGAACACAGGGCATGTCCTCTTCCTCTTGTGTCTTGGGACATTGTTCAGCAGATAACCTCACACCTATAGGAATAAGAACCTTCACTTTTACTATCCTGCATATTAAACCTTTGCAGTATTGTCTCGACATACTTCCTCTGGTTTAACATGAGCTTCCATGCCCAAAATATAGTTTGCAGCACCAAGATCTTTTATGTCAAATTTAGAGGACAATTGGGTATTCAATTACTGGATAATTTCTTTGTCATTTCCAACCAGCAACATATCATCCACATACAAGACCAGATAAATAACACGGTCACCATTTAATTTAAAATACACAAAGTGATCTGCTTTGCTTCTAGTGAAGCCAAGTCCCCGTATAAATGTATCAAATTTCTGATACCACATCCTTGGTGACCTTTTTAATCCATACAAAGACTTCTTTAACTTGCATACCAGTTCTTTCTTACCCTTCACCGCAAAGCCTTCAGGTTTCTTCATGTATATTTCCTATTCCAGATCCCCGTGAAGAAATGTTGTCTTCACGTCCATCTGTTCTACCTCAAAATCAAAAGCAGTAGCAACAGATAAAAGTAATCTAATAGAAGTTACCTTGGCAACAGGAGAAAAAATATCACCAAAATCAATTCCCAGCATTTGGGAATAACCTTTTGCTACCAACCGAGCTTTGTATTTCTCCACCTTTCCTTCTGCATTTGTCTTCTTCTTGAACACCCATTTGCTGCCTATGGGTTTCCTTCCAGCCGACAACTCCACCAGATCCCAAGCCTCATTTTTGTGCAAAGATGTCATTTCATCAACCATGGCATCTTTCTAGAGTTTTCCATCCTATGAATCCACTGCTTCCTTCACAATTCTGGGATCATCATCAGCAATAGACAAAGCAAAATTTGAATAGAAAGTAGATGGACTATACCTTTCTGGCTACTTTCTTTCTCGAATTGATCTTCTCACAGCGGAGTTTGTGGCTCTTCATCTTATGATTCCTCCTCTGATGTAGAGTCTGATTCTTCCTCCTTTAGCTCAAACTCTATCTTCTCATATTCCTTTGGTTGGAATTCATGTTTAATAAAATCTTTTACCTCTCTGAACACCACATCTCGACTGTACACAACCTTCCGTGTGATTGGGTTCCAAAGCTTATAACGTTTTAAACCATCCTTATACCCAATAAAGATGCACTTTTCAGATTTACTATCCAACTTGGTTCGTTTCTCCTTTGGAACATGTACATATGCATCACATCCAAATACCCTCAGATGTGAAAGAGAGGGTTTCTTACCAGTCCATACCTCTTGTGGAGTTTTATCCTCCAACATTGATGAAGGTGACCTGTTGACTAGGTAACATG
Organism: Pinus tabuliformis; assembly: GCA_031772625.1. Lineage (NCBI taxonomy): Eukaryota > Viridiplantae > Streptophyta > Pinopsida > Pinales > Pinaceae > Pinus > Pinus tabuliformis. Next base: position 78,836,593 of record CM062820.1, on the reverse strand, counting down.
CAGTATCCATCGCCTCTGCCCAGAATTCCTGTCTTAACCCGGCACCACTAAGCATACTTCTTGCCCTTTCCATCAACGTCTTATTCATTCTTTCTGTAACTCCATTTTGCTGAGGTGTATATGGAGTAGTCTTCTGTCGTGCTATACCACACTTCCGACAGAATTCTTCAAATTCCTTGCTGCAGAACTCTCCACCATTATCTGTCCTCAACACCTTTATCTTCTTCTCTGTTTGATTTTCCACGAGAGCCTTAAATTCTTTAAACCTGTCAAAGGCTTCAGATTTCTTCTTAAGGAAATATATCCATGTATTCCTTGAGAAGTCATGTATAAATGATACATAGTACACAGACTTACCCAGTGATGGAACCTTCACAGGTCCAAACACATCACTATGCACAAGTTATAATATTTGTTTCGCCCTCTTACTACTAGAGGGGAAACTCACCCGATTTTGCTTCCCATATACACAATTTTCACAGAAATCAAAATCTAGAGAGCTATTACTCATACCTTCTACCATACCTTTACCATGAAGTATTCGAAGGCCCTTCTCTCCAATATGTCCAAGCCTTTGATGCCACAACATGGTCTTCTCTCCAGAGACCACTAGATCTTTTGCTCCATTTTCAGGAACCATAGAACTATTGAACCCATCAATAACAGTGCTACCTTGCAGCTTGTACAAAGTTCCAATCTGAACTCCCCACATCAATACTAGTGCTCCCCAAACCATCTTGCAGGTATCCTTCTCGAACACTGTTTTTACACCTGCATCATCCAGCTTGCTTACAGAAATCAGATTTCTGGCCAATGCAGGAATATGCAGAACACCTGGAAGTGTTCTAACTCTTCCACCTTGCAATTTCAACTTTACTTTTCCGCGACCAATGATTCTAGCCTTCCTATCATCCCCTAAGAAGACATCACCACCATCGTATTTCTCATACTCACAGAACCACTCTCTGTGGGGAGTGAAGTGAAAGGATGCACCTGAGTCAATAAACCATGCCTCATGATCTACATGTGTACTTGAAGAAGCCAAGTACACATCCCCACCTTCATCTGAGGTGGTTTTCGCCTCTACAGAAGGAGCATCATTAGATCCCTTTCCTTTGTCAGGAGCTTTAGATTTACAGTCCCTTTTGAAGTGCCCTTCCTTTCCGCATTTCCAGCACACCACCTTTACAGGTTTTCCTGGAGATTTAGATCTCCCACTCGATGACTTATTTTTGTTTCTGTTCTGGGACTGTCCTCGTACAAACAAGGCATCACCATTCTGGCTCTCCATATTTTTCCATCTCATCTCCTCCGTCAGTAAGGCTGAGACTATTTCATCAAACTACAAGGCAGTTGCATTGCTACCTATTGCAATAACCAGACTATCCCACGAATCTGGTAGAGAACACAACAAACTGATGCACTTATCTTCATCTGAAATTTTAATATCAACAAACGCTAACTGACTTACCATAGTATTAAATGCGTTTAGATGCTCTGTCAGTGAGTCTTCATCTTTCATCCTTAGGTTATACATCTTTTTTTGCAGGAACAGTTTATTCACCAAAGACTTAGATTGGTACAAAGTCCCTAACTTGTCCCATAAAGCCTTCGTCGTAGCTTCCCCGGATACATTTAGCAATACTGAATCTGAGACACACAATCGTATTGCTCTCCTTGCCTTCCGATCCAACTTTTTCCATTCTTCATCGGACACTCCTGTTGGTTTAGTACCTAGATCTACTGTGATCCACTGATCTTTATCCATCAATAGATCCTCCATCTTGAATTTCCACAACTCAAAACTCTGACCATTAAATTTTTCGATCTCTACATTTCCATTGCTCGACATCTTCTTTCACCACCAGAATTGATCTCGCAGATCTCCCACTGAACAGGGTCTACCACAGGCCGAGCGAAACCCCTCAGCAACAAAGGCGTCCCCTTGAAGCCAAAACTGCTCTGATACCAAATGTAGGTTTTAACCCCGTACAGAAATTACTTGCATATGAATTCTAAAACACATAAAATAAACAATGCGAGAGCATAACACATAAAACAAATATACACAAAGTTTTTCCCCTGGATCCCAAAACTAGGACTACCAGTTTGATTTTTCATTATTTTCCTTTCAATGTTACAATACATATTTATACATGCCGAAGCATCCAATACCATGGACCGAAAACCATCGCATCCAAAACCATGGACCGAAAACAATCGCGTCTAAAAACATGTGCGAAAAGCATGCACAAAACCATAGGTGGGTTTGGCTAACCTAACATAGGGACCCCATAAAGTGGGGTTATGGGTACACCTCAAACCCCCTGTTAACTACGTGGAAAGAATATAACACAACCCAACAATATTGTTATTGTTGTGCCCCATAGAAGCCCACTATTATTATTGTTGTGCCCTTATATTATTATTGTTATGTCGACTCTGATTATATTGTGACGCCTTAGACTCCTATATATAGAAAGGAGGTTTTGTCGTTTGAATCATCCAATAAATTTTCATTTGTGTAAGGTAAAGGAGGTTTCCCCCTCAAAGAGGCTTATTTTGAAGTCGTTGATCTATCTTTTCTTCTATTTTGTGAGCTGGTGACTTGTGTCTCGAGGGTAACATAGATTTGACACTCCATTTATTTTATTGATCTATGTGATTTGATTATGGTAAGTTGATATATATGTTGTGTTAATTTTTATCATGATATTTTCATTTGGTTATTTGTTTATTAATTTGACTCATAAATAAATTATCAAAACATTATTTAATAGAAATTATACGTTTATCCTTTCCCTTACAAATTTGTTTGGGCCCACAACTAATTATAACTATATATATTTCATATTTTTAATATGCATTATTAGAGCCAACTGTGTTTGAATTTTGTTAATTTGAGAGAGTTGAAGTTTACTTTTAAGTAGTTTTATATTTTCCATTTAAATAACATTAAGGATTATCTTTAATTTTAATTTCTAGTTCCACTTATAAATTAAAAGTCAGCTTGCACTTGCATCATTTAATATTTTGTTATAATAAGATATAATTTTCATTTTATAGACCATTTAGTGTATGTTATGGCATTCATTTCCTTTATAATAGTTTTGTATATTTTCTTGTAACATATTGTTGTATTATATTTTAACTAGTAATTCTAATTTATAAATAATATAGATAAATTAGAATTAGTTGCATTAGGTTTTAATTGTTACAATTTTATGTGATAGTTAGTTTGATATCTATACTATATTGGCCACTAATATGTAGTTCTAATACATTGTAGTTTAGATTAACCTTAGAATAATCATATTTTAGTTAGTATTAGTTTTCCTCTTGTCTTTTCCTTCAAAAGAAGAAGAGGTGAAAGGCCAATGAAGCTTATAAAATTGTCGAGAGTGACCATACCAAACAACTTGGGCTATTTAAGGAGCTTTGTTCTGGGTCAATTCTCTCTAGTTGACTAGGGTGCACAAAACCTGCGTCAACAATCACTTACAACAACTTGTAAATATCCATACTTAACCATTTTTATGCTCAAACACTTCTTTCACATGTGACATTGGGAGACCTTACCATACACTATCCCTCATCTCACATCCATTAAAATACCAATGCTTTTTAAGGTGTATTAAATTGCAATAGCAAGTGCTACTTCGAATAATATAAATTCACCCCTATATTGAATAAAGATTTTTTGTTGTTGTTGAAATCAAGCTATCCTATCAAATTAAAGTAGTGTAGTAGTTGTTATTTATAAGCCATATTTTCCCATGCACAGTCAGACAAAGGAAGCTAATTATATACTTAATACCACCAAATCAATTGATTAGCTATATTCTAGTTCATTCTCCATTGAATATTGCTAATAACTAACAAAAGAATATGGTGCACATAACAATAGAAGTTTTTTGAAGAGATGCAATTAACACGCTTGGGTGACAAAACCTTGACTTCCAGTGGTTCATTTCATATTAGTGCTATTTAAAACTCAAGACAAAAGAAAAGGGTAACAATAAAGCTTGGAATTTAGGTATTGTACACATTGCGTGCATGATTGAGGCATTTTATTTATTAGAGTTATTTTTTTGGTGTGTTGACAAGTTTTATAGGAAAAAAGACATATATGACTTCAAGAAGTTAGAAAAGCTCTCATTCCCCTAACTCCCAATATATGCAAAAATATACTTCAGCTTCTATATGCCAAACAAATCTTCATGACTGTAGAGGTCGATGCCTTTCTTAGTAATCACAATAGAGGAAAGATCCTTCTCAAGAAATCATTGAAAAAGCTTATTAAAGAACTATTTAACACCAATATAAGTTAGATATGCATGTTAGACATTCCATATAGATAATTTTCTTGGCTATTCACAAGAATTCTTGGTCAAGAATCCATTGATTTTGTTCCTCGGTATTTTCTCTATGTGTTACATTACTCTATTAATGAAGAAGCCATTTTTGACTGGGTTCATACAAATTTAACAAAAATCTCATATAGACTTGGGAATTTTACCCAAATGAAGAATTTTTTCATGGCTTCACAACTTATTCATGTTATTTTCTATTGTAATGCATTTAAAGGCCTACCTAGGTGATGACACTCAAATTTATATCTAGATCCAATACAATTCTAGTACGAATCACTTTAGAAACACAACCCAATTTCATTTCTATAAAGTGCATAACATTTTCTTGCAAAGTGCAAGAAAATGTTGGTTGGTTCTTCTGCTAGTAGGTGCTTCTCTAAAGTTCTATCATTTTTAGAAGGAAAGGGAATTATTAAATTTCAAGAAGAATATTAATTTATTTGGTTGCTTGGATTTGAAGGGAATCCCCTAGTGCTTCCAACTTATGTTTGTGATATTTTTTTCATGGAAAATTTGTGTTCACACTACAGAAATTGAGAACATTTATTTAATTAAAAAAGGAAGAAAAAGTTCAAAATTAAGTAACTTCAAATTATTTCTCATATTGATGAATATGTTTCTTATTTGAAGATATTTAAATTGAAGGAGTTTGAAGCATTAGAGGGTTTCAACCCTAAATCTATTTTCTTTGCTCATCTTACTTCTATTGGATATGGATGAGGAGGGACCACTTAAGCTTTTCCTTATACCCCTCATGGGTCTTATGAAGATATCAATGCTTTACACAGTACCAATAAACAGTAAAGACAACATGGACGCTATATTGCAAGTTCTAGTTCTACACCACAATAATGCCAAAAAAGTGCTTCTACATCTTATGTTATAAGTCAATCTACAAGGAAAGAACCAAGTAAAGATGGTGATGGTAGTACTAGAGAATGTGGTGATGGAAAAAACCCTAAAATCAACTTGGAAAGAACTCATGCTATTAGAGTAAGTTCAAAGAGAAAAATAACAAATACTCACAGGAATACTGAAAGCATACCCAATCCTAGTGGATGTTTAGGTGATGGAAAATGATAACCTCAATGAAATTGTTGAGATACCAAATTGGGTTGAAAATTAATTGATTGAAACTCAGTTTATTGCTACAAAATTGGCCTGAGAATACCCTATTGATTTTGAGGATGAGTTAGTTGCATTGCATCATGTGATGTACAACAAGAATTCTAAGAAAATACTATTTGGACAAGTAAATTTGAAAAATAAGAAGGTGGTGGACAAGATAAACTCAGAAATTCATATCAAAGGAATAAAACCCTCCAAATTGTTTGAATTCCTTCAAGCAACTAGAGATGCATTAGCCTATTCAATTTCTAAGAAAAAAATGGAGAATATAATGTTGAAAAAAGGAATAAAGGGGATAGAAATGGATTTGTTACTAATGCCATTGGTTATTGACCCTATGTTTGTTGTAAAAGAAAAGTTAGGTCTTTGAGAATACATCAAAGTTTGAGCATTAGAGAAAATTCATGTTTATTAATGAAAATCTCAATATGTAGTTGATAACTTAAATAAAAGGATTAAAATAATCCTAGAAGTGTGGGAAGTAGATATGAATTTATCCAATCTATTATTTAGGATTAATTCTTTCAGTATATATTTGCAATTTTTTTTTAGAGAATGATGAGATGTTTTTTAAGGAATCTTTAACTACCTTTATTATGAAAGTTATATATATATATATATATATATATATATATATATATATATATATATATATATATATATATATATATATATATATATATATATATATATATATATATATATATATATATATATCCTAAAGAAGAAAACAAAATTTACCATCCCAAAACATAATGACGCAATTAAAGGCTTGTTGAATGGAAATAATTAACACATTTTGAGAATTAAATTATAGATGTAACAACATTAAAACAAGAAGAAGTGATATATTCTTCAAGTTAATTGAGGTGAATAAGGGGTTGAAGGGTCCCAACTTAATTATGGATGCAATGTTATTAACATGAGAGAAAGTGCAAGAGTGTGTTGATATACTGAAGGTCACCTAGATTAATGATGTCAACATCCTTGTTGATTTTTCCAAATAAGAAATTAAGAAATGGTTAATTAATTTCATAAACAGAAAATAATACCAATCATGATCCAAATGGAAAGTCATGTCCACCCATGGTAGTTGTAGGTTTGGAAATGTGAGCACATGTGTAGAGAAGAGGTGGTGCTTCAACTCAACGAACGTCTTCTGTTGGGACTCGAACCAGTGAAACTTTTCTTTCACCCCACCCTTGGTAATATGACTCAAAGTCCAAGTGATATGGGAGAATCCCAACATGAACTTCGATAAAAATTTTCAAGGCCCAAAAAGTTGTGAAACTCTGTTAGAGTGGTCAGGGCTGATCAATTCCAAATGACTTGGATCTTAGCTAGATCCACATGCATGCCTTGATCATCTATGATGTAACCCAAATATTGGATTTGGCTCATGCCAAAGGTGCATTTCTCCAAGTTGGCACATGGTTTTTGCTATAGCAGGGTTTGAAGGACCTGTCGTATGTGTTCAAGTGCTCTTCCCAACTCTTTTTGAAGATGAGGATGTCATCTAGATAAAGAACCACAAATGCATTGGTGGAGGGCCACAAGATATCATCCATCAGCCTCATAAAAGTAGTTGGGGAATTTTTCAAACCGAAAGGCATGTCCAATCATTCAAAAATTCCTTCCTTGGATTTGAAGGCGATCTTCCATACATCTGTGGGATCTATTGGAACCTGGAGATAACCAGACTTCAAATTGATCTTGCTGAAATACTTGCCCCCATCTAGCTAGTCTAGAAGGTCATCAATCCATGGAATTAGATACCTATTCCTGACAGTGATTTTGTTTAGTGCCCAATAATCAATGTAAAGCCTCCAGGTTCCATTAATCTTCTGTATAAGAAAAATCAAGATCCCATAAGGTGAGGAACTTGGTCGGATGTGCCCTTTTTATAGAAACTCTTGCATCTGCGACTTGATCTCTTCATTTTCCAAAATGGAGTAGTGGTTTATCAACCCATTGGGTAGAGGTGCCTCAAGTGTCATATCGATCAAATGCTTGACTTGATGGTGCAAGGGTACCCTTATGGGTAAGGAGAAGATGTCCCTATAGCCCACATAGTTAACCGGGGGTTAGAGGGGGGAGGTCACAGGGGGTTTGAGGGGCACCCGTAACCCCACTTTATGGGGTCCGGGGTAGCGCCTCGGAAAATTTTGGTTTTGGACCCTATGTTAGGTTGGGCGGACCCACCTATGGTTTTGTGCATGATTTTCGCACATGTTTTTGGATGTGATGGTTTTCGGTCCATGGTTTTGGATGCGATGGTTTTTCGGTCCATGGTATTGGATGCTTCGGCATGTATAAATATGTATTGTAACATTGAAAGGAACATAATGAAAAATCAAGCTGGTAGTCCCGGTTTTGGGATCCAGGGGAAAATCTTTGTGTATATGTGTTTTATGTGTTACGCTCTCACATTGTTTATTTTCTATGTTTTAGAATTCGTATGCAGGTAATTTCTGTACGGGGTTAAAACCTACACTTATCCACCCACTTCTAATGTGTGGAGGAACCCTTCCTCGGGGCCATGGATGTGGCCACGATATTCCCCTTACTTTGAGAGTGAATTAGAAAGAAAACAAATTTCCTAGTATATGAGATGATGCCACTGCATTGCTTAACAGAGATCAAAGAGATGGCGGTAGGTAGGGCTACCTTTGGTAACCTATATAACTTATTACCCAAAGTAATAATAATAGTGCTAGGTGTGGACTCATACACAACATGCCACTTCCACAAGTATGGTTGGCCTAATAATACATCACAAACTTCAAGGGGAGCAATTTCACACAATACCTCATCCGTGAAAGGTTCTATGTTGTAGGGAAGGCGACACTGCTGGTTGACGCAAAGATCTCTTATCTAGATCTCAGGGGCTAAGATCTAGAACTAGGAGAGAGAGAAGTAGAGAACCCAACACAAGAACATTGATAAAGAATGTGAAAAATAAATACATCCAAAAATGAAGAGTGAAAAAAATACACCATAAAACCCAATTCATTATTAAGAGAGAAAAATGTTGTTACAACTACATTGCATGGACCAATTTATCCTTCTAAAAAGTGAGGTGCAAATTTATAACCTTTTGAGTTACAATACCATGGGTAAATACCATGTTTAACTACCATGGGTGGATGAGACTTTCCATTTGGATCATTCCTCCCCTCTTAAAATGAAATGGTCCCCATTGCGTCCAGTTCCCTCTAGAGAAGATTTTAATGAAGATGAGTTGTGGGTTTGTGGATGAACCAAAACCAAGTGTTGTTGAAGACAAGGGTTTTGTGTGGTTGACCCATAACCATGGTGCATGAAGATCCAAGGACAGAGATACCCTATAATGCTTGTGAGGCAACTGTGATATGGATAGTGTGTGGCCTAGAAAATGGACTTCGATGGCAAGGGTTTTGTGTGGTTGACCATAACCATGATGTACAAAGAATCAAGGATATAAATACCATATAATGTTGGTGGGCCGATGTTGACTGTGTATGACCTAGAAAATGGTATTCGATGGCAAGGATTTTGAGTGGTTGACCCCTAACCATGGGTTTGTGGGTGACCCATAACCATAATGGACAAGGTTCCAAGGATAATGATCCCCTAGACTTTGAGATAGGGCACTTGCCAATCTATCTAGTAAAAATATGGTGGCTCCATGTTAAAGGAAATAGTTGAACCCAAATCCATAAATAATAAAAAACTATGTGCGGACGAACCCATTCAAGAACTTTCCAATCAAGATGTTCCCACATATAACTAAAACAACTCAATTATTTGAACCTCCTACATGGTCTACATGGCTCAAATATTTAGAAGTGGATTTGCATCATGATGAAATGTTGGGTTTGTATGGTATAATGCTCCATAGGAGGACCCATATCCACCAACAGGGTGACTACTCATAGAGGATGAAGGATAAAAGAGAATTCAAATTTTGAGCATAAGAACCATAACCAACATCATCATTGTGTGTAACTTTCTTATGATCCCCAACCATGAAATTCTAAATAAGTTGTTGTGTTGTTTGAACTGGACGACGAGGAAAATAAACAAATCTAGATGGTCGAAACAAAACATACAATCATAGGGAATACATATTTGAATACAAAAGCTATCATTTCTTGCCTGCTGCATTCAAGAGACCATCAACAGTGCCCATGTGAAAGAAATACCCATAAGCATTATGAATGTCACGATGCTCAACATCTTGGAAGTGAAGAGAATCTCTGGGCATAATTTCCTCTCGACCATTGAATAAATAAGGTTCATTCATATCACTCTATATGTACAATGATGGCGTTGAACCCTTATAACTGCTAAAAGGAAAATTTTCAGCCCACCATGACCTGATTTCTGGATTCAACATATCCAAATAAGACGATGCACCTAGCCAACACCAACCATCATAGTCCTTACCATGGTAATCCTTAACATAATATCCCTTTTGAGTCGCTTCCTTGTGCAGCGGAAAATGACAAAAATGTCGCCAACTCTGGCTCTAGCCGAAGCTCTTGAATGACTTTATGTGGTTTTCTCAAATCCCTTGCGTCGTTGAACCCCTCCACCCAATTACCATGGGTGGATGAAACTTTCCATTTAGATCAAATCAACAATGTACATTAGGTTGGCCTTGATTTAAAATATATTAAAGATGAATTATTTGAATTTTGTGTAAGGCATGAGATGATGGTTGTACTGTTATGAGACTACATTATGCAATGGCTTAGAGATGTTTTGGGAAATATAATGACTTCAATGTTATTCATCGAAAGTTTTGATGATAATATATTTAACATGCATCCATTATTTAAATAAAGGAGGTCTTCAATAAAATGGCTCCTCTTTTTCTAGCAATATAAGTAAATTGTCGACTTTCCATTATTTTCTTCCCACTCAATAATTATTCAACATTTTCACTCCAGATTTTTTTAAGTATCAAGGTCAATTCCTAATTACACTTTCTTTTATCTTTTAGGTCTTTTTATTATTTATATAGTCCACAAGAGTCCCATCCATGTCCTTAAATGAAAAAAATGCATGTTAAGTCCTGAGATATTATAAACTCATATATATATATATATATATATATATATCTATAATTTTGAAAGGTTTTCGAGAGGACTACTAGGAGTTCAGTGCATGTCTACAACTCCTTATATCCCTATAAGTTTAAATGCAATTATCTTATTAATTTATCTATGAATGCATTCCATGATTGTTTTCCTTTATCAAAATGTGTGATTATTTACTTTTTACTATTTTGGAAGTTGATGGTATTTAACTTTATTTATGGTCATATGAATGTTGTATCATATCTTATGAATATTCAAACTTGGCCCTCTCTCAAACCTTTTTTTTTTTTTTTTTCATTTTTTGATTTTATATTCTTTATTAAAGTGGAGTGTCAACTCTATAAAAATGTGGAGGAGAAGGTTTTCCCTCAAATTTTATATTTGAGACCTTAACTAGTCCCAAAAATCACCACCACCTTGGAGCCTACAAAAATTTTGGTGCTTCATCTTCTAGGGTTAGGATTTTGGACCCTTAGGGTTCTTTTCTTTATGTTAAAAGGATATTATTTTTCCCTCTTGTAATCACTTTTGCAAATGAGCATAGATGTCATATCTCTCTCTCTCTTAAGAGATAAATTGCCACTATTCTAGCTAGTTTGTGTTCCATGATATTCTATTATTTAATTTAGTAATAGAAGTTTGGTTTTCAATATTATTGTGCTTTCTACTATATTTTTCTGTGTTTTCCATTTCTCTTTTTTCCTTTAATTTCATTCCTTGTACAACTCATGTTAGAATCTAGGGTAATTGAATGATATTACAAGTCTATAATAGTTGTTTAATCAATTGGTTAAAAGGTGGTGCATTTCCCATTAGAGCATGCAAGTTTGATCATTTTTGGTCTGTTACACTAAATGTGAAGAAAAATGTGGGCACCCTAATTATAAAATCATTAATGTCAATAATGTTCCATGAGAGATCTAAAGTTATTGAGTCCTTTGTATATGCATCATGAATCACAAACATGTTATGAAAACTTATTAATGGGAAAATTTTTAAAGTGGTAATTGAAGGGTTTCAATAATGGTTGACATGTTATTGTATTGTCTCTTATTTAGAAATACTGCAAAACTTATCTGAATACGATGGTGCATGATGATGTTGTATAATAAACAACAAAACCTTGGATAGCTACATGATATATTGTCATGATAGTATATTAAATGGAGTGCATATTGGTCAATGTGAATGGTTATTTGTTGTGGTTGATATGTACTGCATGGCCATCTAGAAAAATTGATGGGAATTCCATTTCAGATAAACCCTCTATGTTATATTCATTAATGTGTGCTACTCCTATTTGAAACCATTAAATCAATTTTTTTTGAGGGCCACCTTTGTTTTAGACAAACTTGTTGATTTCTATAATTTATCAATGCATATTAGGTAAACATAAGTCAAAATATGTTTGGTTTTTAGTAAAGCTTAGATCAAATTGGTATGAATCTGAAATGTTAGAAAAAATCTGTGTTCAAGTAGAGATGTCTGTAGGTGCAATAGGAAGTGTATCAATTTAGGCATGGTCAAGTTGGAAAATCGTGTAATATCTATCATGATGCATCTTGTAAAGAAGAGCATTCATTACAATGTAACAATCATAAAAATGTTCCTCTATTCCATACCTTCTAACTACCATAAGGTCTAAATCTTAAAGGTGGTGTAGGTGGTAACTAGTGATTGTGTTAATGTTTTGTGGGAAACTAATAGTATGGTTGCTACATTTGTATTGGCCACCTTAAGCATGGCTGACTTAAAATAGCGGGCTTACTTGAGCAATGAGTATTTCCTTTACTTGGGTAAGAATTGACAATATAAGGGCTTGATCTCGAGGATCCATATTATTCCATTTAAATAAGAGGCGGGCATTAGTTTATGTACCAATAGAAACAAATAAAACCATTGGAAAATATGATTGTATGCATTCAAAGGTAGGACTTCATATAAGTATTACAAGCACGTATGTTGGAAAAGGCATTGATTTAAGTGTAGAATGATTTAGCAACATGAAAAAGGGCCTGATGTTGTGTAATATTAACTAGAACTTCTATGAGGAGGTGCCTTCCCTTAGATACTGTAGCATGTCTATGCTTATTTAGTTTATCTTCACAATTTGCATATTATTTGCTACATTTTCAAATTTTCGAGGAATTTGGTGTAGATGCAATACTATTGATATTTTTGGTGACATTGAAGTTGTATTTGGAAAAGGTTTGGGATTTGTTGAACACAAATTTCTTTTAGGTGAAGTAAAATCAAAGGAAGTATATTTTGTAAGCCAGTGACTCCATGGACTTTATGTTCAATAGGTGTAACTACATGATATGTTGTAATAGTATATGTAAGGGCTTGCTATTAAGTATGATAAAATGGGGATTCTATGGAAAGGTGATTTTCCTTGGATCTTCTATCATATCCACACTTATATATCTCATATTTGCAATTTTTATATCATTTATGTCACTTGTCCTTTTTTAGGTCCTTCCATGTAGATGTATTAATATTGATTTGGTTGGTCACATTGAAATTGAGGTTGGAAAATGTATGGGAGATATTGAAGAAAGGGATATTGTTTTCAACACTTGTTGCTAGAAATGGTAAACATGGGTTCGTTTTTGAAGTTGGTGGAATAGAGTTTGGTTGAAAATTATTTTTTGTTGGACGACCATGGATTTTTTTTAGGTGAGGTAAAACTATAAGGAGGATATTTTGCTATTTAATGATCCCATGGAATTGTTTTATAATTATTGTAGCTTTATAAAAGTATTTTTGGTGGAGCACATGGTATGTATCCAACTGAAGCAGTGGTTCTTTGAGCATTTCTGTATTGTGAGTTGCAATTTGACCATGCTTTAGCACAAAAAAAATGATTTATAATATATGTTTAAATTTATTTGAAAGGCAATTTTGAATAATTGAAAAAATATATATTCAAATGCATAAATATATATTTACAACATATATTAATTAAAAATTATATATATTATAATAATTTAAACAGAGTTTTTTTGTTTTTTGTTTTTGTTTTGTGAATTGAAGCTATTTATATTAATAAGAAAAACAAAATTATATAAAGAGTATCACCATCTTCACCCAAACCCAAAGGTTCTAAGGAACCTTATATCTCAACTATCCCACATATCAAATCCAGAGCAAGAGGTACTTTACAATACAGGTTTAACCAGAATTACATCCCATATATAACAAGTACAATAGACAATACAAATGAACTTCAAGCCCATTACAGGAAGGTATAAACACCAAACCCTGAAAATAATTCCCTAAGTAAAACAAGACAGACAACCAAAAATGCAGGACAACAAACCCAAACCTAACAACTTTGTGAATGCAAGTACCATAGGAACAAATACAGGTATCCCAAATAAGTAGCACCTGTGAAGACTAAAATCAACTAAAAAATGGAGAAACAACCTTCAAGAGAGTAGACAATTGAGATAAAACGGAAAAAATTCGAATATCAAAACGCCTATCCAGACAAGACAAAACAACAAATTTGACTAAAATGAACAGTCTAACCAAAGTAGAGAGATGAAACCTGAGATACACCAGCTAACCACATAAGCCTCCAATCCCCTCTCGAAGATAACAACTCAAACTAAAGAAAACCAAATTAAAAAAAATAAGGGAGGATGAGGAGAAGAACCTGCCTCCTGTCACACATACTTCATATGTCTATAAACCCACCATCTCCATGGAGGATTTAAAGCAGTAAAACCACAAGTTAAACCTCCCATGAACCTCAAAAAACACATGCCACTTCATATCGAGATTAGACACTTGGTAGTAGGGTACTCTCTCCAAATCCAAGATTTCACCCCCATCGGGGTTTATATTATCTTCCTCCACTAAACCCTAGAGAGATTCAAAACCTTAATCCAAACTAGAAAGAGTCCAACTCACATCTAGATCAAGAACACAAGATTTATAACCCATATTCGCCATAAATTTTTCAACCTTATTCCCCTCTTTTCCATAATGTTGGACTATGACATATTCAAGTTGAGAAAGTAATTGGTTTATACTTTCCACTACCCCTTCCAATCTCCAACGTTTCACAATTTTCCTAGGGGATTGCCCAGTTAGGAGTCATTGAACACATTTAATTGAAACCTACGAATATCCACCATTATTTACAAATGAAATATCTCACAAATAACTATTTGGATACCCTTCTACAAAGCCAAAAAATCTGCCAAAATATTACTAAGTAAACCACCACTTTGAGCAAAGACAAGCGATGCCAATGAGTTATCATCTTTGAAAACCTCCAAATCTAGCTGTGCTAGGGTTACATGGTTTGAATTTAAACATGAACACAAAAAATTATAGATATAACCATAAATATAGAGATGAAACAAAAATAACACTTCATTTCATTAATATTAAACACTAAAATGTGCTTACAAACAGAATGAAAATAAGAATAGCTCGGGCAATGGTATCTTAGCTCTGAGAAGAGATGTGGTGGCTACATGCCTCTTAACCGTGTTACAATGAGGCTTGAAGGCCTATTTATCATTGAGAAACAATGGAAAACCCCAAATATCCAAAAACCTAACCCTAGGAGATGAAACACCAAACTATGGGCCCCGTTGGGGTAAATTGGTACCTCAACTTCTCGGGGTTGTAACTTTGGCATATGATCTCTACTTGACACACACGATACCTCATTAGAAAGATTTATTCGAGGAGTACAACTACTAATAGTGAATATTGAGTTAAAAACACAATATTCACCACCGGTGGTTTTCCAAAAAAACGTTGTTTAGGTCCTCAAAACGACTCTGGAAGTTTAGGACCTGAAAAACTGCCAAAAATAGTAAATTGTGCTACAATTAAGGAAACTGAAAAAATCAAAGAAACAATGGTGGGGGTCCAAGTGTAATAGGTGGGTGGCCACCAATATCCACCTAGATCATTACCCTTTGATGTTGCATCAAAATTCAATTTTATGAATCCTCTTGGAGAAGGAGAATATGAAATATTAGAATAGGTATCCTCTTGATTCAAATTTTATTTCTAGGGAATTTTGGCCTCATTTTTGTTGGTTTTCCAACCATCTCTAGACAAAGAGTGAGCAAGGATGGTTTCCTGAAAACTTTGGAGAATGACATATTTAATCATGGTTGTCCTTATCCTTTTAGCATAAAAATTTCTAACATTCCTTTCCTTCTACAAATTCCAAAGAATGAAGTATTTTGCCAAGAACTAAGATTTGTTGACTATAGGGTTCTTAAACAATAAAATTTCCATTGAGTGATCAAGTCAACCAAATTATTCCTTATTTCAGTGTCAATACCAAATATGAAATACAGAAAATACCATACTTATTTAGAAAAATAAACAAACAACTAGTAAATGTTCCATCGTCTCTTCATCCAAATGACATAGGAAGAAAAGAGATGGCCCCTCAAAACCCTTCTTCCTGATGCGGTCCCAAGTAAGAATCCTGCACCTTCCCACCAACTAAAGGAATAATGAAATTTTTGGCCAATGAATTCTAGACCAAATCTTTCTCCATATTATATCTTTTTCCAAACTAGGATGATCAACTAGAAAGGCATATACTTCTTTTACTGTGAACATCCCACTAGGACGTAATCCCCGACACAATATATCACAATCCTATGAGACTCTTATTTTCCTTTCTAGTAATTCTTGTTGGAGGCTATCCCAAGGCAAATCCAGGGGTGAGCATGGCCAATCTTCCTTCCCTTTCCACTTACACCAAAGATAAGAATTGGAATCTAGCTTCCAAAATCCACTAACCCTCTACAGATCCACATTAGATGTAAACACCTTCAGAGTACCAAATTCCTATCACTCAATAAGTATGTTATGAATATAATTTATAATAAAATAAATACAAATAAATGTAAATAATAAGTAATCAAAATAATGATTATTTTAATAGTCATTAGTTAAATGAAAAGGAATTTTTAAAAGACATGCCTAGTGATGAAGGGACACCCGCCTAGGTATATTAAGCAGAACCTCATTGTAACATTCATACCTTGTATATTCATCTTATAATAAAAATATTATTTACAATACCTTTGTGTATTTTACATTTAGGAGCACAAAAAACTAAGTTTTGTTGCTGCAATGGTATTAGAGCCATTTGACCCTTGGACGTTATCCACTTCACAATCTACCATCAAGCTTAGATCCTGAAATTATGGAGACATATTTTGAGGAATTAAGCGAGTCTCATAAATCTAAATTTGAGTTGTTAAGTGAAATTCAAGAATCATTACAACAGATAAAAAAATCATTTACAGAATCCCTAAAGGTTTTCAAAACATCAGATTTAGTACCTATAATAGAAGCTGACATTAGTGTCAAGGAGGATGAGTTTGAGCCTAGTGTTTTAGTAGAGAATTACATTATAGAAAGGGATGATAAAATTCATGAAACCGATGTACTAGAACAATTTAAATTTTCTGAACAATTATTAGGTCCAACTCCACACAAGAAGAACCCAACAATAGATCATGAGGGAAATTCCCTACTACAAGTTTATGATGCAAGAAATTCACATTCCACTAACATCTCTAAATTAAATGTTGAAGAGCAAGAAACAAATCCACCCAATATTTTTTCACTAGATGAAGAGGATAAATGTGACCCCAAAAACTTGAGAGAAGAAATAAAGGAGGCCCCAATTCCATCCTAGAATGCACAAGATGAAAAGAAAAAACATTTGCCTCTTGTTGAGCGCCTCTGTTCAGATCATCCACGTCTAGAAGAAGAAGTGGAAAGAATAAGTGAAGAATACCTACTGAAGCATCAAACAACTAATTGTAATAATGAACCCTAGAGAAAGGCTTGTCCTGTAGGTAATTTTCATTCCTTTAATGACATTGAATCAATTGAAGCAATGTGACCACCCAATTAATTTTTTTTGAGAAAAAATCATTATAAAAAGTGATTCCCAGTGAAAACAATGATATGTTCACCATTGGAAGCAGTCACAATCTTAATTCAAAACAATTAATCCCCATTATTGTGTCAAATTTTTCACTAATAAATTTTGGTGATGAGGGAAGTGAGACACTTCGAATTCAAATTTCCAATGAACAGGGCCCCGTTGACATGAACATATCAAACAAAGAAGATGAAGCATCATTGAACACACTTTATCCTTCGAATTCATGCTTGTCCCCGTCAGGATCTTAAGAACTTCAATATTTAGCTATGACAAGGCCTCCCTAGAATGCATCTGGGACATCAACGATCAATGCAACCAGTTCCCTTTCAGAAACAATGACACATTCAACATAAAGAACATTCATCCCAACTGGAATCTCTACAAAAAGACAGAGACATGGGTCTTCCACCACAGAAAAACCCGAACATACCACCCAAGGGAATCGTAAGCTGTTACAAAAGACCCATAATGGAATCCGAGATGCAATAGAGATTGAAACAACTGAAAGGCATGATAATCCAAAACCAAAAACGCAAGAAATCAAGAAGTGACGAAAAAGCTGCAAAGACCCCAACTGGAATGCTAGTACCGAAACTCCAACCAATGACGGCTAGTGAATTCAAACAACCATGGAATTCTACTAGAAGCTTTGTGTTGGAACAATGACAAGACGAATCCGATATTCGAGCTACGATCCAAGATAATAATTCTAATAAACATTCATAATTACATCAACATTCAAAAATTCTTCCGACTTGGTCAGAATATCCAAGCTGCGATGTGATGGTTTGGAGATGAAAAATTAATTGTTACATTGGGAGATGGTTGCGTATGTCCAAATGTTTTTTTTGGGAGATAGTCAGATACAAAAGGAGGCGATCAGTGGTTATATAAAGTTTAAAAAAATACACCTTAAAAACATAATCCTTAGGTACAATAAAAATTAAAAACATAACAATTAGGTATAATGAAACCTTTAATTTAGTAAAGAAATTAAAATATATTATAAAAATAAAAAATAAAATTATAAGAATAATTAGAATATAATAATAACCATAATAATAATAATAATAATACTAATACTAATAATAATAATAATAATAATAATAATAATAATTATTATTATTATTATTAATTAAAATATTTATATAAAATAATATATATAGAAGCTGGGGTTCACAAGAAAAGGAACAACTTCAAAATTGTTAATGATGGAAATCTACAGTCGAAGTCAAACCCTAATTCCAAGATAGTATTACCGACGACTTACACATGACAAAATGACAAGGACAAATGAATAAATTATTTGCGATTAAGCTTCGAGGAAAATGATTTTTGAAGAGAGGGGCAATGTTATGAATATAATTTATAATAAAATATATATAAATAAATGTAAATAATAAATAATCAAAATAATGATTATTTTAATAGTCATTAGTTAAATGAAAATGCATGTTTAAAAGACATGCCCAATGATGAAGGGACACCTGCCTAGATATATTAAGTAGGCCCTCATTCCTCATTGTAACCTTCATACATTGTACATTCATCTTATAATAAAAATATTATTTATAATACCTTTGTGTATTTTACATTTAAGAGCACAACAACTCTAAGTTTTGTTGCTACAAAGTATTGGTAATTGCTACTAGGCATCATCCCATAACAGAGTCAAGCTACCTTCTCTGACTTCCCAAAAAGCATGTTTTCTTACAATTGCACGATTATCCTGGGCCCATAATCATATACTATAACCCACAATGTAGGAATTAAATCAAAATATTTCTTCTTGCAACATACAAGGAGCATACTTCCTTATCCAAATTATCTTCCATAATTCATTGCCCTTTATCACCCATTTCCACCAATGTTTTGCTCCAAACACAACACTTATTATTTCTACGTCTCATAAATTCATACTTATTGCTAGCTTGGGCTTTACAAGTTTCTCCCATGCCACTAAGGACCACCTTTTTTTTATTTATGTGATCCTTGCTAGAGAAATTTGCGTCTCTTTGAAGTGAAATTGTTCCAAATTTCGTTCAGCCCAGGCATAAGAAACATTTGGTAAAATGGCATATCCTAAAGAATTGATTTTGTAAGAATTAATCTTCCTATAAAATTAAGGGCTCAAAATGTCCAATTGTTGATCATGTTTGTAAGTTTCGAGATAAGATATTTCCAACACAAGATTCTTTTAGGATTTAACACTAAAGGAACACCCAAATACTTAGAAGGAAGTAAAGCTCTTTGGAATTCAAGTAAATGAGCTAAATGAACTTGAACTGAATCCTTGCAGTTAAAAAAGAAAATCCTAGTCTTGTCATAGTTAATAACAATACTTGAAGCCTCCATAAAGATCGAAAGAAACAAGAGGATCTCCTTCACTTCTTTAAGTGTTGGTTAATCGAAAAATAGTTGGTGAGTGACTGTAATATCTTCACCAAATAACCACAAACCTTTTAGGGATCCCTTAGAACATGAATGTTTAAAAAATATTCCAATCCCTTACATAATCAACATAAACAAGAACAAATATAATGGATCCGCTTGACGTAGTACACAAGATGAATTAAAAGTAGTAGACGGAGAACCATTAATAATAATTGAGTAAAAAATGGTTGAGATAAGAGAGTGTATCCAAGAAATCCAATTCCAAGAAAATCCAAAATTGTGCAGAACCCACAACAAGTAATACTTGCTAATCTTGTCATAGGATTTGGATAAATCTAGTTTAATCATCATACTTGGTTTCTTCAAAATATTCAAAGAGTGGAAAATCTCATGAACCATTATAATCCCATATCAAATCTGTTGACCTTCCACAAAATCAGTTTGTTATAGAGAAATAAGGTCCTTAAGAAGTGGTTTCAAATGACTAAAAATAACCATAGCTATGACTTTGTATATAACATTACACAAGGAAATTGATCTAAAACCATTAGGATCATCAGATTTGCCATGTTTAGGAACTAATGAGATGAACATAGCATTAAGGCCTCCCCATGTTGACTAGTATTTTCTAGATTTCTCTACTAAATCATGAATCTCTTGACCCAAAAAGGACTAAAAAGCCTTAAAAAAGTCCGATGTTTACCCATCTAGCCCAGGTGCCTTATTACAAGGCATAGCCATAATTACGTCCTCCACTTCCTGAAATGAAATTGGTCTCATCAAGGCAAAATTTTTCTCCTTACTAATTAGTTTTGGAATGCAACATGTTATTTTATTGATGGATTACTCTCAATTATGGAAAGGATCAGAGATAACTTCTCGATTGTAAGAAATAAGATCCTCTTTAATATCCTAGTGTTCAAGTTTTATCAAACCATCTCTCCCAATTAATGAAAAAGTTATATTATTATTCCTAAGTTGTATCATTGATTTATGGAAAAAAATTCAACTTCTTTTCCCCTTCTTTGAGCCATTGAACTCAATATTTTTTCCACTAAAGAGTTTCTTCTTGTTGCCTATGATCCTCTAACTTTGTCAGAGTAACCCCTTCTTCCTACACCAACTCTGGAGTTCTTCCTTCTAAAACCATAGGTTATTGAAAATCATGCATCTAACATTCCAAAATCTTCTTCTCCTAAAAAACATTTCCAAAATATTTTTTATTCCACCATTTTATCTTAGGTTTCATTTCTTTAAGTTTCAATTGAAAGGTATGCATCTTTTCTTACCTTTGATCGAAAGCTCCTCCCACTAGACTTTGGCTTTCTCCATAAAATATGGTGCCTGAAGCCAAAAAAATTCAAAGCGAAACGACCTGTTCCTTGGGGATTCCTTAAGGTCTATTTGCAATCTAATTTGTCAATGATTAAAACCTAGACAAGAAGGAACAGACATTTCAATGAAGACATATTTATCCATAAATGACTCAAACTAGGAAGCAATCCAAATGACTTGCCACCTGATGTTTGAATCTACGTACTAGATTTCCATGTGAAAATAGCATTAACGATTGGAACATCTACTGATTTAGGTGGATATTGGTGGCTGCCCACCTATTCCACTTGCACCTCCAATAGGCCCATAGCCATGGGTTGGGTCTGCCACAAAGATTGTAGTACTCAGAGATACCTTTCTAACAAGGTATAGTATGTGCCAAATGAATATCATATGACCAAGTTACGACCCCAGGAATTTGGTTATCCAACTAACCCCAACGGGGCCCACACCCTCTTGGTGTTCCATCTCCTAGGGTTAGGTTTTTCGTTGTTTAGGGTTTCCCTTTGTTGTTCAATAATAAAAATACCCTCTAACCTCATTTTAACATAGTTTAGAGCCATGTAGCTACCACATCTCTTCTTAGAGATAAGCTACCATCGCTCGAGCTAGTTCATTTCCATTCTGCATGTAAGCATCTTTCAGTTCTTTAATGAAATGACGATTTATTTCTACCGCATCTCTATGTTTATGTTTATATCTCTATTTTTTTTTCGTTCCTACCTAAGTCTGGATCAGTGGTATCAAAGCAATATTCTCTTTCTTTGTTTCTCTATGCATGTCCCCAACGAGTTTGGGGTATAAGTAGTTGGGACTTGAATTGGTTGAGCCCTTGCAATATTGATGCTACTGACACCGACGAATTCCCATGGAAGAAGAAAAGAAAGATGAGGGAACAGGATATCCTATCAAATTTTTACTCAAATAAGCCCTCAAGTGACAAAGGAATGAAATGATGGACAACTTTTTTCCAGATCCTTTGGTGGATGCCAACTGACGACGCATCTTCATCCAACAGTCACTTTGGAGGCACCACCCCCTTTAAGATACAAGTTGACTTCGATATCCCTATATTCTAAGGTCAAATAGATGTAGATGTTGTAGATAAATGGATAAATCTATTGAAAGGTTATTTTTCGGTCCATAATTTCTCTGACAGGGGGAAGGTTACTTTTGCACTGCTTAAATCCACCCCCCATGTCAAGGACTAGTGGGAAAATTACTGTGAGAGATAGGCCAAGGAATCCTCTCTATTGATCCAAACTTAAACAAGAACGTAAAAAAATATAGATATAATCATAAATATAGAGATGTAATATTTCATTTCATTAATATCAAAATACTGAAATATGCTTACAAACCGAATGGAAATAAACTAGCTCAGGCGATGGTAGCTTATCTTTGAGAAGAGATGTGATGGCTACATGCCTATGGACTATGTTATAATGAGGCACAAGGGTCTATTTATTATTCTAACAAAAAAGAAAAACCCTAAACGGCCAAAACCATAATGCCAAGAGATGGAATGCCTAGAGTTTGTGGGCCTCGTTGGGGTTAGTTGGGTAGCCAACTTCCTTGGGTCGTAACTTGGTCATATTATCTCCATTTTTCACATACGATACCTTGTTGGAAAGGTCTCTTTGAGTGCTACAGGATTTGCAATAGGAATTGGGCCTGCTATGAACCTCAAAAAAAGGTTGTTTAGGGGGTCAAAACTACTCTGGAAGTTCAGGACCAAAAAAACTGCTAAAAATAATAAATGTTAAAATAAACAAGAAAACAGATGAAACAAACTAGGGGCCTAGGTGGAATAGGTGGGTGGCCACCAATATCCACCTGGACCAGTCCTTTGTCCTTTGGAAGCAATGGTCCCATTGTGTGTAGAGCCTCCATGAGGTGAGGAAATTTATGTTGAACCTGTTCCCTGGTGAACCAGTTGCCCTGGTGAAGGAGTTGGCCTTCTTTAACAGATCGATATAGCTGGATCCTCTATTGGAAATTGTTCTTGATCTATGTGTTCATGGGTTGATTAGTTGTGGCCTATTCCATTTAGTATGCATTTAGCTCTATTGGTGTGAATTGTTTTGCAATGTCAGATGTGTCCAACAATGGTGGAAAGTATGGCTGAAGGCGGTTTACATTGAACGCTAGGTGTAGACCAAGGAACGGTGGGATGCTGAGCTCAAAAGAATTGTCCCCTACAACCTTGGTGATGGTGTATGACCAATATTAGAGTGAGTGAAGCTTGTGATGGGGTCTAGCAAGGCGCTTCTTCTACAAATGTAGCCAAACTTTTTCGCCCACCTAGAACTTGTGTGACACTTGATGCTCATCATGGCACTGCTTGTACTTAGCATTGGCTCTGTCCAATATATCATGGACCTACTAGTGGATGTGTTGAATGGGCTCAATGAAGCTGTTAGCCCTGTGGGATTTGGACTAGATGTGAGTGAAATCTTCCTGAGTAGCTGCAAATGGTACGGCCACATTAATGGGACATACTGGTTGAAATCCCAGCCCTACCTGAAAGGGGCTATGGCCCGTTGAGATATGGAGAGATCTGTTGTAGCTGTTTTGGACATAGGGGAGGCTTTCTTCCCATGTGCGTGGATGCTCTGAGTTGTACATGTGCAGAACATGTATGATCATCATGTTGATAATCTCTACTTGGTCATTAGTTTGAGGGTGGAACACCATCGACTTAGTAAGTTTGGTATCCTGCATCGAAAAGAGACTTGACCAAAATGTACTTAGGAATATGCTATCCCGATCTGAGATAATGGATTGTGGGATCCCAAAGTGTACTCACACTCGTTCAAATAAGAGCTTAGAAGTGGCCTCTGATGTGATACTCTTCTTGTAGGTTGCCATTATGGCCATCTTAGAGAATCTAATGATGACCATGAAAACACAGTCATTGCCATGCTTAGTAGAAGGAAGGCCCAACATGTAATCCATGGAGATGGATTCCCAAGGTCGACTAGGAGTAGGTAGAGGATTATATAAGCCTTTCTTCTTGATGGTTGGTTTGGCAATGGCACAGGCGGTGTAGGATCTAATGTATTTCCCAACATCCTGATGAAGTTTCAGCCAATAAAAATACTTCTGCAGTACCACCACTATTTTCTATACTCTGAAATGTCCAGTGACCCAACTGCAGTGCGCCTCCCAAATCATCTTGGCACGCTCACTTCAAAGAACAAGGATGTGTCCCAAGTGGCATAACAGTGCATCCTAGAGGTGAAAATTTGGAACTTTCTTCCCTTCTAGGAGTGTCCGGTATGTGCTGCCGAATTCCAGATCACTCTTGTAAAGATGTGGCCACCTTGAAGTATCGTGCCCACAAGAGTCGAGTGCATTGATCAATGCCATGACTGGTGGTTGTCTAAGGCAATCTACAACATTATTGGTGTTTCCCTATGGGGCACAGTAATAACAATATGGGGACAATAGGGGCACAACAATATTAATAAGGGATACAACTACAATAGTAATGGGGTAATCACTAGTATTATAGGGATCCAACATGCCCTCTCCTTCAAAAAAGTGTTGTCCTCAATGCTTGAGTAGTTCTGGATACTTTTGCATAAAATTCTCATCCTCCCATGTGGAATCTTCAGCGGATAATTTCTTCCACTTGATAAGATACTCTGAAATTGATCGATTTCGTAGCTGTCGAGTTCTTGTTTCTGTGACTGCTTTTGGTTCCAATATAATTTTTCCTTCCTCGTCAAGTTCTGGCAATATTGTTTGAACTGGGAGCTTGTCGCCTATAACCTTCTTTAAACATGAAACATGGAAAACTGGGTGCAATCGAGAAGCTGGAGGAAGCTCCAATTTGTATGCCATAGTACCAATCTTTTGCAACACCTTGTACGAACCATAATACATTGGTGATAATTTATTATCCTTCTTAGCTTGCTTTAGGGACATTTGCTTAAATGGTTGTAGCCGTAGGAATACCCAATCACCTACATCAAAACTTCTTTCACTGCGATGTTGATCTGCTTGTTGTTTCATTCTATTTTGTGCCAACGCGAGGTTATCCTTTAAGAGTTGGAGGATTTGTTGTTGATGTTCGATGTGATGTTCCACTGCTTGAACCTTAGAATTTTCTCTTAAATATGATGTGATGGATGGTGGTTGATACCCATAAAGTGCCATAAATGGGGTCATTTTTGTTGCTGTATGGAAGGAAGTGTTATACCACCATTCAGCCAGAGGCAACCATTTGACCCATTGTGTCTGTTTATCAGATACAAAGCAACGAAGATATCCTTCCAAACATTTGTTTACTATCTCAGTTTGCCCATCAGATTGAGGATGATAAGATGAGCTATGAGCTAACTGAGTACCAAGACAAGAAAATAATTCTGTCCAAAAATTTCCAGTGAAAATGGGATCTCTGTCACTTACAATAATCTTTGGGTTTCCATGTAGCTTTTGAATTGTTTCCATAAATGCAGTGGAAACTGTACTGGATTTAAATGGATGTGATAATGCACAAAAGTGTGCATACTTGGTAAGTCTGTCAACTACCACCATGATTACACTCTTTCCCTCAGACTTGGGTAAACCTGTGATAAAATCCATTGAAACCTCCTCCCAACGTTGGCTTGGAATGGATAAAGGTTGTAATAGACCCGGTGTCTTAATTGTTTCAACTTTATTTTGTTGGAAAACCAAACATTCTGCCACAAACTTTTGAATATCTGATTTAAGGCCATCCCAAAAAAATTCCTTCTTAACCCTGTGGTAAGTTTTTAAAAATCATGAGTGCCCTCCTAAGGGAGAAGTGTGCAATTCCATAAGAATCTTTTGTTTTAGCTGGGAATTCTTACAGAGGTATAAGCGATCTTTGTACCATAACGAATCATTTTGCCAGCTAAATGTATCAGACGTACTGGAATCTTGTTGTAGCTTTTGAATAAGTGCCCACACTTCTTCATCATTCTTCCATTCCTCCCTTGCTTCGTTTATCCAATCTGGTTGGATAATAGAAATGGCGCACAACAATGCTTCCACATCCTCATCCTTTCTTGAGAGTGCATCTGCCACCACATTTTGCTTCCCTTTTTTGTAGATGATTTCAAAGTCATAACCCAACATCTTTGTGACCCACTTTTGTTGCTCTTAAGAGGATAATCTTTGTTCTAAAAATTATTTAAGGCTATCATGATCCATTTTTACCTTGAAGTGTCTTCCCATTAGGTAGGGTCGCCATTTCTTAAGTGCATGGAGTATTGCCAACATTTCCTTCTCATAAATAGCTTTGCTTAAAAACTTTCCCTTGATTGGACGACTTTCAAAAGCAATGGGTCTTTCATCTTGCATTAGAACAACACCAATTCCATTTCCTGAAGCATCACATTCCACAATAAAGGTTTTTGTGAAGTCTGGTGTAGCTAAGACCGGTGCTTGGCACATTGCCTCTTTAAGATGTTCAAAGGCCTTTTTGCTTCCGGAGTCCATGAAAATGCATCTTTCTTCAATAATGTTGTTAGAGGTGCTGCTATTCTCCCATAATTCTTAACAAATTTGCGATAATACCCTGTCAACCCAAGAAATCCTCGCAGATGATTTATGGATGTGGGGTTTTCCATTCCTTAATGGCTTTAATTTTGCTAGGGTCTACCTTAACTCCTTCATGAGATACAATATGACCCAAATATTCCACCTCCTGGACTCCAAAGAAACATTTGGATCTTTTTGCATATAATTGTTTCTCCTCCAATAGTTGTAGCACCTTGTCAACATGTTCAACATGATCCTTCCAAGACTTGTTGTAGATTAGTATATCATCAAAAAATACTAACACAAATTTTCTAAGGAATGGTTTGAAAATTGAATTCATCAAACCTTGAAATGTTGAAGGTGCATTGGTAAGGCCAAAAGGCATGACCAAAAATTCATAATGACCCTCATGAGTTCTAAATTCTGTTTTCGGAATGTCTTCAATCTTCATTCTGATTTGATGATATCCCGAACAAAGATCCAACTTGGTGAAGTAAATTGATCCATGCAATTCATCCAGTAATTCATCAATGATAGGAATGGGGAACTTATCTTTAATAGTGAGCTTGTTGAGCTCCCTATAATCCGGACACATGCGCCATGATCCATCCTTCTTGTGCACCAATACTACTAGAGCAGAGAAAGAACTTTGACTTGGTTGAATTATACTAGCCTCTAGCATTTCTGCAACCATACGTTCAATTTCACTTTTTTGGACATAGGGATATCTGTACGGCCTGATGTTTGGAGGAACACTTTCTGGAATCAGATGAATAGCATGATCATGATCATGCATGGGAGACCTTTGGGAGTCTCAAATACATTGGAATGATTGTCCAGGACTTTTTGGAGATCTGGAGAAATAGATGATTCCAATGTGGAAACATCTAGCGAACATAATTGTGCAATTACACCTCTTTGCTCCTTTTTTAGAAGCTTTGTCATACCATTAGAGCTAATTATCTTTCCTGGTTTCCCTGCAATACCCCTTAATTCAACTTCCTTTCCTTCCATAGAAAATTTGATGAAAAGTTCTTGAAAATTAAAAGCTATTGTACCCAAGGATTGTAGCCATTGGACTCTTAGTACAACATCAGCACCTCCCATTGGAATGGAAAGCATTGGGCTAGTCAATACATATTCTCCCATGGATAGCTTGATATTATGGCACCTTCCAGAGCAATTTATTGTTCCTCCATTTGCAATCATCACTTGACACTCTGGTGCTGGATATACGAAGCAATTCAATTCTTTTGCTACCCTACAATGAATAAAATTGTGGGTGCTTCCTGAATCAATCAACACTATTACCTTTTTCTTCTTGATTTGTCCTTCTATCTTGATGGTTTGAGGAGTGGTAATTCCCGCCAATGCATTACAAGATATGGTCGGATTTATTTGTTCTTCATCTAGGCTTTGTTCCTGGAGTATATCTTCTTCTTTTGACCTTTCTTGCTCCTTTTCTTCTTCCTCTTCACAATCTATGTAGAATAATTTCTTCTCAGCACACTTATGACCTTTACTATATTTGCTATCGCAACTGTAACAAATCCCTTTTGCTCTTTTTTCTTCCAACTGTTGTGGTGTCAACCTTATATGTTGTGGAAGACTAGGGGCAACAACTCTTCCGTCTTTATAGTTGTGAGTGGTATGCTTCCTAATTGCCATAAGTTTGCTTTCCATTTTTCTTGCTAACCTGAATGCCTTCTCTAATGAATCAGGTTCCCAAAGGCGAACATCATGTTGGATATTATCCTTTAAAGACCCTATGAACACATCAATCCTATGCTCCTCTGGAATATCTTTTACCCTTATGTTCAATTTTTGGAACTCCTCAATGTGCTCCATTACTGAGCCCTTTTGTTTGAGACTTATCAATTGGCTAAAAAAGGTGTTGCTTTTTGTATCTTCATAATGTGCTATCAATTCTTCCATAAAAATTGCCCAAGTGATAAATTTTTTACGAGAGAAAAGCCATTGATACCATACAAACTGATTTGGTTCCAAATATACAGTTGCCATACGTACCTTTTGTGTGTTTTGCACATTATTGAGATCGAAGAACTGCTCCATCTGTAATATCCATGTGGCGGGATCCTTGCCATCAAACTTCCTCATATCGATTTTTGGAATATGGTGGGTCTTCGATCCAACATTAGAGTCTATGGAATCATGATTAACATTACTTTTGTTCACATCATGAGTTTCCTTTACAACCTTTTCACCATTAGTAAGTATTTCTTGTAGAAAATTTGTCAAATCTGTCTTCAAATCTGCCATGTCTGTCTTCAAATCTGCCATGTCTCTCTTCAAATCTGTCTTCGAATCATCCATATTTGCTTCCATGCCATTTATCTTAGATTCCACACCATTTATCTTAGATTCCACACCATTTATCTTAGCTTCTGTTAGCTTTTGTGAGTGTGACATTTGTTGCACTTGTTCTTGTAATTTTGATATATCATGTAGCATTTCTTCCTGTTCTTCATGAGTCATGCTAGAGATTTCAGGTTCCTTACTAGGTGTTTGCATTTTCTTTCCTCGGGGCATCAGTTTCCGATAATAATGCTTTACTATGCCCTTTGAATTCCGTTAAACCAAGCTTACGCAAAAATTTAAAAAAAACTTACACACCTTTTTTCACTTTATAGAAGCCTGATATTGAATCTGATGTATCTCTGTAATTTCGGATCATCCAGTTCTGAAATTGTGATCTTTAGTAGCCTTCTGCATCCTCTATCCAATGCCACAAGTCTGACCCAAATTGGATTCTCCAAGGAAGAGTTATGTGAAATCTTCCACAGTGACTTGCTTCTAGACTAGTTCAGTAGAGCGAACTTGTACGATGTGCCACGAGTCACTGTTTCAACCTTTGGATCTGAAACATGCACACAAGAAACTACAATCTGTCCTCTTTCTGTAACTTCTTACGAAATTTAAATCCGATCCCTAGAGAGAAAGTTATGACGATTTTCCCCAGGTAACCTGTTTTGAATGTAATTCAGGAGTCTGCAAAAAGACAAAATTCCTCAGATCATATATCCGCAAATATCGCACGAAAAGCTCTGAAATTCGGACCCAAGGTTCAGCACGATTTCTTCTCAAATGGGTTTTTTTTGCGACTTCTGAAACATCACAGAAAAAAGTTATGGCGAAAATTCCACGATGACCTGTTTGGAGCAGCGAAACCCTAGAATCCAAAGCTCTGATACCAAATGTTATGAAACCAGCTCAAGAAAAGATAGAAAATATAGATCAACGCCTTGGAATTCAGCCTCTTCGAGGGGGAAACCTCCTTTACATTACATAAATGAACAATTATTGGATGATTCAAATGACAAAACCTCCTTTCTATATATAGGAGTCTAAGGAGTCACAATATAATCCACCCGACCTAACAATAATAATATAAAACCACAAAATAACAATAGAGGGATTCTACGGGGCACAGAAATAACAACATGGGGGTAATAGGGGCACAACAATATAAATAAGGGGTACAACCACAATAGTAGTGGGGTAATCACTAGTATTATAGGGACCCAACAACCCCGCCTTGGATTTTGCCTTTGCTCTATGGTTTGGTGGCACCTTTTCCTTGCTTCGAATTCACAGATCCAAAGTCTTTCTTCTTTTGTTTATACTTCTACTCAATCTTGATAGCATATCGGTATGCTGTGCTGAGCAAGGAGATGTCCAAGAATTCCATCTTGTCCTAGATGTACTTGTCTAGAAAACTATGGTACTTGAGTAACAAATGCCGCTTAAAATACTTGATACCCAACTTCATGTGGAGCGTATGGAAAACATTTGTGAACTCCAACCTATCTTGGTCCCTTCCCTGCCACAGTGTGGTCCACTTTATGTATTTATCTTCATAGCTCCCGAAAGGGTAATATTGTTCCTTGATGGTGACTCGGAAAGAATCCCAAGTGGGTGTGACTGAAAACAGTGAGGATTACCTCTCATCCTTTTATTCACAGTAGGTTTCCCACCAGTCCTTGATGTGTGGGGTGGCTTTGAGAAGTGCAAAAGTAATATTTTCCTGATTGGGAATCTCATGAATTGAAAAATATCCTTCCAATAGATTCAACCATCTACCTATGATGTTCGCATCTATTTGGCCCTAAAATATGGGAATGTTAAAGTTAACTTGTACCTTAAAAGGAATGGTGCCTCCACAGTGGCTGCTAGAAGAAGATGCATTATCTATGGGTAGCCATTGAAGGATCTGGGAAGAATTATCCATCATCGTGTTCCTCTGTCGCTTGAGGGCTTCCTCCAGCAATATTTTGAAAAGATCTCATGTCCCCTCGTCTTTCTTTTCTTCTACCATGGGAGACTGTCAGGGTTTGTGAGGTTGCTCTTGCAAAGGTTCAACCAGTTCGAGCCCTAACTCCTTATAACTTGACCTCGTTGGGGACATTCAATGAAAAACAAAGAAAGAGAAGACTGCTCTAATACCAATAATCTGAAATTAGATAGGAACACAAAAAATTACAAATATAACCATAAATACAGAGATTCAAAAGAAATAACATTTCATTTCATTAATATCAAAATACTGAAACATGGTTACAAACAAAATGGAAATAAACTAGCTTGGGCAATGGTAGCTTATCTTTGAGAAGAGATGTGGTGGCTACATGCATCTGAACTGTGTTACAATGAGGTTCAAGGGCCTATCTATTATTTACCAACAAGGGAAAACCCTAAAGAACCAAAAGCCTAACCCTAAGAGATGGAACACCAAGAGTTTGTGGGCCTCGTTGGGGTTAGTTGGGCAGCCAACTTCCTAGGGTCGTAACTTGGTCATATTATCTTTGTTTGGCACGTATGATACCTTGTTGGAAAGGTCTCTCTGAGTAATACAAGATTTGCGTCAAGCCCATGCTTATGCCTATGGATATGAGCCTATTTTGGACCTAAAAAAAATGCTGTTTAGGGGGTCAAAACTGCTCTAGAAGTTTAGGACTCGAAAAAATGCTAAAAATAGTAAATGATGAAATAAACAAGGAAATAGATGAAACCAACTAGAGGTCTAGGTGGAATAGGAGGGTGGCCACAAATATCCACTTGGATCATATATTTTCATCTGTCCCCTCTTGGAAATATTTCTGATATGTTGTCAAGGAACAATATTACCCTATTAGGAGCTACGATGACAAGTACATATAATTGACTATGCTATGGTAACAAAAGGGTTAAGATGTGCATGAGATGACGAATCTTTTCCATACCCTACACATAAAGTTGGGTATCAAATATTTCGAGAAACATATGGTGCTCAAGTACCGCAGGTTTTTTCACAAATACATTCAAGAGGAAATGGAGTTCTTAGACATCTCCTCGCTTGGTGTAACATACTATATGCTACCAAGATTGGGTGAAAATTCAAATAGAAGAAGCAAGATTTTGTATTTGTGAACCCAAAGTAGAGAAAAGGAACCCTTAAGCCATAGAGAAAAGGGAATAGCTAAGCCAAAGCCCACTAGGACAAATCCTTGAAGCCACAAGCCAAGAATAATGGGAAGGCAAAGAAGGACACCAGAAAGTGGTGTGAGTTCCATAAAAATCCCATTGACAACAGAAGAAAATGTTGTGCAAAGTAGGCGTTGGTGGCCGATCTAAAATATTCAGAGACAAATGCATGCCCTGATTCTGAGCCAAAACTCAACAAGGGAAAGTAGATCATTAACACAAAACCCACTGCGACGGTAGCCACAATCAATCTCCAAAAGGAGGAACCTGAGGATCTAGAGGAGGGGGAGCGCCTCTTCCATTCCCAGATGTGGGTAAGGGTTCATCGATGCAGTTCATCATTGAAAGTGGGAGCGAGAAGAACCTGATATCAGTCGAGGTCATTAAGAGATTGAAGTTACCAACACACACTACACCCACAACCATACACTATTTGGTTTCTCCACCAAGGGTGAGATCTCCTTGTCAGCCAACAGTGTCACTTGCGTTATAGCATCAAAACCTTTGCATATGAGGTATTGTGCAACATTTCCCCTCTCGAAGTCTGTGATGTTTTATTAGGTCAGCCATACCTATGGAAGGATCATGCTGTATATGAATCCAGATCTCATTTTGCTATTATTACTTTATGTCATAAATTGTATAGGATACGAGATGTAGCGCCCCCTATCGCCTTTTTTTTGATCTCTACTAAACAATACAGTAATATCATTTCCCATACTGGGAAATTTGTCTTCCTTATGATTGGCCCTCACAACAAGAGGAAGATTTTGGCCACATCCACAACCTCCAAACATGGCTTCTCCACACAACAGTAGTAGATGGACTGTAGGTTTTAACCCCATACAGAAATTACCTGCATATGAATTCTAAAAAATAGAAAATAAACAATGCGAGAGCATAACACATAAAACACATATACATAGAGATTTTCCCCTGGATCCCAAAACCGGGACTACCAGCTTGATTTTTCATTATGTTCCTTTCAATGTTACAATACATATTTATACATGCCGAAGCATCCAATACCATGGACCGAAAACCATCATGTCCAATATCATGGATCGAAAACCATCGCGTCCAAAAAACATGTGCGAAAATCATGCACAAAACCATAGGTGGGTCTGCCCAACCTAACATGGGGTCCAAAATCAAAATTTTTCGGGGCACTGCCACGGAACCCATAAAGTGGGGTTACGGGTGCCCTTCAAACCCCCTATTAACTACGTGCAAAGAATATAACACAACCCAACATTCTCCCACTTGTTGTTTTCTTTCCACAGGGGGCCACAAGAGAGCTTAGTCATTTTCCCAGCCCTAAAATGCCCATTGTCTCTCTACACCAAGCGAACATCTCAGAGCTCACAAGTTTTGTCAATGAATTTGCAGTATTCTTTAAAGTGTCCACATTTACCAGCAACACCTTTTTGTCTTCTATCATATCCCTCAAAAAGTGATACTGAACATCAATGTGCTTTGCCTTTGAATGATATGCAGGGTTCTTTGCCAAGAAAATTGCACTTTGGCTGTCACAGTCTATCCTTATAGCTTCCTGTACTAACCCCATACTTGAACACAATCTCTGCAACCAAACTGCTTCCTTGCTTGCATGAGTGGCTCCCATGTATTTTGCCTCTGTAGTTGATAGTGCCACTACAGATTGTTTCTTACTCATCCAACTGACTGCTCCTCCAAATAGGTTAAACAAATACCCACTTGTAGATCTTCTCTGATCCAGATCTCCAGCCCAGTTTGCATCAACAAAGCCACAAATATATAACACTATGTCCAATCTTGGTCTTCCTTGGTAGCACAGACCATAATCACTAGTGCCACGCAAATACCTGAAAACCCGCTTCACTGCTGTCCAATGCTCCTTTCATGATTTTGACATAAACCTACTCAATACTCCCACTGCGTGTGCAATGTCTGGTCTAGTACAGACCATTGCATACATTAGGCTACTGACTGCACTTACATATGGAACATGGAACATGTCCTCTTCCTCTTCTTGTTTCTTGGGACAATGTTCAACAGATAACCTCACACCTATAGGAATAGGAACCTTCACCGGTTTACTATCCTGCATATTCAACCTCTGCAGTATTGTCTCGACATACTTCCTTTGGTTTAACCAGAGCTTCCTCTTTGCCCGATCTCTTTTAATTTCCATTCCCAAAATATAGTTTGTAGCACCAAGATCTTTCATGTTGAATTTGGAGGACAATTGGGTCTTCAAATCCTGGATAATTTCTTTGTCATTTCCAACCAGTGACATATCATCCACATACAGGACTAGATAAATAACACGGTCACCAATAAATTTAAAATACACACAGTGATCTGCTTTGCTTTTGGTGAAGCCAAGTCCCCGTGTAAATGTATCAAATTTCTGATACCACATCCATGGTGACTGTTTTAACCCATGCAGAGACTTCTTTAACTTGCATACCAATTCTTTCTTACCCTTCACCGCAAAGCCTTCAGGTTGCTTCATGTAGATTTCCTATTCCAGATCCCCGTGAAGAAATGTTGTCTTCACATCCATCTGTTCTACCTCAAAATCAAAAGCAACAGAAACAGATAAAAGTAATCTAATAGAAGTTACCTTAGCAACAGGAGAAAAAATATCACCAAAATCAATTCTCAGCACCTGGGAATAACCTTTTGCTACCAACCAAGCTTTGTATTTCTCCACTTTTCCTTCTGCATTTGTCTTCTTTTTGAACACCCATTTGTTGCCAATGGGTTTCCTTCTAGCCAGCAACTCCACTAGATCCCAAGCCTCATTTTTGTGCAAAGATGCCATTTCATCAACCATGGCCTCTTTCCAAAGTTTTCCATCCTCTGAATCCACTGCTTCCTTCACAATTCTGGGATCATCATTAGTAATAGACAAAGCAAAATTTGAACAGAAAGCAGATGGACTATACCTTTCTGGCTACCTTCTTTCTCGAACTGATCTTCTCACAGCGGGAGTTTGTGGCTCTTCATCTTCTGATTCCTCCGCTGTTGTAGAGTCTGATTCTTCCTCCTTTAGCTCAAACTCTATCTTCTCAGGTTCCTTTGGTTGGACTTCATGTTTAATAACATCTTTCACCTCTCTAAACACCACATCTCGGCTGTACACAACCTTCCTTGTTACTGGGTTCCAAAGCTTATAACCCTTTAAACCATCGTTATACCCAATAAAGATGCACTTTTCAGATTTACTATCCAACTTGGTTCGTTTCTCCTTTGGAAAATGTACATATGCATCACATCCAAATACCCTTAGATGTGAAAGAGAGGGTTTCTTACCAGTCCATACCTCTTGAGGAGTCTTATCCTCCAACGTTGATGAAGGTGACCTGTTGACTAGGTAACATGCAGTATCCACCGCCTCTGCCCAGAATTCCTGTCCTAACCCAACACCACTGAGTATGCTTCTTGCCCTTTCCATCAACGTCTTATTCATTCTTTCTGCAATTTCTGCAACTCCATTTTGCTGAGGTGTATATGGAGTAGTCTTCTGCTATGCTATACCACACTTCTTACAGAATTCTTCAAATTCCTTACTGCAAAACTCTCCACCGTTATCTATCCTCAGCACCTTTATCTTCTTCTTTGTCTGGTTTTCCACCAGAGCCTTAAATTCTTTAAACCTGTCAAAGACTTCAAATTTCTTCTTAAGGAAATATATTCATGTATTCCTTGAGAAGTCATCTATAAATGATACATAGTACACAGACTTACCTAGTGATGGAACCTTCATAGGTCCAAACACATCACTGTGCACAAGTTCTAATATCTGTTTTGCCCTCTTACTACCAGGGGGAAACACACCTGATTCTGCTTCCCATATACACAATTTTCACAGAAATCAAAATATAGAGAGCTATTACTCATCCCTTCTACCATACCTTTGCCATGAAGTATCTGAAGGCCCTTTTCTCCAATATGTCCAAGCCTTTGATGCCATAGCATGGTCTTCTCTCTAGAGACCACTAGATTTTCTGCTCCACTTTCAGGAACCATAGAACTATTGCAACCATCAATAATAGTGCTACCTTGTAGCTTGTACAGAGTTCCAATCCAAACTCCCCACATCAATACTAGTGCTCCTTAAACCATCTTGCAGGTATGCTTCTCGAACACTGTTTTTACACCTGCATCATCCAGCTTGCTAATAGAAATCAGATTTCTGGCTAATGCAGGAATATGTAGAAGACTTGGAAGTGTTCTAACCCTTCCACCTTGCAACTTCAACTTTACTTTTCCATGACCAACGATTCTAGCCTTCCTGTCATCCCCTAAGAAGACATCACCACCATCATATTTCTCATACTCGCAAAACCACTCTCTATGGGGAGTGAAGTGAAAGGATGCACCTGAGTCAATCAACCATGACTCATGATCTACATGTGTACTTGAAGAAGCCAAGTACACATCCCCACCTTCATCTGAGGTGGTTTTCGCCTCTGCAGAAGGAGCCTCATCAGATCCCTTTCCTTTGTCAGGAGCTTTATATTTACAGTCCCTTTTGTAGTGCCCTTCATTTCCACATTTCTAGCACACCACCTTTACAGGTTTTCCTGGATATTTAGATCTCCCTTTAGATTTAGATCTCCCACTCAATGACTTATTTTTGTTTTTGTTCTGGGTCCACCCTCGTACAGACAAGGCATCACCATTTTGGTTCTCCATATTTTTCCGTCTCATCTCCTCCATCAACAAGGATGAGACTATTTCATCAAAATGCAAGGCAGTTGCATTGCTACCTATTGGAATAACTAGACTATCCCACAAATCTGGTAGAGAACACAACAAATTGATGCACTTATCTTCATCTGAAATTTTAATATCAAAAGATGCTAACTGACTTACCATAGTATTAAATGCATTCAGATGTTCTGTCACTGAGTATCCATCTTTCATCCTCAGGTTATACAGCTTTTTCCACAGGAACAATTTATTCACCAGAGACTTAGATTGGTACAAAGTCCCTAAGTTGTCCCACAAAGCCTTCGCCGTAGCTTCCCCTGATACATTCAACAATACCGAATCTGAGACACACAATCGTATTGTGCTCTTTGCCTTCCAATCCAACTTCTTCCATTCTTCATCAGACACTCCTGTTGGTTTAGTACCCAGATCTATCGCGATCCACTGGCCTTTATCCACCAACAAATCCTCCATCTTGAGTTTCCACAACTCAAAACTCTGACCATTAAATTTCTCGATCTCTATCTTTCCACTGCTCGCCATCTTCTTTCACCACCAGAATCGATCTCGTAGATCTCCCACTGAACAGGGTCTACCACAGGCTTGAGCGAAACCCCTCAGCAACAAAGGCGTCCCCTTGAAGCCAAAATTTCTCTGATACCAAATGTAGGTTTTAACCCCGTACAGAAATTACCTGCATACGAATTCTAAAACACAGAAAATAAAAAATGCGAGAGCATAACACATAAAACACATATACATAGAGATTTCCCCTGGATCCCAAAACTGGGACTACCAGCCTGATTTTTCATTATCTTCCTTTCAATGTTACAATACATATTTATACATGCCGAAGCATCCAATAACATGGACCGAAAACCATCGCGTCCAATACCATGGACTGAAAACCATCACGTCCAAGAAACATGTGCGAAAATCA
The DNA here is from genome assembly GCA_031772625.1 of Pinus tabuliformis. NCBI lineage: Eukaryota > Viridiplantae > Streptophyta > Pinopsida > Pinales > Pinaceae > Pinus > Pinus tabuliformis. The sequence continues at coordinate 78,798,691 of CM062820.1, read as the reverse complement.
TGCACAAAACCATAGGTGGGTCCGCCCAACCTGACATATGGTCCAAAACCAAAATTTTCCGTGACCCCATAAAGTGGGGTTACAGGTGCCCTTCAAACCCCCTATTAACTACATGGAAAGAATATAACACAACCCAACATGGACAAGGTCACAGAGGAGTATAGGGACATATTCACCTCACCCATAGGGGTACCCCTACATTGTCAGGTCAAGCACTCTATCGATATGACCCCAAACATGCTGCTACCCAATGGACCAATATATTTATGCTCCCTTGTGGAGAACGACGAAATCAAGATGCAGAATCAAGAGATGTTGCAGAAAGGGAACATCAGGCCAAGTTCATCACCCCATGGTAGTCTGATCGTGTTGGTACAGAAGAAGGACAAAACCTTGAGGCTCTGTATTGACTATCAGGCGCTGAATAAGATCATTGTCTGGAATGGGTATCCAATCCCACAGATTGATGATCTTTTGGACCAAATCAGGGGGGGAATATTTCAGCAAGATTGACTTGAAGTCTGGTTATCATCAGGTTCTAATTTAACCCTTCGATGTTTGGAAGACTACCTTCAAATCCAAGGAGGGCCTTTTCAAATGGCTGGTCATGCCTTTTGGGTTGGCGAATGCCCCCACTAAATTCTTGAGGCTAATGGATGACATATTTTGGCCCTTCAGCAACTTATTTTTGGTAGTGTATTTGGATGACACCCTACTCTTCAACCATAGTTAGGAAGAGAACCTACACCATATTCGACGTGTCCTTCGAACCCTGTGACAACACAAATTGTGTGCCAATTTGGAGAAATGAACTTTTAGTATGACCGAGGTTCAATATATGGGGTACATAATGGATGATCGGGGTGTGCGTGTGGACCCAACCAAGATACAAGTTATTTGAGATTGGCAAGCCCCAAGCACTTTAGCTGAGCTCGACAACTTTCTGGGTCTTGCCAATTTATATTGCAGGTTCATGTTGGGATTCTCTCATATCACTTGGCCTTTGAGTCAAGTTCGAAAGAGCAGAGAAAAATCAAATTTATTTTGGTTTTAATCCCAACAGAAGGTATTTTTCAAGTTGAATCATCACCTTTGCTCTGCACCAACGTTCACATTACTAGACCTACAACAACCATTTGAAATTGAGACAAATGCCTTCGACTATGATATTGGTGTAGTTCTTAACCAGTAGGGGCATATAGTGGAATATAACATTGAGACACTTTCAGATATAGTCCAAAAGTATCCCACCTATGAAATCAATTTGTATTCCATTGTGCAGGCCTACCGACAATGAAAGCATTACATTATGGGGAAGGAGACAACCATCCATACAATCCACTTACCCATGCACTTCATACAAACACAAGGAAAGTTGTAGAATGATTGAAATCAGAAATGGTCCAGACATATGTAACAATTCCATTTGAACATTAAGTACAAGAAGGGGAACACCAATAATGTTGTAGATTGCCTCAATTGACTTCTGGTTATGGCGCTGACCACTGTGTTCAACTCTTGTAGACACGAGACTCGCATATTTACAGGAGTGATCCATAATTCAGCACCACATACTAGGTGCACTTCAAGTTATAGACTTTCATCTCCAGGATGCACTGTTATGCCACATGGGACACCTCTGTGTTCCTTCAAGTGAGAGTGCCAAGATGATTTGGGAGGCACACTGCACTTGGGTTGCTTGAATTTTTGGGGTAGCAAAGTGGTCGTGCTATAGAAGTATTTTTATTGGCCAAACCTTTTATAGGATGTTGGGAAGTACATCAGAACCTGCACTGCTTGCACCATTTCCAAACCTACAATGAAGATGCAAGGCATGTATACTCCTCTTCGTACTCCTAGGTTGCTTTGGGAATCAATCTCCATGGATTACATGTCGGGCCTTCCTTCTACAAAGCATGAAAAAGACTATATTTTCATGGTCATCGAAAAATTCTCTAAGATGTCCATTCTGGTAGCCTGCAAGAAGTGTATCACAATAGAATCCACTGCCAAACTCTTCTTTTAATGAGTATGGGTACACTTTGGGATCCCATAGTCCATTATCTAAGATCAGGACAATAGGTTCCTAAGTACATTCTGGTAATGGCTTTGGTCATTGTTGGATATGAAGCTCACTAAGTCCACGACCTTCAATCCCCAAACTGATGGCCAAACAAAGGTCATCAGCATGATGATCGTTCACATCTTGTGCATGTACAACTCAAATAATCCACACACATGGGATGAAAGCATCCCCTGTGTCCAACACAACTACAATAGAGATATCCAAAATTCAACTGGACATAACCCCTTTCAGGTGGGGTTTGGATTCTAGCCACTATGTCCCATTGATTTTTCCATAACACTTGCAACTACTCAGGCAAGTTCGGCTCATATCTAGTCTGAAACTGATAAAGCTACCAACTTCATTAAATGCATTAAACACATCCACCAAAAAATCCATGACATATTGGAAAGAGAAAATGCTAAGTACAAAAAACATCATGATCAACATCTGGTGCCACACAAATTCCAGGTGGGAGACAAAGTTTGGTTACATTTGCAGAAGAAGTGCCTTGCTAGGGCCCACTACAATATTCTACCACTATGATATGGGCCTTAAACCATAACTAATGTTTTAGGAGACAATTATTTTGAGGTCATCATTCAATGTTCCTTGGCTAGAACCCAATATTCAATGTGGACTAGTTGCAGCCATACTTTCCCCCATTGCTAGACACACCAGACATTGCTAAGGAGCTGACACCAATAGAGCTCAACTGAAGTTGTATCAAACATGCCACGGTAGATAGGATCATGGACACACAGATCAATAACACTCTCCAGTAGAGGATCAAGATATATCGAGTTTTCAAAGCAAGCCAACTCCTTCACTAGGGCAAGTGGCTCACCAGGGACCACGTTCAATGGAAATTTTCTCACCACGTGGAGGCTCTGCACACAATGGGGACCATTGCTTCCTAAAGGGGGAGGAATGATCCAGGTGGATATTGGTGGCCACATGCCTATTCCACCTGGACCTCCAACTGGTTTTATTAGTTTCCATGATTATAACACAATTTACTATTTTTAGCAGTTTTTCGGGTCCTGAACTTTTGGAGTTGTTTTGACCCCTTAAATGACATTTTTTTTGAGTTCCATAGCCATAAAATGGGGCATACCACAAATTTTTTAGTACTCAAAGAGACATTCCTAACAAGGTATCATATGCGACAAACATAGCTCATATAAACAAGTTACGACCCTTGGAAGTTGGCTTTCCAACTAATCCCAATGGGGCGCACAAATTCTTGGCGTTCCATCTCCTAGGGTTAGGGTTTTGGTCATTTATGGTTTCCCTTTGATTTTCAATAATAAAAAAGCCCTTGGGCCTCATTTTAACATATTTCATAGGTATGTAGCCATAACATCTCTTCTTAGAGATCAACTACCATCACTCGAGCTAGTTTATTTCCAACCTATATGTAAGCATTTTTCAACTCTTTGATGAAATGACAATTTATTTTTGTTGTATATCTATGTTTATGTTTATATTTGTATTCCTTTTCTTTCCTGCATAAGTTTGGATCATATAATAACTGTAATTTTTCAAAAAATCCTACAAACAAGGTTGTTTCTTAATCTAACTTGTGAATCCCACCTTTTTTTTTCATTTAGATTCCTAATTAAGTTTAAATCCCCACCAAGAATCCAAAGAGAGGCTTTAATTATACTCTAATGAACCTCTATATCTTCCAAAAATATGAATTTTTCCTCGACCATAGGAAGTCCATACACTGTTGTCGAGCTAAGTGTGTCTTTGGAGCCAAGATAATGAAAACACCCAATCAAAATGCGAGGACAAGCCCTCCAATATAGAAAAGTGACTTCCATTGGGTTCCAAAAAATTGCTAATCCACCCGAACTCCCTTTAGCATTAAGATCCATAAGTTCACACCCTTTCCAAAAATGGGCACCTATTTCAATCAATTTAGTCATTAACACCTTAGTTTCCTGTAAAATCGCCAACACATGCTTCTCAGACTTAATTCGATCTTGCAAGTAATGATGTTTACCATTATAATTTAAACCTTAAATGTTACAAGTGATGATATTCATTAAAATAATTATTGATAGGGCGATTTTTTTTTTATATGACTGTTGCTTTTCTCGAGTTGATAAGTTCCTCACCAACGTTTTGGATCAATTATCATGTTGTCTTCCTTCCTTTCCATTTAAAATCCTTAACCAATTGTTCTTGACCATTTTCATTTAGCTCATGCATAGATCGTGATACATTTCCCCCCAATTTATTCGTACCACCCTTATTCTTCCAATTCAAATACACCTGGGACAAAATATCCTTCTGATCATTTGAAAGTTCACTCAAATATTTCATTTCCAAATCATTAATAAGGGTAAAAAGAACATGTTCCTCTTCTACTAGGGAATCCAAATTTTCCTTAATTAATGACATAACTTCATTAATACTAGGTTAATAATTGTTTTTTATCATCTATGGTTCCTTCGACACGCCATCTCATATCTTCCTCTTTTGTGCGTGTTTATCCTCCGAGGATCACACAACCATTTTTGTCATTATAATGTCATCAGGTAAAATTAAATTTTCCTCCATACCTTATAACGCTGCAAAGGCATTATTTTCCTCAAGTTTCCTTTGAGATTAAGTATCTCTCCCCCAATTTTTACGTTTTTTAGATGAAACTTTAGAGGACCCATCATTCAAGCCTAACCCATAACTCTATTGTTCCTTCTTCTGAAGTGGACCATCTCTAAACAAGTGCCCATGCTCATGCCAAAAGCGACACTGAAACAAAACATGTTCATAATCAAGAGGTTGAGACTAGATCTCGCCTTGGTATTCTAAATCTATGGAATCTGGTAAGGGCTGTAAAATGTTCATGTAAACATAGATCCTTTCATAATACATATTACACCCTCTTTTAGTCATCTCCAAGACTTTCACAAATTTTCCTACTGCATTTCCACTTCCCTCCAAAATTTCAAGAATTCGGAAATCCACAGGTAAAGAATAGAGACGCACCCAGACTGACACTTCCAGAAACTCTTCTATATATGTGTTAAATAATTCTTCCCAATGGTGCATATACAATCCAAAATTATTAAATAAATATGGTCCTCCTTATAAAACCCTATTCTTATCCTCCAAATTAAAAAAAAAAATCACAGTGAAATATCCCTTCAGACCTAATTTCAAATCTAATTCCCCTTTAGGATACTATTTATGTTAAATCCATCATTCAAGCTCTCGTTATGTTGGCCACCCACCAACAAAATTATAAATGAAATCATGGTATTTCATTCATCTTTGATGTTCTTCCAAACTATTTGGTGGGATCACAAACATAGGGTTTTGAGTCACCTTTGGTATCCATTAACCTATTAAACTTGTTTTCCATTAAGCACCCAAAATTGGAAATTCCTCTACCCGTCGGTAACAAATTATTAGTTCCTCACTTGAATTGTCCAGTTACAACATTCCTGAAAGAGGGGTGCCCAACCCCTCCCACCAGGGCACTCATCTATGAGACTTAAAAGCTAATTAGAAGTTGTAAACTTGCAATTAACACTAGGGAATAGAGAAGAAAAATCCCTAAATTATTGACATTCAATTCTCATGGACACTCACGCAAATCTTTACCCATTGAAAAGTATGCTTGAAACAAAGTTACAAGTTATAAAGAGATTAGAAAAAAAGAATATACATACATGGAACGAAGGAAAAAAGTAGATGTATACAAACATAATATATAGTAATAGAAATATACATTTTAAATAAAGTATAATAATACATTGGATAAGTAGAAATGAATGTAGATACATTGATCAAGGAAACTAAAAAATATCAACAAAATCATAGTACATAGTAATACTCGTATATATTTTAAACAAAATATAAGAATACATTATAACATTTTATTTCCATAAAAAGAAAAAAATAACTAAAACAAAGCATAATAATATTGATGTACTTTTTAAACAAAGCATAAGAACATACTATAACCATTGATTTCATTAAACATATTACATTCATTATCATTTATCTCTTTTAATCCCACAAAACTTAATCACATGAAGGAAAATTATGTTGGAAACCAGGATAATATTGAGAGGGGGGTGAATCAATATTTTGGTCAATTTTAATAGATTATTGCCAATTTACAATTTCAATTTACCTAGAAATCGATCATATAAGAAACATCATAAAATAACACATGAATCAAACGTTAACACCATAATCAACATACACATATGCAACACACAGAGACACTGGATGTACGTGGAAATCCACAAAGGGAGAAAACCACCAATCTTCTTTTAGTTCTTTATGCAAATGCAACTTGCAACATGTTGTTACATTATGTTTACTAACCAAAAGAAGCAACCACTCCTTGATTTTCAAGCACCCACTTGTAGGAGGCACCAACCTAAAGGAAACACCAACTCCCCAATTTGCAAGCACCTACTTGAATTAGGCACCAACTACCAAGTTATTTCTTAGGCACCCACTTAAAGGAAGCATCAACTCCCTAATGTGTAGGCATGAACTTGTAGAACCTTGCAAATCCCTTTTTCATCCATTTTCAAACTCAGAACCATTGATTTCATTAAACACAGTATTATATTCATTAGCATTTATCTTTTTTAATCCCACATTTCTTAATCACATGAAGGAAAATTATGCTAGAAACCAAGATAATATTGAGAGGGGGGTGAATTAATAATATGGCCAATTTATAATTTAAATTTATTTAGCAATCAATCATATAACATGAATCACATAGAAACATCATAAACAACATACACATATGCAACACATAGAGACATCAGATGTACATGGAAACCAATAAAGGGAGAAAACCACCAATTGTATTTTAGTTCTTTATGCAAATGAAACCTCCAATATGTTGTTACAATGTGTTAACCATCACCTACCATAAGGAAGCAACCACTCTATGATTTGCAAGCACCCACTTGCAGGAGGCACCAATCTGAGGGAAGCACCAACCCCCTGATTTGCAAGCACCTACTTGAAGGAGGCACCAACCCCCAAGTTGTTTCTTAGGAACCCACCTAAAGTAATCAAAAACTCCTTGATGTGTAATCATCAACTTGCAAAACCTTGTAGATCCCTTTTTCATCCATTTTCAAACTCAGATCTATAAGTATTCTATTACTTTAAACTTCAATTTTATACTTTTTCCCTTTCTGCTTCACCTTTCACTTGGCCAAATATCTCACAATATAATTAGAATACCCAGACTCTATCTATATTTTTTAATTCTCCTCACACTCAAATTTGATCATATATTTTCAGATATGCTTCAACAACTCTTCTATGCAGTTCTAGATCTAATATCGGCACTCAAATATGATCATTTTACCAATCAACAATATTTTAAATATCAAATCTACATATCTGTTCTAAGTTCTTATTTTCAACTCAACCTTCAATGGCACTCTTCAAACTCTCTCTTTGTCCTCATCATTTTCTTGTGTTTAGTAGCAATAGCCAATCATTCCTCTTACTCATTTTTTCACACTCTCAACCTTCATCAACCTCTCACAACAAATTTTGTTCTACAATGCATACTTTTCCTCTAGTTCTTATATGCTCAACTATTTCACAGTCTCATTCCTTCACATCTCGACCTTCTTATCACTTTCATACATTCTTTGACAAATCCCCACTGCTTCAATTTTTTACTCCACATTTAAACACTTAAGGGTCTACCTTTAATTTTAATTTTTAATTTTGGCACTTAGTCTCGATCTCAAATCTTCAATGGGACAACTAACATTTTATCCACAAATGTTACACTTTTATAGCCTCTATATGTCAATACCATGGGTATCAAACAATATTTTTAGCACTAGTAATTTCATTTTATTGATGGTATTAATGGATTGAGACATTGCAACAACTACCAAGCTTTTTCTTCGACTATCACTTAACTAAATTTTGGCACTAAGAATGCCAAATTCCCTAAGATGTCAAATTTTGTTGAATGCCAAATTTTGTTAGCAGTGTGTTGCAACCTTTAGCTCTCTTCACATATGCCTGCAACCTAATAATCCTAGCTTAAACTATCAAAGGATAGTGGAGCTCCTTGGTTATTAATTTTCTACCCATGTGATAAAAATGAAGAACGACACCTTTAAATATGAAATTTCTTAGCCTCATAAAATGGTATCTGGGCATTTTGTTCTCTTGCATTTTTACAAATAGCCTAGAGTCCTGCATGCCTAAATACACCTCAAATCTAAAACTTTTCTATGTCATGCTACCACCATAGCCTGCCAAATAACCATTTAACTCATATATATAATCCAATGAAATTCAACCACCTTTTGTTGTTCACATCATCATAAATCTAAAGGGAATCCAATATCTGGGTGATTTAACTTATTGCATTGGTGAAAAATTCCCAAAGGCTTGGATGCATGAATGCACCTTTCACTAGGTAAAACTCACAAACATGACACGAGGGAACAAATCCCAAGGATTTTCCATTTCATTTACTGACATCATCATTTCCACATAGAAATATCTAAGTTGTGCCATGTGTTACTCAGATTCAACCCACTTGGCCACTCAAAAGGGCCATTTTTGCATACCACATGTCACTTCACCAATGTGCCATGTCATCTATTGACTAACACTTGTATTCCATGTGTCTATTCATCATAGGGCTATGTTATCTCTTGACCACGTTAAATTCTCAGGACCTCTATGTTGGGATGTGAACTTGTTTTGTCAAGTAACGAAACAATTCATGTTTTACCACTTCCATCAACCTCACCTATAGTATTGTGCCATTATCTAACTCTCAATGAACCTTTGTGGAATGACGTCAAATAAAGGTTAATTGACATAGCTATTTCCATCTCCTTGAGTCACTTAACCGCAAAATTATCTAATTATGAACCTCTACAAACATTTTTACTTCCACTTCTGCACCACAATGATGTTTCAACCATGCCAAGTTGTCCTACCAATATGTCATACCACGTAATCACATTGCCACATGTCACCTAGGAAAGTGCCACTTGGACTCCCGAAAATATGAATTTTTCATGTTATGTGTCCTTACCATATCATGCCACATCATCATCATACAAACTTGTCCTACCAACTGGATACCACATCATCCATATTCTCCAACCATATTATACCACTTGTCACTGTTGCCACTTCATATATATTGTATAGGGGAAAAGGACCGAGGTCTGATGGTTTTTCAATGCTTTCCTTTGTTATACTTCCAGGGTGTGATGTGAACTTGCATGTATGGTAACCGATAAATTCAAATTCTATAGAGTTAGTTAAATGCACCATCCATCATCGAGACTTCATGAACTTCTAACTTAGACCTCCATGACACGATGGAAAAATTATATGTCTATTAACGAAAGGATTTCTCACCTTCTGGATTATTTCCATCATGGACTCTGTTAGCTATGCCATCATACCCATGTTTTGAAAAACACTTTAACCTAAAATTCCATAGCACGACAGTAAAATATGTGTATGCTAACATAGATATTCCCATCTAGCACCTTCTATCAATCGTTTCTCATTGCCAAGTCTTTGTGAACACTTCATCCTAAATCATTTTGCAATATGATGGATTTCATTTAATTGGAAATTTTTTGTCCAATGCCTTTTCTCAGCCTATGGAAGCATGTGCCTATAAAACCTTTGTGAAGTTCAAACTAGGATAAATCTTGATCCCTTAAGAGATTTTCAAAGTGCCATATATCATTGGAAAGGTATCTGAGAGGAATTCTAACTATAAACTTTGCAAGAAAATTTGAGTTGATCCATTATAAAACAAATTCCATCAAATATAGGTTATCGGATCATACATTTAGTGACCTGTAATCACTACAAGACTCCGTAAACAACAAAAGCACATCAACAATGATTACTTGACATTAATGACAACCAACTATCATCCCGCGCAACAATATCTAACAATATCTCCCTAAACTTGAAACTTGAAATTAATGACTACTCCATTGATATCAATGCCACCACTTTGCTCAACAATCTCCCCGTTTGGCATTGATGGAAACACTATGAAACATTGTTGGTCACTTATGGAAATACTACTTGGCAACACTCCTAACATTCTACTAACTTTTTCTCATTCTACTGTCTTTCTATATGACATTATCAATTTTTTTCTAATTCTCCCCCTTTTACATAAATGGAAAAGGGCTTGGATACTCTCTTCCTCATATTTTCCTTTTAAAGACATCTTTTAGGTATCAAGTTGCTCACTTCTCCATTGTTGATGTAAACTCATGCTCCCATGTTGCTTGTGAGAATCCAATGGCTAATAAATTTTCATTTGCCAATTCATCTTTGTACCAAACTGTAAATTCCTCTCCCTCTATTTCTCATGTGACTATTCACACTCCCCCTAAATATACTAACTATAATCTCCATCTCTTCACGGGCATTATCTCCATTGTCTCCAATGTTTGGTCTCTTCTTCCCTTGGAAGTTTCACTCTCCATGGTTGTTTCCCTAGTGCATGGATTTGGAAGCTAACCAATGCCTAATATTCTCCTTTGATCATTCTCCCCTTAAAAGGCTTGCTCAAAATACATGAGGCTACTACTACTGAGAGACGAGATACTAATTTATACAATGATAACAAATTATAACAAAGGAAAATGCAAATCTATACGTTTGCTCCCCCTAAACACTTTACACTTTCATTTCTCGATTTTTGTGAGCAATCAACTCTTCTTGAAATCAATGGATGATGCATGCTATTTTTTTTTGTGCAACGTCTCGTGAGCTTATACACTATCCTTCTTTATTTAGTCTTTTGACATGCGACTATTCTAAAATTATCTAACATTTGTCATCTTTCCTTTTTATTGAGAGAAATTCCTGTGGAACTATCTTTAATTTTAGACCTTTTAACACATCACTCTTCTATTGTAGCTCATATTTAATGATTATTCTCTTCTTCATGTGACTTTTGTTTTTGTTTACTCCCACTGAGACTATGCTAGCTACATTCTCTCTTTTGCAATTCTTCTCTTGCAACTCACCCTCGAATATTTATTCCTTTTATGGCTTGAGGTGTTGTTACCCTTGCTTTGATTTTTCTAATAAGTTGAGAGAGATAATACTCTATTACTGCATTCTTTTGACTTGTATTTATCAAGGACAAATGCATTGCTTGGGGTCCTTATTGTTGTTTCTACCAATATGTCACTTTCTTCATTCCTTATTTTTTAGCCGTTAGAAGAAAATATGATTTTATTTCCACTATCCAACATTTGACTTAGAGTATTATCATTCATATATTCAACCACTAGAACACATTTAGCCTTACCCTTTTTATTGTCAAGACTAACTAGACTTTTTCCTAATAATTTGACTGACGCACCATTTTCAAGAGTATATCTACCATGCTAAAATTCATTTCTATGAAGAAAATTGTTCTTGGCTTTGGTCATGTGATGAGAGCTTCTACTATCAATATACCATAAATAATTCTTTTCATGACCACATAGGGCTAGATTGTGTTTATCTCCCTTTATTTTCTAAATGTTTCTTTCACTCTACTTGATCTACGTAGGAGGATTAATTGGGTTTCTTCTAATTTTAATTTCTTAAAGTTTATGATTGTAATCATTGATACCTTCAAGGAAATTCATTGGTTTACCATTATTCTTATCAGATCTGTATTGATCCATTGCTTCTTTTGACATGTTTCCTTGAATTTCAACAAAGAATACAAATTCATCCCCGTCTACCTTTTCATGCCTATTTTCTTTCAAGGTCTTAGTTCCTTATTTTAATTGCTCATTCTAAGAGGGAGGTCTTACTTTTTCATATCTACACTAACATGTTGTGTGCCCATAATTGTTACATTTATAGTGCTCAACAAGATCTAGGAAAGGGGAAAGGAGTTGTGATTTCTAACAACATTCTCACATATCCTCTATTACTTCTTACATAACCATTTCTTGAGATATTATATTTTTTCTTGTTTCTATTGTTGGGTATGTGTTATATTCTTTGCACGACTAGTCATAGGAGCTATTATATTGCATCGAACACAATGGGGGGGTCATAGGGGGGGTGGAATCCCCCCTCACTGGGGGGTTTTCAAGGGGCAGTAGCTTCCCTACACGGGGTTCGAAGAATTTCCCCAGAAAATAGATAAATAAAATAAAATAAAAGCGGACCCATGGATGGGGGGCCAGCCCAAGTATTATGGGTGACCCGCCCATGGTATTTTGTAGATCTAGTCAAGGGAAGTACGATTATGTTCTAATATAGTGTTAATGAATTGGGTGTTTATGAATGCTTCATCATGTATATAATGTATTGTAACATGAAAATGAATATAAAGAAAAATTAATTTAGCTTTACCAGTTTTGTGTTTCAGGAGAAAATTATTTGTGTATATTTTCTGTTCTCGTCATTGTATATATATATATATATATATATATATATATATATATATATATATATAAGAATTCATTTGCATGTAATTTTTGTATAGGTTAAAACCCAACTGATACTATTAAACATACCATCATTTATCTCATAATATCTACATTATATTACTTTATGTCCATAATTATTGCAAGAAAAATAATAACCATTAAAGATACTCCTAAATCTTGATGTCTTCGTCCTTGAGGGCATAAGATCTCGACTAATTCTTCAATCGTTCTCTATAGTTGTTTGAATTGTTCCCATGAACTTTCTACTACTCCTTAAGGTTTTTATCCATTTTCATTTGTTGTTATTGATTCCTTTTTTTTTTTTTGTTGTCCAACAGTTCCTTTAGCCTTATTTATGATAGATCCTTTGGTTGTTTTAGCATGTTGTCCAATTTTTTGAATTCCGCTTTCTTGGATCTTGATTCTTCTTTATATCCAAGTTCAATCTGAATGAGAGGAGGTATTTGATTGTTGAGAATATCATCCAAGATCTTGGTACTCTTTTGGTATTGATTTAGATAGTCATTTGAATTTTCTATATCATGTATCAATGAAATAATCTCATATTCTAATCTCTCACAATAACCTTTTTTTATTTTTATTTTAGTTGAATGTGCATTACTTCTTCAATTCTTCTTGCCTCCTCGAACTGAATTTTAAACCTGATAGTTTCTTCTTTAAGCTCATACTCAATTTTCTTATCTTCATACTCTTGCAGTTGTTCCTTTTGCTTTAGATTTGTTTATGAATTTATTTATTTATTTTTATTTTTATTTTTTTTAAAGATGAGATAAGTTTTCTTGAATGGTCCATGAGGCACAATACTTGCTAAGGTTTTGAAAATGAGTTAGCAAGCTAAGTGGGCTTGATTGTGGGGAAAACTCCACAGTTAAGCATGCTTGAGCCAGAGGCGATCTGGGATGGGTGACCTCCCGGGAAATCTTGGTTACCGGGTGCAAGCCTCGGAAGTGATGATTGACGCTATATGATTCATTTCACTAGTTTCAATCCCACTTCTTCACCCCTATGAGCATCACCCGATGCAATGAGTGCTAAGTGGACTATTCAAAAATCATGAGAAATTAGTCAGTTACAACTACCTCTCATGGAAATGGTCATAGATGAATGACTTTCTTAACGCAGTTGAATCCCAAAAAATGATATCTAATATAATGCACTGCAAAAGACCCTCAATACTTAAATAGATCTTCTCATTAAGATAGTCCTCTATCTAATCAAAGGAACTAAAAGATTCACTACCAATATCTATTTTAATTTCAACTCCTTCTAATTTTAGTATATCTTTCTAATTGGCTTCAATTTCTTGAACAATATCTTGATCTTCTATTTCTATGAGTGTAGGTCCTTCTTCACCACTGCTAGATTTATCTCTTTCTTCAGAAAATGAACATCTAGAAGATATATGACCTATGATTTTACCATTATAGAAAAATAGTAGCTTACCTTTTAGACTACATCACATTTCATGTTGGGTGTTGAGCCTGATTATCTTATTTATTCAAAGGTATCGCCGCATTGGACCCTAGTTCATAATGGGGTGGCAACGCTGCTTGTTTTTGCGCACCAGGGGGGGCGAAGACGATTATTTAGAGCCCTCCCTGGCGGGGGATCAGGGGCAGCGCCCCCGAAGCTAAAAATAGATGTAAAATTTCCTTGTAAAATGTTGTAATTTCGTAGTCAATCTGGGCCATTCATTAGGCAGAAATCTGACAGTAGAAATTATGTTTAATTTAGGGTTTTTTCCCTAGAAGGCAACCCATCACTATATATGAGGGAATTGTATTGTGGCTATGCATATGTGTATTCTGAGCGAGAAAGAGAGAGGAGACTGTGTGAGAGAGAAGAGGGAATTACAACAGATCTGCTATAGGTTGTATCTCTTCATTTTGCTAGATAATATAAAAGGAAGGACTAGCTGTTTCTCTATGGATGTAGCCAAAATTAGGTGAACCACATATATCTGTTTCTCTCTTGTTTTAGGCATTTTCTGTGTTTATATTTCTGCAATATTTTATGTGTTACATCGCTTTGTAATATATAACTTTATAACAAATGGTATAAGAGCCGGAGGTCTATTTGGCTGATAAACTTGCAGGAGAGAAGGGTTCCTGGTTCGAGTGGGTGCAATGGTAGAAGATGGTAGGTTTAGGGTCGAAAAATTTAATGGCCAAAACTACCAGCTGTGGAAGATGTAGCTGGAAGATTACTTGTATCAGAAAGATCTGTACCTACCATTGAGCAGAAAGAAAAAGAAGATGACGAATATGACAGACGCAGAATGGGATATTCTCGATAGAAAGGCAATTGGAACAATATGACTATGCCTAACGATGTTGGTAGCCTTTAATATTTCAAAGGAAATGACAACAGAGGGTTTAATGTTGGCATTGACCAAACTATATGAAAAAACCTCAGCCTCAAATAAGGTATTTCTTATGAAGTATTTATTTAATATGAAGATGTCAGAAGGTGGATCTGTTGCTGATCATTTAAATGAATTTAATACAGTTACCAATAAGCTAAGTTTTGTAGGGGTAACTTTTGATGATGAAGTTAGGGCTATGTTATTTTTGTGCTCATTGCTAGAAAGTTAGAATGGTTTAGTTATGGCCATTAGTAACTCTATCTCTGAATCTAGTACTTTAAAGTTTGATGATGTTGTCGGTGCAATCATTAGCGAGGACATGTGAAGGAAAAGATCTGGTGAGACATCAGGTAATTCTTTGACTGTAGAGACTAGGGGAAGAAAAATGGAAGGAGGAAAGAGCCCAGGATATCGAAGTAAGTCAAAGAAAGGCAGATCCAAGTCTAGATCAGGGATAGTGTGCTGGAAATGTGGGAAGAAAGGACACTTGAAGAAATATTGCAAGTCTCAAAAGGGAAAAGAAGGAGACGTGCAATAAGAAAACAACCATGAAGTTAATGTGACAGGTGATGTGTTACAATAGGCTTTGATTCTTTCATTAGAAAATATTATTGATGCCTGGGTGCTAGATTCAGGGGTCTCATTCCATGCCACATCTGATGGGAAACATTTTCATGATTATGTTCAAGGAGATTTTGGACAGGTTCGATTGGGTGATGATAAACCCTATAAAATCATTGGAATGGGTATAGTTTTTATAAAACAACATAATAGAAATCAATGGCTATTGAAGGAGGTAAGGAATGTTCCTGATTTGAAGAAAAATCTAATTTCCACAGGGCAGTTGCGAGGTGAAGGTTGTGTAACTACTTTTACAGATAAAACCTGGAAGGTCACTAAAGGAGCCCTGGTAATAGAAAAAGGAGAAAAGGTTGGTACATTGTATTTATGCAATGGTATTTCTAATTATGTTAATGCTTTAACCTCTACATGAGAAGATACGACATTGTGGCATCATAGGCTCATGCACATGAGTGAGAAGGGGATGCAGATTCTTCACTCAAGAAATTTGTTGCCAGGTTTGAAGCATGTTGATTTGGAATTTTGTGAGAATTGTGTTTATGGAAAATAGAAGAGAGTCAGATTCCTCAGAGTTGGGAAAGAAAATAAGAGCGAAAAATTAGATCTTGTGCATACAGATGGATGGGGACCTGCTCAGGTATCATCTCTTGGTGGCTTTCGTTATTATGTTACTTTTATTGATGATGTAACCAGAAAAACCTGGATTTATTATATTCGAAATAAATCTAATATATTTGATACTTTCAAGAAATGGAAAGGTTTGGTTGAAAATGAGACAGGAAAAAGGTTGAAGTGTCTTAGATTAGACAATGGAGGTGAATATTGCAACAAAGAGTTTGATAGGTACTGTTGAGAGAATGGAATTCGCGGAGAGAAGACAATTCCAGGAACACCACAAGAAAATGGTGAGTTAGAAAGGATGAACATGACAATCATGGAGCATGCAAGGTGCATGAGATTGCATGAAGGATTCCCTTTACAATTTTGGGCAGATGATGTAGATACTGCTATTTATCTAATAAATAGAGGGCCTTCAAGTTCCTTGGATGGTGGTATTCTTGAGGAGGCATGGATAGGTAAAAAGGTAAACTACTAATTTTTAAAGACTTTTGGTTGTGAAGCCTTTGTCCACATTAATAAAGAAAATAGAAAAAATATTGAGGAAAAATCAAAGAAATGTACCTTTATTAGACATGGTGTTAATGATTTTGGTTATGAAAAATAAATAATCATTAGGAGCAAAGATGTCATATTTAATGAAAAGGTTTTGTATAAGGATTAGATGCGGGAAAAGAAACAGGAAAAACAAAATTAAGAATACACAGTGCTTGATGAGATCACATAAAAAGTGAAGATGCATAAAAATCATAATGATCAACAACCAGAACAACAACAACAACAACAACAACAACAATAAGAAGCACCTCAAACACCTGAAAGTGGTATTAGAAGATCTACCAGGATAAGTAGACCCCCTGAACGATACTCTCCTTCATTATTTTATGTATTGTTGGCTGATTTTGGTGAACCAGAGTGTTATGAAGAAGAAGTTCAGGTAGAAACCAGGAAGAAGTGGGAGCAATCCATGAAAGAAGAGACAAACTCCTTAGTACATAGGCAGACTTGGGACTTAGTCAGGTTGTTTTCAGGTAAAATAACACTGCAAAATAAATGGGTTTACAGGTTGAAAGAAGAAGATGGAGGTAGGAAAAGGCATAAAGCTAGACTTGTGGTGAAGGGGTTTGCACAGAAAAAGGGTATAGACTTTGATGAGATATTTTCTCCTATTGTTAAAATGACTTCAATTAGAACTATTTTAAGTCTAGTAGCAGCTGAAGATTTGCATCTTGAGCAATTATATGTAAAGACAACCTTTCTCTATGGGGATTTGGAGGAAGAGATGTATATGCAACAGCCACAAGGATATGAGGTAAAAGGGAAGGAGAAACTAGTGTGCAGGTTGAAGAAGAGCTTGTATGGCTTAAAATAGGCTCCAAGGTAATGGTATCTAAAATTTGACAGGTTTATGTATGAACAAGGTTATACTAGATGTCACTCTGATCATTGTGTTTATCTCAAAAGGAAAAATGATGGAAGCTATATTATATTGTTATTTTATGTGGATGACATGCTTGTTGCAGGTTCTAACATGTAGGAAATAAATGTGCTCAAAATAAAATTGGCAAACTCATTTTCAATGAAGGATTTGGGTGCTGCAAAACAAATCCTTGGTATGAGAATAACTAGAGATAGGAAGAATCACAAATTAACATTGTCTCAGAGTGAGTACCTACAAAAAGTGTTGAAAATATTTAATATGCAGAATGAAAAACTAGTTAGTATACCTTTGGCTAGCCATTTCAAACTAAGCAAGGAGGTGTGTCCCAAGACTTAGGAAGACATGGCTTATATGTCTAAAGTTCCATATGCATCGACAATTGTAAGCTTAATGTATGCAATGGTTTGCACAAGCCCTGAAATTTCACATGCAGTGGGAGTTGTAAGAAGGTACATGAAAAATCCAGGAAAAGGACATTGGATGGCGGTGAAGTGGATTCTTAGGTATTTGAGAGGTACCACAAATCAAGAATTATGATTTGGTGGTTCAAACATTGCTCTACAGGGATATGTTGATGCAGATATGGCAGGTGATAGAGATAACATAAGGAGAACCACAGGGTATGTGTTTACTGTAGGTGGAACAACTGTCAGTTGGGTTTCAAAACTGCAAAGTTTTGTTGCACTCTCAATGACGGAAGCAAAGTACGTTGCTGCTACAAAGGCTAGTAAAGAAATGATTTAGTTACAAAGGTTTTTGGATGAATTGGGTAAGAAGAAGGAGTTGGGTAGGTTATAAAATGATAGCTAGAGTGCCATACATCTTGCAAAGAACTCTGCATTTCATTCCAAGACTAAACATATACAGCTCAAGTACCATTTCATATGGTCAGTGTTGGAAGATGGACAGTTGAAGATGGAAGAGATACACACCAGCCAGAATTCAACAAATATGTTAACAAAAGTTGTAACCAAGGAGAAACTGAGATTATGCTCAGTTTCGATTGGTCTTCAAGTATGGTGATGAAGATGAGAAACAACTATGTCCAAAGTGGATTCATTGTCCAAAAAATGAAGCAGTGGTGGAGTTGATATAATCAGTCTCCAAGTGGGAGATTATTGGGTGTGGACCCTGATTATCTTCTTTATTCAAAGGTATTGCCGCATTGGACCCCAATTCGTAATGGGGTGGAAACGCCACCCAATTTTGCACATCACTGGGGGGGGGCGCGATGACAATTATTTAGAGCCCCCCACGATGGGGGCTTGGGGGAAGCGCCCCTGAAGCTAAAAATAGATGTAAAATTGCCTTGTAAAATGTTGTAATTTCGTAGTCAATTTGGGCCGTTCATTAGGTGGAAATATGATGGTAGAAGTTATGTTTAATTTAGGGTTTTTTCCCTAGAAGGAAACCCCTCGCTATATATGAGGGAATTGTATTGCGGCTATGCAGATGTGTATTCTAAGCAAGAAAAAGAGAGGAGATTGTGTGAGAGCGAAGAGGGAATTACATCGGATTTGCTGTAGGTTGTATCTCTTCATTTTGTTAGATAAAATAAAAGGAAGGAATGGCTGTTTCTCCATGGATGTAGCCCAAATCGGGTGAACCACATATATCTGTGTCTTTTTTGTTTTATGCATTTTCTGTGTTTATATTTCTACAATATTTTATGTGTTCCATTTCTCTGTAATATATAATTTTCTAACATTTCATATAGATATTTTGTACCTTCATCTTCATTATATGAACATGATTTTTCCTTTTTATGATTAGCTACTTTCACCTTAGGGGGATGATCCTCAATCGTCTGAGTGTGTTTCTTTTGGGATTCCTTCTTCTTCTTCTTTTTCTTCCTTTTCTTCTTTTTTTATCTCTAGCTTCATTTTTGTATGATGATCAATATCTTGAGCATTTATGACAAAGGAATATTATTTAAGATATTATTCATTACTTGAGCATCAATGGTATTCAATCTTCATTGGTTCCTTTTGATTTTCTCTTTCATATATACGTTACATATTATCTAGCATTTCTTTTGTAGCCTCACAAAGCCTAACTTTATTTGATTTTGGATTTGATAGTACTTTCAAGATAATCTTTTTTGTTTCTATATCATATTCATTATTATCTCCATATTTTACCAATAATAGTACATTTAATTCAAGATGCATTACATAGAATTCTATCTTACCTTCCAAAGTAAATCACCAAATCCATTCAAAAATTTTGATCCATCTAATGTAAGCCACTCCTGGTTAGCCATGATTCTTTTATATCTACCTTCTAGTAGTTAAGTTGTTCCTGAAGGAAGCTTCTGATACCAAGTTTTGGAAACTAGGATAATACTAAGAGGGGGGTGAATCAATATTATGGCCAATTTTAATAATTATTGCCAATTTAAAATTTAAATTTACTTAGTAATCAATCATGTAAGTAGAATCATAAATAAAAACATGAATCACACAATAAAACCATCATCAACAAACACATATGCAACACATTGAGACATCAAATGTCCATGGAAACCCATGAAGGGAGAAAAACACCAATTTTATTTTAGTTCTTTATGCAAATGCAATCTCCAACCTACTATTACATTATGTTCACTGGCACCAACTAAAAGGAAGCAACCACTCCTTGATTTGTAAGCACCCAATTGTGAGAGGCACCAACCCCCAATTGATTTTCAGGCATTGAACTAAAGGAAGCACCAACTCCATGATTTGAAAGAACCTACATCAAGGAGGCACCAACCTCCATTTTGTTTCTTAGAAACCCACCTGAAGGAAGCACCAACTCCTTGATGTGAAAGTATCAACCTGCAAAACCTTGCAGATCCATTTTTCATCCATTTTCAAACTCAAATTCATAGGTACAATGTTACTTTAATATTCATGTTCATATTTTCTTCTCTTTCTGCTTCAACTCTCACTCAACTAGATATATCACAATACAATCAATATAATCAAACTCTATCTCTACTTTGAAATTCTCCTCACACTCAAATCTCATCACAAGTTTTTAAATCTGCTTCAACAACTCTTCTATTCAATTCTAGCTTTTATTTGAGCACTCAAATTTGATCCTTTTACTAATCATCAATATCTCAAATATAATATCTATAGATTTGTTATGAATTATTTTGTTCAACTCAACCCTCAACAACACCCTTTATACTTTATATCAATCCTCATCATCTTCTTGTGTTATGTAGCAATATCCAATCATTGCTCTTACTCAAATGTTCAAATTCTCGACCTTGATCAACCTCTTGCAACAAATTTATTTTTACAAGACATAATTTGCCTCTAATTATTATTTGATCAACCTTTCATAGCCTCATCACTTCACAACTTAACCTTCTTAGCACTTTCATATGTTCTTTGACAAATCCCCACTCCAATTTGCTACTCCATATTTAAACACCTGTAGGTTCTCCATTTAATTTTCATTTTGGTGCTTATTCTCTACCTAAAATATTCAATGGGGCAACTAAGTTACATTTTCTCCGAAAAAATTACACCTTTTATAGCCTCTATATGTCAATACCATGGGCATCAACCAATAGTTTTAGCCCTAGTAATTTAATTTTATTGACGATATCAATGGAATGAGTCATCATAGAAACTACTGATATTTTTCTTTAACTATCATTTGAATGAATTTTTGCGCTTGAAACACAAAATTCCCTAAGGCATCAAATTTTGTTGAAGGCCAAATTTGGTTAGTGGTGCACCTCAAATTTCATCTCTCTTCACATATGGCTGCAATATCAAATACATTCCTTAAATGGTCAAAGTATAATAGAGCTCCTCGATTGTTAACTCTCTACCCATGTGACCAAAGTTGAGAACCATAACCTTAAATATGAAAGTGCTTAGCCTCATAATATGGTATCTAGGTTTTTTGTTCTCTCACATTTGTGCAAACATCCCAGATGCCTGGATACACCTCGTGGATAAAAGCTTTTCCATGTCATGCTACCACCACAACCCACCAAATCACCATTCAATTCATCTCTATCATCCAATGAAAAATTTCCACCTTTTGTTGCTCCACATCATCACCGATCTGAAGGGAATCTATTATCTAAGTACACCTTTCACTAGGAAAAAATCACAAATAGGACCCCCTATGTTGGCATTATGATACAGGTGTTGTCCTTGATGGAAACTCACATATATGATGAATGATAGCAATTCACAGTGCAAAATGTTAACAACAAAGGCTTATAGATCAGACTCCAGAGATTGAAGAAAGAGAATGGTTTAAGAAGTACACGTTGGTTCATTTTTGTCCAAGCAGGGTACACACACGGGTTAACAAAACAAAAGGAGCATATACGTATGCACACACTTTCACAAAAGGAAAAACACATATGGGATGGAAAATCAAGGTTTTGGTTCGAGGTATTGGTATGAGGTGTTGGTTCGAGGTTTTGGTATGAGGTATTGGTTTGAGGTTTTGGTCTGAGGTTTTGGTTCGAGGTATTGGTCCGAGGTATTGACAAAGGATCTAAGTATATAAGAAGGAGAAGATAAAAAGGCTAAGTGTGCAAGTAATGAATATCTTATGAAGAGAAAATATGTAGGAATTTACAGGGTAAGTTCCTCATACAGAACACCAAAGGACACCGCTCACAAACTGATCACAGATCAATACACCAGTATTTTGACGTGGTTAAAACCCTCAAAGAGGGAAACAGTCCACGGCCTGAGCCAACGTGGCCACTTCAGGCAATTTATTAATAAAAGAATGAAAATTTACATATGCTTCTCTCATAGACGGATTACCCTACAAATGACCCTCCATGCGCTTTAAATAGAAATCATGGACCAATCGGGTGTTAAGCCACGGATCAAGTGTCGGTAATACCGAGGAGAGAATGAACCGTCGGATCACTACATATCGTGACCATCAGATTGTAAGTTACAAAATGTACAAGGTAAAGAAACACACTTTACCTAACTCTATACCTAACTCTATACTAGACCAAGTTGTACTTAACTATTTCCCATGTGTCGGAATATCCTAACATCACCCCTTAAGAACAAATTGGGATAGGATTGAAGGATTTACAAATATGACACAATAGGGGAAGGAAGGAGGCACTAGAGCCTATCCCCCCTTAGTGACAACTTCCTAAACTCCAACCATAAATCGAAGTTTAGTGAACTTTGCCTCTATGAGAGCCTTTGTAAAGATGTCTGCAACTTGATCATCTATTGAACAATATTGCACTTCAAGAACATGGTCATGAATGAGCTTTCTAATGAAGTGCATGTGCAGTTCAATGTGTTTGCTGCGCTGATGTTGGACTGGATCTTTGCATAGCTGAATGGCACTTTGATTATCACACCAAAGTGTAGTCGGATGCTGCTGCTGAAAGCCAAACTCTGACAGGATCTGATGAAGCCACAAGGCTTCCTTACTAGCTTCTACGACACCACGATATTCTGCTTCTGCCGAAGAAAGAGAAATGGCACCTTGTTTCTTGCAAGCCCATGTAATAGGTCCTAAACCAAGAGTGAACACATAACCTGCAGTAGATTCCGATCATCAGGGTCACCAGCCCAATTGGAATCAGTGAAACCAACCAATAGAGGAGATTCTTCGGCACTGTAATGAATCCAAAACTGAAATGTACCTCGAACATAACGAAGTATTCTTTTAGCTGCTTTCCAATGACTTTCACGTGGGTTTTGCATAAACCGAGCAACAAGGCCAACATCAAAGGAAAGGTCAGGACGAGTATGGATTAGATACAAAAGTTTTCCTACAAGTTGACGGTATAAGGTAGCATCAACTTCAGGAGAAGTACAAGTGACTAAAAGTTTGACTCCAGACTGAAAGTGAGAAGGGGCTGGCTTACAGTCTTCCATGTGAAATTGGCGTAGAATATCACACGCATACTTGGACTGAGAAAGGGAAATACCTTCCTTGGATTGCAAGACTTGAAGACCGAGAAAATAATGTAAGTGTCCTAAGTCTGTCATTTCAAACTTCCTTTTAAGGCTAGACTTCACATGGTTTATAAGGTTGGGATCACTACCAGTCAGGATAAGATCATCAACATAAAGAACAAGAATGATAAGGGACTTGCCCACTTTCTTGGTGTAGACAGTATTGTCAGAATGACACCTAGAGAAGCCAGATTCTAAAAGAAAGTTATCCATTTTGGCATACCAAGCTCGAGGAGCTTGCTTGAGACCATAAAGGGATTTTTTAAGCCGACATACAAGGCTGGAGTCTGTTTGTATAAAGCCAACAGGTTGTTCCATATAGATTTCTTCATGCAAGTCCCCATGCAAGAAGGCGGATTTAACATCCATCTGATGGACTTCCCATTTGAAAGAGGCAGCAAGGGAAAGAACAAGGCAGATAGAGTTCATTTTGGCAACAAGGGAGAAGGTTTCAGTATAGTCAATGCCTTCAACTTGTGAAAAACCCTTAGCAACAAGACGAGCTTTATGTTTATCAACTTTCCCATCTGGTCCATACTTGGTTCTATAAACCCATTTGCATCTAACAAGTTTTCGTCCCTTTGGTAGAGGAACAAGATCCCATGTATCATTTGCCAATAATGAATGATATTCTTCATTCATAGCTGCTTCCCAATCTGGATGGCCTGAAGCTTCTGCAAAGGTGTCAGGATCATAATTCATTGAAGCTTGAGCCAGTAAAGAAGAGGCTCTCTTGAACTGAGAACGTGTACGTCGCTGATCTGTAGGATCACCAGCAAGATCACCTGCTGCATCCGGAGTAACACGGACCCATTTTGGAAGCTGAAGGAGGATCCTGAGAAGGTGGGGGAGGATTTTCATCCTCGCTTTCATCATCTGAAGAAGAAATATTTTCAAAAGTAGAAGAGATAGGGAGAGGTGGCACATCCACCGAACTAGGCTCGCAGGTCGATATATTTTCATCAAACTTTGCATCTCTTCTAATGATAACATTTTTGGACTTAAGTGGAATAAGTCTATATCCTTTGACATCTTCAGAATATCCAACAAAAATACATTTTTCACTCTTTTGTTCTAAAGCTTTATGTTTCTCATCTAGAATATGGGCCCATGGGTAAAAGCATGTTAATGTGTCTTATTATATGGCAAAAGAAAAAAAGTACCCAAATAAAAAAAGATAAAAAAAATAATACAAAAATATCAATTAAATGAGTTGAGTTTCATACTTGTTAATTATAAAAAATAAATGCTAAATTTATAACAAAGCTAACTCACAATAAATTTTGGTAAAAGCTATAGTGAACCTATTTAATGGGTTTAGAAAATATAAATAATGTTATAAAAAGTAAATACTAAATTTGCAAATAAGTCAACTCATAGTAAATATTGGTAAAAGCTATGGTTAATCACTCACAAAATATAAATAACTTGATGTAAAGTTAAATGAAATGCTAAAACTCTTTAAATATATATATAAAAATAGAAGTAGAATTTCTAAACAAATAATTTTATATATTATATTTTGAATAATATAAAATACGTTATTATAATCACAATTAAAAATTTTATTATAAAAAATATAAAATATATTTTAAAAAATTTCAAAATATAATTTTAACATTTTGTTTTATGTTATTTCCAAATGTCTATTAAAAAAAAATGATTTTATAAACTTGAGAAGATAGTTTCTTGGGTCGCGGTTTTATATATACGAAAATATGATCATTTTTACTAGTATTTTAATAATAATTAAAAAATATGCTTACTTTTTATTTTTAAATTTGTTTAGCAATCTTTAGAATGTTTACAACACATCTCTTAAAGAAATTGGAATTAAAAAACATAAATCAATAGAGAAATGGAGGGTCGCGGTTTTGTCACTACTTCAAAATTTATGTAAAATATTAATGATACCTTTTAAAGAAAATGAATAAATTAGATAAAAATTATATATTAAATTTTAGAAAAAATATGACATGAAATTGAATTTAAATTGACATGTTTTGTTTTCTTTTACCACCACCTAGTTTTTGATTATTTTGTGAATTTAAGAGTAAACATTCCAACTCCATTTATTTTTATAAAACTTCTTTGCCACAAAAAGGGAAAAAGTGATACACATTAACATGCTTTTACCCCCATGCTTCACTTCCAAAAACACGAAAGTGACTTACATATGGTTTGATTGAGCTCCATGCTTCTTCTAGAGTGATATTCGTTAAAACCTTAGTAGGAGTGTGATTTATTATGTAATTTGCACAGTTAATTGCTTTTGCCCAATAATTAAGACTAAGTCCTTTAGATTGAAGCATACAATTAGCCATTTCCAATTAGCCATTTCCTTTAAGGTGCGATTCTTCCTTTCAGCTACACCATTTTGTTGTGGAGTATATGGAACAATACGTTGCATTTGAATTCCATTCTCAGTGCAAAAGTTGATGAATGTGTTTTTAACATATTCTCCGCCATTGTCAGATCTTAGCTTAAGAATTTGATATCCAGATTATTTTTCAACAAAGGCCTTAAAGGCCAAGAATATGTTAAATACTTCACTCTTGAGTTTTAAGAAGTATACCCAAGTGTGTCTGGAGAAATCATCAATGAAAGTTAAGAAATACTTGTAGCCGAATGAAGCAACAGGAAGTGGACCACATAAATCACTATGCACGAGCTATAAAGGGGTTGAGGCATCAGATTAATTACTAATTTCTATTAATTAGTAATTTTATTTATTTTTTCTTTAATTTTTTTTTTCTATTATTTCTATTTTCATGAATTATAATTTTTGCACAATATTTTCAATTTAAAATAACTTATTATTATATTAAAAACATATTTTAATAAATTTAATTATAAACAATTAGATATATCACGTCGAACCAGCACGTCCTCACGGGCATTGGATATTTTTGGTAGCCAGTCAAAATTATTGAACACATGTAAGATCATGACAGGAATACGTGTCATTTTCAGGTTCAATTATAAGACAATCAATGATGCTTTCTGACCAAGAATTCATTAGAGTCAATGTTAAGTGGTGTGTTTTTAAGTTGTTTTTAGTGAGAATTTTTTGAAATTTTTCAGGTGGGTTTTTTGGTCTAATTTCTGTAAAATCTGACAGGAATTTATTGAAATCATAAGTTTGATGGGTAACACCCCACAATGGAAGATATCTAGGGATTTTTAAAGGTGCTAAATCCATATATATAGTCAACAAATAAGTTTAAATAACACAAATCAAGATTTCACCTTAAATTTTTAAACATGATTCAAGCACCGAAAAGTGAAAAATCCCACTAAAAACAACTCCATTTCTCTCTAGTCTCAACTACTAGTTTGCGTTACCACTATTTTTGTTCCCATAATAATAAAAATGAATATTTTTTTAAGATTTTGATTAAATAAATAGAAATTTTTAAAAATTTGTATTATAGTTGAAATTTTTCAAGATTTTGAATTTCGTTTGGTCAATATTCAACGTCTTCAATCCATAGTTACCAAGATTCGTTGATACCCAACCTAATAGGTTGATTCGGTTCGCAACCTAATACGTTGATTTCAATATGGTACGAGATTTTGATTTATGAAATTAGTTGAAGTTGGCAGCGAGCGCAGTTCCCTTTTCTAGTCGGACTTCAAATTGTCCCCGTTGTTATTCTCAGCCAAGAATAGAAATTGGTTGGTTGGAGAATAGTTGTTAATGTAATGATGATAATTTGTTTGGAATTTAATTAAAAGATTTTTTTGATCAAGGATTAATTTAGATATATTCCAAAAAGAATAATGATTAACATATAAATTTTTTGGTATATGGAGATCACTTGAAGCTTACTGATATCTAGTATTTCATTTTTTACAGGATTTTGTCATTCATATTATTAAATTTTACTTACATGTTTTCCCATTTTCTATCTTTCATTTTTTAAGATTATCTTAAATAGACATAAATGGTTAATATTGAAAATAAGACTAGCATAGATCCATCTTAAATACTGATCTAATATGAATTGAAAGAAATCCAATTTCTTTGAGTGCAATTTTTTTATAAATTTATATTATTATTATTATTATTATTTTTTAAATTTTAACTTACACGAACAAAATTTGAACTTTGATAATTATCGCCAATTCAAACCAGAAACATAATCCATCGTGAAACTATCATGGGAACCAAAAGATGATGCGTTTTGTCTCATATAATTCTTCGATCACGTTCCATTATTTGTTCCTGGCTGCATGGGAAATAACTTAGGGATTGAAAGTGTGATTTTGACTTCTATCAACTTGCAAAATTTTCCATAATGTTTACCAAGCTTTATGAAAATATTATTTTCAATGAAAATCGTATAAAGAAAGAAAATTAAATTTTAATATTTAAAATTCAAAATTAATGAAATGACCATTAATTTTTTTTTGTTGAAAGGGGATTGATAAAATATCCTTTTACGCCTGCTTTGCTATTAATCAAATTTACAATCATTTTGACATAAATAAGGAAAGTAAAATATGATTTTTATTTTTTAATTTAATTTAATGTAAAATATTTAAATCATATTTTTAAAGGCATATTGAAATTTGAGATTTTAATTAAAAATTTATATATGTATATATCTTTTTAATTTAAATCATAGGATTTGCTATGTAGTCAACAAAAATATATAACTCTAATAAAGATATCTATATTTTCGCATTGGAAATTGAATTATATTTTTTTATTAGAAATTGAATTATATTTCTCATATATATATATATATATTGTTGAAGTAAGAGTCGTTTTTTCTATTCACTTGTAGCTAAAAAATAGTTTACATAGAATATAACCAACCCAAAGGTGAAGAGGGTCTAAGAGTTAACTAGCACCCTGAACTTTGGGTACTGAGCCAACAGCTCGAAAACCGGGTCAAGGGCCCACAAAACAAAACAAACCGCCTAAACCGTTCGATCCATCTTCCGAGAATTGACGGATGGGGATCTCTAACAAAACGAAAACAAGTAAACTCAAAAAGTCTTCAAGCGGACCCGACGATGAAATAGAGACTGCAGTGAAAAGAA
Organism: Pinus tabuliformis; assembly: GCA_031772625.1. Classification (NCBI taxonomy): domain Eukaryota; kingdom Viridiplantae; phylum Streptophyta; class Pinopsida; order Pinales; family Pinaceae; genus Pinus; species Pinus tabuliformis. The sequence goes on along the minus strand of CM062820.1, from coordinate 78,770,124 downwards.
TTCGGGTCCGCTATGGGGATAATCATCGAGCAAGTTGTCAGCCCAAATTCCACTGATCCCAACCTTGAGGAGAAACGAGCGAGGAAGATAACTCGGGCCCTCCAACTTGCACAATGAACCTCAGCCGTTGATCTGCTTCTACTAGATCCAGCGGCTATAAAGAATATCGGGCTGACAAGAAGTATGAGGAATACCTGCTCGATAAGGGCGATATTCTCTCTCCTCCCTGAGCCACGTGTTGAATGGTATTTGGCATCGGGCGCGTTCCTATTAAACCGCTTAGGGTAATTAGGGTGCCCGAAAACCACTTTAACTATAGCGAAACTCTTTTTGCCGTGGTTTCGCTTCACGCTCTTCCATTTGCTCTGCTTTTTGGGTCTTCTGCTTGACGAACCCTTATCATCCATCTACTTGATTTTCAATTGGCTGCTTCTCCTTCCTGCACTGATAATGCTCCCTATCTGCGTTTGCCAAAGTGTAGCAATCCTCACATAGTTTCCCTAAGGGAATCGACTCCCATGAACTCTTGTTGTCTCTTATACAGAGCACCCCTTCATTTGCCAGCCGATTCACCAATATATTGGCGTTTCTGCGAACATGAACAAATCTAAGAGTTCTAAGGAATCTTAGGTGAGATTGAATGCAATGATAGACCTGCAGAAGTCTCCAGTGGTTTGAAACTTTATCTGGTGTTGTGCCAGTGCCTATCTTTTTGACCGAATTAATTGTTAATTCAAAGTCTGCCTCTATGATTGTGTTCTGTAAATTGGAATCAATCAGAATTTCTAAGCATTGCTCCATGACCATGAGTTCCACCATATTGTTGGTGGCATTCCCCAAATGATTATGAAATATGACTTTTATGTTACCATTTTCATCTCTTATGACTCCTCCGTAACCAACATCCCCAGGGTTCCCTTTTGAAGCTCCATCTATATTGAATTTCAAAAAGCCATGGGGAGGGGGTTGCCAGAAAGCCTTTCCCTCTATAGTCAGTCTTGCGGTCTTGTTCATGCCTTAAGGGGCAAGGAGCTGGAGCCCCAACAATCCTAGAATGTGAGCATCCTGGTGACAAGGGGGTTTCTCGGGGGGATGCTTTAGCATTAACAGTTTCTTTGACTTGCTTTAAGATTTGCGTAATGATGCTTTGGGTTGTGCCAGATTTATCCTTGAAAATCTTGTTGTTACGTTCTTTCCAAACATCCCAGATCAAAAATCCTGGAATCAGAGTCCAGGCTGTGTTGACTGTCTCATAATCTGAGAAGTATTTGCTCCAATTCTTTAAATTTCCAGTGATGTCATTTTCGTTCCTGTCAGTTCGTCTGAATATTGAGGCCACCCAGTTCCATAAGGTGGAGGTGAATGAGAAAAGGTTGAGAAGGTGATCCATAGTTTCTTCCTGCAGACCACATAACTGGCACCTTGATGGGCCGACAAAACCTTTCTTTCTAAGATTTTCCCAAGTCAGAATCTTCTTCTGTTGTACCAGCCACATGAACATTTTGATCTTCATCCAGTGTGGGTTCTGCCATAGTTCCTTTCATATCTTATTAGGGCTTGGATAGTTAAGTCCAGTGGCAATTCTTTTGGCTTCTTTGAGGTTAAAGTTGCCCTCACTGTTTCTCCCCCATCTTAGTTGGTCATTTGAGGTCGAAACCAAAATTTTCCTCTTTTCCAGGATCGCTTCAAGAACTTCAGCTTGGGCCTTCAAAGGGGTCTCTTCATTGTACACTGGTACCTTCCATATTCTCCATTTACCATTGTCCCTTGTCTGATCCCAAAAGTCACTTACCCTTTTCAGTCCTTTATTGATGGTATCCTATTTGATAATGTCTAGTCCTTCTCTACATAGGTTAGGTTCCTGCTACCAGTTATCCTCCCAAAACCAGGCTAGATTCCCACTTCTGATTTCCCAAAAACTATGATTCTGAACTAAGGCTCTGTTCTCCCAGGCATTGTTCCAAATGTGGGAGCCCCTGATGTGTCCTATCATTCAAATGTGGTCCCTTTCTTGCCAGTCCTTTGCATATTTCTGTTTCTAGAGCTTAGCCCAGGGGTTTCTCATTTCCTTTATCCATATCCACCAAAGTTGTGCCCCCAAAACTTTGCTTAGAGTATCCAAGTCATGGAGAGCCAAACCACCATGGGTTTTGGGTTTGCATAGCTTTTCCCAAGCTACCAGAGCCCATCTCCTTTTCTCTTCCCCTTTACCCCAAAGAAAATCTCTTTGGATGTTCTTGACTTGATGAGTAACTACTTTTGGGACCGGGAGAGCTGAGAACATGAAAATTGGAATGGTTTGCAGGACAACCTTTGTAAGAACTAACCTACCTGCTAAATTCAAAGATCTTCTTGTCCATTTACTGACTTTGTCCTTCAATTTATTAGTCATTGGCTCCCAAACTTCCTTACTCAGAGGTTTGTCAGTGAGAGGTATTCCCAGATATTTGGAGGGAAGATGATCTCTTTGAAAGCCTAGAATTCTCGAGAGATTTCTCTGAATAGAAATGTTAGTATTGAAAAAGAAAACTTTATATTTTGTGTGGCTTACCTCTATGCTAGCATCCATGGCAAAATCGTGCAGGATTTGTTTGAAAGCTTTGGCTTCCTTGACTGTGGGTGTGCCTTGTAGCATGGTTTCATCCACAAATTGTTGATGAGTCAATGTGTCCCCATTCTGAGTTAGTTTGAGTCCCTGGATTCTTCCTTCCGCCTTCTCTAAATTGATCACTTTGCCTAATCCTTCCATCATGAGAATGAAGAGGAAAGGGGAAAGTGGATCTCCTTGCCTGAGACCTCTTGAAGGCCAAAAGGTTCTGGATGGAGAGCAATTAAGAAGGATTGAACAATCAGCTGTGGTAACCAGGGCCATGACCCATCTTATCCAGTTGTGGTCAAAGCCATACGCTTTTAGAACCTCTCTGATGTAAGACCAGCTAAGCTTATCATAAGCTTTCGCTACATCAAGCTGTATGATCATGCCCGCTTGCTTATTATTCTTGAGAGAATGAACCACTTCGTGAGCTTGAATGATATTATTGAGAATTTGTCTACCTTCCACATATCCAGTCTGCTCCTTTGACATGAGCGTTGGAAGAAGGGGTTTAAGTCTGTTAGCAATAATTTTAGAAATGATTTTGTACACCACATTGCATAGAGCTATGGGTCTAAATCTGTCTGGTGTCATGGCTTTTTCCTGCTTAGGGATTAAGGCTATGAAGGATGCATTAGGCGCTCTTAGAACTGTTCTTGATTTTCTCGAATCCTCCACCACATCAAGAATATCATGTTTGACTATTTCCCAACATGTTTTGAAGAAGTCTACATTGAAACCATCCAGGCCTGGGGCTTTCCCATTGTGCATCTCTTTGATTAATTCAGTAACCTCCTCTTCAGTCACTGGCCTGTTAAGATTATAATTATCTTCCCTGGTTACCAGTTTTGGAATATGCTGAGTGAAGCTATTAATAAATTGAGATATTTCTATGATAGTCTCCTCTGCTATGCTTTGAAAATGTTGTACCAGTACAGACTCCATTTCTTTGTGAGTATTTAGTTCTTTCCCTTGAGGATCTATGAGTTTTGTGATCTGATTATGTGCCTTGTGTTCCATGGTAGACTTGTGAAAGAACCTTGTGTTTATTTCCCCTTTTTTAATCCATTGCACTCTTGATTTCTATCTCCAGAAGATTTCCTCCTGCTGGCATCTGTCGTCCCATTCTTGTTGAAGAGAGTTAGCTTGCATTTTCCTTTCCTCTGTGAAGCCTTCTGTGATGAGACTTTGGTTAGTTTCCTGTAATTTCTTTTCCACTTCTCTTTTGGCTTTAAAAATGTTGCCAAACTCATTTTTGTTCCATTCTTTAAGCCTTATCTTGATGAGTTTGAGTTTCTGTTGCAGGAGGAACATTTTTGTGCCTTGTATGGGCATGTCTTCCACCCACCATTTCCTAATGTTAGTGATGAAGTCAGGGTGAGTAAGCCAGACATTTTCAAACCTGAAAGGTCTGTTCCTCAGAGTGCCAATACATGAAGCTTCTAGCTGAATAGGCCAGTGGTCCGAGCCTCTGAAAGGGAGGATAAAAGCAGTTAGGACACGGCCATTGAGAAGGAGGTCCTCCAAGATTATGAACCTGTCTAGTTTCGAGGCAACTTGAGAAGCTTCTCATCTCTTATTGTTCCATGTGAAGGTGCCATTTATTGTTTCCATGTCTACCAGCCTCATGTTGATTAGGAAGTTCTGGAAGGCAATGGAGTCTCTTCCTAGTGTTTTGGTCCCTCCTTTTTTTTTCCATGAGAGATCTAATCATATTGAAGTCCCCTCCCAGAATAGCTCCTCCAGTGAGGTGAGGAGACTGAGTTTGTCTTCAAGTTTTTGAGGACCATAGACGCTTGTGATCATGTAACATTCCTTGTCCCCCAAAGGTTGGATAACCATTGAAAGATGGTTCCTAGATGCCTCAGCATCCAGGATACCAAATTTCTGAGGATTCCAAAGAGTGAGAATTCCTCCTGTTGTATTATTTGCTTTGACTTCCAGGTACTCATATTTAATAAGACATTTGTTATGAATTTCTCTGATTTTGTCTATTTAGCATTTTGTTTCCTGTATAAACACCATATCTGGTTTTCCTTCTTTTATTCTATTACTGAGATTTCTTTGTTTCCTTTTACTTCCTAGTCCCCTCATGTTCCAGGTTATGAGCTTCATAATGATGGGTTTGTAAAAGAGTAACTGGTAAGATCTTTCATCTTGCCTGAATTAATCATGAGTTTCCCACACTCTGTCAGCAGTTCGTTCCCTCTCTTCCTTCCTCTTTTCTTGCTTGGGTTCTTGGTGGAGTGTCCTAATGTTACCTCCATAGATTTAACCCCTCTATTCTCCTGGCTGTCGTGATTCCTTTTGACTCCAACAGCCTTAGTTTGAGATCTTCAGAGAAATAGTTGTTGTACTCTATCAAACTCCTCTTGTGGTAGAGAGTCAATCCCTTTGTTGGTTCCTTGCTCTAGAAACTTTTCTAGATCAATATTCTCCCTTTCAAGAATCTCTTGAAGGTCGTGGTCCTCCATGCCTCCTTCACTTGGGGTCATCTCATGGTCCCTGCCGAGTTCCATAGTGCTTGGTAGCTCCTCCTTTTGTTCATTGTTTCCATGTATTATTTCCATGCTATCCTCTTTTTCCTTCTCTGCATGATTGTCCTCCGGTTCCATGTCCATTCCATTTCCCCCCTCCCCTTCTTCTTCTAAAATCTTGAAACTGTTATGACTTGGTGGCTTGTTCTCACTAGGTTTCTCTTGGTACTTTTTACCCCCTCCTTTCCCTCTACCTCCCACTTTGGTGAAACCTTCAGGGTCTTTTCCTGTGTTGACTTTAAAATTGTCCTCCCTTTTTTTGAGTGGGCACTCTCTGAAGAGGTGCCCATGTTCATGACATTTACGGCATCTGAATGGGACATGTTCTTAGTCTACCGCCTATACCCATTCCTCATCATAATCCTCTAGGATGACTTCATCAGGGAGTGCTCCCGATAGGTCCATCTCTACACATATGTGGGTGAAGGAGGTATATTTACCTCGGAGAGTCGCCTCTGATATCTTTATAAAATGCCCTAATTTATTTCCTATAGCTTTTAAGGATTCAGGCAGCTAATAATCTAAAGGTAAGGAGTATACTCTAATCCATACCAGGACCGAAGTGAACGTTTCTCGCTTCGGGACAAAGTTCATCACCCATGGTCGCATGTAAAGGCCAGCAGCAGCATAGAAGTAGGGTCCTCCTTCAAATACTCTGTCTTTGTCCTCTAGGTTAGTGAAAACCACTGTGAAAAAACCCTTGGACCCAAGATGCAGATTTATTTCTCCCTTTGGTTTCCAGTTGTTTCTTATCCAAGTGTACAGAGCCTTCTCCGTAGGCCATATGCCCATAAACTTACATATGACCGCGTATGTCACCATGTAATCTCTATGCACCTGTAGTGCAGGGTCATTTAGGACCACCCAAGGTTTAATGTTTGTCTTGGGTTTACAGGGTCCCTTTGTAGATGTGTTCTCAGTTCTCTTACTATTGTTTCCTGATTCTGTTTCTCTCCTGACTTCCTTGTGGATCCCTTCCTGTTCATGGGATTTTCTTCTTTACGAATTTTGAGTGCTTGTTTTCTTTGTTTCTGCCTCCGTTGGTTTCCAGAAATTGTTCAGACTCACCTCCTTTCTTCTGTTTGATACCACATTACTATAGGAGGGAGTGGAGCTCCCCCCTTCGTGCCCCTCCTTTGTTGCTAGCTTGCACCTGTCGCTCCCTGTTCAAAACCCTAGCCTCCCACACCACCTTCCTTAGTATCTCAATGGAGTTACTTCAATTCTCGTTCCTCGTAGAATTAATTCATATGTGTATATATATATATTTAATATGTCGATTAAAGAAAATTTCATATGTGTTTCATTTTTTTATTACAAATTGTACGGGGAGTATTAGAATTTTGGTAAAATGGAAATGGTTAAATGTTTTTATATATTTAGATATTTTTAATTTGATTTTATCTCAAAAGAGTAAAATTCTATTTTAATAAATAATTTAATAAAAATCTAAGAAGATTAACTATTCTTAGTTTTGTAAAAGATAATTCCTTAAATTGAAATTTTTATAAAAATTCATTAAAAAGAAAGCATGAATTGATTAGAGCATATAAATATTTAAGAGACAATTTAATTTAAATTTACCAAATTATTTCTTTAGTAATGATTTTTTTTTTTGCAAAATAAGTCATTTAACTTAAAAGTTTATAGAAAAAGAACATGCCAAATACGTCATTTAACTCAAAATTTTCAAAAAAATGAATATACGAAAGAAAAACAATGAGTTTTCCATTTCAAAAACTACAAACTCAAAAGAAAAATAAATCTATTTAAAAATTTTAAAAGAAAAATATTTACAATGATGTAATTTTTTCTAATATATATTTGAAAAATCCATAAATAAAATAATGTTTTGGAATGTGACCATTTACAGGTGCCTTTATATTTTCCCCTTAAATATTTTGTAGTGAATAAGAATTTTGACCTACAATAAATTCCAGAATAAAATATTGTAATGTACTTGACCCCTTCATTTTGCATTCAAGGAATGGGGAATATATATATTCTGCTAACTAATTCAGTGCAGCTCCAGGTCCTCGACACACCTTGAAATTGCAATCCACAATTTCCTTTGAAATCTCAATCTTTTGGCTCGCATGTGACGACTTTGGGACGCTCAGTGTGTCTTGAACTCTCAAGTTGAGGTTCCCCCCAAAATTTGACCTTTCGGTTCACAGACCACTACTCTACGGTGATGACCTTCATTCCCATCAATGACCTGCCATGTTGGTGTGGGTCTGACCACCGATTCTCTATCCATCTTGTTACCCCGCCACTTTCGATATTGTTTTCTGCAATAGTTAAGGACTTCCAATATTTCAGCTACCACGCAACCATCCACACACTGTCCACTAGTGCCCCTATGAGCTCCACAACCCCGACGCCCTTATGAGAATACTTATGGGTTAACGGCCCCAAGTGATAGAGAATATCTCCGTCGACCAGTGCACTTTCAACTGAAAATCCCTAGTACTTGCGGTTCCCGGGACCTTCATCCATCCGTATTTACGAGGTTTTTGACCTTTGGGGTCTCACCATCGCTTGGGTGACATCATGTCAACATCATCCACACTGTGTTGTTCTGCAAGAGGTCCACGTGTCACTCGTATGTGGCTCCTTTGTGTACCAAAAACTCCCAAAATGCTTGTGACATGTCCTTTATGATGTCATGTTGATGTCACTCCACCTGACGATAAGTCTCCATTTGCCTGGTTTAAGGAAAGTGAGGGATTCCTCGGTGACTAGGTTGAAACTTGGTTTTACTTAGTAATCGGGAACCCTTGAACCCAGAGCCACTTAAGAAATCCATCTCACAACACTCCGGGGTTCCGACCTTCTGGGCTTCCGGGGTGGCCACCTCTGGTAGCTTCCCCACCTAATGGATTCGAGTGAAGGAAGAAGTTTCCATCACCATCTCTTGATATACCTTTGGTGCCCTTTACTGTCAAGTCCCCGACTTCAAATTAAATTATATTTTGGGCATTGGCTCTACATATTTTTTGCCTCGTCATTCCGACCAATCACATGAGGGGGAATATGGTTCCACCAATCAGAACCCTCCCTTGACTAGGGTTTTTACCGAGCAAAGGATAAGGTTAGCTCACACTTTTCCTATAAGTTCATGGCCTCACTCCTCTACACCACAACAAGGCCTTCCTCCTCATTCCTGTCATAAATCGGTTGAGGGAACTCGACTCTACATCACGTAGTGTCTTAGACAGAGAGATCCACAACATCCTCGGCTACCCTCTCTACCGCCACACATGCTTCCTTGAGTCAGTCTTGCTGAAAATGGCTCTATTTTACGAATATGGTGGACTCCAAGATGTGATTCATGGTTTCATGATGATGTCATTGGTTTCTTAGGGTTGTCTATGACATTATCCCTCTTGAGATTGGGTGATAGATTCTCCATTGGGTACTTGGCCAGCAATTCTTCCCTTCCCACTGGGAGGGAATGCTACCCAAGGCAGCGTAGGTGCTCCTACATCACTTACCTACCACAGAATTGGTGTGTAGTCTTGAGAGGTTCCTACCTCTCCTGCCACACGCCAACGATAGTGGACCCTGTGTCAAGCCTACAATAAGTTCCATGGAGCTTTCGGGTGCCTCAACAACCACCCAATGATGCCAACAATAGGTATCCAACCTACTGAAAATGCCAGGCTAAAGGACATTCAAGGAAATCTGGCGGCTCAATTGGTTCCAGGGGAAAACTCTTCTTGTCATTAATGCATTGCTTGCCATGCGACACAAGAACTTGTAACTAGACAAAAAATGACATATAAGTGAATACAAGCCCTAGCATGTAGAGGGTCTTCCATGTAATCTATATATTGATAAAAGGGGTCTCAGAACCCACTATTTTTCAACTTTTAATCCAAGCTCTCATAGCTTGGTCGTGACATGTAAAGATTTATGTTTCTTCCTTAATAATTTATGTATGTGCTACTTTCCACACTATTAAACATGTATGTAGGTCCAGGCTCAGCTCAGCGTTGTGGCTTAGCCTTTGTTATCATGTAGTTTTTTATGCCTATTATGCAGCAGATGTTCTGTGACCATCATCCGCAATCATTTCATGCATTCTTTCTTTCATCGTTCACACACACATGCATCTATATGATCAACACATATATGTATATACATATCAATAACATATCCACAAGGAAAATGTACCACATATGCAAGCATAAAAAACATAGTGTAGTCCCTGAATCCAGAACCATAATCTATAATACTTCGACATGATTCATTAGAAGATAAACGACATACACAGATACTTATCTTTGAACTTGATGGGTAGCTTAGTCTAGGACAAGGACTCTCCACCCAACCGTAGACAGTTGCAACCACACTTACTTGCAGTTGTCACCCCCAAGCCAGATTCTAGAGTGTGGGGGTTGCTTGCTTCTAGGACTAAGACATCAACTGCCACTGAATCAAGGACCCCACAGGACTTCCTTACTCAATCCCACTAACTGATAACTACTTGCTTGGTTGACACCAGGAGTCCATAGGTTCCCAACCTCAGTCCCAATTGCACACATAGTGATTCTCTCCCTTCTAAGGAGTCCAAAATCCATTGTTCGATCAGGGCGGTAGCCACAAGTATTCACTCTAGTCTTCCTCTACTACTACTCTAGGATGGTCTCTTCCAAAGTTGTTAAAGGGCACAACAGTCTGCTATCTCCACCCACAACCTCTAGGGGACTCAATTTGTTACAAGGCTCCAAAGATTCCATCCCAACCCATAGTCTCGAGAGACCTAAGCTGTTACAGGGATCCAAAGACCTTTGTCTCAACTCATAGCCTCTAGGGACCCAAGTTGTTATCGGGATTTAGGGATCCTATCTCAACCGACTGTCTCCAAGGACCCTAAGTTGTTACAAGGCTCAAGAGACTAGATATTCAACCCACAACCTCTAGGGATCGAGAAGCAATCCCCTTCTCTTCTCTTCTCTTAAGCGCTACCTACTGGTAGCTCTTGCTGATTCCTCTCCTCGCTACCACTCTTCATCCATCTTTGTATCTCCTCCTCTTATCCCTTCTGAATGTGTCCCTTCCATCCTTGTTTCTAGCTTTTCTTGGCCTCTCCCTTAACCATCATTACTTTATAGAAATATTTGTTGGAACAAATAACTTCTCTTATGAATTACTTTTTTCATAAGAGGCAGGTACTAAGAAGCAATGTTGCATATTACACTTGTTCATGAATGGAATAATTATCCACAAATGTAGGTAGTCGGATAACCTATTTCTTTAGATTGGGCCATTAACCTATTCTTTTAAGTTAAGATATTATAAAATAAAATAACTAATGTTGTCATATGCTGGTAAGTACATATTTGAATGAAATTAAAAAAAATTAATCATAAAAGCTAATTAAATTATGAATTTATTTTAAATTAGTATTAATTATAAAAATATTAATATAAGTTAAAGATATAAATATTTTAAAAAACATGCAACAAACTCATTAATCATCGAAACTTACAAACACTTTATTAAGGGGATTTTTAATTTGTAAATATATTTTTGTTACAATACCATATAGATTATCAATACCACATGCCCCAAAAATAATAACTCACATCATATGAAATTTATTTATATAACAATTTTTTAAATAATGAATTAAATTAAAAAAATAAAAAGACATAAATATTTGGAAATAAATCTCAAGGATTGATTTGTATATACTATTATACATATTTTAGAATATTCGATCAGGTATATATATATATATTCAAAACAAAATTTCACAAAGAAACAAAATAAAAATATTTACAATATAAATATAAATAATTGTAAATAATTATTTATATATTTTTAGGTTAATTTGTTCAAAATATAGCAAAATTTTGTTAGAATTATAAATTCAATATATGAATTCTACACAATTTAAATACTCCATATTTTTTTATGATATTTGAATCTGTTTATGTATTTTAAAAAATCTATTTATATATTAAAAACTATTTTAAATTAAAAATTATTTTACCAAATTCTAACCCGAAACTATATCAATGAAAATAGTTAAACCTCATTGAGCCCAGAGAATCATTCTACAACCCATGTGTAATCTTGTCATTCCTCATCAAAATTGAATTGAAATTTTACTCATATCAACTAAAATAAAAATTATAAAAAAATCTAAAAATTAAATAACTATAAAAAAAACATTTAAATAATGTCTACTCATAAAAAAAAATTAAATTACAGAACCCTCTAAACTCATATTAAATCCTTATTAAACCTACACCAATAAAAAAATAGCAAATAAGTACTTTGCAACTATTTATACTTTTCGCCACTACTTGTTCCTATTCAAGGATCTGATTACTTTGCAACTATTTCTTACTTTTCGCCACTACTTGTTCCTATTCAAGGATCTGATTCATGGTAAGATTTTAATTCAACAATATTCCGTGAGAATGTATTAGTGGCAATGAGGATATTATAAGATATCCTGTATAATGCTGTTATATCAGTGACTCGAAACTCAGTTACAGGTTTTTCAATTCTGGTCACAGCGAATTGGTCACAGAAATTCACAGCTTGAGAGCAGAAAATGAAAATTCATAACATCTACGTAATTAATAACTAAGCTATTAAACACTATAATGTCCCATCTGGTAAGAAGTTTCTACAAGACCAGGGCTTTATTTCAACAGCTTCTACGTGGTCTGTTGTTTTTATGTTTAGATAGGTCATTATTTGGTCTCAGCTGATGTTAATCATCATCATCATCAATTACACTGCTACGGCAAATCGAGTAGTTGGAACCGCAAAGAGTTTGTGGGATCTAGGCATTGTAAATTCATACTTTTCAGTCATGTCCAGGTCCTTCACATCCATGCCCTCAGGAAGCTTCCAATTGAAACAGTGCACGAGTTGCGCCACCGCAAACTCGACGACAAGAGTTCCCAGTTGCTGTCCTGGACATCCTCTCCTGCCTCCTCCGAACGGAAGCCACTCAAAGTTCTGAATTCTAGAATCTATGGAACCAGCTTCCATAAATCTCTCTGGATTGAAAGTATCTGCATCCTCCCCCCATGACTCAGGGTTCGTTGCAATCTGCCAAAGGTTCACCAGAAGGCGAGTTCCCTTGGGGATTTGATAACCCAATATAGTGCAGTCCTCCACAGAAGCGTGGGGAACCCCAAACGGCCCCGCTGGATGGAGTCTAAGCGTTTCTTTCACCACAGCTTGTAAGTAAACGAGACTAGGCAGGTCAGACTCGCTTACCATGCGATCGAATCCAACTACACGTTCCAACTCGCCCTGAAGCTTCTTCATCACTGGTGGGTTCTTCAGTAGTTCGACCATTGTCCAGTCTAAGCTTGTAGAAGACGTGTCCGTGCCAGCGGCCAACATATCCTTTCACCATTGTAAACATAAGTTCGGGGTCACAATTATTGAATTATCGGAAACCATTGGAATAATTGATGAAATAATATATCCAAAATCAACATACTTTAGAATGAAGGTTTCTTTGTGATTAGGATTCATTTGAAATTTATTTTCTTGGCCATCTATATATATTCCCTGTGTGATTCCTAAGAATGAAGGAAGAGTTAGCACATAGTTCTGCTCATTATATTGAAATTAGTATTTTAGTTGACAACTTTTTTTCCAACATTCTGAACCCTGAACTTTAAGTGTGATTCATTTTCCAGATAAAATGATTAATAATGAATAGCATTAGATGGTTTGAGAAATAGATAAAATAATTTCAATATGATAAACATTCTGAACCTTGAACTTTAAGTGTGATTCATTTTCCAGATAAAATGATTAATAATGAATCGTATTAGATGGTTTGAGAAATTGACAAAGTAATCTCAATATGATAGATCAGGGAGAAAAATTTCAAATTAACATACTTATCATAACAATTTTAATATTATTTTTTCTGAATTTATCACATTGAAATTATTTTTGTCAAAGAACCATCCAGTATGGTTTATTTTTGGAATAAAATGGTGAATTATACTAGATAGTTCAAAACATTGGCAAAATAATCTAGATCAGGAAAAGAATTTCATACTAACATATTTACTAGAATAACCACTTTAATATTATCTTTAACAACTTTAATATTATCTTTTCTAAATCTATCACACTAAAATGATGAATCACATTGAATGGTTTGAAACATGGGCAAAATAATCTGGTTGGGGAAAAAAATTTCAAATCAACAGATTTACTAAAATAACATTTTTAATATTATCTTTTAACACATGAAAATTATTTTTGTCAATACTTTAAACCAACTAATATGTTTATCTTTAAAATAAAATCTAAATCATGAAGAAGAATTTCAAACCAACATACTTACCACACTAACAACTTTAATATCATCCCTTCCCATCCATTACATTGAAATTATTTTTGCCAATATTTTTTTGACATTTCTAACTGCCTATTATTATTGTTCATCTCCAATAATATTTATCTTACCCATAAAATGATAAATCACACTATATGGTTCCAAACATCAATTATTTTTGCCAAAAAAGAAAAGTAAAATATAACCTAACCTCAATGTGATGAATGAATCTGGGAGAAGATGAATTTCAAGCCAAACATACTTACCAGAAGAACGGCTTTAATATTATCTCGTGAAGGTTGGAACTCTGCATTTTTATCGACAGAGGCTGCAATTAAAACATCCACAAGATCTCGTGGAGCGTTGGCGTCATTCTGCGCAGCGTGATCATCAATTACTTTCTCTAAGAAATCGTCCTGCGACTTCCTTACTTTCTTGAAGCGACGGCTGAAGCCTTGGAGATCCATCCAGGCCAAGTATGGTATGTAGTCTCCGATGTTAAAAGAACCAGACAATGCAACAATTTCTTTCACCATTGATACAAACCCTATGTTGCCAATTATGTCCTGGTCACTATATTTTCTACCGAAGACCATCCTGCACATTATGTCAGTCACCAGACCCGACACGATCTCAGTAATGTTTACAGGCTGATGAACTGAATTCAGAAGAGAGCGAATCATGTCGGAGACTTCCTCTTCTCTTATGTAGCGGAAGTATTCTATGCGCTTAGAGTGGAGCACCTGTAAAACACAGACCTTGCGCATCTGCCTCCAGTAAGGCCCTAACGGAGCAAAGACCACATCCGACGAATTATAGGTCAAGTATTTTGCAGCGGCGTATGGAGACCTGCTGGCGAAAATGCGGTCATTGGTCTTGAGAAACTCCTTGGCCATATCTGGAGAGGAGACGACCAAGGTGAGGGCGGAGCCGAGGCGGAGAGACATGAGAGGCCCGTATTTCTTAGATAGCGCCGCCAGAGCGCGGTGGGGAAGGTCTCCCAGCAGGTGAAGGTTGCCGATGATGGGCAACGGAAACGGCCCCGGAGGCAGCCTCCCCTTAGGCATGCTACCAGATTTTCCATTCCTCCCCCTGAAAAGGAAACTCCATGCCGCCACTGTCAATACAAAGATAAAAGCACTGAGTAGTTTAATATCAAAGTAATTACCTACGTTCCACGAAACTGGGAACTGGTGAAAACCCAACTCCATCGCCATGATCAATCTCAGCCGCGCACGCTCACTACTTCCAACACAATGAACTACTGGACATATTTTTCTGTAGAGTGGTGGAAATACTTATAGGCTGGTCGAACATGCATAAACGTCAGGTAACTGAATTCTGGTCTCATTACTTACAGGATGGGGGTATGGTCATAGTCAACACACGTGAAATTATGGTCCAGTTGGGGCCCGGAAATCACCTTCCACGATTCTCTCTGACGATTCTTATTGTCTTTATAGAGACCATAAGTCTTTAATCTTCCACGATTCTCTCTGACGATTCTTATTGTCTTTATAGAGACCACAAGTCTTTAATGCTAGTTATTGTCTCTCTAGAGATAATAAAAAATTATATTTAAAAGCAATATAATATCACTTTTGTCTCTTTAGAAACAGTATAAAACAATGAATCTAGAAAAATATCTCACCATTGAAATAAATCAATATAAAAAATATCTAATTTAAAAATCAAATACAATATCATTCATTAATTCATATTAGGGCATAGTGGGTTCGAACCACCACCCTCCTTATAAGGCAGGTGCTCTTCCATTAAGTTAGCATCATTTAAATAATTATGTGAGGAGTTATAGCAATCATTGAAATTGCATATGTAGGCATTGATTTAAAAAAAAATGCTCAACACATAATGGCACAACTTTTATAAAATCTATAATCATGCAACACCTATTTTTAACTTAATAAAAAATAACTCAATCAGTTAGTTAAATTTCACACCCTTGTAGAATGACCCACACAACAAGATAATCAATCACAATAATCTACAAACAATTTAATCTAGTCCTACAAAGAAAAGTAACTAGAATTAGCACAAGCTTGTTTGCCACAACAATTAACTTTCACATTGCTTTTTGCATTAGAATTTGTCAATAAATAAATACAAAAAAGGGTCGCGAAAAGGCTTCAAATGGCTTCATTGACACCATTACCACTTGGTTTGATTGATTACAACAAAATGAATGGTTCTTTTAACCCATTTGAACTCACTCATGTCTATATGAAAACCTCATTTAGAAAATTGAATGGTTCCTTTAGCCCAAGCTACGCTCCTCCCTACTCTATCTATATGAAAACCTCGATTTTGTTATTTGTCAACTGATTTTAATACAAAAATGAAAACAGTGAAAAGTCTTGTACATGATCTTAGATCCAAATTAATATAATTAAATGCATCAGACGAAATATTAATTTCATCTTAATTAATTAATATTTACAGGAACACTTACAGAGGAAAATCTAAACAGTGTAGCAGCATGGAACTGAAAAAATGGGAGTTTATATATCTTTTTGTTGAAAATAGCAAGAAGAAATGATAAAAATAGAATCCTAAAATTCCAATTTTAATTTGTCCTTGAATTAAAATTGTGAATTAAATTTGAATTTAGTCTCACCAACTGCTTGGAAATTAATTAATTAATTCATTATGGATTAATTAGTTGGAGAAATTCAAGTTAGAAGTCTTTGTGAAGTCATGCAACAGTTATCCCTTAAATTAAGGAGATTATCCCTTAATTAAGGAGATAAGATTGTGTTCTATTTGAGTTGTAATTAGTTAGCTCAGTTTACTGAGTTAAGTCCAGTTAAATTAGTTCCAAACTGTTTGAGGAACTAATTGTGAGTTCAGTCAGTTAATGCATGCATGCATCCAACTAGTGTACTCCAGGTAACTGAAGATTCTCTCATCAGAAACTCATGCATGTCGATTCAGAGAAAGACCCAGTTGAGCTAAATCTCAAGGACAGGTTACTATTAGTTGCATGAGTTTTCCTATAAAGGAAACTCATCCATGCAGAAGGAATAAGGTTCCTTGAGGATTGCGCAGTTTTACAGGGTGTGAGATCAGTGTGAGTGATCAGTGTTACACTCGGTAACAGTTGGATCACCCAGGAGAAATAGTGCAAGGAAATAGGAGCTTGGAGGGCAGAGGAGAAGGCTTGTGAGAAGCTTTGATTGCCTGTGAGCATCCAGGAGGATTGTACTGAGAGCTGGCTAGCTGCGAGAGCTAAAGCTTTGTGTAATCTTGATGTATTTCCACCTTGTATGATAATACAGATAGCGGGGTTTTTAGCTGAGGCTTTCCCCTGAGTATTCTTCTGTGTTTCATGTGTATTGATTCTTCTTCTTCTGGCTATATGTGTTCAACTCGATCTTGCTCAATATTTAAGCTTCCGCAAGGCAAATTGATAGTAGAAGTAGATTATAGTATTTTGCTTTGGTATATTGCATTATCAGGTTAATCTACAGTTAGATTTTCTATATGGTCTCGGAGCGAGATTTGTATAGAATTTGCAGAATTTCTACATGGTATCAGAGCTAGCTAATCTATAGAGAAATTTCTACATGGTATCGGAGCCAAGTTTATCAAAGCAAAGGTTATCAGAGTTGTGAACAGTATATGGAGAAGAGCATTCGAAGTTTGAAGTTTGGGATCGCAGGTACAAATCGAATTCATCTCATACTTCAGGTTGGTCAATGGCATTCTACGGCTTGAGACTCAAGTATGCCTTGAAAGGCAGCTCAGATTACATATCATGGAAGGATAGAATGGAAGCGGTATTAGAAGACAATGGTTTGAAGGATTTCATTGATCAAGAAATCCCCAAGCTAGCTGCAGCTAATGCATAAGAATTGGTTGAATGGAAGAAGTGTGTGGCAAAGGCGAGATGGATTCTTCTGGAGGGAGTTCGAGACCATATTGTCTCGAGTCTCCATGGGAAGGAGACTCTGTTTTCAATGTGGAAGACATTGAAGGACCTTTATCAGAATAGTAGCGACTAGAGGAAACTGGCACTCAAGGATAAGCTTTGGAAAATCAAGATGGAGAAGGGTGATACTATTTCTACATATTTGAACAAGCTCACCACCTACAGAGATGAGCTTGGTAGTGTGGGAATAACTACTATTGATGATGATATGGTGAGCCTTGCTCTCCTCGGTCTTCCAAAGAGCTAGAATAGCTACCAGGACTCATGAATGGAAGAGAGAAAATGTCGGATTGGGAACGACTGTGGTTGGATCTCATGCAGGAGGAGATCAGGAGGAGCACATGAGATGGTTCTTCATCCAAGGATGATGAAGAAAATCTGGCTTTAGCAAGTAAGACAAGGAAAGGGAAGGGGAAGGCGTCCCATTCCGAATCGAATTCTTCTCATGGAGGGAAGAAGGTTGACAAGTCTAAAGTGAGATGCTTTAATTGTCACGAGATGGGTCATTATGCAACTAATTGCCCATCGAAGAAGTCCAAGAAGGGATCCTCGGAAGGATTTGAAGGTGAGGCATTAGCCTATTAGTTCGAGATGGACTTCACCCTCATTACATGCATGGTGTCATCAATGATGGGTTGTGGTTGGTTTCTTGATAGTGGAGCCTCATTCCACATGACCGCTGATTAAATTTTATTCAGTACCTTGGAGGAGAAAGACCTCAAGATGCGCATAGAGATGGGTGACAATGAAAGGTATAGTGTTTCAGGAGTGGGCACGGTTGCTTTTCAGAGGGAGCATGGAGCTCTTATCACCTTGATAGATGTGAAGTATGTGCCTGGACTGAAGAAGAATTTGGTATCGATCGTGATGTTGGAGGAAAAATGCTATGATGTTGTCTTCAGTAAGGGAAAGGTTTTCCTTAGACACATCACCACGAGACAGGTGAAACAGATTGGTTCATGAGTTAAGAACCTGTATGCTCTTAAGGTTCAAGATGCATAGAAAGCCTTGAGGAGCAAGGCAAATGTTAAAGACTTGGTGGTTGAGAGGGAGAGTAAATTACCTCTCAACATATAGCCCCAGAAGAAGTCTCAGACAATTGTGGAGGAGCCACAATTGGAGATGTTGAGAGGAGACCGAGTGGAGGCATCCACTCATGTAGAGACCTCCAGTAGGGGGGAATTTCGAGCCAAGTCAGCAAAGGGATCACATGTAGCCATATCTCCAGGTGTGAGGTGGGGTGATGTGAAGTGATAGTCCCATGAAGGTTGAAATTGGGCAGGGTCCATTAAGAGGTTTTATCTCATGGATCGTACCTTGCTACGGGAGCCCAAAGTACATAGTAGCGGGAGGAATCAGTGGGATTGGTGCAATCAGAGATCAAAGTGACAGAGGCTAGAGCAGTCAGATACTGAAGAGCATAGAGAAGGATTGACAACAGTGTAGAAAGGCAGAGTCAGCAGAAGCGCAGAGTTTTTAGTCGACAGAGGCATTAGTAGTCAGAGACTTTGATGACAGAGGCATCATTCTGATTTAGGTTGGATGTTTTTTTTTTGTTTCTGGAGATTGTTGGAGCAACAACACTAGAGAGAAGTGTTGCATGCAGAACATTCCAAAGGTTCAAGATTGGGATTGAGTTGAATTCCTTTCTTGTTGAGAGGGAGTGTTGAAAATAGAAACAAGAAATGATAAAAATAGAATCCATAAATTCCAATTTTAATTTGTCCTTGAATTAAAATTGTGAATTAAATTCGAATTTATTCTCACCAGCTCCTTGGAAATTAATTAATTAATTCATTATGGATTAATTAGTTGGAGAAATTCAAGTTAGAAGTCTTTGTGAAGTCATGCAACAGTTATCCCTTAAATTAAGGAGATTGTCCCTTAACTAAGGAGTTTAGATTGAGTTTTATTTGAGTTGTAATTAGTTAGCTCAGTTTACTGAGTTAAGTTCAGTTAAATTAGTTCCAAACTATTTGAGGAACTAATTGTGAGTTTAGTCAATTAATGCTTGCATGTATCCAACTAGTCTACTCTAGATAACTGAAGATTCTCTCATTAGAAATTCATTCATGTCTATTCAAAGAAAGACCTAATTGAGCTAAATGTCAAGAACAGGTTACTATCAGTTGCATGAGTTTTCCTATAAAGGAAACTCATCCATGAAGAAGGAATAAGGTTCCTTGAGGATTGCGCAGTTTTACAGGGTGTGAGATCAGTGTGAGTGATCAGTGTTACACTTGGTAACAATAGGATCACCCAGGAGAAACAACTTAAGGAAATAGGAGCTTGGAGGGCAGAGGAGAAGGCTTGTGAGAAGCTTTGATTGCCTGTGAGCATCTAGGAGGATTGTACTGAGAGCTGGCTAGCTGTGAGAGCTAAATCTTTGTGTAATCTTGATGTATTTCCACCTTGTATGATAATACAGATAGCGAGGTTTTTAGCTGAGGCTTTCCCATGAGTATTCTTCTGTGTTTCATGTGTATTAATTCTTCTTCTTCTGGTTATATGTGCTCAGTTCGATCTTGCTCAATCTTTAAGCTTCCACAAAGAAAATTGATAGTAGAAGTAGATTATAGTATTTTGCTTTGGTATATTGCATTATCGAGTTAATCTACAGTTAGATTTTCTATATGGTCTCAGAGCGAGATTTGTAGAGAATTTGCAGAATTTCTACATGGTATCAGAGCTAGCTAATCTATACAGAAATTTCTACACTTTTCCATCTCAATGTTTGGTATTTCCCAATTAGGTTGTGGATTAAAGTCCTGCTTTATGACTCTAGTATCAAACAAAACATTTGTATTGCTTTTTTTCAAAATCTTTGTAAGCCATGCCCAATTTTTCTCATGTGCTACTTTACGAGATTCATTAGAGAAATTAAAACTTTGCTTAGCATCCATATTGATGAAGATAAAAGGTACATATATGATATCTTCTGTAAATGAATATCTACCGTATATAACCTTTTACTACATACATTATAGCTTTCGTGGGTTCCCCTAGTTGGAATCTCCACTTTGTATCATATCGTGAAGATTTTGTGGGATATGATATTTCACTTTGGGGATGGGAAAGAATAAAAACCTTGATCAACACTCTGAGGGCTCATCCTATATAAGGAAGCATTAGCCTCAGCTCAAGACACTTGTATCTTGCGATGACTGAAGACCAAACATGACCATTATTTAGGGGACTTTGGAATCCTCCTATCAATGCATCTTCAAACTTATTGTGTCTGGCATCAAGAACATAAGTTAAACATGAGTTATCTAACCCTGGTCATACAAGAGGATTAATCCCAAATTGTATGAGTCTGATATGTATGTATTTGTAATCATGACTCATACCCCATTCTACATCTTCCTTTCTAATGAGAGGAATTTGATATACACTTTGACTAACAGAAATGGAACATTTATAGAGGAAAATCTAAATAGTGTAGCAGCGTGGAATAAAAAATGGGAGTTTATATATCTTTTCCATCTCAATGTTTGGTAGTTCCCAATTAGGTTGTGGATTAAATTCCTTTGCTACGACTCTAATATCAAACAAAACATTTGTATTGCTTTTGTTCAAAAACTTTGTAAGCCATGCCCATTTTTTCTCATGTGCTGCTTCATGAGATTCATTAGAGAAATTAAAATTTTTCCTAGCATCCATAATGATGAAGATAAAAGGATTAAAAGCACCTGAAAATTTGCAGATTTGTAATCATGGGTCATGCCCTACGCCCAACAACACCTTTCCTCGGCAACAATGGCACTTATCACGGTAGACACCTTTAGATTTTGCTTACAACAGATACATTTCTCCTTATATTAACAATGAAGTGGGCACTTTTAAGGAACAATGCAAAATATTTATTATAAAATCCCTGATCACCATAATGTGGCTTATCTCCGACACTACATAGCCTCCATGCTAGGTAAAATACCTAAAATAGTTCAACAGTCACTGTCTGCACAACACTTTGCCATAGATACATTGTCTCTATCCGCACTTCACCAACACATTCTTACCATTCTGAAGAATGAATGTGCTGCCAACAAATCTCGTAAGAGTGTCAAAAAGCAGTTGCATTTTAGCCCCACCATCTGTGACTCCTTTACTGAAACATATCATTTTGGATGTTATAAGAACCAATCCAGAAAGGGTTCTCAAAAAGACCAAAGTGGTAAGTGGTCTTGTAGGTCTCGACCTCCTACTACCAAGAAAAAGAAATATAGGTCAAGATCTCCTAGAGCCAGAAGATCACAATTTGTTTTCAAGAAAAGGTCTAAACTAGCGAAATAGTCTAAATGCTTTATTTGTGGTCAGACTGGTCATTGGACCAATAGATGTCCCAACAAAGGAAAGAAAGGAATCCAAAAAAGATTTCCAAATTTTTTAAATCCTCTTATGACCTAGTTGATTGGGATTTATTTTCTCAGATAGATTCCAATTTTGAATGTTTTTCTGTACATAGTATTCAGATAATAGCTATGACATTGATGAAAAATTCAAAAAGGTTTCTCTTTTAGATAATAATAGTGATAGTAGTGAGTGTACATATCTGTCCAATTGTTTCATGTTTTCATTTTATGATCTCCAACATCAAATTGAAGAAATCTAGAGAGAAAAGGCCTCTCTTCATCCTAGCTTGATTATTCCTTGAAGACACTTCCAAGAAAATATTGACCATTTGCAGAATTCTATTCCTCACAAGATAACTGATGGAGAGGACTTTGAGATTTTAGATTGGCATATAACAACAGAAGCATCACAAGAATCCACTGGTAATATTGCAGAAAAATTATTGGATAAGATTAAAAGGGTAGAAGAAGATCTCCAAAGAGACATAAATGAGATGAAGCAGCTTGCACAAAGGATTCAAGACAACATGCAAGAACTTGATAGTCTGAACTCACAGTTTGTTTCTTCTACTTTCCTTTCCTATCAAACTCCATTACTATTAGCTAATCAACACAGTAATGAAAACATTCATGACATCAGTGGTATTGATGATAGGATGGTCATCCATGTAAAAATAAAAGTGTCAGGCTACAAAGAATACATTCTTGATGCTCAAATTGATACTGGAGCTATGAGAAACTGTTGCAAATTCAAGGCCATTCCTGCTTACTATTGGAAACCCACTCAAGTCCAGTTTAGAGCAGTTAACAAACAACTAATAAAAATTCCATATATTGCTCTGGACTTTCCAATACTCTTAGTATCACAAGAAGCATATGTAAATTTATATAATAATGATACTAGTGCTGATATGTTGCTTGGACATGATTTTATGAAAAAATTCATGCCAATTACCATTGAAAAGAACATGATAATTTTCAGCATTCAAGGCGAAAAGGTGCAAGTCCCTACTAATAGTAAATACACACTCAGAGTAAAACCTGATGAGGTAAGCAATTTCGATGAACCAATAACAAATCT
This sequence comes from Pinus tabuliformis, assembly GCA_031772625.1. Lineage (NCBI taxonomy): Eukaryota > Viridiplantae > Streptophyta > Pinopsida > Pinales > Pinaceae > Pinus > Pinus tabuliformis. The sequence goes on along the minus strand of CM062820.1, from coordinate 78,747,274 downwards.
TTCCAAGATACAGAAAATTGTCAAGCATGCAAAAATCCACGGCCCTACTATTCTATTTGATATTGTAAATAAGTTGAAAAATGAATGTACAACCGAACACCCTGATGCATTCTGGTTTAGGGAAAAATATTTTGTCTCACTTCCATTTCAGAGAGAAGGCTATGTCAAAGCACAAAAGGCGTCAGCAAATCACATGAGGTCATATGAACATGAGTTTTTTAAAGAAGAAATTAATGACTTGATAAAGAGAAAACTGATAGGACCATGCAAGAGTTCTTGGGCATGTCTAGCTTTATATGTTAATAAGAACTCATAGAAAAAATGTGGAAAAAGGAGGTTAGTTATCAACTACAAAGCTCTGAATGAAGCTCTTGTGCCCATTAAATATCCTTTACCTAATAAAGAAATGTTGTTATCAAAGATCGCCAAAGAAAATGCATTCAATAAGTTTGATCATAAAAGTGGGTTTTGGAAAATTGGCATTAATCCTCAAGATAGATATAGAACAAAATTTGTGGTATGTGGAGGATAGTTTCAATGGACAATTATGCCATTTGGTTTGAAGAATGCCCCATCAAAATTCCAAAAGAAAATGGAAGGTCTTTTTCGAGACTATTCTTTTATCATTGTCTACATAGATGATTTGTTAATTTTCAGCAAGGATATTAGTGAACATAAAAAACACTTAGAGATATTTTATCAAGTTTTTTTCAAGCATGGTCTAGTTCTTTCTGCCTCTCCAGATAAGTTCATTATTGCACAAACCCAGATTGAGTACTTAGGTTTCATATCCCAAGGAAGAATAGAATTACAACCACATGTATTGAATTATTTATCAAATTTTCCAGACTATTTGCCAGATGTTAAGACTGTACAAAGACTTTTAGGATGTTTGAATTACATCAGGCAATTTTATCCAAAGCAGGCCACAGATACAATGCTTCTACAACAAAGGCTAAAAAAGGGAAGCAGTTGGAATGACCAGATGACCAAACCCATAAGAAATATAAAGTAGAAAATCAAACAGCTACCACATTTGGCTCTTCCCCACAGTGACCTATCATTCATTCTTGAAACAGATGCCTAAGATTACTATTGGGCAAAAATCTTATTGCAGAAAGATGGAAAAAAGGAAGAAGTGTGTGCATATGCCTCAGGCACATTCTTAGACGCTAAAAAAATTATCCTTCTTCCCATAAAGAAATTCTACCAGTAAAGAAAGCTATAAAGAAATTCAGATTGTTCCTTAAAAGTGTCCACTTTATTGTTAAGATAGACCTCAGGCACATGAAAGGAATGTTGCAAAACAAAAGATTGCTTGAAGAAGGTAATTCCATAATTTTAAGATGGACTTTATGGTTAGATGGATATGACTTTGATATCATATATAAAACCAATAAATATAATTATCTTTATATGGCTAGCTGCAACTGATCGGATCATGGACACATAGATCAAGAACAATTGCGAGGAGAAGATCCAACTGTATTGAGTTGTCAAATCCGGCCAACTCCTGCACCAAGGAAAATGGCTCACTAGGGACCAAGTCCAGCAGAGGTTTCCTCATCTCATGGAGGAACTCAACGCAAAGGAGACCATTGCTTCCTAAGGCGGGAGGAACGATCCAGGTGGATATTGGTGGCCACCCGCCTATTCCACGTGGACCCCCACCATTGTTTCTTTTAGTTTTTTAGTTTCCTTAATTGTAGCACAGTTTACTATTTTTGGGAGTTTTTCGGGTCCTGAACTTCTGGAGTCATTTTGAGGCCCTAAATGACGTTTTTTGGAAAGATCTCTCCAAGCAATTTCTAAGAAATCACATTTTTAGTTGTATTCCTCTGAGAGATCTTTCCAATGAGGTATCATGCATGCCAAACAAAGATAATATGACCAAGTTACGACCCCGGGAAGTTGGCTTCCCAACTAACCCCAACGGGGCCCATAAACTCTTGGTGTTACATCTCCTCGAGTTAGGGTTTTGGTTGTTTAGGGTTTTCTCTTATTGTTCAATAATAAAAAGGCCCTTGATCCTCGTTGTAACTCAATTCAGAGACATGTAGCTGCCACATCTCTTCTCAGAGATAAGCTACCATCACCCAAGCTAGTCTCATTTCCATTATGTTTGTAAACATATTTCATTATTTGATATTAATGAAAGATACTGTTATTTCTTCTGCATCTCTGTATTTATGGTTATATTTGTAATTTTTTGTGTTCCTATTTAAATTCAAATCATACTAATAGATGGAATATGAATAAATTGAAATCATATGCTTTTGAAGAATCAGTCCACCAACACTTTTCTTGTTTTCTTTCTACTTCTCAATAATTTGTTTATGTGAGCCTTCCCTTAATTGTAAATTTGAATTTATTCTCATTCTCTTTGATGTTGAATCACTTTTATATTGCTCCATTGCATCATATTCTTGTCTATTTTTCCTAAGTACTTCTACTTTCCTTGTAGTCTCCATGATATAATCCATCTCTTTCATTGTTGTCCCATTATATGGATCCACTACCATTGTTGCAATAGAACTCACTATTTAACTTACTATGTTTGAAATAATCCCATTCAATATCTACTTCTTATGGGCTAGTTCTTTTTAATTACCTTGTCTTACATTTGATATAACCTGATGAGTTTGTAGAACCTATTGAACTTCTAACAAGCTCTTCTTATTTGATAATATCCCTATTTTCATATTAGCATCATGAATATAAAGCGCGAAGATAATGAAAACTCTCAAGTTAGAAGTAACCTTATATGTATGACAAGTCTAACCCTTCCCTTGTATAAATTAAAAGATTTCATAAATTTCTCCACCATGGGTAGAGCATATTTTATTCTGATCATAAAAGAGAAAACTTTAGTAGGTAAGAAAAAATAATATTTTAAATTTTTGTAGCAAAATAATAAAGAATGAGTTTAATATTTGCTTAATATACTCCAAAGAAAAAAATAAAGAGTTATGAAAACTTGAAGCAGGGATGGTTGATCTCTAAACCAACTACTCTATTACTCTAAAATCAAGATTCAATTGAAACAGATGTTGTCATTCTAAAAATAATCTTAGTGTGTACTCATAGTGTACACATGTACAAACAATAAATATGATATCATCTAAAAAAATTCAAAATCGTTTTTTTAACCTTGATTTTGGAACAATCCTTGTTCACTCTAAAACCAAAAAAGGTTTTTCCATGCTAATAAATTGTGTACAACCCTAAATGCTCAAAATTAGAAAATTGGTAATACATAATCACATAAATCAAGTAAGATTGATAACTAAAATATTTTAGTGAATTAAACTAAGCAAATTGATCATGGATAGCATTGGATAAATATTTGGCATAGCTTACCAATTTGGACTATGATATCCTAAGATAAACTCTAAGAGTGTGTCATCAATAGTATATTCATTATTATATCCCATTATCAAACAAGACATTGAAAGTTGAGAAAGAAATGTTAGAAGAAATAGTGTTAGTTGAGGAATGATCAAATTTTCTAGTAATAAATTCACCAATAAAAATTTCCTATAGGAAAATTGAAATATGTAATAAAAAATTCTTTATTAAGGGATTTTTAGCTATTGGGTAGTAGAAACATTTCAAATATGGTATCTAAATCAATAAGAAAACAAGTGTAATATGTAGCGTTGTTGGTTTGTATTTGTCTCTTATGTAAAAAGAAATTGACAACTTAATTAAAGTAAAATCAATAAATAACTAAAATTGTAAATAGACAAATGTTTTCAACAATAAACAAGTTGGTTTAAATGATTATATTAAGAATAATCACATTATATAAAATATTAGTCACTAGGTTGTTGTTGGCATGTGGCTACTAAGAAATTAGTCACTAATCATTTAAAAATCCATGAGCTAAACTTTGGTAATATGCCTAATTTTATATTTCACATTTCTAACTTTTTAATAAATTTACAATTTTTTAATAGCTATAATAATTATTATATTTTGGCTTTTAATTATTAAAGTGATATTAATAAAATGATTATTAATGGTATTACTTCATGTTTTTTATTGTTGTTTAAAAAATCACATTATATTAAGTGATTTATTAGTAATTTTTAAGAAGATAACATAAATATGTGAAGTAAATTAAATTGTATTTTTAAATATACAATAGAGATTCTTATAGTTAAAATATAAAATATTTGAATAATGTGTTGCTTAATATAAATAAGGGAGATGTATAATTATGTCTATAATTAATATGAAGTTTACATATAACATTTTAAGAATCAACTTAAATATATGTTAGCTCTAGATTCATCACACATAAAGAAAGAACAAAATTTGAGGAAAGGTTTGTAGAATTAAGTGTCAAGCCAGGAAGTAACTCCATTAAGCAAAAATGATTCGACTGTCTTATTCCATCAGGTAGGTGTTTATTATATACATGAGGGAGAGACTGTTCAGTTAATCTCTCGATGACTGTTCATATTTCTAATTTATTTATTTACATAAATTCACCCAATCACAAGGATTAGGTGTCAACATTACCCCCCTTAATCTGAAGGGATGTTGGTGAGTCCAAGCATCATTCTAAATCGTTCAAGCTTTTCTCTTCCAAGTGCTTTGGTGAAGATGTCTGAAATTTGATCATTTGTGGGACAATGACGGAGATGGATTGTTTTGGCCTCAACATGGTGTCGAATCAGATGATATTTAGTATTGATGTGCTTTGTTCGATCATGGAACTTTGGGTTCTTGGACAACTTTATTGCAGAGGTATCATAAATCATGATTGGAGTGGATTGAACTTGTTTTACCTGCAAATCTTCAACAATTTTCCTGAGCCACAAAATTTCTTTTGTTGCTTCAGCTGCTGCCATGTATTCTGCTTCTGTTGTGGAATCTGTTGGAACTGATTGTTTGTGTGATCTCCAGGAGACAGCTCTTGATCCAAGACTCATAGCATATCCTGAAGTTGATACCCCAGTTTCTTTGTCTCCATCAAAGTCTGAATCAGAGTATCCAATCAAACTGAAGTCATCCACCTGTGTATACTTGATTCCAAAGTCTTGAGTTCCCTTCAAGTACTTTAGAACTCTTTTTGCAGCAGACCAATGTCCCTCACAAGGCTTTTGCATAAACCTGGAGAGGATTCCAATAGCAAACGAAATGTCTGGTCTGGTAGTAGTTAGGTAGTTGAGACTTCCTACAAGCTGTCTATACTTTGTTGCATCCTCAGATTCTTTTCCTTCAATAGATGTGAGCTTTAAGTTTTGTTCCATTGGAGTAGTAAGAGGATTGCACTCTGACATGCCAAACTTGTTCAACAAATCTCCAATGTATTTCTTTTGAAAAAGAAATATGGACTTTGGATGTTGGGTTACTTCAATGCCAAGATAGTAATGAACATAGCCCAAATCAGTCATTTCAAAACTTTTCCCCAATTCCTTCTTTATGGATGCAATGTAGCTTTCATTGTTCCCTGTCATAAAAATATCATCTACATATACCACAAGATATACAACTGTTTTTCCAACTTTCTTGACAAATAAAGTTGCATCATCAAGATCAAAATGTTTGAAATTGAGTTTCAGAAGATGCTCAGTTAGTTTTTCATACCAGGCTCATGGTGCTTGTTTGAGGCCATACAAGGACTTCACAAGTTTGCATACTTTATGTTCATGTCCTTTCACAGCAAATCCTTCAGGCTGGGACATAAAAACATTCTCTTTTAGATCTCCATTCAAGAAAGTAGTTTTTACATCCATTTGATGGACTTTCCAACCGTTCTGAGATGCTAGTGCAAAGAGTGTCTGGATGGTAGCCCATTTTGCTGTGGGGTAAAAAGTCTCCTCATAATCGACCCCTTCCTTCTATGCAAAACCTTTTGCCACAAGCCTCGTTTTGTGCTTGTCAAGTGAGCCATCAGCTTTATACTTGTTCTTGTAGACCCACTTGCAGCCAGTTGGTTTGGTTCCTAATGGAGGATCAACCAGCTTCCAAGTGCCGTTCTTTATGAGGGCATCATACTCCTTTTGCATCCCTTCTTTCCATTCATCATGAGAAGCAGCTTCTTTGAAGGAAGTTAGTTCAAAATCTGTAGACAAGTTCAATTCACAATCATAAGAAACATCCACATCAGCAGGTGAATTAGAGTCATCTACATCACCTCCATTTTGCCGGTTTGAATCTTTGGTTCCTGTCTTTCCGACTTCATCAGGATGAACACTTTCAAGTGTCTTTGTCGCCCACTTTGGGGGACATTTTTTTGATGGTCTAGGCTGTTCCGTTGATTGAGTTGGGACTGAATCAAGATTGAGTCTCCCAATTCTATCAATCACATCACTTAAAGCATCATCTGTTGTTGGAGTTTCATGTGGGGGAGAGTGTTCTTTAGAAGAAGATTCCACATGTTGATCTAGTATAGGAATCCCCCCTTCAAGATGTGGAATCTGATTATCAAATTCTTGAAATGATTTTGCTTTTGCGAATCTATCCAAGCGATCAAGTTGCCGCTCAACAACATTGTCAGTTTTGGATGATTCATGGAAAATTACATCTCTAGATACAACAAACTTCTTATTTACTTCATCATAGAGGCAGTATGCTTTGGAGGTGTTTGAGCACCCCAGGAAGATACACTTACGACTTCTAGCACCAAGTTTGTTTCTATGTACCTTTGGTATCAAGGCATAACAGGTGGAACCAAAGACCCTGAGATGCTTTACCGAAGGAAAATGTCCATACCAGATTTCATATGGAGTCTTGTTTCTTATAGCATTAGATGGACATCTATTCTTTATATATGCAGCACATATAACAACATCAGCCCAAAACATTATCTTTACATTTTTGAAGAAGAGCATGGATCGTACCATATTTAAGATTGTCCTATTCATTCTTTTAGCTACACCATTCTGTTGGGGATTATAAGGCATAGTTGTTTGACGTTTGATCCCATGTTGGCAAAGATAGTTTTCAAATTCATTTGATGTGTATTCTTTTCCACTATCAGTGCGAATAGACCCAATATGAGATTGTACATCATTTTCAATCCATTTATGAAAATTCTTGAATGTTTGAAAAGCATCAGATTTGTTCTTCAATAAATAAACCCAACACATTCTAGTGTAGTCATCAATAAATGTCATGATATATTTATTTCCATTTGCAGAAGGAATAGGAATTAGACCACATAAATCTGAATGAATGAGTTCAAGCTTCCTATGTTTTCTTGAATGTGAATCATGAAAAGACTATTTGCTATGCTTTCCTAGAATGCAAGCATCACATTGCTTAAGTTTCCTAGTAATTGTAGGCAAACCAGCAACACCATTTTTCTTCAACAAGAGGAGGCTGTCATAGTTCAAATGTCCAAATCTAGCATGCCATAATAAACTTGATGGAAGTGTACCTTCTTCATGATGAGAATTGTATGAGAAATGTTGTGCATGAGCAAAGGTTCCTTGCAGCTTGATAAGCCTTTCTTCTTCTATTCCCCTCATGACAAGTGAGTGGTCAGATGCTTTTCTTACCTCAAGCTTGCCATCAAACATATGAATGGAGTGACCTTGCTGGTGGATGTGGACCAAGGACAACAAGTTTCTCTTGAGCTATGGGAGATATAGAACATGATGCAAAAGAAAGTCTGGAAGACCAGGCAGTTTAAGCCTGATTGTGCCAAGCCCTGATGGCTTGATTTTTGATTGATCTGCAAAGTATACTACTCCATCAACATTGTCAGTGAAATCTTCAAAAAAATCTTTTCTATGAGTCATGTGGCAGGTTGCTCCTAAATCAAGCAAGCAATCATTTTTCCAAGAAGCAAGTGAAGCATTAAATAAATCTTCATTTACTCCAATGTTACATTGTGCCACAAAATAGTGAGTAGATTCAGGTGCTTTACCCTTGTCTGTATCATCAGTTTTACCTTTCTGTTGGTTTCTTTTCTGCTCAATTTTGTCCCATGGTAGCTTGCATGTAGAGGCATCATGTGATCCATTTCTTTTGCAGCGAATGAAATGCAAATCTGCCTTTTCTCCTTGAGAATGTCTGCCCCCCTTGCCTCTGAAATATCTTCCTCTTCCTCTTGAATGCATACTGTAACAAAAAATTACTTCTGCTGCAAAATTTTTACTCTTAATGGAAAAAAATATAGTTCTGATGTGACTGGGCAGCAAACTCAAATGTTAAAGTATAGAATATGGCATTATACTAAGTCCAAAAAATACCCTCAACAGTATAAAGCACTGCGTCCACTAAAAGGCTGAAGAACGTAGAACAGACGTATTTGGACTTTCAACTTCATTCATAATACTGTTCTCTTTCATATAAAAACAATAATGCCAATTTGCAATTATTAGATATTGTGTCACAACTTGATCATTCAAAATGTATCAGCGCATGATTGTAATCTTCAATAATAGGTCAGCTACACAAACGAATTCTAACAACACATACTCCAGCCAAACAAACGCCCCGGGAGGCGCAGACGAGCTCAAGAAATAAGCAACCTGGTTTCCCGATCGGGCATGGTACTACAAAGTTTCTGCTGCGAGTGGCATCATGATAGCTTCAATAATCTCCTCTTCTCTCCTTCCTCTGCAGTATTTTAATTTGTGACAAAAATACAAGCAAGACGTTACAGGATCTCAAAAAAATTAAGTGACATTTTAACAGTACCAAATTTAAGGGCTGCCTACTAAGCCAAAAAATGGCCCTTTCTCCGAGCAAACGAGGAGCTGGAGTAGATGTGTACATGCAGAGAGTAGATTCAATGAGACTTTGTTAAACACGAGCTCAAAATCAACACAACCCAACCGATTTCATATATGTTACAGCGTTGATATTCTGGTGGCTTTGAATGATACCAGTTGTGTAACAGGCAACGAATTTAACATAGTAGAGGGGTTGATACCAATGCGTAGCAAGCAACAAACTTAAGGAAGAACTCAGTTGTGCGCTGCAGCGAACTTCGAGTTTGTGAAATCGTCAGTTCGAAGCACACAGGGAGTGCTTGTTTCGGTGTACGCTGACTGTGTGAAAATGACCCCTGCGCGTTTCAGTTTCCCGTGCATTATCCGAGGTATTCCAAAGCCGATTATGAATCGATGCCCAAGTGGCAGCTTGATAATATTTTTCATGAATACGGTTTGCCCATCAGAGGAGATTTGGCGTTCAAGCGGAGTTACGCCGTGGGGAGGAAGCTTTCTGAGAAAAAACTCTGGATGGACAGCGCATGAAACGCTAGGACAGTCAGGACAGCATGGAGAGGAGTGAGCAAAAACTATGTCAAGACAATGCTAATAATTACCATGAAATGCTAGGACAGTCAGGACAGCATGGAGAGGATGCTTTCTGAGCAAAAACTATGTCAGGACAGCGCTAATAATTACCATGAAATGCTAGGACAGTCAGGACAACACTAAAATTACCATGAAATGTTTATGGACAGTATGGAGGGGGCAGCTACCATGTCAGGAGCAGCTAATTATATGGAAGAGTAGCTCAGCTATATGGAGAGCAAACTGGGAGTTACAAGGGACATAAAAGCTAAAAAGGAGTTGGCTCTGATACCATGTCAGGCCAGGCAGTAACTCCATTAGGCAAAAATGATTCGACTGTCTTATTCCATCAAGTAGGTGTTTGTTATATACATGAGGGAGAGACTGTTCAGTTCATCTCCCGATGACTGTTCATATTTCTAATTTATTTATTTACATAAATTCACCCAATCACAAGGATTAGGTGTCAACATTAAGAACTTAATCCCTCACAATGCATGGTAGCTAATACATTTAAATGAAGTGTTACTTAGCATGAAATAGAAGTGTAATATTTTTTGTAATAAACATGGAGTTGACAAGTGACATATTAATAACTAACATAGATCCATATTTAATGTAAAATGAAAATTTGAAAAAAAAAAAAGTACACCTCTATAAATTTGACCATTTTTTATGCACCAATTATTTTCTAAAAACATATATTTATAATCTGATCATTACTTTTGCATCAATTATTTTCTAAGAACATATATTTACAATCTATCAAATTTTAAATAAATATAAAGTAAAAAATAAATAAATAATATATATACAATTTAAAAAATCAAATTTAAAATAAATTTAACTATTAAATTTTAAATAAATGTAAGTAAAAAATAAATAAATAATAAATATACAATTCAAAAAATCAAATTTGAAATAAATTTAACTGAATCAAAATTTTAAACAATAATAATAATAATAATAATAATAATAATAATAATAAAGCTATTATTTTAAATGTAAGGAAAACAAAAAAATTATATATTATTTAAAAAATCAAATTTAAAATAAATTTAACAAAATCAAAATTTATCTATATCTATATATATATATATATATATAGATATATATATATATATATTCAAAAAAATCAAATTTAAAATAATTTTAACTAAATGAAAGTCTAAACACTAAAAAAAATATTTACCATTTAAAAAAATCAAATTTAAAATATATTTAACTAAATCAAAGTCTAAACAGAATGAAAATTTAATCTGTTATTTTGTTAAATTTGTACAATTTGAGGACAGTGGGCTACTTATAAAAGTTTTCAAATAATCATCAAGGTTTGATAAGTGACACTTAGATCATCTTAAACCTCCAAAAGTTTCAACATTGCTGTAATTGTATTTTTCTGATACGACTTGTATTTTTTCATTAATTTTGTGGTAGAAAATTGGTTTTTCATTACATTTTGAGGGGGAACGATTCTGAAGAACAAATTTGGCGGTAATGGCGGATGGTAGAAAGTGATCAGCATAGGGGCTGACTGACGCGGGTTCTTGTAGGGTCGTAGAAATCTAGGTATGAGTATACCATCAATGGTATCTCATATAACACAATTACTAAGAAATTTCATGTAAATTGGATACGGGATTTACAAAGCATGAGGTAGCGGGATTTAAATTATGTCATTTAGCTTTCCATTTTGTAAAGGTAAAGAGTGATATTAATTTTTAATAAATTTTTTTTGGTTAATTATTTATTATTATTATTATTATTATATGGTTTTATGGTTATGGTCAAGTTAGATATCAAATTGTTGTATAAGATTTTTTTGTTTGTGCAGAGATTTGACTACCAGATATCAAATTGACTACTAAGCTAGATATCAAATTTGTAGGAATTTACAGGGTAAGTTCCTTAGACAGAACACCAAAGGATACCGCTCACAAATAGATCACAGATCAATACACCAGTATTTTGACGTGGTTAAAACCCTCAAAGAGGGAAACAGTCATGGCCTGAGCCAACGCGGCCACTTCAGGCAATTTATTAATAAAAGAATGAAAATTTACATATGCTTCTCTCATAGACGGATTACCCTACAAATGACCCTCCATGCACTTTAAATAGAAATCATGGACCAATCGGGTGTTAAGCCACGAATCAAGTGTCGGTAATACCGAGGAGAGAATGAACCGTCGAATCACTACATATCGTGACCGTCGGATTGTAAGTTACAAAATGTACAAGGTAAAGAAACACACTTTACCTAACTCTATACCTAACTCTATACTAGACCAAGTTGTACTTAACTATTTCCTATGTGTCGGAATATCCTAACATCCCCCCTTAAGAACAACTTGGGATAGGATTGAAGGATTTACAAATATGACACAATAGGAGAAGGAAGGAGGCACTAGAGCCTATCCCCCCTTAGTGACAACTTCCTGAACTCCAACCATAAATCGAAGTTTAGTGAACTTCGCATCTGTGAGAGCCTTTGTAAAGATGTCTGCAACTTGATCATCTGTTGAACAATATTGCACTTCAAGAACATGGTCATGAATGAGCTTTCTGATGAAGTGCATGTGTAGTTCAATGTGTTTGCTGCGCTGATGTTGGACTGGATCTTTGCATAGCTGAATCGCACTTTGATTATCACACCAAAGTGTAGTCGGATGATGCTGCTGAAAGCCAAACTCTGACAGGATCTGACGAATCCACAAGGCTTCCTTACTAGCTTCTACGGCACCACGATATTCTGCTTCTGCTGAAGAAAGAGAAATGGCACCTTGTTTCTTGCAAGCCCATGTAATAGGTCCTGAACCAAGAGTGAACACATAACCTGCAGTAGACTTTCGATCATCAGGGTCACCAGCCCAATCGGAATCAGTGAAACCAACCAATAGAGGAGCTGCTTCGGCACTGTAATGAATCCCAAACTGAACTGTACCTCGAACATAACGAAGTATTCTTTTAGCTGCTTTCCAATGACTTTCATGTGGGTTTTGCATAAACCAAGCAATAAGGCCAACGACAAAGGAAAGGTCAGGACGAGTATGGGTTAGATACAAAAGTTTTCCTACAAGTTGTCGATATAAGGTAGCATCAACTTCAGGAGAAGTACAAGTGACTGAAAGTTTGACTCCAGACTAAAAGGGAGAAGGAGCTGGCTTACTTCCATGTGAAAATGGCGTAGAATATCACAGGCATACTTGGATTGGGAAAGGGAAATACCTTCCTTGGTTTGCAAGACTTGAAGACCGAGAAAATAATGTAAGTGTCCTAAGTCTGTCATTTCAAACTTCCTTTTAAGGCTAGACTTCACATGGTTTATAAGGTTGGGATCACTACTAGTCAGGATAAGATCATCAACATAAAGAACAAGAATGATAAGAGATTTGCCCACTTTCTTGGTGTAGACAGTATTGTTAGAATGACACCTAGAAAAGCCATTTTCTAAAAGAAAGTTATCCATTTTGGCATACCAAGCTCGAGGAGCTTGCTTGAGACCATAAAGGGATTTCTTAAGCCGACATACAAGGCTAGAGTCTGTTTGTATAAAGCCAATAGGTTATTCCATATAGTTTTCTTCATGCAAGTCCCCATGCAAGAAGGCGGATTTAACATCCATCTGATGGACTTCCCATTTGAAAGAGGCAACAAGAGAAAGAACAAGGCAGATAGAGTTTATTTTGGCAACAGGGGAGAAGGTTTCAGTATAGGCAATGCCTTCAACTTGTGAAAAACCCTTAGCAACAAGACGAGCTTTATTTTTATCAACTTTCCCATCTGGTCCATACTTGGTTCTGTAAACCCATTTGCATCTAACAAGTTTTCGTCCCTTTGGTAGAGGAACAAGATCCCATGTATCATTTGCCAATAATGAATGATATTCTTCATTCATAGCTGCTTCCCAATCTGGATGGCCTGAAGCTTCTGCAAAGGTGTCAGGATCATAATTCACTGAAGCTTGAGCCAGTAAAGAAGAGGCTCTCTCGAACTAAGAACGTGTACGTCGCTGATCTGTAGGATCACCGGCAAGATCACCTGTTGCATCCCGAGTAGCACAGACCCATTTTGGAAGCTGAGGAGCTGAAGGAGGATCCTGAGAAGGTGGGGGAGGATTTTCATCCTCGCTTTCATCATCTGAAGAAGAAATATTTTCAAAAGTAGAAGAGATAGGGAGAGGTGGCACATCCGCCGAACTGGGCTCGCAGGCCGATATATTTTCATCAAACTTTACATCTCTTCTAATGATAACATTTTTGGACTTAAGTGGAATAAGTCTATATCCTTTGACATCTTCAGAATATCCAACAAAAATACATTGTTCACTCTTAGGTTCTAAAGCTTTGTGTTTCTCATCTGGAATATGGGCCCATGCTTCACTTCCAAAAACACGAAAGTGACTTACATCTGGTTTGATTGAGCTCCATGCTTCTTCTGGAGTGATATTCTTTAAAACCTTAGTAGGAGTGCGATTTATTATGTAATTTGCACAGTTAATTGCTTCTGCCCAATAATTAAGACTAAGTCCTTTAGATTGAAGCATACAATTAGCCATTTCCTTTAAGGTGCGATTCTTCCTTTTAGCTACACCATTTTGTTGTGGAGTATATGGAATAGTATGTTGCATTTGAATTCCATTTTCAATGCAAAAGTTGATGAATGTGTTTTTAACATATTCTCCGCCATTATCAGATCTTAGCTTAAGAATTTGATGTCCAGATTGTTTTTCAACAAAGGCCTTAAAGGCCAAGAACATGTTAAATACTTCACTCTTGAGTTTTAAGAAGTATACCCAAGTGCGTCTGGAGAAATCATCAATGAAAGTTAAGAAATACTTGTAGCCAGAGAATGAAGCAACTGGAAGTGGACCACATAAATCACTATGCACGAGCTGTAAAGGAGCTGAGGCGTGCCAAGAGGCACGTTTTTCAAAACTATCCCGATGATGTTTTCCGAGTACACATCCGAAACAAACACCATCTCTGCAAGATACCATTGGAAGACATGTCACCATATTTTCTTTACATAGATTTTGAAGAGAGCGATAGTTTAAGTGACCAAATCGCTCATGCCAAAGTTTGCTCACTTCATCATTATGAGCAACAAATACTGAGGGAAGATTTGATGACCCAAAGTTGTGAAACTTATACAACCTTGTAGAATCATCAGCAATCCCAGTAGCTAAAATCTATCTAGGATCTCTTAGGTCCTTAATTACAACATCGTGAGGTGAAAATTCAACGATTTTACCTTCACCTGAATGGGTTATCTGATATACAGATAGAAGGTTGCAGGATAAGGTTGGAACACATAATACATCATTAAACTGACCATTGTCTAGATGAACAGTTCCAGTCCCTACAACACTAAGAGATCTATCATCACCAACATATATATTTTTGGTGTTACAATCATTTAAAGAAGAAAACATGGCTTTGTTTTTGGCCATGTGGTAGGAAGCTCCAGAATCAATGAGCCACTCATGAGAATGAGAAGAAGAAGATACATTTAGTGCATAGCCAGACCGAGATGCTTGACAACCACATGCAGAAAGTGCCATTCCTGAAGATGAAGTTGAAGTTGAAGATTGCTCCAAATGGATGTTATGCTTCTTCATTGCTGCTTCCAAAGCTTCCATCTTCTTAAAGCATTTGGATTCTAAGTGTCCATCTTGATTACAAAAGTTTCAATGTCTATCAGTCTTCTTCCCTTTGTTTTTATTTGTCTTATCATTTTGTTGAAATGATTTGTCATTTTGAGGCTGAAATTGCTTAGGACCCTTGTTTGGTTTAGGACCATTCTTTTTAGGATACAACTTCTTAGGATTCTTTGGATTTGGTTGCTGCTGGGTGGCTAATGCTTTCTTAGAAGAGTTTCCAAGATGAAGAAGACCAAGGTGTAAGAGTTTTTCTTGTTCTCTTATTAAAGAATCACAAAAGGAATCAAAGGAAGGGGACTTGTAGGTTTGTCCTTGAGAAATGAAGGCTTCTCTTGTAGAATGGAAGGTGGAAACAAACACAGAATAGGCTGGTCCCAACTTAGTAAGAATGGAGTAGATAAGGCTACTATCTTCTTTCTTAACCTTAACACCTTCCAAGAGAAGTCTAAGGGTCTTGAACTTGGACAAAAAATCTTCAATGCAAGAAAAATTATTGGGGTCCAATGTAAGCAATTCATTTTCAAGTTGATGGGCTTTAAGTTCATTTTTAATTCCAAAGACTTTAGTAATTTGTTGCAGTGCTTCATCAGGAGTATCAAGTTCTGCAATGTGGAATCTAAGATCTAGAGAAATAGACATCCCTATCAACCCACGTGCTTGGTCTTGCCTATTTTCCCATTTAGCTGCCTTATCTTCATCTTTCGGTTTGGTCTCTTGGCCTATGGCTATTCTGTAAAGACCTTTACTTCTAAGTAAATCCACAATATAGGACCACCATTGGAAGTAGTTAGTGCTATCAAGAATGACTTGGCATGGACTTTCCATTTTTAACAGAAACTGAAGCTGTAGATGCTGAAACTAAGTGTACCAATGGAAAGATCTCAAAAAATTAGGCTGTTTAAAAAAAACGGTTCTGAAAACAGCTTCCGGATGAAGAAGTTATGGCTTTTTGAAAAAAAATTTGATGAAGTCGCCGACAAAGTGCGGGAATGTGCGGAAATGAAAAAATCCGCCCCCAAAAAATGGAGACTTGAACCCAAGACCTCTACTCTCATAAATTAGCTTTGCACCAAGTGAGCTATACAAAAAGTTTGAGAGAGAGAGAGAGAGGGGGGGGGGGGGGGGGGGGGGGGGGGGGGGGGGGCGGGCGGGGTTTGATGCTTTGGGTTGCGTGCTTGCTTTGAGAAGGCTCTTTTTCCCTACAAAACAAAAAACACAAAACCCAACACGGACATACAAAAAAAACAAACCTTGCGGCTCGAAGTTAGCTTTAGCCGAAAAACTAAATATTTTCAAAAATGAACCTTGCGGCTCAAAGTTAGCTTTAGCCGGAAACTAAATATTTTCCTTAATGTTTCTGATTTTCCGAGATCACATTAAGGCGCAGCGGAAAAGAGCATACGCATGAGAAAAATCCTTCCTTTCTGTTTCTGATTTGCCCAGATCGCACAGAGTCACAGGGCAAAGAGCATACACAGAAATGAAAGGTATAGATCTGGTAATAAAAAAAGCTAAATAAACCGAAACCGAAATAAACAAAGAGAAAATAACTGTAAACTGCAAATAAACACTGTATACCTCCAGATCTTAAAAATGACGTAGCTAGGGCTACCGGAAACCTTTTCGCGGGAAACGAAAGGGGTTACTCACTGGAACAGATGCTCCCAACACAACAGAGCAGTCCTCTCGGCCCGAAAGCAGTCAGAAACAGTAGATCTAGGAAACGGCAGTCGGATGCAGTTCTACCGGCTTCAGATTTAGATCACCAACGGACGTGGCCCTCAAATAGCTCTGATACCATGTAGGAATTTACAGGGTAAGTTCCTCAGATAGAACACCAAAGGACACCACTCACAAACAGATCACAGATCAATACACCAGTATTTTGACGTGGTTAAAACCCTCAAAGAGGGAAACAGTCCACGGCCTGAGCCAACACGGCCACTTCAGGCAATTTATTAATAAAAGAATGAAAATTTACATATGCTTCTCTCATAGACGAATTACCCTACAAATGACCCTCCATGTGCTTTAAATAGAAATCATGGACCAATCGGGTGTTAAGCCACGGATCAAGTGTCGGTAATACTGAGGAGAGAATGAACCGTCGGATCACTACATATCATGACCGTCAGATTGTAAGTTACAAAATGTACAAGGTAAAGAAACACATTTTACCTAACTCTATACCTAACTCTATACTAGACCAAGTTGTACTTAACTATTTACTATGTGTCGGAATATCCTAACAAAATATGCATGTTATGGGTTTCTGGTGCTTTGCTTGATCTGAACTAAGGATGAACCTAAGCGGTTGATGATGGATCAAGATCATAAGACCTGAAATGTATTATCATTATGTGGTCTGATCATGGATAATCTAGATTTGGATGCTAACACATGTTTTATTCTGTAAATGTTATGATCTGGGTATGATTGAAGTCTGGAATAGTTGTGAAGTTTTTAGTTAGTATTTGCAGATGTATACACTGGTTCGCCTTGGTCAAGGCGCGTATACACGCCGGTTCGGTACTTAAAAGTAGCATATACATTATGAGATATGATGTTTGAAGTTGCAGTTGGTTCTAGTTGTTGATGCAGAGTTTTGGGTTTTGCTCTGTGTTTTGGTGACTGTGTTCTGGTGACAATGTTCTGAATGTTCATATTGATTGATTGTGATTTGTGTTGGCATTAATGGGTTTTCAGTGATTGGTTGTCTTGCAGTGATGATTGATTTTGAGCTTCAATGTTGCTCATGGGTCCAGTATGAAAATTTGATGAAACATGGCCTTCATATTGTGTTGTTGTGTGCAAGGAGTATCCAGTCTGAAAATTTATGAAACGTGGTCCCTAGAGGAAGAGAGAAGGTTATAGCCTTCTGTAGGCTGGCACCTACATACTGGTTAACATATCGGCTAGTACAAGAGCTAGGGGGTTGTAGCTCCCTTCCAGTAGCAGCTGGAGAACGAGTGAAGGTTGGAGCCTTCTATAGGCTGACACCTACGTACTAGTAAACATATCAGCTAGTACAAGAGCTAGGGGGTTGTAGCTCCCTTCCAGTAGAAGATGGAGAATGAGAGAAGGTTGTAGCCTCTGCAGGTGGGTGCCGGTGTACTGGTATGAGTCTGCACCAGTACAAGATTGTAAACAATGTTTTCTTATATTAAAAGAAGACATAAACAACAACAATACGTGGTTTTTCTCCTGCATTGGGTTTCAACATTAAATCTTGGTGTTAATGTGTGTTGCTTATATGTGATGGTTTATTCTGTTATTACTGCACATGGTTACTGTTTAAATGGTTAATAAAGTACTGATTAAAGATCAACATATGATGAATTAATTGAATCATAAGTTCACTGGATATACGTTGGTTTCCTTAAAGATAGTTGCGTGCACACGTGAGTTCCCTTCATTGAAGTAGCGTATATAAATCTGAGTATGAAATGAAAAAGTTATTGATTTGATAAATACTGATTCACCCCCCCTCTCAGTATTATTCCCAACACCCTAGTGTAAATACCAAGGCATTTCCATGTCATCTGCTGACATCATCATTGCCACATGGTATTCTCTTAATGTTTTCATGTGTCACTCAGATTCATCCCACTTGGCCACTCAAAAGGGCCATTTCAACTTGCCTCATGTCGCTTCACCATTGTGTCACATCATCTATCAGCTACCACCTTTCTGCCATGTGTATCTTCATCATGGGCCACATTGTTTCTTGGCTATGTCAAAGTATTAGGACCTTCGCATCGGGACATGAACTTATTTGTTAAGTAATGGAACAATTCCCATTTCGTAGCTTCTAATGACCATGCATTTTGTCTTGCAGCATTGTCTAACTCAATGAAACTCCATGAAAAGACATCAAATCAAATGTTAATTGAAGGAACAATTTCCATCTCTCAAATTTTGTTAATTTGAACATTCTCCAATTTTGAACCTCCGTGAACCTTTTTACTTTCACGTAATAACATGTAAACCATGCCAAGTTGTCCTACCAATCTGTCATACCACGTCATCACACTACCACATGTCACCTAATGAGTGGTGTCGCATGTCACCTAGGAAAGGCCCACTTGGAAACCCGGAAGTGCCAAATCTACATGCCACGTGTCCTTGCCACATCATACCATGTCATCATCGTATTGGCATATCCTTCCAACTAGCTACCACATCATTTGTATTATCCAATTAATTTTTTCCACTTTTCACTACTGCCACTTCATCTTGTATGGGGGGGAAGGCCCAAGATCCAGTTATATTTCAATTATTTCCTTTGTTAGACCTCTATGACATGACATGAACTTGCATATATGGTAATGGAAAAATTCCCATTTTGTGAAGTTTGTTAACTACAACATTCATGACATGAACTTCTAACTTAGACTTCTACAATGTGATGGAAAAATTACATGTTTGTTAAAAAAATGATTTTTCATCCTACACAGTCTGTCCATCGCAAAGTTTGTTAGCCATTCCATCATGCCCACTTTTTGCAAAACACTTCAACCTAATCCTCAACAAAATGATAATAAATAGTGCGTCTACTGACAAATATATTATTTTCTAGATCCTTTTTTCAACTGTGCCTCATCACAAAGTCTTTGTCAAAAATTCAACCTAAATCCTTCCATGGCATGATCAACATCATTTAACTCAAAAGTTCTCATCTTGCGCCTTCTATCAGCCAGTGGAACCATGTGCCTCTAGAACCTTGCCAAAATTCAAACTAGGATAACTCATGATCCCTTAGGATTTTTCGAAAGTTCCATATGCCATTGGAAAGCTCTTTTAGAGGACTATCCAACTATATGCTTTGCAAGAGCATTTGAGTTGATCGACTATAGACAAAATTCCTTCAAATATTGGATGTTATATCATACATCCAACAATATGCAATTACTAAAAGACTTTGTAAACACCAAAAACACATCATCAATGATTATTTGACATCAATGAAAACCAAATTTCATCTTGATCAACAATATCCAACAAGCACTCCCTGAACTTGACACTACTTGACATTGATGACTACTCCTTTGACATTAATGACAACACTTTGCTCAAAAAATTAAATAATACATAGCTTAGTGTTGGCATGTGGAATTCTGACAGAACAAAGATTTTTTATGCGGTTGGCCAACAAAACCCGCTCAACACCAATCCTTTCGACAACAACCATAGAGTGGGTGAGTTCTCACCTGAGATGCTAATGGGTGATTATCGGAACTAGGTTTTCGCCATATGATAGGATTGTTATGAGCTTGAGATACTAGAATCCCACCTATAACTTAAGGCTCAAACACCCATCAAAAAGACACTCAACCATCATCCTAGGACTGTGCACTACGTAGGACCTCTAGAATCTTATGCTCAATGGTTAGCAAGCAAGTTGCAAGTGACAATGTTGTAGGTTTTAACCCTATACAAAAATTACCTGCATACGAATTCTAAAAAAAAATAAAATAATGGTGAGAGCATAAAACACAAAACATATATACATGGATATTTTCCCTTGGATCCCAAAATCGGGACTACCAGATTGATTTTTCATTATGTTCCTATCAATGTTACAATACATATATATACATGCTAAAGCATCCATAAATCCCAATCCATTAACCATAGTTCCCTTGACTAGATCTACAAAATACCATGGACTGAAAACCATCATGCCCAAAACCATGTGCAAAATCCATGCACAAAAAAATAGATAGGTTCGCCCACCTAATATACGGTCCAAAATTTTTTCTCGGGGCACTACCCCGGACCCCGTGCAGGGGGGCTAACACCCCCCCTACATACCCCATGACAAGGGGGGTAGCCACCCCCCTGTGACCCCCTGACAACACCCCACACAATGTACAAGGGGGACCTCCACCCCCTCGAACGTGGGTAGTCTTGGAAAGAATATAACACAACCCAACAAATAAGCTAGAAGTTTATTTGACTTACGCCTATCAATATGTGATATGAAACTAACAATAGAAGACAATAGTTGTTTTAGGGACACTATAAAGTATTGATACATTACCAGACCTTCACATATCATAACCATTCAGACACTCAGGCAGACTTATAGTCATAGCAAGGCATTAGACATATGTTAAACTAATATACCATAACTAGAAAGACTCATTCATAAATTAAATACGATATTAGGGGCGACCCAACCATCCATTTTATTACTCCATTATAAATAAGTAAAGCTACCAGGCACTATAATTATTATGTAATCTGGCTCACTAACCATTAGTCTTTATATAAAGTAAAGAAAAGGAAAGAACACATAGTACAGAACCATCCAACCTTTACTATATATGATGGAATTTACATCAGGGGTTGCAAAGCATCTACAAAATCAGACATCCATACTTAATGTGACAATGACAAAATAAAAGATATATGTAGAGAAAAACTCTTCACCTTCAACAACTATATTATGAGCACTCATCATCTCATCCTCTAGTCTACTGATTAACCTTATAACCTCTGATCCATCTCAAGAATGCCATTTTATCTATCCATGGTAACTTTGTGAAATTTCTCAGCCTGCTCCACCACTCCAACTATCCTCCAGGTCGTTAATATATTATCTAATATATCCCTTAGTTGGCCCATGCTTTTCTAAGCATCCCTTGAAATTATCTCCTGCTTGTTCGCTCCACTTTCCTGACCTTCCTATGTCTGCAAAATATCTCTAAATTCCCCTACCATAGGATCCCTCTCCACCTTCACCATGGCTGAAAAATCATAACTTCCTAACCTTCTTTGCATGCATCCCCACTCTCTGGATGCCGAAATCAAATTTTACGTAGGACCTCTCTGCATCAAGCCTCTTCCTCCTACGCTAACTACCTCTGTTGTGCACTATATTATCCTTTTGCATTCCTCTATCCTCTTATGTGGTCCTCCACTTAACATAATTTAAACAAAAAAATTCTGGTCTCCAACATGCCTCCAACTCAAAACTATGGCTCAAGATAGTCCTTTTGTGAGAAGAGTTTCTCATTTGTGGCATTCTGTAATGCCTTGAAGGCTTCCTTTTACACCTCAATATTTTCCTTAAGTTCATATCCTTTATTAGCATTCCTATGCATTTTTCCAGTGATCATATCCTAAGTGACAACACCAACGTCTTCTATCAACACGATTTGGATTGGAGATGCATAGGTGGCCTTATGATTATTTCTTTCTTGCATTGTCAATGTGCTCCTTGCGTTACTCCTTAGGACACTTTTCTTTCCTAATACTACTTGTTCTCCTTATGTTGATGGTCATTCCTGTGGTTCTTGCTTCGGAGCAATAAGAGAATGCACCTCCTGTTACTCTTGGCCTGAAGGGGTCCTGGTAGTATCTTCAATATTTGATATCTTTTCAATGTTCAAAGTGTCCTCCATTGGTACTTTCCAAGTGTCTTCCCATGAGTCCACTATCTCCTGAACCTCCCACACCATCATTCTGTTGCTTGTTCTCAACCAACACTGATTTGGCTCCCTATGTGGAAATATCTAGATAAAATGCGAGTCATCTTTAAAATGTGAAACACCTTTGAAATTTTCTACACTCGCCTCAGGAAGTTGAGGTGTCTCTCGAATAAACTTGGACAACATGTCCCCATAAAGAAAGAACATTATTGTGTTGGTCTTCTTCCACTCTAGTTCTTCCGAGGCCCATAAGTTCTGGAATTGTGCTGCTAGGATGGGATGAGGAGGGTTATTCATTAGCTGAAATCTCTTTGGTCTTTCCCATGTGACTAAAGAAATATTAAGAGCCACACATAATGAAACATTGTGTTATTATCTCGAGTGTCTAAGAAATCATGTTGGAACTATTTCAGTAGAAAAGGTGCCCAACCCATATTTTCTACCTTGGTGCAACAATTTTCCAACATAATAACTCCAGTTGGAACTTCATTTACCCTTCATTTTTGAAATAATTTGTAGGCTGTCACCTGTGAAACAAATCTGGTGGCGTAATCATTAACCAGTGAAATCAAATACCCTTGGTTTCCCCTACTTTTTTTGTAAGTTTTAGTCACCTCCACACTGATATTTTTGTCCTTAATTATGGGACCCAGATCCTCTCCCTTGACTTTAGGCATGTAATCTTATGAATTAACTTGACATGCAACAACATTTGTATATTAAGCTACAAGTACCCCCCATTAACATAAGCTAGCAAACATTTATTGACTGCACTTACTTCGTCCCCTCACCAAAAATGTGGGATGTGAAAAAGATTCAGAATCCAACTCGTCTCTAAGCTATCGGCCCATTTTTATGGTTCCAGTATGGGTACACCATCTATAGTTTGTACCAATTACAAATAACATTAGAGCTCTAGGAGTCGAGAGAGGTCACAAATATCATGATCCAAGTATTTTATTCACTCCAGAAAAATCTATATGTTCCCCTCTTTGCAGATGGGAGAGTGTGAGGTCCCTATAATACTAATGTATGTTGGGTTCTGTTATATTCTTTCCACGACTAGTCGACATAGTTAACCGGGGGTGGAACCCCCCTTTGTTGCATTGATTGCATAGTGGGGGGGGTCACAGGGGGTTTGAGGGGGGTGGGTAGCCCCCCTCTATGGGGTCTAGGGCGACACCCCGGGGAAATTTTTTTTGGACCCTATATTAGGTTGGGCGGACCTACCTATGGTTTTGTGCATGGTTTTGGCACATGGTTTTGGACGTGATGTTTTCAATCCATGGTTTTGGACATGATGGTTTTCGGTCCACGGTATTGGATGCTTCCGCATGTATAAATATGTATTGTAACATTGAAAGGAAAATAATGATAAATCAATCTGGTAGTCTCGGTTTTGGGATCCAAGGGAAAATCTATGTGTATATGTGTTTTATGTGTTATGCTCTCACATTGTTTATTTTCTGTTATTAGAATTCGTATGCAGGTAATTTTTGTATGGGGTTAAAACCTACATTTGGTATTAGAGCTGTTTTGGCTTCAAGGGTACGCCTTTTTTGCTGAGGGGTTTCGTTCGAGCCTGTGGTAGACCCTGTTCAGTGGGAGATTTGTGGGATCAATTCTGGTGGTGAAAGCAGATAGCGAGCAGTGGAAAGATAGAGATCAAGAAATTTAATGGTCAGAGTTTTGAGTTATGGAAACTCAAGATGGAGGATCTGTTGGTGGATAAATATCAGTGGATTGCGATAGATCTAGGTACTAAACCAATGGGAGTGTCCGATGAAGAATGGAAGAAGTTGGATTGGAAGGCAAAGAGCACAATACGATTGTGTGTCTCAGATTCAGTATTGTTGAATGTATCAGGGGAAGCTACAGCTAAGGCTTTGTGGGACAAGTTAGGGACTTTGTACCAATCTAAGTCTCTGGTGAATAAACTGTTCCTACGGAAAAATTTGTATAACCTGAGGATGAAAGATGGAGACTCGGTGACAGAGCATATGAATGCATTTAATACTGTGGTAAGTCAGTTATTATCTATTGATATTAAAATTTCAGATGAAGATAAGTGCATCAGTTTGTTGTGTTGTCTACCAGATTCATGATATAGTTTGGTTATTGTAATAGGTAGCAATGCAACTGCCTTGCAGTTTGATGAAATAGTCTCATCCTTGCTGATGGAGAAGATGAGACGGAAAAATATGGAGAGCCAGAATGGTGATGCCTTGTCTGTATGAGGACAATCCCAAAATAGAAACAAAAATAAGTCATCGAGTGGGAGATCTAAATCTATAGGGAGATCTAAATCTCCAGGAAAACCTGTAAAAATGGTGTGCTGGAAATGCGAAAAGGAAGGGCACTACAAAAGGGACTGTAAATCTAAAGCTCCTGACAAAGGAAAGGGATTTGATGATGCTCCTTCTGCAGAGGTGAAAACCACCTCAGATGAAGGTGGGGATGTGTACTTGTCTTCTTCAAGTAAACATGTAGATCATGAGGCATGGTTGATTGATTCAGGTGCATCTTTTCACTTCACTCCCCATAGAGAGTGGTTCTGCAAGTATGAGAAATATGATGGTGGTGATGTCTTCTTGGGGGATGACAGGAAGGCTATAATCATTGGTCATGGAAAAGTAAAGTTGAAGTTGCAATGTGGAAGGATTAGAACACTTCGGGTGTTCTGCATATTCCTCATTGGCTAGAAATTTGATTTATGTAAGCAAGCTGGATGATGCTGGTGTAAAAACAGTGTTCGAGAAAGATACCTACAAGATGGTTCGGGGAGCACTTGTATTAATGCGGGGAGTTTGGATTGGAACTCTATACAAGCTGCAAGGTAGAACTATTATTAATGGGTGCAATAGTTCTGTGGTTCCTGAAAGTGGAGCAGAAAATCTAGTGGTTTCTGGAGAAAAGACCATGCTATGGCATCAAAGGCTTGAACCTATTGGGGAGAAGGGCCTTCGAATACTTCATGGTAAAGGTATGGTAGAAGGTACAACTAATAACTCTATGGATTTTGATTTCTATGAAAATTGTGTATATGGGAAGTAGAATCGGGTGAGTTTCCCCTTTGGTGGTAAGAGGGTGAAATAGATATTAGAACTTGTGCACAATGATGTGTTTGGACCTGTGAAGGTTCCATCACTGGGTAAGTCTATGTACTATGTATAATTTATAGATGAATTCTCAAGGAATACATGGATATATTTCCTCAAGAAGCAATCTGAAGTCTTTGACAAGTTTAAAGAATTTAAGGCTCTGGTGGAAAACCAGACAGAGAAGAAGATAAAAGTGTCGAGGACATATAACGGTGGAGAGAGTTTTGCAACAAGGAATTTGAAGAATTTTGTAAGAAGTGTGGTATAGCATGAGAGAAGACTACTCCATACACACTTGAGCAAAATGGAGTTGCAAAAAGAATGAACAAGACATTGATGGAAAGGGTAAGAAGCATGCTCAGTGGTGTCGGGTTAGGACGAGAATTCTAGGCAGAGGCAGTGGAGACAACATGCTACCTAGTCAACAGATCACCTTCATTAGTGTTGGAGGATAAGATTCCACAAGAGGTATGGATTGGTAAGAAACCCTCTCTTTCACATATGAGGGAATTTGTATGTGATGCATATGTACATGTTCCAAAGGAAAAAAGAACAAAGTTGGATAGTAAATCTGAAAAGTGCATCTTTATTGGGTATAAGGATGGTTTAAAGGGTTATAAGATTTGGAACCCAGTAACAAGGAAGGTTGTGTACAACCGAGATGTGGTGTTCAGAGAGGTGAAAAATGTTATTAAACATGAAGTCCCATCAAAGGAACCTGAGAAGATAGAGTTTGAGCTAAAGGAGGAAGAATCAGACTCTACAACAGAAGATGAATCA
Organism: Pinus tabuliformis; assembly: GCA_031772625.1. NCBI lineage: Eukaryota > Viridiplantae > Streptophyta > Pinopsida > Pinales > Pinaceae > Pinus > Pinus tabuliformis. The sequence goes on along the minus strand of CM062820.1, from coordinate 78,721,032 downwards.
GAAGATGAAGAGCCACAAACTCTGGTTGTGAGAAGATTAGTTCAAGAAAGAAGGCAACCATAAAGGTATAGTCCATCTGCTTTTTGTTCAAATTTTTCTTTATCTATTATTGCTGATGATCCCAAAACTATGAAGGAAGCAGTAGATTCAGAGGATGGAAAACTCTGGAAAGAGGCCATGGTTGATGAAATGGCATCTTTGCAAAAAAATGAGGCTTGGGATCTTGTGGAGTTGCTGGCTGGAAGGAAACCCATTGGCAGTAAATGGGTGTTAAAGAAGAAGATAAATGCATAAGGAAAGGTGGAGAAATACAAAGCTCGGTTGGTAGTAAAAGGTTATTCCCAGGTGTTGGGAATTGATTTTGGTGATATTTTTTCTTCTGTTGCCAAGGTAGCTTCTATTAGATTACTTTGATCTATTGCCGCTACTTTTGATTTTGAGGTAGAACAGATGGATGTGAAGAAAAAATTTCTTCACAGGGATCTGGAAGAGGAGATCTACATGAAGCAACCTAAAGGTTTTGCGGTGAAGGGTAAGAAAGAACTGGTATGAAAGTTAAAGAAGTCTCTGTGTGGGTTAAAAAAGTCACTAAGGATGTGGTATCAGAAATTTGATACATTTATATGGGGACTTGGCTTCACCGAAGCAAAGCATATCACTGTGTGTATTTTAATTTAATCAGTGACCATGTTATTTATCTAGTCTTGTATGTGGATGATATGTTTCTAGTTGGAAATGACAAAGAAATTATCCAGGATTTGAAGACCCAATTGTCCTCCAAATTTGACATGAAAGATCTTGGTGTCGCAAACTATATTTTGGGCATGGAAATTAAAAGAGATCGGGCAAAGAGGAAGCTCTGGTTAAACTAGAGGAAGTATGTCGAGACAATACTGTAGAGATTTACTATGTAGGATAGTAAACTAATGAAGATTCCTATTCATGTAGGTGTAAAGTTATCTACCAAACAGTGTCCCAAGACACAAGAAGAGGAAGAGGACATGTCCTGTGTTCCATATGCAAGTGCAGTCAGTAGTCTGATGTATGCGATGGTTTGTACTAGACCAGACATTACACATGAAGTGGGAATATTGAGAAGGTTTATGTTAAAACTAGGGAAGGAGCATTGGACAATAGTGAAGCGGGTTTTCAGGTATTTGCATGGCACTAGTGATTATGGTTTGTGCTACCAAGGAAGACCAGGATTGCACAGAATTTTGAATATTCATGGCTTTGTTGATGCAGACTAAGCTGGAGATTTGGATCAGAGAAGATCTACAAGTGGGTATGTCTTTAACCTATTTGGAGGTGCAGTAATTTGGATGAGTAAGAAACAATCTGTAGTGGCACTATCAACTACAAAAGTAGAATACATGGTAGCCACTCATGCAAGCAAGGAAGTAGTTTGGTTGCAGAGATTGTGTTCAAGTATGGGGTTAGTGCAGGGAGCTATAAGGATAGACTGTGATAGACAATGTGCAATCTTCTTGGCAAAGAACCCTGCTTACCATTCAAAGAAAAATCACATTAATGTTCAATATCACTTTGTGAGGGATATGATAGAAGACAAAAAGGTGTTGCTAGTAAAGGTGGACACTTTGAAGAATACTGCAGATGCATTGACAAAATCTGTGATCTCTGAGAAGTTCTCTTGGTGTAGAGAAATAATGGGCATTTCAGGGCTGGATAAATGACTAATCTCTCCTGTGGCCCCTTGTGGAAAGAAAACAACAAGTGGGAGAATGTTGGGTTGTGTTATATTAGGTTGGGTAGACCTACCTACGGTTTTATGCATGGTTTTCGCACATGGTTTTGGACGCAATGGTTTTCAGTCCATGGTATTGGATGCTTCAACATGTATAAATATGTATTGTAACATTTAAAGGAAAATAATGATAAATCAAGCTGGTAGTCCGGTTTTGGGATCCAGGGGAAATCTCTGTGTATATGTGTTCTATGTGTTATTCTCTCGCATTGTTTATTTTCTGTTCTTAGAATTAGTATGCAGGTAATTTGTGTTCGGGGTTAAAACCTACAATGTATCCCCCTTATTGTTATTTCTGTGCCCATGTAGCCCCCATATTGTTATTATTGTGCTCCCATAGAAGCCCACTATTGTTATTGTTGTGCCCTTACATTATTATTGTTATGTAGGCTCTGATTATACTGTAACGCCTTAAACTCCTATATATGTAAAGGAGGTCTTGTCATTTGTATCATCCAATAATTTTTCATTTATGTAATTTAAATGAGCTTTCCCCCTCAAAGAGGATAATTTTTAAGTTGTTGATCTATTTTTTCTTCTATTTTGTGATATGGTTGCATAACATTTTGTATCAAAGCTTTGGATTCTAGGGTTTCACTTCTCCAAACATGTCATCTTTTAATTTTCTCTATAATTTTTTTTCTACAAGGTTTTAGAAGCTTCTATTTCGACCACATGGAGCCACAATATTGGTGAAATTTATGTAAAACTTTCAGATCTTGGTTCACTATTTTTTCTGAGATATGATCCGGGGAAGTTAAGGTTTTTGCAGGGTCTAGAATTCAATCTCAAACAAGTGACCTAGGAAAAATTGTCATAACTTTAGTTTCAGGAATCATAATTGAATTATGTAAAGTTTTTCTGAAATTTCAGGAATTTTTGTTTTTCGTGTAGAAGTTTCAGGGTTGAACGTTGAAACAATGACACATGGAATCCAATACAAGATTATGTAGTCTACAAGGCAGTAAAACACTTTCGGCCTTATCTTCTGAAGAATCATTGTATTATCTTTGTGCCACACCCAACTGTCAGCTCACTATTTGTTCAAAAAGTGTTGGGTGAAAGAAGAGTGAACTAGATAACCAACTTACAAGAGTATGATCTTGAGTTTGAACTAGTTCACATTATCAAGGGCCATGGTCCATGCCAACTGGTATCATAAGCGACAAATCCACTAGAAGATGACTCTTCTGGATGGGAGCAGGAGATTGAAATGTACAATATTGAAAAAGCTACCCCCACTGGCACACCAACCTCTTAGTACATAGATGTGCGATAATATCTTAAGCACAATACTTTGCCCTCTCATTTACTAGTGAGATAGAATAGGGCTATCAGATTAAAAGCTCAATCTTACTAGTTGGTACATGAAGTGCTTTTTAGAAAGCACCATAACATAGTCCTTCTCAGATGATTAGAAGCACTAGATTCAGAAAGGGTAATGTGTGACCTCCATGAGGGACCAGTTGTAAGACATTTCGCAGGTGACCCTACAACACACAAATTTATGTGGCCCGATTTCTATTGGCCCACACTTTTCAAGGATGCTCATGCTTATGCCCACAATTGTCTTGTTTGTTAGAAATGCGCTAGCCAAGAAAAGAATTCAGCTACCCCATTATATCCCATTGCTGTAGAAGAACATTCCAACAATGGGGCTTAAATGTTATCAATGATGTCTTTCTGCACTCATCGAATCAACACCACTACATTATCACTGCTACAGATTACTTGACACGTTGGACAGAAGTGGTTCCCCTCAAGCAAGTGAATGATCAGGAAGTCATCAACTTCCTCAAGTAGAATATTATTACCAGGTTTGGCGTTCCAACTTCACTTGTTTTTTATAATGCAACATATTTCTCATCGCTAAAACTTTATGATTTTTCATTGGAAAATGGCATCGTATTGAAACATTCAGCTAATTACTATCCGCAGGTAAACAATATTTCTTATTCGACTAATAAGAACTTTATATGTAACATTAAAAAGACCGTCTTCTTTGAACAAAGGAATTGGCACAATTCTTTAATGAATGCCCTATGGGCTGACCATGTCATCCCTAAACCTTCTCTGAATACTTATCCTTACTTCCTGGTGTATGGAAGAAAAACCATCCCAATTCTGAACATTTACCTGCCTACCCTTCAACTCGCACAAGAATCTCAGGGTAAGTCTTGTCTCTTGGTTTAGAGTAGGATAAATACTCTCCTTAAGTTACAGGAAAGAAAAAGCAAAATAAAAATTTTCTCTCCACTGGAACTGTATCAAGATATGGTTTGATAAGAAGTTTGCAAGGAAAAGGGAATTTAGTGTGGGTGAGCTAGTATTGAAGTGGGACAAGGCCCATGAAGAGAAGGAGAAACACACTAAGTTTCAATCCCTGTGGATCAGGCCGTTTGTTGTTTGTGAGAAGCTTGTCCATCACACTTATCATCTCCAATATTTGGATGGGAAGACTGACTCTCTTCTTGTAAATGGCCAAGATTTGAAATAATATTTTCAATGACAATCTAGGGTTGTGCCCTATCCTATGTACATAATATGTTGGTTTTTTTTTGTTTTTCATGTTCAATATTTTCATTTTGTCTTTTCGTTCATGTGAATAAATGTCATCTGTAAGTGTTTTTTGGTTCTAATGTATGTGGCGAAATTGAAAAGAGTTTTGTGACACTGTAGCATTTGGCTAACCTTAAGTCCTTTTTCTTCGTCTAGGTTATGCCTTTTGGTCGATGATGTTCAGACAGAAAATATGATCCTTGTGTAAGGAAAGATTTGTGTCAAACCATGATATCCATGTCTATTCTAGAAACCTCATGCCTACACTCGGTTTTTTTTGCTTCAGTGTTTTCCACAGTGTTCCGATCAAGTAAAGAAGGAAAAGGGGAAAATCTAAATGAGAAAATAAATATAAGAGGTTTTATATATGCTTCTCTAAAGGAACAACCTCTTATGATCTTAATAAGTAGTTATTCCTCTTCCACCCCATGCAACAAATAAGTGTCAATGCACAATCCTATATAAAATAAATAAATATAGGATGAAAGAAGAGAAAGGCTTCCTACATAGGGAGGTGAAACAAGAAACTTTGCCAGGGAACTGACAAGGCTCACTAACAATAGAGAAATGTTTTTGTTCCTGAAGTGACTTCGTCTGGGTACTATCCAGCTCTGCTAGCAACAGATTAACACCAAAGATGAAAAAATATACTATGAATGTCTTAAGATTGCAAATAACATTACCCTTCTCCTGATTCAAAACATTGTGATATGCATGGATTTATGATTGTGTTCAACTGAGAAAGGATGAACATGACTATGTTTATACACAGGGCAAGTGGGGAAACATGATCAATCTGAAAAATGATTCAATACTCCCTAATGAACTAGACCCTGCATAAAATATTTAACCAAGGTAGAGAAGTTGGAATTCAACCAGTGTGTCACCAAGTGTTGTTGTTGCTACAATGCCCTCCAAAAATTTGGCCTACATCTAAATTTCAAAGCCTACTTTTACTTTGCATGTTGTCATCACAAGTATTAAGAGTGATCACATGATTTCTCTAAGTATTCTTGCCCATTTAGAAGAAAACTAAAGTGTCATCTTTTACCATGACAAACGTCGCATATCACACATATGTAGTTTTGGTTTGTTTCAAGGGGTAATATTGGTGATAATGAGTTATTATAATCATGTAGACATGTATCACACTCATTCCAAAATTTTCAAGCACTGTTGCACAAGTTTCATCATTGTCGTTGCAAAGTGTATCTGTACTGTCACATTTGGGGAAAGATGTTGCAATGTCATTGCATTGAGGGAAGTATTTTGTTCATTTATTTTGAGTGATCAATGTTGTGTCATTAACTAATTTAAGTGTGTGATCATGTTCAGGTTGTGTCATTGTTCACTTTAGGCTTACTAATCCCACACTTAGTTAACTCCAGAAAATTTCCTTCTTAAGCAACTTGACATCACTCAACCTTCTTGAACTGCGCATTGTGTAGTCTTAGCCCTCAAGCTTGGAACTTTCCTCTTTGCAATGCACAATGCGCAGTCCCTACCTTCCAAAATTGCACTTTTTATAGTCTTAGTGCTAAAACTTGATCCTTTAGCTCTAGAATTGCGTAGCCCCTGCCTCCAGTCATCCTCTTTTGCTCACTGCACAGTCTTAAGCAACAATCCTTAGCCTTGATCTATTGAACTGTGCAACTACGCAAGCCATAGGCCTTTGTCACTCCAGAACTGCTTAATGGGAATCCTAAAGGATCAAGCCTTCATCTTGCCCCCTTGAGCCCCTTAATTGTGCAGTTGTCAAGCCCTGCCCTTCCTGAACTGTTCATTGCACAGTCTTAAGGCTCATTCCTGTCCCCTGACCTCCTGAGTTGGACAACTAAAAATTCCCGAGCCTATCTCCAAGATTATCACCCAATTCCATCTCAGTCAGTGGTTGTCATGAATCTTGTTAGACTAGGGGTTTATCAGATGAATACTGTCTTTTTATTAGTGGATTTCAGTTGCAGGTATCTTATCATGTTATGACATCACGATGATGAAGGAGATGAGGAAGGAGACGCTACCATAAAACACCTTTTTAGCTACAAATACAATTTGATCAATCAAGGAAGACAAAGGGACACCATATTGCGATAACAGTTGGAGATAAAGATCACATTGAAGACTCCCTACCTTTAAGCCTTATGGAGGAGGAGGAAGGAGAACATGTTCCATTTTTTCAAGAAGATATAAAGATATCAACAAAAAATAGTGACTTGACATTTCCTTATTATCATGCAATCCATGTCATCAGTGTCATGTCATGCCTTGTCATGAGTCATCATTTGTCACATAATTTGTGGATTATGTAATTTCAATATTCAAAATATGTAATGTAAAGTGAAAGTATAAGAATCATCTATGGAATTTCAAAAGTCATGAAGGAGTCAAAAGGCCATAGATAAGTCAAACAGTCATGAGAGTAGTCCAAGAGTCACAAGGGAGGTGAATGGTAACCCCATTTATTATATATACACCCTCATAGCTCATGCAAAACAATTTTCACCTTGGCTCCTCCTAACATGCATTAAAGAAGAACACAGTTCTTTTGGAGGAGCAAGTTGTTTCTCTAATGCTCCACTACTGGGGCTAGTGCTGTTCACTATACTGATGTATCTTATAAGTTTTTCTTAATTTAAAATCTCGTTGAGCCAACACAGTTTCACAATTTGAGCTTTGGTATTTATGTTATTGAAGGTGTGTTGTATGTGTTTTAAAAATAGTGGCTACTATGTGAACTATTTCACTAGTTTTCCAATTATTCATTCATATGTATATGCTCATGTGTCTTTACTAGATCATTACTATTACTATTCTTTTAAAGGCTCACTTTTCCTTTCCTTTTTAATAGAAGAACCTTGATACAATATGCAGTTGAACATTACACATGCCATACTTACTTGTTCATCCAAAAGTACCTATGCACTAATATCTTGTGCTGAAAATTGTAGCCAAGAAAAATCTCTAAGAATATATGGCAACCAAGCCTTATTTCCAGATGGGATCCCACACCATATTATGCGTAGTCTAATTTGTTGGGTTGTGTTATATTATTTCCATGACTAGCCCACGTAGTTAACCGGGAGGTTAGAAGGGGGGTGGAGCCCCCCTTCATTGCACCGATTGTGTAATGGGGGGAGTCATAGGGGGTTTAAGGGGCGCAGGTAACCACACTCTATGGGGTCTGGGGCAGCGCCCCAGAAAATTTTGGTTTTGGACCCTATATTAGGTTGGGCAGACCTACCTATGGTTTTATGCTTTTTTTCGCACATGGTTTTGGACGCGATGGTTTTCGGTCCATGGTATTGGATGCTTACACACGTATAAATATGTATTGTAACATTGAAAGGAACATAATGAAAAATCAAGTTGGTAGTCCTAGTTTTTGGATCCAGGGGAAAATCTTTGTGTATATGTGTTTTATGTGTTATGCTCTCACATTGTTTATTTTCTGTGTTTTAGTATTCGTATGTAGGTAATTTCTGTACAGGGTTAAAACCTACATAATTAGGACTTTTCATTGGGGAGACCCCTTGCATGTTGGCAGTATTCAGCACTGTCAAGACACTCTTTGGGGGTTTTTTGATGGCATTAGTCAAAGACACCCCCCTTGCTATGGACACGCCTTTGTTGCTGAGGGTTTTCACTCGGGCCTGTTGTAGACCTTGTTCAATGGGAGATCTGCAAGATTGATTCTAGTGGTGAAAGAAGACGGTGAGCAGTGGAAAGATAAAGATCGAGAAATTTAATGGTCAAAGTTTTGAGTTGTGGAAACTCAAGATGGAGGATCTATTGGTGGATAAAGATCAGTGGATCGCAGTAGATCTAGGTATTAAACCAACAGGAGTGTCTAATGAAGAATGGAAGAAGTTGGATTGGAAGGCAAAGAGCACAATACGACTGTGTGTCTTAGATTCAGTATTTCTGAATGTATCAGGGAAGCTACGATGAAGGCTTTGTGGGACAAGTTAGGGAATTTGTACCAATCTAAGTCTCTCGTGAATAAAATGTTCCTACGGAAAAAGTTGTATAACCTGAGGATGAAAGATGGAGACTCAGTGACAGAGCATCTAAATGCATTTAATACTATGGTAAGTTAGTTATTGTATGTTGATATTAAAATTTCAGATGAAGACAAGTGCATTAGTTTGTTGTGTTCTCTAACAGATTCGTGGGATAGTCTGGTTATTGCAATAGGTAGCAATGCAACTGCCTTTCATTTTGATGAAATAGTCTCATCCTTACTGATGGAGGAAATGAGACAGAAAAATATGGAGAGCCAGAATGGTGATGCCTTGTTTGTATGAGGACGGTCCTAGAATAGAAACAAAACTAAGTCATCAAGTGGGAGGTCTAAATCTAGAGGGAGATCTAAATCTGTAGGAAAACCTATAAAGGTGGTGTGCTAGAAATGCAGAAAGGAAGGGAACTACAAAAGGGACTGTAAATCTAAAGCTCCTTAAAGGAAAGGGATCTGATGATGCTCCTTCTATAGAGGTGAAAACCACCTCAGATGAAGGTGGAGAAGTGTACTTGGCTTCTTCAAGTACACATGTAGATCACAAGGCATGGTTGATTGACTCAAGTGCATCCTTTCACTTCACTCCCTTGGACATATTGGAGAGAAGGGCCTTCAAATACTTCATGGTAAAGGTATGGTAGAAGGTATGAGTAATAGCTCTCTGGATTTTGATTTCTGTGAAAATTGTGTATATGGGAAGCAAAATTGGGTGAGTTTCCCCTCTGGTGGTAAGAGGGCAAAACAAATATTAGAGCTTGTGCACAATGATGTGTTTGGACATGTGAAGGTTCCATCACTGGGTAAGTCTGTGTAATATATATCCTTTAAGATGACTTCTCAAGGAATACATGGATATATTTTCTTAAGAATAAATCTGAAGTCTTTGACAGGTTTAAAGAATTTAAGGCTCTAGTGGAAAACCAAACAGAGAAGAAGATAAAGGTGCCGAGGATAGATAATGGTGGAGAGTTTTGCAGTAAGGAATTTGAAGAATTCTATAAGAAATGTGGTATAGCACGACAAAAGACTACTCCATACACACCTAAGCAAAATGGAATTGCAGAAAGAATGAACCAGATGTTGATGGAAAGGGTAAGAAGCATGCTCAGTGGTGCCAGGTTAGGACAAGAATTCTGGGCAGAGGTGGTGGAGGCAGCATGTTACTTGGTCAATGGATCACCTTCATCAGCGTTGGAGGATAAGACTCCATAAGAGGTATGGACTGGTAAGAAACCCTCTCTTTCACATCTGAGGGTATTTGGATGTGATTCATATGTACATGTTCCAAAGGAGAAATGAACCAAGTTGGACAGTAAATTTGAAAAGTGCATCTTTATTAGGTATAAGGATGGTCTAAAGGGTTATAAGCTTTGGAACCCAGTAACAAGGAAGGTTGTGTACAACCGAGATGTGGTGTTTAGAGAGGTAAAATATGTTATTAAACATGAAGTCCAACCAAATAAACTTGAGAAGATAGAGTTTGAGCTAAAGGAGGAAGAATCAGACTCTACAAAAGAGGAGGAATCAGAATATGAAGAGCCACAAACTTCGGGTGTGAGAAGACCAGTTCGATAAAGAAGGCAACCAGAAAGGTATAGTCCATCTGCTTTCTATTTAAATTTTTCTATATCTATTACTGATGATGATCCCAAAACTATGAACGAAGCAGTAGATTTAAAGGATGGAAAACTCTGGAAAGAGGCCATGGTTGATGAAATGGCATCTTTGCACAAAAATGAGGCTTGGGATCTGGTGGAGTTGCCGGTTGGAAGGAAACCCATTGGCAGCAAATGGGTGTTCAAGAAGAAGAAAAATGCAGAAGGAAAGGTGGAGAAATACAAAGTTTGGTTGGTAGCAAAAGGTTATTCCCAGGTGCAGGGAATTTATTTTGGTGATATTTTTTCTCCTGTTGCCAAGGTAACTTCTATTAGATTACTTTTATTTGTTGCTGCTGCTTTTGATTTTGAGGTAGAACAGATAGATGTGAAGACAATATTTCTTCATGGGGATCTAGAAGAGGAGATCTACATGAAGCAACCTGAAGGATTTATGGTGAAGGGTAAGAAAGAACTGGTAAGAAAGTTAAAGAAGTCTCTGTATGGGTTAAAACAGTCACCAAGGATGTGGTATCAGAAATTTGATACATTTATATGGGTACTTGGCTTCACCAGAAGCAAAGTAGATAACTATGTGTATTTTAAATTAATTGGTGACCGTGTTATTTATATGGTCTTGTATGTGGATGATATGTTGCTGGTTGGAAATGATAAAGAAATTATCCAGGATTTGAAGACCCATTTATCCTCCAAATTTGACATGAAATATCTTGGTGTTGCAAACTATATTTTGGGCATGGAAATTAAAAGAGATCAGACAAAGAGGAAGCTTTGGTTAAACTAGAGGAAGTATGTCGAGACAATATTGTAGAGGTTTAATATGCAGGATAGTAAACCGATGAAGGTTCTTATTCTTGTAGGTGTAAAGTTATTTGCTAAACAATGTCCCAAGGCACAAGAAGAGGAACAGGACATGTCCCGTGTTCCATATGAAAGTGTAGTTGGTAGCTTGATGTATGCAATGGTTTGTACTAGACCAGACATTGCACATGCAGTGGGAGTATTGAGCAGGTTTATGTTAAAACCAGGGAAGGAGCATTGGGCAACAATGAAGCGAGTTTTTAGGTATTTGCGTGGCACTAGTGATTATAGTTTGTGCTACTAAGGAAGACCAGGATTGGACAGAGTGTTGTATATTCATGGCTTTGTTGATGCAGATTGGGCTGGAGATCTGGACCAGAGAAGATCTACAAGTGGGTATGTGTTTAACCTATTTGGAGGTGCAGTTAGTTGGATGAGTAAGAAACAATCTGTAGTGGCACTATCAACTATAGAGGCATAATACATGGCAACCACTCATGCAAGCAAGGAAGCAGTTTGGTTGCAGAGATTGTGTTCAAGTATGGGGTTAGTATAGGGAGCTATAAGGCTAGATTGTGACAGCCAAAGTGCAATTTTCTTGGCAAATAACCCTGCATATCATTCAAAGACAAAGCACATTGATGTTCAGTATCACTTTGTGAGGGATATGATAGAAGACAAAAAGGTGTTGCTGGTAAAGGTGGACACTTTGAAGAATACTGCAAATGCATTGAAAAAATCTGTGAGCTCTAAGAAGTTCTGTTGGTGTAGAGAAACAATGGGCATTGCAGGGTTAGATAAATGACTAAGCTCTCGTGTGGCCCCCTGTGGAAAGAAAACAAGTGGGAGAATGTTGGGTTGTGTTATATTCTTTCCACGACTAGCCCACGTAGTTAACCGGGGAGTTATAAGGAGGGCGGAACCCCCCCTTCGCTGCACCGATTGTGTAGCGGGGGGAGTTACAGGGGGTTTGAGGGGTGCAGGTAACCCCACTCTATGGGTTCCGGGGCAACGCCCCGAAAAATTTTGGTTTTGGACCCTATATTAGGTTGGGCGGACCTATCTATGGTTTTGTGCATGTTTTTCACACATAGTTTTGGACGCGATGGTTTTCGGTCCATGGTTTTGGATGCAATGGTTTTCGGTCCATGGTTTTGGATGCAATGGTTTTCGCACCATGGTATTGGATGCTTTGGCATGTATATATATGTATTGTAACATTGAAAGGAACATAATGAAAAATAAAGCTGGTAGTCCTAGTTTTGGGATCCAGGGGAAAATCTCTATGTATATGTGTTTTATGTATTATGCTCTCACATTGTATATTTTCTGTGTTTTAGAATTCGTATGTAGGTAATTTTTGTACAGGGTTAAAACCTACATAATTGGGAATTTTCATTGAGGAGACCCCTTGCATGTTGGTAGTATTCAACATTGTCAACACACCCTTTGGGGGTATTTTGATGGCATTAGTCAAGGACACCCCGCTTGCTATGGAATGGGAGTCATCCTTTATTTTATTCACTCTCACTTCATTTACCATCATTATTCTTTAGGATATGGATTAAACAATAAAGCTGGATTTGTATCTTTGTGGTGCTTGTTGGAATTGGAAAGAAAAAAATTGTTTCCAAATTTATATTGGGAAATTTAAAGGGTAGATGTGTCCAATATCAGTATCATTACCTTTCTTCATGGTACTATCCATAGTGATAAGAGATATTTTGAACAAGTCCTCTTTTCTCACATTCTTCATGAGTTAAATTTGAAAGAAGATGGTCTCTCCAAGGAATCCCTTTCACTCCTAGTCAGTTTAGCTAGGATTTATGAGTTTTAAGATGGGATAGAGATTGAACCAATGGAACCCAATCTCTCTTTATTCATATCCTTTATGTTTCCCCTCTTTTTGGTTTTTTGTAGTAGGAAAATTATAAGATGTATGGTGTCAGGGGTTTTCAAAAATCCCAAGAAACATGTTGATCTCTAATGAAATAGAAGAAAATATGTTTTTTGTATACAGTTGGAATTTCTAGACTTGATATCAACAATATCAGTCAGTGGACAACTCTTGTATATGTTTTTTCTGATAAATATATACACTTTTTTTCTTTGAGAAAATGATAAGATGCTCTATAACCAATAAACCACTTATTAGAACAAGAAGTAGAGGTTGCAATAAAGGAGAAACTAGAAGTAGAAAGTGCATGACCATGAGAAGAAGCATTATAAGAATAATTCAGAATAATTTTGTGCTCCTTTATTCCTACTTCCAAGGCATCCATCTTTTAAAAATATTTAGACTCCACATGTCCATATTTCCTACAATAATTTCAATGTCTGTAAGTCTTCTTTCTCTTTGATTTTGGTCCTTTTTCACCACTAGGAGAAGAGGGTAGATGAGAGGGGTTGGTACCCTTATTTTTCTTGTTGTTGCGAGTATTTTTCTTCTTTTAGATGCTTGGTTTTATCTTTCTTTTGGGCCACTAGAGCCTTGTTATATGCACCTATAGTGCTAGTCACTCAAATATGCAATAGCTTGTATTGTTCTCTAATTAGAGAGTCACGAAAAAATTTCAAGATAAGGTTTCTGATGGGCAACACATAGAGCTTATCTAGTGGAAAAAATGTAGATACAAAAATAAAATATGTAGAACCAAAATTTGAAATAATAATATATATGCAACATTCCTTGTCTAGATCAACTTGACAATCTTTAAACAAATATTTAAGTGTTTTAAACTTAGATAAGTAATCTTCAATGCAAGAGAAATAATCAGGAATTAAAGTCATGATTTAATTTTCAAGCTGATGAGATATAATAACATTAGATTTACCAAATATCTTTTCCAACTTTTCCCAGGCTTCATTGGGTCATCGATTCCTTGAATATGAAATTTAAAATTAGGATAAACCCATGTCTTTGTCATTCTTAATCCATGTCTTATTAATCCATGTTCTTTGTCATTCTTATTATCCCATTTGGCTCACTTATCATCATCAATGGGGGCCATTTCTTGTCCCAAGGTAATCTAGTACAATCCTTTACTTCATAGTACAACCTCCATGTGGCATTTCCATGAGAAGTAGTTGGTATAGGTAAGAAAAGTTTCACTTGGAATGGCCATATTAAAATATGCAGATAATATGGTTTTAAAAGATAAAAATAACTGTTTGTATGGAATGTTCTTGAAAAATAGGCTGTTTAAAAAGCCCTCACCGAAAAATAATTTTATATGTGAAAGTTATACTCTTTAAAAAAAACATTAATAGTAACAAAGAGCCACATGATAGGTAGAAGTTCATCAACGTGGTGATGGATGTTGATAAAATAATAAAATATATTTTCCACTCTAACTTTGCCTATAATCTCACTTTTACAAATAAATTACTTTATAAAGTGACCAACTTTTGTAAACCAAGTGAGAATGGCCTTTACAATGAAGTTACTTTATAAATGAAAGTTGCACGAAAAAAAATAACTTTAAAAAGATTAAAGTTTTTTTATAGTGATTCACTTTTATATGACAAGTGAAATACACTTTACAATAAAATTATAAAATAACTTAAGTTTGTGTGAACAAAGAAATTTAAAAGGAAAAAGATATTTAAACTTAAGTCCTCTTACTAAATTATTAACTTTTAACCAAGTGAGCTAGTGGAACAAACATACAAATAGTAATGAAGGAGGGTTGGGAAATTTTTTTGTTGCTCCTATTGCTACTACTATTGTTGTTATTGTTTTTGTTGGAGGTATACTTTGAATTGTGTGATTTCCAAAAAATATGTGCTCATCCAAAAACAAACAATTTGATTTTTTTTTTTTTCTCCAAAAATCAACAAAAATTGGGAAATAGATCTTGGTTAGCTTAGCTAGAAAATACAAGTTTTCTTGCTATCTCTGATTTTCTGAGATCACACAAAGTGAACAAAAAAGAGCATACATAGTGAAGAATACACTTTCCACCCTATTTTTGATCTATCAAGATCACACAAAGCACAGGGAAAAGAGAATATGAAAAAGATAAAGAATTGAAAATTGGAAATATAAAAAGAAAATTGAAATATGAAATTTGTATAAAAAAATTCAAAAAAGTACATATTTGGATTGTATGTCTCCATATCTAATGGAAAATGTTGTATCTTGGGGGAAATTACATATTTTCAGATGAAATGAAAGGTACTCCTAGCTAAAATCAACATTTTGGATGCAATGAAATAGGCCATTCAAGCCAAAACATTACAAAAATAATATATCTTAGAAATGCGGCAACACAGGCTTCAATATGTCTATCATCAATAGGATCAATTCTTCAAACAATGTCTGAGGCAATGTTCAAGTAAACAAGGTATTTTGTATAGAAAATACACCTTTATTAACACTCACACAACCAGATAAAAGATCACAATGTCAATATTTTTATGTTTTTAAGCGCTATGAGAGGGTAAAAATCCATGGCCCCAACCAACATGGCCACTTGGGGAATATTTTTAATGCAAAAGAAAATTATTTACATAATATAATTCTCATGATTGATCATCAGCCATGACCCTTCATGATATTTAAATAAAGATCATGGACTAATTGGGTGTTAAACCATAGATCAATAACTATTAATATCGAGGAGAATATGAGTCATTGGATCACTCTATGCCTAAAATATATCATGACTGTTATATTACAATGCAACTAATGCATACTAAATAAACACACTTTTACCTAATAGACACATTAGACCAAGTTGAAATGAACTAATTCCTAAGTGTCTAAATATCCAACAATCTTTATCACCTCTCATTTAAAACATTGATTTTGAATTGATTTCACATTATTTTATGTTTTGAGTCACAGTCTCTATTGTATCCCTAAATAAAAAAATAAGAAAGAAATTATATAAGCTGGAAGTAACATAATGTAAACAATAACATTGTGGGAACTTGCACACACAAGGGTTGGATAGCACCCGCTAATCAAAATATATGGAAGAAGACATCTCCACAAATACAAACTTGAAGCTAAATTTATATTGATAAAGATACTGACATACACAAGATAGGGGGAAGAAATATTTATAATAGTACGATGTGTAAACACTAGCTATAAGCTTATGCTATATAGTCAGGCCTTTATTATATAATGATAACATTTTTACACATATGACCGTATTATAAATATATTATCTATATTGTTATTAGGTACATAACACTCATGATTTGATATTTTTGCATCTCTATATAGATCTCAACAACAATGTAGATCTACACGTGGATATATTATTGTGTCTTGAGTCTTTTCCCTCCCATATTTGAGGTAGTTCCTTTCATGTTGGTGGATTCTCTATGTTATATAATCTTTGGATGACCACAAAAGCTATCGAAATTTTCCATTATGACAATGAATACAATAAACGAGATACACCTAATTTTCCTACCTATAGCCCCCTCCCATTTCTTCCTCTACATTTTCTCCCTTCATTACTCTCCATTGTTGGTTCATATTCTTGTAGAAAGAAAAGAGATGCCATAAAAATAATTTATGGAAGTTAGCTTGTGATTTACATTGCATGTAATAACCTTTAGAAATTTTTTCTATTTTCCTCATGGTAGCTATGCATTGAATAAGAAAACTTTCTTACAACAATTCCTTTCCTTATTTTGAGAAATTTTCCTTAGACATGTAGCAATGTTGTTT
Source organism: Pinus tabuliformis (assembly GCA_031772625.1). Classification (NCBI taxonomy): domain Eukaryota; kingdom Viridiplantae; phylum Streptophyta; class Pinopsida; order Pinales; family Pinaceae; genus Pinus; species Pinus tabuliformis. Next base: position 78,704,584 of record CM062820.1, on the reverse strand, counting down.
TATTGGTGAATAATCACTCCCTTTAGTCCAATATTTCTTTATTTTATTTCTATAGGGATTTCTAAAAGTCACCCCACACATAATATATCCAGGGATTTCTAGGAGTCTCCCCATAAAGGGCTTGGAAAAAACTCACCTTTTCATGGCTAGACTCACATGATGTCAAAATTTTCATGGAGAATCCACACTCTATTCCATTGGGCATTTTCAAGCTATTAATTCAACCATAACTACTACAATATTTTTCTATGGGGGCTTTCCAAGGGTTTCCTTGAGTAGTGTCACCAATCCTTCCTTTGATTTCCCCAATCCTTTATTATTGGCGTTTTGGAGGTGTTACCTCAATAATTCTTTAAGAATTAAATGATGTTACCCTAGCCTCTTCTTTCTAGGACATCCTTAGTTATTAATGGACTTTAAGCTCACATAAAACAAGATTAGAAGTATAAGAAAACAACATTAACCTACATATATTCATTTGGGCTTATATACCTATGCAACTTCTATATGTTCACCTTATCCATATCAATGACGTTTTATCCTTCAATCCATGTTATTGAAATTTCCCATTGCTTAGAGTCGATATTGATTCATTTATTATATACTATTCCTTACAATGTATGAATTTGTCTACATATATATAAATATATATTGTGTCCAAAATAGACCATAAGGTAGATGATTTCTAATGAAGTGGAAAAAAATCAATATTTTACAACTATTATGATTTATTATTTGAATGGATTTTGCCTATATATTCTACCAATAATTTTACCTTCCATGGAGGAGAAAGAAATTCACTTTCACACCTTAAATCTATGAAAACCCTCTTACTATGTTATTCAAATAAACTAGTATATTTATGATTAAATACCACTTCGTCCATTGCTATGGCATGTAAGTTAGGAATGGTATCATATTACTCTATTCTTCAAAATAATTAACTTATGTATATGAATGATATAATCCCATCTATTACTTTAACATCCATGATGGATTTAAGAATGCTAAGTTAGGAGTACCATTCACTTCTTAATATAATTACAATCTCCAAATTTGAGGAATTATTTTGATATAGATGTGATGATATTCCACGTTTACCATTTCATAATTAACGCATATTACTAGGTAGTTGTAAGAAATTAATTCACAAAGAGCATTGAGCATCATATAGCGTTCCTTTATGTAAATGTTGGGTAATGTTAAATAACACAAAATTAATCACTATGTAAAACTATATAGATACAATTATAGAGAAATAAGGATAAAAATTTCTATTTGAGACCAATAATTGTCCCATCTTTCTTGCTTATTCATATGTGTATGGGTTCATCTCATCACTTTTATTTTTATTTATTTATTTAACTAAAAAAATTGTAATTTTATTTATTTATTTTAACCACAATTTCGTCTCTTTTGGCTCCGGACTTACCTACAACTCTTTATGTTTAGTTATTGGGTTTCATTGTAGCTTTCTCCACCATAGGGACTTTTATTTTTGGGTTTAATTCAATTGGTTCCATGTCCACCCAAAACCATGTTTCACCATCACTTTGGGTTATATTTTGAAGTTTTCATCTCCACCAATAATATATTTAATTCTCTCTATAATTATAAGCACTATCTTTCCTTCCTCACATGTACACTACATATTTTATGAAAAGAATCAAGTCTTCCTAGCTTGTCATTTAGTCTCTTGGATTTTATTTGGATACACACCTCTCTTTATAAATATGTTAACGTCATGCAAGGAGAAATATTGCTTCATGGATCTATAGTATTACCACATATTTCAAAACTCACTTTGACATGATAAAAGATACACTCCTGGCACTTGTTGGCCCTACAAGGCATGGCATTAGCATGTCCATGTTGGAAAATGTTTTTACTATAGAGACCCAGGGTTCTACCATAGAGTTCCAATGTTATGAAACCAGCTCAAGAAAAGATAGAAAAGATAGATCAACGCCTTAGAATTCAGCCTCTTCGAGGGGGCAACCTCCTTTACATTACATAAATGAACAATTCTTGGATGATACAAATGACAAAACCTCCTTTCTATATATAGGAGTCTAAGGAGTCACAATATAATCCAGCCGACCTAACAATAATAATATAAAGCCACAAAAATAACAATAGAGGGATTCTATGGGGCACAGAAATAACAACATGGGGGTAATAGGGGCACAACAATATAAATAAGGGGTATAACTACAATAGTAATGGGGTAATCACTAGTATTATAGGGACCCAACATGCCCCTCTCCTTCAAAAAAGTGTTGTCCTCAACGCTTGAGTAGTTCTGGATACTTCTGCATAAAATTCTCATCCTCCCATGTGGAATCTTCAGCGGATAAGTTCTTCCACTTGATAAGATACTCTGAAATTGATCGATTTCGTAGCTGTCGAGTTCTTGTTTCTGTGACTGCTTCCGGTTCCAATATAATTTTTCCTTCCTCGTCAAGTTCTGGCAATATTGTTTGAACTGGGAGCTTGTCGCCTATAACCTTCTTTAAACATGAAACATGGAAAACTGGGTGCAATCGAGAAGCTGCAGGAAGCTCCAATTTGTATGCCATAGTACCAATCTTTTGCAACACCTTGTACATACCATAATACTTTGGTGATAATTTATTATCCTTCTTAGCTTGCTTTAGGGACATTTGCTTATATGGTTGTAGCCGTAGGAATACCCAATCACCTACATCAAAACTTCTTTCACTGCGATGTTGATCTGCCTGTTGTTTCATTCTATTTTGTGCCAACACGAGGTTATCCTTTAAGAGTTGGAGGACTTGTTGTTGATGTTCGATGTGATGTTCCACTGCCTGAACCTTAGAATTTTCTCTTAAATATGATGTGATGGATGGTGGTTGATACCCATAAAGTGCCATAAATGGGGTCATTTTTGTTGCTGTATGGAAGGAAGTGTTATACCACCATTCAGCCAGAGGCAACCATTTGACCCATTGTGTCTGTTTATCAGATACAAAGCAATGAAGATATCCTTCCAAACATTTGTTTACTATCTCAGTTTGCCCATCAGATTGAGGATGATAAGATGAGCTATGAGCTAACTGAGTACCAAGACAAGAAAATAATTCTGTCCAAAAATTTCCAGTGAAAATGGGATCTCTGTCACTTACAATAATCTTTGGGTTTCCATGTAGCTTTTGAATTGTTTCCATAAATGCAGTAGAAACTGTACTGGCTTTAAATGGATGTGATAATGCACAAAAGTGTGCATACTTGGTAAGTCTGTCAACTACCACCATGATGACACTCTTTCCCTCAGACTTGGGTAAACCTGTGATAAAATCCATTGAAACCTCCTCCCAACGTTGGCTTGGAATGGATAAAGGTTTTAATAGACCCAGTGTCTTAATTGTTTCAACTTTATTTTGTTGGCAAACCAAACATTCTGCCACAAACTTTTGAATATCTGATTTAAGGCCATCCCAAAAAAATTCCTTCTTAACCCTGTGGTAAGTTTTTAAAAATCCTGAGTGCCCTCCTAAGGGAGAAGTGTGCAATTCCATAAGAATCTTTTGTTTTAGATGGGAATTCTTACAGAGGTATAAGCGATCTTTGTACCATAACGAATCATTTTGCCAGCTAAATGTATCAGAAGTACTGGAATCTTGTTGTAGCTTTCGAATAAGTGCCCACACTTCTTCATCATTCTTCCATTCCTCCCTTGCTTCGTTTATCCAATCTGGTTGGATAATAGAAATGGCGCACAACAATGCTTCCACATCCTCATCCTTTCTTGAGAGTGCATCTGCCACCACATTTTGCTTCCCTTTTTTGTAGATGATTTCAAAGTCATAACCCAACATCTTTGTGACCCACTTTTGTTGCTCTTCAGAGGATAATCTTTGTTCTAAAAAGTATTTAAGGCTATCATGATCCGTTTTTACCTTGAAGTGTCTTCCCATTAGGTAGGGTCGCCATTTCTTAAGTGCATGGAGTATTGCCAACATTTCCTTCTCATAAATAGCTTTGCTTAAAAACTTTCCCTTGATTGGACGACTTTCAAAAGCAATGGGTCTTTCATCTTGCATTAGAACAGCACCAATTCCATTTCCTGAAGCATCACATTCCACAATAAAGGTTTTTGTGAAGTCCGGTGTAGCTAAGACCGGTGCTTGGCACATTGCCTCTTTAAGATGTTCAAAGGCCTTTGTTGCTTCCGGAGTCCATGAAAATGCATCTTTCTTCAATAATGTTGTTAGAGGTGCTGCTATTCTCCCATAATTCTTAACAAACTTGCGATAATAACCTGTCAACCCAAGAAATCCTCACAGATGCTTTATGGATGTGGGGATTTTCCATTCCTTAATGGCTTTAATTTTGCTAGGGTCTACCTTAACTCCTTCATGAGATACAATATGACCCAAATATTCCACCTCCTGGACTCCAAAGAAACATTTGGATCTTTTTGCATATAATTGTTTCTCCTCCAATAGTTGTAGCACCCTGTCAACATGTTCAACATGATCCTTCCAAGACTTGTTGTAGATTAGTATATCATCAAAAAATACTAACACAAATTTTCTAAGGAATGGTTTGAAAATTGAATTCATCAAACCTTGAAATGTTGAAGGTGCATTGGTAAGGCCAAAAGGCATGACCAAAAATTCATAATGACCCTCATGAGTTCTAAATGCTACTTTCGGAATGTCTTCAATCTTCATTCTGATTTGATGATATCCCGAACGAAGATCCAACTTGGTGAAGTAAATTGATCCATGCAATTCATCCAGTAATTCATCAATGACAGGAATGGGGAACTTATCTTTAATAGTGAGCTTGTTGAGCTCCCTATAATCCAGACACATGCGCCATGATCCATCCTTCTTGTGCACCAATACTACTGGAGTAGAGAAAGAACTTTGACTTGGTTGAATTATACCAGCCTCTAGCATTTCTGCAACCATACGTTCAATTTCACTTTTTTGGACATAGGGATATCTGTACGGCCTGATGTTTGGAGGAACACTTCCTGGAATCAGATGAATAGCATGATCATGATCACGCATAGGTGGGAGACCTTTGGGAGTCTCAAATACCTTGGAATGATTGTCCAGGACTTTTTGGAGATCTGGAGAAATAGATGATTCCAATGTGGAAACATCTAGTGAACATAATTGTGCAATTAAACCTCTTTGCTCCTTTTTTAGAAGCTTTGTCATACCATTAGAAGTTTCCCTGCAATACCCCTTAATTCAACTTCCTTTCCTTTCATAGAAAATTTGATGAAAAGTTCTTGAAAATTAAAAGCTATTGTACCCAAGGATTGTAGCCATTGGACTCCTAGTACAACATCAACACCTCCCATTGGAATGGAAAGCATTGGGCTAGTCAATACATATTCTCCCATGGATAGCTTGATATTATGGCACTTTCCAGAGAAATTTATTGTTCCTCCATTTGCAATCATCACTTGACACTCTGGTGCTGGATATAGGAAGCAATTCAATTCTTTTGCTACCCTACAATGAATAAAATTGTGGGTGCTTCCTGAATCAATCAACACTATTACCTTTTTCTTCTTGATTTGTCCTTCTATCTTGATGGTTTGAGGAGTGGTAATTCCCGCCAATGCATTACAAGATATGGTCGGATTTATTTGTTCTTCATCTAGGCTTTGTTCCTGGAGTATATCTTCTTCTTTTGACCTTTCTTTCTCCTTTTCTTCTTCCTCTTCACAATCTATGTAGAATAATTTCTTCTCAGCACACTTATGACCTTTAGTGTATTTGCTATCACAACTGTAACAAAGCCCTTTTGCTCTTTTTTCTTCCAATTGTTGTGGTGTCAACCTTATAGGTTGTGGAAGACTAGGGGCAACAACACTTCCGTCTTTATAGTTGTGAGTGGTATGCTTCCTGGTTGCCATAATTTTGCTTTCCATTTTTCTTGCTAACCTGAATGCCTTCTCTAATGAATCAGGTTCCAAAGGCGAACATCATGTTGGATATTATCCTTTAAAGACCCTATGAACACATCAATCCTATGCTCCTCTGGAATATCTTTTACCCTTATGTTCAATTTTTGGAACTCCTCAATGTGCTCCATTACTGAACCCTTTTGTTTGAGACTTATCAATTGGCTAAAAAAGTGTTTCTTTTTGTATCTTCATAATGTGCTATCAATTCTTCCGTAAAAATTGCCCAAGTGATAAATTGTTTACGAGAGCAAAGCCATTGATACCATACAAACTGATTTGGTTCCAAATATACAGTTGCCATACGTACCTTTTGTGTGTTTTGCACATTATTGAGATCGAAGAACTGCTCCATCTGTAATATCCATGTGGCGGGATCCTTGCCATCAAACTTCCTCATATCGATTTTTGGAATATGGTGGGTCTTCGATCCAACATTAGAGTCTATGGAATCATGATTAACATTACTTTTTTTCACATCATGAGTTTCCTTTACAACCTTTTCACCATTAGTAAGTATTTCTTGTAAAACATTTGTCAAATCTGTCTTCAAATCTGCCATGCCTGTCTTCAAATCTGTCTTCAAATTTGCCATGTCTCTCTTCAAATCTGTCTTAAAATCTATCTTCAAATCATCCATCTTAGCTTCCACACCATTTATCTTAGATTCCACGCCATTTATCTTAGCTTATGTTAGCTTTTGTGAGCGTGACATTTGTTGCACTTGTTCTTGTAATTTTGATATATCATGTAGCATTTCTTCCTCTTCTTCATGAGTCATGCTAGAGCTTTCAGGTTCCTTACTAGGTGTTTGCATTTTCTTTCCTCGAGGCATCAGTTACCGATAATAATGCTTTACTATGCCCTTTGAATTCCGTTAAACCAAGCTTACACAAAAATAAAAAAAAAAAACTACACACCTTTTTTCACTTTATAGAAGCCTGATATTGAATCTGATGTATCTCTGTAATTTCGGATCATCCAATTCTGAAATTGTGACCTGTAGTAGCCTTCTGTGTCCTCTTTCCAATGCCATAACTCTGACCCAAATTGGATTCTCCAAGGAAGAGTTATGTGAAATCTCCCACAGTGACTTGCTTTTAGACTAGTTCAGTAGAGCGAACTTGTACGATGTGCCACGAGTCACTGTTTCAACCTTTGGATCTGAAACAAGCATACAAGAAACTACAGTCCGTCCTCTTTCTTTACCTTCTTACGAAATTTCAATCCAATCCCCAAGAGAAAGTTATGACGATTTTCCCCAGGTCACCTGTTTTGAATGTAATTCAGGAGTCTGCAAAAAGACCAACTTCCTCAGATCATATCTCCGCAAATATCATGCGAAAAGCTCTGAAATTTGGACCCAAGGTTCAGCGCGATTTCTTCTCAAATGGGTTTTTTTGCAACTTCTGAAACATCACAGAAAAAAAGTTATAGCGAAAATGCCACGATGACCTGTTTGGAGCAGCGAAACCCTAGAATCCAAAGCTCTGATACCAAATGTTATGAAACCAGCTCAAGAAAAGATAGAAAAGATAGATCAACGCCTTAGAATTCAGCCTCTTCGAGGGGGAACCTCCTTTACATTACATAAATGAACAATTCTTGGATGATACAAATGACAAAACCTCCTTTCTATATATAGGAGTCTAAGGAGTCACAATATAATCCAGCCGACCTAACAATAATAATATAAAGCCACAAAAATAACAATAGAGGGATTCTATGGGGCACAGAAATAACAACATGGGGGTAATAGGGGCACAAAATATAAATAAGGGGTATAACTACAATAGTAATGGGGTAATCACTAGTATTATAGGGACCCAACGGCCAACAAAGGGACCATTGTAGTCTAGCATAACACTGGCATATTTGATATTTCGTAAGGGAAGAAAGTCTCACCTTAGGTGTTCCAAAACTTTTATAGGATGATTGGGGTTTTATATGGTGATATATTCCATTAAATTAGTTACAATATGCATCATAATAATCAACATTCATAGATCGATTAAACAATATTTGTGCAAGAGATAAAAGACATATCATACGAAACCTAACACAAAATTTCAAAATTTTTAAAGTAGCCACATGAACACACATACATCCATTTATAGAACATAGAGGAACTCCCTGCAATAGTATCCTTTTATTATTATAAATCTTGACATATATTACATCTACAGATCTACGTTAGCTCACCTAAATCTATCAAATATCACTCTCGAAACCCATTACAAACACAAAATTAGGAAGGAATACAACATAATTACAATGACAGAGAATGAGTCCTAATTTAGATAGCATCACAACCTTCTTATGTAATCTCTCCTCCTTGTGTAGCTCGATATGCATGTCTATATATAGCTTCCAACCCATTGAACTTGTCCATGCTGGCTTGGTTGAGTCAACTCTAACCACCATGACTAGATCCACACTTGATTGGTCCACATTTGCTTGATTCTTTCAAATTTAAGAATTTGATCCTTCTTTTATGGACTTTGATCGATTCCAACAAAATTTTTTGGTCCTCTGCTTGCTAGTTCTTTCTTTTCCATTACCATGTTTTGGCCAAATAATCTAAACTATTTTCTAGCTTGCATTACCTATTCTCCGCAACCATATAATGATCAAAATTGACCTCGGAAAAATGAAGGACCCAATAGGCCTCGAACACAATCTATTGAATCACCCTCAAATTAATCTTTTGCTTTTGCACTTAGTCCTTCCTTTGGTTGCTCAACTGGTGCTAATCCCTCCCATACATATGTGGATGTTTCTCCTTCAAATGAAGGACCCAACTATGGAATAAACTCCAAAACTTTTCGGAAAAAACAAGTATACATATCGAGGACGCCTTTCCTTGTGATCATCAAAGTAGAAGTTTTATTGATAAAGTGTTGGGTCGTATCAACATTTGGATGCTTGAGCTAGGTGGAAATAAGTACATTCCATTGAATATCTGCATCAAGTTTGAGCTTGAGAACCTGAAAGCATTTCTCTTGGACATTCGGCTTGAGATCACAAATCACCTGTTTTCCTTTATGCATTTCATCCTCCATTGCAGTAATTTGGGCATACTTCTAGGTCTTCTCCTAGAAAATCCTATTCTTCTCCATTAGATCAATAGTGGTTAGACCCTCATCCACAAGCTTCTTAACATCCCCTTGCAACTGGTAGACCAACTCATTACGCTTGGAGAGAATACTAAAACAATCCTATACCTATATGAACATCGTTTGAGAGTCATCTATATATTGATGAAGCTTGGTTAGAAAATCAATGCCTTACTCTACAATCTCATCAATATTCTGAATGTACTTGACATTAGGATATAGAAGTCGCTCCCACAACCCAATAATAGTGCTCTACAAAAATTGATTCTTGGCTACAAGAATGGTTGACGCATTTTCGAGAAGCTCTAAACATTGTAAATGCTCTTGGTTTAGAATACCTTCTGATAACACGGGGCTAGTATTTGATAATTTCATCCATATTTGAGTGAGCTTGGCCTAGAAGTGAATAATTTTGTGTTTAGATTTATCTCTCTAACGATGTTATTGATCTCTTTCCTTTATGAATAGTGTAATATTCTATTGTAGTGTGTATCGAGCCTGTAGAAGTTGAGCAATAATATGTTGTTATTTCTCTTGGACCTATGTAAACTTAGACTTCTTTAGGTCTACTGAAATCATTCACTCTTCCAGCTGTAAAGAGGAAGATTGAATAAACTGGAAAAGTTGGTTGGAGGACCAATGCTTAAGGTCTCTTGTAGACAAAGTATCGACTAAAGGAATCTTGGTCTGCAGAGGCTAAACAATTGTAATTTATTTATCTAATTGACCCTATTTTGATAGCTATATAGGTTCCTTATGCCCTTGTTGAGTATATTATTGACAAGTATCTGGTTCTTGGGTGGAGGATTATAGTGGTGGTAGAAGCGAAAGAGTGGGAGGTAGTAAATAACTAGTGGTATGCAAGGGGAAAACAACAATGTGATCCTCAATGGAATGCATGGAAGGAATGGTGATTGACATAACTTCGTCCTCAATCAAGGTAGGCACAGTAGTGATAGGGGGCTTATCATCATCCACATTGATGAGCTTAGAAAGTTCAATCCCAACCATCTTTGCAGAAGCTACAAGAGAATGAATTTTGGGTATAATGGGAACTATAAGAGGATTTGTAATAGTTTCTTTAAGAAGGACAAGAGGTTGAAATGGATTTTCATTTAATGGAACTACGCCAGGAACCGAGGCAGCGGTGGAGGGTTCAATTATAGTAGGAGTGGATGAAGGGCCAGGTGACAAAATGATATAGGAATGAAGTTTTTTGATAAGGGGTTACTGATATTCAGGGTTAGAGGTCGAAGAAGGATGGGAAATTAAACATTTATGAGAGGAAGATGATGCACCTATTGGGGGATTGCACTATGTGATGCCACTAAAGGCATAATATATCCCATCTAGCTGCTGAATTTGCTGGAAAATAGACCAACTAATCACTTCTTTATGGAGAGCCTCCTCTAATAAATAGTAGGCCAATGATTGGGTGAAAAGCTTGTCCTTTTCATCATCTTTAGGGCAAACATAACAATTGTTGTTATGAAACCAACTCACAAAATAGAAGAAAAGATAGGTAAATGACTTCAAAATCTACCTCTTCGAGGGGGAAACCTCCTTTAAATTACACAAACGAACAATTCTTGGATGATTCAAATGAAAAAACCTCTTTTTTCTATAGGAGTCTAAGGGGTCACAATATAATCAAAGCCGACATAAAAATAATAATGTAAAGGCACACCAATAATAATGGTGTGCTTCAATGGGGCACAATAATGACAATATGGGGACAACATGGGCACAACAATAATAATAAGGGGTTATAATGACAATAATAATAAGGAAATACACTAGTATTACAGGGACCTAACATGCCCCTCTCCTTCAAAAAAGTGTCGTCCTCAATGCTTGAGTGGTTTTGGATGCTTCTGTATAAAATTCTTATCCTCCCATGTGGAATTTGTAGCAGGTAAGTTCTTCCACTTGATGAGATACTCTGAAATTGATCGATTTTGTAGCTTTCAATTTCTTGTTTTTGTGACTACTTCAAGTTCCAATATGATTTTTCCTTCCTCATCAAGTTTTGACAATATTGTTTGAAATGGGATCTTGTCACCTATAATCTTCTTTAAGCATGACACATGGAAAAATCGATGCACTCGAGAAGATGTAGGAAGCTCCAATTTGTATGCCATAATACCAATATTTTGTAACACCTTGTACGGACCATAATACTTTGGTGATAATTTATTATCCTTCTTAGCTTTCTTGAGGGACATTTGTTTGTATGGTTGTAGTCATAGAAATACCTAGTCACCTACATCAAACTTCTTTCGCTGTGATGTTGATTACATGTTGTTTCATTCTATTCTACGCCAAAGTGAGGTTATTCTTTAAGAGTTTGAGAACTTGTTGTTGATGCTCGATGTGATATTCCACTAATTGAACCTTAGAATTATCTCTTAAAGATGATGTGACGGATGGTGGATGATATCCATAAAGTACCGTAAATGGGGTCATTTTTGCTGCAATATGGAAGGAAGTGTTCTACCACCATTCAGCTAGAGGCAACCACTTGACCCATTGTGTTTGTTTATAAGATAAAAAACAAGGAAGATATCCTTCCAAACATTTATTCACTATCTCAGTTTTCCCATTAGATTGGGGATGATAAGATGAGATATGAGCTAACTGAATACCCAGAAAAGAAAACAATTCTTTCCAGAAATTTCCAGTGAAAATGGAATCTTTGTCACTTACAATAATATTTGGGTTTCCATTTAGCTTTTGAATTGTTTGCATAAATGTAGTAGCAACTGTACTGGCTTTAAATGGATGAGATAATGCACAAAAGTGTCCATACTTGGTAAGTCTATCAACTACCACCATGATGACACTCTTTCCTTTAGAATTGGGTAAACCTGTGATAAAATCCATTGAAACCTCCTCCCATCGCTGACTTGGAATGGATAAAGGTTGTAATAGACCCGAGGTCTTAAATGTCTCAACTTTATTTTGTTGGAAAACCAAACATTCCGCCACAAAATTTTGAATATCCCAAAAAAATTCCTTCTTAACCCTGTGGTACATTTTTAAAAATTCTGAGTGCCCTCCTAAGGGAGAGGTGTGCAATTCAAGAAGAATATTTTGTTTGAGTTGGGAATTCTTACAGAGGTATAAGTGATATTTGTACCATAACGAATAATTTTTCCAGCTAAATGCATCATATGTACTGGGATCTTGTTGCAAGTTTTGAATGAGTGCCCACACCTCTTGGATAATAGAAATGGCACAAAAAAATGTGTCCAAATCCTCATCCTTTCTTGAGAGTGCATCTACAACAACATTTTTCTTCCCTTTTTTGAAATCATTTCAAAGTCATAACCCAACATCTTTGTGACCCATTTTTGCTGCTCTTTTGAAGATAATCTTTGTTCTAAAAAGTATTTAAAACTATCATGATCCATTTTTACCTTGAAGTGTCTTCCCATTAGGTACGATTGCCATTTCTTAAGTGCATGTAGTATTGCCAACGTTTCCTTCTCATAAATAGATTTGTGTAAATAATTTCTTTTGATTGGATGACTTTCGAAAGAAATGGGTATTCCTTCTTGCATTAAAACAACACCAATTCCATTTCCTGAGGCATCAAATCCCACAATAAAGGTTTTTGTGAAGTCTGGCATAAATAAGATTGGTGCTTGGCACATTGCTTATTTAAGATGTTCAAAGGCCTTCGTTGCTTTTGGATTCCAAGAAAATGAATCTTTCTTCAATAATGTTGTTAGAGGTGCTTCTATTCTCCCATTATGCTTAACAAACTTGAGATAATACCATGTCAACCTAATAAATCCTCACAAATGCTTTATGGATGTGGGGATTTTCCATTCCTTAATGGCTTTATTTTTTCTAGGTTCTACCTTAACATCTTCATGAGATACAATATGACCTAGATATTCCACCTCTTGTACTCCAAAGAAACATTTGGAGGCTTTTACATATAATTGTTTCTCCTCCAATAGTTTTGAGCGCCCTGTCAACATGTAACTTCTTACTAAATTTCAATCTAATGCTCAGAGAGAAAGTTATGAGGATTTTCCCAAGGTCATCGGTTTGGGATGTAATTCAGGAGCCTGCAAAAACCCTAACTTCCTTGGACCATATCTCTGAAAATATAGAGAAACAAGATCTAAAATTTGGACTCGAGGTTAATCAAGATTTTGACTCAAATGGGTTTTAATTTCAACATTTGAAACTTCGTAGAAAAAACATTTTAGCGAAAATTCCATGATGACCTATTTGGAGCTGCAAAACCCTATAATCCAAAGCTCTGATACCAAATGTTATGCAACTAGCTCACAAAATAGAAGAAAAGATAGGTAAACAACTTCAAAATCAGCCTCTTCGAGGGGGAAACTTCCTTTACATTACACAAATTAAAAATTCTTGGATGATTCAAATGACAAAACCTCCTTTCTATAGATAGGAGTCTAAGGGGTCATGATATAATCAGAGCCGACATAAAAATAATAATGTAAGGGCACAACAATAACAATAGTGGAATCCTATGGGGCACAATAATGAAAATATGGGGACAAAATGGTCACAACAATAATAATAAGGGGCTACAATGACAATAATAATAAGGGAATACATTAGTATTATAGGGACCTAACAATTGTTGTGGTTGATGCCGAACCAAATTTGATAGGCATACCTATCCAAGAATTGTTGTAGCACTCAAATAATTTGAGTGGCCTTAATCATCTAGTTATACCATGCACTGAATGTAGATTCATTGAAGGAAATATTATTGGAGTTAGAATGTGTCTTCCAAGGCTCATAGGTTAGGGCCAAAGCCTCACGGTTTGATAGAGTATGAATAACATGACCAATAGGGGCTTTCCACTTAAGAATTGTAAGAACAACAATGAGGTATCCATAAATTAAATAACCTTTCTTCTGCTAGGATTCTTCAAAATCATGGAAGAATTCATCTGACAAGTACTTACACCAATTTAGTTGAGTCACTTGAACATAGAACTTAGCAACAAAAAATGTATCCAACATGCATTCACCCTTTTCTGTAATGTTGAGTAAAATTTACATAGATTAAATGACACACAAAAGTAACTTGGAAATGGATTATTGGATCAATTGTAGGCCCTCGTTCCTTCCATTTGGTTCCATACTTCTGATAAAGATTAGTTGATCTGGTCTTTTTATTATGCTTGGCCACTCCTAGAAGCACCGTTGAAATGTTTTGACCATCCATTAATAGTCCTGTGACATTTTGGATGTCATTCACATGAGTTGGTTACTCCTTGTCGAGCCATAAGGAGCCATTGTGGATTCTACTAATGAGGAATTTGGTATATCTTTCAATCTCATTGTTGGTACCAAATATAAGCAAGTCGTGCAAGACAAGTAGAGTGGATTCCTATAGTTTCTCAAATGTAGGCTTGACCTAAGGGAGAATAGTGCAAGACATGGGGGGTCAAATATCCAAATAAACCTTAGATATTAGTGTAAGAAATAGGTCTCCATCTATGAATCTGTTATCCATGAGGATAACCTTTTCATACTTGCCATATAGGTCATCTAGGAGTTTGACATGTGAGTCAGATATCTCAAACAAGATTATGGCTTTGAGAATGTGAACCATGGATGAATATTTGTGGAAATACACTTGATTAATAAGGGGATAATAGTGGAAATGAGGAACATGAGACTCATGATTAGCTGATAGGGATAGAACTCAAAGAAGACTTAAGCACAAATAATGATGAATAAAATAAAATGTTCGACACTTGTAGACTTTTGAAGGAATTATCGATATTAAATTACCTAATGTGGTCATTGAATGAGGTAAGTGAAACTTGTAGTGGGAAAAAATCAAATTTTATTTGGGGAGTTAATTTGACAAACACACATATCCTAAGACAAGACATCATTGCTAAGAAAAATGACATGACAAACTTACCAGAAAATTAATATGGCGATAAATCCAAAATCGTTAACTAATTCAAGGAATTGGATCATTAAATAAGGGATGACACAACATTTAGCTAAATGACAAAAACTAACTACTGATAACTAAGGACACATAGAATGTACCTCCCTGACCAAAATTTGTTGCAATATGACATACCAAGAAAAATGGCATAACTAATATAGCTACAATAAATGACAAAGACCAAAATGACTTAACATATTATAACCTGAAACCTAACCTAAGCTCCTTGATAGAGAGAAATGAATAATAAAGAAAATTTGGACCAGAGTAGGGCTTCATGGGTCACCCATTCAGGTAGAAGAATACCATTGAGTTTCACGAGTTTGAAAGCTATAGACTCCCATATTTATGAAAATATAAAAGGTCTCAACCAATGCATCTGCAACTTCGTAGGATGTTTCAAATACTTTCTATCATAGAGAAGTACCTAATCTCCAACTGAAAAAGATTTTTTCTTGAAATGATGGTCATGCCAAGCCTTTTCCCTTTTCTTCTCCACACTCTGATGGAATTATGCTAAAAAATAATGCTAATCAAGATCCCATAACCCTTGAGGATTCTCTGCAGCTGACTCATCATCATACATCTTAGTGGCTTGCACAATATATAGATTGGGAACAATGAACTTAGCAAGAACCACAGAATCTCTACCATACATGAGCTGAAAGGAGTATACTGATGTAACCTTTTTGTGGTAGGCAGGTAAGCCCATAATGTACTAGGAACCCATTCATCCCAATCGTCCCTATTAGCATAGCATACCTTAGTAAGCCCTTTCTCAAGAAAATTATTAAAAGCCTCTGCTATGCCATTAGCTTGTAGATGATAAGGAATGCTCTTGTGTTGCTACATTATAAAATCTTGTGTCAAAGTTGTACTGGTATCATTGATGAAATGGGATCCCTGATCACTTTTCAATTTGCGCAAACATCTAAATCTAGTGATGATATTCTCAAATATAAACCTTGCTACAATGTTGGAGGTACAATATTTTATAGTATCTACTGCAACCCATCTTGTTAAATAGTTTGTTGCGGTAATGATATATCGAGCATGTGAGTATGTTGTGGTATTCAACAACCCCCCATTTAGTAATAATAATAGTTAACGTTACATTAACTAAATGGGGACCCTTTAAAATTTTTATTCAAAAAAATAAAACTTAGCATTTAGTCATTTCTTTTATTTTTGAATAAAGAAAAATAATAATCAAGACCTTTTTGGGAACTACTAAAACCTCATGTTTTCATATATAGCGTCTAAAAAATCCACTAAAGGAACCTTCTAAAAAAACTCCAAAGTCAAGAAAAGCATTTAAGATAAGGGCTCCATGGTCTAAATTATCATAAAATCTGACAAAAAATGGAAGTCCTTAAACTTTTTAGGCTTAACTCTCGCATCACATAACACGACCCATAAAGAGTTTTCTCTTAAAAATGATATAGCAAAAGTTTGCGAGTTGTGAAATCGCGATGGTGCTTTGGCTTTTATCGCATCACATTTCGGGTATTCAAGCAAATAATTTGCACCTATCATAAGCCGATATTGCAATATGTGATTTATGCCTGGACCCACATTATAGAGTATTAAAAGCAAATACTTCAAGTCCATCAAGTCTATTACCTAGGATGAGCCCAATAAGTAACCATACGTGAGACAACTAATGGACAACTCGCATCTCGCATCTCGCATCTCGTAGACACACAACAGGAGGTAAGAATGTTGAAAGGCACACCTTGTGATATTGCGATCTGTGATATTGCTTCACAAATCGTACAATCGCTATCATTTGCAATATAATGACTCACTACCCTAAAAAACTTTCATCCCATTTTTAAAGTTAAGTGATAATGAATCATTAGTGGGAATTAGTGGGAAATAACTTCATTTATGTATGAAAAGCCATTTAGCTTGATACGATATCTTGTTACGTGCGTTAAAATAATGCTTCTTTTAACATCTTTATAAGCTATCTGCATTATTTCATTTTTACGTTCATCTTTGAGTATCCGATAGCTTTTGTTCTTCAGGAAAAAACCCGTAGAACAGAGCATTGAGAAGAATGGGGAAGAAAGGTGAGGCTATAGCCTCTGAGAAGACAGAGATAACTCCATTATTCATAGACACCACATGCAGTAAAGAGGGTGGAACCTCTACATGGGAGACTTTGTACAACATACTGGAGGAAGAACAACCAAGAATTATGGAAACAAATAATACAGTTGATGGCCAAGATTCCTCAGATGCTTCCATGCAAGAGATGACTTGCTCATTTTTACACCGCATAGCTACTTGGCCGAAGACAATCCCTTATATTGATATGGTAAAATGGGTTATTGATGAAGTATATATTTCACATAGACAATTCAAGACAAGAAGCCAAGGGGCCATCAGATCTTTCACCCCGGACAATTTATGGCTTATGTAGCACCTACCAAAACCACAAGTCATCTACAACAGGAAATTCGTGGAAAATTTTGTTAAAGAGAACAACGAACCAACGGATTGCACCCACACTTGGTTGAATAATGAAGAAAAGATCAAGAAAGGAAAAAATGGTATGTACACTATTGCATCTATTTGTCCCCCTTATAGTTTTGCTGTGGCTATGTTATGTCGACTGTTTGGTAAACCTGATAGTACCAAGTTCTCCCCAGATTGGTTGCCATTAATTGAAGTAGTCATTAATGAAACTATTATGAATTGGGCCCAAATCCTGTCAGATAATTTAGCAAAAACAATTATTGAGTATAGAAGGAGAAGAAGCATTGCTTCGAGGGTTTACCCTCCATTTTTTATGAGCACCTATGTTATGGATGCTATTTGTTTTAGTTCAAAGTTCCCCATCATGGGATGGAAATGGACTGTTCAGAATCCACTTCCCATTCACGTCTACCACAAGGTCATGTGGGAATCCAATTTTCAACCACATTTTTTCAAGATTTGCCATGGAGTTATGCTCCCTATTTATAAGTGGCTATATAATCGAGACGCCCCCAGATTTTCCCAAGAAGATGAAGTTGACATCCTCCCAGTGGCTAGATGGTTCAGGGAGGAGACATTTACATATATCAGAGTTTTTGGCAGCATCACCTCCCCCCACATCCTCCCATATTATGTTCCAGATAAATTGATGGCTAGGGAAATAGCCTACTAGACAGCTACTGAGGGAGGAATGAGCCATACATTGAAAGAGTCAAAGAAGGCCATTTGGCCTGCATTCCCTGTATAGTGCAAAGCATTTGCACTACACGACCTAGGACACGTGCTCAAAGAAGCAAAGATCATGCTATATCTACAATTACCCAAATTCCCTTGACGACACTATGACCCATTTGGAACAGCCGAGAATTTCACCACCATGGTGAAAATAAAAGTATTCACCAATGAGGAGGATGCTTTTGATGATATATTTTTGTAGAAAAACACCTTTTTAGAGGTGAAACATATGGCCCAACTACTTTTTGACCATGAAGACCTGGAAAATTTTTACAGTTACAGAGAAAGAAGGCTCGCAACGGTCCCATTGGACCAATTGTTAATTGAACCAATAAGGGAGCCTACTCCCAGCGTGACTATAGAAGGTGACTCCAAAGAAAACTCCAAATCTGATTCTGGAGCAGAGTCTCAAGAAAAATCTATCAGAGAATCACGACATTCATCACAAAACGGCAAAAGTAGGAGCATCGAGGATATGGCCCAATCTACATAGAAGATAGCTGAACAAGCTTCAGCTAGCAAGCAAGTTGAAATCCCTACTACCTTTGCACAACCAATAAAACCCATGGTAATTGATTTAGAGGAAGAGTGGGATAATTTTAATAAAAGTCTTAATATAGAGGAACAGGTGCCAGAGCTACAAATGCTACAACACCAGACAACTCTGGAAATTACAGTGGAAGAAACTGCAAATGAACCAGAAGTAGGGCATACCCTTGTCACCCCCACCTCCGAGATAATTCTGAAAATTGAAGAAATACCCCCTCTGGATGTATTCTATAGCCCACAGCATAAGTCTGTGGTGAAAAGACAAAGAAAGAAAAGAAAATTGGACTCTATAGCTACTACTACCCCTGAAAACGAACTAATGGATGTTCTATGGAAGGACTTGCCAGTTGATCCATCCGCCAACTTAACTAGACTCTCGTAGTTTGCAGGTGCTTATGCTACAACGACCATAGATAAAGAAATAGAAGTCCAAATGTTGCTTAGAGATAAGGAAAACAAAATAACGTCGCTCGAGCAGCAGTTACAGCAAGTTAAATCCGACCAACAGGCAGGGATACAGTTGGCCAAGCTTCAACAGGAATTTGAAAAGATGCAAATAGAACATCGAATCAGCTTAGCCAAGAAGGAAGCACAGGTGTAGGCGATAATTGATCTTCATAAATACGATCCAAAACTTGATCAATTTATCACCGAAGCACTCGCACTTAATTCCTAGTTGACACATCAGAAAGAATTACTGTGCTAGAAGATTTCACACTGGAAATATTATTGTGAAACAAGTGATAAACTAACAAGTCAAGTTGTAGAAATGCGACTTGATATGATTAGATCTTTAAAAAGGTCCCTGATCACATTGCCTGGAAAAATATAGAGGAGGGGAGAAAAGCCAACCTGCTCAAACAAGAAGAATCACATAAGGAAATTATATTTGCAAGTTGGGATTGTAGGCTAAAAGAAGCAGAAAAGGCAACGATGGATGCGGCGGCAGCAATAAACATTATCATAGAAAATATAAATGAGAATTTGCATGGTGCCAATCTAGTAGAAGAGTCCATTCCAGGGTTCCTTCTAGATGCAAAACATCTCGATCAACAATGGAAACAAGTAGAGAAAGACAAAGCGGAAGTGATAAGGAAGATGACCAGGCTAGACTGGGAGGCATATTTGCAACATTTGGTCAAGCTTCATAGTGAATGAATGACCTTGTGATGCCTAATGTTATGAAACCAGCTCAAGAAAAGATAGAAAAGATAGATCAACGCCTTAGAATTCAGCCTCTTCGAGGGGGAAACCTCCTTTACATTACATAAATGAACAATTCTTGGATGATACAAATGACAAAACCTCCTTTCTATATATAGGAGTCTAAGGAGTCACAATATAATCCAGCCGACCTAACAATAATAATATAAAGCCACAAAAATAACAATAGAGGGATTCTATGGGGCACAGAAATAACAATATGGGGGTAATAGGGGCACAACAATATAAATAAGGGGTATAACTACAATAGTAATGGGGTAATCACTAGTATTATAGGGACCCAACATGCCCCTCTCCTTCAAAAAAGTGTTGTCCTCAACGCTTGAGTAGTTCTGGATACTTCTGCATAAAATTCTCATCCTCCCATGTGGAATCTTCAGCGGATAAGTTCTTCCACTTGATAAGATACTCTGAAATTGATCGATTTCGTAGCTGTCGAGTTCTTGTTTCTGTGACTGCTTCCGGTTCCAATATAATTTTTCCTTCCTCGTCAAGTTCTGGCAATATTGTTTGAATGGGAGCTTGTCACCTATAACCTTCTTTAAACATGAAACATGGAAAACTGGGTGCAATCGAGAAGCTGCAGGAAGCTCCAATTTGTATGCCATAGTACCAATCTTTTGCAACACCTTGTACGGACCATAATACTTTGGTGATAATTTATTATCCTTCTTAGCTTGCTTTAGGGACATTTGCTTATATGGTTGTAGCCGTAGGAATACCCAATCACCTACATCAAAACTTCTTTCACTGCGATGTTGATCTGCCTGTTGTTTCATTCTATTTTGTGCCAACACGAGGTTATCCTTTAAGAGTTGGAGGACTTGTTGTTGATGTTCGATGTGATGTTCCACTGCCTGAACCTTAGAATTTTCTCTTAAATATGATGTGATGGATGGTGGTTGATACCCATAAAGTGCCATAAATGGGGTCATTTTTGTTGCTGTATGGAAGGAAGTGTTATACCACCATTCAGCCAGAGGCAACCATTTGACCCATTGTGTCTGTTTATCAGATACAAAGCAACGAAGATATCCTTCCAAACATTTGTTTACTATCTCAGTTTGCCCATCAGATTGAGGATGATAAGATGAGCTATGAGCTAACTGAGTACCAAGACAAGAAAATAATTCTGTCCAAAAATTTCCAGTGAAAATGGGATCTCTGTCACTTACAATAATCTTTGGGTTTCCATGTAGCTTTTGAACTGTTTCCATAAATGCAGTAGAAACTGTACTGGCTTTAAATGGATGTGATAATGCACAAAAGTGTGCATACTTGGTAAGTCTGTCAACTACCACCATGATGACACTCTTTCCCTCAGACTTGGGTAAACCTGTGATAAAATCCATTGAAACCTCCTCCCAACGTTGGCTTGGAATGGATAAAGGTTGTAATAGACCCGGTGTCTTAATTGTTTCAACTTTATTTTGTTGGCAAACCAAACATTCCGCCACAAACTTTTGAATATCTGATTTAAGGCCATCCCAAAAAAATTCCTTCTTAACCCTGTGGTAAGTTTTTAAAAATCCTGAGTGCCCTCCTAAGGGAGAAGTGTGCAATTCCATAAGAATCTTTTGTTTTAGCTGGGAATTCTTACAGAGGTATAAGCGATCTTTGTACCATAACGAATCATTTTGCCAGCTAAATGTATCAGAAGTACTGGAATCTTGTTGTAGCTTTCGAATAAGTGCCCACACTTCTTCGTCATTCTTCCATTCCTCCCTTGCTTCGTTTATCCAATCTGGTTGGATAATAGAAATGGCACACAACAATGCTTCCACATCCTCATCCTTTCTTGAGAGTGCATCTGCCACCACATTTTGCTTCCCTTTTTTGTAGATGATTTCAAAGTCATAACCCAACATCTTTGTGACCCACTTTTGTTGCTCTTCAGAGGATAATCTTTGTTCTAAAAAGTATTTAAGGCTATCATGATCCGTTTTTACCTTGAAGTGTCTTCCCATTAGGTAGGGTCGCCATTTCTTAAGTGCATGGAGTATTGCCAACATTTCCTTCTCATAAATAGCTTTGCTTAAAAACTTTCCCTTGATTGGACGACTTTCAAAAGCAATGGGTCTTTCATCTTGCATTAGAACAGCACCAATTCCATTTCCTGAAGCATCACATTCCACAATAAAGGTTTTTGTGAAGTCCGGTGTAGCTAAGACCGGTGCTTGGCACATTGCCTCTTTAAGATGTTCAAAGGCCTTTGTTGCTTCCGGAGTCCATGAAAATGAATCTTTCTTCAATAATGTTGTTAGAGGTGCTGCTATTCTCCCATAATTCTTAACAAACTTGCGATAATACCCTGTCAACCCAAGAAATCCTCGCAGATGCTTTATGGATGTGGGGATTTTCCATTCCTTAATGGCTTTAATTTTGCTAGGGTCTACCTTAACTCCTTCATGAGATACAATATGACCCAAATATTCCACCTCCTGGACTCCAAAGAAACATTTGGATCTTTTTGCATATAATTGTTTCTCCTCCAATAGTTGTAGCACCCTGTCAACATGTTCAACATGATCCTTCCAAGACTTGCTGTAGATTAGTATATCATCAAAAAATACTAACACAAATTTTCTAAGGAATGGTTTGAAAATTGAATTCATCAAACCTTGAAATGTTGAAGGTGCATTGGTAAGGCCAAAAGGCATGACCAAAAATTCATAATGACCCTCATGAGTTCTAAATGCCGTTTTCGGAATGTCTTCAATCTTCATTCTGATTTGATGATATCCGAACGAAGATCCAACTTGGTGAAGTAAATTGATCCATGCAATTCATCCAGTAATTCATCAATGACAGGAATGGGGAACTTATCTTTAATAGTGAGCTTGTTGAGCTCCCTATAATCCGGACACATGCGCCATGATCCATCCTTCTTGTGCACCAATACTACTGGAGCTGAGAAAGAACTTTGACTCGGTTGAATTATACCAGCCTCTAGCATTTCTGCAACCATACGTTCAATTTCACTTTTTTGGACATAGGGATATCTGTACGGCCTGATGTTTGGAGGAACACTTCCTGGAATCAGATGAATAGCATGATCATGATCACGCATAGGTGGGAGACCTTTGGGAGTCTCAAATACCTTGGAATGATTGTCCAGGACTTTTTGGAGATCTGGAGAAATAGATGATTCCAATGTGGAAACATCTAGCGAACATAATTGTGCAATTACACCTCTTTGCTCCTTTTTTAGAAGCTTTGTCATGCCATTAGAGCTGATTATCTTTCCTGGTTTCCCTGCAATACCCCTTAATTCAACTTCCTTTCCTTCCGTAGAAAATTTGATGAAAAGTTCTTGAAAATTAAAAGCTATTGTACCCAAGGATTGTAGCCATTGGACTCCTAGTACAACATCAGCACCTCCCATTGGAATGGAAAGCATTGGGCTAGTCAATACATATTCTCCCATGGATAGCTTGATATTATGGCACTTTCCAGAGCAATTTATTGTTCCTCCATTTGCAATCATCACTTGACACTCTGGTGCTGGATATAGGAAGAAATTCAATTCTTTTGCTACGCTACAATGAATAAAATTGTGGGTGCTTCCTGAATCAATCAACACTATTACCTTTTTCTTCTTGATTTGTCCTTCTATATTGATGGTTTGAGGAGTGGTAATTCCCACCAATGCATTACAAGATATGGTCGGATTTATTTGTTCTTCATCTAGGCTTTTTTCCTGCAGTATATCTTCTTCTTTTGACCTTTCTTGCTCCTTTTCTTTTTCCTCTTCACAATCTATGTAGAATAATTTCTTCTCAGCACACTTATGACCTTTAGTGTATTTGCCATCACAACTGTAACAAAGCCCTTTTGCTCTTTTTCTTCCAATTGTTGTGGTGTCAACCTCATAGGTTTTGGAAGACTATGGGCAACAACACTTCCGTCTTTATAGTTGTGAGTGGTATACTTCCTGGTTGCCATAATTTTGCTTTCCATTTTTCTTGCTAACTTGAATGCCTTCTCTAATGAATCAGGTTCCCAAAGGCGAACATCATGGTTGATATTATCCTTTAAAGACACTATGAACACATCAATCCTATGCTCCTCTGGAATATCTTTTACCCTTATGTTCAATTTTTGGAACTCCTCAATGTGCTCCATTACTGAACCCTTTTGTTTGAGACTTATCAATTGGCTAAAAAAAGTGTTGCTTTTTGTATCTTCATAATGTGCTATCAATTCTTCCGTAAAAATTGCCCAAGTGATAAATTGTTTACGAGAGCAAAGCCATTGATACCATACAAACTGATTTGGTTCCAAATATACAGTTGCCATACGTACCTTTTGTGTGTTTTGCACATTATTGAGATCGAAGAATTGCTCCATCTGTAATATCCATGTGGCGGGATCCTTGCCATCAAACTTCCTCATATCGATTTTTGGAATATGGTGATTCTTCGATCCAACATTAGCGTCTATGGAATCATGATTAACATTTCTTTTGTTCTCATCATGAGTTTCCTTTACTACCTTTTCACCATTAGTGACCCTTTCTTGTAGCAACTTCTTCAATTCTTCCATGTCTGTCTTCAAATCTATCTTCAAATCTGCCATCGAATCATCCATCTTAGCTTCCATGCCCTTTATCTTAGATTCCACGCCATTTATCTTAGATTCCACGCCATTTATCTTAGATTCCACGCCACTTATCTTAGCTTCTGTTAGCTTTTGTGAGCGTGACATTTGTTGCACTTGTTCTTGTAATTTTGATATATCATGTAGCATTTCTTCCTCTTCTTCATGAGTCATGCTAGAGCTTTCAGGTTCCTTACTAGGTGTTTGCATTTTCTTTCCTCGGGGCATCAGTTACCGATAATAATGCTTTACTATGCCCTTTGAATTCCGTTAAACCAAGCTTACACAAAAATTAAAAAAAAAACTACACACCTTTTTTCACTTTATAGAAGCCTGATATTGAATCTGATGTATCTCTGTAATTTCGGATCATATAGTTCTGAAATTGCTACCTGTAGTAGCCTTCTGTGTCCTCTTTCCAATGCCACAAGTCTGAGCCAAATTGGATTCTCCAAGGAAGAGTTATGTGAAATCTCCCACAGTGACTTGCTTTTAGACTAGTTCAGTAGAGCGAACTTGTACGACGTGCCACGAGTCACTGTTTCAACCTTTGAAATTGAAACACACACAAAAGAAACTAAAGTCCGTCATCTTTCTACACCTTCTTACGAAATTTCAATCTGATCCCTAGAGAGAAAGTTATGACGATTTTCCCCAGGTCACCTGTTTTGAATGTAATTCAGGAGTCTGCAAAAAGACCAACTTCCTCAGATCATATCTCCGCAAATATCGCGCAAAAAGCTCTGAAATTCGGACCCAAGGTTCAGTATGATTTCTTCTCAAATGGGTTTTTTTTGCGACTTCTGAAACGTCACAGAAAAAACGTTATAGCGAAAATGCCACGATGACCTGTTTGGAGCAGCGAAACCCTAGAATCCAAAGCTCTGATACCAAATGTTATGAAACCAGCTCAAGAAAAGATAGAAAAGATAGATCAACGCCTTAGAATTCAGCCTCTTCGAGGGGGAAACCTCCTTTACATTACATAAATGAACAATTCTTGGATGATACAAATGACAAAACCTCCTTTCTATATATAGGAGTCTAAGGAGTCACAATATAATCCAGCCGACCTAACAATAATAATATAAAGCCACAAAAATAACAATAGAGGGATTCTATGGGGCACAGAAATAACAAAATGGGGGTAATAGGGGCACAACAATATAAATAAGGGGTATAACTACAATAGTAATGGGGTAATCACTAGTATTATAGGGACCCAACACCTAACCACCTCTGCCGAGAAAATGGCGCCAACTCTAACCGATGCCGTATTTGATGGACAGCTGAAAGCTGAAGTCAACCGACCTACGCAGCTGAAGCCTATGGTGGATATCTACGACCTGAAGGATCAAATGGAGCATAGTTAGTCACCCTGTTTGCTTTAATTTTGATTTTATTTTTGCATAAATTGAGGCAGGTTGTTTAAACCTCCTCAACTATTTTTGTAATAATCTATTTTTAGCATTATAGTTTTAGTATTTAAACCCCTCTCATGCATTTAGAGAGGGGTCCAGAAATTTTATTAGAAACATTCTTCAGAACATACACTTATGCCCCTTTGAGGAAGTTTTGGTGGAATTAATGGAACATGATTTATTTTCTACTTGATTTAACATCTTCTACTGAAATTGCACTTCTGTACTCTTAGATGATGTTGGGTGACTTGAAAGTAGATCAATATTGCTGGAGCATATGAGTAGGACGTATTATTAATGGTACTTTTATCTCTTAATTCCTTTTACTTATAGGTCAAGCAATAACTTATCTTCAAGTTGTTTATGTATGAAAATTTGAATTGTTGATTGCCATTATTGCACTTTTGTATGATGATGATCTATAGTTTATGCTGAGTACATGAATGATTTTTATGCGATATATCTCTCACAATCGTTTTGGCTAACTTTTTATACAAAACGATTATTATTAAATGGATTCACTTCTCATCGCAATTGAGTAATCTTTATTATCAATTGATTTCAGACATTATTGTAGATCACATATGTCACGTTACTCCCGGGATAGTTATATTTAGATAATGTTTTAGATTAGAATAAACTGCACATGATTGTTAGTTTAAATTAGATTATTTTTAGGATAGAATTAGTCCAAATCTCAAACATCACCCCATTTGCACAATCATAAAATAGATTGAGAAATTGGTCCCATCATCCTCATTCGGAGCCACTACTCCAAACGGAAAAGGAACTGCCAACCAAGGTCCGGACTGGGTGGTTATCCCCCATTGTTGAGGCAATGATTGTTAGGTCCCTATAATACTAGTGATTTCCCCATTACTTTTGTCATTGTATCCCTTATTGTCATTGTTGTGAACCTACTGTCTCCATATTGTTATTATTGTGCACCCTAGAAGCCCACTATTGTTATTTATGTGGCCTTATATTATTATGGTTAGGTCGGCTTGGGTTATATTGTGACCCCTTAGACTCCTATATATAGAAAGGAGGTATTGTCATTTGAATCATCCAAGAATTATTCATTTGTATAATGTAAAGGGGGTTTCCCCCTCGAAGAGGCTTATTTCTAAGGCGTTCATCTATTTTTTCTATCTTTTTGTGAACTGGTTTCATAACATTTGGTGTCAGAGCTTTGGATTCTAGGGTTTCGCTGCTCCAAACAGGTCATCATGGCATTTTCGCTATAATTTTTTTTTGAAATGTTTCAGAATCTAAAAACAAAATCTATTTTAGATGACATCACATAGAACCTTGCATCCAAATTTCAGATCTTGTCTTGCTATATTTTCAGATATATAATCTGAGGAAGTTAGGGTTTCTACAGGATCCTGAATTACATCCCAAACATGTGACCTTCGCAAAATCGTCATAGCTTTCTCTTTGAGCATCAGATTGAAATTTTGTAAGTATTTACAGAAAGAGGACAACCTGTAGTTTTCTGTGTATATTTTTCAGGTCCTAAGGTCAAAATAGGGATACTTGGCACTTTGTACAACTTCGCTCTTGTGAAAAGGTATATAATCAGGTCATCTTGGGAGATTGTGCATAAAATTTTCTTCAAGAATCCAATTTTGATCAGACTAGTGGCAATCGAAAGCAGATGCAGAGAGCTACCATAGGTCTGAATTTCAAAACTAGAAGATCAGAAATTACAAAGATATATCAGATTCAATATTAAGCACCTACAAAGTGAAAAAAGGTGTGTATTTTTTTAAATATTTGCATAAGCTTGGTTTGAAAAATTAGTTTGAAGGAATTCAAAGGGCATAGGGAAGCATTATTATCGGTAATTGATGCCTCGAAGAAAAGAAATGGAAACACCTAGTAAACAACCTGAATGCTCTAGCATGACTCATGAAGAAGAGGAAGAAATGCTACATGATATATCAAAATTACGAGACCAAGTGCAATAAATGTCACTCCCACAAAAGCTAATAAAATCTAAGATAAATGGCATAGAATATAAGATAAATGGCGTGGAAGCTAAGATGAATGGCGTGGAAACTAAGATGGATAGCATGGAAGCTAATATGGACGACATGGAAGCTAAGATGGAATCTAAGATGGATGGTATGAAAACATTTCTACTAGAAAGGATTCCTAATGGAAAAAAGGTAGGAGAGGAAACTCATAATGAGAACAAAAGGAATGTTAATCATGATTTGAAGAATGGCAACATGGAAGATTTGAAGAAAGACATTGGAGGATTGAAGGAAGGTTTGACAAAGTTGCTATAAGAAAGACTTCTTAATGGCAAAAATGTTGTAGAGGAAACTCATGATGAGAATAAAAGAAATGTTAATCATGATTTCATAGACTCTAACATTGGAACAAAGACCCACCATGTTCCAAAGATCGATATGAGGAAGTTTGATGGCAAGGATACCGTAACATGGATACTACAGATGGAGCAATTTTTCGATCTCCATAATGTGCAAAACACACAAAAGGTACGCATTGAAACTTTATATTTGGAACCAAACTAGTTTGTATGGTATCAATGGCTTTGCTCTCGTAAACAAATTATGACTTGGGCAATTTTTACAGAAGAAATGACAACAAATTATGAGGATATGAAAAAAAACACTTTTTTTAGCCAATTGATAAACCTCAAACCAAAGGGTTCAATGAGGGAGCACATTGAGGACTTCCAAAAATTGAATATAAGGGTAAGGGATATTCTAGAAGAGCATAGGATTGATATGTTCATAGGGACTTTGAAGGATAACATCCAACATGAGGTTCACCCTTGGAAACATGACTCATTGGAGAAGGCATTCAGGTTGGCAAGAAAAATGGAAAGCAAAATTATGGCAACAAGGAAGCCTACCACTCACAACTATAAGGAGGGAAGTGTTGTTTCCCACAACCATCCACAACCTACAAGGTTGACACTCCAACAATTGGAAGAAAAAAAAGCAAAAGGGCTTTGTTATAGTTGTGATAGCAAATACACTAAAGGTCATAAGTGTGCTGAGAAGAAATTATTTTACATAGATTGTGAAGAGGAGGAAGGAAAGGAACGAGAAACACCAAAAGAAGAGGATATACACCAGGTACAAACCCTAGAGAAAGAAGAAATGACTCCAACCATATTTTCTAATACATTGGCTAGAATTACCACTCCTCAAACTATCAAGATAGAAGGACATATCAAGAAGAAAAAGGTAATAGTGTTGATTGATTCGGGAAGCACCCATAATTTTATTCATTGTAAGATAGCCAAGGAATTGAATTGCTTCTTATATCCAACACCAGAGTGTCAAGTGATGGTTTCAAGTGGAGGAACCATAAATTGCTCTAGAAAGTGCCATAATATCAAGCTATCCATGGGATAATATGTATTGAATAGCCCAATGCTTTCCATTCCAATGGGTGGTGCTGATGTTGTACTAGGAGTCCAATGGCTACAATCCTTAGATACAATAGCTTTTAATTTTCAAGAACTTTTCATGAAATTTTCTTCAGAAGGAAAGGAAGTTGAATTAGGAGGTATCGCAGGGAAACCAAGAAAGATAATAAGCTCTAATGGAATGTAAAAGCTTTTAAGGAAAGAACAATTGGGCATAATTTCACAATTATATTTGCCAGAGGTTCCCACATCATAATCATCTATTTCTCCAGATCTCCAAAAAGTCTTGGACAATCATTCCAGGGTGTTTGAGACTCCCAAAGTTCTCCCACCTATTCGTGATCATGATCATGCTATTCATTTGATTCTAGGAAGTGTTCCTCTGAACATAAGGCCTTACAGATATCCCTATGCCCAAAAAAGTGAAATTGAATGTATGGTTGCAGAAATGCTAGAGGCTGGTATAATTCAACCTAGTCAAAGTTCTTTCTCTGCTCCAGTAGTATTGGTGCACAAGAAGGATGGATCATGGTGCATGTGTCTGGATTATAGGGAACTCAACAAGCTCACTATTAAAGATAAATTTTCCATTCCTGTCATTGAAGAACTATTGGATGAATTGCATGGACCGATTTACTTCACCAAGTTGGATCTTCATTCGGGATATCATCAAATCAGAATGAAGACTGAAGACATTCCAAAAACAACATTTAGAACTCATGAGGGTCATTATGAATTTTTGGCCATGCCTTTTGGCCTTACCAATGCACCTTCTACATTTCAAGGTTTGATGAATTCTATTTTCAAACCCTTCCTTAGAAAATTTGTGTTAGTATTTTTTGATGATATACCAATCTATAGCAAGTCTTGGAAGGATCATCTTCAACACGTTGATAGGGTGCTCAACCTATTGAAGGAGAAACAATTATATGCAAAAATTTCCAAATGTTTATTTGGAGTACAATAAGTGGAATATTTGGGTCATATTGTATCTCATGAAGGTGTTAAGCTAGACCCCAGAAAAATTAAAGCCATTAAGGAATCGAAAATCCCCACATCCATAAAGAATTTGCAAGGATTTCTCGGGTTGACAGGGTATTACTGCAAGTTTGTTAAGAATTATGGGAGAATAGCACCTCTAACAATATTATTGAAGAAAGATTCATTTTTATGGACCCCAGAAGCAATAAAGGCCTTTGAACATCTTAAAGAGGAAATGTGCCAAGCACCGGTCTTAGCTACGTTGGACTTCACAAAAACCTTTATTGTGGAATGTGATGCCTCAGGAAGTGGAATTGGTGCTGTTTTAATGCAAGAAGAAAGACCCATTACCTTCGAAATTCATCCAATCAAAGGAAAGCATTTACACAAAGCTATTTACAAGAAGGAAATGTTGGCAATACTACATGCAATTAAGAAATGGCGACCATACCTAATGGGAAGACACTTCAAGGTAAAAACGGATCATGATAGTCTTAAACACTTTTTAGAACAAAGATTATCTTCAGAAGAGCAACAAAAATGGATCACAAAGATGTTGGGTTATGACTTTGAAATCATCTACAAAAAAGGGAAGCAAAATGTTGTGGCAGATGCACTCTCAAGAAAGGATGAGGATGTGGAAGCATTGCTTTGTGCCATATCTATTATCCAATCAGATTGGATAAACGAGGCAAGGGATGAATGGAAGAATGACGAAGAAGTGGGGGCACTCATTCAAAAGATAAAACATGATCCTAGTGCATCTGATACATTTATTTAGAAAATTGATTCATTATGGTACAAAGATTGCTTATACCTATGTAAGAATTCCCAACTCAAACAAAATATTCTTATGGAATTGCATGCCTCTCCCTTAGGAGGGCACTTAGGATTTTTAAAGACTTACCACAGGGTTAAGAAGGAATTTTTTTCGGATGGCCTTAAATCCAATATTCAAAAGTTTGTGGCGGAATGTTTGGTTTTCCAACAAAATAAAGTTGAAACAATTAAGACCTCGGGTCTACTACAACATTTATCCATTCCAAGTCAACATTGGGAGGAGGTTTCAATGGATTTTATCACAGGTTTACCCAAATCTGAAGGGAAGAGTGTCATCATGGTGGTAGTTGACAGACTTACCAAGTATGCACATTGTTGTGCATTATCTCATCCATTTAAAGCTAGTACAATTTCTACTGCAATTATGGAAACAATTCAAAAGCTACATGGAAACCCAAAGATTATTGTAAGTGATGGAGATCCCATCTTCACTGGAAATTTTTAGACATAATTATTTTCTTGTCTTGGTACTTAGTTAGCTCATAGTTCATCTTATCATCCTCAATCTGATGGGCAAACTGATATAGTAAACAAATGTTTGGAAGGATATCTTCATTGCTTTGTATATGATAAACAGACACATCGGGTCAAATGGTTGCCTCTCGCTGAATGGTGGTATAACACTTCCTTCCGTACCTCAACAAAAATGACCCCATTTATGGCACTTTATGGATATCACCCACCATCCATCACATCATATTTAAAAGAAAATTCTAAGGTTCAAGCAGTGGAAGATCACATTGAGAATCAACAACAAGTTCTCCAACTCTTAAAGGATAACCTCACCTTAGCGCAGAATAGAATGAAATAGAAGGTAGATCAACATCGCAGTGAAAGAAGTTTCGATGTATGTGATTGGGTATTCCTACGACTACAACCATATAAACAAATGTCCCTCAAGTAAGCTAAGAAAGATAATAAATTATCACCAAAGTATTATGGTACATACAAGGTGT
Source organism: Pinus tabuliformis (assembly GCA_031772625.1). Taxonomy (NCBI): domain Eukaryota; kingdom Viridiplantae; phylum Streptophyta; class Pinopsida; order Pinales; family Pinaceae; genus Pinus; species Pinus tabuliformis. The sequence continues at coordinate 78,672,355 of CM062820.1, read as the reverse complement.
TGCAAAAGATAGGTACAATGGCATACAAATTGGAGCTTCCTACAGCTTCCCGAGTGCACCCAGTTTTCCATTTTTCATGCTTAAAGAAGGTTATAGGTGACAAGCTCCCAGTTCAAACAATATTGCCGGAACTTGATGAGGAAGGAAATATCATATTGGAACCTGAAGCAGTTAAAGAAACAAGAACTTGACAGCTACGAAATCGATCAATTTCGGAGTATCTTATCAAGTGGAAGAACTTACCCGTTGAAGATTCCACATGGGAGGATGAGAATTTTTTACAGAAGCATCCAGAACTACTCAAGTGTTAAGGACAACACTTTTTTGAAGGAGAGGGGGATGTTAGGTCCCTATAATACTAGTGATTACCCCATTACTTTTGTATTTGTATCCGTTATTGTCATTGTTGTCACCCTATTGTCCCCATATTGTTATTATTGTGCACCCCGGAAACCCACTATTGTTATTTATGTGGCCTTATATTATTATGGTTAGGTCGGCTTGGGTTATATTGTGACACCTTAGACTCTTATATATAGAAAGGAGGTTTTGTCATTTGAATCATCCAAGAATTATTCATTTGTGTAATGTAAAGGAGGTTGCCACCTCGAAGAGGCTTATTTCTAAAGCGTTCATCTATATTTTCTATCTTTTTGTGAGTTGGTTTCATAACAATGATTTTCAGGCCTTCAACATTTTTGGTGCTAGAAGGAGGGCCTGACTGGGAATGGCAAGCAAATCTAAAACTACAGGCCATTCTAAGAGTAAAACTCCCTCACCATGACCCCCAACTTCTTGTTCGCATTCTAAATCTCCTAATCCCAAGTAAGAAGTTGCAAAGAAAAATACACAACCCACTGCTGAAATCCTAAACAAGCCAGACAATTCTTCTTCTGAACCCCTTGAAGTACAATCTTTGATTCATAAATTGCAGGGGATTTCAATATCCCAAGAAGAATATGAGTTATCCCAAGGCAGTGCCACTTCTAAATTTACCCCATCTCAATGACTAACTAGAGCACAGAGTGAAAAACTTAGAATCCCACCATTTGAATTCCCTCTACCAAGTCATAAGAAAGCTAAGAAAACACCATCAGAATCTCATAGCAAGGTTTTTTCATCATCTACGTCCATTCCATCTATAACATCACAAGGTCACACATCCGCCTCCCAACTCCAGATCATGATTCACATAGGTACAAGAGCTATACCTTCCTCTACCCAATCACCTTCGACCACTGCTACACCCTCTTCTGCTCACATCCCAACAATGGCACAGAATCCTCCTAGGCCATGGACCAACCCAGGAGCTTTTAGAATGGCTGGACCTTTATCTCAATTTCCAGCACATCCAGAGAAATGGTTACCTAAATTCAATCCTGATAATGGCATGCTAGCTAAAGAACATATAAATAATTTCATGTTGTCCATTAATTTGAATGGAGTAGCAGAAGAAGACGTAGTTGTAAGATTATTCCCATATACTCTACAAGGAGTAGCAGGATCATGGTACTTTTCGTTACCACCAGGCTCTATTAATCGCTGGGATGCTCTTCAAGAGAAATTTTTAACTAAATTTGGAGATGATAGATCTACAACAACTCTGATCAATGATCTCTCCAATTTGAAAGCTGAACCTAAAGAACCCATTAAGGACTTCAACTCTCACTTCAATAAGTTATTAAATAAAATACCTACGACATCCAAGCCTAGTGATGAGGTCCAAAATGAATGGTACATTTCTGCTCTGCCTTCAAACACAACCATCTTCGTTGATAGGGCTACCAAACCAACGTTAGCAGAAAATATGAAAGAAGCAATAGCTGTGGAAAAACACATTCTAGCCGTAGAAAAGAAGAACGCATTAGAAGAAAGAAAATCTAAGAAAGTAACCTTCAGAGATGACTCTAGGAAGAAACCACCAAAGGATCCTTTTGATCTGGAAGGATTACAGAAAGTCCTTAAGACCATGTCTAACGAAATGGTTGACATAAAAAACAAGTAGCAGAAACTTCCTCCAAAAAACCATTTAGACCATTTAAAAGGAATTCCCCAACTGATCCTAAACCTTCGAATGCTATATCAAACACTGAATTAGATGGAGATGAGGAAGAAGTTTCAAATGAAGAACAAACAGATGATGAAGAAGTAGTAGAATTACAAGGGATGTGGGATTTTATCCTTCCCAACGAGGAAAATCAAGAAGCACTGCCTGTTGCTACTAGAAGTAGAAATCAGCTTGACCCACCCCAATCAAATTCAAAATAGAAAACTTCAATGCCACCTCCCAGAGATAAAGTCGTAGGAAAGAAATCTTCACCGAAATCCACTCAAACAAACCCTACCCAATTGGATTCTTCACCTTCATCTAAAACTCTGATAGTTTTTGATGAAATGGAATACAATATTATTGATGATATGAAGAAAACTAGGGCAAACATCACCTTTCATGAGCTTAGTAAATTAAAACATCAGCAGAAGCTACTTCTGAAAGAACTCAAAGTAGTACCCACTACACTGCTTCCTGCCGCAGTAATATCACAGGCTGCTCAAGAAATGGGAAGACCCCCTAGCACTTCTTCAAGCAAAATTGATCCAACCGACATCGCTCTAATTGGCGGAAGATCTAAATCCCATACTCCACCGTTTCTCCTTACTTTTGAAGTCTTTAATAAGAACTTACACAACTGTTTAGTTGATTCTGGTGCTTCATCTAACATTTTGCCTAGAACAATCTGCGATAAGTTAAATGTTCAACCTCAGAAATCTGTAGTACGAATAGTACAATTAGATCGGTCTCAAGTCGAAGTTGTTGGGGAACTAAATCAAGTAACCATTAGACTTTCATCAAACCCAAAATTTTGTCAAATCATTGATATACTTGTAGCTGATATTCCTGAATTCTATGGATTAACCCTTAGTAGGGACTGGTCAGAAAAACTTCATGGTTACTTCACTACTGACTGGTCTCACATGTGGCTTCCCTATAACAGCAAGCCAAATCAAATAAGGGTTGACTGAGAGAAACATCAAAAGTATATAGTAACAGAGCTGGAAGGAGAAAATGAGCCAGTAGCATATAGCAACAATATAATCGGAAACTATTCTGTTGAGTCATTCATGGGAAATTTCAATGCCCATACTTCACCTTTCTTAGAAAACTCTATTGTATCTCAAATAAAAAATTATTCCCAAACAAACACTTCTAAATGTGTGAATTTTGTAGATAAACCTGTAAATAAATCTTTATTTTGGAAATTATTTTTTGATGGATCTCGATCCAATGATGGAGCAGGAGCAAGATGCATATTAGTTAGCCCAGAGGGAGAAAAGACTATGTTAGCATGCAGGCTTGAATTTGATTGCACGAACAACACTGCTGAATATGAAGCATTGGTTCAAGGTTTGTACAAAGAAATTGGTCTTAATATCAAATACCTCCAAGTGTTTGGAGATTTTGAAATTGTCATCAGGAAAGTAAGAAATACTATACATTGTTTGTCGGGACATTTGAAACACTATCAATCATTAGTCCAAAACCTGGCCTCACATTTTACAGCGTTTAATATTTCCCCCATTCCAAGACTCCAAAATGCTAGTGCTAATCTCCTAGCTAATGTGGCTTCCAAGCTAATTCCACTAGAATATTACAACCCAGATTGATTTTCCATTGAATTAATTTTTAGGCCTTCTATTCCTGATAATATTACCAACTGGAGAGTCTTTAATAACGATCCGGATATTGTAAGTTTCCTTACTTCAAAAGGCTCTTATGATGACCAGATAATTGATGAAGACCAACATGATGACCAACTGAAACAAGAAACTACCAACAATGCTATACCAAAATCCGTAGTTAAGTTGGAAGATTTATATGACCTCAAAGATAGATTTAAACGATCTACTAATTCAAAACTTCAGAGTTCAACTATGAGGTATGAATTGATCAATATTGGAACTGACACAAGACCACAAAACATTATCTGGGTCTCAGACTTATATCAGAAGAGAAATTAGCTTTTTATACGTCTGTTGAAACAATATAAGAATATCTTTTCTTGGAATTATGATGATCTTAAAACCTACGACACTTCTATTATTTAAAATACCATTCCCTTGACTTTTGATGAAAAACCTGTTCAATAGAAATTGAGGAATATTCATCCTAATTTGGTAAGACAGATTAAGTCTAAGTTAAATAAACTGCTGAAAGCCAAGATTATTTTTCCTGTTAGGCATTCTAGGTGGGTCTCCAATCTCATCCCAGTTAGAAAGAAGAATGGTGATATTCGAATTTGTATAAACTTTCGCAATCTCAACAAACCTTTCCAAAAGGAAATTTTTCCATTGCCTCCTATGGAACATATATTGCAATCAGTTGCAGGCTCAAAAGTAATGTCCTTTCTAGATGGCTTCTCAGGTTACAATCAAGTCTTAGTCCATCGAGATGATCAACTGAAAACTACATTTAGAACAAAATGGGGCACTTATGCCCATCAAAAGATGCCATTTGGACTAATCAATGCTGGTGCCACTTTCCAAAGAGCCATGGACATTGCCTTCAAAGGTTTATTAAACAGATCAATAGTGATCTACTTAGATGATATAACTGTGTATTATAAAAAATGTAGTAATCATCTAAGGGATCTTAAGCAAATCTTTGAATGTTGTCAAAGGTATGGAATTTCTCTTAACCCAAAGAAGTATTTTTCGTGTTAAGTGAAGGAAAGCTCCTTGGATTTATTGTGTCCCAAACAGGAATTCAAATTGACCCAAACAAAATTAGAGAAATTTCTGAAATACCTTTACCCCATAACAAGAAATCAATGCAATCTTTCCTTGGTCAAATAAATTTTGTCAAAATATTTGTCCCTAACTTCTTAAGAATTGTATTACCCCTTCAAGCCATGATAAAGGAAAATTCTCTATTTAAATGGGGTCATTTGGAACATGAAGCTTTTAGATTTATAAAACACGCAATCATAAACGCCCCATCTTTAGCAACACTGGATTTTTCCGATCATTTCATTTTGTACACTTTCGCTTATGAAAAATCATACGCAGCCATATTAACACAAGTAAATCAAGAAAAAGCTGCAGCCCGATCTCTTTCTTTAGCTCAAATTTATAGGGAGCTGAACTGAACTACTCAGATGTTGAAAAACAATCTTACGCTGTTTTCAAATCAATTAAACACTTCAGACCTTTTCTTCTTAAAACCCACACCAAGGTGATAGTACCATTCCTAGCAGTAAGAAACCTTCTAATACAAAGGGATGTGGGTGAAAAGAGAGAAAATTGGGTTACAGCTTTGCAAGAATATGACATCGAAATCAAACCAACAAACATTGTAAAAGGTCAAGGTTTTTGCAGGATGTTGGCAGGAGCATCAAATATATCAAAATTATAGCATTGAGGTGATGAGGTACAAGTCTATGAGGTAAGCCTTAATGACACTGAATCAAGATAAGATGATATTATATTCTACTTAAAATATGGATATGCCCCTCCACATTTGAATTATACTAAGAAAAGAGCCTTGAGACTGAAAACTAAACAATATCAAATTGTCAATAATGTGTTGTTTAGAATGAATTATGATTCTGTTTTGCTTAGATGTCTTGAAAATTATGAAGCAGAAAAAGTATTGCAGGAACTTCACAATGGACCAGCCGACAAGCAATTTGGAGGAGATGCTACAACGTATAAAATCCCGCGTGCTGGCTATTACTAGCCAACTCTATTTAAATATGCACAAAGTTATGTAAGGAAATGTAAGATTTGTCAAATAGCTGCTAAGAGATAGAAGAAACCAGCATTACTATTACAACCAGTCAACATTGATCAACCATTCGAACAATGGGGATTGGACATAATAGGTGAGATCGTTCCTCATTCTTCTAAGAAACATCAATATATCCTTACAACCACTGACTATTTCACCAAATGGGTAGAAGTGATTCCACTCAAGGTAGCCAACTCTGAGAACATTATTGAATTTATAGATCAATTTATCATCACCAGGTTTGGCTTACCTTCTGCCTTAATGTTTGATAATGCATCTTATTTTTTAGGCAATGCTATGACAGAGTTTTCTCTTAAAAGAGGATTTAAACTTAAATATTTTGCTAATTATTATTTGTAAGGAAATGGGTTAGCCGAATCCACAAATAAGAACCTTATCAGGATTATTAAATGAACTGTTGATCAAAGTCAAAAGAACTGGCATAAATCTTTAGTGTTTGCTCTATGGGCAGATCAAATAACTCAGAAAACCTCCATTGGCACTTCTCCTTTTAATCTGGTTTATGGGAAAGAAGTTGTCTTACCAACAAACATAGCTATTCCCTCATTTTCCTTAGTTCAATTCATCGAAGAAACTCCTTCCTCATCTATGCAACTTAGACAATTACAAATCCTTAAACTTGAAGAGGAACGAGAGAAGGCTAGAATTACCCATGCACATCATCAGCAGTTAGTCAAAGCCTCCTTTGATTCAAATTCTGTATCTTCAAAAAATTTCCAACTTGGAGACTTAGTATTAAAATGGGATAAAGCCCACAAAGAGAAAGGCAAGCATACCAAGTTCCAACGAATGTGGCTTGGCCCATTCCAGATTGTCGAATTAATAGGCCCATCAACTTTTCTGCTATAGGATTTATCAAGTAAGAGAGAATCTCTACTTGTTAATGGACAGGTCCTAAAGAAATACTTTCCATAGAAGATGATCTCTTCTATTCACTGTATATTATAGTCTTTTAGTTAATTTTCTTTTGAAAAAATAATACAAGTTGAAAACATTTACTTTTGGTTTTACAAAGAATAAGTTTCTCTTCTTAATTTTGACTTTTCGCTTGTATAAGTAAATATTTTTATGAAAGTAATCTTCACATATGAAATGTATATTTAAGTTGGATTTATTTTAAAATTGATTGTCTTCCTCCTTAAATTATCTGATTTTGATGAAACTTAACTTTCAAAGAGAAACTACTCCTATATATCAGTCTAGAAAAGTATCTATACAAAGCAAAGTCTCTCTCCAAGAAGGCATCTCTAAAATCTCTACAACTGTCGTCCAAAACCTCTTAAGGGGCCGATGATCCTCTCCACTTAGTCATTTTTCATTTTTAGAGTGTAATTATAAAATATACCTAAAATTAAGTGATAAGAGGTCTCATCAAGAGCTGGCTTACCATGATCATAAGATTATAACTGAACTGACATTACCAAAACTGCATATCAAAACAGGGTAATGGCTTATGATTATAATAATCAAAAGACAAGGGGTCTCATCACGAGGTAGCTTGTTCAGTTAAGTTATGAATCAAATGAATGACATTGTCAATATTTGTCACCAAACCAGGACATTGTCCTTTAGTAAATACAGATGAAAAGATGAAGCAATAAATGAACAACTTCAGAAAGTAAAGAAAGCAATAAGTATACTTACGGACTTATCTTTAAAATTGGATTATGATTTAAGTGGAATACTAGGTCATTACTGGTTAAAAGGTAACCCTGTCGAGGCTATGAACACCTGCTGGTAGCAGAGGCTCTACCTATGACAATGGAGTAAATAAAAAAACCAATCTAGGGAGAGACTCATGGCTTTATCTTTAAAAAACCAAGTAAAGACTGATGTAGACATTGTTACTTTTTATAAGAAAAGAATAGTCAAAAGAATGGTAGTTAGGCAGATGATTGTTTTATTACGAAAGCAATAATTCTTACCTTATATTCCATATAATCTGTTTTATTGTTAAAACTATCTTTATTTTGGAAGTTTTTGAAATTTCAAAAAACTCTCAGAGATAACTGGTTCGTCCAAGTGAATCGCCAATTTTTGTGGTATTCAACAACCCCCCATTTAGTAATAATAATAGTTAACATTACATTAACTAAATGGGGACCCTTTAAAATTTTTCTTCAAAAAAATAAAACTTAACATTTAGTCATTTGTTTTATTTTTGAATAAAGAAAAATAATAATCAAGACTTTTTTTGGAACTACTAAAAACTCACATTTCCATATATAGCACGTCTAAAAAACTCACTAAACGAACTTTCTAAAAAACCTCCAAAGTCAAGAAAAGTGTTTAATATAAGGGCTACGTGGTCTAAATTATCAAAAATCTGACAAAAAATGGAAGTCCTTAAACTTTTTAGGCTTAACTCTTGCATCACATAACATGACCCATAAATAGTTTTCTCTTAAAAATGATATCGAAAAAATTTGCGAGTTGCGAAATCGTGATGGCGCTTTGGCTTTTATCGCATCACATTTAGGGTGTTCAAGCAAATAATTTGCACCTATCATAAGCTGATATTGCGATATGTGATTTACGCCTGGACCCACACTGTAGAGTATTAAAAGCAAATACTTCAAGTCTGTTAAGTCTATTGCCTAAGATGAGCCCAGTAAGTAACCATACATGAGACAATTGATGGACAACTCGCATCTCACATCTCGCATCTCGAAGACACACAATAGGAGGTAAGAAGGTTGAAAGGCACACCTTGTGATATTGCGATCCGTGATATTGTTTCACAAATCACACAATCACTATCATTGCAATATAATGGCTCATTACCCTAAAAAACTTTCATCCCATTTTTCGACGCAAACATTTATGAGCAATAAAGCTAAGTGATAACGAATCATTAGTAGGCATTAGTGGGAAATAACTTCATTTATGTATGAAAATCCATTTAGCTTGATACGATATCTTGTTACATGCATTCAAATAATGCTTCTTTTACCACCTTTACAAGCTATTTGCATTACTTCATTTTTACATTCATCTTTGAGTATTCGATAGCTTTTGTTCTTCGTTTTAGGAAAAAACCCGCAGAACAGAGCATTGAGAAGAATGGGTAAGAAAGGTAAGGCTGTAGCCTCTGAGAAGACAGAGATGACTCCCCTGTTCACAAACACCACATGCAGTAAAGAGGGAGGAACCTCTACATGGGAGACTATGTACAACATATTGGAGGAAGAAAATCTGAGGATTATGGAAACAAATATTACAATTGATAGTCGAGATTCCTCAGACGCTTCCATGCAAGAGATGACTTGATTGTTTTTACACCGCATAGCTTCTCGGCTGAAGATAATCCCTTATACTGATATGGTAAAATGTGTTATCGATGAAGCATATATTTCAGATAGAAAATTGAGGACGAGAAGCCAAGGGGCCATCAGATCTTTCACCCCGGACAATTTACGACTTATGTACCACCTACCAGAGCCACATGTCATCTACAATAGGAAATTCATGGAAAATTTTGTTAAAGAGAACAACGACCCAGCGGATTGCACCCGTGCCTAGTCGAATAATGAAGAAAAGATCAAGAAAGACAAAAATGGTATGTACACTATTGCATCTATTTGTCCCCCTTATAGTTTTGCTGTGGCTATGTTATGTCGACTTTTTGGTAAACCTGATAGTACCATGTTCTCCCTAGATTGCTAACAGTTAATTGAAGTAGTTGTTAACACAACTACTATGAATTGGGCCCAATTTTTGTCAAATAATTTAGCAAAAACAATTATTAAGTATAGAAGGAGAAGAAACATTTCTTCGAGGGTTTACCCTCCATTTTTTATGAGTGCCTATGTTATGGATGCTATTTGTTTTAGTTCAAAGTTCCCCATCATGGGATGGAAATGGACTATTCAGAATCCACTTCCCATTCATGTGTACCACAAGGTCATGTGGGAATTCAATTTTCAACCACATTTTTTCAAGATTTTCCATGGAGTTATGCTCCCTATTTATAAGTGGCTATACAATAGAGATGCCCCTAGATTTTCCTAAGAAGCTGAAGTTGACATCCTCCCAGTGGCCAGATGGTTTGGGGAGGATACATTTATATATATTAGAGTTTTTGGCAACATCACCTCCCCCCACATCCTCCCATATTATGTTCCAGATAAATTGATGGCTAGGGAAATAGGCTACCATATAGCTATTGAGAGAGGAGTGAGCCATACATTGAAAGAGTCAAAGAAAGCCATTTGGCCTGCATTCCCTATACTGTGTGGAGCATTTTCACTACATGACCTGGGACACACGCTCAAATAAGTAGAGAACATGCTATCTCTGTAATTACCCAAATTCCCTGGACAACAATATGACCCGTTTAGAATAGTCAAGAATTTCACCACCATGGTGAAAATAAAAGTATTCACCAATGAGGAGGATGCTTTTGATGATATATTTTTGTAGAAAAACACATTTTCAAGGGTGAAACATATGGCCCAACTAATGTTTGACCATGAAGACCTAGAAAAGTTTTATAGTTACAGAGAAAGAAGGCTCGCAACGGTCCCATTGGACCAATTGTTAATTGAACCACTAAGGGAGCCTACTCCCACTATGACTATAGAAGGTGACTCCAAAGAAAACACCAAATCCAATTCTGGAGCAGAGTCTCAAGAAAAATCTATCAGATAATCAAGACATTCATCACAGAATGACAAAAGCAGGAGAATCAAGGATACGACCCAATCTACATAGAAGATAGCTGAACAAGTTTTAGCTAGCAAGCAAGGTGAAATCCCTACTACCTTTGCACAACCAATAAAACCCATGGTAATTGATTTAGAGGAAGAGTGGGATGATTTTAATAAAAGTATTAATATAGAGGAACAGGTGCCAGAGCTACAAATGCTACAACACTAGACAGCTTTGGAAATTACACTGGAAGAAACTGCAAATGAACCAGAAGTAGGGCATACCCTTGTCACCCCCACCTCTGAGATAATTCTGAAAATTGAAGAAATACCCCCTCTAGATGTATTCTATAGCCCACAGCATAAGGTTGTGGTGAAAAGGCAAAGAAAGAAAATAAAATTGGACTCTATAGCTGCTACTACCCCTGAAAACAAACCAATGGATGTTCTATGGAAGGACTCACCAGTTGATCCATCCACCAACTTAACTAGACTCTCGCAGTTTGCAGGTGCTTATGCTACATCGACCATAGGTAAAGAAACATAAGACCAAAAGTTGCTTAGATATAAGGAAAACAAAATAACGTTGCTCGAGTAGCAGTTACATCAAGTTAAATTCGACCAACAGACAAGGATACAGTTGGCTAAGCTTCAACAAGAATTTGAAAAGATGCAAATAGAACATCGAATCAGCTTAGCCAAGAAGGAAGCATAGGTGCAGGTGATAATTGATATTCATAAAGACGATCCAAAAATTTATCAATTTATCATCAAAGAACTTGCACTTAATTCCCAGTTGACACATCAGAAAGAATTATTTTGCTAGAAGATTTCACATTGGAAATCTTATTGCGAAAAAAAAGTGATAAACTGACAAGTCAAATTGTAGAAATGTGACTTGAATATGATGAGATCTTTAAAAATGTCTCTGATCACATCGCTTAGCAAAATACAGAGGAGGGGAGAAAAGCTGACTTGCCCAAACTAGAAGAATCACATAAGGAAATTTTGTTTGCAAGCTGGGATTCTCAGCTAAAAGAAGTAGAAAAGGCAATAGTGGATGCGGCGGCAATGGCAAACATTATCATAGAAAATATAAATGAGAATTTTCATGGTGCCAATCTAGTAGCAGAGTCCATTCCATGGTTCCTTCTAGATGCAAAACAACTCGATCAACAATGGAAACAGGCAGTGAAAGACAAAGCGAAAGTGATAAGGTAGATGACCAGGCTAGACTGGGAGGCATATTGGCAACATTTGGTCAAGCCTCATAGCCAATGGATGACCCTGCGATGCCTAACCACCTCTGCTGAGAAAATGGTGCTAGCTCTAATCGATGCCGTATTCAATGGATAGTTGAAAGATGAAGTTGGATGGACTACACAACTGAAGCCTATGGTGGATATCTGTGACCTAAAGGATCGAATGGAGCATAGTTAGTCACCCTATTTGCTTTAATTTTGATTTTATTTTTGCATAAATTGAGGCAGTTTGTTTAAACCTCCTCAACTATTTTTGTAATAATCTATTTTTAGCATTATAGTTTTAGTATTTAAACCCCTTTCATGCATTTAGAGAGGGGTCTAGAAATTTTATCAGAAACATTCTTCAGAACATACACTTATGCCCCTTTGAGGAAGTTCTAGTGGAATTAATGGAACAAGATTTATTTTCTACTTGATTTAACATCTTCTACTGAAATTGCACTTCTGTACTCTTAGATGATGTTGGGTGACTTGAAAGTAGATCAATATTGCTAGAGCATATGAGTAGGACATATTATTAATGGTACTTTTATCTTTTAATTCCTTTTACTTATAGGTCAAGCAATAACTTATCTTCAAGTTGTTTATGTATGAAAATTTGAATTGTTGATTACCATTATTGCACTTTTGTATGATGATGATCTATAGTTTATGCTGAGTACATGAATGATTTTTATGCGATATATCTCTCACAATCGTTTCGGCTAACTTTTTATATGAAATGATTATTATTAAATGGATTCACTTCTCATCACAATTGAGTAATATTTATTATCAATTAATTTAAGACATTATTGTATATCGCATATGTCATGTTACTCCCACGATAGTTATATTTAGATAATGTTTTAGATTAGAATAAACTGCACATGATTGTTAGTTTAAATTAGATTAGTTTTAGGATAAGCATTAGTCCAAATCTCAAACATCACCCCATTTTCACAATCATAAAATAGATTGGGAAACTGGTCCCATCATCCCCAGTCGGAGTTAGTACTCCAAACGGAAAAGGAGCTACCAACCAAGGTCTAGACCTGGTGGTTATCCCTCATTGTTGAGGGAACAATTTTTGGACCTTCAACAGTGTCACACAAGAGGATTTATGGGACCAATAAAATCAATATCCCATTTTTGAAAGGCTTGTAGTGCTCTAAATGGATGAAGTGGAAGAAAATCTCAATGAAAAGGCCTCGTAGTCCTTTGGAAAACGTCACTATTCGTAGCAAATTCTTTCACATCCTTGTAGGAATTTACAGGGTAAGTTCCTCAGAAAGAACACCAAAAGGACACCGCTCACAACCAGATCACAGATCAATACACCAGTATTTTTGACGTGGTTAAAACCCTCAAAGAGGGAAACAGTCCACGACCTGCGCCAACGTGGCTACTACAGGCAATTTATTAATCAAAGAATGAAAATTTACATAAGCTTCTCTCATGCACGGATTACCCGAACAATGACCCTCCATGCGCTTTAAATAGAACTCATGGACCAATCGGGTGTCAAGCCATGGATCAAGTGTCGGTAATACCGAGGAGAGAGTGAACCGTCGGATCACTACATATCGTGACCGTCAGATTGTAAGTTACAAAATGTACAACGGTAAAGAAACACACTTTACCTAACTCTATACCTAACTCTATACTAGACCAAGTTGAACTTAACTATATCCTATGTGTCAGAATATCCTAACATCCCCCCTTAAGAACAACTTGGGATAGGATTGAAGGATTTACAAATATGACACAATAGGAGAAGGAAGGAGGCACTAGAGCCTATCCCCCCTTAGTGACAACTTCCTGAACTCCAAGCATATATCGAAGTTTAGTGAACTTCGCCTCTGTGAGAGCCTTTGTGAAGATGTCTGCAACCTGATCATCTGTTGAACAATATTGCACTTCAAGAACATGGTCATGAATGAGCTTTCTGATGAAGTGCATGTGTAGTTCAATGTGTTTGCTGCGCTGATGCTGGACTGGATCTTTGCATAGCTGAATGGCACTTTGATTATCACACCAAAGTGTGGTTGGATGCTGCTGCTCAAAGCCAAACTCTGATAGGATCTGACGAAGCCACAAGGCTTCCTTACTAGCTTCCACGGCACCACGATACTCTGCTTCTGCTGACGAAAGAGAAATGGCAGCCTGTTTCTTACAAGCCCATGTAATAGGTCCTGAACCAAGAGTGAAGACATAACCGGCAGTAGACTTCTGATCATCAGGGTCACCAGCCCAATCAGAATCAGTGAAACCAACTAATAGAGGAGCTGCTTTGGCACTGTAATGAATCCCAAACTGAACTGTACCTCGAACATAACGAAGTATTCTTTTAGCTGCTTTCCAATGACTTTCACGGGGGTTTTGCATGAATCGAGCAACAAGGCCAACAGCAAAGGAAAGGTCAGGACAAGTATGGGTTAAATACAAGAGTTTTCCTACAAGTTGACGGTATAAGGTAGCATCAACTTCAGGAGAAGTACAAGAGACTGAAAGTTTGACTCCAGACTGAAAGGGAGAAGGGGCTGGCTTACAGTCTTCCATGTGAAAATGACGAAGAATATCACAAGCATACTTGGACTGGGAAAGGGAAATACCCTCCTTGGATTGCAAGACTTGAAGACCGAGAAAATAGTGTAAGTGTCCTAAGTCTGTCATTTCAAATTTCCTTTTGAGGCTAGACTTCACATGGTTTATAAGGTTGGGATCACTACCAGTAAGGATAAGATCATCAACATAAAGAACAAGGATGATAAGAGATTTGCCCACTTTCTTGGTGTAGACAGTATTGTCAGAATGACACCTAGAAAAGCCAGATTCTAAAAGAAAGTTATCCATTTTGGCATACCAAGCCCGAGGAGCTTGCTTGAGACCATAAAGGGATTTCTTAAGTCGACAAACAAGGCTGGAGTCTGTTTGTATGAAGCCAATGGGTTGTTCCATATAGATTTCTTCCTGCAAGTCCCCATGCAAGAAGGCAGATTTAACATCCATCTGATGGACTTCCCATTTTAAAGAGGCAGCAAGGGAAAGAACAAGGCGGATAGAGTTCATTTTGGCAACAGGGGAGAAGGTTTCAGTGTAGTCAATGCCTTCAACCTGTGAAAAGCCCTTAGCAACAAGACGAGCTTTATGTTTATCAACTTTCCCATCTGGTCCATACTTGGTTCTGTAAACCCATTTACATCTAACAAGTTTGCGTCCCTTTGGTAGAGGAACAAGATCCCATGTATCATTTGCCAACAATGAATGATATTCTTCATTCATAGCTGCTTCCCAATGTGGATGGCCTGAAGCTTCTGCAAAAGTGTCAGGATCATGATTTACTGGAGCTTGAGCCAGTAAAGAAGAGGCTCTTTCAAACTGAGAACGTGTACGTCGCTGATCTGTAGGATCACCAGCAAGATCACCTGCTGCATCCCGAGTAGCACAGACCCATCTTGGAAGTTGAGGATCCTGAGAAGGTGGGGGAGGATTATCATCCTCACTTTCATCTGAAGAAGAAATGTTTTCAAAAGTAGAAGAGATAGGAAGAGGTGGCACATCCACCGGACTAGGCTCGCAGGCCGATTTATTTTCATCAAATTTTACATCTCTTCTAATGATAACATTTTTGGACTTAAATGGAATAAGTCTATAACCTTTTACATCTTCAGAATATCCAACAAAAGTACATTTCTCACTCTTAGGTTCTAAAGCTTTATGCTTTTCATCTGGAATATGGGCCCATGCTTCACTTCCAAAAACACGAAAGTGACTTACATCTGGTTTAATGGAACTCCAAGCTTCTTTTGGAGTGATATTCTTTAGAACCTTAGTAGGAGTGCGATTGATTATATAATTTTCACAATTAATTGCTTCGGCCCAAAAACTAAGACTGAGTCCTTTAGATTGCAGCATACAATTAGCCATTTCCTTTAAGGTGCGATTTTTCCTTTCAGCTACACCATTTTGTTGTGGAGTGTATGGAACAGTATGTTGCATTTGAATTCCATTTTCGGTGCAAAAGTTGATGAATGTGTTTTTAACATATTCTCCACCATTATCAGTTCTTAGTTTAAGAATTTGATGTCCAGATTGTTTTTCAACAAAGGCTTTGAAGGCCAAAAATGTGTTAAATACTTCGCTCTTGAGTTTTAAGAAGTATACCCAAGTGCGTCTGGAGAAATCATCAATGAAAGTTAAGAAATACTTGCAGCCAGAGAATGAAGCAACAGGAAGTGGACCACATAAATCACTGTGCACAAGCTGTAAAGGGGCTGAGGCGTGCCAAGAGGCACGTTTGTCAAAACTGTCCCGATGATGTTTTCCGAGTACACATTCGGAACAAACACCATCTCTGCAAGATACCATAGGAAGACCTGTCACCATATTTTCTTTACATAGATGCTGAAGGGAGCGATAGTTTAAGTGACCAAATCGCTCATGCCAAAGTTTGCTCACTTCATCATTATGAGCAACAAATACTGAGGGAAGATTTGATGACCCAAAGTTGTGAAACTTATACAACCTTGTGGAATCATCAGCAATACCAGTAGCTAGAATCTATTTAGGATCTCTTAGATCCTTGATTACAACATCATGAGGTGAAAATTCAACAATTTTACCTTCACCTGAATGAGTTATCTGATATACAGATAGAAGGTTGCAGGATAAGGTTGGAACACATAATACATCATTAAACTGACCATTGTCTAGATGAACAGTTCCAGTCCCTACAACATTAAGAGATCTATCATCACCAACATATATATTTTTGGTGTTACAATCATTTAAAGAAGAAAACATGGCTTGGTTTTTGGCCATGTGATAAGAGGCTCCAGAATCAATGAGCCACTCATGAGAAGGAGAAGAAGAAGATACATTTAATGCATAACCAGACTGAGATGATTGACAACGACATGCAGAAAGTGCCATTCTGGAAGTTGAAGTTGAAGTATGCTCCACATGGATGTTATGTTTCTTCATTGCGGCTTCCAAGGCTTCCATCTTCTTAAAGCATTTAGATTCTAAGTGGCCATCTCGATTACAAAAGTTACAATGTCTATCAGTCTTCTTCCATTTGTTTTTATTGGTCTTATCATTTTGCTGAAATGATATTTCATTTTGAGGCTGAGTTTGCTTAGGACCCTTGTTTGGTTTAGGACCATTCTTTTTAGGATATGACTTCTTAGGATTCTTTGAATTTGGTTGCTGCTGGGCGGCTAACGCTTTCTTGGAAGAGTTTCCAAGATTAAGAAGACCAAGGTGTAAGAGTTTTTCTTGTTCTCTTATTAAGGAATCACAAAAGGAGTCAAAGGAAGGGGCCTTGTAGTCTTTTCCTTGACAAATGAAAGCTTCCCTTGTAGAATGGAAAGTGGAAACAAATACAGAGTAGGCTGGTCCCAACTTAGTAAGGATGGAATAAATAAGGTTACTATCTTCTTTCTTAACCTTAACACCTTCCAAGAGATATCTAAGGGTCTTGAATTTGGACAAGAAATCTTCAATGCAAGAAAAATTATTAGGATCCAAAGTAAGCAACTCATTTTCAAGTTGATGGGCTCTAATTTCATTTTTAATCCCAAAAACTTTAGTGATTTTTTCCAATGCTTCATGAGGAGTCTCAAGTTCTGCAATATGGAATCTAAGATCAGGAGAAATAGACATCCCTATCAAACCACATGCTTGATCTTGTCTATTTTCCCATTTTGCAGCCTTGTCTTCATCTTTTGGTTTCTTCTCTTGGTCTGTGGCTATTCTGTAGAGACCTTTACTTCTAAGTAAATCTTCCATGTAGGCTATCCATTGGAAGTAGTTAGTGCTCTCAAGAATGACTTGGCATGGACTTTCCATTTTTTTAAAAAACTGAAGCTAAAGATGCTGAAAGTAAGTGTTACAATGGATAGATCTCGAAAAATTAGGTTGTTTTAAAAAAAACGGCTCTGAAAAAGGCTTCCGGATGAAGAAGTTATGGCTTTTTGAAAAAAAATTGTTGAAGTTGCCGACAAAGTGCGCGAATGTGCGGGAATGAAAAAATCCGCCCCCACAAAATGGAGACTTGAACCCAAGACCTCTACTCTCTTAAAATAGCTTTGAACCAATTGATCTATACAAAAAATTTGAGAGAGAGAGAGAGAGAGAGAGAGAGAGAGAGAGAGAGGCCTTGGTTTCCGTGCTTGCCTTGAGAAAACTCTTTTTCCCTACAAAACACAAAACACAAAACCCAACACGAATATGCAAAGAAAAACGAACCTTGCGGCTCGAAGTTAGCTTTAGCCAAAAAACTAGATATTTAAAAAAAAAATGAACCTTGCGGCTCAAAGTTAGCTTTAGCCGAAAAACTAAATATTTTTCTCAATGTTTCTGATTTTCTGAGATCACACTAAGGGGGGGGGGCCTTGGTTTCCGTGCTTGCCTTGAGAAAGTTCTTTTTTTCAATGTTTCTGATTTTCCGAGATCACACTAAGGTGCAGGGAAAAGAGCATACGCATGAGGAAAAAATCCTTCCTTTCTGTTTCTGATTTGCCCAGATCGCACAGAGTCGCAGGGCAAAGAGCATACGCAGAAATGAAAGGTATAGATCCGGTTAAAAAAAAGGCTAAATAAATCGAAACCGAAATAAGCAGAGAGAAAATAACAGTAAACTGCAAAAACACTGTATACCTCCCGATCTGAAAAATGACGCAGCTAGGGCTACCGGAAACCTTTTCGCGTGAAACGAAAGGGGTTCCTCACTGGAATAGATGCTCTGAATGCAACAGAGCAGTCCTCTCGGCCCGAAAGCAGTCAGAAACAGTAGATCTAGGAAACGACAGCCGCATGCAGTTCTACCGGCTTCAGATTTGGATCACCAACGGACGCGGCCCTCAAATAGCTCTGATACCATGTAGGAATTTACAGGGTAAGTTCCTCAGAAAGAACACCAAAAGGACACCGCTCACAACCAGATCACAGATCAATACACCAGTATTTTTGACGTGGTTAAAACCCTCAAAGAGGGAAACAGTCCACGGCCTGCGCCAACGTGGCTACTACAGGCAATTTATTAATCAAAGAATGAAAATTTACATAAGCTTCTCTCATGCACGGATTACCCGAACAATGACCCTCCATGTGCTTTAAATAGAACTCATGGACCAATCGGGTGTCAAGCCACGGATCAAGTGTCGGTAATACCGAGGAGAGAGTGAACCATCGGATCACTACATATCGTGACCGTCGGATTGTAAGTTACAAAATGTACAACGGTAAAGAAACACACTTTACCTAACTCTATACTAGACCAAGTTGAACTTAACTATATCCTATGTGTCGGAATATCCTAACAATCCTAAGGTCACCCACCATAATCCTATTTGCAGAACCTTGCAGGTGATTGCTTTCCCTCCTGCATGGCCTCCCACAACACCACTATGACACTCCCACAAAATGTCATCCCTATAATGACTCAATATACACTTGTGTAAGATACTATCAAGTCCCAACTTGTACAATTGCCCTGAAATTAGCTGATAATCAACTACTCTCTCAACCAAATGCTTGTGTTGAGTGGTAGAATAATTTTTCAGGCATGTACTAGTAGTTGGAAATAATTCAATATCCTGAAGATAGTATGGAACAAATTCAACTTGGAATAAGACTGCATTGAGAAGTTTATCATCAATTGAACCTATAGAGAGTCCTAATTCTAGATGGGAAAGATGGTCTGGTTCTACATTAGCTCATCCAAGCTTTACAATAACTTCAAAATAAAATTCCTGGAATAGCAACAACCATTGGAAAATTGTCCCTTCTAGCATAGGATTATTAACTAAGTATTTGAGGGCTGAATGATCTGTAAAGAACTTAAAATGACCTTCCAATAGACAATGATGAAAATTTTGAAGTAAATAATCCATTTCTAAAGCCTCACACTCAACCATGGTGTAGTTGCACTCTACAATAAAGAATTTTCGACTGGAAAAGTATATAGAATGGTATAAATTATATTCTCTAGGTTGCATAAGAATAAAACTGAGAGAAATACTAGACACGTCAATATGTACATGTAATTCCTTGTTCTAATCAGGATGCGCTAGAATCAAAGAACTTGCTAACTTTTCCTTTAGAGTATCAAAATAAATATCATAATAAAAGTCCATATAAAGGGCTCAGTCTTCTTCAAGTGATTCTCCAATGTTGTAGTGATTAAAGCACAGTTGTAGATGAATTTGCAATAATAACATGTATGCTCCAGTGTATATCTCAATTGCTTGATGCTTGTAGGAGGCAACATATTAAGAATTATTGAGACTTTGGTAGGATCCATTGATAGACAATCCTTACATATGATATATGTTAACAAGGTTCCAAAAGGCACAAAAAAGATATATTTCTTCAAATTGAGGGAAATTTGTAGTTGTCTACATCAGAAAAACATTATTCTCAACAAACTAGAGTGCTTCTTTAGGATACTATAAACTGTCCAATCGTCCATATATACCTCAAGGAACATATGTTTATAATCACAGAAGGTTGCAATAATGTAGCTGTATGCATCAGAAAAACATTATTCTCAACAAACTAGAGTGCTTCTTTAGGAGACTATAAACTGTCCAATCGTCCATATATACCTCAAGGAACTTATGTTTATAATCACGGAAGGTTGCAATAACAATTATAAAAAAACATGTGGGTGCATTTTTAAGAACAAAAAACATCACATGATAGGAATACCACCCCAATTCAGTGATGAAGATAGTTTTCTTCTTATCTTCTTCCACAATCCTAACATGATGATACTTTGAGAACCCATCTGTGAAGGAGTAAGCTTCCTAGCTTGCAACATTATCTAGTACTTAATCATTGAAGGGAGTGGGGAATGAATCATGAACACATGCATTGTTGAGGTTGCAGTAATCCACATAGACCCTTATTTGGTATGAATCTTTATTATCCTGAATAACTAGGGGGCTGATCCATTCAAATTCATCAACAAGAAAAATAAGTCCTACTGCTAACATCTTATCAATCTCCTTCTTGACATTTTATTTTACTCTTGGGTTCAAATGATAGGGTCGACGCTTTATTGGTTTGGCATCAGGTTTTAAAACAATTTTCATCTCTCCCAAGTCCCCCTTAATACCCTTCAACTCTGAAATTGATGCAGGGAACACATCCTTATGCTCCTTTAGAAAATCAAAAATATATTTGTTGGTATGTTCATCCTAATAGTCCCCAATAGATTCTAGTTTGGGTTTATCTTTAGAACCATTGTTATGATTCTATAACTTCAAAGGCTTCAAATGAGGGTGTCCTACCATGATAATCCTTAATGATTCTTTCCCCTTCATATTCTTCAAAGGATAAGTTCCTTAAATCTTCAAACTCATCATCTTCACGTTCCCTATTTATTTTCCCACAAGAAACTATTTCTTGAATCCTGATTCAGTTATAATTCTACAACTTATATTACTAACAGATTCAACAAGTGGTTTCCCAGTAGGGAATAATACCCACTTGATTACCTCCATAGCTTTAGAAATATGTGCATTGTCATCCAAAAATTTGAAATCACTAAAAGGTTGAGACACTAAGGCATCCTAGTTTATTGTTTTCTTTTTCATTTCTTCCTTTAGGAACCAAGCTTGAGGGAGTACACCCAAAGTGTGGCTGAATTGATGTACCCTTAGCTCAGTAGGAAATCCAACATTTATCCAAACATCATTACAGGTTTGAACGTGCTTATGCAGGATGTTATAGCCTTCATAAGTAGGAATTATAAACATTCCCTCCTTAGGTGCATTGAGTTGACATAGCATGGAAAATTTAAATGAATCCCAAGTTTGGAACTGGTTAAGGTGAGCTCCCCATCACTGTGCAATATTAGCTTTTAAAGTATCATCCATCAATGAAAGCCTCTAAATTTCTTCAATATTCAATTCAAATTTTTTGATAAAATCAACTACAAGACTAATACCATTAAAAGTAGGGTAAAACATGACCTCTGTATCGATCCATCTAGTACAACGAAAATTTGCACATATTCTAGAGTATAGCTTGTGGTCTCCTTGTTGCCACTCTTCTAGCGTAACCTTTGAACCAAATTCAATGTGTTGAATGATTCTCCAACTGAGAGAACCCTTTGTTGTAGGATTGATATAGTAGGATACAAGTTCAAATGGTCTAGATTCATTGCCTGAAGTAAAAGGCCCTTCAGAAAAGCTATAAAGCCCTCCGGGAGGAGGGGGAGGGAGTGTGAACCTAAAACATCTAGAACATATCTAAGATATGAAAGAATTAAGGATACCTACAAAAAGGACTGATCCAATCCATAATGATACACCCGAAAATACAAGATTTTTGCTACTTGACCTCTTCCCTGTAGATAAATAATATAGTTGATCGAGGAAATTAGTTTCCTCTTCATCATCAGTGGGTTTTGTGATTTTAGGACCTTAATAAGGATCCAAAGGTTGAATAACTTGAAATCCATCTACCTCAAAAGTCATAGTCTCTCGCTTTAGATCAATGATGGAATAATTATTGAAAGCCCAATCAACTCCTAGTAGTGCTAGATATGGGACTTTATCCCCAATAATGTTGATGACTTAAAATTCAACATTATTCCAACAATGTTGACTTATGCATCTTCTAAATGAACAATAGTGAGAATGCAATATTGGTTAGCCATGCACAAATGGATAGGAGAAAACACTAGCTTCGGTTTCCCTAATGCTTCCCAAGTCTTCCTTGGAAAAATGTTCACATTAGAGCCCAAATCCAACATAGTATCTTTAATTTTATATCCCACAATCTAAGTGTTGATGTAGAATTCCCTCCCAGTTCTATGCTTGTTGCGGCGAACTCATCTACTATGGTATTCTAGTAAATTTTTTGAAATAGGACACTTTGAAAGTTCCTCATCTTTTGCAAATATTTTTAGATTCTTCCGCAACTTACTAAACAAATTTTCATCACTAAAAATATCCAAGAAAAATTTAAACCACTCCATGACATGTTGCAATGTCCCTGAAAGAAATGATGACTATTTACTTGTATTTTATCTTGATCTATGACTTTAGGACTGCACGAAGAGATTACTAGTTTAAATATTTTTGCAACATCCTTATAATATTCCTTCTGTTGTAGGGGATCATAGGATTTTCTCGAAGATGCATATTTTATTATAGCAGGCAGTTGAGGCACATCCTTATTGACTCTAGTATGCTTTCCTCCTCTAGTAATGATATTAATATTAGGTTGTGGAACTATTTTTGGATCTCTTGGCTCTACATTGATCAAGTCATCCCCCATTTGTCTGTTATGTTCTTCCCATCAAGTGATCAACTCAGGGAAACCTTCCGTGGCATGGGTATCCACTTGACAATGTGAACACCATGGTATTCTTGGCAATAGATAGTCTCGAGTGACATGGCCTTCTTGATCACAATTATAACATCGAACTAGAACTATTACTCTAATCCTCCCTCCTCTATATCCTCTACCTTCTTTTCCTCGAGGACTTGTTCACCTGAAAATCAGTATGGTCTAGTCGACCAGCCGAAGTGTTAGAGCCTAGATTTGCCTCAGATTGAAAAGGCAAGGTTCTAGGTCCACATCAAACCACTCTCAGCCTCGTAGCTAGCCCTACAAGGATAGGAGAGGGCTCTCTCCGGGTCACACTCAGTAAAAATAAACAATAGGGCTGAGATGACTCAAAATGGATACTGATTTTAGGCTAGTAAATAAATATGAAAAAGGTAGTTTAATAAATGACTGAGTTTTCAGGGCTGTATGGGACAAAGAACAGCATGAGCTGAGAAATTAAATCAAAGACACAGATTGTTTCATGAGGCAAGATAGGCAGGAAGTTTAGCAATCACATTGAAGTAATATGGAGTGGAAAGACTATTGAGAGGCTGAAAAGGGCATATGTAATGAATCCTTTTCAAACAGAAGAAGACACACTCGACATGAACGCTTTCCCAAGGCAGAGCAATAAACTGGACTACCTTTCTTACTTAAAAGCATTCAACTAGAAATGATTATGAAGGAACGGTAAAACATAACAAGATACATATGAAACAGAAAGAAAAGACATATGCTAAACTCACACCACATGAATCTCATAAATTAGAGCTACATCATTTCATTAATTCTTTGCTAAAACTGTACAGTGAAGCACTGAGTTTTTCTTCCACACTTCCCAGAATTCAGACCCTTTACAAATGATTTACAATACAATAAATAGACTCAATATGTGGGAAAACAGATCGATGAAAATAAGGAATTGTTTAATCATCACTAACAAACTAAAGCTGAAGAGCCAACCATTTGCTCTGAAAGGGAGCAACGTTACATTTTCTACTCAAATCTGTTGATGACCGATGAAGAGGTGGAAATTGTAGCTGTAAATCCTTTGAATCATAACTGAAGTCAAAATTAGGTAATCGAATCCTATTTCTCTGCCACGGTAGATGTCTTCATTCTAAATTTAGGCATTTCGGTCTTTGACTATTCACCTTCCTTTTGCTGTTTGAATAAAAGCTACCTTTTAATAAAAATAGTTTTGAATTTTGCATTCCGCCAATTTCAGTTGCAATTTCTCCTTTACACATTCAAAACACCATTTAATTGTCATTGCAAAAGAAATAATCCATAGCTTTCAGTCATTACATATGCACCCTCATGAAAATGCCCCATGTCATGACAACCCATTTCACGGTTTGCCCTGCATATGTTTAAATACGGACATTCCTGTGTAATTTTATCCAGTTTTCTTATACCCAACAGAGCAGTAGATGCTAGACCTAGCCAATGCAGCCGTGGTTTTTTCAACCATTGTAGAGAGACCAAAGATAAGCCTTTACAATTGTAGAGATCTAGTCATCTAAGTGTTCCTCTGACCACCCCATTACAATCTTTACCTGCAAGAGCATCGTTTGCTACACTTTTACAGCCTGTCGATCCTGTGTGCCGTGTGCATACCTAGTGTGCCACGCCTCTTGGATGCGCCATGACAGTGTAATTTTACACTGTGAAAATTGGCCCAGTGCGCCGCGCGTAGTCTTGGCTTGAAAATGTACAAGTTTTTCCCTTCCATAGCTTGAGTCGGCGTTCACATGAGCTCTTGAATGCAAATGACATTGATACGCATAGAAATATCTTCATAAAGACATGGCTTTGATTTTTGTTTCTAAAAGACATGGCTTTGATCTTTGTAATGTTTGGCATCAGAACTTTTTCACATTTTAATACAACTCTATTTTTCAAATTTCCTTTATGATTTTATGATGAACTTCTTTGTCTGCTTTGCAGGAATAGATGGCTGGAATTTTGTCAAAGGTGACCAGGGCTGGGCCTGGAGATCTGTAGAACTTAAAAATCCTTAACAATTACATATTTATTACAAAAAACAATTTTAACGATTTCTTCTTCAAAACAGAGTTTTGAAGAAGATCATTCTCAGCATTATTGGTGATGAAAATTATGGAATGAAAAATTATTAGGAACATCTTCATGGCTTGCTAGCTTTATTTTACACTTTGAGGACTAAATTAACTAAACCCTAGACCTAAAAAGACCTAAAAACCTTAAATAACTCTTTGCTGACCAAGAGATTAGAACAGGACTGTAAATGACTTAAAATTGATTTAATGAACTTCGATGAATAGACTTGAGCCAGCAGGTACAAAGCATGAGGGGTAATGACTGATAAGACCCTTCCGTTAGATTATGGCATGCCCCTAGTAGAATGAAACTGAGTGAATCGAGCGAAACACCTAAAAATGAAATGCAATAAGATAAATTATCTTTGACGGAGGGATGGAAAGACCGACTCTAACATTGGCTCCAATGGGGATTGTAGCTCCGTGGAGGTGCCAAGAATGGCAGATCTCTGGAAGAGAAAGACAGTGCCTTAGTCCATTGGGCTATGGAGTCCAAATCAACACCAGACTGTTGACTGATTTACTGACTGAAAATTTGACTCAAACTAACTCGATGCAAACTGAAATGACTGAAAAAACTTGACTCTAACAAACTAACTCAAAACACTAAGACCAGAACTTAAAACTTAAAGCTTGATGGTAGTACATGGCCACCTATGTTTCTTGCAAGACAATATACCATCAAACTATATCAAAATGCCAATGTAACCAATCAAGCAGATGCCTTCTTGATTGATTCTCCTGATCAGATCTTCTGGTCAACAATAAATACTGGTAACTGGGCATCCAAAAACAAAATTGACCATGATCTCCTTCATCACTGAATACTGCGATAATCACCTTCACTGATAACTACAACAAATTTGCTAGAGGATCTTGAAAAACATGAAGATTTACCTCCTGCTGAAGAAACAAGGTATCTTTTTCCTTTGATTCTGATCTTTCTTCATAATGTACTTTAGAAAGAGTATGTTCCTAGTCCTAAAAAAAAACTGAACAAGTAGATGAGTAGATCTCCTCTTGGAAAAACATTTCAAAACATGAGGCATATGAAGAAGAATCTGAAAGGGAATCCCGAATGGTCTGATCTTCTGTAGTCTCAATATATTGTAGGTCATCTTCATATGATATGACAGCCAGATTCTCATTACATTCATCAATCATGAGAAAAGAAATTTCAGATGCTTCGTGAAACCCAACACTATCATTTCTATCATCTACCATAAATTCATCCAGAGAA
The DNA here is from genome assembly GCA_031772625.1 of Pinus tabuliformis. Taxonomy (NCBI): domain Eukaryota; kingdom Viridiplantae; phylum Streptophyta; class Pinopsida; order Pinales; family Pinaceae; genus Pinus; species Pinus tabuliformis. The sequence continues at coordinate 78,645,986 of CM062820.1, read as the reverse complement.
ACTTTTTCACTTACTTGAACAAAGATCTCATCTTGTTGAACTGACTGGATTACCTCTTTATGAAGGCTTTGTTCTGATGACATGAGAACATTTGGATCCATAACTCTGTCTTCTTTATTCCAGATGATTTCAACAACAAAGTTCTCCTTCATGGGATTCAGTACAAGGTATTCTTGGTCATCAAAATCTGAATCTAGATCTAAAATGGCTGAATTAATATTATCACATTCTGAAATTGAAACTTGACTTCCCTGCATGCTGTTTTCTTCTATGGACAGATATGAAATGAAACTTTCTCTTTCATCATTTTCAGCCATATGGAAGTCTTCAACCTGCTGATCTTGATAAGTATCCTCTAAGAGTTCTGTGTGTTGTTGAAACGGATTTTCATATAGGGCTTCCATGATCTCTTCATCCATGAAATTATCATCTTCATAATATTTCTCAAGGCTTTCAATAAAACTATAAGCATGTTTGCAATAGTCCTGAACTAAATTTAATGATGGATAAGATTCTTTATATCTTTCAACGAACATGGCATGAAAATCCTTTAAACAGTAAATACAAGCAGGCGGCAAAATTTCATACCAAGATTGGGCTTCACCTTCTAGAGTGGCCAGGAATATCTTCATCAAGCAATCTTTAGGAAAGTCAACCTTCAACCTGCGAATATGCATGTGAAATCTAACCAGATGTAAACCAACATCCTTCCTATCATCATCTTTAAACGTAGGTAAATTCCTTTACCAATCTACCTTCGGAATTTTATTTGGAAAGCCTGGAATGTGATCTCGGCTCATGGGAGAGTATCTTCTTGCAACCCGTTCCATCTTGAAAATCTCAAAGCTACTGATCTCTCTGCAGTGGAGTCGCCATGAAGGATTTATTTCTGGTTTTTTCAGTTAATGGAGTCGCCAGGTGAATGATTTCAGCCTTCTTATGTCTGATCGTTGTCCACCATCAACAATCAGATCTGAACTTGATACATGTACTGGGGAAATTAACAAGTTAGACGTCCCATTTACAAGCTAGACCGGAGATTGACTGAAGCAACGTTTATCTACTTCCACTAATGCAAAGCAAAAGCGTTTCAAAGGCTTCCTGGCATAACTTCAGGCTCCATCTGTAGCTATAAAACAAATGACATCAACAAGCAAACCATTTTCTTCCCCAGTATGGTCGCCATTAAGTTAGAGCCTAGATTTGCCTCAGGCTGAAAAGGAAAGGTTCTAGGTCCACATCAAACCACGCTCAGCCTCGTAGCTAGCCCTACGAGGACAAGAGAGGGCTCTCTCTAGGTCACACTCAGTAAAAATAAACAATGGGGTCTGAGATGACTCAAATGGATACTGATTTTAGGCTAGTAAATAAATATGAAAGTGGTAGTTTAATAAATGACTGAGTTTTCAGGGCTGTATGGGACAAAGAACAACATGAGCTGAGAAATTAAATCAAAGACACAGATTGTTTCATGAGGCAAGATAGGCAGGAAGTTTAGCAATCAAATTTGATATAATATGGAGTGGAAAGACTGTTGAGAGGCTGAAAAGGGCATATGTAATGAATCCTTTTCAGATAGAAGAAGACACATAGAGCATGAATGCTTTCCCAAGGCAGAGCAATAAACTGGATTCTACCTTTCTTACTTAAAAGCATTCAACTAGAAACAATTATGAAGGAATGGTAAAACATAACAAGATACATATGAAACAGAAAGAAAAGACATATGATAAACTCACACCACATGAATCTCATAAATCAGAGCTGCATCATTTCATTAATTCTCTGCTAAAACTGTACAGTGAAGCGCTGAGTTTTTCTTCCACACTTCCTAGAACTCAGAACCTTTACAAATGATTTACAATACAATAAATAGACTCAATATGTGGGAAAACAGATCGATGAAAATAAGGAATTGTTTAATCATCGCTAACAAACTGAAGCTGAAGAGCCAACCATTTGTTTTGAAAGGGAGCAGCGTTACATTTTCTACTCAAATCTGTTGATGACCGATGAAGAGGCAGAAACTGTAGCTGTAAATCCTTTGAATCATAACTGAAGTCAAAAATAGGTAATCGAATCCTATTTCTCTACCAAAGTAGATTTCTTCGTTCTAAATTTAGGCATTTCGGTCTTTGACTGTTCACCTTCCTTTTGCCGTTTGAATACAAGCTAACTTTTAATAAAAATAGTTTTGAATTTTGCATTCTACCAATTTTAGTTGCAATTTCTCCTTTACACATTCAAAACACCATTTAATTGTCATTGCAAAAGAAATAATCCATAGCTATCAGTCATTACATATGTACCCTCATGAAAATGCAACCTGTCATGATAGCCCATTTCACGGTCTGCCCTGCATATGTTTAAATATGGACGTTCCTCTGTAATTTTATCCAGTTTTCTCGTACCCAATAGAGCAGTAGATGCCAGACCTAGCCAGCGCAACCGTTGTTTTTTCAACCATTGTAGAGAGACAAAAGATTAGCCTTTACAATTGTAGAGATGCAGTCATCTAAGTGTTCCTCTGACCACCACATTACAATCTTTACCTGCAAGAGCATCGTTTGCTACACTTTTACAACCTGTCGACCCCGTGCACCGCACGCATACCCAGTGTGTCGCGCCTCCTAGATGTGCCGCGACAGTGTAATTTTACACTGTGAAAATTGGCCCAATGTGCCACGCGTAGTCTTGGCTTGAAAATGTACAAGTTTTGCCCTTCCACAGCTTGAGTCGGCGTTCACATGAGCTCTTGAATGCAAATGACATTGATACGCATAGAAATATCTTCATAAAGACATGGATTTGATTTTTGTTTCTAAAAGACATGGCTTTGATCTTTGTAATGTTTGGCATCGACACTTTTTCACATTTTAATACAACTCTGTTTTTCAAATTTCCTTGATGATTTTATGATGAACTTCTTTGTCTACTTTGCAGGAATAGATGGATGGAATTTCGGCAAAGGTGACCAGGGCTGGGCTTGGAGATCTGTAGAACTTAAAAAGCCTTAACAATTACATATTTATTACAAAAAACAATTTTAACGATTTCTTCTTCAAAACAGAGTTTTGAAGAAGAATCATTCTCAGCATTATTGGTGATGAAAATTATGGAATGAAAACTTATTAGGAACATCTCCATGGCCTGCTGGCTTTATTGTACACTTTGAGGACTAAATTAACTAAACCCTAGACCTAAAAAGACCTAAAAAAATTCAATAACTCTTTGCTGACCAAGAGATTAGAACAGGACTGTAAATGACTTAAAATTGATTTAATGAACTTCGATGAATAGACCTGAGCCAATAGGTACAAAGCATGAGGGGTAATGGCTGATAAGACCCTTCCGTCAGATTATGGCATGCCCCTAGTGGAATGCAACTGAGTGAATCGAGAGAGACACCTAAAAATGAAATGCAATAAGAGAAATGATCTTTGACGGAGGAATGCAAAGACCGACTCTAACACGAAGCATCCAAAGATATGCACTGGTTTATATTTTGAGTGGGAGACCCACAAAAATTGGATAACATATTATTAGGTACATTTAAATATTTTTGAACTATAGGTTAGAGTCAAGGATAATTTCCATAAGTATGTAAAATTTCAAAATACTCATTAGAATATATATCTTGTTGATTCACAAATGCATGGCACTAGGTATGTCCCTAAAAAGAAACACTTTTTGTCACTTGCACAACTCCTTCAGAAGGTCTTGTGTGAGGAGGAGGCGCTTCTATCATTAATTTAGAAGGTCTCACTCCTTGTAACCTCAGACACTCTATAGCATGATGCCCCTCAATATGACAAATTGTACACCAGACTTGCGGTTAAATGGGTTTGGTGGTATTCATGTCCTTGAGATTCTCGATTAAATCACCAACTTGATGTTGTAGACCAATTATAGTAGGATCACTAGAAGTAGAACTTGCTCTCAATTTTTTAGGGTAACCTACCATTGTTTCAATGTTCATATCTTTCTGCAATGCATCCCGTATAGTATCAATCACTATTGCGTTAAAGGGATTGTGGTCAATGGAAACAATGCTATAATAAACCATTCCTTCTGATGGTTTGGATGAATAGGATAAGTTAACTTCCCAGAAACATCTTTGAATCACTGCGTACACTCCCTTGTAATTTCACCTTCTTGCTACTTAATATCCCACAACCTAGCCAAGCCCTACTACTCATTATGATGTTATTTAAATTCCTTAATATTTTTTACCTAACAATATCCAAAGGGGGATCTTGAACTATCACTTAACATTTCACAAACCACCAAAGAGCTATATTTCTCATTGTGGTATGAAAATCATTCACTTTAGAGTCATTTGGAGTTTATCTATCTCTCCAGATAGCCTCACATAGATTCTCGTGTTTCTATGCGTCTTCATATCCTTGGCCTAAAAGATTAGGATTTCAAGTAAATGATCCAACTACATTCCCAACCATTGAAGTGTATCTAGATGGAACTAAGATAAATCCTCTCAAACTAGGTTTCAAATAATTTACGAAATGTGATGGATTACTACTACCATAACTACCATCCAAATATACCTTATGAATACTATGGAATTTTAGAGTCTTAAATAACTTGGAAATGAAAATTATAGGGTTTTGATAGGGTAAAAGGGGAAGCGCATGGAGAAAACCAACCATGCTACTACCTTGTGGACTGTTGCTTGTTGGGGAAGAATCTTCCTCATGAAAAATATTCTCATAACAAAGTGCATCTCCTCATCTTTGAGAGTATTATTATTAGATATTGATATCCTTTGATCTGGAATTTTCGGTGTTCATTTTCCATTTGATTCTTGATGGGCTTCACTATTCCTAATATATTTCCTAACTCATCTCCTCTAGCTCCCTCTCTTGTGCTAGAGTTCAAACCTTCTCCCAATACTTCATTTCACAACTCTGAGCCACTCATCTCTCCTCTCTTCAATTCCAGACTGCTCAACACTTCACCTATCTACTACAAATCCCTTCACCTTTTCCTAATATCACACAACTTTCATTCCCTTCATTCAACAAATATCCATGGCATCCTCATTTATCTATAGTTTCGTGATTTCCATAATTCCTCCCCATCCATCACAACTCCCTTTCAACTTCTGAAACCGATCAACATCTCCCCCAAAAACACTACTCCCAGTACACAGGTTTAATGTTGCCTTATTGGATTGATGAAACATCAGCAATCATTCTTCTACCATGAAAACTTTAATCCACAGAGGGATCTCTTTTAGCAAGTGTACTCTTAACCCGTATTTGAACACTACTTCCACTTTAGAGAATTATTGATGATTCTATGCATAAAACTTAATGATATATCCTTCTAATGTAGCTTGAACCCAAAAATTGATGGCTTTGGTAAGTTTGTGATCCAATTTATGTAAGGTGACTAGATTAGCTGTAGCCCAAGTTTTGAAGATCTGGCCAACACTCCCAACACCCAAAGAGTGTTGCAACATGCTTAACCAATGATACAACTCTTTAGGGAATTTGCACCAAAAGATCTCATATTGTTTGTAGGAAGGATTGGATAATAAGATCTCATCACTGACCCAATCTAGGGTTTTATACCACAATTGTGTCTGGTAATAAATGAACGAATCAAGATTATCTTGCCATGATTCTTGAATTTTACTCTTGATTATCCTAGTCACCATTATCTAAAAAACCCCAATTAATCTTCAAGTCCCAACAACAGAACCATTTTTTGGAAAAACGTTTTACCATAGAGACTCGGGGTTCTATCGTAGGGTGCCAACAAAGGGCTTGTTGTAATCTAGCACAACTCTAGCATATCCAATCTTCTGTAAGGGAATAAAGTCTCACCCGAGGCGTGTCAATGATTTTATAAGATGATTTGGTTTTAGATGGTTTTATATTCCATTACATTAGTTGAACTATGCATCACAATCATCAACATTCATAGATCGATCAAATAATATTTACACAAGAGATAAAAGACATATCATACAAAAATTAACACAAAATATTAAAATTTTTAAAGTAGCCACACAGAAATTCATGAATCCATTTATAGAACATAGAGGAATTCCCTGCAATGGTCTCCTTTTATTATTAGCAAGCCTTTCAAATATTACATCTACAAATCTAAATTAGCTCGCTTAGATCTGTCAAATATCACTCCTGAAACCCATTACACACACAAAATTAGGTAGGAATACAACATAATCAAAATGACAATTAAAGAATGAGTCCTAATTTTAGTAGCATCACAACCTTCTTCTATTATCTCTCCTCCTTGTACAACTTTCTTTGCATGTCTATATATAACTTCCATCCCATTGAACTTTTCTACTCTTGATTGACTAAGTCAACTCTAACCACCTTGACAGTATCCATTCTCACTTGGTCCAAATTTTCTTAATTCTTTCAACTTTAACAATTTGATCCTTCTTTTGCAGACTTAACAGATTCCAACAAAACTGCTTGGTCCTCTACTTTCGGGTTCTTTCTTTTATGTTTGTATCTTTAGGAAAAATAAGTAAAAATCTTTTTTAGCTTGCACTACCTGTTCTCCAAAACCATATTATGATCAAAATTGACCCTAAAAAATGAAGGACCCAACATCCTAGTTATATATCAAACTTAATAAAATTGATTAGAGGATCCACATATAAGTATATCATGACTTTGGATGCCTTTGTTAGGCTATCCACCATAAGTTCTATATTTATGGGCATTGATAGAATTGAATGAACTATTGGTTGCAACTTTGACAAGATTCATGTCAATTAATTCAAGAATTAATTGTCCTATTCACTAAGTTATGGATATAGCTCCAAATATTTGAGGCTAAAAAGGTACTCATTTTGAAATTTAATTATGGTTTATTAGTTTCTTTTATATGTAAAGTTTCCTTATTTGAGATCACCACACTAGAAATAACCCTTATTCATGCCTGATATATGGAACACAAATCATACAACTGGCCCCATTTCCCTATCTCACTCCTCACCATGCTTCCACTCCTATACATTCCCCTTCTCTTTCTACTATTTTTTTCTTACTCCCATTCTAACCGGTGGTTTCATTATCATAATACCTAGTCTTATTCTTTTGAAAAAATTCAAGTTCTTCAACAAAAAACCACCAATAAGGCCTTTTATGTAGAAAAATAATTTGTCACCCCATTATAACCACCTTGTCCCTATAAACCATTCTAGATGGAAAAGTAATTTATCTTCAAACCATACCTCTACCAACCCTAGAATAATCTTAAAGGATTGTGATTTCCCTCCCCCTAGATCCGTCCCCCCTTCCCCCTCTCCCCACATATGATTGTAATAATGTGGACCAAATTGACACTACTATTCTTGATAATAGTATATGGAAGAATCTTGCTTCACACACCTTGCTCACCTCTCTCTAACTTTCTATAATCTGATGAGCCTCGGTATTGCAACAAGAATGATGCAACTCCCAAGGCTACCAACTTTAATTATCGACCCGGGGTTTGTACAAAATTAAGAGGTATCAACACTATATGTGAAGCATAAAATGTGTCCTTCATGTGATTTCATGATGTAATGGAGTGCATGTACTGAAATCAAATCCTAAACTAATTGTAGAAAATGAACTGCTCGAAATGTAAACCCTAACCTATTGCAAGAAATAAAGTACAAGGAAAGAAACATATTCTTATTACATAAAGATCATGAACTAAATGTAAAATAAACCTAACTCAACCCTATTTATGACATGTGATGATTTAAAATAATTGAGCATGGAATTAGATCTAAGGAGTATTAACTGTTGCATGCATGTGCTAATTAAGAAATAAAAAGAACTATTTTTCTTTATCTTTTCATTTTATAAATGCAAATGATAAATTTTCCTTGTTCTTTGGCAGGGGAGACAGGGGTGGAGGAAGAGGGGTATAATGGTTTTGATGGCTTGGAGGTCAAGTAGAGGCCTAATCCTAGCCTAAATGATGAGTTTTCTCAATTTGGGCTCAAAATAGGCTACTACAGGATGTTCTACAGGATGTCTACAAGATGTGCTAGTTCCTACAGGTGTCTACACGATCCCTTGTTTTATTACAAAAAATAGGTCAAAAGCTTAGGAATGGTATAGAAGGTGCAATGGAGCTTGGGAAAGGTGGATAATGGAAGAATAAGGCATGGAGGTGGTGGAAACTACCCATAACTCAAGCAAGGGCTTCAAGATGGTTTGATTTGCTCAACGGAAATGGCATTTTTTGCTTATAAACTAAGATTTCAGATTGAGGATTTAGTGGATTTTGGTGACATGGGTGGATGAGGTGAGATGAGGTCTCCCTGGAATGTAGAAGATCCTACAACAACGAACATTATTGTCTACATCTATCCACAAATTCGTCTATACATGGGAAAGATTTATTAAACAATGGAAAATTACTAGTCTAGAATCTAGAAATTCGAGAACTAGTGAGTTAATAAATCTATCAAATGCCTAACCTAATAAAGTGAAAATGAAATGGGGTAAATTTTGTTATTAAATAGAATGTTTTTTTGATATAATGCAAGTGGAACCAACTCGATTGAAGCTTGTTAGCATGCTCTAAAAAATAGCATAAATTTATTATTCTTTGCTACAAAGGAGTTCCAGAAATCTAGATTTGGGAATAAGAAGACTAATCCAAGTAGCTCAATGATTACTATGACCTTCAAAATATTTTCCAAGGATGAAATGATGCTTTTGATCCTAAAAAATAACTTACATCAACCATTTAATCCAATCCTACAACAAGAAATCATTAATACTAAATGCAGAAATAGAAAGAAACAAGAACATGAGATGCATATGAATAAGAAGTGAAAAGAAAAAAAGAAAATGATACAAAAGGGCTCTGAGGCTCTTGGGATGGCCAAGCCCAAGGAAAACCAGAGACCTATGAGGGAGAACAAGATTTAGAAGCTGAAAATGACACCAATCTTAATTATTTTCATCAATACAATTACATCTCTGCAAGAAAATACAATGGAGCTGCAAAAATATGAGTTCTCTCCACAAGAAGAATAATAAAAATATATCCCTAGAGGAAATTTGACTTGGTACTTATAAAAATGATTAGGAATCATTCCCCATGAAAGGAGGAAGCTTTCCCCACCAAAATCCCTTGATTAGTGGATCTAGTTCCCAATACTAGGAATATGCATTAAATGATAGGGGACACATTCCTAGATTTTCCCAATCATTGGAGTTCCACAAACTGTGCCATAATTCCATAATATCTTGTTGATTTATTATTTGATATTGATCCTCCTGTAGTAGGGAGAAAGTCCCTAAATTATCTCCTCCTCCAAATCTTCATAATTTGCCCAATATTCTCATAATATTCCACAAAAATAAATAATATTAGGCACAAATACGTAATTATTCATAAACCTTCCTAATAAATATATTAAAGTTAAAAATGCATTATCTAATGCAAAGAAAGAGGTTTAATGTGCTGAAGGATAGTTAGATGGGCCTTAATTTATGTTTAATTCAGAGGCATGGGCATTGATTTATGTCTAATTTAGAGGCCCATCAAAATCACCCATCCTTCTTATTGTGGCCTTAGCTAAATTAGCAATGAATGGGATCTTTTGTTGGTCCATAAATTCTATGCCATTACATTTGTTTCTTGCTCTTTTCATGACATAGTTGAATCCAACATTGAACCATTGATTCTTATACTTTACTTTTGGGGATACCTTGTCAACATCAACATAACATCATCAACACTCATAAGTTCCTTAAGGATGGAAAAAATTATGATAATTTAAATCCTCTACTACACCTCCTCCCCACTCCAAATTTTAGGAACTGTTACGATGCATAAAATTAGCCTAATAAGATTCCTCTTTTTTAGTCTAGTCCAACACATAAATATGATAATACTTGTTGAGAGAAGTTTTCAGATGAAACCGTGTGGAGGAATTTTATATCTTATTCAATGTTTGGGGTGGACACTCCACCCATTTTCAAGGACTAAGAATTATGTTATCACAAACAATCACTATGAATTCATCATCTTAGCCCCATTAACCCTACATGAAACCATTACTTGAGGAGTTTTATAATGTCTTTCAAATTCCTGAGGGGCTTCCTCTTATTTGTTCTATATAATATTTCCATTGAATTAACTCTAGGGATTCCCTTTTGAGTACGTCAACCTATTGGTTATCACCCTTGAAGTAGCTATATTTGAATTCCATATTTAGGCCTTCCTTGAGTTTTTCCATATCCAACCTATTTGTTCACCTCAAGAATCCTTTGTTGGAATTATGATACAGGTGTTGTCCTTGATGGAAACTCACATAGATGACAGTTCATAGTGCAAAAGGTTAATGACAATGGATTACAGATTAGACTCTAGAGATTGAATGGTTTAAGAAGTATACACTAGTTCGCCTTGTCCAAGTTGCATATATATGCGAGTGAGAACCTGCAAAGTCACGTATATGTTGTTTTTTTGAAGAAGTAGTGGGAAAGACTCATAAAATTGATCTGATATGGTTTAGAAAATTATCAATTATCTTTTATGTCTGGATGATTGATGACTACAGTTTGTGGATGTTATTTAGAAATGATTTTGATCCTCATAAGTTGTTGATGACTTGATGCATATCTGATTGATGATGATACCTTTGATGATTCTTATTGATTTTTGTAGTGATCAAATTTGACAGTGAAAAGATGACACAGGTTCAGGGGGAGCATATGTTTCTAATAATGCATTGTTGGCATTATATTAGAAGACCTTGGTACATGATGATACTTATATTTCTTGATCCACATAGTTGTTTGATTTAGGTGACTCTTTAGATGATGGACATATACAGGCTGTTGATCTTGATGCTGCCGACAGATGCTTATGGTACAGATCATTAATGGTGTATGATAGTTGCTGATGACTATCATTGTCTTGTTTAGATCATTGGTCCTTGTTATAAATGCCATGTATATCATTTGATGTAAAGGTCATGTAAAGACCTAGTTTGTAACCCCACTATGCATGGGAAGGATGATGTAATAATTTATATTTCAGTCATGTATAAACATTTGGTATATCCCCACCTGGTTGGGTGGATGAGTCAAATTTGGTGTATCCCCACTTGGCTGGGTGATTGATGTATGTATGAGTCATTGGTCTTAGGGAAGTCAAAATCACTTAGTTGAGTTATAGAGTCATGTTATTCTTTTGAAAAATATCTTTTTAGACTCTGCATGTGCTTAGGGGGAGCATGGACAACATAATGCACCTCTAAGGGGGAGAATATCTCGGTCCACCCTTTGTCCTTGATGTCAAAGGGGGAGGGTATCTTAGTGTTGTGGTTGACATCAAGTCCAAAGGGGGAGATTGTTGGCATTATCAGGTGTTGTCCTTGATGGAAAAGCACATAGATGACCATTCACAGTGCAACAGGCTAACAACAATGGATTACAAATCAGACTCCAGAGATTGAATGGTTTAAGAAGTATACGCTAGTTCACCTTGTCCAAGTAGCGTATACATGTAGGTTCATAGAAAAAAAAAGAGCGTATACGTACGCACACACTTTCACAGAAGGAAAAATGTGTATGGGATGGAAAATCAAGGTTTTGGTCCAAGGTATTGGTCTGAGGTTTTGGTATGAGGTATTGGTTCAAGGTTTTGGTTCGAGGTTTTTGGTCTGAGGTATTGGTCCAAGGTTTTGGTCCGAGGTATTGAGAAAGGATAAAAATATATAAGGAGGAGAAGATCAAAGGGCTAGGTGTGCAAGTAATGAATATCTTATGAAGAGTGAGATCAAAAGAAAATATGCATGTTATGGGTTTTTGGTGCTTTGGTTGATCTGAACTTAGGATGCACCTAAGTGGTTGATGATGGATGATGGATCAAGATCATAAGACCTGAAATGAATTATCATTATGTGGCATGATCATGGATAGTCTAGATCTAAATATAATGCATGTTTTATTCTATAAATGTTATGATCTGGGTATGACTGAAGTCTGGAATAGATGTGAAGTTTTAAGTTAGTATTTGTAGATCTATATGTTGGTTTGCCTTGGTGAAGGCACGTATATATGCCGTTTTGGTTCTTCGAAGTAGCACATACATTATGAGATATTAGGTTTGAAGTTGCAGTTGGTTTCGGTTGTTGATGCAAAGTTCTGGGTTCTGCTCTGTGTTTTGGTGATTGTGTTATGGTGACAGTGTTCTAAATGATCAGATTGATTGAGTGTGATTTTCTTCAGTGTTGATGGGTTTTTCAGTGATTGGTTGTATTGCAATGGTGATTTATTTTTGAGCTTCAATGTTGCTGATGGGTTTAGTATGAAAATTGGATGAAACGTGGCCTTCATATTGTGTTGTTCTGTACCATGAGTATCCAGTCTGAAAATTAATGAAATGTAGCCCTTGGAGGAAGAGAGAAGGTCATATATTTTTGTAGGCCGATGCCTACATACTGGTAAACATATCGACTAGTACAAGAGCTAGGGGGTTGGAGCTCCCTTCTAGTAGTAGTTGGAAAATGAGTGAAGGTTGGAGACTTCTATAGGCCGATGCCTACGTACTAGTAAACATATCAGCTAGTATAAGAGCTAGGGGGTTGTAGCTCCCTTCTAGTAGAAGCTGGAGAACGAGAGAAGGTTGTAGCCTTCTGCAGGAGGGTGCTTACGTACTAGTATGAGTTTGCACCAGTACAAGATTGTAAACAAGTTTTTCTTATATTAAAGAGATGATAGTAGCAGGTGGTTTTTGTTCCGCATTGGGTTTCCACATTAAATCTTGGTGTTCATGTGTGTTTCTTATGTGTGATGGTTTATTCTGTTATTATTTCACATGGTTACTGTTTAAATAGTTAATAAAGTACTGATGCACTGATTAAAGATCAACATATGATGAATTAACTGAATCATAAGCTCACTGGATATACGTTGGTTGCCTTAAAGACAGTTGCGTGCACACGCGAGTTCCCTTCATTGAAGTATCGTATATAAATTTGAGTATGAAAAGAAAAGGTTATTGATTTGATAAATACAGATTCAACCCCCATTAATATTATTCCCAACATCCTCTACCTTTATTATTCCTAAAAAATATCCAATAGTGGTGCCTTGTCATATAGTATCATGCTCTAATGAATTAATGATTTATTGGACAATTTAAGGGTCTCAAATCATTTAGAAAGACATACTTGAAAACATGTGATCATCAAGTTCATAATATGAATCTAAATGATAGTTGAAATATTTGTTTCAAGAATAAAACTGGCTTATAAGAATGGTTAGCAATGCAACCTAGCCTTACCAAAACTCTTTCTTAGACATATATGAAACTAATTAATAATACTTTTTATTTGAATTTTGGACATTTTATTATGGTGCACCTTTGAGGTAACATCCTCATTTTTAGCTAAAAGTGTGAGGATCACCTATAACATATTTTTTTGGTGCTAGAGATACTTAAAACCCACAAACTACATGTTAGACCAAAATAATCCTTATAATGTTGAGACCTCCATTCACTATCTAGGATTTTATATTATAACCAATTTGGGGTGCATGTTGATGTTGGGAGATTTAAAATACTGAGGGCGGGCGGGGGGGTGGTGTGGGGTGGGTGAATTAGTATTAAGACCGATGTATCATCTATTAAACATTTTTCCTTTTCTTTACTTGATTTTTTGAATTATTAATAAGCAACACAACATATAAATAGTATATCTAAACATAAGCATAACCAATGCATAAGATCAACAACACACATGAACAAATAAACCATGAGATCAAACACCATGAAACACATGTGGATACAAGATGTTAGGTGGAAACCCTTATGGAAGAAAAACCATCGTATGGTTTATCTTCTTCTTATTTCAAAATTTTCTTTTACATTTATAACTAGCCACCACTAGTGTACAAGCTCAAACTTGCAATGTTTGTGAGAAACCACTTGCTCCAGTCCACTACTTGATGGAAGCTACCATTTTTGCAACTAAGCAGGCTCCAACCTACTAGAGGTCCCAACCTCCAAATAGTTTCTTAGGATACCACCTGAAGGAAGCCACCACTCCCTAAATCAACAAGCCACCACTTGCCAGAAAGACACCACTTTCCATTGAAGGCCCCAACCCTCAAACCCTTATGCACCTCATTTCACATATTTTCAAACGAGGCCAACAAATCTTTGCTCAAACAACTTTGGAACACTTTTCATCTATTTTCATACTGGATCCACCTCTTCTTAGTAACAATAACAACAAAAAAAGAACCAATTTTTGATACAATGCCTCTCATTACTCAATAACCAAATATGGTTAGTACATAAACACTATCCAACTCAACAAAAACATACAATCAAGGACTTTGACCAACAAAATAATCACACCATATAATATGCAACAACAAAAACGTACAAATCATTTTCTCTCACACATATGTTAATGAAAACTATGTAAACTATATACAACATACAAACTCTACCATACATCACTATAAACTCTAGGAGTAGAAACATATTCAAACCTCTACGCACTCACCCATACAAATACTAGCACACCCTAGTAGCAACAACCTATAGTAGCAGTAAAACATATTACATGGAAATTAAAGTTCTCATGACAATACACTAGTTACAACTACATAAAAAAATGGGGTACTAACACCATTAATATGCTCCATGTAAGAAAATAGTTAGCAACACAAAATACACAATAGATGCACCGATGTTTTGTTCTCCATATAAGCAACAACACAAGGATCAACAATGCTAAAAAAACACTACAACAATGTTTTCAACACATATTTAGCAACATGCATTGATCTAAACAACAATATAACTCTCGTCCATCACTGCAACACATCCTTGGATGTGAATACAAACTCTGAGTGATAACAATTAGTAGCAACTGCAATACATGGTATCTTTGTTACAATTGTATGCCAGTAACAATAAATGCTCACTATCACTCTAACTCCCTGTAGCCTCTTGTCCATATGCAGGAAAACACTAAATAAATTACATAAGTATTCATCACCTCTCAATCGTACAAAAATCAACCTTACTCAAAGCCATGACATCACAATTGAAATAGTTTTCCCAACGATCAAATCAAACCAATTCAACTCAATAATTTTATTCCACTACCTCTTAGATAACGAGATCAACAAGGGACAATTCAATAAACTTTGTTACTTCAGAAGCCTTGGGAAAATACTTTGGGTAAAGCTTGTGGTTATTTCTGTGCACACACAGATCACTAATTTCTCACCAATAGTAATTTGCATGGGCATATAAAGGAAAGCTAGAGTAGATTGTTGTGAGCACTTAAAGGTAAGCCAAAAAAGATTATGAAATCTATGCAGGGATGATGAAGCAAGCCAAAGCAGATGGTATAAAATTTAAAATTCTCTTCCCAGATCAACAACCACTTGCATCAGCACATCTTTAGACATCATGTTAACCTCCTACAACATCAAAACACCTCTGTCAAACATCAAAACCATGCATAATATCCCACAATTACTGACATCAATGACAACACAAGATGAATCCACTGTTGACATCAATGTCAACACCATGATTCCAAAAATCTCCCCCTTTTCCTTTGATGGAAACACTTAGCCACAACACCCAAAAATATTTTTTAATTGGATATCTAGTTTAATTGGCTAGTCTCATTCTTCCCCTTTAATATCAATGGAAAAGGGTGGCCAAACTTCATTTGGAACACCATGCTACTAATAAGTATGATCAAATACAACATGCAGCTACAACATATCTGCAAAATAAGCATTATAATCCAAACAAAATGCCTTCTCACACTTATGGATCCCACAAAAATGTCACATCAAGTCAACTATGCCAACACCATGGCCTTTCTCTTGCTTAACATGGTCCTCCTGAACATGTATTGGGGCTGCAAAGTACATCAACTCATGAATGTTGTTCAATTAATTTGTTGTTTCACTCCATGCCTCCTTGAAACATGCAAGAGGCTACTCAACATACCACATGAATTCATGACATACCAAGACCAATTATAAACATGAAAGTACAAGGATGATAATTGAATCACATGGCTAAATATTGCACTCAAATATGCACACTTGGCTAAAACAAATACTTCCTCTTATGCATAACTAAAACAAGTGACACAACCAACAAACCAAATGCGATACATGAACGTGCATGGTTGAACCAAGACTTCCTTCTATGCATACCTAACACAATGTATATTCAACCAAAATTCCAATGATAGAAAATATCATAAATATGGTTGATTTACATCCTTTCCCACTCATTGATACAACATATGGATCTACTACAAAAATGAGTGAAAACAACATAAGAGAAATTCAACCTAAAGTTCATGCACAACTCCCCCTAAGATCACGTACCTTCAAACTTTCTTGTTGAGCATGCAGACCTGATATTGCATTTAAGCTCTTAGTCACACCATGTTTCTATTGCAACTAATCTTCATGTCTTTATCATGCTTCCCGTACCGCTACCATACACTCCCCTTGAGATCATGCACTCTTTCGCAGTCTTTTCTGAATATACACTAGGTAATAATGGACTATAGAAGGGAATAGGTTCTCTTACTTAGAATCTAAAAAGGAAAAGATCGTCTTCAATATTTTACTTTTTCCTGCTCTTCCCTTCAACACATACACATTGTCTGGGATCACAGTTCCTTTTGCAATTAGTCTCTTTGACTCTTCTTTTCTGATGCTGCAACCTTTAAAATTGAAGATCACTTCCTTTTCTCTGTCAACCATCTAGATCACACTCAAGATGTTATGTTTTAGGTCTTCAACCAGCAACACATCAGCTGCATTTTTTTTCTTATCGCCAAGGTTGGCCTTACCTTTTCCCAACACCTTAACAGGTGTAAATTGTCTCTAAGAATAACATGACCATCTTTGGTTTTCTTTAGATAGATGAAAATGCTCTTGTCCCCTAACCTATGATGGGAAAATTTGCTGTCTATCTACCATTGGTCATATTCATTAAATGCTCAATGAGAGATACCACACTTCACTTGTTTCTCCTCTTTCTTCTTCCAAACCTTGGTAGACTATTTCCTAGTATGCATATTCTCCTATAGTTTTCTACTAGGAATACTCTAGTTAAGCTATTCCTTTTGCCTAATTTTCCTTGAGAAACTAGAAAACTTACAGTCTCTAGCCATGTGATCAATATTTTCATAGGTATAACACCTCACACGACCAATATATGAGGCTAGAGGATCATATCCATTTCTATCCACATTAGATCTTTGCATTGCATTCAATATGCTTCTACTCCATGCATGAGATCTATAATCAACTACCTTGTGGAAAAATAGGTTACAAGAAAAGTAATAATCATAAAATGAACTTGTATACCAAATGGCTAATGATCTTCCTAATAGGGGTGCCCTTCATTGAATGTATGCTTGAGGATGCTTTCTCTTTTATTTCCCAAACTATTGCTTACTTTTTTGATAGGACTTGAACATTCTCCTTCTACAATTGGTTGCAACATGTCTAAAATTATGATAGATGTAGCATTCAATCTCATCCATCAAGGGAGAAAAGGAGTTATTATTTCTCCATTGAAATCTACCATAGAATTCTCTTGGAATGAATGGGATTATTTTCATAGGTGCTCATCTTTCTCCATTCCTCAACAATTGGTTTTTTGGCTTACTACCTCTTTTGTTGCTCTTGTTACTTCCATTACATGCTATAGAATTTTTAGGTTCTACATTATTTTTTCCACTTGCATGTGAATTAGATTCTCCCTTATAAAAGGAAAGACCAAATATGACCAAGGGAGATCTTTGATTGCTAAGAATGTTGTCCAAGACCTTGGTTCTTTACTCCATATTTAACTGATTGTCTTTCTTTTCTAGCTCCTTCCTCATTGAGACAACTTTAGCTTCTATTTTTTCAAGTTGGTCCTCTCTTTCTTTTAACTAGCTATCCATTACAACTTTAACTCTTTTAGCTTCTTCCACATGGGTCTTTAAAATGATGGCTTCCTCCTTGAGCTCAACCTCCTTGACATCAAATATATGAAATAATTTTTCTTGATCTATACACATAGTTGCCAATCTCTCTATTTCAATAGCTAACTTTTATATGACTACCAAGTTTGATTCAAATTTAGCTTCAAGGAGCACCATATATCACCTTTATCATCAACTTGATCATGCAACTCAAAATGGCTACCATCAGAACTATCTAAAGTATAACTAAGCAATTACTCACCGTCATATCTTTTTTCCTACCTCACATCTAGTTCTCCTTTGCCTTCATTTTATAATTTTTCCTCTTGATGATCAACTATATTTTCACTAGGAGGGTGGATCTCATTCGGTTGAGCATATCTTTGTTGACATCCCTTCTTATTTTTCTTCTTTTCCCTCTCACCATTGCTGATACTATTATCTCCTCCATACAATGCCTACAATTTGTCCCATATGTGTTTTGTAGATTTTAGATCCATTACCTTTTCCATATTGGCATTGTGAATATTACTGTAGATCACGCATTTCACTTGGGAATTCTGCTACTACACTTGCTTTGATGGGGGATCTTTGTCGTAACCTTCACACACTGGCTTCCAGATATTAGATCCATAAGTTGATAACTTAGACTTCACTTTTTCTCTCCACACCTGGTAGATTATAGCACTAAGTAGAGGCACAACTTGATGATCCACCAGAAAAATAAATTTATCATATTGTCTTTTCAGAAGTCAATATTCACCTGAATACCCTACTCTGATGCAAATTGTTGGGAGCTTGACAATACTGAGAGGGGGGTTAATCAATATTGTGCTTGATGTATCATCTATTAAAGTTTTCTCATTTATTTACTTGATTTCCTGAATCATTAATAAGCAACACAAAATATAAATAACAAACATAAACACAACCATAGTCAATGCATAAGATCAACAATACACATGAACAAATAAACCATGAGATTAAACACCATCAAACACATAAGACACCAGATGTTAGGTCGAAACCATTATGAGAGAAAAAACTTTGTATTGTTTGTCGTCTTCTTCTTTTTAGTTTAAAATCTTCTTTTACATCAAACATTGGCCACCACTAGTATGAAAGTATGACTTGTGACGTATGTGAGTAACCACTCACTCTAGTCCACTACTTAATGGAATCCACCACTTTTGTAGCTATGTAGGCCCCAACCTGATGGAGGCCCCAACCTCCAAATAGTTTCTTAGGTCATCACATGAAGGAAGCCACCACTCCCTAAATAAACAAGCGAACAATTTCCATTGAAGGACCCAACCTTCAAACCCTTGTGGACCCCATTTCACATATTTTGAAACTAGGCCCACAAATCCATGCTCAAATAATTGTGGACCATGTTTCATTTTTTTCACACTATATCCACCTCTTCTCAGTAACAATAACAACATCAAAAGCATCACTCTATAATACAATGCCTCTCACTGCTCAATAACCAAATCTAGCCAATACATAAACATCCTCCAACTCAATAGAAACATACAATCAAGGACTCTAACTAGCAACATACCACACCATAAAATATGTAGTAGCAACATACAACTCTCTCTCTCTCTCTCACATACATCAATGGAAACTATATAAACTCTCTACAACATACAAACTTTTCCATACATCACTGTCAACTCTAGGAGCAACAACATATTCAAACCTCTTGGCACTCACCCATACAAATATTAGCACACCCTAGTAGTAATAAACTATAGAAACAATACAACATATTACATGGAAATATAATTTCTCATGAAAATACATCAACTATAGCTACATACAAAAAATAGGGTACTAACACCAACAATATGCTCCCTGCAAGAATACAGTAAGCAACACAAAATACACAACAACTGCACCAATGATCCATTCTCCATAACATCAGCATCAGAAGACTCATCAATGTAATGACAAAGCACTGCAACAACGCTTTCAACACATACTCAAAAACATAAATCGATCTCAACAACCATACACATATCAACCATCATTACAACACATCCTCTAATATTAATACAAATTGATGCAAATCCCAATGAATATTTTCTTAAATTGGTCCCTCTAGGAATTAGTTTCTTTAATTGGGTTTCAACCCACATAATCAAATCCCTATTAAAATCCACAGCGAGAAGATCAAATACAGTGAGAGAATTACAAAGAATAAATAGCGCAAAACTGCTCCAGATTGATCGTACAATCCCATGACCCTGAGTCCCCAGAATTATTAAAAAATGAAATTAAAATCCCTTACGGGATTTCAACCTTTCGGTATGGCCCCCTTAACTACTTAATAAAGAATAAAACCTTGCCACACGCTTTCCCTTGCAAGCTCCACAACTCCATCATTTAACATACATGGGGAACAAGAAGTATTTATCTCACCATTACTGGACAGTCCCTGGTCCCTTGGTTCCTGACGTTCAATTAAAATAAGTTACGAGATCTAGGCTGTTCGGGCCTTCCGAGCTAAACTTTTGTCATGGGTTTCCATCTACAAACAACTTGGGCATTGGAAATTGACAAAATATCTCTAAAAGAGAAAAATGGCTAAGCGTTGGCCTTTTAGTGTTCATTCCAATTCAGCTCCCCAACCCCTCTCAACCCTCTGCACTCCTTTGAGTCTCTCCTCTTGGCTCTACGATAATTTTAAGGAAAAATCTCTCCCTTTGTTGCGCTCGTGCAACCACTCCAATGTGATCTTGTCGTTTTACAAATCTCAGGTTCAATAATTAAAAACACTAGGTTTATTGACTCTGTGTGGTGAATAAAATTGCAGAAGGACTAGTTATGCCAATACAAATCTCTCGTAGGAAAATTTCACTTTTACGCTATGATTGATTTTTCTCATTAATCAGAGAAATATTTAAACTTACGTCAATTTGGTACAAATGTAAAATATAGCTACTAACAGCCCAAAGATCATCAATACCAAATATTTCACATTCAGAACTTAATATGTTGTTTAAGATGACATACCTTGACTAACAGCGGAAGATGTAATGGCTGCCATCTTCTGTCTTCTGTCTTCTGTCTTCTTCTCAGAATTCGGTTTCTCTCCTCTTGCCCTCACTTCCTTTATGTGTTTCTTGATGGAGAAGAATACAACTCTTGTGTGGGAGAGAGAGGACCCAATCCTTTATATATTATTTAACTCTAATCTGGTACGTCCATCATATACCAATTCAACGCTTAAGATCTAATGCTTTAGATTAGAAACTGCTTTAAGATAAGATCTAAATGCTTTAAGATTAGATCGGGTCACATTAAGATTAGAAACTGCTTTAACGTTAAAAGCATTTGCTGTTTCCAATAGCAGATTTCTAACATTCTCCCACTTGACCCAACTATTCATAATATTAAGTGTTGAACATCATACCATGATAAATTGCTGAGAGTTATGGCGGTTGTGCACTATTAATTCAATGCATTCCCTTCCATATACTACAATACCAGCAATCCATCAATTCATACTCATAATTTATATAAAACAGCATAATGGTCCACATAATGTCTTATATCATAATGATTAAACATAATATCTTTATAAGACTCTTTCTTGTTTAAAATTACATAAAATATGTACTACTACATTAAAACAAGAGACACATAATTGTATATCAGAAACACATAAAAGAGCTCAGAATGTCACACATCAATTATTATTAATACAACCAAGACCCATTCTTTGAACATGTTCCTTAAATTGTTTTGGTTGTAACCCTTTCGTCAAAGGGTCTGCAATCATAAGTTCTGTCCTGATGTGCATGATTGACACTCTTTGTTTCTGAACCTCATCTTTCACAACAAGATACTTCAGTTCTATATGTTTGGCACCTTTAGAGTACTTGTCGTTCTTTGAGAAAAATACTGCTGTAGAGTTATCACAATAAATTTTCAGCGGCTTGCTAATGGTGTCGACAACCGCAAGTCCTGAAATAAAGTTCCGCAACCATAATGCATGAATTGTGGCTTCAAAACATGCCACAAATTCTGCCTCCATAGTGGATGAAGCAACGATAGTCTGTTTCGCACTTTTCCATGATATGGCGCCTTGAGCAAACATAAACAGGTAACCAAAAGTCGATTTTCTAGTATCGATGCATCCAGCAAAATCTGAATCGCTATATCCAATCACCTCTGATTCATTGGATCTTCTATACATGAGCATGTAATCTTTCGTGCCTTGTAAGTACCTCAAAACTTTCTTTGCAGCTTGCCAATGTTCCCTTCCTGGATTACTTTGATACCTCCCTAACATACCGACCGCAAAGCTGATATCCAGTCTAGTATAGGTTTGAGCATACATTAGGCTACCAACAACAGATGCATATGGAATTGATTCCATTTCCTTTCGTTCAACATCATTCTTAGGACATTGCATGAGATTGAATTTATCACCTTTCTGTACAGGAACTATTCCAGGTGAACACTTACTCATTCCAAATCTCTCTAGAATCCTTTCGACATATCCTTTCTGAGACAATCCCAATATTCCTTGTGATCGATCATGGAATATTTCTATTCCAATCACATAGGATGCCTCTCCCATATCTTTCATTTCAAAGTTCGTTGAGAGAAATTCCTTAGTCTCATGCAATATACTTAAATTATTTGCAGCAAGCAAGATGTCATCAACATAAAGGACCAGAAAAATAAACTCGCTCCCACTGATCTTTTGGTATATACAGTGATCAACCGTATTTTCCTTAAAACCAAAAGATGTAATAATGGTATTGAACTTAATATACCATTGCCGGGATGCTTGTTTAAGCCCATATATTGACTTCTTAAGTTTACACACCAATTGTTCTTTACCTTCTATAGAAAAACCCTCAGGTTGATCCATATAAACATCCTCATCAAGATCTCCATTCAGAAAGGCTGTTTTCACATCCATTTGATGCAACTCCAAATCATAATGAGCTACTAATGCCGTTATTATTCTTAGTGAGTCCTTTTTCGAAACAGGAGAAAATGTCTCCTTGTAATCAACACCATCTTTCTGAGTGTAACCCTTAGCAACAAGTCTAGCTTTATACCGTTCGATATTACCACTAGAGTCGTGTTTGGTTTTAAAAACCCATTTGCATCCGACTCTTTTACAGCCATGTGGTAACTCAACGAGATCCCAAACTTCATTATGTTGCATGGATTTCATTTCTTCTTTCATGGCATTAATCCATTCCTTTGACTCTTTACTTTCTACAGCATGTGAAAACGAAACTGGATCCTTATTGATTCCAATATCATAATCTGATTCTTGCATATAAACCACATAATCATCAAAAATAGCTGACCTACGATTTCTTTGAGGTCTTCTTAATGCTACTTGTTGTGGTTCATGCATATCAGTATTATGTAAGTCATTTCCTTCAGGAAGTACTTCTTCATTTATATGTTGTTCATTATCATCATGCTGTTCTACAACAGCTGGAACCACATTTGGAGTAATAGTAGATGGAGGAAATATTCTAGGCAATGTAACATTTACCCTTGTTTCCTTTATTTCTACTATTTCTCTTCTAGTACTCCCACTGACTTCACCATTCTCAATGAATCTTGCATTACCAATTTCTACAATTCTTGGACTATGATTAGGACAGTAAAACACATACCCTTTAGATTTCTCAGGGTAACCTAAAAAATACCCACTGATCGTTCGAGAATCTAATTTCTTTTCATGTGGATTATAAATTCTCGCTTCCGCTGGACAACCCCAA
Source organism: Pinus tabuliformis (assembly GCA_031772625.1). Classification (NCBI taxonomy): domain Eukaryota; kingdom Viridiplantae; phylum Streptophyta; class Pinopsida; order Pinales; family Pinaceae; genus Pinus; species Pinus tabuliformis. The sequence goes on along the minus strand of CM062820.1, from coordinate 78,622,223 downwards.
ACATGCAGGTGTCTTAAGCTAGGTTTCCTGTTAGTCCATAACTCAAAAGGAGTCTTTTGAACAGCTTTACTAGGAACCCTATTCAACAAATAGTTAGCAGTTTTGAGAGCATACGACCACAAATTCTTAGGTAGTGTAGAATCTGACATCATACTCCTAATCACATTCATTAACGTCCTATTGCACCTTTCTGCTACACCATTTTGCTGTGGTGTACCTGGCATTGTGTATTGCGCACATATGCCATGACTTTCGAGGAATTTTGCAAATGGACCTGGACACTGGCCTGACTCATTATATTTACCATAATATTCACCACCTCTATCAGACCTTATGATTTTCACCTTTTTATCTAATTGCCTCTCAACTTCCTTTACAAACGTCTCAAGGACATTCACAAATTGAGATTTTTCATGAAGCAAATAGACATAACCATAATGGGAAAAATCGTCAATGAAAGTGATGAAATACTTTTCTCCATTAAAGGCTGGAGTGTCCATAGGTCCGCAAATATCAGTGTGTATTATTTCAAGAAGCTGGCTGCTTCTAGTGGCTCCTTTCTTATTATGTTTGGTTTGTTTACCTTTAATACAATCCACACATAATTCTAGATCACTAAAGTCCAAATTTGACAAAATTTCATTACTTACTAATCTCATCATTCTTTCTTTGGATATATGACCTAGTCGTTTATGCCACAAGAAAGCAGAATTTTCATTCAACCTGCTACGTTTACATCCAACATTATTTACTACATTCAACAAGGAATTCGCATAAGTGTCATTCAGTTTCAATTTATATAAACCATCATTTAGAATACCAGAACCAACATTATCAGTATTCTTATATAAATCAAAACAACCAGATCTAATCATACATCTAAAACCAGAAATATCCAATTTACTTGCGGAAACAAGGTTTCTAGATAATGAAGGTACATAAAGGGTACTGTATAAGTCTAATACATATCCACTTTCTAGAATTAGACGATAAGTCCCAATGCCTTCAATTGAAGATTTCATTCCGTTTCCCATAAAGAGAAAACGATCTTCATTTGGATTTATGGTTCGGATCATAAGAAATCCCTGCATATTGTTGGAAACATGAGTTGTAGCACCAGTATCAAGCCACCATGTATTAATAGGAACTTCAACTAAATTTGATTCAAAACATACGAAAGATAGATAACCTGCAAATCAAAAATGAAATAACTATAAGCTCATAACTAACGCGATTCAGATGTAGACATAATAGTATAATATAGCACTCCTTTGGGTAGATACTATCTTATACTTAACATAATTAAATACCAAAACATAAGTAGGTAATAAATATATTCAATTAAATAGAACTGACATCTTTGGATGATCAATATTTATTTAATCAAAATATCTATCAAACCTCATCATGTCAACTAGTTATAGAACAAGACTTTCCTTTGGGTAAGTTCTCAGGTTCTATCATTAGTGACGCCAGTTTTTAATTGGTATTATTATAACTGGCAATTTCTATCAATAATCACTATGTCACTTATGCACTAAATGATTATTCTGATTTTGACCACTTTGGTGATTAACAAAATCATAAATCTCATGTGCATAAATAATTTATAACACATACCTTATGCAAAACAACATTCTGATTTTGACCACTTTGGTGATTAACAAAATCATAAATCTCATGTGCATAAATAATTTATAACACATACCTTATGCAAAACAATCAGTCATAGAGCAATTACTTTTATGCCCAAATTTCAAACGTCAATCGAAACTGTAACTTTCCTACAGGAGTTCTACTCAACTTTTGCAAGCGAGAAAATTTTAGTAATGAACAGGCCACACCTCCCAGTCATACGACGTACACAGTTGCCCTATGATCCCCTTTATCAAAATGTTTCTGACCAATCCCATATCTCAGGTCTAATCCCATATTGGAAAGCTTCTAAAAAGCGTGCAAGCGAGTGTCAATTTTGAAGCTTTACCGTATAGGCATCGTATACGATTCGGACGTTTCCTATTTGGGATTTTCACCCTTTGTCCACGCAAAGATTCAGCGTTTCAATTTCAATTGGGCATTACATTTTTAAAATTGGAATCGACACGGTTTGTTTCAAAGCCATCACAATAATATTAATCATAAACCAAGAATAGCATCCATGACATGCGTGAAGAGTAACATGTAAAGAAACCCAAAATTATTTTATTTAGGAGGGAAGATCCTAGAAGCTTATGACATAACTTTCGAAACAAGCATATACTGATCAGTCATTGTGGCTTTCGAGCATTCACCAAACAATAATGAAGGAAATGGAGTATGGGGTTTTATGTGCATGCAGCTTTAATGGAACCGGACAGGCTATACAGCGAAGTGAACCACAGAAACGGCTAGCCATCGAGATTCATAATTTTGTGGGATTTGGAGTCGTATTTTAATACGCGCCCCTATTGTTCTTATAATAATTATAGCGATGACCTTGATTTGTATAAGTGCCAGTCGTAAGTCTCTTGGTCAAAAGAAAAATTCAACACGTTACAACCACTAAATAGCGGCCTAATATCTTCGAGAAGTGAAATGGGTTCATTCGAAAACCTAGAGGTAAGCTCTTAACCCCTTTTGTGAAGCATGCACAGGACTTGGTTAACAATGAAAGGATGCAAACAGGGGTCAATAGGCGCATAGTCAAAGGACTCATGAATGCGTGATCATTTCATGAAACCCCCACAGTTTCCCGAAGGCTCAATCACATGAGTAAAGCACAGAACAGATCAATTGCAATCATAGGAAATATTCAGTTATTGATTGTGGCTCTGATACCAAATGTAAAATATAGCTACTAACAGCCCAAAGATCATCAATACCAAATATTTCACATTCAGAACTTAATATGTTGTTTAAGATGACATACCTTGACTAACAGCGGAAGATGTAATGGCTGCCATCTTCTGTCTTCTGTCTTCTGTCTTCTTCTCAGAATTCGGTTTCTCTCCTCTTGCCCTCACTTCCTTTATGTGTTTCTTGATGGAGAAGAATACAACTCTTGTGTGGGAGAGAAAGGACCCAATCCTTTATATATTATTTAACTCTAATCTGGTACGTCCATCATATACCAATTCAACACTTAAGATCTAATGCTTTAGATTAGAAACTGCTTTAAGATAAGATCTAAATGCTTTAAGATTAGATCGGGTCACATTAAGATTAGAAACTGCTTTAACGTTAAAAGCATTTGCTGTTTCCAATAGCAGATTTCTAACAACAAATCCTCTAAGATAGGATTTGAGGACCAATTTAGGGAAAATTAAACAAACTATAACAAATTATCTAATTTTAATAAATTACATGGCAATTTAAACCACAACTTGAGGAACCTACTCCTCTATTAAATGATTTTGACCTCTCGGTCAATGAAATTTATAGATGCCCATGCATCATGAACTTTGATTCATAAAAATTAACAACAATTGCAATACATGGTCTCTTTGTTACAAATGTATACCAGTAACAATACATGCTCATTGCCACTCTAACTTCTTGTAGTATCTTCTCCATATGCAAGAAATCACTCAATACACTACAAAAGTATACATCACCTTTCATTTGCATACCAAGCAACCTTACTCAAATCCTTGCTATCATAATTTAAAATAGTTTCCCCAACGATTAAATCAGATTGAATCAACTCAATAATTGAATTCCACTACCTCTTGGATGAATAGATCAACAAGTACCAATTTAATCAACTTGATTACTTCATAAACCTTAGGAAAATACTATGGGTAGAGATTATGGTTTTTTTGTGTACGTCAACAGAATGCAAATTTTTCACCTACAGGAATATGCATGGGCATATAAAGGAAATCTAGAGAATATTTTAGTGGGCACCTAAAAGAAATCCAACACAGATTATGAAATCTACACAGGGATGAAGAAGGAAGCAATAATATATGTTGTAAACATTAAAATTATCTTGCCAAACTTGCAACTAGTTGCATCATCACATCTTTAGACATCATGTTAACCTCCTGTAGCACCAACACACCTCTATAAAACATAAGGACCTTACATAAGCTCCCATAATTGTTGAAAGAATGCCAACACAAGCTGAATCCACTATTGACATCAATGCCAACACCATGTTTCCAACAATTGATCTTGCCAAAGTCCAAGCACTTGGACATTCACTAATCTTGTCACCATAATTTCGTTGAAGTGTTTTATTTGGGGCATTAATTCTATTGGTGTTTTATTTACCATTTCTCTCCATTTCCTACTTCCTACATTACCTCTCCAATCAGTAAGTGTTAGTATGGACCAAGGAAATGGATGAAGGTTAATTTTTAAAATTAAAAACAACACTTTGTGCATCTTCTTGATTTGCAATGTCCCTTTAAGATAGAACCAATGTCTTACAATATGATATTGGGGCTATAAAAAAATAGGCAAGACACTAGGTGGCATATCACTCTAAGAATTTAACAGATGATTAGATAAAATATGACACCCATGATAAATAATTTTATGCTCTTGTGCAAGCATTAAATAAAATTTACCATGCATTGAAACTAAGGAAACCATTTTTCACATTAATCACCATCCCTTAATTATTTTTATTTTTAGTGTGAAGTTCAAGAATGAAGCCATATTAAATGAATCTCTTCTCAACAACAACTTCATTAGTTATTAAATATGAAAAATGGAGTTCCATTTGGGTGGAAGATATGTTAAGTCACCCTCTTACATGTCCAATCATTGTTTTGCATGCTTTCTATGCTTATTATGAAGCATGTTATATGTTATGAAATATTTCTTTTTGGGCCAATCTAGTAGCCATTGTAGTATCTCACCAACATTAATCATACACCCTTTTTGGAGTATCCTACCTAGGATGATTATCTATATACACTAAATCAAATGTGTGTCCTAGACACTCTAAAACACTTTATTTTCATTCAAGAGTCTCATATCTTTTCATATCAGCTATTTTGGCACACTTAAGACATTACACCATATTAAAATACATCTCTTTTTCTCTCTCTATGCATTTCCCACTTTGCAACCAAGCTATACCCCCTAATTGCAAACATGTCTTGTATCATCCACTACCCTTCCCACACTAGCATTTGGAATCATTACCTATGGATTTTATTAGTGGTTTGATAATGACAATAAAAATAAATATTTCAAATTTTTGGTTGCATGTTGTTCTTCCAAAAATGTAATCTTTATTCCTTGTACTAAGACCACCTTAACATAATAGGTTGTTGGGTTGTTTTCATCAACATTTGGTTTAATTTTTGCCTCCCTCTCAACATTATTTCCGACAAAGATTCACACTTAAGTCTTTCTAGAATACCCTTTGGTATTTATTTGGGTGCCAACTTTATTTTCTAATACCTTTTGTTTGAAAATAGATGGATATATAATTATTTTTTTTTATAGTTACCAACCACTGGCTCCATATGATCCATTGATCGCTCTTTCTCTTATCATCTCACCTCACTAGAAAAATAAGAAACATTGAGTGTCCTCCTCTAGTTAAAATTAATATACCATCTGTTTTAGGTCACTAATTACCTTCATTCCTCCTAGGATAATAATGAATATATCGAGGATCATTATCAAGTGTTTGTAAGTTTGAGAATGGTGACCATGTCTAGTTTTGTATGGACAAAACATATTTCAATGAGTAGTGCCATGACAACCTAAACCCTATTTGTTATGCTCCCTATACCATTAAAAAAAAATATTGATAATTTCTATTATTTATATTTACCTTCGCAAGAAGGCATCCATAATACTATTAATATTAATCATATCAAACTATATGAGTTTCAAATATGGAAGAGGACATTGATATCTTTCATCCAAATAATAATATTCCATATTTTCAATAATATTTGGAGGTAGATATCACATTTCACATGCACACCATTCCACTCAGTAGCATCAACATACTTCTTATCTAGTTTGGAACGAATTTTAGCTTCACACTCATGCTAAATGGACATCCTAGGCCATTTTCACTAGGCTTTCATAAATAATGTATATTATGTGTTAGTTACGAGTCAATAAATGAAGAGAAAGCCTTAAGAATTGCATAGTTTTTGTTTATTTAGATGTTGCGTAGTTAAATTTGACTATGTCATATATTACTAGATTCATCCTTTGTAAAAATGAAAAAACATTTGCTAAAAAAATAAAGGAACACAAAAATTGTTTTGTATGAATTTTTGGTGTTTTTTTTTTCTATTTATATTTCTCTCTTTAAGTGTACCATTGTGTGATATAACAATGTAACCATTTATACATCATAAACAAAATGAATCTTAAACTAAAATTTGAGGTATATGGATACTGAATATGCTTTTTGGTCATTGATAAGCGATGTGTTTCCCATTCTTAACCTCATGCACATCCCAAAACAACCATTTTTTTGTAACAAATTCAGTTAAAAGTTCATGTAATAAAGTTAATAAAGGAAAAAATAAGACCAAGGCCAGGGGACACTTATTCCAAGCTGAATGTTGGGAAAAGCATCCTAGTGGGCATCACTTTTTGTTTATTATGGCCAAGGAAATTGGCAAAGGCATTGGCAATAGATTTGGAAAGGAAAAAAAGTAGTATTTGGCATTTATTTATGAAAATAATGGAAAATAGGAGAAAAGGTAGATGGAAGGTCATAGGTTACATATGAGGAGGAAATTGAAGGAAAATAGAGGGAAAATGAAGAAATTAGAGGCATCAATAATAAAAAGGCATCAGAGCATTAGTTTGGGGTCTTTTGTTATTTTAGTTTTGGAATTGGTTTAAGAGAGGAGAAGAGAACCAAGAGGGGAAAGCAAGAAAGGAAAGCAAAGGAACGAAAAGAAAGGACAAGGAAATAGAATTATAAGCAAGGAAGGATAGGATCAAGTGGCTATATCAAGATTACTTTGCAAGTATCGAGTTGCATGTATGATTTCCTTGCTAGTTTTGGCATGCCTGGTACATGCATGTGTGTGTTTTGGTTCTCTTGTTGTCATTGGCATGGTTTTTTCCTGGTTTGACAATGGTTTCAGCCTTGCCTTGCCATTTTTAGATAGCCATGGTGTGATGGGATTCATTCTTGGTTGAGCTTTGGATTTCTGGAAGGTTCTGGATCCGGGTGAGGCGGTCTCAGGAAAATCCCAAGGGTTGGGGGTGGATATGGGTTTTATCCAGGATCTCTCAACAGGTATGTGGAGACAGAAAAATTCTTCTAAGGGATGGTGAAGGAATTTTGATGCATCCAAGCTTGGTTTGGTTTTGTTATCTCGAGACCGGTTTAGGTGAGATCACAGTGGTGTGAGGGTGGAGGTGGTTTTACCTATGGATTCCATTGGTTGTTTATTTATTGGTTTATCCCGTGAGATCCCATATTCATGCTTGCAATATGGCACACTGGTGATTGGCTGGAAGAAATATTTGGCTCAACCCAATCTATGGTCGGGTAGTACATGGAAGTCCCTGACTTGGTTGGATTTTTCTTATGTTAATAAGAGTTATTTTTCTCTTGTATTTTATGAGTAAATGTACTTGTTATGATGTGGCTATGATGGCTAATCCATCTTTGTTATTAACCTAGTTATATGCTAGTTATAAGCATGGTTTTATGAGAGATTCCAATTATGGCTCTGTTGGGTCCCTATAATACTAGTGATTACCCCATTACTATTGTATTTGTATCCCTTATTAATATTGTTGTGCCCCTATGGTCCCCATATTGTTATTATTGTGCCCTATAGAATCCCTCTATTGTTATTTTTGTGCCTTTATATTATTATTGTTAGGTCGGCTAGGTTATATTGTGACTCCTTAGACTCCTATATATAGAAATGAGGTTTTGTCATTTGAATCATCCAAGAATTCCTCATTTGTGTAATGTAAAGGAGGTTGCCCCCTCGAAGAGGCTGAATTCTAAGGCGTTGATCTCTCTTTTCTATCTTTTTGTGAGTTAGTTTCATAACATTTGGTATCGGAGCTTTGGATTTTAGGGTTTCACTGCTCCAAACAGGTCATCATGGAATTTTCGCTATAACTCGTTTTGTGAAATGTTTCAGAAGCTAAAGAAAAACCCATTTGAGAAGAAATCGTTTTGAATCTTGGGTCCAAATTTCAAAGCTTTTTGTGCTATATTTGTGGAGATATGATCTGAGGAAGTTAGTCTTTTTGCAAACTCCTGAATTACATTCCAAACAGGTGACCTGAGGAAAATCATCATAACTTCTCTCTAAGCATCAGATTGAAATTTCATAAGAAGGTGTAGAAAGATGACGGACTGTAGTTTCTTGTATATATTTTTCAGATCCAAAGGTCGAAACAGTGACTCGTGGCACATTGTACAAGTTCGCTCTATTGAACTAGTCTATAATCAGGTCATCTTGGGAGATTGTGCATAACTCTTCCTTGGAGAATCCAATTTGGATCAGACTGGTGGCATTGGAAAGAGGACACAGAGGGCTACTATAGATCATAATTTCAGAACTGGATGATCCGAAATTGGATAGATACATCAGATTCAATATCAAGATTCTACAAAGTGAAAAAAGATGTGTAGTTTTTTTTAAATTTTTGCATACGCTTGGTTTGAAAAATTAGTTTGAATCAGTAATTGATGCCCCAAGGAAAGAAAATGCAAACACCTAGTAAGCAACTTGAAAGCTCTAGCATGACTCATGAAGAAGAGGAAGAAATGCAACATGATATATCAAAATTATGAGACCAAGTGCAATAAGTGTCACTTGCACAAAAAGCAACAGAATCTAAGATGGATGGTTTAAGGAAAGATGTAGAAGCTAAGATGGATGGTTTAAAGAAAGGTGTAGAAGCTAAGATGGATTGTTTAAAGAAGGGCGTAGAAGCTAAGATGGATGGCATGGAAGCTAATATGAATGGCATGGACACTAAAATTGATGGCATGGATGATAAGATGGAAGAATTGAAGATAAATATGAATAAGTTGCTACAAGAAATGGTCACTAATGGTGAAAGGGTAGTAAAGGAAACTCATGATGAGAACAAAATAAATGTTAATCATGATTCCATAGACTCTAATGTTGGATCGAAGACCCACCATATCCCAAAATCGATATGAGGAAGTTTGATGGCAAGGATCTCGCAACATGGATATTACAAATGGAGCAATTTTTCGATCTCAATAATGTGCAAAACACACAAAAGGTATGTATTGCAACTTTATATTTGGAACTAAATCAGTTTGTATGGTATCAATGGCTTTGCTCTCGTAAACAAATTATCACTTGGGAAATTTTTATGGAAGAATTGACAGCACATTATGAGGATACAAAAAGCAACACTTTTTTTAGCCAATTGATAAGTCTCAAACAAAAGGGTTCAATAATGGAGCACATTGAGGAGTTCCAAAAATTGAACATAAGGGTAAAAAATATTCCAGAGGAGCATAGGATTGATGTGTTCATAGGGACTTTAAAGGATAATATCCAACATGATGTTTGCCTTTGGGAACCTGATTCATTAGAGAAGGCATTCAGGTTAGCAAGAAAAATGGAAAGCAAAATTATGGCAACCAGGAAGCATACCACTCACAACTATAAAGATGGAAGTGTTGTTGCCCCTAGTATTCCACAACCTATAAGGTTGACACCACAACAATTGGAAGAAAAAAGAGCAAAAGGGCTTTGTTACAGTTGTGATAGCAAATACACTAAAGGTCATAAGTGTGCTGAGAAGAAATTATTCTACATAGATTGTGAAGAGGAAGAAGAAAAGGAGCAAGAAAGGTCAAAAGAAGAGGATATACTCTAGGAAAAAGCCTAGATAAAGAAGAAATGAATCCGACCATATCTTGTAATGCATTGGCAGGAATTACCACTCCTCAAACCATCAAGATAGAAGGACAAATCAAGAAGAAAAAGGTAATAGTGTTGATTGATTCAGGAAGTACCCACAATTTTATTCATTGTAAGGTAGCAAAAGAATTGAATTGCTTCTTATATCCAGCACCAGAGTGTCAAGTGATGGTTGCAAATGGAGGAACAATAAATTTCTCTGGAAAGTGCCATAATATCAAGCTATCCATGGGAGAATATGTATTGACTAGCCCAATGCTTTCCATTCCAATGGGAGGTGTTGATGTTGTACTAGGAGTCTAATGGCTACAATCCTTGGGTACAATAGCTTTTAATTTTCAAGAACTTTTCATGAAATTTTCTGTGGAAGGAAAGGAAGTTGAATTAAGGGGTATTGCAGGGAAACCAGGAAAGATAATAAGCTCTAACGGTATGACAAAGCTTCTAAAAAAGGAACAAAGAGGTGTAATTGCACAATTATGTTCGCTAGATGTTTCCACATTGGAATCATCTATTTCTCCAGATCTCCAAAAAGTCTTGGACAATCATTCCAAGGTATTTGAGACTCCCAAAGGTCTCCCACCTATTCGTGATCATGATCATGCTATTCATCTGATTCCAGGAAGTGTTCCTCCAAACATCAGGCCGTACAGATATCCCTATGCTCAAAAGAGTGAAATTGAACATATGGTTGCAGAAATGCTAGAGGCTGGTATAATTCAACTGAGTCAAAGTTCTTTCTTTGCTCCAGTAGTATTGGTGCACAAGAAGGATGGATCATGGCGCATGTGTCCGGATTATAGGGAGCTCAACAAGCTCACTATTAAAGATAAGTTTCCCATTCCTGTCATTGATGAATTACTGGATGAATTGCATGGATCAATTTACTTCACCAAGTTGGATCTTCATTCAGGATATCATCAAATCAGAATGAAGACTGAAGACATTCCAAAAACAGCATTTAGAACTCATGAGGGTCATTATGAATTTTTGGTCATGCCTTTTGGCCTTACCAATGCACCTTCAACATTTCAAGGTTTGATGAATTCATTTTCAAACCATTCCTTAGAAAATTTGTGTTAGTATTTTTTGATGATATACTAATCTACAGCAAGTCTTGGAAGGATCATGTTGAACATGTTGACAGGGTGCTACAACTATTTGAGGAGAAACAATTATATGCAAAAAGATCCAAATGTTTCTTTGGAGTACAAGAGGTGGAATATCTGGGTCATATTGTATCTCATGAAGGAGTTAAGGTAGACCCTAGAAAAATTAAAGCCATTAAGGAATGGAAAATCCCCACATCCATAAAGCATCTGCGAGGATTTCTTGGGTTGACAGGGTATTATCGCAAGTTTGTTAAGAATTATGGGAGAATAGCAGCACCTCTAACAACATTATTGAAGAAAGATGCATTTTCATGGACTCCAGAAGCAACAAAGGCCTTCGAACATCTTAAAGAGGCAATGTGCCAAGCACTGGTCTTAGCTACACCACTTCACAAAAACCTTTATTGTGGAATGTGATGCTTCAGGAAATGGAATTGGTGCTGTTTTAATGCAAGATGAAAGACCCATTGCTTTTGAAAGTCGTCCAATCAAGGGAAAGTTTTTACACAAAGCTATTTATGAGAAGGAAATGTTGGCAATACTCCATGCACTTAAGAAATGGCGACCCTACCTAATGGGAAGACACTTCAAGGTAAAAACGGATCATGATAGCCTTAAATACTTTTTAGAACAAAGATTATCCTCTGAAGAGCAACAAAAGTGGGTCACAAAGATGTTGGGTTATGACTTTGAAATCATCTACAAAAAAGGGAAGCAAAATGTGGTGGCAGATGCACTCTCAAGAAAGGATGAGGATGTGGAAGCATTGTTGTGCACCATTTCTATTATCCAACCAGATTGGATAAACGAAGCAAGGGAGGAATGGAAGAATGATGAAGAAGTGTGGGCACTTATTCGAAAGTTACAACAAGATTCCAGTACGTCTGATACATTTAGCTGGCAAAATGATTTCTTATGGTACAAAGATCGCTTATACCTCTGTAAGAATTCCCAGCTAAAACAAAAGATTCTTATGGAATTGCACACTTCTCCCTTAGGAGGGCACTCAGGATTTTTAAAACTTACCACAGGGTTAAGAAGGAATTTTTTTGGGATGGCCTTAAATCAGATATTCAAAAGTTTGTGGCGGAATGTTTGGTTTTCCAACAAAATAAAGTTGAAACAATTAAGACACCGGGTCTATTACAACCTTTATCCATTCCAAGAACGTTGGGAGGAGGTTTCAATGGATTTTATCACAGGTTTACCCAAGTCTGAGGGAAAGAGTGTCATCATGGTGGTAGTTGACAGACTTACCAAGTATGCACACTTTTGTGCATTATCACATCCATTTAAAGCCAGTACAGTTTCTACTGCATTTATGGAAACAATTCAAAAGCTACATGGAAACCCAAAGATTATTGTAAGTGACAGAGATCCCATTTTCACTGGAAATTTTTGGACAGAATTATTTTCTTGTCTTGGTACTCAGTTAGCTCATAGCTCATCTTATCATCCTCAATCTGATGGGCAAACTGAGATAGTAAACAAATGTTTGGAAGGATATCTTCGTTGCTTTGTATCTGATAAACAGACACAATGGGTCAAATGGTTGCCTCTGGCTGAATGGTGGTATAACACTTCCTTCCATACAACAACAAAAATGACCCCATTTATGGCACTTTATGGATATCAACCACCATCCATCACATCATATTTAAGAGAAAATTCTAAGGTTCAAGCAGTGGAACATCACATCGAACATCAACAACAAGTCCTCCAACTCTTAAAGGATAACCTCGTGTTGGCACAGAATAGAATGAAACAACAGGCAGATCAACATCGCAGCGAAAGAAGTTTTGATGTAGGTGATTGGGTATTCCTACGGCTACAACCATATAAGCAAATGTCCCTCAAGCAAGCTAAGAAGGATAATAAATTATCACCAAAGTATTATGGTCCATACAAGGTGTTGCAAAAGATTGGTACTATGGCATACAAATTGGAGCTTCCTGCAGCTTCTCGATTGCACCCAGTTTTCCATGTTTCATGTTTAAAGAAGGTTATAGGCGACAAGCTCCCAGTTCAAACAATATTGCCAGAACTTGACGAGGAAGGAAAAATTATATTGGAACCAGAAGCAGTCACAGAAACAAGAACTCGACAGCTACGAAATCGATCAATTTCGGAGTATCTTATCAAGTGGAAGAACTTATCCACTGAAGATTCCACATGGGAGGATGAGAATTTTATATAGAAGCATCCAAAACTACTCAAGCGTTGAGGACAACACTTTTTTGAAGGAGAGGGGCATGTTGGGTCCCTATAATACTAGTGATTACCCCATTACTATTGTAGTTGTATCCCTTATTAATATTGTTGTGCCCCTATTGTCCCCATATTGTTATTACTGTGCCCCATAGAATCCCTCTATTGTTATTTTTATGCCTTTATATTATTATTATTAAGTCGGCTGGGTTATATTGTGACTCCTTAGACTCCTATATATAGAAAGGAGGTTTTGTCATTTGAATCATCCAAGAATTGCTCATTTGTGTAATGTAAAGGAGGTTTCCCCCTTGAAGAGGCTGAATTCTAAGGCGTTGATCTCTCTTTTCTATCTTTTTGTGAGCTGGTTTCATAACAGGCTCTTATCATGTTTTGATTGGTAAATGAATGGTTATTGAATGCATGACCTAATAGATGTTATTGAAGCTATTAAGGGAGGTAATTATACCTTCTTAATGATTCTCAGATAAGTATCATACCCCTATGTTTAGATATGCATTCATGACCTATAGATTTCATGTTCACTATATGTTTGGCGAAATGTCTGTCATGGTTAGGCCTTGTTAGATCAATTCCTTAACTATTTTTTCCATTAATGGATTTGGCCTAGTGTCATTCATCATTTTGGAAAGTTATATCAAGTTTTGGGTAGAGATCTGGATCTTAGCCCTGAAAAAGTGGCTCAGATTCCAGGGTCACATGTTCAAAACTGGGAAATCTATATTGCAGTTGTTGTTAGGTAGAGTTATCCATGTGGCTAGAGGGTTACATTCACTATCTTACCTTCTTATGTAAGTGAATGGGAGGACATATCACTAAAAAAGAAAGTTAAATTAGGGTTATGGCACCTGGAGCGGTTGTTTGACTCCTGGGGGTCTTATAGTTCCTCAAGAAGGTTAATAAAGTTTCAGGTTGCCAATTCCACTTCCTTAATTATACTTAGGAGGTTGATTCATGTCATAGAAGCCCTCAACTCAAGTTTACATCGACAGGCCAGAGAAAGTGGGTAAATGTGTGAGGGATGATTACATTTTCTATGTAAATTTCCTCCTATATTCACCTTTTATTTTCCAATACCATATTGCATAACAATTATCATAGTGTCTAAGTAGTAATGTTCATAGTGACCTCTTGTAAAACTCCTATAATAATTAGTACATCAAATTTTAATTATGCATGTAAAGTTTCAACATATATGTATATGCATCTACCTTAACAAGAATGCTATTTTTCTATTACTTAGAAATTAATCATAAAAATAATCAAAAACTTTTAATAACCAACTATCACCAACTATATAAACATGTAACTAAAATACATTCTGTGTATAAAATAGATTATAAAAGACATGATATAAACTACTTATTTATATTGGAGTGAGTTAATACATGATCTCAACATTTCCTCTTCTTATTTTTTCTAGTGAAGCTAAGTTATACCTTGATTTATTCATTTTTTAAAAAAGCCGACCATTTGGGTCACTTAAAATAAATCAAAATAAAGTAAATTAAAAATTGGAGAAACATAGGGTGGTAGGAGCAGTGAGGAGTCTCCATGATCCTAAAGGATGGTTAATTAGTTCCATGCTTGCGGCATCAACCATCTATTAAATAACTTGGCACAAAAAATGAACTCTCTTATGTGGTCTATCTCAAGCCAAGGAAGATAATATTTGGTCCCTCGTATTCTTTGGGGATTTGATAATAATATTTAAGATAATGTTTAAAAAATCCAACCTCGAGGGACATAAACTAAAAACTATTATTGCTTGGATCAAGCAGGAAGCCGACTCTTTCATCAAAACAAGTGGGACTTAGATGAATATGCCAATCAATGGGCCAAACAAGCAATAGACCTTAGCCCTAACATCATTGTAAAAATATGGGACATGGATTCATAATTATCCCTTAAGTAACATGGATCATTGGGTTTTCAATCGCATTTATTAATCATATGAGGCAACTCTTAACAATGCATCAATGAATCCTAGGGATGAGTGACCTAAGGACACATAAAATCCCTTATGACATGTAAAAGGTTTAATGGTTCATGGTAATTGAATGCACATTATGACTATGGTATAGGCGCCATATGATAATAGTGGGGTCAAGGTAGGGAGTTTTGTAAAATTCTATCTGGTTTGATTGTGTGCCTATTTATCTAGTGAATAATCAACATGCCTTGGGTGGTTTATCAATTATTAATCTATTAGGATTATTTTTATTCATTTAATATCCATCGTTGAGGGTAGGGTGTCAGGGTCTCTAAGTCTCACTTGATGTGTTTTCTTGGCTTATTTTTTAGTGGCTTTTCATGTTATTCCTTCCCTACTAGTAATGACCTTTAAAAGTTTCTTTGGAGACACAATTTTTTATGATTGTTGGAACTTGTGTGTTGGATTAGGTGTTCAATTTGGGGAAGTTTGTGAGTAGGTATAAGTGGAGGTGGAGGTGGGAGTTTCTTACTTGGAAAATTCCATGTTTTCCATTATATTTGTTATCTCTAGATTTTATGCCCATTTAGGTCTGGTACTTTACTTATATTTTTAGAATTTGGCTTTGATCATTTCGACAGTCATAGTGATAGAGTGGCAATTTTCAAAGAATCAAGTTTTAGAGGCATTTGGTAAAATTATCTAGCTAAGAATCCACATTTGAACCTAAGCTTAGTATTCATAATTTTATATTGTTTTCAATTTCTCAAGAAGGGCCTCTTGCTTTCAAGCATAATGGATGTCTTATTGACATGTTAAGCATGTACTTCTAGACTCCTAACATTTTGTTAACATCCTTCCTATCTACCTAAATAGAAAATTTGGTGCTATTTTGTTCTTTCCATACCATCTCTGTTTTATTGGTTGGGTCAATATGGAGAAAAAAGATGTGAAGGAGTTTAGAAGAGTCATGGGACACCATGAATATCTCATGCAATCCAATACAAGCACTATATTCTTGGTGTCTTCAAAAGTCATAGAAAGAACACATTCATGCATCAAGCAACATCTTAACACTATGAGAATTTTAGTAAATCAAAAGAAAAGAATAAATTTCTACGAAGAAAAGTGGGACATGATTCATAGCCTAGCACTCAATCTAAGAAAGTAATCATTATTGATGGCTTCTAACAATAGGTAAACATAGAATTTATTCTAGGCTAATTTCCAAGAGGACCATATTGAATCCATTAGCTAAGAGACGTAACTGAGATAGAGAATCAAAGTACCCTAGATTAACAAGGGGTAGGAAGAAGAGGGTAGTGCTTAAGCTTATTATTAAGTTTTTGTACTTCAGTATTATATGTTTTTAGACACTCTTGTGAAATATGCTATTGGTAAGACAACATGGGATATTTATTTTGTAATATGTTGGAAGCTTTGTAGTAACTTCAAATAAATATATTTCTTTTAGAAGATTTTAAGAATCAACCTACATAGTTTGTTACAAGTACTATGGTATTTCTTCTGATTTAATATTTAAATTTTGTTCCAATTTCAAAAAAAAAAAATGAAAACAAAATCAACCATTTTTTTTTTGTTGAAATTCTTTTATGATTGAAAGTTATACTTTCACTTGATTGATTGGAACTTTGACCTGGATTTTTATCCTTAAAAGTTTTAACTCATATTAAAAAGATCCAAATCACCAAATGTATCAAAGTGGAAAGTTAAGTTTCTCCACTTTTTAATTTACTCTAAACAAAACCATAAATTAATCCATTTTTAAGTGGAATTGTACTTATAACAAATTTATAATTAAAAAAAAAAAACAATAAAAAAAATTAAAAATATATACTAATTAAGTTTTATATTTAGTATAGCTCAAATATTATTTCATTTTAATATACATTTCATTTTATTTTTAACCTTTGTTAATAATAAATATAAATGTAAACTATTTTAACATTTGCAATTTAATTTAAGTGAATTTATAGAAATTGAAATGCAGATAAGCAACTACATATTTATAGTCATGGATGACATCCTTTTCTGGATTTCGGATTCCCCAAATATTCGGCAATCAGAGGGACACCGACGAAATCAAATTTTTGACCACACCCATATCCATCTAATGGCGAAATATTTGACCGTGCCCATGTCCCTCCAATGGCCAAATATTTAAGGAATTGACAATTAAGATAAACTCAAGGGTCATGCAAACACATATTGGTCGTACAACCACATGTTTATAGTCGTTATAAACATGGACTATAAACATGTGGTTACTTATTTACATGTTTATAGTCTTTGTCAATTAAATATAACCTAGATAATAACAACCTCCCTACCCAAAATCCAGTTTGATTAACATAATACACTTTTATAACCTTCCTTAAAAACCTCCAATGCAATGTTTATCTTGACTATGTTGAAAAAAAAAGTTTTATATACCTGGGTGTACCTCTTAAAAATAATATTGGTACATATATCTTTATAGCCATTGCCCCAGTTGTGGAGATATTTACAGTTTTCCACCTCTCCAGCTCAATGTATATCTGAAAACCTTTTACTTCGAACGTCTACGCAGTCATCCACATCTCCTCAAATCAGAAGATGACGACTGCTTCCCATCATCACATGAAGATAAGCGGCCCTTTGGCAACTGGGAGTCCAAACTGTGGATCTTATCAGCTTATTCTGATTGTTCGTTTAGTTGCAGGGTTGTCCTCAATTTGCAAGTGCGTGACGAGGCGGATAGTCTAGTGTACCAGACGCCAGCGATTACATACCATTACAGTCTTCTTCATAGAGTGTGCTGAACTGAATTATGCAGAACAGTAAATGAGCTTGTATTGTTGTTGTTAGATACCATCTCTTCGTTGGCTTTCCGTTGCGGCGGTACACGTCGATTTCAAATTTTCAGTCGGCCAAAGCAATGAATGCTCACAAGAATTTCCTTGCTTACGTCCTTCTGACACTTATCTTGATGCCTTTGCAGCAAGGGTACGCTGAAAATAAGAAGCTAGCATGCAAATAGGCCTTCATTGAGTGGGGTGGTTGAATTTTAGAATGGGCATTACTGTTGAATTACTGTTCAATTTTAGAGTAAATATATACAGCCCCGTTCCCTATTTAAAACCCATTGATAGGCCACATAATATGCCTTTACTACAAGCTGGTTGTTTCTGATCGCTTTCTTCACTTTCATGTTTAATGGTGGATCTGCAGAGTGTTTGTATGACAAAAGACAGACTTACCAGCTCTAATCTCAGACATCACCTTATCACTATCACGAAGATAAATCTACCAGTTCTAGTCTCAGACATCACCTTATCACTATCACGAAGACAAACCTACCAGCGCTAATCTCAGACATCACCTTATCACTATCACGACCTTTCAACTGGGCAAAGGGAAGTGCATTCACGACCTTTGAAGTCGCCAGAGGATGAAATGAACTCTCTTGAGAATTTTTATTAGTAAGGTCAGACTGGTAAACATGAGAGAGATTACGAATACCTCTCAATTGCCATTAAACAAGAAATATTACAAGCATTACAGTATAAATGGATTATGTTCTCGTTCGTGCATTACACTAGCTCCTATCATAGTAGTCAGTGGTTTGTGGCTCAAAAGTTCATTCGTTACCAGAACCGGCGATATTGAAATCAATTCCAGTAATGATCTAAGATAACAATAATACAGTGTATTTTGTTAGGGTTATAATTAAGATAAATTCAACACAAAGTTCAACGACTTAATACCAGCATTTATAAGATAACAATAATTAATTAAATTGCAATTAGCTAAAATAATAAAGTTAATGTTATATTTTCCAAAACTCACAAAGATTAATAATTTAAATTGTTATTTTTTTAAAAGTGAATTCAACACAAAGTTCAACAACTTAATACTAGCATTTATAAGATAACAATAATTAATTAAAATACAATTAGCTAAAATAATAAAGTTAATGTTATATTTTCCAAAACTCAGAAAGATTAATAATTTAATTGTTATTTTTTTAAAGAAAATTTTATAAGAGGTAGGGATTTGTTGGAATTGTAAATTTTTGTTCCATTTATACTAAAAGTAATAATATGTTTATAGTTGTATATTTAAATTATAAAGTATGACTTAATTTATTTATACATTAAAAAAACAATATCACTAATAAAATTTATTTTATTAAGAATTTTAGAATTTTTAATATTTGATAAAAATAAAAAGGACCTCTTTCTAAATGAATTAAAAACTAACTTGCCTCCTTTATCTAGTATAGATAACATAGAAGACCTATATCATAATTTTACTACAACCCTCTCATATTCTATTAAAAAGTTCTCAATTGAAGTCTCAAATAATAAAAGAAATAGCAAAACCAATCCTTGGTATGACAAAGATTGTAAGAATGCGAGGAGAGCAATTAAGGAAGCTGTTGATGATTCTCTTAAAATGGACAAGATAAGAATATACAAAGCCCTAATTAAAAGGAAAAAGAGACAGTACATTCGTCAAAGACAGGAGAATCTCTTACACCTCTCTAAGGTAGCTCCTAAAAAATTTTGGAGGCAGATTCTGACTAGGAAGACTAAGGATAATAATAAAATTGCTCTTTACGATTGGAATTCTTATCTTAAAAAGCTTTATGAATCTCCTAATGTCACGGATAATTTGGAAACCCTGCTCACAACGAAAGAAGTTTTCTCTTTAGAAGACATTAAGTTTGGGGTTAATCGCCTCGCGAATGGGAAAGCTAAGGACATTGAAGGTTACCAGGTAGAAATCTTAAAAATTGGAGGCCCTGTCCTCATCCCCCACATCCACAAGCTTTTCAATCAAGCTGTTAAGCAAGGGTTCCCTAAACCTTGGACTGAGAGCCTCATTATCCCTATTTTTAAAAGTGGAGATACAAATAACCCCTCTAATTATCGAACAATTATGATCAGCCCTCTCTTAGCCAAATTATATGGTAGTATTCTGGAAAAAAAGTTAAGCATATGGCTTGAAAGTGAAGATAAGCAGGCTAAAGGCCAAGCAGGTTTCAGAAGGCATCACTCAACAACAGACCACCTTGTTACGCTAAGGATCATTGCGGAGGAATGTCGTAATGATAAATCCAATTTATTCTGCTGCTTTGTAGACTTTAGAAAGGCTTTCGATACGGTTCCTAGATACAACCTTTGGAATAGGTTAGAAGAGCTAAAGGTTCCTCTTGAGTTAAGAGCCGCTGCTATAAGGCTATACGAGAATGTAATTGCCAAGCTAAAGAACAATGAGGGGTGGTCAAAAGATATTAAGTGTAACATCGGAGTTAAACAAGGTTGCCCCCTCTCCCCTACTCTATTTGGCATTTACATCGATAAGCTCGAAGGTTATTTAGAAGAAGCAGGATGTGGTGGCACAATCTTAGCTGGGATAGTCATTATCCTTCTTCTCTATGCTGACGATATTGTTCTTCTGGCAAGGTGCCCTTCTGATCTTGATAAGCAACTCAAGCTTCTTAAGGACTTCTGCTCTACCATGGGTATGACTGTTAACACAGACAAAACAAAAGTTATGATTATCAAATCTAAAAAGGACACTTGCGCTAATTTTACGTATGACAATAATAAATTGGAGGAAGTGTATTCTTACAAGTACCTAGGAATTGATATCCATCACAAGCTCAACTGGAACCATAGCATTGAGAAAAGGATCAATGGGGGATGGGAAGCTTATTTTGGTCTTGAAAATAATTGTAAAACAGCAAACCTCGTAATGTGGGATAAAAAGAAGTTCCTCTTTGAAACTTTAGTCACTCCTGTTATCTTATATGGTTGTGAAGTTTGGGGCTGCAGCATCTCTAGAGAATCATGGAGGAAGATTGAGCAAATCCAGAAGCGTTTTATAACTTATAACCTGAAAATTAAAAGTAATACACCCTATCCTATTCTCCTTATAGAAGCGGGTCTTTCTTCTATTGAGAGCCTAGCTATGCTCAGGTTTCTGATGTACAAGCACAAGCTCAATAACATAGACAATCATAGACTTCCTAAGCTAGCTTTAAATTCCAGCCAAAATCACCTAAGGCTTAACCGAGGATGGCATAAGGACACAAGGGCCTGGTTAAACTATTGGGAGATCAATGAGAATGATGCTTTGCAAAACATAAATAACATTAAAGATAGTGTTACTTCTAAGTTCAAAGAAAAATTGTGGTGTGAGAAAGATTTAGCGTCTAAAAGAAAATTAAGTTATTATAAGAAGGTCATCAACCCCACCCTTGAAGATCAAAAGTATCTCTATATTCTAACTAGCTCAAAAAAGAAAATTAATATAGCAAAGATTAGAACGAATTCTCATGAGCTCCATAGTGAGACTGGCCGCTGGGTAGTTCCTAAAACGCCATGGATGGAAAGGATCTGCCATATTTGTGAGAATAAGAGCATCGAGGATGAAAACCACTTCCTCTTAGAGTGCCCTGCATACAACCACATTAGATCTCAATTTCACAACCTTTGTTACAATACTGACCTTTCTAGCCTTTTACAATGCCAAAATTATAGTGAGCTCGGGAGGCTTCTCTCCAAGCTTTTTGAGCATCGGAATAACATCTTAAATCAAAATAAATAATTTGTCTTTTTAGGTCTGATAGATCATTATTTGGTCTCAGTGGACGTTAACAACCATCATCATCATCATCATCATAATAATTCTTAATATTAAGAAAATTTTATAATTAAGTAGTTGAGATATATAAATTGAATATTATAAAACTAGAAAAAATAAAAAGCATATAAATAAGAAATCATATACATTTATATAAGTTATAAGTGAGGTGTATATAGGTGAGTGGGATTGAACACTTACATGATGCAAAGCTGATTTATATTTTATTTGATATTATTCTATTTATAAAATAAAATCTCATATATAATGTAAATGTAAAAGATTTTAATTTAAAAAATATTAGATGAAACATTTTTAATTTAAAAATAAATAAATTTACTAATTTTCTTTTAAAAAAATATTTATTAATATAACAATAAATAGATTATATAAAATTATATACTAACTAAATTCTTATGAACCTAAGAATACATATTTTTAACAAACTTACTATCTAATAAATAAAGTCAAATTCATGAATGATCTAAGATAACAATAATACAATGTATTTTGTTAGGGTTGTAATTAAGATAAATTCAACACAAAGTTCAACGACTTAATACTAGTATGTATAAGATAACAATAATTAATTAAAATGCAATTAGCTAAAATAATAAAGTTAATGTTATATTTTCCAAAACTCAGAAAGATTTATAATTTAATTGTTATTTTTTATAAGTGAATTCAATACAAAGTTCAACGACATAATACTAGCATTTATAAGATAATAATAATTAATTAAAATGCAATTAGCTAAAATAATAAAGTTAATGTTATATTTTCCAAAACTCAGGAAGATTAATAATTTAATTGTTATTTTTTTAAAAATGAATTTTATAAGAGGTAGGGATTTGTTGGAATTGTAGGTTTTGTTCAATTTATATTAAAAGTAGAAATATGCTTATAGTTGTATATTTAAATTATACAGTATGATTTAATTTATTTATACATTAAAAAAAAAATATCACTAATAAAATTTATTTTATCAAGAATTTTAGAATTTAATATATATATATATATATATATATATATATATAAAATAATAATAATAATAATAATAATAATAATAATTAAATATTATAAAACTAGAAAAATAAAATGACTTGATACTAGCATTTATAAGATAACAATAATTAATTAAAATGCAATTAGCTAAAATAATAAAGTTAATGTTATATTTTCCAAAACTTAAAAAGATTAATAATTTAATGGCTATTTTTTTAAAAGTGAATTTTATAAGAGGTAGGGATTTTTTGGAATTGTAGATTTTTGTTCAATTTATACTAAAAGTAGTAATATGTTTATAGTTGTATATTAAAAGTAGTAATATGTTTATAGTTGTATATTTAAATTATACAGCATGACTTAATTTATTTATACATTAAAAAACAATATCACTAATAAAATTTATTTTATTAAGAATTTTAGAATTATATATATATATATATATATATATATATATATATATATAATAATTCTTAATAATAAGATAATTTTATAATTAAGTAATTGAGATATATAAATTGAATACTACAAAACTAGAAAAAATAAAAAGCATATAAATAAGAAATCATATACATTTATATAAGTTATAAGTTATAAGTGAGGTGTATATTACATGATACAAAGCTGATTTATATTTTATTTGCTATTACTCTACTTATAAGATAAAATCTCATATATAATGTAAATGTAAAAGATTTTTAATTTAAAAAATATTTGATTAAACTTTTTTAATTTAAAAATAAATAAATTTATTAATTTAAAAAAAAAAATTATTTATTAATATAACAATAAATAGTTTATACAAAATCATATACTAATTAAATTCTTATGAACCTAAGAATGCATATTTTTAACGAACTTACCATCTAATAAACTACAAACTATAACAAAGAAAATCAATACAATAAATATTTTTTACAAATTTATAGGGTAACTAAACAACTATCAATATGACAATAAATATTTCTAACAAATTTATATACTAACTACTCTTAATATGATAAATAAAGTCAAGTTCAAAGTTGTAATCAAAATCAAATTTACAAATGATAACAAAGAAAATCAATTATATTTTCAAATATTTGAGTAAATTTTATAGTATAAAAAGACAAGGTATTCAAATATACAAATTATAACAAAGAAAATCAATTATATTTTCAAATGTTTAAAAGACAATTTGTTGATATTTTCCTAAGATTTACCCTTGTTTCCAACCGGTTCTTTGCTCACATCTTCCGTTAATTTGTGAAAGACCTTACTAATCCACTAGTTTTCTGCATTGACTAAGATTCATGTACATGTGTATGATGGAATCAAAAGATTTGGGTACATACATTTCTTTGAAGTTAAATCCTAATTTGATCTAGTTAATGATTTTTTTAAGAATCCTATTTTGATCTGGTTAATGCCTTTCTAAGAATCTTTTTCTTCCTCTCTATTTGATTAAAACAGGTAAATTCTATCATTTCATTTCACTATTAGCGAGAGTTAACCATTAAATATATATAAAGTAAACATAGATTCAATTGTCCATATGTAACATACACAACTAAATGAGGAGAAATCATATTTTTATATCACCATATCTTATAATTATTAGAGGTATTTATGGCTCCATGAAATGCTCCCCTTCTCACCCATAGTCACATTCAAGTCATGGTATTGGTATGGATTCAATGCAAGGTAAAGTCATGGTATTGGTATGGATTCAATGAAAGGTAAGAGAATCTTATTGTTACTCCAATAGCATAAATTTCTTCTTATTTCCTCTTCCCATGGAGGATTCTTATTTTTTAAGGTGAGATGAGAAGGTAAAAGGGACGAGCTCAAACACTTTTTGTCTTTGTTTCACATGACCTTTCAATATTTATCCTCTTTTTTAATGTTATTTTGACATTTTCTAACCTTATTTTCTCATTCGAGAAAACGTGGCCACTTCAACGCTATTTGCAAGATGAATAAGAACATTAAACAACTATTTTCATTAATGTAATTGGAGCATTGCAAATTATTTTCTCAATATTTAAAAAAATGTTGGAGGACTAACATTAACTATTTTCAAAGTTTTTCCATAGGAAAAAATAATTTGTCATATTCATATTGTCATGACTTCTCAAATAATTTAAAAAATGTCAAATTAAAATATAAGAATGTGTTTTAATTTTTATTATAAAATCAAGAACATATACCTAAAACAATTCACACAATGTTTATATACCTAAAACAATATAAAATATATCTAAAATAGAAATATAAAGGAAAAAAAATAGAATAATAATATATGAACAAGAAATAAAGAAGATGTAATCTCAAATCAATTATAAATTTCTCAAATGTGTTGTAACTAGCCCAAATTTATCTTAAATCCAAATATATCAAGCACATAAAGGAATAAATTTCTCAAGGTGCAAACTTCTTTTGTAAACTACCATAATAATAGTTATAAGCATTAATTTGTTATATTTTTTAAATTTTAATTGTATTTAAAATAATTTTGATTTTATGTATTTTATTTTTATTTAATAAACCTAAAATATTTATATAACAAGACATTACAATATCTTTTCCACACTATTACAACATCTCTTCCACATAAGGATATGTTATGGATAATGAAATATATTGATTTACTTAAAAATCCTTTTATGTAACAACTTGATACTTATTTGTTATGGTAAGCGGACAAGGAGGTATATGTATATTCTAGTTTTGGAACAAAGGCAATGGAGAGATCTTGGATTTTAGGAAATAAAGTCTTTTTGCATACTTTAAAACCAAAAACCTCTCTTCTAGATAAAGATATGGTATGGATAAATAGCTATATTTGTTTACATAAAAATTCTTTTCAGTCACAACTTGATACTTATTTGTTATGGTAAGAAGACAAGGAGGTATATGTATATTCTAGTTTTGGAACTAAGTTAATGGAGAGATATTGTATTTTAGGAAATACAGTCTTTTTGCATACTTTAAAACCAAACCTAACATAAGAGAGGGCTCCAAAATTTAATTCGTTGAGTTCTCGAGGTCTTGAATTTTAGGAAATAAAGTCTTTTTGCATACTTTAAACCAATATAACATAAGAGAGGGCATGCAATTCCAATTCATTGAGTTCTATCTTGTACATGTAGTCCATGCATCATGGAAATTGAAAATAGAGTTTGTTCATCAATGTTTTCAGCATCATGTTGAGGGATCATGCACTTACATATTACACCAAATAAATACAATAAATACCTAGGATTCTTTTTATTTAGTGATTTTATATCACTTCTACCTATTGGGGTATCTACATAACATCATGTATTGTTGGTTACTTTCACCAAACTTCATATCTTGCTATGTATACACAAGTTTGAAGAGGTACTAATCTTGATGTTTAATCTTGGATTAATTTCTCTTTTCATAATGAAGAATATTTTTTTTGAGCGCTTAACCATAACCTACACTTTTGTAAGAGCCCTCACTATTGAATGAAAATTGAGTGAAGAACTTGCACCTTTATACCTTGATAATTTTTTCCATTCATTAACTCCACCTTTCTTCTTGGAGCTAGCCTAGTTTTAACACTTCCCTACATTCAGGATGATGTTGAACCTTTCAGAAGACTATACCCATGCTACAACTAAGTGTTGTGCTCTCTATGGCCAAAATATTACATAAACATTACATACTAAAAAATCCCTCCGTGGAGTCCCTTAATGCAATTTCCCCCATTATTAGGACATCAAATTCGAAAATTATTTCTCTTTCTAATCCCATAGTTCTATATCCTGATCTCCTTCTCAGGAAAAATTGTTCTGCATCTCACTAGTTTGATCTGGTATTTATCCACAATTGTCTAATCAAAGATTATATTTCTTCCATAAGCCTTGATAATTGTATCCAAAATGATATGGTGATACATATTATTAATCTTCCATCACCTCATTATTTATATTAGGTACATGAAAATGTAACAAAAAAACACTGTAGCTGTTTGTGCTGAATTGTAAAATACATAGTGTATTGTAAGAATATATATATATATGTATATATATGATTGTTACAATGAGGGCCCCTTTATAGATACTATGAAAAGTGCCCTTTCATATGAAGAGAAGCGTCTCTTTGATAAGACACACCTTTATATATATATATATATATATATATATATATATATATATATATATATATATATATAAGATGATTGTTACAATGAGGGCCCCTTTATAGATACTATGAAGAGTGCCCTTTCATATGAAGAGAGGTGTCTCTTTGATAAGGCACACCTTTACATATTTTAATTAATTACTACTTATATTATGTTTGTTACATTTCCACCCTATTAAGGAAGTATTTGTCCTCAAAGCACACTAAGCAAGATTCTTTTTTCATGCGCATCACTTATCAATTTCAATAGAGTAACTTTAGCACCTCAGCTTGAATGCTATTCCTTGCAAACCCATTACTTATATTTATGTATTTAATTATTTGTTTTATTTATTGACTTTTATTTAGTATTATTAGTTTAATATATATGACTAAGGTAACTTAAAAAAAATTAATAAAGTAACTTTATTATAACTTAATAAATTCACCTAATAATCAATATTTATTAATTAATTATTCCATTTTTTAATTCACTTAATATAATTAAATTTCTTTTAGAAATGAATTGTACAATCATGTCCCCTTCTTGATCGTACTCAATTGTGACATCTATTCTTAAATTTTAGCATAATACTTTGGGACAAGGTCGACATTTGCACAGATTTATGAATACCAACACTCACTGCAACCATTGCCTCAAGATTGGTTCAAACATTTTCGAAGTTGAGTGAATTGTTTCACGCTTCATACCTCTCATTCTCAGAGTTGTCCTGACATTGTGAGCATTCATCCCTCTGATTCTCGGGGCTATACTAACATTATGAGCATTATTTCGAGAATGTGTTAATTTGTCAGAAATTCTCTGAGCGTATTTCATTAGATGGTCGGAGATGTTAAAAGTGGAAGCGAAATCCACAATTTAGGTGTAAACACATTTTAATTTATCAATTTTCATCAATTTGAAATGCATTTTTTCCCATCACTTTAGAATTATGGATTTTATGTTGGTGTCGTTGAATTTAATGAGGGTAGGCATGATTAACCCATTCACTGAGGGGTCTTCCTCTTCCACACATTGAGTGCTTGATTTTTCATTGAAAATTTGAACATATTGTGTCGTATAAAAGTTGTTTTCTTCGACCATTAATCCACATTTTGTACAAACAAAACCATGGGAATGGTATTCAAACAAAAATCTCTCTACACTCACAACAAAACTTCATTTCTTCTACCATGGTTAGGTTCACAACTAGGTTTTCTAGTTTGTCTTGAATCATAGCTACTTCAACTTGGTTCTCTTCAGAAATTTTAATCAAATAATTAAAAAGAGCCCTCCAAATATCAGACAGTGACATTGCCTCTTTGTAGCCATGAATATTCATGTAAGGCATATAGCCAGTTCTTCATAATTTCCAATATACATGATTTCTTCTACATGTCCGTGTAGGAATAAAAAAAACATTAATTCCCTTCTGCGCACTATACCAAACTTTCAAATGGAAATTCATCATATTAACTATCAGGTCCCTATACTACTAGTGTAACCCCTTATTGTTATTAGTGCAACCCCCTTATTCTATTATTGTGCCCATATAGTTCCCATGTTATTATTATTATGCCCCATAGAAGCCCACTATTGTTATTGTTGTGCCCCTACAATATTATTGTTATGTTGGCTCTGATTGTATTGTAACCCCTTAGACTCCTATTTATAGAAAGGAGGTATTCTCATTTGTATTGTCCAAGAATTTTTCATTTGTGTAATGTAAAGGAGGTTTCCCCTTTAAAGAGGCTGATTTTTAAGTCATTGATCTATCTTTTCTATATTTTTGTGAGCTGGTTTCATAACCTTTGGTATCAGAGCTTTGGATTCTAGGGTTTCGCTGCTCCAAACAGGTCATCATGGAATTTTTGCTATAGCTTTTCACTACGAAGTTTCAGAAGCTAAAAAAAACCCATTTGAGCTGAAATCATTTTGAACCTCGGGTCTGAATTTCAGATCTTGTCTCACTATGTTTTCGAGATATGATCTGAGGAAGTTAGGGTTTTTGCAAGCTTCTGAATTCCATCTCAAATAGATCATCATGGAATTTTTGCTATAAATTTGGTTCTACGAAGGTCCAGACTCTGAAATCAAAACCCATTTGAGCCGCAATCTTGTTGATGCTCAGGTCCAAATTGTAGATCTTATCTCACTATATTTTAGGAGATATGATCCAAGGAAGTTAGGGTTTCTGTAGGCTCCTGAATTACATTCCTAACATGTGACCTTGGGAAAATCGTCATAACTTTCTCTTTGAGCATTATATTGAAATTTCGTAAGAATTTGCAAAATTAGGACGAACTGTAGTTTTTTGTATATCGGTTTGAGGTCCTAATATCAAAACAAATACACGTGGGACATCGTACAAGTTTTCTCTACTGAAAAAGTATATAATCAAGTCATCTTGGGAGATT
This sequence comes from Pinus tabuliformis, assembly GCA_031772625.1. Taxonomy (NCBI): domain Eukaryota; kingdom Viridiplantae; phylum Streptophyta; class Pinopsida; order Pinales; family Pinaceae; genus Pinus; species Pinus tabuliformis. The sequence continues at coordinate 78,592,890 of CM062820.1, read as the reverse complement.
GGGCATAACGCTTTCTTGGAGAATCCAATTTCGATCAGACTGGTGGAATTGGAAAGAGAATGCAAAGGGATACCATAGGTTGTAATTTCAGAATTTGGAGATTTGAAACTACAGAGTTACATTTGTTTCAATATTCAGCTCCTAAAAGAAAGAAAAAGATATATGAGGAAGTTTGATGGTAAGGATCTAATAACATGGATACTACTGATGGAGCAATATTTTGACCTACTTGATGTGCAGCTGTTACAAAAGGTACATATTGCATCTTTATATTTATAACCAAACTAGTTTGTATGGTACAGAGGGCTTTGTTCTTGTAAAGCACTTGTCACTTGGTCAATTTTCATGGAGGAAATTATAGCACATTATGAGGAGACAAAGAGAAACACCTTTTTTAGCTAATTGATAAATCTCAAACAAAAGGGTTCAATGGTAGAGCACATTGAGGAACTCCAAAAATTGAATATAAGGGTAAATGATATTCGAGAGAAGCAGAGGATTGATGTCTTCATTGTAGGTTTTAACCCCGTACAAAAATTATCTGCATACGAATTCTAAAACAAAAAAAATAAACAATGCGAGAGCATAACACATAAAACACATATACATAGAGATTTTCCGTTGGATCCCAAAACTGGGACTACCAGCTTGATTTTTCATTATGTTCCTTTCAATGTTATAATACATATTTATACGTGCCGAAGCATCCAATACCATGGACCGAAAACCATCGTGTCCAATACCATGGACTGAAAACCATTGTGTCCAAAAAACATGTGTGAAAATCATGCACAAAACCATAGGTGGGTCCACCCATCCTAACATAGGGTCCAAAACCAAAAATTTTTGGGGCGCTGCCCTGGACCCCATAAAATGGGGTTAAGGGTATGCCTCAAACCCCCTGTGATCCCCCCCGCTACACAATTGGTGCAATGAAGGGGGGCTCTGCCCCCCCTCTAACCCCCTGGTTAACTATGTGGGCTAGTCGTGGAAAGAATATAACACAACCCAACATTCTCCCACTTGTTGTTTTCTTTCCACAAAGGGGCCACAAGAGAGCTTAGTCATTTTTCCAGCCCTGAAATGCCCATTGTCTCTCTACACCAAGAGAACTTCTCAGAGCTCACAGATTTTGTCAATGCATCTGTAATATTCTTCAAAGTCTCCAACTTTACTAGCAACACCTTTTTGTCTTCTATCATATCGCTCACAAAGTGATACTGAACATCAATGTGCTTTGTCTTTGAATGATATGCAAGGTTCTTTGCCATCTGGTCCAACGCGATCACCCAAGAAAATTGCACTTTGGCTATCATAGTCTATCCTTATAGCTCCTTGTACTAACCCCATACTTGAACACAATCTCTGCAACCAAACTGCTTCCTTGCTTGCATGAGTGGCTGCCATGTATTTTTCCTTTGTAGTTGATAGTGCCACTACAGATTATTTCTTACTCATCCAACTGATTGCACCTCCAAATAGGTTAAACACATATCCACTTGTAGATCTTCTTTGATCCAGATCTCCAGCCTAGTCTGCATCAATAAAGCCACGAATATCCAACATTCTGTCCAATCTTGGTCTTCCTTGGTAGCACAAACCATAATCACTAGTGCCACACAAATACCTGAAAACCTGTTTCACTACTGTCCAGTGCTCCTTCCCTGGTTTTAACATAAACCTGCTCAATACTCCCACTGCATGTGCAATGTCTGCTCTAGTATAGACATTGCATACATCAGGCTGCTGACTGCACTTGCATATGGAACACGGGACATGTCCTCTTCCTCTTCTTGTGTCTTGGGACATTGTTCAACAGATAACCTCACACCTATAGGAATAGGAACCTTCACCTGTTTACTATCCTGCATATTAAACCTCTGCAGTATTGTCTCGACATATTTCATCTGGTTTAACTAGAGCTTCCTATTTTCCTGATCTCTTTTAATTTCCATGCCCAAAATATAGTTTGCAGCACCAAGATCTTTCATGTCGAATTTGGAGGACAATTGGGTCTTTAAATCATGGATAATTTCTTTGTCATTTCCAACCAGCAACATATCATCCACATACAAGACTAGATAAATAACACAATAACCAATTGATTTAAAATACACACAGTGATCTACTTTGCTTCTAGTGAAGCCAAGTCCCCATATAAATGTATCAAATTTTTGATACCACATCCTTGGTGACTGTTTTAACCCATACAGAGACTTCTTTAACTTGCATACCAGTTCTTTCTTAGCCTTCACTGCAAAGCCTTCAGGTTGCTTCATGTATATTTCCTCTTCCAGATCCCCATGAAGAAATGTTGTCTTCACATCCATTTGTTCTACCTCAAAATCAAAAGCAGAAACAACAGATAAAAGTAATCTAATAGAAGTTGCCTTGGCAACAGGAGAAAAAATATCACCAAAATCAATTCCCGGCACCTGGGAATAACCTTTTGCTATCAATCGAACTTTGTATTTCTCCACCTTTCCTTCTGCATTTGTCTTCTTCTTGAACACCCATTTGTTGCCAATGGGTTTCCTTCTAGTTGGAAAATCCACTAGATCCCAAGCCTCATTTTTGTGCAAAGATGCCATTTCATCAACCATGGCCTCTTTCCAGAGTTTGCCATCCTTTGAATCTACTGCTTCCTTCACAATTCTAGAATCATCGTCAGTAATAGATAAAGCAAAATTTGAACAGAAAGCAGATGGACTATACCTTTTTGGTTGCCTTCTTTCTTGACCTGATCTTCTCACACTTGGAGTTTGTGGCTCTTCATCTTCTGATTCCTCCTCTACTGTGGAGTCTGATTCTTCCTCCTTAAGCTCAAACTCTATCTTCTTAGGTTCCTTTGTTTGGACTTCATGTTTAATAACATCTTTTACCTCTCTGAACACCACATCTTAGCTGTACACAACCTTCTGTATGACTAGGTTCCAAAGCTTATAAACCTTTAAACCATGCTTATACCCAATAAAGATGCACTTTTCATATTTACTATCCAACTTGTTTCGTTTCTCCTTTGGAACATGTACATATGCATCACATCCAAATACCCTCAGATGTGAAAGAGAGGGTTTCTTACCAGTCCAACCTCTTGTGGAGTTTATCCTCCAACGCTGATGAAGGTGACTCGTTGACTAGGTAACATGCAGTATCCACTGCCTCTACCCAAAATTCCTGTCCTAACCCAGCACCACTGAACATGCCTCTTGCCCTTTCCATCAACGTCTTATTCATTCTTTCTGCAACTCCATTTTGCTGAGGTGTATATGGAGTAGTCTTCTGTCATGTTATACCACACTTCTTAGAGAATTCTTCAAATTCCTTGCTGCAAAACTCTTCACCATTATCTGTACTCAACACCTTTATCTTCTTCTTTGTTTGGTTTTCCACCAGAGCCTTGAATTCTTTAAACTTGTCAAAGACTTTAGATTTCTTCTTAAGGAAATATATCCATGTATTCCTTGAGAAGTCATCTATAAATGATACATAGTACACAAACTTACCTAGTGATGAAACCTTCACAGGTCCAAACACATCACTGTGCACAAGTTCTAATATCTATTTTTCCCTCTTACTACCAGAGGGGAAACTCACCCGATTCTGCTTCCCATATACACAATTTTCACAGAAATCAAAATCGAGAGAGCTATTACTCATACCTTCTACCATACCTTTACCATGAAGTATTCGAATGCCCTTCTCTCCAATATTTCCAAGCCTTTGATGCCACAACATGGTCTTCTCTTGAGAGACCACTAGATTTTCTGCTCCACTTTCAGGAACCACAGAACTGTTGCACCCATCAATAACAGTGCTACCTTGCAGCTTGTATGGAGTTCCAATTCGAACTCTCCACATCAATACCAGTGCTCCTTGAACCATTTTGCAGGTATCCTTCTCGAACACTGTTTTTACACCTGCATCATCCAGCTTGCTTACATAAATCACATTTCTAGCCAATGCAGGAATATGCAGAACACCCGGAAGTGTTCTAACCCTTCCACCTTGCAACTTCAACTTTACTTTTTCATGATCAATGATTCTAGCCTTCCTATCATCCCCTAAGAAGACATCACCACCATCGCATTTCTCATACTCGCAGAACCAATCTCTATGGGGAGTGAAGTGATAGGATGCACCTAAGTCAATTAACCATGCCTCATGATCTACATTTGTACTTGAAGACACCAAGTACACATCCCCACCTTCATTTGAGGTGGTTTTCACCTCTACAGAAGGAGCATCATTAGATCCCTTTCCTTTATCAGGAGCTTTAGATTTATAGTCCCTTTTGTAGTGCCCTTCCATTCCGCATTTCCAACACACCACCTTTACAAGTTTTCCTGGAGATTTAGATCTCCGTCTAGATTTAGATCTCCCACTCGATGACTTATTTTTGTTTCTATTCTGGGACCGTCCTCGTACAGACAAGGCATCACCATTCTGGCTCTCCATATTTTTCCGTCTCATCTCCTCCATCAGCAAGGATGAGACTATTTCATCAAACTGCAAGGCAGTTGCATTTCTACCTATTGCAATAACCAGACTATCCCATGAATTTGGTAGAGAACACAACAAACTGATGCACTTATCTTCATCTGAAATTTTAATATCAACAGATGCTAACTGAATTACCATAGTATTAAATGCGTTCAGATGCTTTGTCACCGAGTCTCCATATTTCATCCTCAGGGTATACAGCTTTTTCCAAAGGAATATTTTATTCACCAGAGACTTAGATTGGTATAAAGTCCCTAACTTGCCCCACAACGCCTTCGCCGTAGCTTCCCCTGATACATTCAACAATACTGAATTTGAGACACACAATTGTATTGTGCTCTTTGCCTTTCAATCCAACTTCTTCCATTCTTCATCAGACACTCTCGTTGGTTTAGTAACTAGATCTACTGCGATCCACTGATCTTTATCCACCAATAGATCCCCCATCTTGAGTTTCCACAACTCAAAACTTTGACCATTAAATTTCTCGATCTCTATCTTTCCACTGCTCGCCATCTTTTTTTACCACTAGAATCGATCTTGCAGATCTCCCATTGAACAGGGTCTACCATAGGCCTGAGCAAAACCCCTCAGCAACAAAGACATTCCCTTGAAGCTAAAAACAGCTCCGATACCAAATGTAGGTTTTAACCTCATATAGAAATTACCTGCATATGAATTCTAAAACACAGAAAATAAACAATGCGAGAGCATAACACATAAAACATATATACACAGAGGTTTTCCCCTGGATCCCAAAACCGGGACTACCAGCTTGATTTTTCATTATGTTCCTTTCAATGTTATAATACATATTTATACATGCCGAAGCATCCAATACCATGGACTGAAAACCATCGTGTCCAATACCATGGACTAAAAACCATCGCGTCCAAAAAACATATGCGAAAGTCATGCACAAAACCATAGGTGGGTCTGCCCATCCTAACATAGGGTCCAAAACCAAAATTTTCTAGGGCGCTGCCCCGGACCCCATAAGTGGGGTTACGGGTACACCTAAAACCCCCTGTGACCCCCCCTTGCTACACAATCGGTGCAATGAAGGGGGGCTCTGCCCCCCCTCTAACCCCCCGGTTAACTACGTGGTCTAGTCGTGGAAAGAATATAACACAACCCAACATTCATAGGGACTTTAAAAGATAACATCCAACATGAGGTTCGCCTTTGGGAACCTGATTCATTGGAGAAGGCATACATGTTGGCAAGAAAAGTGGAAAGAAAAATTATGGCAACAAGGAAGTCTACCACTCACAACTATAAATATGGAAGTGTTGTTTCTCCTAGCCTTCCACAACCTATAAGGTTGACACCACAACAATTGGAAGAAAAAAGAGCAAAAGGGCTTTGTTACAATTGTGATAGAAAATACATTAAAGGTCATAAGTGTGCTGAGAAGAAATTATTTTACATAGATTGTGAAGAGGAGGAAGAAAAGGATCAAGAAACATCAAAAGAAGAGGATATACACCAGGAACCAACCCTAGAGAAAGAAGAAATGAATCTGACCATATCTTTTACTGCATTGGCAGGGATTACCACTCCTCAAATTCTCAATATAGAAGGACATATCAAGAAGAAGAAGGTTGAAGCAGTGAAATATCAGGAAGAAAAGGATCAAGAAATGTCAAAATAAAAGGATACTCACCAAGAACCAACCCTAGAGAAAGAAGAAATGAATCTGACCATATCTTGTAATGAATTGGTAGGAATTACCACTCCTCAAACTCTCAAGATAGAAGGGCATATCAAGAAGAACAAGGTTCAATTAGTGAAAGATAACATCAAGCATCAACAACAAGTTCTCCAACTTTTAAAGGATAACCTCACTTTGGCACAAAATCGAATGAAACAACAGGAATATCAATATCTCAGTGAAAAAAGTTTTGATGTAGGTGACTGGGTATTTCTATGACTACAACCATACAAACAAATGCCCCTCAAGCAAGCTAAGAAGGATAATAAATTATCACCAAAGTATTGTGGTCCATACAAGGTGTTACAAAAGATTGGTACTATGGAATACCAATTAGAGCTTCCTGCATCTTCCCGAGTGCACCTAGTTTTCCATGTTTCATGCTTAAAGAAGGTTCTAGGTGAGAAGATCCTAGTTCAAACAATATTTCCAAAACTTGACGAGGAAGGGAAAATCATATTGGAATCGGAAGCAGTCATAAAAACAAGAAATTGACAACCACATAATCGATCAATCTTAGAGTATCTCATCAAGTGGAAGAACTTACCCACTGAAGATTCCACATGGGAGGATGAGAATTTTATATAGAAGCATACAAAACTACTCAAGTGTTGAGGAAAACACTTTTTGAAGGAGAGGGGCATGTTAGATCCCTATAATACTAGTGTAACCCCTTATTGTTATTAGTGCAACCATCTTATTCTATTATTGTGCCCATATAGTTCCCATGTTATTATTATTATGCCCCATAGAAGCCCACTATTGTTCTTGTTGTGCCCCTACAATATTATTGTTGTGTAGGCTTTGATTATATTGGGACCCCTTAGAATCCTATATATAGAAAGGAGGTCTTGTCATTTGTATCATCTAAGAATTGTTCATTTGTGTAATGTAAAGGAGGTTTCCCCCTCAAAGAGGTTGATTTTTAAGTTGTTGATCTGTCTTTTCTATCTTTTTGTGAGTTGGTTTCATAACATTAACAACCAAATTTAAATGCCATACTTTAGATTCAAATTTTGAAAATCCATCATTGGAAGAATAAAAAAAAACAATTTTACTATAAGAAGAATTGGAGACATACTTTGAAGATGACAAGGGTACTGAATTAGTCATTTTTTTCATGCAAGAAGACACTAGAAAATTATTAATATTCAACCTTTGATGAACATATTTTTTTATAATTTTCTAGAATTCTAGGTGTACCATGAAAAAATAGTTGAAACAATAAAAATTATGCACCATCCAGTGAGATGGACGTGTGGGGTGATTTGGTGTGGAGAGTTGTAATAGTTTTGAGATACTCTTCTCTGGTCATTGGAGGTTCATTTCGCTAACATCCAAATGGAAAATCACACAATGTTGATACAGAGTGTGAAGGAAGTTTAAAAGGTGGCATTGAAGGGAAAAATGATTTAGTTAGTAGAGGGAAGATACCCATCTCAACAGCGAGGATGGACCATTCATTCCATATTTAGAACAATTCACAAGCCACTTAAGGCCTTTCAATTGGTATTATTTAAAAATTCCTTTGAACATATTTGGTGTTTTCACAGAGAAAGTTTGAGGCATCAATGAAGGATCAAGTAAGTCCATGCCATGGGAACCTTTAACTATCCTCTTGTGACAACCCATTAGTAATTTCTGAAACTATATTTTCTGAAAATGTATTTTCCACTCTCTTTGAAGTGCAATAAGTAGAACATTGCAATATATTTTCATCTCCCTTATTCCTACTTGTCTTGTCCACATAATCTTTGGGAAGTTGTGGAACATCCAATCTTTCATACACATTGTCATCACTAGGTATCTCTTTAGAATAGGTAGGTTTCTTCAAATTTATTTCTTTATCAAATTCCTCATATGGTTGTGTATCCTGGTTGCTAAGTTCTACTAGATTTGTCGAATTATTCTACTTAAAAGGATTTTCATATTTTCATGGAGATACTAATCCATCATCAACATGTTTAGAATCCTAGCTCCTATTTTCTCTCACAAATATTTTTATTTGAGAAATATGTGAAGATACATATTTCTTGGTATTCAAAAACTTGGAAGCATTAGGTCCTACAGGTGGAGTAATATCCAACACCTTGTTTCTTAAATTTAATGACATAGGAAATTTAGGCTCTTGATATTCTCTGTAAAGGCCTACATCAAATTGACTTATTTAAAAGCTTTACAAAATCCTATTGAATCACATATAAAATCCTCTCCCAAACAACTTGACGATGTCGATATTTGACTTTTTTCACAAACATTAGGAAACTCCAAGTGTATTTTTCCCCTAAAACAATCTCCCCGTACACTAATGCATCATTTATGTTTTGGGTATCAATGGGGGGTAAAGGATCAAAAATGACATTCAATTCATTGAATGTTGGTAAGTTGAAGAATTCAATATTGTCCTTAGATTCAATCTTATTTATAGCTCCTACACCTTTTTGGTACTAATCACAAGTTTCACTTTCTTTATCTCCTCTAATCGAATATATCTGAAGAGTGGTATCACACTTCATATCCTCATAATCATCCTCATAATCATCCTCATCTATGGCTTCTACATCTTTAGGTGATGAATCCAAGGTTTCAAGAAGCTTTATTGAATTTATAAGTATTTCTCTCATTTCTAGTAATAATTCTCGATTGGTTTTATGGTCATCCAATACTACTTATAAATGTGTTCCCATGATTTTAGGATTTAGAGCATATAAGGGTAGCCTAATGTAGCTCTGGTGCAATGGTTGACCTATGAAAGGGTTGAACAATGCTAATACTACTGTAACAAAAAAAAACATTGTAGTTGTTTGTACTTAAATGTAATAATAATAATAATAATTCTCGATTGGTTTTATGGTCATCCAATACTGCTTACAAATATGTTCCCATGATTTTAGGATTTAGAGCATATAAGGGTAGCCTAATATGGCTCTGGTGCAATGGTTGACATATGAAAGGGTCGAACAATGCTGATACTTGTAGTTGTTTGTACTTCATATATATATATATATATATATATCTAAGATGATAGAAATTAATAGGATGATTGTTTCAACGAGGGACCCCATTATAAATATTAGGGAGGATGCCCTTTCATAAGAAAATATGTGTCTCTTTGATAAGACACACCTTTACACATTTTAATTAATTATTACTTATTATTATGTTTATTACAGAAGATGGGACTTGTATTTGGGTAACTAAACACCTTGCCATTACATTTTCCATTAATTCCTTATCATGTCTCTCGTATTTATTATTTATATATTTTTTAGGTATTCCCTATCCACATCAACACCATACTAATTATGATTCCTCTCATAGTACTTATAAATTGTTCAAAGATTGAAAAATTTATGAAATCAATTCTTCTGTCATGGCCTCTTCGTGTACTTATGTTATATTGTCTAGGCTATTGTGTGTCAAGTCATCCTCTACAAATGTCCTCCAACTATATAGCCTCTCCTTAAAGAGTTTTTGTCCATCCTTTTGCTCCTAGACGGATGGCCTTCTTCCGATGGCTAATTTCCAATGGCTAACTCTGAGCAGTGATGCATCCTTGCTATTTATTTCCTTAGATCTATTGATTACTCAGCTTGTCCTGAGGATGAACCACATTAGCTGGTTCGAAATTTCGACCCAATCTCAACGATGTGATTAATCCGAAAGAATAATATATATACTATGAATATTGTTGGGAGGTGCTAAAACCATCAAATTTAATGAGTGTGTATATTTTGAAATTCCAAGCTTGATAGGCATAATAGACAATGAGGAATTTGAATATTAAAAAACACAACTATTTGATAAATATGTTTTCAATAAATTATAATGTCAAGTATGTTTCATTAATTATTTTTTAATAAATTAAAGATTAGAGCAGAATAAAGAAACTATTTCTTGGATTATGTATTAAATTAAGAATATTATGAGATTATCAAATCTTGTCCATTTATAATTTAAAAAAGTGAAAAATTTTCTGTCCAATTCCAATATAAACTATTAAATGTCTACAGAAAATAAAAACAAAAAGATGCAAAATCATAGATTTTCTAAAATTTTGAATAGAGATAAGAAACCACCTCACTTCTTATAATAACATGGTCCATACAACTAATTTATAGCCCTTGTCCCGCCTGTTAAAAATAACAAGCTACCAACTTGCTTAAAAGGTGATGGTCCTCTATGGTGGAAAAATAACATGGTCCATACAACTTTATAGCCCTTGTCCCACCTGTTAGAAATAACATGTTACCAACTTGCTAAAATGGCGACAGTCCTATATGGTGGAAATTATGAGGTGACATGTGTTAGTTTTTTCCTTTATAGCCCTTGTCTCACCTGTTAGAAATAACGTGTTCCCAACTTGCTAAAATGGCGACGGTCATATATGGTGAAAATTATGATGTGACATGTTGTTTGTGTTGTTTTTTCATAATACGCATACGAGATATTACAATCTTAAACCTTTACAGCTCCATGTTTATCACAAAACTATATTCTTTGAATGTCTGCCCAACCATCTACAAATTTTCATCTGGGAAGATATACGATTCTATCCCATCATAAATAAATTGGGCAGTTTGTTATGTATTTTTGAGTTTATATGGTATATTTCACACTGAACAAAGAAAATAAAAATTTATAAAAGTTATTTCACGTTGGACCAAAAAATTATAATAATTTCACAACGCTTAAAGAGATAAACGATTGTTTGGAAACTTGAAGTCCAAAGTTCAAACTATGGATCTTACCAATGTATTCTATTTGATCGTTTATTTGTTGGGTTGTCCTAAATATCCAAGCGCAAGACGAGGTGGATCATTGCCATCTAAGTTCAAATTTTGGTTATGTTGATGGTACTAGACCTACCAACATGTCAGGGGATCTATCTGGTAAGAAGTCCCAACTAGACCTCAGATTGTTTGGTGTAGGAGTCCCAGCAGTGGGTCATACGGTATCGCCTTGACCACAGTTTCACACAGAGGCAAGTAATATGTCCATGTTGGTAGCAAGGGTGTGACATATGCAACAAGTCAAGGAAGATGCATGAGTAGTTCTAACACATGGAGGGTGAGGTGAGTGCACCCCTTGGAAACCTGTGAAAGCACGGAGTTAAGAAGGGAACACACGAGCAAAGATGCATCACAACATGGAAGGCAAGTAAGCTAGCAATCCAAAGTGATGGTTAAACCAACATCACATTTCAATAAGATTCATACATACATATACAAAAAATAGCTACACATGCATGCGTAAGAAAATAGATACATATATCATTTAGAGTAAACAAGATAGCTGGAATACAATATGACATATGCATGAAACATGGGCTTTGTTATATTAAGAATTGAAAGTTCCAGTCATACAATACAACCATGACCAACCACTAGTTTCGACAACGGAACATTACAGTCACTGTTGCATGCTCCTCCAAAGAGATATACTAGCTCTGCACAGTGGATAAGCCAAGGCACATTACAATACTCTCCAAGCCTTCTCTAAGATACTCCTATTAGAAGCTTGTGTGATCAAAGGCCTGTATAATGAGTTATGAGGGACTATATATAGAAAAGGGTGGGGTGGCCCTTGAAATTCCCCTTTGTGATAGTTCATCTACCCTCATGACTCTTCATCTACTCTATGACTATTACACCCAACTATCGACACTTGAACTTCCACTTGACAAGACATTACATACAATCGGAACATGTACCCATGTGAGACAAAATAGGCTTGAGAAACCCATGCAATACATCACTATGAATCAGACAACTGTGGGAAGACCAGCTCTTCGACATCCTCACGGTGGTCGACAGTAGTGAACTGATGCCAAGCTCAGTAGTCCACGATGGTGTTTGTGTACTCTATGCTGACATCTTTCTGGAATCGAACTCTTGCCTTGGTAGTATCTAGGTACACTTCTCTAGTTCCTCTATCTCGTCTGATAGCATGTGCATGACTTTCTTGAGTGTGGCCAAACCAGTGACACACTGATGCATGGTGTTTGCACTGATCACCAAGTCTACACTGGTGGCTATGTGCATCAACTCGTCAAAGTACGAGTCAAGCCCTAGTTAGACTTGTTCCTTTGTCATTGCCTCGGTGAGTGTACCAATAGATGAGATCGTGTGCTCGGGCACAACAACATCCATACTCTTGAATACCCATTCATGGGAAGCCTGAAAACTAGTGGCGAGTTGTGGGAGCTCTTCATGGTTCCAGATCTAACTCTGGATGCATGCCTTCAGCTCAACTGCTCTAGGCTTCATCATCTTGGGCAAGTGTAATAGGGCTTCCTTGTATCTCATTGTCCATGTTTACATGTAGTCAACAACAACATGCACATTTGACAAGATACGTGCTCTCCTAGCACATCGCTTCTGCCAAACATTGAGATGGACAACTACCTTATGCATGGTACCAAACATGGAATACAATGCCCACATGAATTCCTCAAGGGACAATACTTCATCCAGTATTTCCTTCTTCAACTCTGCTAGGGAAAATACTGTAACCAATTCTCTTCCTTGTTTGGCCGTCTAAAGCTCCTTGGTTATTCGCTCATTCTCAGCTATCAAGAAGCAAACACTCGAGCTAGTGGCTTCGACATATTATTTGGTAGCATTGGCCAATGCTGCTGGATGCTTGCACAAGTCAGACACGATCACTCATTCCTCAAACTGTGCAGGATATGTGTTGTCATCTAGAGTAGACACTCTGTGAGATTGCACAACTCTATAATGTGACTCATCGAATGATATGTTGTGCATCTCTCCTTAAGATTGTCTCCAAGGATCTCAGTGTCTCCTTGGTCGCTTGGGAATTGCTCTGCTTCTGGATCCAGTGAAGCTGGTGGGTCGACCTCTTGGTGGTAAGGCATGAGGTCGATGTCCTACTCTAACTCTTGTTGATCCATATCCATATCCATCTATTCAAGTGCTTGTTCTATCTCTTGAGTGAAGTCCTGCTCCTGCGACTGTCCTCCCTGTCTGCTTGGTGCCAACTATTTTGATGAATCTACTACCTATACGGGCATAATTTCATTTGTTCGTGCATGTTATGCCCCCTGTTGTACGTGTTCATGCTGTGCTTCCTTCTCCCATCTACGCAACTCCTGTTCCTTCCGGAGTTTCTCCTTCAACTCATGCAACTCCTTCTTTGTTTCCCCCATTCTCCATTTTTCTCTCTACCTTTACGTGTTCCTCTTGTCATGTTGTTGCCTCTTCACCTCTATTTCCAAAGCTTCTTTCTACACAAGTGGGTCTGCTCTAAAATTGCAGCTTTGTTTTGCCTCTGCACTGTCGACAATCTTTCTCTTTCCTTTGTCACGCACTGGTATGTTTACCTCTACTGGTGCTCTCCTAGATGCTGCTTCATGCTGCTTTGTTAACCATTCCAAAACGATTTTGATTGGTTCATTGGGCTTGGAGAAGCTATAACAATATCTCCATGGGTCTTCCTCTGCCCAATGACATGCCCCATGGATCCACTAAAACTATACTCTCGCGTATTGATCTTTCACAATACAATGCGGGTCATACAGATTGTAGCTTCATACATTGAAAGGATATTTCTTGATCTCCTCTGTTTCAACAATTGCATCCTTGAGGTTCTGTATCTCATACAACTTGATCCACAATGGAAGATTGGGCCAAGGTGCCTTCATCTTTTGGTGTAGCCTAGTTGACAATCTTGCTAAGATGTGATACAATACTTCCTGCATGACGAGCTTGTCCATGGAAAAATTCAGCAAAACATGTGGAGGCTTCTCCACGTTGTACATCCATATGAAGGTACTGGACGGTGAGGCATACTAATCAGCAATATTGATCAGTGCCTCCATTGTTGCCTTCGACATGCAAGGTGGGTCTTGCTCAAATATCATCTTGTACATTGGGGTGACAAAATGATCTGACAGCTATGTGATAACTCCCTTGAAGTTGCATTCGGAAAAAAATTTACAATAAGGGTTCACATAGGTTTCTGCTAATGTCCATGCCCACTTCATGCCCAGGAGCCACTGACAGGCACAAATTGCATCCAAGATGTACGCGGACATGTAGATTCTACTTGCTAACCTTTGGGTGACTGTCGAGCTCCTGTTACCTGTTCCTTTAACCTGTGAGCCAACATGTCAGACCAGTTGCATGCTTTCCCTTCACTGGCCATCTGGTCCAACGCGATCACCCAACTCTACAGGAAGGTCTCCATTCTCTCTTGGCCATACAAGTGACCTGAAAATATGACCAAATATTGATACACCCTCCGCAATATCTTCGTCTTATAGATCTGGTTGGGTGTCATCGTGAATTTGGCTGGCTCCTTTACCTAGTTCTTCAAGATATCCCTGGAGTTGGCATTGTTGCTAGGTAGGCTGAAAGGTGTCTCCATTGTGATCACTAGCTTCAACAAATGATACATCTACTGATAATCCTGTGCCATGAAGGTAACAATATCCATCCCGTTCACACTGCTCAATATCATTGTCTCGGGATCAGTGTGTGACATGATCTAATGTATCATGTCCGTGCACGGGAACACATGATACTTGCATGCAATCCGGTACGAGCCAGACTTATGAATGTTCACATAGACTTGGCGGTCTTCGAGATCTTCCCAAAAGTGACTAAGAATGCATTATTGACCTCTTGCCATTTCAACTTGATGTCTTTGTCTAGAATCAACTTGGTGTCTTCATAGATCAGCAAACTTGTAGACACTCACTCAACTACTGCTCCAGTTGTGCTTCGGTCAGTGTCCTTTGATCCTTCTATCTTTGAGGTCATTGATCCTGAACTACTGAGAGACAGATGAACACTTGTTGTATCTAGAGACATGGCGACTTGCATGGCAAGAAATCTATCAGTTAAAAATAAAGAAAACTTGGGGGATGACATGCTACATGCCTGGGGTTTGCCTAGCAAGGATTGCACAATTTTCACTAGGAGCCCAAGAGACTAGCTGCCAGAACTGCGAAAAAGGCAGTTTGGGCTGATGGGAGGCTAGCTGGCTACTGGAATTACACAATGTTCAATTCAGGCTGGCTTGCTGAGTTCTGTGATTGCAGAATGTGTAATTCTAGCTGACAAGTGATGCAGGCCCAGGGACTATATTGCACAATTTCTCGGGCCAATAGTCATTTCCTCTTAGAATTATGCAAGGCAAGAATAGCTCGGACAATCTCTAGCAAAAAAATCAGATTTTCTGTGAGGAAGGAAGAGCCTTCCCTCTCAAAATTACGCAATGCTGTCTTAGTGAGGCAGAGTCCGGGCCAAGGTTGCCCAGACTCGTCGATGGGAAATTGAAAGCAAATGAAGATGTGAATGCATGGCGATACTGAGTGTAGGTAGAAGAAAATGATCATGCATGCAAACAATGAATGTAAGATTCAGAAAATAGAACAACATGCATATGTGGGAGACGAGTCGCTAAATCGATGACTGTTCGTGCAAAACAATATCATGCATGCAACAACAGTGAGATGCTAACAGAAACTGAAATGGTGCTAGTACAAGATAATATGCATGTAAATGACAGCAAGCATTCATAGAAATCAAGCAGACATCACTCACACAAGCCAAAACACAACGACATAAATGCTGCAAAAGACAAGTTAAGCAGACTTACCCATAAATAACTGAGGTGGATGTGTCGAAGACTCCTGGATGTGATGTGGGATGTCAGAGCTCTAATATCGATGTGAAGGAGTGAGCTATGAAGCGTCGAATAAATAAGTTTGAGGCTCATGACGTGCATGCTACAAATCTAGGAAGAAGCGACACTTGGAGGAAAGTTTCTAAAATGATCTTTGCATGTAACCTACAACTGCTAAAAATTACTCCCTAAAATATAGGGATTCTTTTTGCATGTTTCTTTTTTACTATTTCGGGAAAAGTAGCCCATGCATGCAAGTCAATTTTTCTCGGTCCCAGGTGGAACCGGTCAACCTAAGGGCACATGCAATAGCCTGCTTGCCTGAGGGAGAAATTTGCATAGTTTCTGAGAGGAAGTTGGGCTAGCTGCCCAGAGGGATTGCACAATTTCTAGGAGGAGCAACTGACTATTGCCCAGAATTGTGCGATTTCTGGGATGAGTAGTCTTGCTGGGCTATATTGCACAGTTTTCATTGGGAAGGTTGACTACCAGGATTGCGCAGTTTCTGAGCCTAGTAGGTTGCTAGTTAGGATTGTACAATTTCTGGAGGGAAGGCTGGTTCCCTTCCAGAGTTGTGCAATTTGAGGGAGTTACTCAGCCAGCAGCTGGACCAAGTCTGCAGAAGCAACCTGTGAGGGGAGTGAAACAATCCATCATGCACGGGTTTTCATGCTACAAAAAAACCAATGAAGCTTACCTACTTGAAAGTGCAATACATGCGCTGAGGATGGTTGGTAGGGAGGTTCCAAAATGAAGCAAATGCAAAATTTTGGAGGGTAGTTGTAGCCGCTACAACAGGTTAGTGAGATAATAAGTTATAATATCACCTATGCACTAGCATGGTACTAATACGTTCACTCTAACTTGATACTCACACCCTCACTCTAGCCTTTGCCTCATAAAACCTATTTTTTTTCCAAAAAAAGAAAAAAGAAAAAAAAATAACTCAACTCAACTCAAGGTTGTAATAAATTTAAATGCTTAAATTAATTATCACTATTTAGAATATAACCCATCTTATTTTTAAATTTAAATTTAAATAAAATTATTTATTTATTAATTTTTTTTTATAAATTCTAAAAAGCTTAGTTTAACCAGGCCATTCTTTTAGCATGATTTTGGTAGAGTTCTTAGAAATCTAAGTTACAAGTGTTAAGGTTTTAAATGCTCCAGATTTTTTAAAATACTTAATTCATTTTAGCCATTAAGAAAACCTATTCAAACACTCTTAATTTCTAGTTTTTTTTAAGCAATATCTTGTCTGCTGCCTAAACAAATCTATTTTAAAATTTATACTTATCATACTTTTATGTTTACTATATCTGTATTCGTAGAGTTATGTTATTAAGTGGTTGAGGTATGTAGATTTATGCTTTTTTTTAACTCTTTCAACCTGTTAAATATTTTATGATTTTAAATAGATATTTTCTGAGTGGGATTCTAGTGTGCCAAATTCGTTACTTATTGAAAAGTTTTTAATTAAATATTTGTGATTATTAGATTTTAAGGTAATATAATAATTTTATAGAATGTAGTTTAATTATTTAATAATTTTGTTTTTAAGTATGTGTTTTTGGGTTTATTTTTTATCTAATCTAAATGTATTAAGGTTTTTTCAATTTATTTATAAATATATTTTAAAACATAAGGAATTATAATATTTTAGAAATTATATAAAAGAACTCAATAAGAAGTATTTATTAAAAATGAAATATCAAAAGAAATTAAAATTCTACTTTTTATAATTTTATATGTGTGTTAAATAAAAATGAACGCTAAACAAAAAAATCATGTAAATGCCATCAAGTTGATTTTTAAAATCTTAAAATAAAAAATAAAAATAAAATAAAATAAAAAATCCATTAAATAAAATAAAAATTATATTTAATAAAGTAAGAGTGTGAATTAAAAAATTGATAAATTTATAAACGGTATAAAGTTAATTTTCAAAATCTCATATTTTAATGTAAATGAGTAGAGTGAAATATTGTAGAATTGAGGCTTCTGTGATCCATATTAGTATCGAGAAGAAATTTTTGGTCAACATCACATCATAATTCATTTGTCGATATGTTTTGAACCAATAAGTGTGGTTCATCGTGAGGATAAGTTTGAAATATATCATCATCTTTAATTCTAAATTACTAATTTAAGAATTTAATCAAAAATAAATTAAAATATAAATATTTATCAATATAATAATGAATTATTTTTATATATTTTTATATTTTTATAAATTTATATATTGAATACTCTTAAATAATATTCAATATTTTTAAGTTTTAAGGATTAGTTTAATTGGTTGAGTTTTGTCATTAGAGCACATTCAATAACATAGAAAATCAATTATAATCTCTAATATTAGACTATTTTTTACAAAAAAAAATATTACAACATGTGAAGACATATGCTATACTTTTATTATATAAAATTATGTTCCCAAAATAATGCAAATTATGTTCACTCTCAAATAGTTATAACAACCATACTGAATAACATATAAAATCAATTATAATCTCTAATATTAGACTAAATTTTACAAAAAATATTGCAACATGTGAAGACATATGCTACACTTTTATTTTATAAAATTATGTGCCCAAAATAATGCAAAATATGTTCATTCTCGAATAGTTATAACAACCACAGCGTTGATGGCATTCCTAACAACTCTCTACATCACAAAGTGGAAGTGCATAAATATGGAATTTCAATCCATAAGATTTGAAGGATCATCCCAAACACTACATTGAGGAAGGAATGTTAGAAACTAGGAAAATGAGAGGGAGAGTTAGTGTTTTATGACTTTTATAAATTCTTGGCCAATTTATTTTGATAATGAGGAGAACTAATTAAATCTTCAACAATTAACCATGAAATCAATATAAAGCAATATTATTAACAACACACACACAGATAAGAAACACATAGGCATCGTGTATACATGGAAACACATAAAGGGATAAAACCAAAAATCTTGGTTTTTTTTTTGTAAATACAACCACCACTCCTTTTTACATCATTTTATGTAGGCATCAACCTACAAGAGACTCTAACATCTTTGTTTCTTTGAAAACACCCACTTGTTGGAAGCAACAACCCCGATTATTCATAGGCACCAACCTGGTGATTTCTTAGGCATCTACATGAAGGATACTCCAATCCCATGATAAAAGATATCAATATTTGTTTGTCTAGCTTACTTGATAATCTCTTTGTTGTAACCTTTTTTTTTTTAAATTCTTTGCACTTTCCTTGCAACAATTTTTTCTCCTGCAACAACGTTTTATCCCATTGTTCTCTGTATGCTTCGGATCTTTATCATTTGAGAGGTGTTAAGTATATTATCTAATCAACTATCTCACTTTCTCTCTTATGTTGTTAATTTTTTTTATCAAAATTAGTGCTAAATTTCTCTATTGCAATTCAAAGTACTGATTTATATACAACTCTTCCCCTCTATTATGATTTTTACATTCTCACACATTAGGAGTCATAACACTTCAAATTCTTCCCTTTGAGATTCACTAGTATTTTCTTCAGATTCACAGAATGCAACCCTACATTTTAAAACTGCTAAAACAAAATGCCAAGCAAAATATTGAAT
This sequence comes from Pinus tabuliformis, assembly GCA_031772625.1. NCBI lineage: Eukaryota > Viridiplantae > Streptophyta > Pinopsida > Pinales > Pinaceae > Pinus > Pinus tabuliformis. Next base: position 78,573,412 of record CM062820.1, on the reverse strand, counting down.
TGTCGAGCACTAATTTCAGAGATATGGTCTAAGGAAGTTAGGCTTCCTAAATACTCCTGAAATATTCTTCAAATAGGTTACCTTAGATTTTTTCACTTTAACATTTTTTTGGGATGTTAAAAACCATGAAACTTTGAGGACATATAGAAGATCATGATGTACCTATGGTTCATATTAAACACCCTTTTTTGCTATAATTTTGGATATATTATCTAAGGAAGTTAGGATTCTTGAATGCTCTTAATTTTTGTTTCAAACATGTCAAATTGGTATTTTTGTTATATATTTCTTTCTATGATGTTTCAAAATCTGAAATTTGGAAGAGATAAAGGAGAGATCTCAGGCTACTTGTGGCAGAAATTTCAGAACATGTTTCACTACAATTTTGGAGATGCATTTCAAGGAAGTCAATGTTCCTGGTTGCTCATGAAACATGCTTCAAACATGTTAGCTTGACATTTTTATATAAAATACTTCCTATGATGTTTTGGAATGTGAAATTTGAATGAGATAGAGAAGATATATCTAGGTACACGTGGTAGAAAGTTTAGAACCAAATTTGCAAAATCGGATATGTGGCATGCTATGGAAACTTATTCTTGGGAAGAAGCCAAAAGAATTACATTTTTGGAGAAGTAGGATTGGTGAAGGAAGAAGAAACATGTATGCTCTGTGAAGGTAGAAGAAACAAATTTAGTGAAGACAAGAGTAGTAAGTATACTTAGTGAAAGTAGAAACAACTAATAGACAATATGAAGAAGAAAGAAAGTAGTTTGGTGCTTATGATTATTTGCAACAATGAGGATTGGTTTCTCCTATAGGTTGGTGCCCATAAAATTATAAGTTGGTGCCTATAAAGTAACAAAGAAGATTGGTGCATCCTTAGGTGAGTGCCTACAAAGTAATAGAGGGGATTGGTGTCTCCTGTAGCTTGGTGCCTACAAATCAACAAAGGGGTTTGGTGTTTCCTATAGGTTTGTAGCTACAAAGAAGTAGAGGGGATTGGTGTCTCCTATGGGTTGGTTCTTACAAATAAACAAAGGGGATTAGTGTATCCTATAGGTTAGTTCCTATAAAGTATTAGAAGGGATTGATATAATAGTAGGTTGGTTCTTTCAAATTGATGTAACGATACGTTGATGCCTACAAAATATTTCATATAATGAAGTTTTGTGGTGCTCTCTCATAAGGGTTTCCATGTATATTTTGTGTTAATTTTTAAATTTATGAGAATGTTGTTTTATGATGTTTGAAGTGATTTACATAAGTAAAATTTGTCATTATAAGGATTCACCCCCTTAGTATAATATTGAATTCCAACAGTTGGTTTCAAAGTAGGTTCCTTTAGGAGAAATTTAACCCCTGGATGGTAGATCTTAAAGGGACCATGGATAGTAAGGATGAATATTACACATCCATAGCTCCATTATTGGATGGATGAAAGTATGCTTTTTGTAATATAATAATGATGAATCCTCTAAAGACTCAAGGAATTGATAGTTGGAAATGTGTAGTGGATGGTGTTGTCCTTTGAGATAACACTAGGTCAATTAGTTATGCCAAAGAATCGATAATGTTTTGTTGTTTTGAATGGTTGGATGACCAGTGAACAATTTATAAACAGGTGCATCAAACGTTGACAGATTTCCAAGTAAATAAAAGGTTGTTCTTTAACTACACATAGTTAATTTGATTTTAATGGGGTGGAAAAGTAGAGCATGGAGAAGTATAATTCATTTAATATTTAAATTGAACACTTAATCAATTATAAGAAGGAATTAAGAAAACAGTGTTTGCTTAATAAACAAAATATAATTAAATTGTTACAGATATCTGATGTGATTTATAATTAAAGAGGAACTTACAATAACAAACAGTTCTGCAAATTATTCTCTTTTTATAAACACAATTTCACATGGGATTCAAAATGAGACTGAAACTCAGTTAAATTTTAAATTAGCTAACTGTAAAAGACATAATTTATATGAAGAAAACATAATGAATGAGTAACATGAAATAGAACTCACTGAGAGACATACCATATGAGATAAATCTAGAATCCTTTCTTATTCCAGAAAAAGGCTCCAGCTTAGTACAAATATGCTTGATAGCTTGTTCAAGGGTTCAACCCATAATAACTCAAAGGAGTTATTTATATAAAAATTTGAAAAATATCTACGTTATCTTGGATACAGCATACCAACATAGGACAAAAGAAAAATAGGACAATATTGTAGGAACTGAGAAACTTCTGAAGAGGTGGCTCTATATTTTGGGAATCTGCTGATGATCTGGCCTAAAAAAGCTGATGAGATGTCATACTGTTAGGACTAGAAATTACTCAATTGTTTCACACAATTGATCCCATTTTTGTTCACTTGAGATTTCCAAATTCACCATATTTCTAAATGTTTCTTCCACTTCAGTATTCCTCTCGAAACTTGGCTTTATGAGGTATACATTTCTAATTTCATGCTTGATGGTCAAATCAAACTCCAAGGCTTCCAGAAAGGCCTTCCCTATTATCTGTCCTTTGATTTCTGCAAACTTGGCTCTCTCCACTGCAATACTATATAATTTCTTGCAATAATCTTCTAATTTGATCAACTTATCATTTATATCTACCAATCTTGGTAGTCCTTTTTGATTTAAAACATTAAAATTTGAATGAAACCTTTAGATAAAAATATTAAGGGTTTGGCATTTTGTTTCTAACTACTTAATCAAATTCCTCTTTTGTAGGACCTTCTTAATCTCTAAGATGGTATTTGTTCTGTCATAAATATTTTTTTCCTTCCATCTCTTATCTTCTTTTTGAATTTAACACCTTAATCATATCTATGGCTTCCGCAAGCTTGGTATTCAAAGCTGCTTTCTGTTCTTCTATCATTGCTCTGCATCTGGTGATGAGTTCTTGTTGATAAAAAATAATTTGTATGGATGAACATACATATGTCATAGATTGGCTAATGTGTGTCTAAATAGTTTCCTTGGCATGGGAAAAATTATTTGCCATTAGGGACTTACTTTCCAACTTTTGGATCTTAACTTTCAATCTGTGGGACTTCTGCATCTCCTGCACATACAAAGTATCATTCTTGACTTTTTGCAATTCTAAACTTTGGAACTTTTGCAGTAACTTCTCATTTTCCTATTTCTGTATGGCCAATTCTTGTGATAATCTTGCTGGATCAGCTGTTGTTGATGTAGACTCAATGGTTGTTGATGATGAACTAGGCTTTGTACCTACAACTACTATTGGGACTGCTGTGTGACTAGAACCATATAACCTATGCTTCTTCTTTTTCCTTTAGTAACTCTTCAAGCTGCTCTTCCATTTTCTTTAGCTGTATATTTTTCTCAATGATAAGCTTGAGCATGTCCTCCTTTTGCTGTTCATTTTCTGCTATGTCCTTTGTTAGAGGATCTTCTGTAGAAGGCAACTTCAACTATTTCTTTAATGCAACAATGTTTGCATCTTTCTTTTTGAGGAGTAACTCTGCAACTTTGACATCTTTGGGATCATATCCTACTTTAATCACAAAGTCCTCCAGTGCCTTTATTCTGTTATATTTGGCTAATGAAGAAATATTTTCTAACTTGAGTTGAGACTGAACATTGGATAGGGCAGTCCTAAGTTTGGAAAGAGACATAGTTGTAGTTGTCATGGTGGAAAACAACATTTCACCAGTCTGTCTGTGCATATCCATCTGGTCAATTGGATGGATTTGACTAGTATCAAATGAAAACACAGTCTTTTTATAATCTGATGGAGACTTGGGAAATGGAATTTGGGCTTGCAAGAAATACATTTTCATTCTGCCTTTCTAACTGTCAAAAGTAGAAAGAAGCCTATACTGGGAAGTTGATTTTTGTTTCTAGAGTTGGTTGTATACATTAGACTTGAAAGTCTCCTTCTTCTGTTTAATCCCAAGGAACATTGAGAAGATGTTCCGATCATCTGAGTAACTACTTCTTGTGGATTGAATGATTTCTAGAGGCTCCCTAGAAGGTGAAGTTGTAGGAGGAGTGGTTGAAACACTAGTTATAGGAGGAGTTGTTGAAGCACTAGCTCCCACTGATGTAGAAACTTCTGAATCTCTGAGATCAATTATTACTAGTTGATTTTATTCTGTGGATGTGACCAAGCCAACATTTGGATTCATCCATTGAAAAATGAATCCTTTCATAATCTCCTCATTATATGAAGTCTCCTCTCTCACCCTTTTCTGTTGCTTTCTCTAAGAAATTGGAGTCTATTCATTGGGGGTGGATACAACCTATTCATCTGCCTCTTGAAGCATCTAATCAGCCCACTTCTCTTGATTCATGAACTTTTCTATTTCTAGTCTTGGAGTATGATTATAAGGAGTCATTTTCAATTGAACTCTCAAGGCATAAATAATACCAAAATGGTAATAAGACCAGGTAAAGCTAGGCTGAAAATTCATCTTCTTTAACAATGTATCTGCTTCAACACCAGCTAATCTGGTGTTGCAAATGAATGATCCAATCTTTGCCTTGATCTTGAATTGATATTTCCTTTTACCTGACACAAAGTGCAGGTCATCCACATTGACCATCTACCTAATATATTCCAGATAAAAGATTCTCATAGGAACATACTTGGGCAACTTATATGGTGGAAGCTCATAACCATATATCCTTATCTATGTATAGTTCTGGTATAAATACCAGTCGCCAGTTTTAGTCTTATCACTTAAGTGTAAAATCTTCTTAATTTCATCTCCAATCCTTGGCTCTTTCTCACTGTTGAGAAGTTGTGCCACTGGATGTATGAATGTATCTATAAAATATGAGAATGAAGAGCTTGTAGAAGTGGTCCTAACTATTTCGGTCCAATGAATCACTAATTGATTCAATCCTTGTTCATCTTGTTTTCTGAGCTTGATAGGAAAAGGATATCCTTTCTGTAAAAGAAACATGTGAACAATTACAGAGCTATAGCCAAACACTCCTTATATAGTAAGATCAATGAATTGTTGATGTATATTATCAGCCAGGAATTGGCTGTAATTATACATGAATGCTGGTTACTGATCTTTGTTGAAGATGGAAAGGAATCCAAGGATGGTTTCATCAACGGATTCGTCATCTGGATATCCTAACAAGTATGAAAGTAGAGAAACACAAGGCCTGGAGGCTTCAGGAAACATGGAAGATGAGTAGGGTGGATTCCTTTCTGGTAATTCTGCATCCCTAGGTAAAAGTATTTCAAATATTTGGGATCTCTGTGGAAAGGTTAACTTATGGTTGAGAGATTTTAATTGAGGGATTAGGAGCATCCGGTTTATGGTTTTAGCAGATATGGTGATCAAAATGTATCCATTATGAGTCACCACTGCTCATTTTACATGGTCATATTTGGCTTGGCACCAGGTAATTAGGTCAGGGAAATCATGTGTTTTTGGGAAACTAAAGAAAGGCAATAGTGATTCCCAGAATTTGATTGGGTCTTGCTGGTCAAGGTATTTTTGTTTGAGCCATAGGTGTAGTTCATGGAAATCGAACTCACACTTGGCATTTGAAATCTTGAAAAGAGAGTCAATGAGAGGAACATGGTAAAGATTGGGTGGGGTAGTGGTAGTAGTACTTTCTTCTGTACTGTGCTTTTTAGCTTTCCCTTTTGGGGCCATGCTGACAAACAGAAGAATGAGGTAATCATCTAAATGGATTGATCAAATGGTGAGAGGTTCTGGATAAAATTGTTTCACTTGCAAGTAACAGTAAAATGTCAAAGGAAAGTGACAAAGAGATGGGTTTAGGTGTATTTATAGTATTCAGGGATGGGCTAATGGTTTGTTTTATGACAGTAGCAACTTTAAAGTTTAGGAGCAGAGCTGCAACAGACGAATAGGAATGCACATGACAACAGGGCAATGGGAATGTGTGGTGGAAATGGATAGGATGAATTGACAATAGGCATTTGAGGTGGAGGAATTAGATTGGTCAAGGAATAATGGTCAAGGCATGGGATGGAGGACCATTGGTGGAAGAAAACCATGAGAAAATTGCAGATGGGGTAGCGAAAGTTTTATGGTTTTGACCGGGGGGGGGGGTGCACTATAAGATGGTGACACGTAGGGTTGGGGCATCCACCATTAAAGCCACTTTGCAGAAACCCCCCCCCCCACAACCGCATTAACGAGAAATGGTTGAGCGGAGTGCGAAGTCTCTCTTGCACTGTTGATTTGGGTGGTGAGTAGATTGACCGTTGAATGATGCATGCCTTTTATTTAAAGCTGATATGACATTTTATCGAATAGGGACTTTGGCCTAAACAAATATGTGCACAATATACATAAATTTCAATGTCAAAGGTTTACAACAAAGATTAATACCTATTAAGGAAATTAATCATTAATTAATAAAAAAGTAACTTTTCTAATGTGGCACATTTAAATGAGCAACCTTTGCATTTATTTTATTTGAAACCAAAGCTCCTATTTTCTTTTTGGTTCCCTAACATTTTTTGTTTTCTTTTGCCTTCATTCTTTAGGGAAACTAACTCCTAAACTTTTATTTGATATGGATGCATATAAAATATACAACTCTCCTAACATTTTTTATTTTCTTTCTTTTTCATCCATATCCTAACTTAACATTTTGAATTCATTTTTAACAATATACTAACTTATCAAAACCAAATAATGTTACAACATCGGCTCCAGCTCGAGACTTCTTCCCCTTGTGGGATGCAGAGAACAAGCAGATCCATGTGCCTTCTCCTCGGGCTATGGAGTCTTTGTTGAAACAATTACACACTTGCAATTTTTCAAAATAAAATGAACTCTCCGATATTCACAGATGATGAATGAATGGATAAAAATATAGTACTGGATATAATGTTTCAGATATTTCCAATTAACTAGAAATGAGGAATACTATCCTTTCAAATTTTGTAGGATGAATGTATTATTTCCTTTGATATGGTGATCAAAATGTATCCATTATGAGTCACCACTACTCATTTTACCTGGTCATATTTGGCTTGGCACCAGGTAATTAGGTCAGGGAAATCATGTGTTTTTGGGAAACTAAAGAAAGGCAATAGTGATTCCCAGAATTTGATTGGGTCTTGCTGGTCAAGGTATTTTTGTTTGAGCCATAGGTGTAGTTCATGGAAATCGAACTCACACTTGGCATTTGAAATCTTGAAAAGAGAGTCAATGAGAGGAACATGGTAAAGATCGGGTGGGGTAATGGTAGTAGTATTTTCTTCTGTACTGTGCTTTTTAGCTTTCCCTTTTGGGGCCATGCTGACAAACAGAAGAATGAGGTAATCATCTAAATGGATTGATCAAATGGTGAGAGGTTCTGGATAAAATTGTTTCACCTGCAAATAACAGTAAAAAGTCAAAGGAAAGTGACAAAGAGATGGGTTTAGGTGTATTTATAGTATTCAGGGATGGGCTAATGGTTTGTTTTATGACAGTAGCAACTTTAAAGTTTAGGAGCAGAGCTGCAACAGATGAATAGGAATGCACATGACAACAGGGCAATGGGAATGTGTGGTGGAAATGGATAGGATGAATTGACAATAGGAATTTGAGGCGGAGGAATTAGATTGGTCAAGGAATAATGGTCAAGGCATGGGATGGAGGACCATTGGTGGAAGAAAACCATGAGCAAATTACGGATGGGGTAGCGAAAGTTTTATGGTTTTGACCAGGGGGGGGGGGTGCACTATAAGATGGTGACACGTAGGGTTGGGGCATCCACCATTAAAGCCACTTTGCAGAACCCAACCCCCCCCCACAACCGCATTAACGAGAAATGGTCGAGCGGAGTGTGAAGTCTCTCTTGCACTGTTGATTTGGGTGGTGAGTAGATTGACCGTTGAATGATGCATGCCTTTTATTTAAAGCTGATATGACATTTTATCGAATAGGGACTTTGGCCTAAACAAATATGTGCACAATATACATAAATTTCAATGTCAAAGGTTTACAACAAAGATTAATACCTATTAAGGAAATTAATCATTAATTAATAAAAAAGTAACTTTTCTAATGTGGCACATTTAAATGAGCAACCTTTGCATTTATTTTATTTGAAACCAAAGCTCCTATTTTCTTTTTGGTTCCCTAACATTTTTTGTTTTCTTTTGCCTTCATTCTTTAGGGAAACTAACTCCTAAACTTTTATTTGATATGGATGCATATAAAATATACAACTCTCCTAACATTTTTTATTTTCTTTCTTTTTCATCCATATCCTAACTTAACATTTTGAATTCATTTTTAACAATATACTAACTTATCAAAACCAAATAATGTTACAACATCGGCTCCAGCTTGAGACTTCTTCCCCTTGTGGGATGCAGAGAACAAGCAGATCCATGTGCCTTCTCCTCGGGCTATGGAGTCTTTGTTGAAACAATTACACACTTGCAATTTTTCAAAATAAAATGAACTCTCCGATATTCACAGATGATGAATGAATGGATAAAAATATAGTACTGGATATAATGTTTCAGATATTTCCAATTAACTAGAAATGAGGAATACTATCCTTTCAAATTTTGTAGGATGAATGTATTATTTCCTTTGACTTATGCAATGCTAAATGGACCAAACCAGAGGTTGTCAAATTTTGCATGCTTGCCTTTATCTTCCCTCCTTGTATCCCATCTAAGCACTAAGTCTCCTTTCTTGAAATTTCTTTCTTTGGCCTTTTTGTCAAACAACTCTTTCATCTTGTTTTGATATTTCCTTAGCCTGTGTTGAGTTTCATCCCTGTCTTCATTTAACTCAATGATTTGATTAATCCTCCTTGAGAAATCATCTTTTTCTTCTTAAGATTCTTGAAGGAATCCCATAACTAGTAAAGTTAAATGAGTGGGAAAAAATGCTTCCTTACCATAGATTAATTGGAAAGGAGACTTTCCTGTGGACCTCTTGGGAGAAGCTATGTTTGCCCAAATTGCATGGATTAGGTGACTATCCCAACACTTTTTATGGTCTTCAATAGTCCTCTTAATGACCTTAACTAAGCTCTTGTTGGAGGACACTGCTAGCCCATTACCCTCTGGATAGTATGGTGTAGAATGATGTAACTGAATTGAATACTTTGACAAAATTCAATCATTTTAACACTGCTAAAACTTGCTGCATTGTCTGTAACAATCTATTGAGGACATCCAAATATTGATAAAATAATTTCCTCAAGGAATTTAATTACAACAGTATCAGTTGCATTTTTAATAGGTATAACTTATACCTATTTGGCAAAATAGTCTATAGCAGTTAGAATTAATCTATGTTGATTACTTGATTATGGATGAATCTCCCCTATGAAGTCCAACCCCCATTGTAGAAAAGGTGCCTGAACCAATACTGGAACAAGAGGGAGTGCTGAAAACTTCTGTTTCCCTGCAAATATTTGACATTGTGTGCAACTTCTAACTCTTGCTCCAACTTCTTTAAATAGTGTGGGCCAATAGAAACCTGCCTTTAAAATTTTGTAAGTTGTTTCTCTCTAGGCATAGTGTCCACCACAAAATCCTGCATGGAACTGATCTATAATTCCCTCTGTTTCATTTTCATTCAAATAGAGAAGAAGGATATTGAGAGGATCCTTCCAGTATAGATTACCATTGATAATACAATATTTAACTGCTTTAAGCTTCAGGGTCTTACACTGCTTTAAGTCAAGTTCAACTAGACATTCAAAATCTCTAAGAAACTGTACAATATCAGAATATTAATCCAAGAGTAGATATTTCTAATCTATATGAATGAGAATGGTTTGATTTGAAGAAGGAGGTTCTTGTGGATTCTCTTCTAAATTTTGAGAAGGTTCTTGTGGATACTCCCCTTCTGCATTTAGGGAAGGTTCTTGTGGATTCTTCTCTTCTGAATTTAGAGAAGGTTCTCGTGGATACTTCTTAGATGAAAGTTTAGAAATGAAATTTATTCCCAATACTTTGCAATTGGATTCAACCAGCAATTTGGCCAAACCTTGACCTTTCACCAGCTTTGTGGTGTTGATCTCAAAATCAAATTCAAGAATTTTGGTGATCCATCTCCCCCTTATTCGATCAGTATCAGGTTGGGTCAAAACAATTTTGACAACATGATTAGGGACATAGGGTATAATGTGTGAATGAAAAACATAGGTTCTAAAGGCTTTTAGGGCTTGGATTAAAACATATGTTTTCTTTTCAATAATGTCATATTTAAGACCGATAGCCCTCATGACTTTACTAAAGAAGGCTATGGGTTGGTCATCACCATTTATGTTCTTCTGTAAAAGTACAACTGCTAAGGTTGTCTTTAATGCAAAAGAAAATATGTTGAAAGGGGAAGAGTAATCGGGACTGGCTAATGTAGGGGCTTTAGATATAGCCTTTTTGATCTGATAAAAAACATATCTGGTAGAAACTGTCCAATTCAATTCATTGTTCTTTTTAAACATATTGTAGAAAATCTATGATAGGTTAACCCGATAATGCAATATAAATCAAAGAAGGATACTACAACCTACTTCTACTATCAATTTGCAGAAGCTTAAAGATCAAACTAAACAATATAACCATAAGAAGAGGAATCAATGATGCAATACATATGAAAATACTTTGGGGAAAGCCTCAGCTAAAAACCCCACACTATTCTATTATCATACATTGTGGAAATACATAGGAATTACATAAAACCTTAGCTCCCATAGCTAGCCAGCTCTCAGTACAATCCTCATAGATGCTCACAGAAAATCTTGGATTCTCTCTAGCCTTCCTCTCTGCCCTCAAAGATCATATTTCCTTGCGCCGTTCCTTGTGGATGACTCTCCTTCAACCAAGTGGAAAACCTCTCTTCAAAACTGCGCAATCCTTAAGGATAAATACTTGACTGCATGCATGAGTTTTCTCCATGAGAAAACACATGCAACTAATAATACAATGTCCTTGAAAATTTATCTCAACTGGGTATTTCTTAGAATAGACATGCATGAGTTTCTGATGAGGGAATCTTCAGTGAATTGGAGTCATACTAGTTGAGTACATTAATGCATCAACTAACTATTAACTCACTATTAGTTCTTCAAACAATTTGGAACTAATTTAACTGGACTTAACTCAGTAAATTGAGTTAACTAATTACAACTCAAATATAACTCAATCTTATCTCCTTAATATAAGGGACAACTCTTGCATGACTTCAGAAAGACTTCTAAATTGAATTTCTCCAACTAATTAATTTAAAATAAATTAATTAATTATTTCCAAGTAGGTGTTAAGACTAAATTCATTTTTAATTCACAATTTAATTCAAGGACATATTAAATTGGAATATTCTTGTTGCCATATTTCAACATTCCCTCTCAACAAGAAAGGGATTATCTACCACCCCAATCCTATCTCTATAGAACTCGAATTTACACTTTAACAATGCCTTTGTCAAAATTTCAGCATCTTGCTCCTCTATCGAAATATACTGTAGCAACATGATCCTCCTCGCTACATAATCTTTGAGATGATGATACCGGATGTCAATGTGCTTGGACCTATCATGAAATATTGGATTCTCAGAGAGTTTGATACAACTCTGATTATCACAATAGATCACAATTGGATCCATCCTCTGATCAAACAAACCAACTAGGATTTTCACATCCAGATGGCCTCACATGCTGCTTGACTTGCAGCCATGTATTCTTCCTCTGCCGAGCTGAGTGCAACCGACCTTTGTTTCCTGCTATACCAAGAAACTACCACTGACCCAAGGTTGAAAATCCCTCCTGATGTGCTCTTCCGATTTGATGGACTCCTTGCCCAATCTGCATCAGTGAAGCCCTGCAGCTTCACTCCCTCTATCCATCTATACCATAATCCATACTGAGATGTGCCTTTGAGGTATCTCAATACATGCTTTACTACCTTCCAAAACATCTTGGTAGGCTTAACCATCGCTTGATTCAGTTGGTTAACCACATAGCACAAACCTAGTCATGTGTTCACTAAGTACATCAGTGAACCCACAAGTTGCTTGTACATAGTAGCCTCTACCACTTCTCTTGAAGTAGCAACTTCCTTCCTCTAGCTACCCACTAGAGGAGTCTGCATGGGCTTGCACTTCTCCATGTGGAATCTCTTGAGTATCTCATTGGCATACTTGTCCTGAGACACAAACAACTCCCCATCCTTCTGCCACACTTTCATGCCAAGGAAGTAATGCATGAGACCCATGTCTTTCATCTCAAATTCTATTGCAAGGTCCTCCTTGCAAGACATGATCAACTGAACATCACCAATAAATATGAGATCATCAACATAAAGTACGATGATCAACAGCTTACCTTTCATCACGATGTGGTACAGGTTCACATCCACTTCACTCTGTGTGAAGCCCAACCTGGTGAAGTAATTGTCTATCCTAGTGTACCAAGCACGAGGTGCTTGCTTCGGCTTGTACAACGCTTTCTTAAGTTAGCACACATGCGACTCACGATCGAAGGTCTTAGAACCTTCTAGCTTCTCTATGTACACCTCTTCCTCAATATGGTCATTGACGAATGCAGTCTTCACATCCATTTGATGGATCTTCCAACCCATATGTGCTGATAGTGCCAACATAGATTTGATAGATGAGTACCTTGCGACAGGAGAAAAATTCTCATCATAGTCAATCCCCTTGACCTGTGAAAATCCACGAGCAACAAATCTTTCCTTATGCTTCTCCACACTACCATCAATAGCTTACTTTACCTTATAAAGCCAATGGGAACTCACAACTGACTTGTTCTCCTATCTCGGAACCATGTCCCTGTTAGATAAACTTGACTCGGGATAGAGTCAAAGTTGACTAGGTCAAACGGTGATGGTTTTGGGGCACATGGTATTGTTCACCCATAGTATTCTGCCCGTGGTATTATATGTAATGGAGCTTATAAAAGGCTGGAAGGACTTCATTGTAATGCAAGACCTGGAGGTGAGTGGTGAAGGCTCACTTGGTCGGATTGGCTAGGGTTTTGGCCAATGCTAATGAGATCTTATTAGGTTGGGTTTTTCCCCAAATTTGGGGTTTTTCGGGATAAACATTTGTGTTTATGTGTTTATGGTTGTTGCTGGTTATTTTTATATTTATTCCTCTCGGTAATTATTTATGTTATGCATTAAATTTACTAACAACTGGTATCAGAGCCAGTCATATCCATTTTACTACTCTCCCCGATGCGGGAGGTTATCATGCTCTGTAGTGGGCTGCCTCCGCGCGGCAGCTGCTCAGTATCTGATCGAGCATGGGGTGGATGTGAATGCCATGGATCACACTGGTCAGACTGCTCTGCACTGGACTTCTGTGCGGGGTGCGATACAGGTTGCTGAATTGTTGCTTCAGGAAGGTGCTCGGGTGAATGCTGCCGATTTCCATGGATACCGGCCAACTCATGTTGCAGCTCAGTATGGGCAGACAACTCTTTTGTATTGTAATAAAATGGGGCGCTGATGTTGATGCACCTGACAATGATGGGAGGAGTCTATTACACTGGGCTGCTTATAAGGGATTTGCCGATTGTTATTGGGGACGACAAGACAAAGAAGGATGCACTCCTCTCCATTGAGCTGCAATAAGGGGTAATCTTGAGGCCTGTACTTTTATTCTCCGTTTTGTCTAGAAATGCACTCTCACATGGATCTGCTCATTAGAATTTTATAAATACTTGTCCTAAACCGACAGAATGCAGTGCTGAGATTCAAAATTTTGTGAATTAAATGGCTTCAGAGATCGAAGTTGTGACAGATGCGGATGTTCAGGAGCACTAATTCTTGCTCATCCTCTGCAATAAATGGGACAACGAACCAAATTTGATAGTTTGAGGAGCGCATGGGTATGAAGAGGTCAAAGATTGAAAAGATGAAAGAGAGGATGGATTAGAATCGCAGCAGCAATAAAAAAAAAATTAATGAAGTCAAAATTATTTCATGTAAATGGGCATACTACTATAAGACCTGGTAAGGCATGTGTACCCCTCGGTGATCACCGGTGAAGTCTGGGTTAGACCTAGGTGATAGGGGGGATGTCGGGTTAACAATACCCCGGGTAAAAACTCTAAGGGGGGTAAGAGCTAAAGTGACCAGGATTGTCTCACTTAGCAGGTTTGGCTAGAGTTAGTCAAGGAACCCCAAGTCAAGTTTAAGGGGGGAATTGTTAGATAAACTTGACTCGGGATAGAGTCAAAGTTGACTAGGTTAAACAGTGATGGTTTTCGGGCACATGGTATTGTGCACCCATAGTATTCTGCCCGTGGTATTATATGTAATGGAGCTTATAAAAGGCTAGAAGGACTTCATTGTAATGCAAGACCTGGAGGTGAGCGGTGAAGGCTCACTTGGTCGGATTGGCTGGGGTTTTGGCCAATGCTAATGAGATCTTATTAGGTTTGGTTTTTCCTCGGATTTGGGGTTTTACCGAATAAAAATTTGTTTTTATGTTTTCATGGTTGTTGTTGGTTATTTTTATATTTATTCCTCTCAGTAATTATTTATGTTATGCAGTAAATTTACTAACAGTCCCAAACACTGTTACGAACTATGGAGTCATACTCCTCCACCAAAGCATCAACCCAAATCTGCTGCTGCACTACTTCCTTAAAGGAAGATGTCTTAGTCTCAACACATTCCCCAACAAGGGCCATGTATCTAGTGTACCTCTAAGGTGACCTCCTCTATCTACGCTGAGAAGATGGTGCTCCCACATTCTCTGTCACATCCTCCAACAATCTATTATCTTCTCTTGTGTGCTTCCATCCATCTCTGGAAGACTCGGCTTGAGTGGATGTCTCCACTCCTCGAACCTTTGCATGTTGCTACTCCACATCAGTCTGAGGCTCCTCCTCCTTAGGAACCAACAGTTCCTCCACAGCCTGTAGTTGGAACTCCCTCTCTAGGGAAACTCGCATGGCCTTATGCTCATCAAACTTGAGATCTCTGCAAACCACTGTCCTCCGACTGGTAGGTAAGTACACCCGATAGTTGTGAGGTGTATCAATGTACCCCACAAATATCCCAAACTCTACTGTTAGCTCAAGCTTATTCCGTTCATCCTTTGTCACATGGCAATATACCAATGAGCTAAAGATCCTGAAGTGACCCACATCTCGTCTCTTACTTGAGAAAGTTTCCTTTGGTGTCTTCATCCCAAGTATGTGATACGGGCTTCTATTCTACAAATAGACCACTGTGTTGCATGCCTCATCCCACAAGTGAAGTGGTAGGCCTTGGTCATGCAACATTGCCTATGCTGCCCCTACAATAGTTTTGTTCTTCCTCTCAGCCACCCCATTTTGCTGTGGGTTATGAGGTGTCGTCAACTCTCGTTTAATTCCTTCCATTGCATAGAAGTACTTAAACTCTTGAGAGACATATTCTCCACCGTTGTCGCTTCTCAAGGCCTTGATCTTCTTCCCTGATTCTTTCTCGACCAAAGCTTTTAACTCACAAAACTTTGTGAAGGTTGGTCTTTCTTCTACATGAAATAAATTTAGCATTTATGAGAATAGTCATCAATGAAAATCACATAATACCTTTGCCTCATTGTGGATGCCGTCGAGAATGGTCCACACAAATCAATATTAACTCGCTCTAAGATAGTCTCTGCTCGACTGTCTCGATCATGAAAGGAAGACTTGGTGTACTTTCTCAAGGTACAACCTTTGCATGTTTCAACTTGCTCAAGTTTACCTTTGGGAAGTCTTGCATATATTTGCTGCATTATCTTCAAAGCCCCACGATGCAAATGTCCCAACCGCCTATGCCACAACTCGCCAATGTCTTGGCTTTGCACCCATTTTGCTTTCGTACTCAATGCTGCATAATCATCTACCTCTAGTTTATAGAGATTCTTCAACTAAATCCCTATCCTCTTGGTCTCACCCATGTTTATGTGTCTTAGGAATGCCTTTCCTTTACTGAAGACAACATCGTAGCCTTTGTCCTCCAACATCGTGACCGATATCAAGTTCTTCTTCAGTCTAGACACATACATCACATCTGTCAAGGTGAGAGGAGCTCCATGCTCCCTCTGAAAAGCAATGGTGCCCACTCCTGAAACACTATACCTTCTGTCATCACCCATCTCTATGCACATTTTGAGATCTTTCTCCTCCAAGGCACTGAATAAAATTTTATCACCGGTCATGTGGAATGAGGCTCCACTGTCAAGATACCAGACACAACCCATCATTGATGACACCATGCATGCAATGAGGGTAAAGTCCATTTCGAACTGAGAGGCTAATGTCTCACCTTCTAATCCTTCTGAGGATCCATTCTTGGACTTTTTTGATGGGCAATTAGTTGCATAATGTCCCATCTTGTGACAATTAAAGCATCTTACTTTAGACATGTCACCCTTCGTCCCTCCATGAGAAGAATTCAATTTGAAATGGGAAGCCTTCCCCTTCCCTTTCCTTTCCTTACTTGCTAAGGCTAGATTTTCTTCATCATCATTCTTGGATGAAGAACCATCTCGTGTGCTCGTCCTGATCTCCTCCTGCATAAGATCTGACCACAGTCATTCCCAATCTGGCAATTTCTCCCTTCCATTCACAGAGTTCTGGTAGCTAAACCAAATCTTTGGAAGACCAAGGAGAGCGAGTCTCACCATATCATCATCGGTAGTAGTTATTCCCACACTGCCAAGCTCACCTCTGTAGTTGGTGAGCTTGTTCAGATATATGGAAATAGTATCACCCTTCTCCATCTTGATTCTTTGAAGCTTATCCTTGAGCGCCAATTTCTTCTAGTCGCTACTATTCTGGTAGAGGTCCTTCAATGTCTTCCACATTGAAAATGGAGCATCCTTCACATGGAGACTAGAGACAATATGGTCTCGAACTCCCTCAAGGATGATCTGTCTTGCCTTCACCACACACTTCTTCCACTCAGCCAACTCTTGTGCATTAGTTGAAGTTGGCTTTGGGATTTCTTGATCAATGAATTCCTTTAAGCCATTGTCTTCTAATACAACCTCCATTATATCTTTCCACACTATGTAATTCGAGCTACCTTCCAAGGAATACTCGAGTCTCAAGCCACAGAATTCCATTGGCCAACCTTGAAGTATGATATGAATTTGATTTGCACCTGCAACCCCGAACTTCAAACTTCGAATTCTCTTCTTAGTATACTGTTCACAGCTTTGATACCATGTAGAAAATTTGTGATAGGTTAACCCGATAATGCAATATAAATCAAAGAAGAATACGATAACCTACTTCTACTATCAATTTGCGGAAGCTTAAATATGGAGCTGAACAATATAACAAAGATAAAAAGAATCAATGGCATAATACACATGAAAATACTTTGGGTAAAGCCTCATCTAAAAACTCCACACTATTGTATTATCATACATGGTGGAAATACATAGGAATTATACAAAGCCTTAGCTCTCACAGCTAGCCAGCTCTCAGTACAATCCTCACATATGCTCATAGGAAATCTTGGCTTCTCTCCAACCTTCCTGTCTGCCCTCCAAGCTCCTATTTCATTGCGTTGTTCCTTGTGGATGCTTCTCCTTCAACCAAGTGGAAAACCTCTCTTCAAAACTACACAATCCTCAAGGATAAATCCTTGACTGCATGCATGAGTTTTCTCCATGAGAAAACACATGCAAATGATAGTACACTGTCCTTGAACATTTATCCTAACTGGGTCTTTGTCAAAACAAACATGCATGAGTTTCTGATGAGGGAATCTTCAATTAACTGGAGTAGCACTAGTTGAGTGCATTAATGCATCAACTGAATGTTAACTCACTATTAGTTCCTCAAACAATTTGGAACTAATTTAACTGGACTTAACTCAGTAAACTGAGTTAACTAATTACAACTCAAATATAACTCAATCTCATCTCCTTAATTTAAGGGGTAACTCTTGCATGACTTCAGAAAGACTTCTAACTTGAATTTCTCCAATAAATTAATTTAAAATAAATAAATAAATTATTTCCAAGTAGCTGTTAAGACTAAATTCGATTTTAATTCACAATTTAATTTAAGGACAAATTAAATTGGAATATTCTTGTTGCCATATTTCAACACATATCAGTTATATTTTTTACTATCTTTGCATAATTAGAGATAAACCTCCTAAGAAAAGTAATTTTCCCAAGGAAGGTTTGTATCTCCTTCGTATTTCTAGGCAAGGATAGAGTTTGAATTGCTGAAACTCTCTTTGGGTCAATGACAAATCCTTCCTTGGAGATAATATGCCCCAGTAATTTCCCTTCCTTTACAACAAATAAAGACTTCTTTGGATTTATGGATATGCCATATTTTCTGCACCTGTCAAAAACCTTGCTCAAGTGTTTTAAATGATTTTCATTAGAATCAGAGAAAACAGTTAAATCATCTAGATAAATGACAATGAATGAATTCATATGTCTTATCAACAAATGTTATATCCATGTCTCTCTGAAAAGTGGCTCCAACGTTTCTCTGTCCAAATGGCATCCTGGCATACATGAATGTACCCCAGGGAGTAGTAAAAGTAGTTTTGTCTTGGTCAACTTGACTCACCATAATCTGGTTGTAACCAGAAAATCCATCTAGCATAGAAATCCTATTTGCACCTGAAACTTTCTGAAGTAGATGATCCATTTTGGGCAATGGGTAGTTATCCTTTAAATATGATTTGTTCAGATTTTGGAAGTCTACACATAACCTAATTTCACCATTTTATTTTTGATAGGAACTAGGTTAGCCACCCAGTTAGAATACCTCAAAGGTACTATGATATGAGCATCAAGAAACTTTTTAAGTTCTTTCTCAATGGTTGGAAGAAGTATGGGATTGATTCTTCTTAATTTTTGTTGGAAGGGTTTTTCTTATGGTTTTAAAGGAATTTTGTGCTCAATCAAAGATGTATCATAAGTTTTTAACTCGTTATAAGACCAGGAAAAAAATATTTATAATTTTTAGGAAGATTGAAACATTTCTCTTTAACATCCAAAGGCAAAGATGATGATAATTTAACATTTTTAACTTCATCCAAAGTATCAATATTGCACTCTTCAATTTCTTCTTTAGGTGAATTAGAGAAGGGGTTTTTGGAGACATCATTATTATCAAATATCTTTTCCAATGGAACTAATCCTTTGGGAACAAAATTATTAGATAACTGAATGATATCATGATCAAGAATTTTAGGACTAAATGAAGTTTTTGAGCTCTGTTGATTTGATTGTTGGACATCTTTTTGATCTTCTTCAATTTGCATATTTAAAATTTCATCAATGACTTAAAGAAAAGATTTTAACTATTCATCATCCTCAAAAATATGCTAGTGTTTAAGGTTATCAGGAATTGATGGTCTGTACTTGACTTGAATCTGATATTTCAACAACACTGGCTCAGGAATTTTGAAAGAGCTTGCTGAAAAAACAAGTGAATCAACATGCATATTCTCATCCATGGGTATAACAGTTATGTTAAATCCTTGAAAGAAATTTTCAATTGTATCCCAAACTTCATTTCTATAAGACCTAAGTCTTGGGTGCTTTGTTTGACACAAGTTTCTAACTCTCTTCACTGTTAGCTCAGAATCAGAAAAGACACTCAAGTTTTGAACCTTTAGACTCTTAGTTAGTTCAAGACCAAGAAGAAAAGCCTCATACTCATCCACATTATTGGTGACTTCAAATTCAAGTTTACATGATTGAGTAATATTTTCTTTATTTTGGTGAGATTAAAAAAATCCTTTCTCCCGCTCCTTCATTTTAGCAAGAGCCATAAAAATAAAGTTTCCAGATATTTGATTTTACAAATTTAGGTTTGGAAACTGTATTTTTGATGGCAAGTTGAGAGTTTGATGAATTTTGCAATGATAACTGAAAGCAACCAAAATCCTGATATATGACACAGATGGGGTGATTTTTTTCTTGATCAGACCTACAAATAGTATGGAGGAATCTAACTTCCCTATATAACCTTAAATGTTCACCTCCATAGATTGGAATCGTAACAAAAGACATGTCCATCTAAAGTGATCCTCCAAGTTTAGAACAACATGATCTAGATTGGAGCATGCCAAACTTGGCAAGAATATCCATAACAACTATGTTTAAGACTATACTCTTAACAGGTATTTGGGCTAAGGTCACAACTAGGTCTTTCATCAATCCTAGGCATGGTACTTTCTTTGAATCAAAGGTGTAGAGGTCATGATAGGAACGAGTAACTTCTAACTTGAGCTGGGCCATAATTACCTTTGGCATAAGGTTATGAGAAGCTCTAGAGTCCAACATGCAGTTATATAAGAGAAAATCTTGGACCTTTCAAGTTACATAAAAGGGTGTAACAATCCCATCAATTGTATCAGAACTAGGGCCAAAAACTATTGAGTGTTTTTCATCTTGTAAACTAATAATATCTCCCTCAACATCTACACTAGAGGACTCTATCCGTTTAGACACTTGATTTTTATAACCAGATGTTGAGTGATAAAAGGTGTCTTTTTAACTCCTATTTATCCCACATTAATTATCAATCCGGGCCAGATTTTATATTTCAAGAGTGTACACAGTTTGTGGCGCCTATTTACTCAAGAGTAATGTTTCTAAATTGCAGTACAATGCTTTCAAATACAAGAGTAAATGGATGCTTTAAATAAAACTCACTTGCAATTAAAGGAAACTCAATGCTCTGAAACTAAATTATTTATTCGACAAAGTAACAACAATTATCAGTCAAGGATACAATAGCAATAACTCATTCCTTGTTTAACTGATGTAAACTAAATCAAGCATAAATAAGATCCTCAATCTGAGAGCTTTGACACTAATAGCCAATTTTCTTTACAGTTGTTGATCTCACACACAACACACTAAATAACCAAATTAGAAATGACAATGAAGTAAATCAACAATACATTGCAGATTATGTAAATAAGATAATTCTATTAACTGTAAGAATGCTAAAAGGCAAAACTAGATGATTGCAAAAAGTAAATGAGCAACAAAGCTATATAATATAAATGAACAACAAAGAATATGTGACTGCAATGAATAGGAAAACTAAGTTACTGAAATGAATGGTGAAGCTCTGTAATTAGAATGAACAACACAACAATATACTTGCAGAAAGCAATGATCTTGTTATAAGGGAAATGAACAGCAACACAATTCAATTGCAAAAGGTAATCATTAAACAAACCACACTTGCAGAAATCAGAAATTAGGCAAACCACAATGTATGATACAGGAACAGCAAATAGATCCACCAGGAGCCGGGCCCTTAGCCGCCGGTGAATACCACCGGATTACTTCAGGAGATGCGAAGGAACAACAACTCTACTTATATATTAATCATCAAATCGAGCAGCATTACAGTAAGTTGTGTCTTCTTAGCAGCGAGAGTCTGCAAATAAAATTACAATTCAGAATAATAATCATTCCATCCCCCTCTCCTCCTATCCTATCCTATCTATCTCTAATCTAATAATCCATCTAATTCCCCATAATTCCCATTCTCTTTCTTTGATCTCTGTTTTCATTTAAATACACAAAGAGCAAAGAGCAATTACAACAGAGATGATTACAATGTGATTCCCATTACAAAATTAGATTGTTCACAAAAAAATGATCAACAAGATCATCTTTGAAATATCTTTCCATCAACATTCAACAGGAATAGGTCGAATTTGGTATTGCAACTGAGATAATTTGGAAAACGGCCATAACAGTGAATCTAAGAAAAACGTTTTTAGAGAACTTTCCGTTTCTCTTAATATGGACGAATTTGGGAAAACAACTCATCACAAAACTAATTTGGTCCGTTTTGGACAAAACCCATGTTTTGGATTTTTCAGATTCTTTTCCATTTGCCCAAAACGTCCAATGCAAAACTGTCACTTCTTATTTCAGTGAATTTCTGAGTTGGAATATTTAATGATGAGCTGGAGATCAAATCTACAATCTGGAAAATATCTTGGAGGCTAAAATGGTGAGTGATGTTACAACCAATTTATTAATAAACCATCATTGGTAAAAACATGCATAATAATCAATTTATTAAAAATAAAGGAGAAGAAATAATATTTATCCATAAGAGCATAAATAATTATAAAATGGGATTATATGATAAATCATGATAAATGACATGATAAAGAAGAGTAGAAATGGATGAAATAGGTGTTAAAAAGTGATAATAATAATGACATATTAATGGCCCAACATACCCCCAAACTGAATATATTGCATGTCCTCATGCAACCCAAAGACTCTGTGTTAACCAAGCAATGAATTCTTCCTCAAATAATGAATATTCAATTTTAGCAATGTTGATGAAGGCGTAACAATTTTTTCATTGACGTTCAACTTATGTGTATATGAAGTTGCAGCAAAATATGATATAAGTAACAGAAAACTTCATTAACCATTTTCTCAAAAACTACAAACCAGATTTTGCTGAAATTTTGCAAGTAGATTTATAATATATTAATGCTTCTATGATCCAAAAATCAGATTGTTTTGATGCATGGATCATGAGATATAAAAAAAATGGCTATAGGTGATAGTGCATGATTTTCGAAATTTTATGAACTGATTTAACTTGAAATTATTTGGGTTTGTGTATTTAATGATACGTCAGTGTTTTCCAAAAATCACAAGGATTGAGTTCATAGCTTTAAAAATATATGGAAATCAATTTCTGCACTGTATAAAAATGAAATTGTATGCTTTAAATGAGAAAGAAAGTAAAAAACATCCATCATGTGTAGAAATTCCTCCCCTAAACTAAAGAATTACCATGCCCTCATGCAATGCTAGAAAACAAATTGAGGTGGTCGCTACCATCTGTTGAAATCTATGCTTGGTGTAAAACAACATGGAATAAGGGAGGTGTTGAGAATGAATAAGAATATCAATGGATGATAAAGAATATTAATGACATGGTCATAAGAAAGAAATGAATGAAAGCAACACTCCCCCAAACTGAAAGATGATATGTCTCTGAAAAATGGGAAGTGGTAAAGATGTGGAATGAATGATGATAAATAATGCTCAATGGATTTTCATGAAATTCTCCTAAATTCGTAATAAATCAGAAAATTATGCTATTTTACCTCAAGTTTTACCTCTGAAAAAAATGTAGAATGACATGTATGGATTGGAATTTGTTGAAGCTGATGTAGGCAGAGTTGATGCTGAAAGTGATACAAAAGGTGGAATTCAGGCAAGCACATCATGTTTGAAGAATTGTTCACATTCACGAGTTGCTCGAGCCTCTTCTGTTAGTTGCAATAGTGTGGTCATGCTACGAATAAAGTTCCCCCCCATGCTTGTTGTTCTCCTGTAAAAAAATCACTATTTTGCATACATTATTCTTGAATCCACAATGTTAGTTTTGAATAGCAACATATAAGATGCATGCAAAATTTCAATCAAAAAAACTTTTGGATACATGCAATACTAATATTTTATCAAATCAATAAGTTATGGCAGAGTGCAATAATTATATCACATGCTATCCCATAATGCATACATTCCCCCCTCCAATTGGAAAAGGGATTCCATGACCATAAAGCATATGAAAGGTGTTATGCTGACAACAAGGCAAGGGAATGAACAATACGACAGTAAATGAAGCAGAGTACACATATCAATGATAGGATGACGAGAGTTATGGTTATAATGAGAGCAGAGTGTATAAACTGAATAAGAGATAGGACACTTTGGATTGATGATAAGTTATGCGAAAAAGAAAAATGACAAAAATATGCCAAAAAGATGCTTTGCTGACAGTATTCTAGCTGAAAAATGATGTGATTGATCAGAAAACAATTTCTCATGCGTAAAAGTTCAAAACAGGAAAAATTAAGGAAATAACTTCTTCGATAAAAAGAGAGAATAGGAAAAGGGTGTTATACTAATAATTGATGATAAGATATAACTTCAATGCCATAAGCAGAGCCTCTGCTGCCAGCAGGCATCCATAGCCTTGGCAAGGTTGCTTTTTAACCCATATGAGCCAGGATCCTCAATTTATAAATGGAGAGTTCCAGTGTTGTTCTACAGAAGAGATCAGTGCACTGGCGTGGTAGCGAGATAACCACATTGCCATTCACTGGGATGTAGCAAAAGTGATAAGGTCAGCTCGTGATGAGACCTCCTATTCCAAGGATAATTTGGCTATCCAATAGATCATAACCTTGGTGTAGTGGCCATAATGGGAATGTCACTTTGTTACAGCCTTATGAACATGGTAGGCTGGCTCGTAATGAGACCCCCTATCTTCCATCTGCAAACAAAATTTTGTTGTTATTATACATTTTTATGATAAAAAGAGGGAGGCTCAGTACTCCTTAAGAGTAGGGATGGTGGAAGAAGTTGAACATGTCAATAGAAAAAAATATACCCATAATCTCATTTATTACAGATAGAGAAGATTATAACCAGGAAGGGTGGAACCAGCATGGTATTAAGATGATCAATCAGTATCATGTATAGTAGAAAAAAATGCAGTAAAGTAGTATATAAATAATTGCATCCCTTTTGAAAATAATCTATCATCAAGGAGTTGTCCTGTTAAAGATTATAACGTGAATGATATTAACTCACTTCAATAGAATCCATAATTCTTGTCTTCATAAAAGTAGTGTACTTAATACCATGATAGGGAATCAGTAAAATGTGGTTGAGATGAACTAGGAATAATCCTATAATAGGAAGGAAGGGTTGTTCTTGAAAATACTCCCACAGTGTTGTTCCTTTGAAGGAACAACAAAAACACTCAAAAAAGTATTGTTCCTTGTAGGGAACAACAAAGGAAAATATACGCAAAAGTGTTGTTCAGAGATATCTGAGTAGAGGAGGTATGATGGATATCAGAAGGTATGAGGCCATTTCATATCATCAAACATCAGGTTTCCATCATTTGTCGAGAAGTCATTCCAAGGAACAAGCCATTCACCACACACAAGGGACGATTTTTCTTCAAACTGTCTTTCTGGGCAAGAAAAGATGAATTTACAAATATTGAGAGGGGTTTTTGTCCATAATTGATTTAAGAAGAAAAACCTCTTTTATTTTTTACAAAGGTTTCATGGTTAGGGAGAAATGTCGAAAACATCATTTGTCTCAGGAGGGTTAGTGTACCTCTGGAGTGACCTTGGTAAAATCAACCTTTCTCCTATATGAAATGACCAAATGACTTGCTTGATGAGTAAAATGATAAGTAGACACAAATATATTTCCAATGAGTTATCATGAGCTCAATTTTGGGTTGAGGAAGGCCTTCAAAAGTTGACTGCAACATCACTATGTATTTCGGCAGCCTCATTCTGCATATTTTGAACAGTCTTGGGAGATTGGACTTTTGGGAGGGAAAATGAACTCCAAATTGAAAAATTCAAGATGTTCTAGAAAGTAGACTCGACAAGATTTCCAATGCGCTATTGCACACTCAATTTGGCTAAGGGGAAGGTCTCCAAAAGCAAGTGGAAAGTGGCACTACGCTTTTGACCAGTTTGCCCAAAAATTGATGTTCCTTAAAAGGAACGATTGCTGTTCCTTAAAAGGAACGACTGCTGTTCCTTAAGAGGAACAACATATGTTCCTTAAGAGGAATAGCAACCGTTTCTTAAATGGAACAACAAAAACACAAACAGATGAAACTGTTGTTCCTTAAATGGAACGGCTGCTGTTCCTTAAGAGGAACAACAATTGTTCCTTAAATGGAACAACAAAAACACAAACACACGAAACTACTGTTCCTTAAATGGAATGGCTGCTGTTCCTTAAAAGGAACAACAACTGTTCCTTAAATGGAATAGAAAAAAGACAAACATACAAAACTGTTGTTCCTTAAATGGAACGACTGCTGTTCCTTAAGAGGAACAATAGATGTTCCTTAAGAGGAACAACAAAAAGACAAACATACAAAACTATTGTTTCTTAAATGGAACGACTGCTATTCCTTAAAAGGAACAATAGCTGTTCCTTAATATGAACAACAACTGTTCCTTAAGAGGAACAACAAACAAAATTCATAGGAAAATTGGAACAACAAGGGCAAAATAGAAAAAAAAGCTAATGTAGAATCTATTATCCAAGCAAATCCAATCAAATAAAAAGAAAACAACAAAAAAGGTAAACTTATGTACAGGTTTTAAGAGAATAAATTGTTTAGTGGACTGGTGTTGTCAAAGAGTTTCCTTCTGCAGCAAGAATTTGTATTGTGGGGTCCTCATTGTTCAACCGCCAATGGAGCGTAAACTACAATTTGAAGGGAGCAACACCTGAAACACAAAAACATAAAAGAAATCAGAAAAGAAACAACACTTTATTAAGTTACAACAACTATGATGTTATTTCCTAAGGCAAGGAAAAAAATGATCTCTTTGAAAAATGTTTTGGCAACAGTGACATGACATGAATCTTCAAATGGAAATCAATTCTTCATTTCTTCTATTATGAATCCATTGGGTAATGAATTGGATGAAATTCCCTTGTTTCATTAAAATTTCTTTCAAGAATCGCTTGTCCATAAATTGACCTTCTTTATTCTCTTAAGACTTGCAAAAAACGAGTGTCTACTTGCAATAAAACATTAAATCATGGAGAAAGAGAGGTGATTGGGCTCCCCTAATCCAAGTATTATGCCAAAAAATAACAAGTAGCTACTCTATATAACAAATCCATAGAGAAAATAACAAAGTAAAATTCATTTGTTACTTGCGGGAGAGCAGTGGCCAATCATACTAACCTGCAGTGTTTTAATCACAAATTCTTTTTTTTTGTCCAAATTGAGTGATTACAAAGCCAGATGAGAGATAATTCAAAGTTATATCTCCAATAATAATATTTTTGAAAAATTCAATGATATGATATGCCGATTTTACTTAGAATAACCTGCATAACAGAGTCATTTTCGATTACCCCACTTAGAACAACAGTAGATATTTTAAGCATAGATTTTTCGTTTGATGTCAGATTCCAATGATTTAAATTGGAAATGAAAGCATATTTATTTATTTATCTCTAATAAAAATATTTTTTGAAGAAAATAATAATTGATAGATCAAATACTCTAAGGAACAACCGAAAAAATAGAGTTTTAAGAGTGCTGATTTACGATAGACAGTCAGTATTTTTGTCATAACTTTTTCATATGATATCGAAAATGAGTGATTCAAATTAATTTGTGAACTATATTCATAGGGTAATGTATCATAATTTTTTTTTTTCAAAATATGGTCATTTAGGTCTTCAAAAATGGACTGTCCCAACTCTATTCCTGAGCTGCCTACTAGATACCTTGTCAATGTTTTGGTTCTAACTTTTTCGTTTCGAATCCAAATTGAGTAATTTAAATTGGGTTGGAAATTAGACATCAAGGGCTACTTATTATATAAATAGGTTTTAAAAATATTCCCTTTTGGTCCCTCAAAATATGACTGTCCCGGCTGTGTTTTCCGAAATTTCATCAAGCCCACAAGCCAAAAAATATGATATTCAAGCATCTTTTCCAAATTGGTGATAAAAATGAATATGAGTGTTTTTATAACTTTTATTTCCATTCTAATTCATCTACATACATAAATTAATTAAAACATTTATCACCGATGTTGATTTCCACAGCGTGTTGCAACAAAAAAACAACTATTTTTACATAAAAAAATGTGTTTATTTTATTTTCTACACTAATATATTTTGATTTGAAAAATGAATATGATTACGTATAAGAGTACTTCTAGTGGATCCATTTTCAAAATAAGGTTTCATGTATGTACATACCCAAATTTGAAAATTGCATGTTAATAAATATTAGGGTATGAGAAGTCAACTTCCCTTGAAAAGATGGTGCCAAAAATTGTTGAAGAATGGAGTGATGTTGCAAACAAATGATGGAGTGAAACCAATCTTCAATATATCCTTTACTTTCTTGATTTCTTGTAGCCATCATATCATGAAGTTCTTGAGCTTTTAAAATGACTTGTTGATGCAGTCTAGAAGAAACCTCATTTTCTTCCATAACTTCTACAATTTTTGAATTTGAAACATTCTGAATTTCATTGTAAGTTTTCTCCAATGGTGTAGGTGAGATAGAATGGGTGGGAAGGGTGGATAAATTTTGCAGTTCAACACTGTAAGCATGTTTTATTGGTTTATTATGGTGAGGGTGTGGAATGAGTTGAGTAGGAAATTGTGTATGGAATGGAGCATTTTGATGATGTAGTTGATTGGGTTGAGTGGATGATTTTGATAGGTAAACAAGATGTTGCAGAAGAGCTGGTGAAGAATATGGATAATGTGTTTGTGCTATAAGATGAGGGAGAGTAGTCATACAATCATAAGATGAACCATGCCAAATTTGTAGACAAGATTGGTGGTGGTTATATTGAGATTTTCATAGCTGTGCTAACACATTAGTATTCCATAATGGTTTATGCAAGTAAGAGAATGGAGAAGAAGTGTTTTGAACCATACCTGTAGGCCATGATTTCCATGGTTTTGACCTTGTTGTAGCTTCCTCATCTCTTTGATATGCTACTTCCATCCTAGATAAGGAAGAACAACTATCTATGGGATGCTCCTTTCGGTAATGAGGGAAAAACACTTCTTCAATTTCTTGATTTTTCTGAACTTGCAAAACATCCAATTTTGAATTTAGAGAGCTAATAAAATCATATTTAAAGTTTTCAAATAAAACATTGATTTTAGCTCTTATGTCTCCTGTTCTTGTAGCAAATTTGGAAAAGAAAGAATGAACGTCTCTAGAATTCTTACTAGCCTTGGAGATTCCTCTTGAATACCTTATGCACAATTCACAAACATCATCATATGACAACTGAAAAACATCACCTTTTCTTATCAGATTTAAGAGTTCTAAAAATTCTTCTTTGATTCCTTTAAGGAGTGTTTTTAAGATCTCTTTTTCCAAATACTTATGCTTTGATTTTTGAAGGTTGTAATGAAATTGCTCTACATAATCCTCCAAGCTTTCATCTTCCCCTTGTATCATATCAAAAATATCTTCATTGGATTTGCAGTAGTCTTGGTACTTCAAGAATATGTTCTTCATGTCCTCCCATGTTTGGATGTAGTTCCCACCTAGGCTCATGAACCATTGGAGAGCTGTTCCTTTTAGAGTAAGAGAAACACTTTCAATATTTGATTGTTAGTACAATAATCATATCCTCTACAAAGTATTTCAAACTCAAATAAGAATGTATCTGGATCTTTATTTGTCAAACCATGAAAATTTGGTAGAGAAGATGGGGGAATTATGTGCATTTGTGTCACTCCTCCTAGATCTTTGATAGGAAATTCAAAAGTAGAATTGTGAGCCATTTCTTACCATAATAGAAGATGTTCTTCATGTGTTTCTTCGAGGCTCCTTCTTCAAATGTTCCTATCAATTGGTTAGTGAAATGGATGGTGCTTACATCACCACTTGAGTGAAATCATGAGATTTGTTTTTCAAAATTTCTATATATATATTTTTCTTAGTCATTCACACAGAAATTCAAACATTTATTTCTACCCTAAGTTTTTTAACAACCTTGCTGGAAAGCAGGTGGGGGAGCAGGGCTTTTACATGCTTTGTACGCAGGTTCTTACCTTCTATTTTTAATACCCAACTCTTTCCTAATAGGCACCCATTAGATGCACACTACTATTTAGAAATGGCTACACTCTTCCCAGCAACGGCGCCAAAATGTTGAGTGATAAAAAGTGTCTTTTTAACTCCTATTTATCCCGCATTAATTATCAATCCGGGCAAGATTTTCTATTTCAAGAGTGTACACAGTTTGTGGCGGCTATTTACTCAAGAGTAATGTTTCTAAATTGTAGTACAGTGCTTTCAAATACAAGAGTAAATAGATACTTTAAATAAAACTCACTTGCAATTAAAGGAAACTCAATGCTCTGAAACTAAATTATTTATTCGACAAAGTAACAACAATTATGAGTCAAGGATAGAGTAGCAATAACTCATTCCTTGTTTAACTGGTGTAAACTAAATCAAGCATAAATAAGATCCTCAATCTGAGAGCTTTGACAGTAATAGCCAATGTTCTTTACAGTTGTTGATCTCACACAAAACACACTAAATAACCAAATTGGAAATGACAATGAAGTAAATCAACAATACCATTGTAGATTATGTAAATAAGATAATTATGTTAACTGTAAGAATGCTAAAAGGAAAAACTAGATGATTGTAGAAAGTAAATGAGCAGCAAAGCTATATAATAGAAATGAACAACAAAGCTTATGTGATTGCAATGAACAACAAAAATAAGTTACTGAAATGAATAGCAAAGATTTGTAATTAGAATGAACAACACAATAATATACTTGCAGAAAGTAATGATCTTGTTATGAGGGAAATGAACAACAACGCAATTCAATTGCAGAAGGTAATCATTAAACAAACCACACCTGCAAAAATTAGAAATTAGGCAAACCACACTGTATGGTACAGCAACAGCAAGTAGAGCCACCAAGAGCTGGGCCCTTAGCCACCAGTGAATACCGCTGGATTACTTCAGGAGATGCGAAGGAACAACAACTCTACTTATATATTAATCATCAAATCAGGCAGCATTACAGTAAGTTGTGTCTTCTCA
Organism: Pinus tabuliformis; assembly: GCA_031772625.1. NCBI lineage: Eukaryota > Viridiplantae > Streptophyta > Pinopsida > Pinales > Pinaceae > Pinus > Pinus tabuliformis. Next base: position 78,542,814 of record CM062820.1, on the reverse strand, counting down.
GCAATGAGAGTCTGCAAATAAAATTAGAATTCGGAATAATAATTGTTCCATCTCCCTCTCCTCCTACCCTATCCTATCTATCTCTAATCTAATAATCCATCTAATTCCCCATAATTCCCATTCTCTTGCTTTGATCTCTGTTTTCATTTAAATACACAGAGAGTAGAGTGTAGTTACAACAGAGATGATTACAATGTGATTCCCATTACAAAATTGGAGTGTTCACAACAAATTGATCAACAAGATCATCTCTGAAATATCTTTCCATCAGCATTCAACAGGAACAGGTCGAATTTGGTATTGCAACTAAGATAATTTGGAAAACGGCCACAACATCGAATCTGAGAAATACGTCTTTAGAGAACTTTCCGTTTCTCTTAATACAGAATGAATTTGGGAAAACGGCTCATCACAAAACTAATTTGGTCTGTTCTGGACAAAACCCATGTTTCAGATTTTTAGATTCTTCTCCATTTGCCTAAAACGTCCAATGCAAAATTGTCACTTCTTATTCCAGCAAATTTCTGAGTTGGAATATCTAATGATGAGCTGGAGATCAAATCTGCAATCTGGAAAGTATCTTGGAGGCTAAAATGGTGAGTGATGTTACAACCAATTTATTAATAAACCATCATTGGTAAAAACATGCATAATAATCAATTTATTAAAAATAAAGGAGAAGAAATAATATTTATCCATAAGAGCATAAATAATTATAAAATGGGATTATATGATAAATCATGATAAATGAAATGATAAAGAAGAGTAGAAATTGATGAATTAGGCATTAAAAAGTGATAATAATAATGACATATTAATGGCCCAACACCAGATTTCTTGGAAAGTTCAGCTAAAGGGATAGGAATATTGACTCTTTCCAATTATTTCTCAATATTAAAAGCTACCAAAATAGTTTTATCACATGAAAAGGTTTCAGTAGATGACTCTGCAGTTTGAGGTGTTGGAGTTTATGTTTGGATAGATTTTATTGCAGGTTCAATTATAGTTGTAGATTTTGAAGGTCTACCTGGGCCTGATCTAGGTCTTAGATCATATCTCTTATCTAACTCTATAATCAAAAATTCAGAAAATGCTTGATATTTATAAAGTTGAGCATCTCCTTGCTCTTGTTCAAAAGACTGAGGGAAAGGAGTGTTAGAGCCTAGATTTGTCTCAGGCTGAAAATACAAGGTTCTAGGTCCACATCAAACCACGCTCAGCCTCGTAGCTAGCCCTACGAGGACAGGAGAGGGCTCTCTCCGGGTCAATCTCGGAAAAAGGTAATTAATGAGGCTCGAGATGACTAAGTTTGCAACTGATCTTAGGCTAGGTATTAAGTGTAGGGATTTGATTTGGTTTTTTGAGGGTTTTGTTATAAAAACGGGAAAGGCAAATTTGGGCTCGGGGATGAGGCACAGTTTCTGCAGAGGTCTGATTGGGGCAAGGAAGGCAATCGCTTTGATGCTTTAAAGCAGGTGAGATGGGTAGATCTGATAGGTGAGGAGCTAAGGAGAGCAAGAGAGAGTCAAGGATTCTCCTTAAACTGAAGAAAACATGAAAATTTAAACAAATTCAAAGGCAGAGCATAGCAGTTATGGATTCTACCTTAATCACTCATTTGTTCAAATTCAGAAGAATAAAGCATGAAAATGATACACATGACACTAGATAAACTTACAATTACTCAGAGAAGCACACCATCAAAACATAAAGCCACATGGATCCCAAACAGTGCTACAAAACCCTGGTCTTTCCTTTGCCAAAAATGTAGAAGTGAATGTACAATAGAGTGTCAAGCTTTTCCCAAGAGTCCAACCCTGAAAATGACTTAGAAATTACATAATATAGGCAAGCCAACCTCTTCCCTTGCCTCTAGGGGTCGAGCTCATCCTTCTAGGAGCTGTTTCAACTAATTCTAAACAAAGCACTAAAATCTAGGCAATTAAAACAACTTGCCTCTATAAGGTAGGAAACTGATTCATTCATTAAATTTTCACTCTTTGGTGAATGAATCATCTAGAACAAGTAACTAAGTGTCAAAATTACATCATGTTCACTCAATTATATCAAGATAAGTCAAAAATTACATCACAAAGCAAAACTAGTCAAACTGGTCGAATTTCTGAGCTGGAAGATGAAAAATTGGGCAAAAAAACCTCTGTGCACCGCACCAATTTCTATATGCGCCGCGCTACTTTGGTACTGATTTTGAGGCACTTGCTGAAGTCCAAATTGAGACCAAGTGTACTTGTTGGAAAGCCTTGCCTGTCTACTTTCCAACCCAAGTGGAATTTCTAAATTTGGTGCCCATTTGCCCCTCCAAAACCTCAATCTCCCAAGACTGCTTCCTGTGTGTGAAATTAGGGGCATAGAGGTCATTTTTAGGGTGTTTTTGATGTCCTGAGGACTCAAAACTTGCCCAAATTTCTTGTCCACGCACCAGCAGGCATGATTTTTCATGCTGAATCCAAAAATGCAAACCATTTGTGATTTGGAGCTCCCAATCCTAAGCGCCGCGCCAGTCGCGCGGTGCACAGGGAGAAAAAACATGTGTTGTGCCCAAAATTTGTCATCCTTTGATGATGGTAGTGAAATTGAGTGCTTTTGTGATATCTGCCGCCAAGGGGAACAATGTAAAAAGGGAGTGTTAGGAAGGGGAATAATATAATGGGAATAGGGGTTATGGGGGGGAAATTTTGTTCAAGGATATGTAGGAGGGTTTGGGGATTTTATAGTTGACAAATGTGTGGAGGGATAGGGAATATGGGTTTAGTAATGTTTTAGGGTAGGGAAAATAGGGAAAAATGAGATAGGGGGGAAGGGAACAATGGAAAGGAGTGAAAAAATGAGAGGTGAAAGAGGAACCTTGGCATCAACACAACAAGTCCTCAACCCTAGAGCAATAGCTTTGGTGATTTCAAGTTGTAGGGTTTAGGCTTTTTTTTATTGTAATTATAAATGGCCATAACCATCATCCTATCCACAAAATTGGATGAACAAGCCAATATCCCTACTTGGCAATTGGAAAGAATTCCAAAAGATTTGATGCAATTAGGAACAATTTCAGGCCTCTGTGGGTGTGCGCCGCGCAGCAAACCCAGTGTGCCACACTTGGTATATGCGCCGCGCCCGTGTTAATTTAACATTCTGGGGTAGCGCTGTGTGCGTCGTGCTCTGTATGTGCACCGCGCCCCTCTGTGTGTGCGCCGCGCTTTGGAAAACGCCTCCAATCTCACTCCAAACATGCACTAGCTTCTCACAATGACTTTTCAATGCTTCTCTATAACCTTGAGTTGCACAATGACTTTGTTTGCTTGTGAAAATATTTTATGGAAGTCATGGGTTAAATTTTCTCTTCTTCAAAAACCCACTTCATAATGTTTTTGACTATGACACTTTGTCTTTTAATGAAACTCTGTTTTTTAGCTGTCTCATTGATTTTCTGAGTTTTGAGCTGATGAACTTGGTTGTTTTTTATAGGGATGTTGGCATTGATGTTTGGCAAAGGAAAACCAGAGCCTGCTTTGAAAACTCCATGGCGAAAAAATACATGATTATTACAAAAAATGAATTCGACAATTTCTTACTCAAAATAGAGTTTTGAACAAGAAATGTCCTCAAATGTGTTTGATGATGAGCTTTTGTACTAGGAACCTCTTTGAAAACCATCCTCATGGCCTGCGGGCATTATTCGACATGTTTGAAGACCAACCACTAGACCTAGACTCTTAAAATAACTCTTTTTGACCAAAATAGCATAATGACTATGAATGACTGAAATGAACTTTGATGAACATAGAGAAATTTTGACTAGCCCGGGCAGGTACAAGCATGAGGGAAACAAGAACACCAAACCCTTCCGTCAGACAATGGCATGCCCCTAGCGAAATGAAAGTGATTGAAAGTGATGGGACACCTAAACATGAAATGCAAAAAGAGTTTTGATCTGTGACGGAGGGATGACCAGACCGACTCTAACATTGGCTCCAATGGGGATGGTAGCTCCTTGGAGGTGCCAAGAACGACAGATCTTTGGAAGAGCTAGACAGTGCCTTCGTCCATTGGGCTATGGAGTCATTATTTCAACAAACAATACAAGACTTTTGACTCAATTTATTTGGCTGAAACTTGACTTGAAAACGACTCAATGATAATAGTAAAATGACTGAAAAACTGACTCGATAAACTGAACTCAAAACTGAAATCTTTCTTCAGAATTATAGCCTTCACTTCGGGCCCCAGACTAAAGAAAAGATTACAACACACACTTGCAGCGAAACTAAAATAAAATGGTATTTACAATCATAATGAAACAACAGAAAAACTCATAAAAGGTATCGCTTAAGCAGCCGACCATTAACTGGCCCTCCTGGACAATCTTCGCCGTTCATCTCTTTCAAAATAAAGGCATTCTGACCCCGATACGCTGTGATTTTAAAAGGACCTTTCCAGATATTGTCAAACTTGCCATGCTTGCCCTTTTCCTCATTCCTTGCATCCCACTTTAACACCACATCATCCAACTGAAAGGTGTCCGCCTTTGCTTTTCTATCATAAATCTTTTTAATTCGCTCTTGCAACTTGAATGTGTTTTGAAAAACATCTTCCCGTGTCTGCTGCAAGTGGATCATTTGATTTAATCTTCTCTGCATTGGATCCTCTTCACTACCTGCCTGTTGGAGAACTTTGACTACTGGAGCTGCAAGAGAAGTAGGGAACACTGTGTCAACTCCATAAACTAACTCAAAGGGGGACATACCAATGGATTTCTTTTGACTCACTCGATCTGCTCAAAGTGCGTGGACCAGCTTCTTATGCCAACTCTTCTTGTTAATTTCCAACATCTTTTTAATGATGTTGACCAAAGATTTATTTGAAGACTCTGCCAATCCATTGCCTTGTGGATGATAGGCGGTTGAGTGCCCCAAAGTAATACGATATTTACTACAAAACTCAACCATCCTTATTGACTTGAAAGCCGCTGCATTATCAATGATTAACTTATTCGAGCAACCAAAACGAGACAAAATATTATTCTCAAGGAATGAAACTATTACCGCATCCATAGCTTTCCTGGTGGGAATTGCTTCGATCCACTTCGTGAAGTAATCTGTCGCTGTGAGGATCCATCTATGCTGACCTGAAGAAGAAGGATGAATTTCACCAATGAAATCCAACCCCCATTGCTGAAAAGGGGCACTCACCTCAATGGGCTTAAGCGGCAATGGCTGTAATTTCTGTTTCCCTTCAAAAATCTGGTAGTTATGATAGCTCTTAACAGTCTTGAACACATTAGCAAACAATGTCGGCCAATAGTATCCAGCCCTCAAAATTTTATTTGCCGTTGTTTTCCAAAAAAGGTGACCGCCACAATCTCCTTTATGGAAATCCTCCATGACCTGCTTCACTTCTTCTTCCACCAAACAATTTAACAAAACGCCACCAGGATCTTTCCAATAAAGTGCAGAATTCAAAATACAAAACTTAGCGGCCTTCAACTTAAGAGTTCTCGCTTTGTTTCTAGCCATACCAGGTGGTGCAGACAAATTCTGAAGGACATATATAATATCTAAATACCATGGAGAAAGAATAAACATTTCTGATACCTGAAGTGATGAACTTTCCTCATTTTCATCGGATATAGCAGTGATCAGATTTATGTCTAAGACATGCAGATTTGATTCAGCCATCAACTTCGCCAATCCCTGACCTTTAACAAGCTTTGTGGGCCTTATCTCCACATCATACTCCAGCAAAGCTGCTATCCACTTGCCACGTCTTCCTTCAGGATCGGTCTGAACCAAAACATCTTTGACAACAGCGTTAGGAACATAAGCTAAAATATGAGAATGCAGAATGTACACACGGAAATCTTTCAGTGCTTTTACAAGTGCAAGGGCTTGCTTCTCAATAATATTGTATTTCAAAGCAACATCTCTTATAGTCCGGCTGAAAAAAGCAATGGGTCTTTCATGCTCATCTTTTTTCTGCATTAACACAGCTGCCATAGTATGCTTCGAAGCAAATGAAAACAATATAAAATCCTGAGTATAATTCGGGTTGATTAGAACCAGAGCTGAGGAAAGAGCCAATTTTACTAAATTGAAAGATTTTACAGGCTCTTCCATCCATTACACTTGGCTGTCCTTCTTAAGCATGTTTGTAATTTCCCTTAGATGTTCAGCAAGATTAGGAACAAAGCGGCGCAGAAAATTCATGTTACCATTAAACGATTGTATCTCCTTCTTATTCCGGGGTAGATCAATTTGCTGAATCGCTTCCACCCATGCTGGATCAATACGGATGCCATCTTTTGAGATAATGTGCCCAAGTAGTTTGCCTTCATCCATGGCAAACAAACTCTTCTTAGGATTCAGCGACACACCATATTTTCTACACTTTTCAAAGACAATTTTCAAATGATACAAGTGTTCTTCATATGATTTGGAAAACACGGTCAAATCATCAAGGTGCACAACCAAGAAGACATCCTTCTCATTTGCAAAAGCCAAGTCCATTGCTTGCTGAAAAGTGGCACCCGCATTCTTCAAACCGAAAGGCATTTTTGCATAATGAAATGTTCCCCACAGAGTGGTGAGTGCTGTTTTGTCTCGGTCATCTTCATGAACTAAAATTTGGTTATATCCGGAATAACCATCGAGTAGTGACATGCGAGATGCTCCAACTACTCACTGAAGTATGTGGTCCATTTTGGGCAGCGGATAATTATCCTTCAATGAAACTTTGTTGAGATTTCGAAAATCAATGCACAAATGAATTTCACCGGTCTTCTTTCGCACGGGCACCAAATTAGATATCCAATCAGAAAAATGAATGGGAACAATGATTCCTGATTTGTACAACCTGTTAACTTCCTTCTCAATTGATGGCAGCAATTTTGGATTAAGCCTTCTTAACTTCTGTCTGAAAGGTTTTTGATTAGGCTTAATAGGAATAGTGTGTTGAATTATATTTGTATCATATGTCTTCAAATCAAAATAGTCCCAAGCAAACACATCGGCAAAAGATGACAAAAAACTGATATATTTTGCCTTTACCTTCGGTGACAATGCTTTGGACAGCTTTACCATCTTCGGATGCTCGGCTGTTCCAATGTTCACGTCTTCAACTCCCTTTTCCGTTGGCTGCAATGTTGGTTTGCAAGCTACATCGTCATGATCAAAGAGCTCTTCTAAAGGTATCAAACCTTTAGGAATCACATTATCCTTGAGCTGAAACACTTCCATTTGATTGATCTGCACATCGTCTTTGCCATCATCATGCTCTACATCAATTGAGGTATCTTTGAATTTACCTTTGTTTTGTAGAAAATCATTGATCTCCTCATCATCTTGGAAAACTTGCCAATATCTTTGATTGTCCGGGACAGTCGGACGGTGCTTCACATGGATTTCAAATTTATTGCTTGAGTTCATGGGAATCTTCAAATTACTTGCTCCCTTCGCAAGTGCATCAGCAATACTGTTTTGAATACGAGGCACACACGTCAAAGTGTAATCTAAAAAAAGCTTCAAAATGTCTAGAACAGCATTCCGGTATGATGCATCCGAGGATGCTTTGCTTGATATTCGCCTTTAACTTGCTTAATCACCAATTCGGAGTCGCCATATACAGCAATCCTCTTTGCATTCAGCTTTCTTAGGATCTTTAGGCCAGCAATCAAAGCGTCATATTCAGCTTCATTGTTCGAGCAATCAAAAGCAAGTTTGTAAGAACATGCCCGCACATTACTCGGCACCTTGTTTGGAGCGGAAAAAGGACTGCGTACCCAAATTCCAATTCTAGCACCATCATTTCCCACTGCGCCATCGAAATCCATGGTCCATAGGCCATCTTCCTCTTCTTCTATGTGATGAAACTCTTTTCCCTCTGTTTTTTATGCTTGCTGTCCATCATCTTTTTCTATTTGCTGAACGTTCTTTCCATGTTCTTGTCCTTCTCTCTTCAAAACTTCTCTAAAATTTTCTGCTATTTCTGGAATATCATCTGCTACAACTAACTAACTATCAATATCATTGAAACTATCTGAATACAAAACAAAAGACTCGAGATCTGTATGTACATAATTAATCAGATGATTAATTGGTTTCTCCTTGTTGGTAATCATGTATTTCATTTTCTGCTCACGATACAATTTTCTCATTTGGCCAAACACTGGAATCGTTGCATAGGAGAAATCGAGCTACATAGTTCCTTTGATCTTTGCTCCCCAAGACCTTGAAAGAAGCATACCGAATCAGGGAGGAATGTCTGCTACAACAACATCCATCAAAATATTCTTAGCTGGAATTTGATCCAAACTGACCACCAAGTCTTTAATAAGCCCAATACGTCTCACCCTGCTGGAATCAAACGAATAGAGATCATGATACTTCCTGGTAATGTCCAAACCCAACTTCTCCATGATAGCTTTTGGCATAAGATTGTGGGAGGCCCTGGAATCGAACATAGCGTTATGCAAAACAAACTCATGCACTCTCAAACTGATATAAAAAGGAGGCATATCATTGTCGGGAGACTCACCATTCAATGTTGGTTTGAAAATCAGTTTAGGTTTATCATCTTCCACACTCACCATGTTGGACATTGGATCAAAATTCAGAATTTTGGAAATCTGCCCTCTATAAGCGCTGTTCCTCATCAGCTCTGTCAAAGGAATAGATACCTTCAATTTAGAAATCTCATTTTCTAAACTAAAAGTGGAAGTCTTCTCTACCTCTTTGGCTGGAACTTCTTTCTTCTCAGCTTTATCTTTTGGTGCAATGGGCTGATTGACTCGTTCATTTGCTGATGGAGTTTTATTAGGCATTGGATCAGCAACTTCTTTGCCTTTATTTGGTGCAACCGGTGACTCATTCTTAGATGCTGGACCTTCCTTTCTCTTTTGGATTGGATTGATGGGGACATTTCTATTTCTTAATGAATACTGACGCTGCTGGGTGGACAAGGCATGCATATACCCTCTTTGATACTCATCCGACTCCTCTTCAAGAGCTGTGTCATTCGACAAGATAAAATCTGCATCATGCTGTACTGCTGAAATTTCTGCATACTCATCATCATCAGTGATAAATTTGGGCATATCATTAGGAGTAAAGAAGTGATTTTCTTCTCCTATTACATGGTCTTCATCATCTGATTTGGGGCCAACAAAATTCTGTTGAAGAGGTGTCTTTACTTGCTGCTGTTGTGATGCCGTTTCTTGTGCTCGCTGCTCACGCTGTTTGATCCTGAATTGTGGCTGCTGCTGGCCACAGAAATTAGGATTCTGAATCTGTGGTTTGGGCTTATCTAGTGTCAACCTTTCAATCATCTTTTCTACCTTGCGTAGCACCTGATCTGAGGTAGAAGCTTCCTCCTTTATTGAGACTTTCTTTTCAGCTTTCATTCTAGCTCGCTTGTCATTCAAATTTGCCTCAACACTAACGGCAATCTTCTGCATTTCTTCTAAGGTAGCTGGATCTCTTTCCCTCAACTGATAAGCCATGTCCGGATCAAAGCCATCTGGGAACTTAAGCAAAGCTGATCTTCTAGTTGGCTTTAAGTCATCTGGAATTGCATTATAAACCGCATTGAATCTAATACAATAGTCTTGAACGGACTCACCAGCATTTCGCTTGATCTTGGTATATTTAGAAGTGATTTGCAGTGGATCTTTCTTTACTTCCCAGCATTTCAAAAACTGTCTTTTGAGGTCTTCTAATGTAGGAACACTTTTGGCTGGCAAAGCTCTGAACCATTTTCTTACCTCGCCACCGAAAGTCTGCACGAATAACCTCATGGTCACATTTTCCTCATCGATCTCATGAAGATCAAAGAAATCTATCATTCTTTCCACGTGTTGCTAAGCTGTGCTACCTTGAGGCATTCCATAAAACAAAGGAATTTTGCTCTGATAATCTGCGGGAATGTCATTCAAAAATTGAGGCAGCGCGAGATGTGCAAACCGAGCAACCATTGCTCTTGGTGGATTTGGTCTGGGGGATGATGGAGGAGTGGGAGCAGCTGATGTGTGAGGTGTATGAGGAGGTGTATGCGGAGGTGAAACAATTATAGATATAGGAGTAGATGGAGGTGAATTTACAGCAGACTTTTGATCAGCAATGTTAGGCTGCGGAGGAAGGGTGGGAATGAAAGGCGGCTCCATTGGAACCCTTGAGCTAGATGGAGTTGAAATAGTTCCAAGAGTTGCAGATGCAGCTTCTAGAAAATCAATTATATTTGCAGCCTCAATGTCAGTTTGGAGTTGTCTTAGAATGAAATTTTCAATAGACTTATTAGACTTTTCAATGTTTAGAGAAGCAAGAAAATCCGGATTTGGGACAATAGACTCAAGAGCGTTTTCGGACTTGGTTTTAAATAATGACAATTCAAACTTTTCATCAAAATCAAGCTCTTTAAGATACTAAAAAATTTCCGGGCATGAATGAGATCTAGACACGGGAGTGACAGAGCTCTCTTGGCGAACAATTCTTGAAATCAGATTAGGATTCTCGTAGAAAGGAGGAGGATTTGGATTTGGATTAGCTCTTGTATATCTCTTTGAAGCCAGCGTGTTATTTTCAAGAAATCAAAGGAACAAAAAAGACTTGATCAGCCTGTCAAATTCTAAACCTATCATCCAAAGCTTAGAATTTTCAAAAACACTAGGGTGATTCACAAATCAAGTGTCATGATTACAAGCTAGACTGGAGATTAACTGAAGCAACGTTTATCTACTTGCACTAATGCAAAGCAAAAGCGTTTCGAAGGCTACCTGGCATAACTTCAGGCTCCGTCTGTAGCTTAGAAAACCAATGACATCAACAAGCAAACCATTTTTGTCCCAAGTATGGTTACCACTATGTTAGAGCCTAGATTTGTCTCAAGTTGAAAAGACAAGGTTCTAGGTCCACATCAAACCACGCTCAGCCTCGTAGCTAGCCCTACGAGGACAGGAGAGGGCTCTCTCTAGGTCAATCTCGGCAAAAGGTAATCAATGAGGCTCGAGATGACTAAGTTTGCAACTGATCTTAGGCTAGGTATTAAGTGTAGGGATTTGATTTGGTTTTTTGAGGGTTTTGTTGTAAAAATGGAAAAGGCAAATTTGGGCTCGGGGATGAGGCACAGTTTCTGCAGAGGTCTAATTGGGGCAAGGAAGGAAATTGATTTGATGCTTTAAAGTAGGTGATATGGTTAGATCTGACAGGTGAGGAGCTAAGGAGAGCAAGAGAGAGTCAAGGATTCTCCTTAAACTGAAGAAAACATGAAAATTTAAACAAATTCAAAGGCAGAGCATAGCAGTTATGGATTCCACCTTAATCACTCATTTGTTCAAATTCAGAAGAAGAAAGCATGAAAATGATACACATGACACTAGATAAACTTACAATTACTCAGAGAAGCACACCATCAAAACATAAAGCCACATGGATCCCAAACAGTGCTACAAAACCCTGGTCTTTCCTTTGCCAAAAATGCAGAAGTGAATGTACAATAGAGTGTCAAGCTTTTCCCAAGAGTCCAACCCTGAAAATGACTTAGAAATTAAATAATATAGGCAAGCCAACCTCTTCCCTTGCCTCTAGGGGTCGAGCTCACCCTTCTAGGAGCTGTTTCAACTAATTCTAAACAAAGCACTAAAATCTAGGCAATTAAAACAACTTGCCTCTATAAGGTAGGAAACTAATTCATTCATTAAATTTTCACTCTTTGGTGAATGAATCTTCTAGAACAAGTAACTAAGTGTCAAAATTACATCATGTTCACTCAATTACATCAAGATAAGTCAAAAATTACATCACAAAGCAAAACTAGTCAAACTGGCCGAATTTCTGAGCTGGAAGATGAAAAATTGGGCAAAAAACCTCTGTGCGCCGCGCCAATTTCTATATGCGCTGTGCTACTTTGGTGCTGATTTTGAGGCACTTTCTGAAGTCCAAATTGAGCCCAAGTGTACTTGTTGGAAAGCCCTGCCTGTCTACTTTCCAACCCAAGTGGAATTTCTGAATTTGGTGCCCATTTGCCCCTCCAAAACCTCAATCTCCCAAGACTGCTTCCTGTGTGTGAAATTAGGGGCAGAGAGGTCATTTTTAGGGTGTTTTTGACGTCCCGAGGACTCAAAAATTGCCCAAATTTCTTGTCCATGCACCAGCAGGCATGATTTTTCATGCTGAATCCAAAAATGCAAACCATTTGTGATTTGGAGCTCCCAATCGGGAGAAAAAACATGTGTTGTGCCCAAAATTTGTCATCCTTTGATGATGGTAGTGAAACTGAGTGCTGTTGTGATATCTGCCACCAAGGGGAACAATGTAAAAAGGGAGTGTTAGGAAGGGGAATAATATGATGGGAATAGGGGTTATGGGGGGGAAATTTTGTTCAAGGATATGTAGGAGGGTTTGGGGATTTTATAGTTGAAAAATGTGTGGAGGGATAGGGAATATGGGTTTAGTAATGTTTTAGGGTAGGGAAAATAGGGAAAAATGAGATAGGGGGGAAGGGAACAATGGAAAGGATTGAAAAAATGAGAGGTGAAAGAGGAACCTTGGCATCAACACAACAAGTCCTCAACCCTAGACAAATAGCTTTGGTGATTTCAAGTGGTAGGGTTTAGGCTTTTTTTTTATTGCAATTATAAATGGCCATAACCATCATCCTATCCACAAAATTGGATGAACAAGCCAAGAGATAGACCCTACCTGGCAATTGGAAAGAATTCCAAAAGATTTGATGCAATTAGGAACAATTTTGGGCCTCTGTGGGTGTGCGCCATGCAACAAACCTAGTGCGTCGCGCCCGTGTTAATTTAACACTGTGGGGTAGCGCTGTGTGCACCGCGCTCTGTATGTGCGTCGCGCCCCTCTGTGTGTGCGCCGCACTTTAGAAAACGCCTCCAATCTCACTCCAAACACGCACTAGCTTCTCACAATGACTTTTCAATGCTTCTCTATAACCTTGAGTTGCACAATGACTTTGTTTGCTTGTGAAAATCTTTTATAAACCCACTTCATAATGTTTTTGACTATGGCACTTTGTCTTTTAATGAAACTCTGTCTTTTGGCTGTCTCATTGATTTTCTGAGTTTTGAGCTGATGAACTTGGTTGTTTTTTACAGGGATGTTGGCGTTGATGTTTGGCAAAGGAAAACCAGAGCCTGCTTTGAAAACTCCATGGCGAAAAAATACATGATTATTACAAAAAATGAATTCAACAATTTCTTACTCAAAACAGAGTTTTGAACAAGAAATGTCCTCAAATGTGTTTGATGATAAACTTTTGAACTAGGAACCTCTTCGAAAACCATCCTCATGGCCTGCGGGCATTATTCGACATGTTTGAAGACCAACCACTAGACCTGGACTCTTAAAATAACTCTTTTTGACCAAAATAGCATAATGACTATGAATAACTGAAATGAACTTTGATGAACATAGAGAAATTTTGACTAGCCCGGGAAGGTACAAGCATGAGGGAAACAAGAACACCAAACCCTTCCGTTAGACAATGGCATGCCCCTAGCGAAATGCAAGTGATCGAAAGTGATGGGACACCTAAACATGAAATGCAAAAAGAGTTTTGATCTTTGACGGAGGGATGACCAGACCAACTCTAACAAGGAGTATGAACTATTTCCATTTGTATTGCTGAAGAATCAGGATTATTGATATCTTCTGTAATTAAAGGGCCTACATCCTGAGGTTGTTGATCATCAATCAACAAAGGTGGTTGAACGTTTTGATTAGAACGTGGTCTCTGAAGGATCTGCATTTGAGGAGCTCTTTGAAATTGAGTTTGAGCTTGTGGCCTAACAACAGTTTTCTGAGTAGTTCTAGGTTGTGCTTCAATTTAAGAAATCCTTTTGTAAAGGTTTCTAAGTAAAGATGTAATTTCATCCATTTCTTGATCTTCAAGTTTAAATTTGGAAGAAGATGAGTTATCAATCTTAGCTTTTAATTTTCTTTCTTCTTTCTCTACTTTACCTTTAAGTTTGCTAGAAGCAAAACTATTAGCTTCAACCTCTATAGACTTTGTCTTGACATCTTCTAATCTATTGGATACTCTTTCTCTTAGCATGACTCCAAAGTCATCTTCAAATGCTTTGGAAAATCTAACTTTTGCAGCTACTACTGGTTGCTTACAATCAGCATGCATTTTATGATAGAGTTTATTAAATCTCTTGATAAATTCGGCCATTGGTTCACCAAGGTTTCTCTTCAATTTTTCAAATTCAGTAAGAAAGTAGACATGATCCTTCTTTAACGCCCATTTATTCTTAAAGATATTTATGAGCTCATTATATGTTCTAATAGAGTCATTTCTAAGTTGTCTAAACCATATCCTAACATTTCCTTCTAAGGATTTCATAAATAATCTCATATAAAAATTTTCATGTTCTATGTTCATATTATCTGCAAAATCTAAGAAAGTTGCTACATGCTCTTCTGCTGAAGGACTAGTTTCACCATTTAATCTTGGTAAATGCTTTAGATATCCATCAGGAAAATTTTCCAAGTTTTCAGGAAGAACTAAAGCAACATATCTTTCTTGTACCATGGGTTGAAAAGCCATAGTGGAAGGTGGAGTCTAGGGTGATTAAGTGGATGATGAAGAAGATTCAGAGGAAGATGATGAATATGAAGGTGAAGAAGAAGAATCGGTAGGGGTATTACTGTGTGGAGGAGAGAAAGAAGGAGCATACCTCCTTGAGGATTTCAAAGGGATTTTAATAATCAACTTCTGAACTCCTAATGGAAAGTCTTCCTTATTATCAAACAAAGGATTTGAATAGATAGAGAATGTCTCTTTATTATTAGTAGAAGTTGATGGAACAAAATAAGGAGTTGGAGAGATGAAATCTGTAGGCTTGAATTCAGGTAAATTTAAACCCAAATATTCCTAAGATGAAGGTGATTTTATAGGAATGGATGGCACTTTATATTACTCAAGTGATTGGATTAAAAAGGTTGATGTAATATGTACTCCTTCTGAATGGAGTTTAGAAACCCTAGGAGGTAGTTCATTCCAATTAGGATTAGATGGAACAAATGAAAAAGGATCTGCAGATGACATATCTTCAGAGTGTAATGCTGAAGAAGAAGAATAGATTTGATGTCTTCTCCTTAAAGAGGCTCCCCTAATAAGTCTCTTTGGATCTGGTAGAGGGTTAACAATCTCAGAATCAGAGCATGATCTAGTATGCTTAAAAGGAGCCAGCTTGAAACAATGGAATCACCAGGTGAAAGTTTTTGACCTATATCTAATCCTTTATTCACCTTAAAGGAAAAGAGAAAAATCATTTCCCTAGGGAAAATAAATCTTTCAATCCTTCGCTCCCTAGAAACAATGCCAATCTGATGTTGTCCTTTGAGATAACTCTAGGTCAATTAGTTATGCCAAAGCATCTATAATGTTTTGTTGTTTTGAATGATTGGATGACCAGTGAACAATTTATAAACAGGTGCTTCAAACTTAGATAGATTTCCAAGTAAAATAAAAGGTTGTTCTTTAACTACACATAGTTAATTTGATTTTAATGGGGTGGAAAAGTAGAGCATGGAGAAGTATAATTCATTTAATATTCAAACTGAATACTTAACCAATTATAAGAAGAAATTAAGAAAATAATGTTTTCTTAATCAACAAAATATAATTAAATTGTTACAGATATCTGATGTAATTTATAATTAAAGAGGAACTTACAATAACAAATGGTTCTGTAAATTATTCTCTTTTTATAAACACAATTTCACAGGGGATTCAAAATGAGACTGAAACTTAGTTAAATTTTGAATCGAATAACTATAAAAGGCTTAATTTATATGAATAAAACATAATGAATGAGTAACATGAAATAGAAATTAGTGAGAGACGAACCATATGAGATAAACCTAGAATCCTTTATTATTAAAAAAAAAGCTCCAACATAGTACAAATTTGCTTGATAGCTTGTTCAAAGGTTCAACCCATAATAACTCAAAGAAGGAGTTATCTATACAAAAATTTGAAAAAGATCTACGTTATGTTGGAACAATATACCAAAATAGGACAAAATTACAAAAAATAGGACAATATTGTAGGAACTGAGAAACTGCTGAAGAGGTGGCTCTATCTTTTGGGAATCTACACATGATTTGGCCTGAAAAAGCTGATGAGCTTTCATACTATTAGAATCAGAAATTACTCAATTGTTTCACACAATTGATCCCATATTTGTTCACTTAGAATTTCCAAATTCACCATATTTCTAAATGTTTCATCCACTTATGTATACCTCTTGAAATTTGGCTTGGTGAGGAATAAATGTTTAATTTCATGCTTGATGGTCAAATCAAATTCCAAGGATTCCAGAATGGCCTTCCCTATTATGTATCCTTTGATTGCTACAAACTTGGCTCTTTCTACTGCAATAGTATATAATTTCTTGCAATAATATTATAATTTGATCAACTTATCATTTAGATATACTAATCCTAGTAATCCCTTTTGATGTAAAACATTAAACTTTGAATCAAACATTTGGACAACAATATCCACGTTTGGCATTTTGTTTCTATTTGGTTAATCAAATTCCTCTTTTGTAGGACCTTCTTAATCTCTAAGATGGTAGTTGTTCTATCAAAAATATTTATTCCTTCCAACTCTTCTCTTCTTTTTGAATTTAACACTCATATTTGTGGGTTCTGCATGCTTGGTCTTCAAAGTTGCTTTCTGTTCTTCTATCAATCCTCTACATCTCGTGATGAGTTCTTGTTGTTAAGAAATAATTTGTATGGACGGCCATACATCTATCATAGATTGGTTGATGTGTGTCCAAATAGTTTCCGTGGAATGAGCTAAAGTATCTGCCATTAGGGACTTACTTTCCAACTTTTGGATCTTAAGTTACTGTCTGTGGGACTTCTGCATCTCCTCCACATACGAAGTATCATTATTGACTTTCCGCAATTCTAAACTTTGGAGCTTTTGTAGTAACTTCTTATTTTCCTGTTTCTATATGGCTAATTCTTGTGATAAGCTTGTTGGATCAACTACTTTTGATGTAGACTCAATGGCTGTTGATGATGAACTAGGCTCTGTACCTACAACTACTATTGGGACTGTTGTGACTGGAACCATAGCAAGTTGTGTTGCTTCTTTTTCCTTTAGTAACTCTTCAATATGCTCTTCCATTTCCTTTGGCTGTATATTTTTCTCAATGATAAGCTTAAGAATTTCCTCCTTTTGTTGTTCATTTTCTGCTATGTCCTTTGTTAGAGGACCTTCTGTAGAAGGAAACTTCAACTCTTTCTTTAGTGAAGCAATGTCTTCATCTTTATTTTTGAGGAGTAACTATGAAGCTTTGACATCTTTGGGATCATATCCTACTTTAATAACAAAGTCCTCCAGTGCCTTTATGATGTTATCTTTTGCTAATGAAGAAATATTTTCTAACTTGAGTTGAGACTGAACATTGGATAGGGCAGTCCTAAGTTTGGAAAGAGACATTACTGTAGTTGTCATGGTGAAAAACAATATTTCACCAGTTTGCTTGTGCATATCCATCTGGTCAATTAGATGGATTTAACTTGTATCAAATGAAAACATAGTATTTTTATAATCTGATGGAGACTTGGGAAATGGAATTTGGGCTTGCAAGAAAGTCATTTTCATTTTGCCTTTCTCACTGTCAAAAGCAGAAAGAAGCCTATGCTAGGAAGTTTATGTTTGTTTCCAAAATTGGCTGTATACATTAAACTTCAAAGTCTCAATTTTTTTTTAATCTCAAGGAACCTTGAGAATATGTTCTAATCATCCGAGGAACCAGTTCTTGTGGACTGAATGATTTCTAGAGGCTCCCTAGAAGGTGAAGTTGTAGGAGGAGTGGTTGAAACAGTGGTTGTAGGAGGAGTTGTTGAAGCACTAGCTCTTGCTGATGTAGAAACTTCTCAATATCTGAGATCAATTATTACTGGTTGATTTTCTTTTGTTTATGTGACCAAGCCAACCTTTGGCCTCTTCTGTTGAAAAATGAATCCTTTCATAATCTCCTTAGTAGATGAAGTCTCCTCTCTCACCCTTTTCTGTTGCTTGATCTAAGCAACTGGGGTCTGCTCATTAGGGGTGGATACAACCTATTCATCTACCTCTTGAAGTGTCCCATCAATCCATTGCTCTTAATTCATGAACTTTTCTATTTCTAGTCTTGGAGTATGATTATAAGGAGTCATTTTGAATTCAAATCTCAAGGCATAAATAGTACCAAAATGGTCATAAGACTAGGCAAAGCTAGGTTGGAAATTCATCTTCTTTAATAATGTATATGCCTCAACACCAGCTGATCTAGTGTTGCAAATGAACGATCCAATCTTTGCCTTGATATTGAACTGATATTTTCTTTTGCCTAACACACATTGTAGGTCATCCATGTTGATCATCTGCCTAATATATTCCAAAGAAAAGATTCTCATAGGAACATACTTGGGCAATTTATATGGTGCAAGCTCACAACCATATAGCCTTAGCTCTGTATAGTTCTAGTATAAATACCAATCACCAGTTTTAGTCTACTCACTTAAGTGTAAAATCCTCTTAATTTCATCTCCAATCCTTGGCTCTTTATGACTATTGAGAAGCTATTCCACTGGATGTATGAATGTATCTATAAAATTTGAGAATTAAGAGCTTGTAGAAGTGGTCCTGACTATTGCAGTCCAATGACTCACTAATTGATTCACTCCTTGTTCATCCTGTTTGCTGAGCTTGATGGGAAAATGATCTCCCTACTAAAAAATAAATGGAAGATGAGTAGGGTGGATTCCTTTTTGGTAATTCTGCATCCTCATGTAAAAATATTTCAAAGATTTTGGCTCTTTGTGGAAAGGTTAACTTATGGTACAGATCCATACGTGTTGTTGGTGAAAAATGGCTAAGATAGTTGAATTGAGGGATTAGGAGCATCTATTTTATGGTTTCAGCAAAGATGGTGATTAGAATGTCTCCATTCTGAGCCACAACTGCTCTTTTTACCAGGTCATATTTGGCTTGGAACTAGGTAATTAGGTTAGGGAAATCATGTGTTTTTTGTAAACTAAAGAAAGGAAATAGTGATTCCCAGAATTTGATTAGGTCTTGCTGGTCAAGATATTTTTATTTGAGCCATAGGTGTAGTTCATGGAAATCGAACTCACACTTGGCATCTGCAATCTTGAAAAGGGAGTCGATGAGAGGAACATGGTCAAGATCGAGCAGGGTGGTGATAGCAATACTTTCTTATGTACTATGCTTTTTAGCTTTCCATTTTGGGGCCATGCTGATAGATAGAAGAATGAGGTAATTAGCTAAAGGGATTGATTAAATGGTGAGAGGTTCTAGAGAAAATTGTTTCACCTAGAAATAACACTAAAAAGTAAGAGGAAAGTGACAAAGAGATGGGTTTAGGTGTATTTATAGTATGCAGGGATGGGCTAACAGTTTATTTTATGACCATAGCAGCTTTAGTGTTTAGGAGCAGAGTTGCAATGGATGAATAGGAACCGACATGACAGCAGGGCAATGAGCATGTGAGGTTGAAATGAATAAGATGACTTGACAATGGGCATGTCAGGTGGTGACATTGGATTGGTCAAGGAATAACGATCAAGGTGCGGGATAGAGGACTGTTGGTGGAAGAAAATCATGAGAGGATTGCGGAGGGGGTAGCGAATGGTTTATGGTTTTGAGCATGGTGGGGTGCGGAGCTATAATATGGTGACACGTACAGTTGGGGTGTCTGCCATTAAAACCACTTTGCGAACCACCCCTCCCATCCCCACCCCACCCAACCGCATTAATGAGAAATGGTCGAGGGGGTGCGAAGTCTCTCCCCCGCCATTGATCTGGGTGAGGAGTATATCGAGCGTTGAATGATGTGCACCTTCTATATAAAGCTGATATGATGTTTTATCGACTAGCGACTTTGGCCTAAACAAATATGTGTGCCATATACATAAAGTTCAAAGTCAAAGGTTTACAACAAGGATTAATACCTATTGAGGAAATTAATCATTAATTAAGAAAAATTTAACATTTCTAATGTGGTGCATTTAAATGAGCAACCTTTGCATTTATTTTATTTGAAACTGAAGCTCCTATTTTCTTTTTGCTTCCCTGACATTTTTTGTTTTCTTTTTCCTTCATTCTTTAGGGCAACTAACTCCTAACATTTCATTTTATATGGATGCATATAAAATATACAACTGCCTAGCATTTTTTATTTTCCTTCTTTTTCATCCATATCCTAACTTAACATTTTGAATTTATTTTTGAAAAATATACTAACTTATCAAAACCAAATAATGTTACAACAGATAGAATGAAGGACAATAAGAATAATACATAAGCCATGGATATCATCTAAGATTAGATTCCAATAAGATGATTTATTAGGACTATTATAAAGAAATTCGGGACAAGCACAAAGCATCTATGAGGGGTATGACTTTCACAATGCATATGAAACGTAGACAAAAAGGTCAACTCGAAAGGAAGCATCCCCTAAAGATTTAAAGACGATAAGAGAATTCAAAGCTTGTGATTACTTTAGTAATGTGTCAGATGCATAGGAAGTACAATATATCTCAAGAGAAAATAACCTTGGCTATTTCATGCTCTTAACTCTAGCTTTGGAGTGATGTTTTTTAAAGAATGGTTATATGTAATTCCCACTCACTAACTAATGCAGGGTCCCCTAGCATATACCCATACTTAGCCAAATGATACTAGGGTTACCCAGCATATACCCGCAGTATGCATTCAAGAATGCATTCACAACTATCCCAGGTTTTTAACTCAATGAAGGAGTAAAAAATTTAGACCTTAAATGGTCAAGGCCCTTTATAAGTTCCTTCTATCGGAACTTCAATCACCCTGCCTAAACCTTTCTATCAGGACTTTATCCACTCTTATAACCCTCACATAAGAGTTAACGAAGCCTTTTCTTCATATCTCTCCATTGTTAGACACACACACACACACACATATAAGTCATATATCGGCGCTATATTCCTGTTACAAAGGAAATATACACACAAACTTACCTTTCTACCTTAGTATAAATTTTGCACAGTTTTCAATGATTCACCTTTATCACCATTGGTAATCGGCTCCTACACGGTCTTAACACATATACACCATCACCCCTTCTCTGACTTCGATCTTTGACTATTGGAGCAATAACATATTCTTTTGCATTAAAAGGCTCGCACCATATAAACTATCGGAAATACTAAACACTTGGAATATAAAGGAATTCCCATTTTGAACCGCATACACCAGATGTCAAATCTTATCCAACCGCGTTCATAACTATCATTGAGTCTGCCTCCTCTATGCTGCCTTTGTGCTCTCTAATAGCTCGACCTCCTGCTGCGCCGAACTCTGATAGGTATGAGCTCCGATATGTTGACACTCACTATTGGCTATCGCTTCTCCACCCCCGCATTACTTCTTCCACTATGAACCTCCGATTGTGTGATTTCTAATCAGATTATCGACAATATCACTAATCGCTCGTCGGAGTTGCTATTTCTGTGGTCGTTGTCCTTTGGTACCTCCAAAATGCGATTACAACTTTCAATCGTGGCCGTTGATCTTTGAAGATCCAATGGCTGCTGAGCATCAAACCTTTACTTCTCGCTCACCTCTCTTACTTGGGTTTTTCCTCGTTTTCAATGGTTTTTGTGGCTCTTTTGGACTCTTCAGAGGTTCTTCCTCCTTCGCTATTTCACTAAGACTCTTCCTTCTGAACTTCTCTTTGCATGCACCTCTGCTTCAAAGCAATTCTTGATCTCTTAGGAGGATCAATACGATTCCTCTGAATCGTTCTTCTTCTCTCTGTAGTTCTTCAAAATGTTGCTGTCTGTTTCTGCTGCTCAACTCCCTCAAAGCTTGCCTTTATGCAAAATCTCACTTCGCTACATCTTCAAAGCTTCACTCTGTTCCTTCAGTTGGATTCAACAATCCCTTATGATTCCTTTGAATCATCCTATTCCTCTGCGTCCTTCAGAATTCTGCCTGCAAACTATCACAGAGCCTATGAATTCATAGTAAATCATTGATGAAATACTCTTCCATACTCTGGCACAGTAAGGAAAAAACATCTGCATATATTAACATAAAAGAAAAGCTTACATTTGAGACTTCTCGGTCTTGCACAGGGCTATTTTCCAATGTCAGTGGCCTCTACTTCTGCCTATAGGCTTACTTATGCTTCTATGGAAACTTGGATTGGATTACTCTGAAGGACCTGATCCCATCCTTTCCTTCAATCACTTACTAAAGCCTTAAAGATCACTACATGCATACCTATGTAGATTACAATTAATTAAGTCTTCTAGAGACTTATCTATTCCACCTTTTTCTCTGTTTTAAAATAGATTTGCCCCTTTGTTCAGCAGGATGGTCCACATCCTCTCTTATCTAATTAAATCACTAAAAAGCCTAAATTACATTAACTTGAGACTTAAGAAAACCATTTACTAAAAATACATGACCCCATATGTCTACTATTTACAATGATTTTCCTTTGGGTGAATGCTCCTGCATCATACTCCCAAAGTAGAAAGTATTCATGATCTCCTGATCATGTGTCTTCTGGTCTTTGTCTTCCTCGATCCCACACTTTAGTTTGTAGTGGTCCAAACGCTCTGTACCTTTGTTGTTGCTATATTTCTACTATCTTTTGCTCCACGTTATTCTTCTTGTCAATCAGCTTCAAAATCTGATTGATCATCCTTCCTGCTGCTATCATTTTCCTCCATTTGAACTGCTGCATCATCAGCTGCCACATTTCTTCAATTTCTCTGTCTAGCATATCTTTGGGTTGGTCTATATTCTGCTCCTTACTTCTGTCTCCTTTTCTTTGTTTTAGGTTGTTTCTGCTGTCTTCTATGCTGACTCTTGCTTTACTTGCTCCAAATTTTGGTTTTCTTGCTGCCTCCCTATCATCCTTACCCTCTTTCATGATTGAATCATGATTGTTCAACACTCTCTCCAACAAATTAACATCTTTGTTCCATTGGTTAAATTTTCCCATGGAATATTTTATTTTGCTGTCCATCTGTGCCAACTCTACTTTAGCATCTACAACTAAACCTGCATTCACAAACCAATTGTTAAAGTATAAAACATAAGGCTTCACTACCTTATCTTCCTTTGGCAAAAATTTAGTTTGTTGCTCTGTTTTCTCCTTCTCCTCTGTCAGCACATTAGTATGTTGATTTGAATTCTCAGTAGAATTCATGAGACTGCCAGTTAATTTCTCTTCCACATCATCTGTTCTAATGATGTCTTCCTGCTTGGGTTCATAGTAGTGAGCTTCTCCTTCTTTAACCTACTGCTAGTTATCTTCACTTTGAAATTGTTTGATTCCTACTACCTCTTTACCATCTTCAAACAATCTCTTCTCAATCTCTTTGATCACATACTCATACTCATTCATGCTTTTTAATGAACCTGCAAACAAATTATTACATCTTCCTGTCTCCATGGCTACTTGAGACACATCTTCTTCTTCAGAAACTGTAACTGCAGTTTCTGTTCTACTGTTAGGTTCTCTCATCAATTTCTATAGCAGTTTAATTTCCTCTTCACACTTAGCAAGCACTTCATCACAATTCTCTCTTCTTCTAGCTTCATCCTTTACATGCTATGTTATAGTGTTAAAACACTGTCTTCCTCTGACCCTTGTAAACTCAAGGTCTTTCTGTTGTAGCAAATCACTACTTCCCTCATTCAAGAGGTCTTCTCCATCATAATCTATTCTCCCAGAGTACTCCTCATTTTCTAATACACATTCCTTCTCATTTTCCTCTTCAGAGTATTAATCTTCTACAAGATACTCCTCCAGAATTTTGACATCTTCAAAAGACTATCCATCCTTTGTAAAACACTCCTTTGTTAGTGTTCTTTCTCCCTTTGCTAAGTCTTTTGCATAGAGTTTTTCCTTCTTAACATCTTTCAATAGATGTCCTTCTTTTTCCTTGATTGTCTCAACAGCTTCCATGGCTATTTCCACTGTGCCTATCATCATAGAGAATTGATGATCCTTTACTATGTTTTCAGTTAACATATTCTCTTCCTCAAGTGTGCATACAGTTCCTTGCTGTTTACCTTCTCCGAGAGCTATCCTTTTCCCATCATCTGCGTTAATATTCTTTTGTATTTGTTCTACATCCACAAACAAACTATTTGTCTTAAAAATATAAGACCCTATGGTCTCACTTGATGGTTTAGCCATCATATCCCCTTGCTATTCTAAATCATTCATATGATTTAGAAATTATTTGATAGTCTCTTCTTCAATCTCCTCAAGCCCTTCACTTGGTTGCTTGATATCTTTCTCCAGCTAGATATGAGACCTATCTATCTCATATTTTTCTAGAACAAAATTTAGAATCTGTTTGTCTTCTTCCTCTTTTATATCAATATCAGCAAATTTTCCTTATTTACATGTTTCACCTGCATACATACACAAATTGTTAGTTTTAAAACCATCAGACCTCTTGGCCTCACTTGAAGTTTCAGTCTTCAATTCTTCATCTTCAGTTTCTCCCAGAATTTCTCCCTGTTCTGGTTCACAAATGGACTCTTCCATTTCCATTTCCAACTCAACTTCCTTGAGTTTTTCCATCAGCCATCTCACTTGCTTTTGTTGTAGCTTTCTCTGCATCTCATGCCATTCCACTGGCTTCCTCCTCAAGACCTAAACTATTCTCTGTCCTTCCTCAAGCATTCTCCTTAATGCATTGAGTTGTTCTTTTAATTTAGAAAACTCTTCGTCAATTTCTTCTTGACTCATTCTCATGCCATTTGCTTTGGAATCTTCTTTCTCATATCTTCTGCTATGACTTCTCTCTGAACCTCTACTATGACTATCAGTAGTCATATTCTTCTCCTCTTTCTTCATGAGCTCCTTTGCAACAAGCCTCTACAACAGCTAGTCCTCCTTGCTGCAATCTTACCTCACTAAGCTCTCCTCACTCAATCTTTTGGTAAGTACAACCCTCTTTTTGGAACCTCTTCTTGAGCAACACTTTGCCCCTTCTAGGCTTTTGCAATCTCTCACTTCCTCTTGAGAACATTTCAACTATCCTCTCTATCCAATCTCTTGTTGGATTTTTTTTAGGTTCACTGCCAGTGGTTCTTTAGAGTGTCTTCCTTACTCTGTCTTCAAGAACACATATGTTCTCCTCTCACATCTTCTCTTTCTATCACCTGTGCATTAGTATAAAAACACAAATTCTCAATTTAAAATAGAACACATCATATTACCTCTCCTTCAGATTTCAGCATGATCTTGTTTCACCCATTCTTCTACACTTTGAATGGATTGCCCTCTGTTTTGTCCCTCAAGTCCCACTTCCTTCAGAACTTGCGCTAAGCAATCTTGCTTTCTCTTTCCTTCAAGGAATCCTTTGTTCCTTCTATTCTAAGCCTCTGCTGGAACTGCTATAGTCTTCCAAGAACTTTAAAAGTTCCCCTTACAATCTTTTTCTATAGTCTAAGCACATTACCTTCTTCAGTGTGCAACCTCCCTTTCATAAAAATCTTTCCCTTTCTCTGATTTCAATTATGCTCTGGCTATAGATTTGCTCTGATTACAAATCTTCTCTTATTTCAAACTTCTGCTCTGATACCACTAATGATGCAGGGTCCCCCAGCATATACCCATACTTAGCCAAATGATACCAGGGTTACCCAACATATACCCACATAATGCATTCAAGAATGCATTCACAACTGTCCTAGGTTTTTAACTCAACGAAGGAGTCAAAACTTCAGACCTTAAATGGTCAAGGTCGTTTATAAGTTCCTTTTATCGGAACTTCAATCACCTCACCTAAACCTTTCTATCAGAACTCTATCCACTCTTACAACCCTCACATAAGAGTTAACGAAGCCTTTTCTTCATATCTCTCCATCGTTAGACACACACACACACACACACACACACATATATATAGATAAGTCATATATCGGCACTATATTCCTGTTACAAGGGAAATATACACACAAAATTACCTTTCTACCTTAGTATAGCTTTTGCACAGTTTTCAATGCTCCACCTTTATCACCGTTGGTAATCAGCTCCTCCACGGTCTTAACACATATACACCATCAGCCCTTCTCCAATTCCGATCTCCGACTATCAGAGCGATAACATATGCTTTTGCATTAAAAGGCCCGTGCCATATAAAATATTGGAAATATTAAACACTTGGAATACAAAGGAATTCCTGCTCCGAACCGCATACACCGATTTTCAAATCTTATCCAACCATGTTCGTAACTATCGTCAGGTTTGCCTCATAAAAGCTACCTTCGTGCTCTTCGATAGCCCGACCTCCCGTTGCACTGAACTCTGATAAGTTCAAGCTCCAATATGCCGACACTCACTATCGGCTATCGCTTCTCCACCCACACATTACTTCTTCTATTGTGAACCTCCGATTATGTGTTTGCTGATCAGATTATTAGTGATATTTCCAATTGCTTTTTGGAGTTGCTATTTCTGTGGTCGATGTCCTTTGGTACCTCCGAAATGCGATTGCGACTTTCAATCATGGCCATTGATCTTTGAAGATCCAATGACTGTTGAGCATCAAACCTTTACTTCTTGCTTGCCTCTCTTAGGTTTTTACTTGTTTTCAATGGTTTCTGTGGCTCTTTTGGATTCTTCAGAGGTTCTTCCTCATTCGCTATTTCATTGCAACTCTTCCTTCTGAACTTCTCTTTGCATGCACCTTTGCTTCAAAGAAATTCTTGATCTCTTAAGAGGATCAATACGATTCCTCTGAATTGTTCTTATTCTTTGTGCAGTTCTTAAAAACGCTACTGTCTGTTTCCACTGCTCAACTCCCTTAAAGCATGGCTTTATGCGAAGTCTCACTTCGCTACATCTTCAAAGCTTCACTCTGTTCCTTAAGCTGGATTCAATAATCCCTTATGATTCCTTTGAATCATCCTGCTCCTCTTCGTCCTTCAGAATTCTGCCTGCAAACTATCACAGAGCCTACGAATTCATAGTAAATCATTCACGAAATACTCTTCCATACTCTGACATAGTCAGGAACAAACATCTGCATATATTAATATAAAAGAAAAGTTTACATTCAAGACTTCTCGGTCTCGTGAAGGCCTATTTTCTAATGTCAGTGGCCTCTTCTTTTGCCTGTAGGCTTACATATGCTTATATGGAAACTTGGATTGGATTACTATGAGGGACCTGATCCCATCCTTTCCTTAAATCAATCACTAAAGCCTTAAAGATCTCTACATGCATACATATGTAGATTACATTTAATTAAGTCTTCTAGAGACTTATCCATTCAAACTTTTTCTCTGTTTTAAAACAGATTATCCCTTTTGTTCAGCAGGATGGTCCACATCCTCTCTTATCTAATTAAACCACTAAAAAGCCTAAATTACATTAACTTGAGACTTCAGAAAACTATTTCCTAAAAATACATGACCCCTTATGTCTACTATTTACAATGATTTTCCCTTGGGTGAATTCTCCTACATCAGACTCCCAAAGTAGAAAGTATTCATCATCTCCTGATCATGTGTCTTCTGATCTTTGTCTTCCTAGATCCCACACTTTAGTTTATAGTGGTCCAGATGCTCTGTACCTTTGTTTTTCCTATATGTCTGCTATCTTTTGCTCCATGTTCTTCTTCTTCTCAATCAACTTCAAACTCTGATTGAACATCCTTCCTGCTTCTATCATTTTCCTCCATTTGAACTGCTGCATCATCAACTGCCACATTTCTTCAATTTCTATGTCCAACATATCTTTGGGCTAGTCCATATTCTACTCCTTACTTCTGTCTCCTTTTCCTTGTTTTAGGTTGTTGCTGCTATCTTCTACGCTAACTCTTGCTTTACTTGCTCCAACTTTTGGTTTGCTTGCTACCTTCCTATCATCCTTGCCCTCTTTCATGATTGAATCATGACTGTTTAGCACTCTCTCCAGCAAATTAACATCTCTGTTCCATGGATTAAATTTTCCCATGGAGTCTTTTATTTTGCTGTCCATCTATGCCAACTTTCCTTTAGCATCTGCAACTAAAACTGCATTCACAAACCAATTGTTAAAGTATAAAACATAAGGCTTCACTACCTTATCTTCCTTTGGCAACAATTTAGTTTGTTGCTCTGTTTTCTCCTTCTCCTCTGTCAGCACATCAGTATGCTGATTTGAATTCTCAGTAGAATTCATGAGATTGCCAGTTAATTTCTCTTCCACATCATCTGTTCTAATGATGTCTTCCTTCTTGGGTTCACAATAGTGAACTTCTCCTCCTTTAACCTGCTGCTGGTTATCTTCACTTTGAAATTGTTTGATTCCTACTGCCTCTTTACCATCTTCAAACAATCTCTACTCAATCTCTTTGATCACATACTCATACTCATTCATGCTTTTTAATGAACCTACAAACAAATTATTACATCTTCCTGTCTCCATGGCTACTTGAGACACATCTTCTTCTTCAGAAACTATAACTGCAGCTTCTGTTCTATCGTCAGGTTCTCTCATCAGTTTCTAAAACAGTTTAATTTCCTCTTCACACTTAGCAAGCACTTCATCACAATGCTCTCTTCTTCTAGCTTCATTCTTTACATGCTGTGTTACAGTGTTAAAACTCTATCTTCCTCTGACCCTTGTAATCTCAAGGCCTTTCTGTTGTAGCAAATCACTACTTCCCTCATTCAAGAGGTCTTCTCCATCATACTCTGTTCTCCTAGAGTACTCCTCATTTTCTAATACACATTCCTTCTCATTTTTCTCTTCAGAGTATCCATCTTCTGCAAGATACTCCTCTAGACTTTTGACATCTTCAAAAGACTATCCATCCTCTGTAAAACACTCCTTTGTTAGTGTTCTTTCTCCCTTTGCTAAGTCTTTTGCATAGACTTCTTCCTTCTTAACATCTTTCAGTAGATGTCCTTCTTTTTCCTTGACTGTCTCAACAGCTTCCATGGCTATTTCCACTGTGCCTATCATCATAGTGAATTGATGATCCTTTACTATGTTTTCAGTTAACATAGTCTCTTCCTCAAGTTTGCCTACAGTTCCTTGTTGTTTACCTTCTCTTAGAGCTATCCTTGTCCCATCATCTACATTAATATTCTTTTTCATTTGTTCTACATCCACAGACAAACTATTAGTCTTAAAAATATAAGACCCTATGGTCTCACTTGATGGTTCAGCCATCATATCCCCTTGTTGTTCTAAATCATTCATATGACTAAGGAATTCTTTGATAGCCTATTCTTCAATCTCCTCAATCCCTTCACTTGGTTGCTTGATATCTTTCTCTAGCTAGATATTAGACTTATCTATCTCATCGTTTTCCAGAATAGAATTTAGATTCTGTTTGTCTTCTTCCTCTTTTATAACAATATCAACAATTTGTCCTTCTTTACATGTTTCACCTGCATACATATATAAATTTTCAGTTTTAAAACCATCAGACCTCTTGGCCTCACTTGAAGTTTCAGTCTTCAATTATTCATCTTCAGTTTCTCCCAGAATTTCTCCCATTTCTGGTTCACAAATGGACTCTTCCATTTCCATTTCCAACTCAACTTCCTTAAGTTTTTCCATCCGCCATCTCACTTGCTTTTACTATAGCCTTCTCTGCATCTCATGCCATTCCACTAGCTTCCTTCTTAAGACCCAAACTATTCTCTGGCTTTCCTCAAGCATTCTCCTTACTGCATTGAGTTGTTCTTTTAATTTAGAAACCTCTTTGTCAATTTCTTCTTAACTCATTCTCATGCCATTTGCTTTGGCATCTTCTTTCTCATATCTTCTGTTGTGGCTTCTCTCTGAGCCTTTGCTATGACTATCAGTAGTCATCTTCTTCTCCTCTTTCTTCA
Source organism: Pinus tabuliformis (assembly GCA_031772625.1). Taxonomy (NCBI): domain Eukaryota; kingdom Viridiplantae; phylum Streptophyta; class Pinopsida; order Pinales; family Pinaceae; genus Pinus; species Pinus tabuliformis. The sequence continues at coordinate 78,512,910 of CM062820.1, read as the reverse complement.
TGAGCTCCTTTGCAACAAGCCTCCGCAATAGCTAGTCCTCCTGGCTGCAATCTTACCTCACTAAGCTCTCCTCACTTAGTCTTTTGGTGAGCATAGTCCTCTATCTGGAACCTCTTCTTGAGCAACACCTTTGCTCTTTCTAGGCTTCTGCAATCTCTTACTTCCTCTTGAGAACACTTCAGCTGTCCTCTCTGTCCAATCTCTTATTGGATTTTTACAGGTTCACTGCCACTTGTTCTTCAGAGTGTCTTCCTTACTCTATCTTCAAGAACACATATGTTCTCCTCTCACAGCTTCTCTTGCTATCACTTGTGCATTAGTATAAAAACACACATTCTCAATTTAAAATAGAACACATCATATTACCTCTCCTTCAGATCTCAGCATGATCTTGTTTCACCCATTCTTCTGCACTCTGATTGGATTGCCCTCTGTTTTGTCCCTCAAGTCCTCTTTCCTTCAGAACTTGCGCTAAGCAATCTTGCTTTCTCTTTCCTTCAAGGAATCCTTTGTTCCTTCTATTCCAAGCCTCTGCTAGAACTGCTACAATCTTCCAAGAACTTTAAAATTTCCCCTTACAGTATTCTGATGTAGTCTATTCACATTACCTTCTTTAATGTGCAGCCTCCTTTTCATAGAAATCTTTCCCTCACTCTGATTTCAATTCTTCTCTAACTACAAATCTGCTCTGATTTCAAACTTCCGCTCTAATACCACTAATGATGCAGGGCCCCCTAGCATATACCCATATTTAGCCAAATGATACCAGGGTTACCCAGCATATATCCACAGTATGCATTCAGGAATGCATTCACAACTGTCCCAGGTTTTTAACTCAACGAAGGAGTCAAAACTTCAGACCTTAAATGGTCAAGGGCATTTATAAGTTCCTTTTATCGGAACTTCAATCACCCTACCTTAATCTTTCTATCTAGACTCTATCCACTCTTATAACCCTCACATAAGAGTTAACGAAGCCTTTTCTTCATATCTCTCCATCGTTAGACATATATATATATATATATATATATATATATATATATATATATATATATATATATATATATATAGATAAGTCATATATCAACACTATATTCCTGTTACAAAGGAAATATATGCACAAACTTACCTTTCTACCTTAGTACAAATTTTGCACAGTTTTCAATGCTCCACCTTTATCGTCGTCAGTAATTGGCTCCTCCATGGTCTTAACACATGTACACCATCACCCCTTCTCCGACTCTGATCTTTGACTATTGGAGCGATAACATATTCTTTTGCGTTAAAAGGCCCACACCATATAAACTATCAAAAATATTGAAAACTTGGAATACAAAGGAATTCCTGCTCCTAACCGCATATGATGGATTTCAAATCTTATCCAACCGTGTTCATAACTATCGTCAGGTCTGCCTCCTCAACGCTACCTTTACACTCTCCGATAGCCCAACCTCCCACTGCATTGAACTCTGATAGGTCCGACCTCCGATATGCTACCAATGGCTATCGGCTATCACTTCTCCACCCACGCATTACTTCTTCCGCTGTGAACCTCTGATTACGTGATTGCCAATCAGATTATCAGCGATATTTCCAATCGCCCATTAGAGTTTCTATTTCTGTGGTCGCTGTCCTTTGGTACCTCCAAAATGCGATTGCGACTTTCAATCATTGCCGTTTATCTTTGAAGATCCAATAGCTTCTGAGCATCAAACCTTTACTTCTCGCTCGCCTCTCTTACTTGGGTTTTTCCTCATTTTCAATGGTTTCAGTGGCTCTTTTGGATTCTTTAGAGGTTCTTCCGCCTTTGCTATTTCACTGCGACTTTTCCTTCTGAACTTCTCTTTGCATGCACCTCTGCTTCAAAGCAATTATTGATCTCTTAAGAGGATCAATACGATTCCTTCGAATCGTTCTTCTTCTCTATGTAGTTTTTCAAAACATAGTTATCTGTTTTCACTGCTCAACTCCCTCAAAGCTTGCCTTTATGCGAAGTCTCACTTTGTTACATCTTCGAAGCTTCACTCTGTTCCTTTAGTTGGATTCAACAATCCCTTATGATTCCTTTGAATCATCCTATTCCTCTGCGTCCTTCAGAATTCTGCCTGCAAACTATCACAGAGCCTATGCATTCATAGTAAATCATTCACAAAATACTCTTCCATACTCTGACACATTCAGGAACAAACATTTGCATATATTAATATGAAAGAAAAGTTTACATTGGAGACTTCTCGGTATTGCACAGGCCTATTTTCCAATGTTAGTGGCCTCTTCTTTTGCCTGTAGGCTTACATATTCTTATATGGAAACTTAGATTGGATAACTCTGAAGGACCTAATCCCATCCTTTCCTTAAATCACTTACTAAAGCCTTAAAGCTCTCTACATGCATACATATGTAGATTACATTTAATTAAGTCTTCTAGAGACTTATCCATTCCACCTTTTTTTTGTTTTAAAACAGATTTGCCCCTTTGTTCAGCAAGATGGTCCACATGCTCTCTTATCTAATTAAATCACTAAAAAGCCTAAATTACATTAACTTTAGACTTAGGAGAACTATTTCCTAAAAATACATGACCCCCTATGTCTACTATTTACATTGATTTTCGCTTGGGTGAATGCTCCTGCATCAGACTCCAAAAGTAGAAAGTATTCATGATCTCCTGATCATGTGACTTCTGATATTTGTCTTCATGGATCCCACACTTTAGTTTGTAGTGGTCCAAATGCTTTGCACCTTTGCTACTACTGTCTGTCTATGGTCTTTTGTTCCATGTTCTTATTCTTGTCAATCAGCTTCAAACTCTGATTGATCATCCTTCCTACTGCTATCATTTTCCTCCATTTGAACTTTTGCATCATCAGCTACCACATTTCTTCAATTTCTATTTCTAGCATATCTTTGGGCTAGTCCATATTCTGCTCCTTACTTTTGTCTCCTTTTCTTTCTTTTAGTTTGTTGCTGCTGTCTTCTACACTGACTCTTGCTTTACTTGCTCCAACTTTTTGTTTGCTTGCTACCTCCCTATCATCCTTACCCTCTTTCATGATTGAATCATGATTGTTCAACACTCTCTCTAGCAAATTAACATCTTTGTTCCATGGATTGAATTTTCCCATGGAGTCTTTTATTTCTCTGTCCATTTGTGCCAACTCTCCTTTAGCATCTGCAACTAAACTTGCATTCACAAACCAATTGTTAAAGTATAAAACATAGGGCTTTAGTGACTTATCTTCCTTTGGCAATAATTTAGTTTGCTACTTTGTTTTCTCCTTCTACTCTGTCAGCACATCAATATGCTGATTCAAATTCTCAATAGAATTCATGAGACTGCCAGTTAATTTCTTTTCCACATCATTTGTTCTAATGATGTCTTCTTGCTTGGGTTCACAGTAGTGAACTTATCCTCCTTTAACCTACTGCTGGTTATCTTCACTTTGAAATTGTTTGATTCCTACTGCCTCTTCACCATCTTCAAACAATCTCTGCTCAATCTCTTTGATCACATACTCATACTCATTCATGCTTTTTAATGAACCCACAAACAAATTATTACATATTCCAATCTCCATGGCTACTTGAGACACATCTTCTTCTTTAGAAACTGTAACTACAGCTTCTATTCTACCATCAGGTTCTCTCATCAGTTTCTCCAGTAGTTTAATTTCCTCTTCACACTTAGCAAGCACTTCATCACAGTGCTCTCTTCTTCTAGCTTCATCCTTTACATGCTATGTTATAGTGTTAAAACATTGTCTTTCTCTGACCCTTGTAATATCAAGGTCATTTTGCTGTAGCAAATCACTACTTCCCTCATTCAGGAGGTCTTCTCCATCATACTCTGTTCTCCTAGAGTACTCCTCATTTTCTAATACACATTCCTTCTCATTTTCCTCTTCAAAGTATTCATCTTCTGCAAGATACTCCTCCAGAATTTTGAAATCTTCAAAAGACTATCCATCCTCTATAAAACACTCCTTTGTTAGTGTTCTTTCTCCCTTTTCTAATTCTTTTGCATAGACTTCTTCCTTCTTATCATCTTTCAGTAGATGTCCTTCTTTTTCCTTGACTGTGTCAACGGATTGCATGGTTATTTCCTCTGTTCCTATCATCATAGTGAATTGATGATCCTTTACCATGTTTTCAGTTAACATAGTCTCTTCCTCAAGTTTGACTACAGTGCCTTGTTGTTTACCTTCTCCTAGAGCTATCCTTGTCTGATCATCTGCATTAATATTCTTCTGCATTTGTTCTACATCCACAAACAAACTATTAGTCTTAAAAATATAACACCCTATGGTATCACTTGATGGTTCAGCCATCATAGCCCCTTGTTGTTCTAAATCATTCATATGATTCAAAAATTCTTTGATAGTATCTTCTTCAATCTTTTCAAGCCCTTCACTTGGTTGCTTGATATCTTTCTCCAGCTGGACATGAGACCTATCTATCTCATCTTTTTCTAGAACAGAATTTAGATTTTGTTTGTCTTCTTCCTCTTTTATGACAATATCAACGAATTTTCCTTCTTTACATGTTTCACCTGCATACTTACACAAAATGTCAATTTTAAAACCATTAGACCTCTTGGCCTCACTTGAAGTTTCAGTCTTCAAGTCTTCATCTTCAGTTTCTCCTATAATTTCTCCCTGTTCTATTTCACAAATGGACTCTTCCATTTCCATTTCCAGCTCAACTTCCTTGAGCTTTTCCATCAACCATCTCACTTTCTTTTGTTGTAGCCTTCTTTGCATCTCATGCCATTCCACTGGCTTCCTCCTCAAGACCCAACCTATTCTCTGGCTTTCCTCAAGCATTCTCCTTAATGCATTGAGTTGTTCTTTTATTTCAGCAACCTCTTTGTCAATTTCTTCTTCACTCATTCTCATGCCATTTGCTATGGCATCTTCTTTCTCATATATTCTTCTGTGGCTTCTCTCTGAACCTCTGCTATGACTATTAGTAGTCATCTTCTTCTCCTCTTTCTTCATGAGCTCCTTTGCAACAAGCCTCTGTAATAGCTAGTCCTCCTTGCTGCAATCTTACCTCACTAAGCTCTCCTCACTCAGTCTTTTGGTAAGTACGGTCCTCTATCTGGAACCTCTTCTTGAGCAACACCTTTGCTCTTTCCAGGCTTCTGTAATCTCTCACTTCCTCTTGAGAACACTTCAATTGTCCTCTCTATCCAATCTCTTGTTAGATTTTTTTCAGGTTCACTACTACTTGTTCTTCAGAGTGTCTTCCTTACTCTGTCTTCAAGAACACATCTGTTCTCTTCTCACAGATTCTCTTGCTATCACCGTGCATTAGTATAAAAAAACACATTCTCAATTTAAAATAGAACAAAACATATTATCTCTCCTTCAGATATCAGCATAATTTTGTTGCACCCATTCTTTTACACTTTGAATGGATTGCCCTCTCTTTTGTCCCTCAAGTCCTCTTTCCTTCAGAACTTGCGCTAAGAAATCTTGCTTTCTCTTTCCTTCAATGAATTCTCTGTTCCTTCTATTCCAAGCCTCTGCTGGAACTGCTACCATCTTCCAAGAACTTCAAAAGTTCCCCTCACAGTCTTTTGCTGTAGTCTAAGCACATTACCTTCTTTAGTGTGCAACCTCCTTTTCATAGAAATCTTTCCCTCGCTCTGATTTCAATTCTGCTCTGGTTACAGATCTGCTTTGATTACAAATCTATTCTGATTTCAAACTTCTGTTCTGATACTACTAATGATGCAGGGTCCCCCTGCATATACCCATACTTAGCCAAATGATACCATGGTTACCTAGCATATATCCATAGTATGCATTCAAGAATGCATTCACAACTGTCCCAGGTTTTTAGCTCAACAAAGGAGTCAAAACTTCAAACCTTAAATGGTCAAACCCCTTTATAAGTTCCTTTTATCGGAACTTCAATCACCCCACCTGAACCTTTCTATCAGGACTCTATCCACTCTTATAAACCTCACATAAGAGTTAACGAAGCCTTTTTTTCATATCTATCCATAATTAGACACACACACACACACACACACACATATATAAGTCATATATCGGTGCTATATTCCTGTTACAAAGGAAATATATGCACAAACTTACCTTTATACCTTAGTACAACTTTTACACAGTTTTCAATGCTCCACCTTTAGCACCATTAGTAATCGGCTCCTCCACGGTCTTAACAAATATACACCATCACCCCTTCTCTGCCTCTGATATTCGACTATCAGAGCGATAACATATGCTTTTGCGTTAAAAGGCTCGTGCCATGTAAACTATCATAAATATTAAACACTTGGAATATAAAGGAATTCTCACTCCGAACCGCATACACCGGATTTCAAATCTTATCCAAATGCATTCATCACAATCATTGGGTCTGCCTCCTCTAAGCTTCCTTTGTGCTCTCCAATAGCCCAACCTCCCTCTACACCAAACTCCAATAGGTCTGAGCTCCGATATGTCGACACTTGCTATCGGCTATCGCTTCTCCACCTTGTTATAGATATATTTGGGCACTACAACCCCAAACTCATATGTCCATAAACTAAGGGCTTTTTAATCCCTAAAAGTGTTGTTTCATACCCTAAAGGATCATGGTCAACTGATTACATCATTTCCCAGAAGTTCCACTTGAAAAACTACTCAGAACTGGCTAAAACTGGACCATACTAACTACTCCATGGTCAAGGGGCGATGCATACTGGCTGCCACACTAGCCAGGTGCGATGCATTCTAAAATGGCCTTTTGTGGGGTACGGTGAGAGAGAATAGACAAATGGCAGAGATAGTTTGCTAAGTGGATGATCATGGAATCTTCCAAAAACTTCTCATGTGTCACTTGCCTCTCTGAATTCGCCCAGGGATGAGTAAGAGATCAATGAAATCTCCAATTGGAATCAAGAACTATCAGTGGAATGACACTAATAAAAAACCCAGAGCTGACTCACACCCTTGCAAGACATTTATAAATGGATCCCTCATTTGAGAGATCTAGAGGTTAGAATTTTGTAATTTGTAAGGAAGTGCTGTTGGTTTATCTGTGAGAAGAGACATTGTATTGTTGGGTGATCTTGCTTTTCATGAGGTGAAGAGGGATTCCATGCTGGGGGGATGATGCTGGATCAGACAACTAGGTTGTAATCCTCTCTTCTACTATTAATAAAGTTCTTTGAGTTTTCCTCCATATAATCGTGTATTTGTGAATCTTATTGTTTATGAATGCAATTGTATGGTCAATGTGTTTATGATTCTGCATTGTTTATGATGTTTTAGATGGAGATGCTTTGATGGTTTTCTATCACTTTGAATCTACAGGTACTCTTTGAAGGGGGACAAGTAGGAGAGGAGTGGCAAATTATATCAAGGGAAAGAGAAATCAAGCTAGGATCAAAGCGAAATATCTAGGTTAGTCCTCTTTTCTTCCCTCCTATCTATTACACTTAAAGGAAATCTTGAATTTCTTTGATTGTTTGTTTCTAATATAGCTACCTGTCTTAGTGGGGCTAGTAGTTCGAATTGACACTAGTTTTCCCTGAAACAAAATGGAAACCATACTAGGGATCGAATAGTTTGATTTGTTTGCTTTGTAAACTACAAATGGAGCCTGAAGTTAGCCAGCTAGCCTTCAAAATGCCTTTGCTATGAAATTGCGAAGTAGATGAATGTTGCTTCAGTCAATCTCCGAGTTGGTTTATGAACTGAACATCTAACTTACAAGCATTCTAAGTGCCCTTGTGGTAGCTCAGAACCTCATAAGATCTTGCCCCTATACTTTGTTTTTACTGTCCATCATAATTCAGCCTAAACCACTAAACTTAGCTACAAATTTTGAGCAAAAACCAAGCTCAGTTTCGCTCCCTGGTCCATCGCACTGTCTGTAACTAGGCAGCCTATATGCATCGCACGTCCTGTGTGTTGTAGGTGAGATGCATCCCTATTTCCCTGTGTTGCAGGTGCGATGATTGAGTGATATTGTTTTTCTTTCTGAAAGTTGGTTTTTCCTCCTTGCTTTCAGCTCTATTCAGTAGTTTTGTTGTTCATGATCAGTATCTTCTTGCTGAAACCTTCTTCCTTCACATATTTTAGCCTCCATTAGTTAGGAATTTTAAATGTTTCTGTGTATTTGTGAATCATTTATAGTCTTCCTTTGTCGAAAGTAGCTTAATCGAACTGTCATTTTTGGTGCAAGTGTCATAATTGTCATTTTGAATCAAAAGAAGAGTGTCATAAAGCCTTCCTCTTCTAGATAGAAGATTGTACTCTTGTCATTGTACTTGATTTGAATTATTAGTATTTGAAGTTCCGAAAACAATTTTCAATTCGAAATCGAAAAGTGTCATCTTAGTATTCCTTTCATTTTGAAAAGGAATTGTTAGAAATGTCGCTTTAAAAGAAAATAGTTCAGATCTGTACTTGGCTTTCCTTTTTGGCATTCACACATTAAGGAAGCGGAAAACAAATACATGCACATGCATTTGCATTTTGACTGCATGTGAAATTTGATTTAGGAAAGTGCATTTAGTGTGTGCTCTATGCTCTCTGTTGAAAGAAAAATCATAATCTTCTTACCTTTGTAGCTAGGATTTTCATTGCTAAAAGAAAATAAATGAAGCTGTTTATCATTTTAGATTTCATATTTATGAATTTTACATATACATCATGCGGCAAACCTTGAAAGACAAACCTCTAAGCAAGATCAACTCTAAAATAAATCTCAATGAACATAAAAACGCTTTGGAACCTAACGCAACACATCTAGAAGTCTAGGCCAAAGACATGTTCCGGCGTCATAAAACCCGGTAACTATCGTTTTCATCGAAGGTTGGGTGATTCCTCCTCTTTGATACGACAAGTGCCAGTACGGACTTGTGCTCCTCATACCATCGAGTATATATTGGGAGACCACAATAGGCTGATACCCTTTATCCTTAGGAAGCCATGTCTACTGCCCTATCGATCGCAATGCACTGAACACAACATTCAGGAAGATTGACTGCCGTACATAAGTCCTTGATAATTTCTCTATCATTTATTACCAAGGTGTATCTTGCAGTTTTGTGATTGGTTTGGTTATCCCTCTGTTTAGATTTCCAGAGTAGTCACTTTCATTCCTTTTTAACTCCTTAAAAGGAAAGGTCCATCTGAGCAATTGTCACTTTAGGCTCATTAAAAATCGAAGGCAACTAGAGTCACCTTTAGCTTTTTCTCGACTCTTTAAGATTGAAAAAGAAAGTTGTGTCAAAGTGTCTTTAAAATTTATTTAAATCGGAATAACATCCCTATTCCTTCGTTGATCTGAGGTTGAGATAATGGAGTCCACTAATCAAGGAATCCCTCTTGGAGGGAATCCTAGTCCTTTCTCCTCTTGGGGGGATATTGGTTCTCCATATATGGCTACATTGTCCCTTCCAAGAATCACAATTGGCCTCTCGATATGGCTTTTCTCGACCTCTGTCATTCAAAACACTCTAATTCCTCAACAATCTAATCAGCAACCAGATGATACTGAAGTTACCCCTTCACCTTCTACTTCGTTTGTTTCTCCTTCCCCTTCTTCCTCTTCGCTTGGTGAAACTAGTGACACTAAAAACCAAGTAGCTGAGAAGAAAAAGAAAGGGAAGGAGAAGAAGAAGAAGAAGCCAGCTAAACAAGGAGGCGACCATGCATCATTCAGCGAAAATCTACACACTAAACTTTCCAAACCAAAAACTCCATGTGAAATTTGCAAGGGAGACCACTACCATTGAGATTTCCCTTGCATTCTGCAGATCTTGAGAGAATGGTCTCCCCATTTGCACCATTCGGTGTCATCAACCTCTAGTAGTCAGGTTGACAGCACACCATCAACTAGTGAAAATGAAGTCAATAGACAGAAAGGAAAAGTCAGATTTCCATGTAGGTTATGTGAAGGTAATCATACTTTTCACTGTTGTCCTTTTCTAGATGAAGCGAAAAGCATTTTGGATAACCGTCTTGCTTCACCGCAGCGACTTCCACCTGGATACAGGAAACTCTTGCCAAGTCCTTTGCTAGTTAAAAACTCAATTGACATAACACAATTGTCAATCGAATCACCTATCATTGAAAGTGAACCTTTTGATTCTATATCGGACCAAAGTCAGCTAGTCGAGATGGCAGTCGACCTAGTCTTACCTTCAAAAGGACCACCTTCAGATAATACTATCATCAAAGAGAATGATAACGACACTGTTCAAATTCTTTTTGTCGAAACAGAGTCTAATGAACTTGGGGGCAATCCATCCATTCCTTTACAACAGGAAGAGACCCCCCTAGTTCATGAGATTTATCCAACCATTTATCCTATACCTCCTATGAGAAGTTTAGTCGTTTTCTTTGATTGGAATCAACTAGCAAAACCCTTCCTTCCATCTAATGTACCATTCCAAATCATAGTACAAGTTTACAAAAAGATCATGTCTAGAACTATCATAAATGAAGGGGCTTCAGTGAGTATCGTTTCCTCAACTACTTGGAAAGAGCTTGGTTCGCTATCGCTTTTGCCTGAAAAACAAAATTTGTCAGGCTTCAACAAAGGAACTAGTCAACCGTTAGGGATCCTTCCAAAGTTACCGATAACTTTGAGAAAGAAAACCGTTCATTTGAACATGATGGTAGTCCAAGGGCCATTAGATTACAATCTACTCCTTGGACGTGACTATATATATAGCATGGAAGCTATTATTTCCACATTCTTTTGAGTGATGTGTTTTCCACATGAAGGCAGACTGATACAGCTTGTCGACCAGCTTTCATTTCCTGGTTCAAACACAACTATGAATCAATCATCATCCCTAAATGGTCTCTTCACGTCAATGATGTCTCTTCAAACTTCATTCCATCCACTTAATTACCGTGGGTAGTTCGGTGAATGTTTTGAAGTTTAGGGGGCATGCACCCTAGTCTGCTTCGACAGGCGAACCTAGAGGAAAAGAGAGATTTTCTTGAAAGGTCATAATGATGGGACTGAAGAAACATTCCTGTGTAGGTTATGTGATCAGTCTGAAACAAATATTTCCTTGAATGTTATGTGATTGGAAGCTCACAACATTCACCTTTGTCTATTTTGAAGGATGAATCCAAGGAAGAGTTTTTGTCTACCAACAGAAACAATCCTGCCTAACTACAAGGACTTCCATTTGGTAACCTCGAAACTCTCCTTTTACTGAAACACCTGGGGGCATGCAAACCTTTGTATGCAAGTGAAAATCGACCTTTGATTTTTTTTAGTTTGTAGGTTCTCAACCCTTTAACCTCGTAGCTTGGTTGTTTCTAACCTACATAAAAAGGCAATGAGCACATGTTATAATAGTGTTCAAGCTCATTAAAAATTAAATCTTCCAAGAGACATCTTCAAACGACTAGTAAGAGTAATGTTCCCATAAGGTTCAAGCTCGTTAAAAAATAAACTTGCTACTGAGCATAGTTTCTCCTGGTTCAAGCTCATTAAAAAATGAAACCACCTTTGGTAAATAACCTTTATGATCGCCTTGCTATCAACCCTTTTGAACATTGGTTGTGTTCCTACTGTCACCACCATTCATTTGGCCGACCATACACTTCCACTTGATTATTTACCCTTTTGAGGAATAGCTACGACGAGTGATTTTGATTGCCACCCTCTTCACACTGCCAAGTTTTGAGAAGTTCCAAATTTACCTGGAACCGGTTGCTACTTGAAAACATCACTTGTTCCTAAAAAACGAGTCCCTTTTAAACTCTTTTTAGACTCGTTAAATATAAAAATATTGTTGAGCCATTGGCCTTTCCAGCTCGTTAAAGTAAAGGGAACACCATCCCTCCCATATATTTTAATCTTTTTGGACCTGAGAGATTATCAAACAAAAAGATCGAGTGCTTGTCTTTTTCGGTTCGTTAAAACAATCGAAAAGTCATCCCCCTCATATTATTTTATACTTTTTCAGACTTAAGGGATTATGCCACGAAAAAGGATTGTTGGAGTTTCCTTTTCATCCCTTTTCAAAATCTCTAAACATGGAAAGGACCAAGTTATCTTTGTCTTTAAACTCGTCAAAACAATAGCGACAAACTTGTCCACCCAGAAAAGAACGAGTCTCACTGACGCTAGGTTCGCTACAAATAGAGCAACAGGTTTGCCCGAAGGGAAAATTATAGACCAAGCATATGTTATCCTCCTCAAGCTTGACAAAAATAAAGAGGTATTGGTCAGAAATGACAGGGGAAAAAGGGAAGAAAACTTAAAGAATTTTATTGGTAAAAGGTCGCTCTTGAACATGACACTTTCACTCCATCACCATGTTTGAGTTGGGTTGGGTTTTTCTGTTCACTATCACCATTGGTCCTCTGTACCATCCATGGGGTTAACGCTACCAGTCCGTATCAGTGTCGCCGAAATGTTCAAGAGAAGTCATTCAGAGAATTCACCATCCAGCAAACGCCTCATCCACTACGATACCTCCACCCTTAATTTTTCCATGATCTCCATTCTTGATCCTTATATCATCACATTGTTTTCACCTCCATAAAATTCATTTGCTCCGTTTCGCGTTGTAGATGTGGGATACATCAAGGCCCTCCTACGACAGGTCACTTCTTGTCGACATCAGCTCATTATCCAAGAAGTTGACTTAGAAACAACCCTTTCAATACTTTGAAGCTTGCATGCCTCAATGGCATGTTTCTCACTTCTGGCGACAGGTTTAAATCAATGACCTTCGACTGAAATATTTTTTGTGGTGTTCGACATCGGCTCATATATTCACACTGCGTGAATTGTATTGTAGTACCTTGAGGGTCATCATCATTATCGGTGACTCCTCTCACGTCTGTTAATAGCTTACATTATTGGCTGGTAATCAGGCGATGTCTTTCCATATTTGACTTCAGAACATCTTTTCACATGGATCGACTTGTACATTGGGCGAAGATTGAACGGGTTTTGAAGACCCCAGATCTAGTTTCATCCATCCGAGCTGTGATATATTCAGGAACATAAAGACATCAAATGTGCACATAATCTACATAGATAGTCATCTAAGCAAAAGAAGATGACTATTCACACGAAGAATCACTAGTCTACAACAACAGACGATTGTATGTCCTATGTACATGAAAATGAATTTATAAAGCTGAGCATGGGAATGCCCACCTCAGCTAGATCATGAAAATAATATGATGATGATGTATTTTATTGTATCTTATACAGGTCACCTTCCAGTTTGAATACCTCAGATCCTCATGATAAAGCATTCCACCCGACATCAGAAGATTTACGATCTCATGCTTTAGGGGGCAGCTGTTATAGAAATATTTGGGCACTGCAACCCCAAACTAATATGTCCATAAAATAAGGGCTCTTTAGCCCCTAAAAGTGTTGTTTCATGCCCTAAAGGATCATGGTCAACTGATTACATCATTTCCCAGAAGTTCCACCTGAAAAACTACTCAGAACTAGCCAAAACTGGACCATACTGACTGCTCCATGGTCAAGGTGCGATGCATACTAGCTGCCACACTAGCCAGGTGTGATGCATAATGAAATGGCCTTCTGTGGGGTGCGATGAGCGAGAATAGACAAATGGCAAAGACAGTTTGCTAAGTGGATGATCATGGAATCTTCCAGAAACTTCTCCTGTGACACTTGCCTCTTTGAATTCGCCCAGGGATGAGTAAGAGATCAACGAAATCTCCAAGTGGAATGAAGAACTATCAGTGGAATGACACTAATAAAAAACCCAGAGTTGACTCACACCCTTGCAAGACATCTATAAATGGATCCCTCATCTAAGAGATCTAGAGGTTGGAATTTTGTAATTTGTAAGGAAGTGTTGTTGGTTTATCTGTGAGAAGAGACATTGTATTGTTGGGTGATCTTGCTTTCCATAAGGTGAAGAGGGCTTCCATGCTGGGGGGATGATGCTGGATCAGATAGCTGGGTTGTAATCCTCTCTTCTACTATTAATAAAGTTCTTTGAGTTTTCCTCCATATAATCGTGTATTTGTGAATCTTATTGTTTATGAATGCAATTTTATGGTCAAAGTGTTTCTGATTCTGCATTGTTTATGATGTTTTAGATGGATATGATTTGATGGTTTTCTGTCACTTTGACTCTACAGGTACTCTTTGAAGTGGGGCAAGTAGGAGAGGAGTGGAAAATTCTATCAAGGGAAAGATAAATCAAGCTAGGATCAAAGTGGAAGATCTAGGTTGGTACTCTTTTCTTCCCTCCTATCTATTACACTTAAAGGAAATCTTGAATTTCTTTGCTTATTTGTTTCTAAGATAGCTACCCATCTTAGTGGGGCTAGCAGTTCAAATCGACACTAGTTTTCCCTGAAACACACCCACGCATTACTTCTTCCGCTGTGAACCTTCGATTGCATGACTGCCGATCAGATTATTAGCGATATTGCCAATTGCTCATCAGAGTTGCTATTTTTGTGGTTGCCATCCTTTGGTACCTCTGAAATACAATTGTGACTTTCAATCGTGGCCATTGATCTTTGAAGATCCAATCGCTGCTAAGCATTAAACCTTTACTTCTCGCTTGCCTCTCTTACTTGGGTTTTTCCTCGTTTTCAATGGTTTCTGTGGCTCTCTTTTGGATTCTTTAGAGGTTCTTCCTCCTTTGCTGTTTCACTACGACTCTTCCTTCTAAACTTCTCTTTGCATGCACCTCTGCTTCAAAGCAATTCTTGATCTCTTAAGAGGATCAATACAATTCCTCCAAATCGTTCTTCTTGTCTGTGCATTTCTTCAAAACGCTGTTGTTTGTTTTCGCTGCTCAACTCCCTCAAAGCTTGCCTTTATGTGAAGTCTCACTTTGCGACATCTTCAAAGCTTCACTCTGTTCCTTCAGCTGGATTCAACAATCCCTTATGATTCCTTTGAATCATCCTGTTCCTATGCGTCCTTTAGAATTTTGCCTACAAACTATCATAGAGCCTACGAATTCATAGTAAATCATTCATGAAATACTCTTCCATAATCTGACACAGTCAGGAACAAACTTTTGCATATATTCATATAAAAGCAAAGTTTACATTCGAGACTTCTTGGTCTCATACAGGCCTATTTTCCAATGTCAGTGGCCTCTTCTTCTTCCCGTAGGCTTACATATGCTTATATGGAAACTTGGATTGGATTACTATGAAGGACCTGATCCTATCCTTTCCTTAAATCACTCACTAAAGCCTTAAAGCTTACTACATGCATACATATGTAGATTACAATTAATTAAGTCTTCTAGAGACTTATCCATTCCACCTTTTTCTCTATTTTAAAACAAATTTGCCCCTTTATTTAGCACGATGGTCCACATCCTCTCTTATCTAATGAAATCACTAAAAAGCATAAATTACATTAACTTGAGACTTAGGAAAACTATTTCCTAAAAATACATGACCCCTTATCTCTACTATTTACAATGATTTTCCCTTGGGTGAATGCTCTTGCATCACTAACTCTATTATGATAGTTCATATTGTTAGCCTACCCACTATGAGATGTCTTGATATGATAAACCCTTATTAGTGTTATTAGTATAAGCATGAGGTATGTGTATGCTAACTACATACCCACACCTTGCATGAATACTATAGTATTTTATAGCCTATTATGCTAGATGAATGATTAATGGTTAAGTTATAATTAACCTTAAGATTGATTAATGATTAATAGTATAATTAACATTAATCTTGATTAATAGTTAAGTTTGATTATTGGTTAATTAAATGGTCAACATTTAAGCCTAATTAATAATTGACTAATGATTTATATTGTATTATGATTAAATTAATATTTTAATTATTCAAAATTCTTATGAATGAACTGATTTGACTGACCATTAAAAGTTTATATCATTTTTATTAACTCTTATTGCATTATAGCAGTGGGTGAATGACTTAACCATTAAAGGAATTAATTAAGGGGTAGTGGGGCACATGCAAGAGATAAGGTGGGGATGGCTCAAGGGTCATCAATGAGAGTTAACTAGCAATAATGGGAGGTGGGAAAAAAAATTTGAATTCATGGAAGATAAGTGTGAGGAAGTAGCTTGAGGAAAGGGGAATTTTGGATCTTGGAAGTTCTAGGTGCAAAACTCATTTTGTGATGGAGAAGTGGGGAAAGGAGGGTTGAGAGGAGGCCAATGGAAGTTTTGGATAATGAAGTGGATTTTGAGGGAGAGCTTGTCTACACTACGATTACATTTGGGACATGGTCTCAAAGGGATAAGGAACATGTGGAGCTTATGTGGGCTAGAAAGTTGGATAGTGTCATGCCCCCAAGGCACACCTCCAAGTGTAGTACTGGCATAGACTCCTACTCAACCATAAACTTTGTGCCAAGTAAGACCTCATAGTAATCCATCCTGATGATAAGGAACTCAACCTTCCCTTGTCAATTTCCAATCTTCACTAGAACATCTTACAGAATCCCAAAGACTTTGCTTCCTTCCAAATTAACTACTTTGAAAGATGCATAGGTTGGAACGAAATTTAGTTTCAATATCCTAGCGACATCCTCCTTCATTAAGTTGTGAGACACTCGACTATCCAACGTATTCGAAAAAAAACTCCCAATTACATCCATTTGCACAAAAGTCAACTTCCTCCTTTTCGGATCATGTTTTAGGGCAACTTCTTTCAAAGTAGATGCTCCCAAAACCTACATGACTCAAATTGATGCATGATAAAAAAAAATTCTCTTGCCCTTCTCATATTGTTCCAAAGTTGCAACCTTTTTCCTCAATGGAAAATGGTTGGCCATGTGTTCTTCACTACCCAACCAACATAAAAGCGATTTCTTCCCCTTCGAGAAGCCATTTGACTTCATTGCATCATACTTCGAATACTTCTCTTTCCCTTTATCATTTTTCTTCCTCCTCTCACCCTGCTCCTTCCCTTTTGCCTTACCTTCATGGCAGTTTAGAAGCATGTTTGTAGCATTGATAACTTCTTCAAGGGACTAGACCTTCTACCTTTTCACTTTAGCTTGATCCCATGCTTGCAACCCTATGACAAAGTTGAACAACCTATCCTTCTCATCCATATCTGAAAGCTCCAACATGACGCTTGAATACTCCCACATATATGGTTGTTGGCTCCCTATTTTCTTCATAGAATTCACCATTGCTCTTGCACTCCAAGGCCCATATTGTGGACGAAAATGAGCTATTAGCGCTTCCTTCATCTTCGCCCTTGTGGTGATGCATTTCATCATGTTACCCAAAGCAATCTACTCTACAGGCCTTCTCCACCACATCTTTGCATCTTTTACTAAGAATGGTACAATAGTCCTTATCTTTGCTTTCTATAAGCACCCCAAATTGGTCTAAGTATTGCTCCATATCCCAAACATAGTTGCTCAAAATCATATGATTCTAATTCTTTCCCTTTCACATGGACGAAATTGTTGAAAATACCCTTCTTTATACCTTTCTTCAAAAATACTAACTCATTTGCTACAGTGGTGGAGATATTTGCCACCATTTCCTCCAAATCACTTATATGCATCTTCTTCAACTTATTCCTTCTCGACCACATCAACAATTCTTTAAGATTCTTCAAACTCCTATGTAGACCTCACTCATTGTCATGACCTTTTCATTCTCTTGTGTTATAAAATAACCTTCTCATTCTCTTGTGTTCGAGAATAATCTTAGTAAAGAGTACAAATGATAATTAAAAAAAAAAAGACACATCGTTCCAAGTGAGCCAACTTCTTTTCCAACACATCTTGTTGAGCAACCTCCATTTTTTCCTCAATAACTCCAACTCTCTAACAGCTCTAAAGTTGTAATAACAACTATCATGGCCATGACAACTGTAAAAAGAACAACTCTACCTTTCTTCTACTTAAACAAAAACCTACTTTGGTACCAACTGTCACTACAATGGCATGTTTTAAAGAGTCACAACAGTGCCTTCTGTCTACTTCAACATAAAAAAAATAGTTCTAATACCAATTGTCACACCCCAGGGCATACCTCAGAGCTATAAACTTACTGATTCCCGTCAGGTATGCAACACGAGCATGGTCTCATCTCAATGGTGAAACAGACTTGAGTCTACTACTCTGTAGCAAGATCGATTTCCTACTTCGACAATGTATATTCAATCTATCTTAGTACAATAGTCCGTCACGTGATTCTAATTATGATTTACTCCAATTAACTTAAGTAATAATACATAGTTCGTTCACCATGGGTACGAATCGTAAAACAAGAGCAAGAACTCCCAAACAACTTCCCCGCAATATTTCAGTTTTACAAAACTTCAATATACAAATTCGAGTTACAACACTTCAGCTCCATTGGGCCAAACTGTAAACAATTAGCTGCTTTATCCTTTGTACAAAAATAACAAGACAAAGTTGTTCAAGTTTGAGGACTTGATAATGTATTGTTTCTGGTTGAAAGAGTAACATATTCAATCAGATAATTCTAAGAGAAACAACTCAACTAAACAGTTATCACTAAATATTTTTCTTACTATTTATTATTTGTTATAATCATTTAAATTACCTACAAATCAAATTGATATTAGTTTAAAATAATCTTTTAAAACTTCTTACTCACAAGCTCTTATATGTTACTTAGTTTAAATATAGCTTAATTAAACAAAAAAATAACAAAGGCAAAGATTTCATCACAGAAATAAACAAAAATAAAAAAATATTGTAATATTATCACAAAAAATTAAAAAATATGATTAATTAATATTGTTTATATTAACATATATATATATATATATATATATATATATATATATATATATATATATATATATATATATATATTTATTTATTAAAATATGTTTTTAATATAATAACTCATCTTAAATTGAAAATATGGTGAACAAATTATAATTCAAGAAAAATAATAATAATAAGAAAAAGACATAAAACTAAAAAAAAATAAAATTAGTAACTAATAGAAATAGAAGTTACTAAATAACCCATAATAAGACCTCAACCAATCACATAGCAAATAAGATGCTTCACAGTGAAAGTATTGCATATTGTTTTTTTCTAGTCTGTTAGGGTTCTGAGCGACCCACTAACGGCGCCGACAGCACACTAGGCAAGATCATCACAGGAGGTGAGAAAGCCTCTGCAGCGTTTCAGAGCTGCAGAGCACTAAGGCTACGCTATGGCATAACCTCTGGGGGGGGCGTCAGAGCCCTCCCCATCGCAGAGTGACCCTGCGCAAAACGTCATTTTCGGTTCAGTGGACAAGGAAATCCTGAACAGGGGAAAAAAACCCCAAAATGACAACAAGGAAAATGGAAGACGGAAAGAAGGAGACAACGGTCCACAAGAAGGAGCAGAAAAGCCTGAAGAAGGCCTGAAAATTTCCTCAACAACGTGCAGACCTGTGGCCAAGGAGCGGCCACGAATAGAGCTGTCGGGAGACAAGATTGATAGAAGAATAGAGTATATGCGCGATCATGCCCTCATCGGGAAGTTCATAGGGTTCTGGCCTACTGAGAAAGCCCTTTATGGTTGGATAGCGGCGAAATGGAAACCTAAAGGAGATGTCATGCTGCAGCTAGGGCCGAAAGGTTTCTTTACAGCAATCTTTTTCTGCCAAGAGGATAAGTACAGAATACTAGTAGAAGGGCCCTATTTTTTTAACTCAGCAGGATTATACCTGAGGGAATGGATCCCCAGATTTAATCCAGATAAGGAAGATCTGACGTGGGCGCCAGTTTGGATCAGATTATACTCTCTCCCGGACGAATACTGGGATGAGGACATCCTCAGAGGGATCGGAAATGGGGTGGGAGAGTATATCAGAGCGGCAGAAGAAACCAAATCTCGTAAGTACATCTCCTACGCTCGAATATGTGTTTTCATTTGCCTCAATGAAGCTCTTCCAGAGTCTGTAACCCTCTCACATCAAGATGAAGAATGGATCCAGCCTCTCGACTATGAACATGTTCCATTTCGGTGTAGGAAATGTCATGCCCTAGGACATCTCTTTAGGGATTGCCCTCAAAATGTCCAAATCAGCATCCCTGACTCTTCTGGTACCCCTGGCCAGGATGGCTTCACTAAAGTCTCAAGCAGGAAGCGCTCTCACAAAAAGCCCCAAAATGGGTACAAACCCCAGCCTAACAAATCCCATGGCCCAGTAACCAAGAACAGCTTTGATATTCTTGGCCAATCCTCAGATGAGTTCCCTACCAATGCTGATGCCAACCCTGATCACCCTTCTTCCTCTTCACCTCCCCCTCCATCTAAATCCCCTCCCAAATCTACGTCCCCCATCATCATCCCCACCATTCTTAAACTAGATCAGGAAGGTACCGCAGAAATCCACAAGGAAATGGAAGTTGATGGAAAAGCAGACCTCCCCCAGAATCTAGAGACCAGCATTGAAGACAGCAATCAAGTGCAAATAATGGAAGAAGAGCCAGAAAGCATAGATCTGAATGGCTTAGATATTTTGGAATTAGAGCTTGCATGCAAAAAGAAAGCATTCGATTCAATTCCAAAGCTCCAACTTAATAAGCTCGAAGTGATCATCTCACGAGCCTATCATCAGCACCAACTCGGGATACAACCAGGAAGCCAATAGGATGGAAATTTGCGCCCAAAGGACACAAAAAAGAGAGGAAGAAAGACAGATCTGCAAAGAACAATAGAGATTGGGAAAATCCTGGTGGACTCAGGCAGATACGCTAAGTTGACAAAGTACTACAAGCCCTCTGTCAATGGTTAATCATGAAGCTGGTGTCTTGGAATGTAAGAGGGCTAAACAGCCCCGGAAAACTCAGGATGTTAAAAAACATGATAAAAAAGGAAAAGCCACAAATGTGCTTTCTCCAGGAAACTAAGTGTAACAGTACTACGCTAGGCAGCATTCTCTCAAAAGCCTGGCCTGGATGTCGGTCAGTTGCAGTAGACGCCTCTGGAGCTTCAGGAGGGTTGGCAATCGCTTGGAATACCCAAGCGGTATCCCTCTCAGATTTTCATGCAGCACACTACCTTATACAGGCGACCTTTCACATTTTGGGCACCAATATTCACGGCAACTTGTCAAATGTTTACTTCCCACAAGACACAGGAAGTAAAGTAGCTCTCCTTGACACGATTGAAGCTCTAAGTAACAACAGAAGGCATCCACTGTGGATCGTTGCTGGGGACTTCAACATGATCACCAAAACTGAAGAGAAGATAGGAGGGAGGAGTAGAATGGAACCTGAAGTCAATCGCTTCAAGGAATTTATCCAATCGACATCTCTTATAGATATGTCGTTTTGTAATGGCACCTTCACTTGGAGCAATCGCAGAGCTGGCAAACATCAAATCGCCTCCAAACTGGATCGCTTCCTCCTCTCAGACAACGCGGTCCACCTAGGAGGAGACATCTCAGCAGCCATACTTGCTCACACTGGATCGGATCACTGGCCAATAGCTCTACAATGGCAAAGACCAGGTAACTTAATCAAAAGACCCTTCCGCTTTGAAGGATTCTGGCTTACGCATCCCACTTTCAAGGACTTTGTCAAGACCACCTGGGCATCGTTCATTCCCCCAGAAGGAGCAAAAATGTATCAATTCCAGCAGAAGTTAAGATTTCTCAAAAGTCACCTCAAAAGATGGAACAGGGAAACCTTTGGCAATATCTTCGAGGCGCAGCAAGAGTTAACTCAGGATCTGGAGGTTCTCCACCAAAATATTATCTCGGAAGGGCACACGGAAGCCACTCTGGAGCAGGAACGACTCATCCATAGCCAGCTGGAGGATAGGAGAAAGCAGGAAGATATCTACTGGAGGCAAAAGTCAAGAGTTAGATGGTTGAAGGAGGGGG
This sequence comes from Pinus tabuliformis, assembly GCA_031772625.1. Classification (NCBI taxonomy): domain Eukaryota; kingdom Viridiplantae; phylum Streptophyta; class Pinopsida; order Pinales; family Pinaceae; genus Pinus; species Pinus tabuliformis. Next base: position 78,491,084 of record CM062820.1, on the reverse strand, counting down.
AACGTAATACCAAATTCTTCCACAGAACTACAGTCCAGCGAAGAATGCATAACAATATACCCTTCATCCAAAACCAATCGGGGGCAAAAGTAGAGACACATGAGGAAATTGAAGAGGTGCTCCTCAATCACTTTCATCAGGTCCATCAAGAGCAAAGAGAAGATCGACGACAGGCCATTAGCAAAATTATCCACAATGTTCCAAAGCTCATTACGAAGGAACACAATGAACTCCTAATGCGCCCTATTCTTCCCCAGGAAGTGGATGAGGCAATGACGCAGCTCAAAGAAGGTAAAGCCCCTGGCCCAGATGGGTTTACTACCACATTTTTTCACTCTTTCTGGGATATGATAAAGGAGGAAGTCTGGCAGATTGTTGAAGAATCCAGGGCTATGCGCTGGCTTCTTCCCTCTCTCAACTCCACATTCATCACTCTCATCCCCAAGGAGGAGGATTCCATTACCCCTGATAAATTCAGGCCAATAGCCTTATGCAACGTCATTTACAAAGTCATATCAAAGGTCATAGCAAGTCGGCTCAAACCCCTCCTTCCCGGGCTCATCTCTCCAGAACAGTTAGGGTACGTGGAAGGCCGACAAATTATGGATGGTATTCTACTCACTCACGAAATCATTCACTCCCTCAAGAACTCAAAGCAAGCAGGTATGCTTCTTAAATTAGATCTTTCCAAAGCATTTGACAAACTAAGTTGGATTTATATACATCATATGCTAAAAGCTTTTGGTTTTTGCTCCTCTTGGGTTCGATGGATCATGAGCCTCATAATGTCCACTCATTTTTCAATCCTTGTGAACGGCATTCCCTCCCGCCCCTTCAAACCCTCCAGAGGTATTCGGCAAGGGGATCCCTTTTCTCCCTTTCTCTTTGTTCTTATGGCTGAAGGGTTAGGTCGTCACATTAAATAAGCCCTCCATTCTCATCAGATCAAAGGCATCTCCGTGCACAACTCCTCAGCCACCTCTCATCAGCAGTTCGTTGATGACACTATGCTCTTTGGTTATCCCTCTGTTCAAGAAGCCCTCCGTCTTAAATCCCTCCTCCAGGATTTTTCGGATGCATCTGGCACGCACATCAACTGCTCTAAATCGCAGGTTTTCTTCTTTCATACTCCACCTTTGGTCAAATCTGCTGTAACTCGCATCTTGGGCTTCCCCTCTGCTTCACTCCCATCCAAATACCTGGGCGCACCCCTCACGGCATCAGCCATTAAGCATCCCGCGTGGCGCTCCCTTCTTGAGAAACTTGAAAACCGTCTCAACCTCTGGACATATAGATCTCTTAACTTAGCCAGTCGAGTTGTTCTCATCAAATCGGTCCTGCAGGCAATGCCTCTGTACCTGTTCTCTATTCTAGCCGCGCCAAAGTGGGTACTAAAAAGCATAAGAAACCTTCAGCGTAATTTTCTATGGAGCAGCTCAGCCACCAATCGCAAATGGGCCCTGGTTAAATGGACCAATGTATGCCTGCCCAAAGACAAGGGGGGCATTGGGCTAAGGGACCCTGAGTACAACAATTCTATTATGAATGCCAAGATCTGGTGGCAATGGATCACTAACCCAGATAAGCCCTGGGTCAAAATCTGGACGGCCAAATATGCCGGAAATAGACCTCAAGAAGAACTCATCAGATTCACTCCTACCGAAAAGGGATCTCTAATATGGAATGCCGCCAAACAGCACTATCAGTTAATTCAAAAGCACAGCTTCTGGGAAATAAGGAATGGCCGCACTGCAAGATTTTGGACTGATGCTTGGAACCAAATGCCCAAACTCAAAAATGTTCTTCACCCTTCTTTGATACCTGAAAGGCAGGAGGAGCAATAGGAAAAAGTTCACCAATTCTGGTCGCCGGAAATGGAGTATGGTTTTAGAAAATGGAAACAGAGTAACCAAATTCTCAACAACATAGATGCTCGAAAGGAAGAAGAGCTAAGGATCGAGCTAAGGAAAAGAAGCATTAGGCAGGATAATGGTGGGGATATCCTCAGATGGGGATACCAACCCAAGGGATCCTTCTCTACCTTAGAAGCCTACAAGGTGATATGCAACTCCCCCACGCCCCCAGACCCTTTGTGGAGGAAAATATGGGAGATCGGACCCTGGCCAAAAATCTCCTACTTTCTCTGGCTGGTCGGACATAAAAAAATTCTCACATGGGATAAGCTTAGAAAGCGAAACTTCCATGGCCCCTCAATTTGTCATAACTGCTTTCAAAGTGAAGAGACTCTCCAACACCTCTTGGATACCTGTCCTCTAGCCAATCAACTTTGGGACAAGGTCAGTTTCAGATGCCAAATTAAATGCAGAAGGGAAAACGACATCATCAACTCCATAAGACAATGGCCAAAGCATCCCTACAAAAGCAAGATCCTTAATCATTTATGGAGCATCATCCCGGGGATAGTCCTATGGAATGTCTGGAAGGAAAGAAATCAACGCATATTCAAAAACAAACGATCTCCTACTGAAGAAACCTGGAGCAGGATACACAGGAACATACAAGAGACGGTGGCGCTTCAAGTTTGGACTAAGGAAGAGCTCCCATCCACTGATAATGAACATAACATTCTAAACAATTGGCAGCTGCAGTTACCTCAAGAAACACTCAAGAATAGCATACCTAACAGCAACTTCAAGGACATCTGCCATTGGAAAGCCCCCCCTAAAAACTCATATAAGTTGAATTTCGATGGGGCTTCCAAAGGCAATCCAGGGGCTGCTGGATTTGGAGGCATACTGAGGGACCATGAAGGCACTCCTATGCAAATATATTTTGGGAACATGGGGTGGGATACCAACAACTCAGCAGAGCTGGAAGGGCTTTGGCAGGGTCTTCAGCAAGCTTGGAATCTCAATCTTCAACCCCTGATTGTAGAAGGCGACTCCCAGATTCTTATCAACATGGCCATCCGTATACAGAATGGCTCGCAAGCGAGGAAAGTAGCCCCCAGTTGGAGACTAGAAGCAAGGCTAAATGACATAGCACAAAAGCTTAGCAACACCGGAGCCATCTCCTTTGTACACACTAAAAGAGAAGGCAACAAAATAGCTGACCTCCTAGCTAACATTGGGGTCGAGACCGAACACCCCCTTCTGTTCGGAAGCATGAATATCATTCCTAACAGGCAACAGCTCCAGGAATGTGAAAGCCTGATCCAAGGAGAGGCCGTCTCCCCAGATGCGGGTGTCACCGAGCCAGGACATGGTGAGCCACATGACCAGCATGTGCCGCCACGTGATGAACAAAGAGATTTAATGCCCCTCGCCGCCGAGACGTTAAGTCGGGAGAAGCATTGTGGAATCCTTAATGAGGACACTGGGAACGATGGAAAGCCTGCAGAGAGAATTCAATGCGAGCAAAACCCAAGGGAATGTCAGCAGGCTTAAGAGGGAAGGAATGTTGCTGTTCTGGGCACAGAGTGCCGAGCAAGCAACTCAAATTTCTGAGGGAAAATGTGGCGCGATTGATGCTGAGAGTGAAGGCATTCATTTGGACGAGGTTTGCTTCCTGCTTGCTTATCCTGGGCGCGGTTTATGGGCAGTTGAGCTCTGCCTCGAGTCAATTTGGGGACTGCACTCAATTGGAAGTGAGCGCAGTAACAACAGGCCCTCAAGCACGGTTCTGGAGCAAGTTGAGGGCGGCGCTGAAGCCATGGCGCGATTGCGTGAAAGACAGCCGTGTAGGAGAGGTTTTGGGCGTGGTGAGTCTTCACGCCCCCCTGCAGCGGATGTCCACCATCATTGCTGCTGCTGCTACTGTTACAGAAGGGCGGGAGCCACACCAATTCCAGCCAGTCAGTTTTTGGAGGCCGGCAGCTCCAATGGAGGAGCACCCATGCTTCCAGCATTCGGCTCAGTCATTTTTACCCTGGGCAGCTCGCGGGATAATGCTGGCATTAACGCAAACATCTCAGTTCTCTTTACAAAGGCTCCTGAGGAGAATGAAGAAGGAACGCAACCGGTCTCTGCTGAGATACTTCCAGAGGGCAATCGGGAGAAACGTCCAGTGTTGCAACCAACAACTGCAGAGGGTAATTCAGAGAAGGAGCTTCAGCAAGCCCCTACCCGACCTCAAGAGCAGAAGCAGCCGCCACCGTGCAGGATCCTATGGCAATGTGGGCAGGCATCCTAGAAGGCCAAGGCTGGAGTAGCATTATCGAGGAAAAACCTGAAGATTAACTCCCAGAGGCACTCTCTGGCTTACATTCCTCTCTCTCAGGTCTGGGATAGGCTCGGGGTCTTGGCTGGTATCTGGATTATGCTAAATTTCTATGTCTGTATACTTTCAGTTCTTGTTCATGTTAAGTGTCTGTCTGTTATGCGTCTTGGCAAAGTCTGTTATGAGTCTTTCTGTTGGATGCCCCTGCGCGGGTCGTTTTGTTTCTACCTGGGATCAACTCTGTGTCATGTGTTTTGGTATAACCTGGAAGTGCTGCCCCTGCGAGGGCGAATTCTGAGTCAAGTAAAGCTACCCAAGGTGCCACAGTCGGCCCTGGGCAGCCTGTCTTTTTGCATGTAATGTTTACCTGTATATAATATAATAGATTAGCTAGCTTTGCCGAGAAAAAAAAAATCACATAGCAAATAAATAAATATAAATAACAATACAAAATAATAAAAATTGAATTCCTAATGTTAAATTATGGATAAGCATCATAAGTTTTTGGTAAAAACAAATTAATACACTATCCAAGGAAAAACTAAATGCGTTATACCATGACCGTGGCAAGGTATAACAAGGGATGTATAGTAGCTAGTACGTGCTGCTTAGCTTAAATATAGCTTAATTAAATAAAAAATAACAAAGACAAAAATTTCATCACAAAAATAAAACAATTAATAAAATGTTGTATTGTTGAATAACATCACCAAAAATTAAGAAATATGATTAATTAATATTGTTTATATTAACATATACTATCTATGTATGTGTTTTATTTATTTATTAATACATATAATTGTTTATAATTAAATTTATTAAAATATATTTTTTATATAATAATAAGTTATTTTAAATTGAAAATGTTGTGAAAAAAAATATAATTCATTAAAATAGAAATAATAGAAAAAAAACAAAAAAAAACAAAAAACAAAAAATTAGTAACTAATAAAAATGGAAGTTACTAAACAACCTATAATAAGACTTCAACCAATCACCTTACAAATAAATAGATTTAAATAATAATAATAAATAACAAGAATTGAATTCTTAATGTTAAACTATAAATAAGTGTTATAATTTTTTGATAAAAACTAACTAATACTAAGTTAAAAAACTAAATACTTATACTCTAATGATAGATATAATAATAAAAAAAAATTATAATTTAATTAATTATTTATTTATTTATGATTATTATATAGTTATATTAATTTTAATGTTTTAAATATATTATATATAAATTTTACAATTTTATAAATATGTGGCGCATGCTTTTGAGTTTCTTAATTTTAGATGTAGTTATTCTAACCTTCAAATGGATGATAAAGTTGTAAAATTTTAGTGTTTTCAATATATTACTTTTAAACATTAGTGTAAGCTATTTATGTTTTGATTAAATTGCCTACGTAATCATGATTTTAATTAATATACACTTATAATTATAATTTTACTAAAAAAAGTAAACATGGCCACATATGTAATCTTTTAAATAAATTGGCATCCAATCTCTTAAACATGCCAACCGCATAGTAGTTTCCTAACGTCCTTAAATATGTATTTTGTATTTTCCTGCACTTTGTTTAAATTATTTTCCTGCATTTAAAGTGATGTCACTGTAAATCAATTTTAATCGAAAATTTCGCGGTTTCATGCGAGGTTAGGATGCATAAGTGCATGATCATTAAACTCTACGTATTGGAAAATTGAAATATTATATGAGAAAAGAATATATCTAAAATAATTTGAATGAATTAAGAAAGAAACACAAATATAAAGTGTAGGGTAAGTAAAGTAAATTGATCTATTGTCATAAATTCCATGTTTAAGTTGATGGTAGGTATTCCATGCTTAATTTCTCGAGTAAGTATTGTTTTTTTGATGCGACCTTTTTAATAATTAGGTTTAGATGTAGATGTGCATTATCAATCAAAATCTAGAAAAGTGAAATATTATTAAAAAAAAATTTATATAAAAAATTTAAATGAATTAATAGAAAAACACAAAGATAAAATGTAAAGTAAGTAAAGTAAACAGACCTATTCTCATAAGTTGATGGGGTAGGTATTGATGTTATGATATGATCTGCACTTTAATATTTACATAGATGATCAAATAACGTTATTTAATATATAGTGGGTGGGTAGGTATTGATGTTATGATATGATCTGCACTTTAATAATTACATAGATGAAATAAGGTTATTTAATATATAGTGGGTGAGTAGGTATTGATGTTATGATATGATCTCCACTTTAATAATTACATAAATAATTAAATAAAGTTATTTAATATACAGTGCATATGGTTTATATTCCTTATATTTATATTTTTAATATATTATATTTTGTTTTTATACTATTATAATTATATGAAAATGATAATGTTTTTAAAAAGTAATATATAAAACTATAAAATTTTAATATTTTTAATATATTACTTTTAAAATTCTTACGAGCTTTCCGATTCTAAAGTCATGTCAATTTTTTTTTAACATTGAAACTTGATAGAGCATATGCCCATTAGGAAATCAGCTCATTAAGAAAACAATTTTATTAATAAGTTACCAAACTTAAATAGTTCCGACTAAATTGCCATTTCAAAAAGCAACGTAAAAGTGGTCTAATACTGAAGAAATACAGATTTTTAAAATCTCTAACTACGCAATTTTTTATTTTAATTAAATGCAGCATATTTAAGCTTTTACTAAATTGCCATAAACCGCCGGAATTCAATGAAGCAACAAAGGAGGAATTCGTAGCTGAACTTCAATTCTATATCTTACGCGACCATTGACCCGCTGAAAACTACTGTTCGAGTAGAAACCACGACAATCCGAAGAAACAACAAAAGAGTAATGACCCTTGTGAAGTTTGTGTTTCTTTTTTGACATTCCGCTGAAAACTACTGTTCGATTAGAAACCACGACAATCCGAAGAAACAACAAAAGAGTAATGACCCTTGTGAAGTTTGTGTTTCTTTTTTGACATTTTTAAAAACAAGATGCGACCCCATGTTCACATATGCGATTGGAACCTGGGTGGGGAGGTTATTATTAAACTCTTCAACCACCGGGATGCGATTGGAACCTGGGTGGGGAGGTTATTATTAAACTCTCCAACCACCCGGGATAACATCAATTGACTTTTCTTGACATTTATGCAACAATAAAATATATTTTTTAATTACGTCGTAAGGCGTTTCCCTCTGAAATAAACTCCCCTAAATGTCTGTCTGTCCTAATCTTAACCGTTAGATATATTGTTAGACGATTCAACAATTATCTGTCGTCCAAAAAAAACTGTTATATGCTTTTCTGTTTCACATCTGGCAGTCGATTCATTATCCCCGGCTGCGCATGCATCTGGCAAGCATGCACTGCACTTTGACTGCCTCACTGCATTCTCGCCTCATTTGCCTTCTGCGTGCCCGGAGGAGCTCTGCTCAGCAGCGTAGGCCACCGCCGCTACCAGTTTTGCTGTGCATTGAAACACTTCTAGGATGCCAGGTAATCTCTACGACCCTCCGCGTCCATATCGTATAATTCCTGGCATTATCACGACCACACCAGGTTTTTTCTCGTTTGATTTGGTGCTACATTGGTTCTCCTCCTTTAGTTTGAAGTATTCTTGATGGGAGAAATCAATTATCTTGAACAGTTTATGGGGCTTAGAATTCAATTGGCCTGAACAGTTTATGGGGCTAATTATTTTAGGATTTTTGTTGAAACCGTGAATTTATTTATCACATTACAGATATCCTAACTTTCTGCTCACTTATTTTTTTCCTATCTTGCGGTGGCTAGGTTCTCGTCTGCCATATTTTGGTGTTAGGGTTTCACGGCTGGCTCTGGAATCATGCTGCCGAAATCAGACATGGATTTTCTGGTCAGCTCAGCCATATAACTTTTATGAATGTGGCCATTCGGCCTGCCCCTTCTCTGGGTATTACGATTTTCTTAGTCAATCAGGATTCGAATGTTTACAATACTGCCTGAATTTTAATAAATATACTGTTTGGAATTTTAATAAATATACTATTTGGAGTATACGATTTTATGCACAAATTTTAGTTTCTCTATAACTTTGAATTCTGGGTATGACGACAACTCTGGGTTTTCAAACCCTTCGATTTTTATTTATTTAAATTGTGAATATCCTCCATGTTTTGTCATAGTCGTGTTCTCTTTCCTACCATTTTCACATTGCATGTAACAGTGATTAGGAACAGTTTGGCTTCGCCGATTCCCCTTCATGGTTCAGTTTTTTTTGTGAACAATACTTATTCACATTCCTTTTCTCCTTGTCTTCCAAGTCAAATCCCTTTCCAGCCAAAGACTGCACCTCCTGTTTCATCCTGCACCATCAAGAAGGTATTTCTTTATGGCCTAGACTGTCCGAGGTCTTACAGCTCCAGGCTGCCTAAACATGAGAAACAGTGAAAGGTTTGACTTGCTTTTTGTGATGGCAAGTCACCGCTTAGCTCCAGATATGCTTTCTCTCTATAAGCGGTATGCACATCTTACAGTAAATGAGAGAGCTAAAGTGAAAGAAAAGATCAATCCTGTTTCCAGGTTTGTTACAGGAGTCTGGCATAAATTGTTCTTTGCTGTGATGAATATACAGGTAGTGAACGTTGGTGAATAACTAATGTCATTTAGTTCAGAAATGGATAGAGATTGTTGATTGGTCTTTCTTCCATGTCCTGATAAATGGTCGATATTTAAAAGAATAATAAAGAGTGCTATGAAAGCTGAAGTATGTTGTGTGCTTCAAACATGATGGTAGGGGTTGATAGGTTTGCATTCTGTTTCGAGACCATATAAACGTAACTGTATTGAACATAGTTGCTCCATCGATAATGGATTTTGACCTCAATAAGTCTGGCCACATGCAATCCCTAAATTACGCAGATACCACAAAGGTTGACAAATTCCTGGTCCTTGTAAGACTGTTTCCTTTCATATTGAAAATTGTGCACTTGAACCAATTCTGTGCATGGTACAAGGTTTATCTTCCATCTTCAGCAACTCCTTTTTTGGATTTTGGTGCATTGGATGTGCACTGCTTCTATAGGTGCAGTAGTTTGAAGGGGTTGCTTTGTTTTCTTTGTCAGTATAATCTGTTTCTTGCTTCATGTGGTCTACACATTGTAGATAGATGGATGTCAGCAATTTTTCCGGTTCTAAATTTTTATAAATTCTGGTACACCTCCTGGCATAATACCTACTGGCGTGAGAAGTGTTATAGGCTACCAAATTTTTGTTCAATTTTATCTTCTTGATAAGCATACCACTCCTTCAGTCATATTGCATGGAGAGAAACAGGGTGCATTATACATCCTGGAATGGATGAGATGGGGGCATTATACTGGCCCGTGTGAATGAGATGTGTTATAACTTATAAATAATAATAATATTACTAATTAAGTTGTTTAATAACTTAATCCTATGAAGCAAAGAAGCGCAACCCTCGTAAACTAAATGAAAGAAAAGCTGACATCCCTGATGTAAAAATGAAAAAAATTCAACCATTATAATCAAAATAATACCAAAAAGAGCCTAATCTGTTAGGTCAACTTGTTGCTGTGAATGTTGCTGGGAATTTGGTTACTTTTCTGCTAGCACAGGTGCCTGGTTTGAAACCCCTGGGTGAGGTGCATTAATCTACACTCATGGGTTTATGAGGGATGATATATATGTTTGTGGAGAAGTATCTATTGGGTTTTCCCATAAAGTTATCTGTAAAGAAAAAATAATACAATAGACTAGACAAAAATAAAATATCATAGAATAAAATATCATAGATCCATTTTAACTTGGACCATTTTAATGTTTTTCTTTGTCCCTATTTGCTGATGTGTATGTATGTATTTATAGATATTTGCATACCACTTAGTATTTTTGTATAATGATCATATTAAACTGTTCGATGACATCTCTGGTGCCATTGCTTTTACTGTTTGGTCTAGCCCTAACATCTGTAAACTAATTGCAGTGGTGGATTTAATGGTTACTTCGGTCTCTGTGATGGGGATGTTTGCCCACCTGTTTTCACTTCACCTGTTAAGGAGATGGAAAACATAGTAAACAATCAAGTTTTGTAAGTGATTAACCTTTTTCGGTTGCACAATCTACAAGTGCCCGGCTATGCATAAACACATTCCAAGGCCCCCGGATGGGGTCATCATGCCAAAGAAGGTGCAGACTCTATGCAGATAAGCCTGATGTGCCTGTGCCATAAGATGACCATTCAAGAGTTATTTATTTTTGAACTTTTCATGTCGATTTTCTTTCAATTAATCATGTACAGACAACCTGAGTCTGTTATGGGCTGCCCGGTAGTGTCTCATAGTATCTTATATTTTCTTTCAACTAACTCATGGTATACCACAAAGGTTGACAAATTCCTGGTCCTTGTAAGACTGTTTCCTTTCATATTGAAAATTGTGCACTTGAACCAATTTTGTCCATTGAAAATTGTAGATAGATGGATGTCAGCAATTTTTCTGGTTCTAAATTTTTATAAATTTTGGTACACCTCATGGCATAATACCTACTGGCATGAGAAGTGTTATAGGCTACCAAACTTTTGTTCAATTTTATCTTCTTGATAAGCATACCACTCCTTCAGTCATATTGCATGGAGAGAAACAGGGTACATTATACATCCTGGAATGGATGAGATGGGGGCATTATACTGGCCCGTGTGAATGAGATGTGTTATAACTTATAAATAATAATAATATTACTAATTAAGTTGTTTAATAACTTAATCCTATGAAGCAAAGAAGCGCAACCCTCGTAAACTAAATGAAAGAAAAGCTGACATCCCTGATGTAAAAATGAAAAAAATTCAACCATTATAATCAAAATAATACCAAAAAGAGCCTAATCTGTTAGGTCAACTTGTTGCTGTGAATGTTGTTGGGAATTTGGTTACTTTTCTGCTAGCACAGGTGCCTGGTTTGAAACCCCTGGGTGAGGTGCATTAATCTACACTCATGGGTTTATGAGGGATGATATATATGTTTGTGGAGAAGTATCCATTGGGTTTTCCCATAAAGTTATCTGTAAAGAAAAAATAATACAATAGACTAGACAAAAATAAAATATCATAGATCCATTTTAACTTGGATCATTTTAATGTTTTTTTTTGTCCCTATTTGCTGGTGTGTATGTATGTATTTTATAGATATTTGCATACCACTTAGTATTTTTGTATAATGATCATATTAAACTGTTCGATGACATCTCTGGTGCCATTGCTTTTACTGTTTGGTCTAGCCCTAACATCTGTAAACTAATTGCAGTGGTGGATTTAATGGTTACTTCGGTCTCTGTGATGGGGATGTTTGCCCACCTGTTTTCACTTCACCTGTTAAGGAGATGGAAAACATAGTAAACAATCAAGTTTTGTAAGTGATTAACCTTTTTCGGTTGCACAATCTACAAGTGCCCGGCTATGCATAAACACATTCCAAGGCCCCCGGATGGGGTCATCATGCCAAAGAAGGTGCAGACTCTATGCAGATAAGCCTGATGTGCCAAAGGTGCAGACTCTATGCAGATAAGCTTGATGTGCCTGTGCCATAAGATGACCATTCAAGAGTTATTTATTTTTGAACTTTTCATGTCGATTTTCTTTCAATTAATCATGTACAGACAACCTGAGTCTGTTATGGGCTGCCCGGTAGTGTCTCATAGTATCTTATATTTTCTTTCAACTAACTCATGGTATCCTCTTCTTGAACATTAAAAAATCCTCTGCTTTTCTTTTAGCTTGTGATTATTAATGTTGTATTTCTGACATTTCATACTGGTTGGCAGTCTGTATGTGCACAGGATGTAAGGACACAAGCCTTATGGCATGAAGATACTGGTCGAAGGCACCAGAATCAAGATAGGTAATGCTTTTTCAAGTTGTTTATTAGTAAATTTATACTGAGGTCATGTCTATCTGATGAAGATCTGTTTCAATTATGGTTTGCTATTCATGTTTTTGTCCAGGCCACCTATTCGCGGCGCTATCTCAGGTCCTCAGCTTGGATCAGCAGCTCATCGTCTTGTCGTCAATAGTCTGCAGTTAAAAAGTAGTAGATCGGGACGAGCTAAACATATAGTGCAGCAACCAGTGCAGGGGATGTCTTCTTCTTTCATAAGTAGTAAAAATCATAATATGAGCCCAAAACCAAGGCCAGCTGGCCCTCAAGGTTATGAAAATGGTTTTCATTTGTCTCGGGGGCAGGTTTCTAATGGTGGAATGCATACACAACAAAATGGTGAGAGTTATGATAGTGATAGCCAACAGCAGCGCAATGATGTGATACACGCTGATAGCTACCAGCGACAGCTCGACACGCATTATCAATCACATCAAGCTAATACTGAACAATATAACCAGCTATCATCTGTGCATGTAGATACTCAACGGCATCTGCCCAGAATGCGACCACCATTTGAGGGAATCACAAGGGGTAGTAGTCTTGCGCAGATGTATTCAATGGCTCCGTCTGCAACAATCAATGGTTACACGATAAATCGTCCATACCCAACAGTCAATGGTTACCCTTTAAATAATGGGGTATATGACAACATTCAAGGCAGGGGGAGGTTTGCCATGCTGCCAGGAAACATGTACTCTAGTCGTTATTAATTACGCCGTAAGGCGTTTCCCTCTGAAATGAACTCCCCTAAATGTCTTTCTGTCCTAATCTTAACTGTTAGATCTATTGTTAGACGATTCAACAATTATCTGCCATCCAAAGAAACACTTTCATTCTCGGACTGACATCTGTTATATGCTTTTCTGTTTGACATCTGGCAGTCGATTCATTATCCCTCGCCGCGCATGCATCTGGCAAGCATGCACTGCACTTTGACTGCCTCACCGCATTCTCGCCTCATTTGCCTTCTGCGTGCCCGGAGGAGCTCTACTCAGCAGCTCGTACCTTCGCCTTTTCTTTTGTCACTTACTTTGCTCATGCTAGGATGCCAGGTAATCTCTACGGCAGTTTCCTTGCATCAATTCTATCAAAATAAAATCTCCTTTGTTTCTGTACAGGAAGGATGAAAATTACAAGCGCACAGTGATGGCGTGCTTTATACAGGCTGCATATCTGCTGGAACTGGACAGGCAGGAAAAACGAGACAGAGATGCAGCGTTGGCACCCAAATGGTGGAAGCCCTTCAAATACAAGGTAGTGGAAGAATTGGTGGATGAGAGGGATGAATCCATCTTTGGAGCAAGGCTTGAATTGGACAGGTATGCTGCATTCTCTGATCTTCTGGTAGTGAGACCTAGTAAAGCTCCCAAAGGCAATAATAGCTCTCAGAGGGACCCTGCTGAGGGCTGCTACAATCAAAAGGGACATACAAGATGATCTTAGAATTTTAACAATGGAGGACCTCAGTGGCTCCTGTAGGTTTCATAGGACACTGGAGGCAGTCAGGACAACAGTGAAGAAATATGGGAGCAGTGAAGTGTGCATGGCTGGGCATTCATTGGGGGCTGGCCTGGCTTTGCAGGTGGTGAAGGCCTTAACATTTGAGGCATATTTGTCGAATCTCATATGTTCAATCCCCCTTCTGTTTCATTGCCCATGGGTCTTAGAAGTATTGTTGACAAGTTTGGACTGCTGTGGAATGCAGTGAAGGGCGTGACGAGAGCTATTTTTCCTTCTAAGAAAAAAGGAAATAAGGAATTAGAAGGCCTTGATAAACAATCAGAGGATGGGGCAGAGGCAGATTCAGTTAATATTTGTCAGCAAATCCGGAAATGGGTTCCCCATCTTTATGTAAACAATAGCGATTACATCTGTTGTTACTACTCTGATTCTTGTAAAAAACACAAGAAATGTGATGGGGATGAAGAAAAATCAATGGAGGTCATGCCAGAGGTCTCTGGTATGGATCGTGTGGCTGCCAAACTGTATGTGATTTCCAAGGGCCCCATGAAATTTTCGAAAGCTCATGGGATTCAACAATGGTGGTCTTATGAGTCAAAGCTCTAGATGGCATTCAATGGGAGTAGATTGATACAACAACAGGTTGGTTCCTTCATATAGCGTTCTCATCTGAAGACTGCCCTGGGATCTTAGCCCTAGTCATGGGTTCAATTCTCAAGGTAGCACGATAGGTCCTACCTGAAAACCCCCAAATATATATTCTTTATTAGTATTTGTTTGGTGTTTGTCCACCGCCGCTACCAATTCTATTGTGCATTGAAACACTTCTAGGATGCCAAGTAATCTGTAGGATGCATCTGGCAAGCATTCACTGCACTTTGATTGTCTCACTGCATTCTCGCCTCATTTGCCTTCTGCGTGCCCGGAGGAGCTCTGCTCAGCAGCGTAGGCCACCGCCGCTACCATTTTTGCTGTGCATTGAAACAATTCTAGGATGCCAGGTAATCTCTACGACCCTCCGCGTCCATATCGTATAATTCCTGGCATTATCACGACCACACCAGGTTTTTTCTCGTTTGATTTGGTGCTACATTGGTTCTCCTCCTTTAGTCTGAAGTATTCTTGATGGGAGAAATCAATTATCTTGAACAATTTATGGGGCTTAGAATTCAATTGGCCTCAATAGTTTATGAGGCTAATTATTTTAGGATTTTTGTTGAAACTGTCAATTTATTTATCACATTACAGATATCCTAACTTTCTGCTCACTTATTTTTTCCTATCTTGCAGTGGCTAGGTTCTCGTCTGCCAGATTTTGGTGTTAGGGTTTCACGGCTGGCTCTGGAATCATGTTGCCAAAATCAGACATGGATTTCCTGGTCAGCTCAGCCATATAACTTTTATGAATGTGGCCATTCGGCCTGCCCCTTCTCTGGGTATTACGATTTTCTTAGTCAATCAGGATTCGAATGTTTACAATACTGCCCGAATTTTAATAAATATGTCTTCTTGTCTGCATTCTGACAATATACTGTTTGGAGTATACGATTTTATGCGCAAATTTTAGTTTCTCTATAACTTTGAATTCTGGTTATGACGAAAACTCTGGGTTTTCAAACCCTTCGGTTTTTATTTATTTAAATGGTAAATATCCTCCATGTTTTGTCATAGTCGTGTTCTCTTTCCTACCATTTTCACATTGCATGTAACAGTGATTAGGAACAGTTTGGCTTCGTCGATTCCCCTTCATGGTTCAATTTTTTTTGTGAACAATACTTATTCACATTCCTTTTCTCCTTGTCTTCCAGGTCAAATCCCTTTCCAGCCAAAGACTGCACCTCCTGTTTCATCCTGCACCATCAAGAAGGTATTTCTTTATGGCCTAGACTGTCCCAGGTCTTACAACTCCAGGCTGCCTAAATAGCTCGCCTTGCCTACTTAATTTTTAGAGAGAATCTCTTCTCCTGGAACCTAGAAGTTTATTCCACAAGCCTCTCTTGACGGGCCATGTTGCGTTGATACTCCAAAATTGGGAAAGATAGATTGCTCCTTTGGTGCTTCCTCTTTGTCCCCTGTTTGATCCTTCTCTTGGGTCCCTTCCTACCTCTGGTGTCTTTTGTGCTTTACTATTATTTGGTCATTTACATATGCATTTCTTCTCCCCACCAATTTGCCTCAAATGTTATTCAATGGGAGTAAATTGATACAACAACAGGTTGGTTCCTTCATACAGCGTTCTCATCTGAAGACTGCCCTGGGATCTTAGCCCCAGTCATGGGTTCAATTCTCAGGGCAGCACGATAGGCCCTACCTAAAAACCCCCAAATACATATTCTTTATTAGTATTTGTTTGGTGTTTGTCCACTGCTGCTACCAGTTCTGCTGTGCATTGAAACACTTCTAGGATGCCAGGTAATCTCTACGACCCTCCGCGTCCATATTGTATAATTCCTGGCATTATCACGACCACACCAGGTTTTTTCTCGTTTGATTTGGTGCTACATTGGTTCTCCTCCTTTGGTCTGAAGTATTCTTGATGGGAGAAATCAATTATCTTGAACAGTTTATGGGGCTTAGAATTCAATTGGCCTGAACAGTTTATGGGGCTAATTATTTTAGGATTTTTGTTGAAACCGTCAATTTATTTATCACATTACAGATATCCTAACTTTCTGCTCACTTATTTTTTTCCTATCTTGCGGTGGCTAGGTTCTCGTCTGCCAGATTTTGGTGTTAGGGTTTCACGGCTGGCTCTAGAATCATGCTGCCGAAATCAGACATGGATTTTCTGGTCAGCTCAGCCATATAACTTTTATGAATGTGGCCATTCGGCCTGCCCCTTCTCTGGGTATTACGATTTTCTTAGTCAATCAGGATTCAAATGTTTACAATACTGCCTGAATTTTAATAAATATGTCTTCTTGTCTTTTTGTGAACAATACTTATTCACATTCCTTTTCTCCTTGTCTTCCAGGTCAAATCCCTTTCCAGCCAAAGACTGCACCTCCTGTTTCATCCTGCACCATCAAGAAGGTATTTCTTTATGGCCTAGACTGTCCCAGGTCTTACAGCTCCAGGCTGCCTAAACAGCTTGCCTTGCCTACTTAATTTTTCTAGAGAATCTCTCCTCCTGGAACCTAGAAGTTTATTCCACAAGCCTCTCTTGACGGGCCATGTTGCGTTGATACTCCAAAATTGGGAAAGATAGATTGCTCCTTTGGTGCTTCCTCTTTGTCCCCTGTTTGATCCTTCTCTTGGGTCCCTTCCTACCTCTGGTGTCTTCTATGCTTTACTATTATTTGGGCATTTAGATATGCATTTCTTCTCCCCACCAATTTTCACTTCTCAGCAAATTCCTTGGCTCTTAGGACAATTCCTCTTCATGGCTTTACAATTCCTGCACAATAAGATTTCTCCCTCTTTGAGCTGGCCAGGAGTATTCTTATTAAATTTATAGCCTTGCATGCCTTTTTCAACCCTTTGAAATTATTAAGCTGATCTACTTTCAACCTTGGAATTCTATGTGGTATCTCTCTCATAAATTCTCAAATTAAAACAGGTCCTTCTAAATTCCTCCTCATGGCTTTACAATTCCTGCGCAATAAGATTTCTCCCTCTTTGAGCTGGCCAAGAGTATTCTTATTAAATTTATAGCCTTGCATGGCTTTTTCCACCCTTTGAAATTATTAAGCTGATCTACTTTCAACCTTGGAATTCTATGTGGTATCTCTCTCATAAATTCTCAAATTAAAACAGGTCCTTCTAAAAAAGCTTACATCATTGCACTGTAACCCATAGTAATGTCGGGGAATACTGGGCCTCTAAAATGCCTCTGAAATTAGGGGATTGAAACAAGACAAATGAACTTTAGATAAAAGACTTCCTAAAGATCATTGCAATTTGATTGGATCAATTTTTGAAGCTTGATGTCCACTCCCCTTCAGCTAAGTTCAGTGAATTTGTGTTTAGGTCTGATCCTTCTATTCCTCCTCTATTGCAATGTTAGCCAATAGGTCTACTACCATATTTCCTTATCTCTTTACATACTGGAAGCTGACCTCCTTAAACTTTCTAACTGCTTCCCTTGGCTAAGTGAGTTGTACTTCTGAATGCAATGCAAGATTTTTGTTTTAGTTTAAATTTTTAAAACAAATTGTAACATTTCGCTAGAACATGATCACATGCAAACCCAGATGCATCCTCTGAATTCATGAAGTACCAGGGCCTTTGTGAAGGTACTTTGGACCACTACTAGATGAGTTTCCTTGACTGTGTGATGGAATTTTATCTTTTACAAGCTATTCTTGTCTGGAAAACACTTGCAATTCACAATAATTAGGAATCCTATACAAAAGATCATCGGGAAGGTTGGAATCACATTCTCCACACTGCATTATTCATTGTCTGAATATGCTTAGGAATACAAAATACCATTGCATTTCTCTTGCACTACTTAAGGTCCTCTTTCCATTTCTCATCCGATTTCCTTCAAGAATGTTGTATAGACAGTGTGACTCATCCACTAGTGGAGACTTCATTAAAGTAGGCACTCAAAATCCGTGTTTTTGATAACTAGATATGGATAGATAAAGAAGAAAGTTGGCCATCTAGCATGAGAACTATACTGCAATAGCAACTGTCCTGCTGGCAACAATACATGAAAATTTATAAGCCCCTATTGATGGCCTGATTAAAAAGCAAATAAATCTGGAACATAGATGTAGATGGAATAGAGTCAACATGTTAATCGCAATAAAGATAGAAGCCCCCTTATATATCATAACTGCGTGCAAGGGGAGAGAAAAATCCCAATGTCCAATGCGCTGAAACACAGACTTAGAGGCTTTGGCCATTTGCAGTAAGGCCCATTCTGTGGCATGGTACGAGGCTTACAGGAAAGTCTATTTTTGTTTTCTGTATTTCACCTTTTTCACACACTATCCTTTTGTCTTCCAATTCTGATTTACAACCTGTTACATCCAAGTACAAGTTAGTATTAAAAAACTGAGGTGCATGGCAGGTGCATGGAGTACTATAGCATTTTATTTAACAAATGTTTAAAAAAAATATTGTAGCAACTTTTTATCCTGTTCATGGAAAAATATCTGGACAAAACCAAAAAACATCATCAAAATAAGTGGGTTACTCAAAAACGTTATAGCAACAGCTTGAATCCACATTTTCTATGACCTTGTACCCTTTCCCTTGTTTGATCAAGTTAACAGATTATTATTCCCTTACAAATGGAATTTTTGTGATCCATTGTGTAAACAATGATCTGCTTGTTATAATCTAAACAAGTATTTTTTTTACAAAATATTTTGGCAATCATCAGATCTCTTTGATTTTTAATGTGGTATATGATGCATTTTCAACAGCTAAAAAAATGGTGTAGCCAATTCGAGAAAGTAGATAACCCTTCATTACTGTCTTACTGTGCACAAGTTCTACTGTTTTAATTGAATGATTACATCGTTATACCTGTTGGTGTAAAAGCCAAGGTTGTATCATATCACTTGATAAGATGTTCGAGGTAGCTAGTTGGAGGAAATGGATGGCTCTTGAAGGCTTTTTTACTGTGGACCAATGCTGCTGTTTTAAATTGAAACGTTACACCGTTTGCTTATTGGTGCAAGGCTGCATCAGATACTTATTGGTGCAAGGTTGCATCAGATTTATCTGTTTGTTTTTAGTGAGCATAATATTGGAAGTCAGAAAAAATTATATATGCGTTAAACAAATTAGGGACATCTAACCAAATGTATAAGAAAATGGAAATGAATTCCATGGTAGATTCTCCTCCAAAAGTTCTCTGTTTTGGTGCTGTTACATCCAAAGTGCTTATTGATGGTCAAGAAAGGCATTTTTAAGCAAAGAATAGGGCAGTTTTATAGAATCTTCCAAAAACTCTATGCTTTGAAACAACTCTATCAAATACATATATGCTCCTTGAACACTTAGAAACAAACATCAAAAGTTGTCTTCTATAATATATGCATAGTGCCTAGTCCTCTCAAAGTTGTATCATATTTCAAGGAACCTATTTGGGAAACCCTGTCCTTGATCAAACTCATTAGATCTACCTGATTAACATGTGGAATACAAAGCTTTTTCAGGTCTGGAAATGTATGTACTATTCTTTTTAGCTCATTATCTAACTCATAAACCATTTCAGAAAACGTTCAAATGCAATCAATAATGTCTATGACAGATTTGGACATCTCAATATGATGAAGTTGTATCATGTTCTTTTGACAATAAAAATCGGATGAAATAGTATTTGAGAATTCATTGAGATCGGTATGCAAAGAATTTTGCATGCTACTTGTTTCTTTTGCTGGAGGATCTCCACATCTTACAAAACTTCTTTTCACATTCAAGTAAAATGACAGATCACTGGATACAAACATAGAGTTGAACAATAAAGAGACCTTCTTAGTTCTTGACTGAAGTGCATTTTGCAGATTATCCTGTGTTTTCATGTCAATGTTGTCAGGTACCCCTCCCAGAACAGTCTCAGACTTGAACCTTGGAATATCTGATATACCAACACTTTCGGAGAGCTCTGAACCATTATTTTCAGGTTGATTATCCTGGTGCTTATCAAAATACTCCATTATATTCAAAAAAGTTGAAGTCACTTTCAAAGAAGGATTTGTAAAATTAATCAATTTGCAGTTGTCTTCATCTTGTATATTTTTCTGAAGAGAAAAACAACTATGATTGTTGCAGTCCCCTCCCTGTGAGTGATGGAAATCCAAATAAATCCATTCACTTGCAGATGTAGACTGCTCCTTTTGTTGACGGAGAACCATTTTTGTAACAGATAAGGCTATAAGTTATTTTTTAGCATCATAAAACACGGGAATTGGTAATGACTTGTAGGTGTTGTCAGTTAAGGTTAGTTTAGGTACAACTACTAGTTCATCAAAAGATCCATGTGATATTAATTTGGATTCATCTGATTTTTCCGTAGTAACATCTATTGTTTCCATCAATTCTGAGAAGATTTCAAATGTTCCTAAACGTACAAAGCTCGTGTACATGATTCGCAGACCAAAACTGGAAAATAGAAAACACAATAAACATATGACCATATGACCATATTACCATATTCTCGAGTTGAATTTCAATAACAAAAATGTATAATTTGGCACCCAACATAGCGTATGCTATTAAGAAGAGCACTTGCATAATTGAACTGGGATTGGTTTGGAGAAAAGGAAACTAGTGCCGACATCCATTCCGCCATGGAAACTTTGAGGTAATGCTGCATGAAAATATGGAATGAATTTTGAAATAATCTGGAAAGTGTTATGAACTGCGAGTTCCACCAACTCAAGTAAGTATTCAAGAAGGAACTCTAACCAGAGGCACATGTAGCAGATTAAACATACAAAGAACTCAGCCCAAAACCTAGGCCTTGATCTTTCTCATTATCATAACTTCATCCTTGAGTAACCATACCTAAAACACATTTTTAGCTAGCAAAAGAAGGTGAATATCAGCAGAACTTGAACTACTCCCCCAAAACGTCACTGCAAAAGTTACCTATGTGCTACTACACCATTTGGCATTAACCCAATGGAATGTTGGAGGTACCAATTCACACCTTGATATCAAACCGGTAAAGATGCCCATCATCAAAAGGGCAGGTAGCTCATTGGTAGAGCAGGGCCTGCATTAAATTCCTAGCCAGCCCAATTTTCACCAGAATGAGTTTGTAGACAATGCAATAGAAGCATAGAAGACAAAGAACACTCTGCATTGAGGCCACACTCACAAAACTACTCACATCAACCACAAAAATAGCTAACAACCACTTTAGACCACAACAACTGCAGTGAGGCCAGTTCATCCCCTTACAAATAACTGGAATTCGATGCTCCATCTACCTTCAAAACTAACAAAAATTATATTCCCACTCCCACTTATAGTCGCTTTAATGAAGTGAAGGAAAAATGTCGCTCTTTTTTATCAGAGGCTTCAGCTTTCCCTTCCGATCCAAACCTAAGATATATCATTCAGAATGAGCTTTCTTTTGTAAACGAGGATTGGAAGCAAGACAAGGGTTCTGCTCCTCTCATGCCATTTATTAATTCCAATAACACCCTCCCCCAAAAATTCTTGTGTGTAGAGTCATTGGGTTTACTATGGTAATGCCTGTAACATTTTGCAGTCTTTCCTTTGTTGGCCTGTGGTTTAGTGGTTAAGTAGTTGAGACACAGCGTCACCATGTTAATGACCCAAAGTCAAATTTAGATCAGAGCCTTAAATTATAAGTTGATTGAATTTTATGAGATTTATATGCAATATTAATTCAATAATTAATAAAAAATAGTGTGAGGCACCCTAAATCAACTTCTATTTATATAGCATTAGAATTTCATTTCTACTCCATATTTGCATCTCATTTAGATTTGCCCATTCCCATGTAGTGATTGTTCCTCAATTTATGCCTTACGGCGTTTCTTTTGAAACATTTGGTGCAAATGCTAGTTTTATACGAAACTTCGCTTCAAATGAGATTTAGGTGTAGATGCACATGATAATCAAACCTCGTGTCGCTATAAAATCTTTTTTTTACGAGAATCTTTTGTCTAAGTTCAGGGGCAATAAGGGGAATCATGGGTGGAATTGGTTCTCAGAACCAAAGAACACAAGAGATTCTAACTTTGGTAAAGATAAATTTGGCATTGTGTTGAGAGGTGGGAGACATATTGAGGAAAAGTCAGGATATATCACTGCCATAGGTGTTCGAGATTCATTCTCAGAGCTGCTTTGGGTGATTTGTATCAGGTATAAAACATCCCCTCTAGTAGTTTTCTCTGAGCTTGTCTTTTCATGCTTATAAGTTCCAACTATAATGGGTGTGTTGGGGTAGTGGAATGGTCCAGTTAAGGGCATTTTAGCTCACACTCTTATTTTATGTAAATCATTATTGCTTTGGAAATTTACTATGTGTATCTTGGTATGCACTTGTTGACCAATCAATCTAATCAATATAGTAAGAGTGTCTAATCAATATAGTAAGAGTGAGGCGGCCAATCAATCTAGTATAAGTGAGGCTAACAACTTTTTGAAAACAACACATGAAAATATCTAATTTACACTTTTGCGGTCATGGAAAATTTGGATTCACACAAAAAAAGAAGTAAAGAGATATGATGTCATAAATTCAATGCTTAAGATAATGGGTAGGTATTAAATTTCTAAGAGTGTTCCCTCTCCAATATTTACATAGAAGAGTAAATAGCTTTATTTAGTATATAGTGACTATGGTTTGTAACCTTAAATATAAGGAGATATATTCTATTTTATTTTTATATAATAATATAATTAAGTGAAAATTATAAATTTGGAAATGATATTAAAATAATAATTTTGAATAAAATATTTTTTTGTTAATAGTAAACAAAATAGATAAAAATGTAATATAAGGAAAATGATTTTAATAATAAAATAAAATAAAATTTTGTATAATTAAAAAATAAAAATATTAAATTAATTACATATATAATATTTGACTCTACACCTCTGCTCCTCCCTCCACGCACCAGAAATTTGTGGATGATACACTGCTCATGGGTCTCCCCACAACAAAAGAAGCCTTATCCTTCAAAGCCATTCTCTTTGATTTCTCTGTAGCCTCTGGCACCTCCATCAATCAAGAAAAATCCAAGTTTTTCTTCTTCAATACCCCTTTAGCTATTCAAGGAAACATTGCTAGAATCCTAGAATTTCAAAGAAGCAACCTCCCCTCTAGATACCTCGGTGTTCCCCTCACTGACAAACCCTTGGCTCGCTCTACTTGGGAAGCTCTGATAATCAAGATGGAAAAAAGGCTAGCTAATTGGACCTTTAGATCACTAAATCTGGCAGGTCACCTCGTACTAGTGAAATCTGTATTACAGGAAATTCCTCATTATTTGTATTTGACCTTGGCAGCCCCTAAAGTGATCTCCAACACAATCAGAAATCTGCAAAGGAAATTTTTGTGGAGAGGCTTAGAAAAGAAACAGAAGTGGGCTTTGGTTGCTTGGGAAAAAATGTGTAAACCCAAAAAAGAAGGTGGCCTTGGACTCAGGGACCATGAGATTGATCCAGGTGGATATTGGTGGCCACCCGCCAAGTCCACTTGGAACCCCACCATTGTTTCTTTCAACTTTTCAGTTTCCTTAATTGTAGCACAATTTACTATTTTTAGTAGTTTTTTGGGTCCTGAACTTCGGAGCCGTTTTGAGGCCCTAAACGACATTTTTTTGGGAAAATTCGGAGCAACATGGGTCCATGGACCGATGTTTCTCTTCCCAAAGTTGTAGTTCTCGAATATATCTTTCTAACGAGATATTGTACGCATCAAACGAAGATCATATGCCAAAATTACGACCCCGGGAAGTTGATGTACCAATTTACCCAAACGGGGCCCACAGTTTAGTGTTTCATCTTCTAAGGTTAGGTTTTTGGATGTTTAGGGTTTTCCATTGTTTCTCAACAACAAATAGGCCTTTGAGCCTCATTTTAACAGAGTTCAGAGGCATGTAGCCACCACATCTCTTCTCAAAGATAAGCTACCATTGCCCTAGCTGTTTATTTCCATTTTCTGTCTGTAAGCATATCTCAGCCTTTTACATAATGAAATGAAGTATGATTTCCACTGCATCTTTGTATTTATGGTTATCTCTGTAATTTGTTGCATTCCTGTTTAAATCTGGATCAATGGTATCAGAGTAGTCTGCTTTTTCTTTATTTTTCTTTGCATGTCCCCAACGAGGTCAGAATATAAGGAGTTAGGGCTTGAACTGTTCGAACCTTTGCAAGACCAGCCTCGAAAAACCCGACAACCACCCATGGCCGATGAAACGAAAGATGAGGGAGTAGGAGATCCTATCAAAATCTTGCTCGAACAAGCCCTCAAGCAACAAAGGAACGCAATGATGGACAACTTTGCCTAGTTCCTTTAGCGGCTACCCAGGGGCGACGCATCAGCTTCCCACAGCTACTATGGAAATGCCACACTATTTAAGGTACAAGTTAATTTTGAAATCCCCATATTCGAGGGTCAGATAGATGCAAATGCCATCGATAAATGGTTAAATCTGCTAGAGGGTTATTTTTCTGTTCATGATTTTTCCAGTTGGAAAAAGATTATTTTAGCTCTTCTCAAAGTAGCCCCCCATGTCAAGGACTGGTGGGAAACCTACTACGAGAAGAAGGATGAAAGTACTGGCTCACTATTTTCAGTCACACCCACCTGCAATTCATTCCGGGATGCCATCAAGGAGCAGTACTACCCTGTCGGAAGCTATGAGGATCAATACATAAAGTGGACCATGTTGCGGTAGGGAAGGGACCAAGACGTGTTGGAGTTTACCAATATTTTCCATACCCTTCGCACAAAGTTGGGTATCAAGGATTCGGAGCAACATTTGATACTCAAATATCGTGGTTGCCTGCACAAGTACATCCAGGAAGAAATAGAATTCCTGAACATCTCCTCGCTCGGCACGGCATACCGATATGCTGTCAACGTCGAGCAAAAGTTTAAACAGAAGTAGCGAGACTTTGGATCTGTGAATCCGAAGTAAGGGAAAGGTGCCCTAAAACCACAGAACAAAGAACAAAGCCAAGGCAGGGTGGCCCAAGACAACCTGCCAAAGCTACAAGCAAAGAACAGTGCCACGAAGCCAAAAAATGACATGTGAAAATGGTGTGAGCTCCATAAGAGCGCTACCATTGCCACGACGAAGATCCATAAGGAGGAACTTGAATATCTAGAGGAGGAGGAGCGTCTCTTCCACTCCTAGATGTGGGTAAAAGGATCCCCGCTACAGTTCATTGTCAATAGTGGGAGCCAAAAGAACCTGATTTCAGCAGAGGTCGTGAAGCGGTTGAGCTTACTGACCACAGCACATCCACAACCATACACCATCGGGTGGCTTCACCAAGGACGGGATCTTCACGTGAGCCAACAGTGTCACCTTCCATACAACATCAAGCCCTTCATGGATGAGGTATTATGTGACATTGCTCCCCTTGAAGTTTGTAATGTATTATTAGGACAACCATACTTGTGGAAGCGACATGATGTGTATGAATCAAGGCCCTGTGTTGTTATTATTACTTTGGGAAATAAGTTGTATAGGATACTGGAGGTAGCACCGCCTACTGCCATCTCTTTGATTACTGCAAAACAATGCAGTGAGCTCATTTCCAAAACCGGGAAATTTGTTTTCCTAATGATATGCCCTCAAGGAAAGAAGAAGATGGTGGCCACGAACTTTAGACAGGGCCCCTCCGCACGACAACTAGAGATGGACAAGGTTGTGGAGGAGTGCGAGGACATCTTCACCTCCCCCGCAGGGGTTCCTTTGCACTGTCAGGTCAAGCACTCCATTAATATGACCCCAGGTGCATTGCTGCCTAATGGGCCAATCTATTGGTGCTTCGGTCTGGAGAACGATGAAATCAAGAGTCAAATTCAGGAGCTGCTACAGAAAGGTCACATCTGTCTGAGTTCAGCGCCTTGTGGGAGCACGATCGTGTTGGTACAGAAGACGAATGGGACTTGGAGACTCTGTATTAACTATCAGGCGCTAAACAAGATCACTGTCTGTAATAGGTACCCGATCCCACGGATTGATGACCTCCTGGACCAACTAAAGGGGGCAAAAAATTTCAGCAAGATCGATTTGAAGTCAGGATATCACTAGGTACCAATCGAACCCTTTGATGTGTGGAAGACTACCTTCAAAGCCAAGGAGGGCCTTTTCGAATGGTTGGTTATGCCTTTCGGATTGACGAATGCTCCTGCAACCTTCATGAGGCTAATGGATGACATATTGCGGCCATCCACCAACTCATTTGTAGTGGTATACTTGGATGACATCCTGATCTTCAGCCAGAGTTGGGAAGAGAACCTCCACCACATCCCACAGGTTCTCCAAACACTACGGCAACACAAGTTATGTGCCAATTTGGAGAAATGAAATTTTGGCATGACCCAGGTTCAGTATCTGGGATACATTATTGATGAACAAGGGGTGCATGTGGATCCAGCCAAGATCCAAGTCATTCGGGATTGGCCCTCTCCAACCACTCTAACGGAGCTTCGCAGCTTTCTAGGTCTTGCCAACTTCTACCGCAGGTTCGTGTTGGGATTTTCTCATATCACTTGGCCCTTGAGTCAATTCACCAAGGGAGGAGCGAAAGGAAAATTCTTTTGGTCTGAATCTCAACAGAAGGCATTCACAGAGTTGAAATATCGCCTCTGCTTAGCACCAGTGCTCACATTGCCAGACTTGCAACAACCATTTGAGGTCGAGACCAATGCCTCTGACTATGTTATTGGGGCAGTCCTTACTCAACACGGGAATCCAGTGGCATATCACAGTGAGACACTTTTAGACACAGTCTGGAAGTATCCCACTTATGACAAAGAGATGTATTCCATTCTGCAGGCCTGCCGACAATGGAAACATTACATTTTGGGGAAGGAAACGGTCATCCACACAAACCACCGACCCCTCCAGTTCATACAGACCCAAGGGAAATTGCAGAATGATTGCCATCAGAAGTGGTCCACATACCTGCAACAGTTCCATTTGAATATCAAGTATAAGAAGGGTAGCACCAATAATGTTGCAGATTGCCTTAGTCAACCACCGATCATGTCATTAACCACCGTGCTCAACTCTTGTGGGCATGAGACTTCTAATTGGCCATGTATCTACAAAAGCAACGCAGAATTTGGCCACACATACCAGACACTCTTGGAGGGTCGGCATGTTCCAAATTTTCACCTCCAGGATGCCCTGTTATGCCACCTGGGTCATCTTTGTGTTCCTTCAAGCGAGCGTGCCGAGATGATTTGGGAAGCACACTACAGTCAGTCTGCTAGGAATTTCGGGGTTGAGAAAATGGTGGTAGTACTATAGAAGTATTTCTATTGGCCGAATCTTCAACAGGATGTCGGGAAGTACATCAGATCATGCACTACCTGTGCCATTGCCAAATCGACCATCATGAAACAAGGCCTCTAAACACCACTGCCTACCCCTAGTCGACCTTGGGAATCCATCTCCATGGATTACATGTCGGGCCTTCCTTCTACTAAGCATGGAAATGGCTGTGTTTTTGCAATCGTTGACAAGTTCTTGAAGATGGCCATTATGGTAGCCTGCAAGAAGAATATCACAGCAGAAGGCACTACTAAACTCTTCTTTGAACGAGTGTGGGTACACTTTCGGATCACACAGCCTATAGTTTCTCAAATGTAGGCTTGACCTAAGGGAGAATAGTGCCAGACATGGTGGGTCAGATATAAAAATAAACCTTAGATATTAGTGCAAGAAATAGATCTCCATCTGTGAATCTGTTATGCATGAGGATAACCTTCTAATAATTGCCATATAGGTAATCTAGGAGTTTGACATGCGAGTCAGATATCTCAAAAAAGATTATGGATTTAAGAATGCGAACCATGGATGAATATTTGTGGAAATACACTTGATGAATAGGGGGATAATAGTGGAAATTATGAACATGAGATTCGTGATTGGATGATAGGGCTAGAACTCAAAGAAGACTTAAGCACAAATAACGGTGAATAAAATAAAATGTTTGGCACTTATATACTTTCGAAGGAATTACCACTATTAAATTACCCAATGTGGTCATTAAATGAGTTAAGTGAAACTTATAGTGGGATAAAATCAAATTTTATTCGGGGAGTTAATTTGACAAACACACATATCCTAAGACAAGGCATCATTGCTGAGAAAAATGACATGACAAACTTACTGGAAAATTAATATGGCAATAAATCCAAAATCATTAACTAATTCGGGGAATTGTATTGTTAAAGAATGGATGACACAACATATAACTAAATGACAAAAACTAACTGCTTATAACTAAGGAAACATAGAATGTACCTCCCTGACCACAATTGGTTGTGATATGACATACGAAGAAAAATGACATAACTAACATACATACAATAAATGAAATTGATCAAAATGCCTTAGCATATTATAACCTAAAACCTAACCTAATCTCCCCAATAGAGAGAAATTAATAATAAAGAAAATTTGGACCATAGTAGGGCTTCACGAGTCACCCATTCAGGTAGAAGCATACCATTGAGTTGCACGAGTTTGAAAGCTCTAGACTCCGAGATTTATGAAAATATAAAAGGTCTCAACCAATGCATCTACAACTTCGTAGGATGTTCCAAATACTTTCTATCAGAGAGAAGTACTTGATCTCCAATTGAAAAAGATTTCTTCTTGAAATGATGTTCATGTCAAGCCTTTTCCCTTTCTTTTCCACACTTTGATGGAAATATGCTAAAAACTAATGCTAATCAAGATCCCATAACCCTTGAAGATGCTTCACAACTGACTCATCATCAAACATCTTAGTGGCTTGCACAATATATAGATTGGGAAAAATGAACTTGGAAAGAACCACAAAATCTCTACCATACATGAGTTGAAGAGGAGTATACTAGTGCAACCTTTTTGTGGCAGTCAAGTAAGCCCATATTGTAGTGGGAACCCATTCATCCCAGTCATCCCTATTAGCATAGCATACCTTAGTAAGCCCTTTCTCAAAAACATTATTAAAATCCCATGCTATGCCATTAGCTTGTAGATGATAAGGAATTCTCTTGTGTTGCTACATTATAAAATCTTGTGTCAAAGTTGTACTAGTCTCATTGATGAAATGGGGTCCTTGATCACTTTTCAATTTGTGTGAACATCTAAAACTAGTGATGATATTCTCAAATATAATCCTTGATACAATGTTGGAGTTACAATATTTTATAGTAGCTACTTCAACCCATCTGGTTAAATAGTTTGTTGTGGTAATGATATATTGAGCATGTGAGTTTCACACAAGAGGATTTATGGGACCAATAAAATTAATATCCCATTTTTGAAAGGCTTGCAGTGCTCTAAATGGATGAAGTGGAAGACAATCTCAATGAAAAGGACTCCTAGTCCTTTGGCAAACGTCACTATTCTTAGAAAATTATTTCACATCCTTAAGAAAGGCCACCCACCATAATCCTACTTGCAGAACCTTACAGGTGATTGCTTTCACTGCTGCATGACCTCCCACAACACCACTATAACACTACCACAAAATGTGATCCCTATAATGACTCAATATACACTTGTGTAAGATACTATCAAGTCCTAGCTTGTACAATTTTCTTGAAATTAGTTGATAATCAACTACTCTCTCAACCAAATGCTTATGTTGAGTGGTAGAATAATTTTCCGAGCATGTACTAGTAGTTGGAAATAATTCAATATCCTGAAGATAGTATGGAACAACTTCAACTTGGGATAAGTCTACATTGGGATATTGATCGTCAATTGAACCTCTAGAGCCTCCTAATTCTAGATGGGAAAGATGGTCTGGTTCTACATTAGCTCATCTAAGCTTTACAATAACTTCAAAAGAAAATTCCTGGAATAGCAACAACCATTGGAAAATCCTCCCTTCCAGCATAGGCTTATTGACTAAGTATTTGAGGGTTGAATGATCTATGAAGAATTTAAAATGACCTCCCAACAGATAATGGTGAAACTTTTGAAGAGAATAGACCATTGCTAAAGCCTCACACTCAACCATGGTGTAGTTGCGCTCTACAATAGAGAGTTTTCAACTGGAAAAGTATATAGGATGGTATATATTACATTCTCTAGGTTGCGTAAGAATACAACTGAGAGAAATACCAAACACATCAATATGTACCTGTAATTCATTGTTCTGATCAGGATGCACTAGAATCAGAGAAGTTGCTAACTTTTCCTTTAGAGTATAAAAATAAATATCATAATCAAAGGTCCATATAAAGGGATTAGTCTTATTCAGGTGATTCTCCAATGTTGCAGTGATTAGAGCATAGTTGCAGATGAATTTTTGATAATAACATGTATGCTCCAATGTAGATCTCAATGGCTTGATTCTTGTAGGAGGTGACATATTAAGAATTATTGATACTTTGGTAGGATCCATTGATACACCACCCTTACATATGATATGTACTAACAAGGTTCCAAAAGGCACAAAAAATATACATTTCTTCAAATTGAGGGAAATTTGTAGTAGTATGCATCATAAAAACATTATTCTCATCAAACTAGAGTTCTTCTTTAGGAGACTATAAACTGTCCTATCATCCATATATACCTCAAATAACTTATGTTTATAATCATGGAAGGTTGCAATAACTATGATACAAAAAAATGTGGGTGCATTTTTAAGAACAAACAACATCACATGATAGGAATACCACCCCCATTCAGTGATGAAGGTAGTTTTCTTCTTATCTTCTTCCACAATCTTAACTTGATGATACCTTGAGGACCCATCTCTGAAGGAGTAAGCTTCCTATCTTGCAACATTATCTAGCACTTAATGATTAAAGGGAGTGGGGAATGAATCATGACCACATGCATTGTTGAGGTTGAAGTAGTCCACATAGACCCTTATATGGTATGAATCTTTCTTATCCTGAATAACTAGGGGGCTGATCCATTCAAATTCATTAACAAGAAAAATAATTCCTACTGCTAACATATTATCAATCTCCTTCTTGAAATTTTATTTTACTCTTGGGTTCAAATGATAGGGTCGACGCTTTATTGGTTTGGCATCAGGTTTTAAAACAATTTTCATCTCTCCCAAGTCCCCCTTAATACCCTTCAACTATGAAATTGATGCAGGGAAGAAATCCTAATGCTCCTTTAGAAAATCAAAAATATCTTTGGTGGTATGTTCATCCTAATAGTCTCCAATAGATTCCAGTTTGGGTTTATCGTTAGGACCATTGCTGTGCTTTTGTAATTTCAAAGTCTTCAAATAAGGGTGTCCTACCATGATAATCCTTAATGCTTCTTTCCCCTTCATATTCTTTAAAGGATAAGTTCCTTAAATCCTCAACATCATCATCTTCACGTTCCCTGTTTATTTTTCCACAAGAAACTATTTCTTGTATCTTGATTCAAGTATAATTCTACAACTTATATTACTAACAAATTCAATAAGTTGTTTCCCAGTAGGGAATAATACCCGCTTGATTGTCTTCATAGCTTTAGAAATATGTACATTGTCATCCAAAAATTTGAAATCACTAAAAATTTTAGACACTAAGGCATCCCTGTCTATTTTTTTCTTTTTCATTTCTTCCTTCAAGAAACAAGCTTGAGGGAGTACACCCAAAATGTGGCTGAATTGATGTAACCTTAGCTCAGTAGCAAATCCAACATTTATCCAAACATCATTATAGGTTTGAACATGCTTTTGCAGGATGTTATAGCCTTCATAAGTAGGAATTATAAACATTCCCTCCTTAGGTACAATGAGTTTACATAACATTGAAAATTTAAATGAATCCCAAGTTTGGAACTTGTTACGATGAGCTTACCATCACTTTGCAATATTAGCTTTTAAAGTACCATCCATCAATGTAAGCCTCTAAATTTCTTCAATATTCAATTCAATTTTTTGATAAAATCAACTACAATAATAATACCGTTAAAAGTATGGTAATACATGACCTATGTATCGATCCATCTAGTACAACGAAAAGTTGCACATATCCTAGAGTATAACTTTTGGTCCCCTTGTTGCCACTCTTCTAGTGTAACCTCTGAACCAAATTCAATGTGTTGAATGCTTCTCCAACTAAGAGAACCCTTTGTTGTAGGATTAATATATTCCTCCCACTTCCCTGTAGATAACTAATATAGTTGATCGAAGAAATTAGTTTCCTTTTCATCATCAATGGGCTTTGTGATTTTAGGAACTTAATAAGGATCCAAAGGTTGAATAACACGAACTCCATCTACCTAAAAAGTCATAGTCTCTTGATTTAGATCAATGATTGAATAATTATTGAAAGCCCAATAAACTCCCAGTGGTGCTAGATATGGGTCTTTATCCCCAATAATGTTGATGACTTCAAATTCAACATAAGTCTTTACTCCAACAATGTCGACTTCTGCATCTTCTAAATGGTCAATAGTGAGAATGCAATATTGGTTAGCCATGTGCAAATGAATAGGGGAAAACACCATCTTGGGTTTCCCCAATGCTTCCCAAGTCTTCCTTGGAAAAATGTTCACATCAGAGCCCAAATCCAACATAGTATCTTTAATTTTATATCCCATAATCTAAGCATTGATGTAGAATTCCCTCCCACTTCTATGCTTGTTGCGGCAAACTCATCTGCTATGGTATTCTAGTAAATTTACTGAAATAGGATACTTTGAAAGTTCCTCATATTTTTCAAATACTTTTATATTCTTCCGCAACTTACTAAACAATTTTTCATCATTAAAATATTCAAGAAAAATTTAAACCACTCCATGACATGTTGTGATGTCCCCTGAAAGAAATGATGACTGTTTACTTTTATTTTATCTTGATCTATGAGTTTAGGACTGCAAGAAGAGATTACTTGTTTAAATATTTTTGCAACATCCTTATAATATTCCATCTGTTGGAGGGGATCGTAGGATTTTGTTGAAGATGTAGATTTTATTATAGCAGGTAGTTCAAGCACATCATTATTGACTCTAGTCCGTTTTCCTCCTTTCGTGATGATATTAATATTAGTTTGTGGAACTGTTTTTGGATCTCTCAGCTCTACATTGATCAAGTTAGCCCCCATTTGTGTGTTATGTTCTTCCCATTGGGTGATCAAATCAGGGAAACCTTTTGTGGCATGGGTATCCACTCGACAACGTGGGCACCATGGTATTCTTGGCAATGGATAGTCTCAAGTGACATGGCCTTCTTGATCACAATTATAACATCGAACTGGAACCATTCCTCTAGTCCTCCCTCCTCTATATCCTCTACCTTCTTTTCCTCAAGGGGACTTGTTCACCTGAAAATCAGTACGATCTAGTTGATCAGCTAAAGCATCCAAGGATATGCACTAGTTTATATTTTGAGTGGGAGACCCAGAAAAATTGGATAACATATTATTAGGTACATTTAAATAGTTTTGAACTATAGGTTAGAGTCAAGGAGAATGACCATAAGTATGGAAAATTTCAAAATACTCCTTAGAATATATACCTTGTTGATTCACAAATGCATGGTACTAGTTATGTCCCTAAAAATAAACACTTTTTGTCACTTGCGCAAATCCTTTAGACTATCTTGTGTGAGGAGGAGGTTCTCCTACTAGCAATTTAGAAGGTCTCACTCCTTGTAACCTCAGACACTCTATAGAATGATCCCCCTCAATATGAAAAATTATATACCAAACTTGTGGTTAAATGGGTTTGGTGGTATTCAAGTCCTTGAGCCTCTTGGTTAAATCACTAATTTGATGTTGTAGACCAATTATAGTAGGACCACTAGAAGCAAAACTTGCTCTAAATTTGTTAGGGCAACCTACCATTGTTTCAATGTTCATATCTTGCTACAATTCATCCTGTATAGTATTAATCACTATTGCGTTAAAGGGATTGCAGTCAATGGAAACAATGCTTTAATAAACCATTCCTTTTGATGGTTTGGATGAAGAGGATAAGTTAAATTCCTAGCAACAACTTTGAATCACTGCATACACTCCCTTTTAATTTCACCTTCTTTATACTTAATATCCTACAACCTAGCCAAGCCTTGATGCTCATTCTGAGGTTATTTAATTTCCTTAATGAATTTTTATCTAACAATATCCAAAGGGGGATCTTGAACTATCACTTAACATTTAACAAACCACAAAAGAGCTATATTTCTCATTGTGGTATGAAAATCATTCACTTTAGAGTCATCTAGAGTTTATCTATCTCTCCAGACAGCCCCACATAGATACCCGTGTTTCTATCAGTCTTCATATCCTTGGCCTAAAATCTTAGGATTCCAAGTAAATGATCCAACTACATTCCCAACCATTGAAGTGCCTAGATGGAACTAAGATAAATCCTCTCAAACTAGGTTTCAAATAATTTATAGAATGTGATTGATTACTACTACCAGAACTACCATCCAAATATACCTTATGAATACTATGGACTTTTAGAGTCTTGAATAACTTGGAAATGAAAATTATAGGGTTTTTATCGGGTACAAGGGAAGGGCATTGAGAGAGCCAACCATGTTAATAACTTGTGGACTATTGCTTGTTGGGGAAGAATCTTCCTCATGAAAAATATTCTCATAACAAAGTGAATCTCCTCATCTTTGGGAATATTTATATTAGATATTAAGATCCTTTGATCTGGAATTTTCGATGTTCATTTTCCATCTGATTCTTGATGGGCTTCACTATTCCTAATGTGATTTCCTAACTCATATCCTCTAGCTCCATCTATTCTGCTAGAGTTCAATAATTCTCCCAATACTTCATTTCACAACTCCAAGATGCTGATCTCTCCTCTCTGCAATTCTAGACTACTCAACACTTCACCTATATACTGCAAATCCCTTCACCTTTTCCTAATATCACACAACTTTCATTCCCTTCATTCAAAAAATATCCATGGCATCTTAATTTCTCTATAGCTTCATGCTTTCCATAATTCCTCCCCATCCATCACAACTCCCTTTCAACATCTGAAATCGATCAACATCTCCCCCAAAAACAATACCCCGAGTACAAAGGTTTTATGTTGCCTTATTGGATTGAGGAAACATCAACAATCATTCTTCTACCATGAAAACTTTAATCCATATAGGGACCTCTTTTAGCAACCTTACTCCTAACCCATATTTAAACACTACTTCCACTTTATAAAATTATTGATGATTCTATGAATAAAACTCAATGATATATCCTTCTAATGTAGCTTGAACCCAAAAATTGACGGTCGTGGTAGGTTCGTGATCCAATTTATGTAGGGTGGCTAGATTAGTTGTAGTCCAAGTTCTAAATATCTGTCCAACACCCAAAGAGTGTTGCAACACGCTTAACCATTGATACAACTCTTTCGGAAAATTTGCACCAAAAGATTTCATATTAATTGTAGGAAGGATTGGATAATAAGATCTCATCACAAACCCAATCTAGGGTATTCTACCACAATTGTGCCTGGTAGTAAATGAATGAATCAAGCTTTCCTTTCCACCATTCTTGAATTTTACTCTTGATGATCCTAGTCACCATTATCTAAAAAACCCCAATTAATCTTCAAGGCCCAACAATAGAACCATTTTTTGGAAAAACGTTTTACCATAGAGACCTAGGGTTCTATCATTGGGTGCCAAAAAAGGGTCCATTGTAATCTAGCACAACTCCAACATATTCAATCTTATGAAAAGGAAGAAAGTCTCACCCGAGGCATGTTAATGCTTTTATATGATGATTTGGGTTTTAGATGGTTTTATATTCCATTACATTAGTTGAACTATTTATCACAAGCATCAACATTCATAGATCAATCAAATAATATTTACACAAGAGATAAAAGACATATCATACAAAAATTAACATAAAACCTTAAATTTTTTAAAGTAGCCACATAGAAATTCATGAATCCATTTATAGAACAAAGAGGAATTCCTTGCAATGGTATCCTTTTATTATTAGAAATCCTTTCAAATATTACATCTATAAATCTACATTAGCTCACTTAGATCTATCAAATATCACTCCTGAAACCCATTACAAACACAAAATTAGGTAGGAATACAACATAATCAAAATGACAATTAAAGAATGAGTCCCAATTTTAGTAGATTGCACCCTTCTTCTGTTATCTCTCCTCCTTGCACAACTTGATTTGCATGTCTATATATAACTTCGATCCCATTGAACTTGTCTGTGTTTGCTTGACTGAGTCAACTCTAACCACCTTGACAGGATCCACACTCGCTTGGTCCACATTTTATTGATTCTTTCAACTTTAACAATTTGATTGTTATTTTGAAGACTTAACAAATTCCAACAAAATTGCTTGGTCCTCTGCTTTCAGGTTCTTTCTTTTCCATTGCTATCTTCTGGAAGAATAAGAAAAAATGTTTTTCGGCTTGTGCTACCTGTTCTCTAAAACCATATTCTGATCAAAATTGACCCTAAAAAATGAAGGACCCAACATCCCAGTTGTATATCAAACTTAATAAAATTGATTAGAGGATCCACATATAAGTATATCATGACTTTGGATGCCTTTGTTGGGTTATCCACCATAAGTTCCATCTTTATGAGCATTGATAGAATTGAATGAGCTATTGGTTGCAACTTTGACAAGATTCATGTCACTTAATTCAAGAATTAATTGACCTATTCACTAAGTTATGGAAATAGCTCCAAATATTTGAGGCTAAAAAGGTACTCATTTTGAAATTTAATCACGGTTTATTAGTTTCTTTTATATGTAAAGTTTCCTTATTTGAGAGCACCACACTAGAAATAAACCTTCTTCATGCCTGATATATGGAAAACAAATAATACAACTAACCCATTTCCCTATCTCACTCCTCACCATGCTTCCACTCCTATACATTCCCCTTCTCTTTCTACTATTTTTTTTGACTCCCATTCTAACCGGTGGTTTCATTATCATAATACCTAGTCTTATTCTTCTGAAATTTTTCAAGTTCTTCAACAACAAACCACCGATAAGGCCCTTTAAGTAGAAAAATAATTTATCACCCCATTATGTTGGAAATAATACTGAGAGGGGGGGTGAATCAGTATTATTAGATCAGATAAAACTTTTCAATTTCATACTCAGATTCATACACGCAGCTTCAGTTAAGGATATCAGCGTATATACGCGACTTCGTTAAGGGCAACTAGCGTACATGCAGTAATCTTATGATTCAGTTAGCTTATCTTCAGTAAATGCATCAGAACATTATTAACCATATTAACAGTAAACAGGTGCAGTATAACAGAACAGATCATCACACATAAGGCACACACATGAACACCATGATATAAGGTGGAAACCCAATGTGGGTGAAAACCACCTGCTGCAATTTGTTTCTATCTTCCTTTAATAAGAAACTTCTTTTACAATGTACTGGTGCAGTCCTTTACCAGCACGCAGGCTACAACCTGCAGAGGGCTACAACCCTCTTAGCTCTTGTACTAGCCGATCCATTTACTAGTATGTAGGTGCCTGCCTACAGAATGCTCCAACATTTACTCGTTCTCCAGCTGCTCCTGGAAGGGAGCTACAACCCCCTGGCTCTTGTACTGGCTGATATGTTTACCAGTACGTAGGCGCCAGCCTATTGAACTCTACGATCTTCCCGGGACCACGTTTCATACATTTTCATACTGGATCCATAAAACAACCTGCATCATCAATCTCTGAATCACCCAATACTGAATCACTGAAACCCTGTCAACAACATAGACAACATAACAATAACCAGATCCAACTTCATCTTCAAATATCATACTTCACATTGTATACGCTACTTGGACAAACCCAACCTGCGTGTATACGCTCTTTTGCCAAAGACAACCTGCGTACAGATCTGCAAATCCTAACTTATAATTTCGCAGCTATATCAGACATCAAAACATACCCAGATCATAATAATAAACATGCATCAATAGATCTAGTCTATCCACAGTCAAACCATATGAAGATAATCATTCCAAGCCTTGAGATCTCGTTCTATAGTTCATCATCCTCCACATGAGTGAAACCATGGTTCAGATCACCAACCCATAACCAACATTTGGATCTCACACTTCATCAGATATTCATTACTCACTCACACCCTTTGGCCTAATGATCTTCTCCTTATATAGGTTTAGGCCTTTCATAATACCACGGTCCAAAACCATAGTAAAACAATACCATCAACTCAATACTAGGGATCAACACGTCTGTCGAGATACTTTGGTCCAAAAACATAGGCTCAAGTACCGAGGACTAACTACCACGGACCAAAAGTAAGCTTTCCGACACGTACGCTCTTTTCCGTTCATGAACCTGCGTGTATACCCTACTTGGTATATAGCGAACCTGCGTATACGCGACTTGGTATATAGCGAACCGGCGTGTATACGCGACTTGGGCTTAATGAACCTGCGTATATGAATTTTCTCTTCTTCTTATAGTCTGATCATCAATTCCTTGCTGCTGACCTTCTGCACTATGATTTGTCATCAGTGTGGTTTGCCATCAAGGACAACACTTATCTCATAATGCCAACAATCTCCCCCTTTGGACTTGATGGCAAAGCTAACTTGTTACACTTAGAACTATCATCTGATTCCTTTGAGCTGTCCTCCATCAGTCACATCTGATATCTCTTCTGAAGATTCATCCAGTTATACATAAGTGAGATGTTCTTCTATGAGAGGGTTGCCATCAAGTACAACACATGCATCATAATGCCAACAATCTCCCCCTTTGGACTTGATGGCAACAACACCAAATCACCCTCCCCTTTTGACATCAAGGGTAAAGGGTGGACCAAGATGTTCTCTTCCTTTGCTGAACATTTCGTTGTCCATACTCCCCCTGAGTATCTGTTAAAATCTCTGAATGATCTCCCCCTTTGTATATGCCAAAGTGTACCAATCTGTCCATGCTCCCCCTGAGTACATGCCGAGTCTCTGTACTGCTGAAGTGTGCTGTTCATGCTCTTCCTGACTGTAGGCAAGATCTGCAAAAGATGTTCTTCAAGAAGAACATAACTCTATACATCATAAAAGACCTTCCTATCACCAAAGACTCATACATACATCCATCTCTCAACTAAGTGAGGATATACAAAAAAAAAAAATTGACTCATCCACCCAACCAAGTGGGGATACATCAAAAGTTTACATATGACAACCAATCACATTGCATCAATCATCCCAGGCATAGTGGGGAAACCAAAATAGGCCGTTACATGACCTTGACACCATGAAAGAGATACCACAAAAGAGATATATGTCATAGAGACGAAATATCTAGAGCAAGACTTATGAATGTCACCAATAACTGATATTGGCAGCATCTGTCAATCACCATTCAGAGCAGCAACCAAGAGATCCTTCTGTTCTCCTTTCGCCTTTGTTCCACCTGAAACCAACAACAAAAGTGAACTAGAACCAAAAGCTTCTAAGATAATGCCAATAATGCATCATTGGAAGATTATCAGCTCCCCCTGAACCTGTGCCAGATGGTCTCTGTCAGACCCATATCAGACTCTCTGCAACCAACATCTGTCCCTGCTGATTTCCTTCAAAACTCCATATACGCGTCTGCATCCACATAAACAAGCATATATACGTGGATAGGCCTTATGAAACTCGCGTACAATCATTTCCATATCAGCAACTTGTAACTGTCCTGCAACAAGGTATGTCTGAACATAGATGTCAACTCCTCCTTTTAAACATCATCGTGAAATCATTCACATTATATGTGAAACCACCATAGCCATTACATCAACGTCAAGATCTACATGATCCAAGTATTATTACTTGGGAACATCTGCATCAATCAACATATGTAAGTATCAACCTATCATCATATAGATAAGAGTTCATCATCATCATCTCTACCAGCTTTGAGCAATCATTCATGTATCCAACACTATCATCAACATCAACAATCCTCATCCATACGGGCACCAAGAACTGTAGGAATCTTGCATCATAGCAATATTATATGTCAGCAGCATCAAGTAATGAAGATTGTGAGTTAAGCTTTGTACTACTCCCTGTCCTTATGAGGATCATCATATATGCACCATCTAAGAACCAATCCACTAATATGATCTGATCATCAAATATATATAACCCCAAGAAACATATGAGATCAACTTATAGCCACAACATATCATAAGCATCATCACCAAGGACTATCAACCATAATGCCAACAATGCAATATTAAAGGCATATTCTCCCCCTCAACCTGTGCCATCTGTTTGCTGTTAGATCTGAACATGCATACATCAGTAGTAAGCATCAAGACATCATCATCATCAAGTTAGGATTAAAACACTTCTAGCATCTTACAAGTATCAAGACATTTCAAGACATTCTCAGTAGACTGTAACTGTTAACCAATAGAGCAGATACTGGATTGAATCATATCAGACCCCTTTTCTGAGCCTGTCCCCACTGCTTTTCCACAGACTGACATATACGCGACTTTGCAGTGTATAACTCGCGTATATACGCGACTTCAATTTATGAAACTTGCGTATGAGTTTCAGGACACTGAAGTTTTACACCTTCAGCTCCCTCTGAGTTTATTATGTTTGTGTTGTGCTGAACCTGAGTATTTTGTGCTGTGCCACATCTTTCTGGCTGAACTTCCTTCTTCTTCCATATCTTCATGTGTGATGTTGTTTTCTCTTTTTGGTGAGATGTACGTCCTTTGTTCCTGCATTCCTT
Source organism: Pinus tabuliformis (assembly GCA_031772625.1). Taxonomy (NCBI): domain Eukaryota; kingdom Viridiplantae; phylum Streptophyta; class Pinopsida; order Pinales; family Pinaceae; genus Pinus; species Pinus tabuliformis. Next base: position 78,450,165 of record CM062820.1, on the reverse strand, counting down.
TGCTATATGTCCAAGCTTGTTACATGCATAACATCTTACATGTTTCATATTCCTCCTGTAGCAATCAACAGCTTTGTGACCAAACATATTGCAAGCAAAGCAATATCCATTAAAATGCCTTGAATGTGGAGATCTTTCTGCATGATGGTCTTGAACTCTTCTTCTTCCACATTTGGCTGCAAGATGTCCAAGATTATGACATTCAACATTATTCATAGGAGGAGTAAAAGATTTTCTTTGAAGAATTTCTTTCCTTGGTTGATGATGAGATTGACCTTTCATCTCCTTGTTGATCATTTTGGATTTCTCTTTATAGTTCCTTGCCTTACCTTGTGAACTAGATTCACCTTCAACAGATTCATGAAAACCAAGACCAGTCTTGATAATAGGAGACCTTTGACTACTAAGAAGATCATCCAAGGCTTTAGTACTATCTTGAAATCTCAACAGTTTATCCTTTTCTTCTAATTTACCTTTCAAGATATTTACCTCAACTTGAAGTTGTTCCTCCTTTTCTAGACATTGCTTCTTTATGTCTTCTTCAGCTTTCCTTCCTTCTTCCAACTGATGCCTTAGTTTGAGAATCTCCTTTTCTTGTTCTTCATTCAGATCCTGCTGCATTTGACGAATTCTGAGAGCACATTCCAGTTGAGATTTTAAGCTGATATCTTCGTTAACCTGTTTTTCAATAGCTTGGAGTAGATATTTATTCTGCTTCTTTGATTCTTCAAGATCTTTCTTTAGCGAGCGGATCGTGGCTTCAAGACTTTCATAGTAACTGGATCTATCTCTGAGTTTCTTGATGGTTGTGCTTCTTTCATTGACTTCATCTCTTAATGATGTCACTTCACCCTGCAACTTTTGACATTGATTTTCCTTGTCCTTGAGTAACTTTCTTACCTTGTTTCCTTCCTCTGATTGAGCTTTTAGTTTGGTAACTTCTTCTTTGAAAGCACATTCCCTTTTGTTCAATAGATCTTGTTGATCTTTAACTTTGTCTGTAAGCCTTCTAAATACTGCCTCTATTTGATACTTTTCTTGCTCACCCATAAAAGCATGTTCAGTAGTTTCACTATCACTTCCATCACTTTCACAAGGAAATATAGCAGGAACATCAGAGGATAACACATTCATACCTGATAATGATTCTGAATTTGATTCTGAATCTGAAGAACTTCTTATACCTAATCCCCAATCGACTCTCCCACTGTCATAGACCTTCTGAGATGTCTTCTTCTTCTTATGAACTTTCTTCTTAAGCTTCTTTCCCATTGTTCCACGGATCTCCTTCAAGCGATCAAGCTTCTACCAAAGGACCTGCTTTGATACCAATTGTTGGAAATAATACTGAGAGGGGGGGTGAATCAGTATTATTAGATCAGATAAAACTTTTCAATTTCATACTCAGATTCATACACGCAGCTTCAGTTAAGGATATCAGCGTATATACGTGACTTCATTAAGGGCAACTAGCGTACATGCAGTAATCTTATGATTTAGTTAGCTTATCTTCAGTAAATGCATCAGAACATTATTAACCATATTAATAGTAAACAGGTGCAGTATAACAGAACAGATCATCACACATAAGGCACACACATGAACACCATGATATAAGGTGGAAACCTAATGTGGGTGAAAACCACCTGCTGCAATTTGTTTCTATCTTCCTTTAATAAGAAACTTCTTTTACAATGTACTGGTGCAGTCCTTTACCAGCACGCAGGCTACAACCTGCAGAGGGCTACAACCCTCTTAGCTCTTGTACTGGCCAATCCATTTACTAGTACGTAGGTGCCTGCCTACAGAATGCTCCAACCTTTACTCGTTCTCCAGCTACTCCTGGAAGGGAGCTACAACCCCCTGGCTCTTGTACTGGCTGATATGTTTACCAGTACGTAGGCGCCAGCCTATTGAACTCTATGATCTTCCCGGGACCACGTTTCATACATTTTCATACTGGATCCATAAAACAACCTGCATCATCAATCTCTGAATCACCCAATACTGAATCACTGAAACCCTGTCAACAACATAGACAACATAACAATAACCAGATCCAACTTCATCTTCAAATATCATACTTCACATTGTATACGCTACTTGGACAAACCCAACCTGCGTGTATACGCTCTTTTGCCAAAGACAACTTGCGTACAGATCTGCAAATCCTAACTTATAATTCCGCAGCTATATCAGACATCAAAACATACCCAGATCATAATAATAAACATGCGTCAGTAGATCTAGTCTATCCACAGTCAAACCATATGAAGATAATCATTCCAAGCCTTGAGATCCCGTTCTATAGTTCATCATCCTCCACATGAGTGAAACCATGGTTCAGATCACCAACCCATAACCAGCATTTGGATCTCACACTTCATCAGATATTCATTACTCACTCACACCCTTTGGCCTAATGATCTTCTCCTTATATAGGTTTAGGCCTTTCATAATACCACGGTCCAAAACCATAGTAAAATAATACCATCAACTCAATACTAGGGATCAACACGTCTGTCGAGATACTTTGGTCCAGAAACATAGGCTCAAGTACCGAGGACTAACTACCATGGACCAAAAGTAAGCTTTCCGACACGTACGCTCTTTTCCGTTCATGAACCTGCGTGTATACCCTACTTGGTATATAGCGACCCTGCGTATACGCGACTTGGTATATAGCGAACCAACGTGTATACGCGACTTGGGCTTAATGAACCTGCGTATATGAATTTTCTCTTCTTCTTATAGTCTGATCATCAATTCCTTGCTGCTGACCTTCTGCACTATGATTTGTCATCAGTGTGGTTTGCCATCAAGGACAACACTTATCTCATAATGCCAACACATTATACCCATCTTGTCCCTATAAACCATTCTAGATGGAAAAGTCATTTATCTTCAAACCATACCTCTACCAACCCAAGAATAATATTAAAGGATTGTGATTTCCCCGCCCCTAGACCGCTCCTCCCCTCTACCTCTCCCCCCCCACCACATATAATTGTAATAATATAGACCAAATTGACACTACTATTCTTGATAATAGTAGATAGAAGAGTATTGATTCACACACACTTGCATCTCTCTAACTTCTTACAATCTAATGAGCCTCAGTATTGCAACAAGAATGTTGCAATTCCCAAGGCTACTGACTTTAATTATCAACCTGGGGTTCATACAAACTTAAGAAGTATCAACAATATATGTGTAGGATACAATGTGTCCTTCATGTGCTGTCATGATGTAATGGAGTGCCTGTACTGAAATCAAATCCTAAACTAATTGCAAAAATGAACTACTCGAAATGGAAACCCTAACCTATTGCAAGAAATAAAGTACAAGGAAAGAAACATATTCTTATTCCATAAAGATCATGAACTAAATGTAAAATAAACCTAACTCAACCCTCTATATCACATTTGATGATTTAAACTAACTGAGCATGGAATCCGACCTAGGGAGTATTAACTGATGCATGCATGTGCTAATTATGAAATAAAAAGAACTATTTTTCTTTAACTTTTCATTTTATAAATGAAAATGCTAATCTTTCCTTGTTCTTTGGCAGGGGAGACAGGTGTGGAGGAAGAGGGGTACAATGGTTTTGATGTCTTGATGGTAAAGTAAAGGCCTAATCCTAGGTTAAATGATGATGTTTCTCAATTCGGGCTCAAAACAGGCCACTATAGGATGTCTACAGGATGTACTAGTTCCTACAGGATTTCTACATGATCCCCTGTTTTATTACAAAAAAAAGGCCAAAAGCTTAGGAAGTGTTCTATAAGGTGGAATGGAGCTTGGGAAAGGTGGATAATGGAAGAATAAGGCATGGAGGCGGTGGACACTACCCATAACTCAAGCAAGGGCTTCAATATGGGTAAAATTTCTCAATGGAAATGGCAATTTTTGCTTATAAAACAAGAATTCAGATTGAGAATTTAGTGGATTTTGGCAAAATGGGTGGATGAGGAGAGATGAGGTATCCCTGAAATATATAATCTGCTGATACAACACAATTTATTGTCTGCATCTATCCAGAAATTCATCTATACATGGGAAAGACTTATTAAATAACAAAAAAATACTAGTCTAGAATCTAGAAATTCTAAAACTAGTGAGGTAGTAAATCTATCAAATGCCTAACCTAATCAAGTGAAAATGAAATGGGGTAAATTTTTTTATTAAATAGAATGTTTTTTTGATCTAATGCAAGTGGAACCAACTCGATTGAAGCTTGTTAATATGCTCTGAAAAATAGCAGAAATTTACTATTATTTGATACAAAGGAGTTCCACAAATCTAGATTTGGGAATAAGAAGACTAATCCAAGTAGCTCAATGATTACTATGACCTTCCAAATATTTTACAAGGATGAAATGATTCTTTTTATCCTGCAAAAGAATTTACATCGATTATTTAACCCAATCCTACAGTAAGAAATCATTAATACTAAATGTAGAATTACAAAGAATCAAGAACACGAGATGCATGTGAATAAGAAGTGACAAGAAGAAAAAATGATACAAAAGGGATCTGAGGTTCCTAGGATGGACAAGCCTAAGGAAAATATGAGACCTATGGAGGAGAACAAGATTTAGAAGTTGAACATGACACCAATCTTCATTATTTTCATCAGTACAATTACATCCCTACAACAAAATATAATGGAGCTGCCAAAATACGAGTTCTCTCCACAAGAAGATTTATAAAAATATATCCATAGAGGGAAATTCAACTTGGCACTTATAAAAAATTATTATGAATCATTCCCCATAAAAGGAGGAAGCTTTACCCACCAAAATCACTTGATTAGTGGATCTGATTCCCAATACTAGGAATCTGCATTAAATGGCAGGGAACACATTCCTAGATTTTCTCAATCATTAGAGTTCCACAATCAGTGCCATAATTCCATAATATATTGTTGAATTATTATTTAATATTGATCCTCCTGTAGTAGGGGGCAAGTCCCTAAATTATCTCCTCCTCCAGATCTTCATAATTTGCCCAATATTCTCGTAATATTCCACAAAAATAAATAATATTAGGCACAAATATGCAATTATTCATAAACCTTCCTATGAATATATTAAAGTTAAAAATACATTATCTAATGCAAAAAGAGAGGTTTAATATGCTGAAGGATAATCAGATGGGCCTCAATTTATGTTTAATTCATAGCCATGGGCCTTAATTTATGTCTAATTTAGAGGCCCATCACAATCACCCATCCTTCCTATTGTGGCCTTAGCTAAATTAGCAATGAATGGGCACTTTTGTTGGTCCATAAATTCTATGCCATTACATTTGTTTCTTTCTCTTTTCTTGACATAGTTGAATGCAACATTGAACCATTGATTTTTCTACTTTAATTTTGGGGATACCTTATCAACATCAACATAACATCATCATTACTCATAAGTTCCTTAAAGATGGAAAAAAATATGATAATTTAAATCCTCTACTACACCTCCTCCCACTCCAAAGTTTAGAGAGTGTTACGATGCATAAAATTAGCCTAATAAGATTCCTATTTTTTAGTGTGGTCCATCACATAAAATATGATAATACTTGTTTAGAGAAGTTTTTGGATGAAACTGTGTGGAGGATTTGTATATCTTATCCAACGTTTGGGGTGGAAACTCCACCCATTTTCAAGGACCTAAGAATTATGTGATCACAAATTATCGCTATGAATTCATCATCTTAGCCCCATTCAGCCTACATGCAACCATTACTTGAGGAGTTTTCTAATGTTTTTCAAATTCCTAAGGGGATTCCTCTTATTTGTTCTATATAATATTTCCATTGAATTAACTCTAGGGATTCCCTTTTCAGTACATCAACCTATTGGTTATCACCCTTGAAGTAGATATTTTAATTCCATATTTAGGCCTTCCTTGAGTTCTTCCATATCCAACCTATTTCTTCACCTCATGAATCCTCTACCTTCATTATTCCTAAAAAAAATCCAATAGTGGTGCCTTGTCATATAGTATCATGCTCTAAGTGAGATCATTGTCATAAATCACAATAAATTACCATGAATGAATGATTTATTGGACTAATTTAAGGGTCTCAAATCATTTATCAAGACATACTTGAAAACATGTGATCATCAATTTCATAATATGAATCTAAATGATAGCTGAAATATTTCTTTCAAGAATAAAATTGGCTTATAAGAATGGTTAGCAATGCGACCTAGCATTACCAAAACTCTTTCTTAGACATATATGAAACCAATTAGCAATACTTTTTATTTGAATTTTGCACATTTTATTATGTTGCACCTTTGAGGTAACACCCTCATTTTAGCTAAAAGTGTGAGGATCACCTATAACATATTTCTTTGGTGCTAGAGCTACTTCAAACCCACAAACTACATGTTAGACCAAAATAATCCTTATAATGTTTAGACCTCCATTCACTATCTAGGATTTTCTATATAACCAATTTGGGGTGCATTTTGATGTCTGGAGATTTACAATGCTGGGGGGGGGGGGGGGGTGAATTAGTATTAAGATCATTGTATCATCTATTAAACATTTATTATTTTCCTTACTTGATTTTTTGAATTATTAATAAGCAACACAACATATAAATAGTATATCTAAACAAAAGCATAGCCAATGCATAAGATCAACAACGCACATGAACAAATAAACCATGAGATCAAACACCATGAAACACATGTGGACACCAGATGTTAGGTAGAAATCCTTATGGAAGAAAAACCATCATATGGTTTGTCTTCTTCTTCTTCTTCTTCTTATTTCAAAATTTTCTTTTACATTAATCAGTAGCCACCACCAGTGTACAAGCTCAAACATGCAATGTTTGTGAGAAAATACTTTCTCTAGGCCACTACCTAATGGAAGCTACCATTTTTTGCATCTAAGTGGTCTCCAACTTGCTAGAGGTCCCAACCTCTGAATAACTTCTTAGGATACCACCTGAATGAAGCCACCACTCCCTAAATCAATAAGCCACCACTTTCCAGAAAGACACCACTTTCCACTGAAGGATCCAACCCTCAAACCCTTATTGACTACATTTCAGATATTTTCAAACCAGGCCAACAAATCCTTGCTCAAACAAATTTGGAACACTTTTCATCTATTTTCATACTAGATCCACCTCTTCTGAGTAACAATAACAACAAAAAAAGAACCAATTTGTGATACAATGTCTCTCACAACTCAATAACCAAATATGGTTAGTACATAAACACTATCCAACTCAAAAAAACATGCAATCAAGGACTTTGACCAACAAAATACTCACACCATACAATATGCAACAACAACAATGTACAACTCATTTTCTCTCACACATACATCAATGAAAACTATGTAAACTATGTAAACTATATACAATATACAAACTCTACCATACATCACTATAAACTCTAAGAGTAGAAACATGTGAAAACCCCTAGGCACTCACCCATACAAATAGTAGCACACCCTAGTAGCAACAACATATAGTAGCAATAGAACATATTACATAGAGATATAAGTTCTCATGATAATACATTAGTTACAAGTACATAAAAAAAATTGGTATTAAAACCATTAACATGCTCCACATAAGAAAATATTTAGCAAGACAAAATACACAATAGATGCACCAATTTTTTGTTCTCCATATAAGCAACAACAAAAGGATCAACGATGCTAAGAAAACACTGCGACAATGTTTTGAACGCATATTTAGGAACATACATCGATCTAAACAACAATATAACTCTCATCCATCACTGGAACACATCCTTGGATCTAAATACAAACTTTGAGTGATAACAGCCAGTAGCAACTACAATACATGGTATCTATGTGACAAATGTATGCCAGTAACAATGAATGCTCACTATCACTCTAACTCCCTGTAGCCTCTTGTCCATACGTAGGAAACCACTAAATAAATTACATAAGTATTCATCATCTCTCAATTGCACAAAAAAACAACCTTAATAAAACCCATGACATCACAATTGAAATAGTTTTCCCAAAGATCAAATTAAACCAATTCAACTCAATAATTTAATTCCACTACCTCTTGGATAATGAGATCAATAAGGACCAATTCAATCAACTTGGTTACCTTAGAATACTTGGGAAAATACTTTGGGTAAAGCTTTTGGTTTTTTGTGTGCATGCACAGATCACTAATTTCTCACTTGTAGTAATTTGCATGGGCATATAAAGGAAAGCTAGAGTAGATTGTTGTGAGAACTTAAAGGTAAGCCAAAGAAAATTATGAAATCTATGCTGGGATGATGAAGCAATCCAAAGTAGATGGTATAAAAATTAAAATTCTCTTCCTAGATCGACAACCACTTGCATCATTACATCTTTAGACATCATGTTAACCTCCTACAACACCAAAACACCTTTGTCAAACATCAAAACCATGCATAATATCCCACAATTACTGACATCAATACCAACACAAGTTGAATCGATTGTTGACATCAATGTCAACACCGTGATTCCAAAAATCTCCCCCTTTTCCATTGATGGAAACACTCAGCCACAACACCCACACATATTTTTTAATTGGATATATAGTTTAATTCTCTAATGGTGGCTAGTCTCATTCTCCCCTTTAATATCAATGGAAAAGGGTGGCCAAACTTCATTTGGAACACCATGCTACTAATAAGTATGATTAAATACAACACGTAGCTACAACATATCTACAAAATAAGCATTATAATCCAAACAAAATGCCTTCTCACACTTATGGATCTTGCAAAAATGTCACATCAAGTCAACTACGCCAACACCATGACCTTTCTCTTGCTTAACATACTCCTCCTGAACATGTATTGGGTCTGCAAAGTACATCAACTCATGAATGTTATTCAATGAATTTTTTGTTGCACTCCATACCTCCTTGAAACATGAAAGAGGCTACTCAACATACCACATGAATTCATGACATACCAAGACCAATTATAAACTTGAAAGTACAAGGATAATAATTGAATCACAAGGCTAAATATTGCACTCAAATATGTACATTTGTCTGAAACAAATACTTCCTCTTATGCATAACTAAAACAAGTGACACAACCAACAAAACAAATGTGATACATGAACATGCATGGCTGAACCAAGACTTCCTTCTATGCATACCTAAGACAACGAATATTCAATCAAAATTCCAATGATAGGAAATATCATACACATGGTTGATTTACATCCTTTTCCACTCATTGATAGAACATATGGATCTACTACAAAAATGAATGAAAGCAACGTAAGAGAAATTCAACCCAAACTTCATGCACAACTCGCCCCTGAGATCATGTACCTTCCAACTTTCTTGTTCATCATGCAGACCTAATATTGTATTTAAGCTCTTAGTCACACCATATTTCTATTGCAACTAATCTTCATGTCTTTATCATGCTTCCCATATTACTACCATACACTCCCCCTGAGATTATCCACTCTTTTGCAGTCTTTCTGGAATATACACCAGGGTAATAATGGACTATAGTGGGGAATAGGTTCTCTTACTTAGAATTTGAAAAGGAAAATATTGTTTTCAATCTTTTACTTTTTCCTGTTGTTCCCTTCAACATGTACACACTTTCTAGGATCAAGGTTCCTTTTTCAATTAGTCTCTTTGGCCCTTATTTTTTGATGTTGCAACCTTTAGAATTGAAGATCACTTCCTTTCCTCCATTAACCATCTAGCTCACACTCAAGATGTTATGTTTTAGGCCTTCAACCAGCAACACATCAGCTGCATTTGTTTTCTTATCACCAAGGTTGGCCTTACCTTTTCCCAACACCTTAACAGGTGTAAATTGTCTCTAAGAATAACATGACTATCTTTGGTTTTCTTTAGGTAGATGAAAATGCTCTTGTCCCCTAACATATGATGGGAACATTTTTTGTCTTTGTAACATTGGTCGTATTCATTAAACATTCAATGAGAGGTACCATAGTTCACTTGTTTCTCGTCTTTCTTCTTCCACACCTTGGTAGGCTATTTCCTAGTATGCATATTCTCCTCTATTTTTCTACTAGGAATACTCTAGGTAAGCTATTAATTTTCCTAATTTTCCTTGAGAAACTAGAAAACTTAGAGTCTCTATCCATGTGATCAATATTTTCACAGGTATAACACCTCACATGACCAATATATGAGGCTAGAGGATCATATCCATTTCTGTTCATTTTAGATCTTCCATTGCATTGAATATGCTTCTACTCGATGCATGAGATTTGTAATCAACTGCCTTGTGGAATAATAGGTTACATGAAAAGCAATAACCGTAAAATGAACTTGTATAACTAATGGCTAATGATATTCCTAATGGGGGTGCTCTTCCTTGAATATATGCTTGATGATGCTTTCTCTTTTATCCCAAATTTTTGCTTACTTTTTTGATAGGATGTGAACATTCTCCTTCTACAATTAGTTGCAACATGTCTAAAATTATGATAGATGTAGCATTCAATCTCATCCATCAAGGGATAAAAGGAGTTATTATTTCTCCATTCAAATCTACCATAGAATTCTCTTAGAGTGAATGGGATTCTTTTCATAGGTGCTCATCTTTCTCTATTCCTTGACAATTGGTTTTGTTGCTTACTACCTCTTTTGTTGCTCTTGTTACTTCCATTACATGCTATAGAAACTTTAGATTCTACATTATTGTTTCCACCTGCATGTGAATTAGATTCTCCCTTCTAAAAGGCAAGACTAGAACTGACCAAGGGAGATCTTTGAATGCTAAGAATTTTGTCCAAGACTTTGGTTCTTTTCTCCATATTTAACTTATTGTCTTTCTTTTCTAGCTCCTTCCTCATTGAGGCAACTTTAGCTTCTTATTTTTCAACTCAGTCCTCTCTTTCTTTTAGCTAGCTATCTATGACAACTTTAACTCTTTTAGCTTCTTCCACATGGGTCTTTAAATTGATGGCTTCCTCCTTGAGATCAACCTCCTTAACATCAAATATATGAAATAATTTTTCTCGATATATACACATAGTTGCCAACTTCTCTATTTCAATAGCTAAAATCTATATGAATAACAAGTTTGATTCAAATTTAGCTTCAAGGAGCACCAATATATCACCTTTATCATTATCTTGATCATGCAACTCAAAATGGCTACCACCAGAACTATCTAAAGTATAACTAAGCAATTAATCACCATCATATCTTTTTTCCTACCTCATATCTAATTCTCCTTTGCCTTCATTTTCTAATTTTTCCTCTTGATGATCAACTATATTTTCACTAGGAGGGTGGATCTCAATTGGTTGAGCATATCTTTGTTGAGATCCCTTCTTCTTTTTCTTCTTTTCCCGCTCCCCATTGCTGATACTACTATCTCCTCCATACAATGCCTACAATTTGTCCCATATGTGTTTTGTAGATTTGAGATCCATTACCTTTTCCATATTGGAATTGTGAACATTGTTGTAGAGCACACATTTCACTTGGGAATTTTGCTACTGCACTTGCTTTGATGGGGGATATTTATCGTAACCTTCACACAATGACTTCTAGATATTAGATCCGTAGGCTGATAACTTAGACTTCAATTTTTCTCTCCATACCTAGTAGATTGTAGCACTAAGCAGAGGCACAACTTGATGATCCACCAAAAAAACAAATTTACGAAATTTTCTTTTCAGAATTCAAGATTCGCCTGAATACCCTGCTCTGATGCAAATTGTTGGGAGATTGACAATATTAAGAGGGGGATGAATCAATATTGTGCTTGATGTATCATGTATTAAAGTTTTTTCATTTATTTACTTGATTTCCTGAATCATTAATAAGAAACAAAAAATATAAATAACAAACATAAATACAAGCATATTCAATGCATAAGATCAACAACACACATGAACAAATAAACCATGAGATTAAACACCATCAAACACATAAGATACCATATGTTAGGTGGAAACCATTATGAGAGAAAAAACTTTGTATTTTTTGTCTTCTTCTTATTTTTAGTTTAAAATATTCTTTTATATCAAACATTAGCCACCACTAGTATGAAAGTACGAATTACAATGTATGTGAGTAACCACTCACTCTAGGCCACTACCTAATGGAATCCACCACTTCTGTAGCTATCTAGGCCACAACTTGATGGAGGCCCCAACCTCCAAATGATTTCTTAGGTCATCACATGAAGGTCCAAATCCACCACTCCGTAAATAAACAAGCTAATAGTTCCCTTTGAAGGACCCAACCTTCAAACCCTTGTGGACCCCATTTCACATATTTTCAAACTAGGCCCACAAATCCATGCTAAAATAATTATGGACCATGTTTATTTTTTTTCCATACTATATCCTCTCTTCTTGGTAGCAATAACAACATCAAAAACATCACTTTGAAATACAATTCATCTCACTACTCAATAACCATATCTAGCCAATACATAAACACCATCCAACTCAATAGAAACATACAATCAAGGACTCTAACTAGCAACATACCACACCATACAATATGTAGGAGAAACATACAACTCTCTCTCTCACACACACATACATCAATGGAAACTATATAAACTCTCTGCAACATGCAAACTTTGCCATACATCATTGTCAACTCTAGGAGCAATAACATATTCAAACCTCTCGACACTCACCCATACAAAAATTAGCACACCCTAGTAGTAATAAACTATAGAAACAATACAGCATATTAGGTGGAAATATAAATTCCCACGAAAATACATCAACTATAGCTACATACAAAAAATAGGGTACTAACACCAACAATATGCTCCCTGTAAGAATATAGTAAGAAACACAAAATACACAAGTACACCAATTATCTATTCTCCATAACATCAACATCAGAAGACTCATCAATGTAATGACAAAGCAATGCAACAATTCTTTCAACACATACTCAAAAACATACATTGATCTTAACAACAATACAAATCTCAACCATCATTACAACACATCCTCTAATCTGAATACCTGATGCTAATGTCAATGAAGAGTTTCTTTAATTGGGTGCTTCCTTCAACCCACATAATCAAATCGCTGTTAAAATCTGCAATGGTAAGATCAAATACCATGAGAGAAATAAAAAGAATAAATAACGCAAAACTGCTCCAGAATGACCATACAATCCCATGACCCTGAGCCCCAGAATTACTAAAAAATGCAATTAAAATCCATTATGGGATTTCCAACTTCCCATATGGCCCACTTAACTACTTAATAAATAATAAAACCTCACCATGCGCTTTCCCTTTAGGCCCCACAACTCCATCATTTAACATATCTGGGGAACGAGAAGTATTTATGTTGCCATTACTCGACAGTCCCAGTCCCTTGGTTCCTGACATTCAATTAAAATAAGTTACAAGATATAGGATTTTTAGGCCTTCCAGGCTAAACTTCCGTTATGGGTTTCCATATACGAACAACCTGGGATCTGGCAATTGATAAAATCTCTCTAAAAGAGAAAAATTGCTAAGTGTTGGCCTTTTAGTGTTCATTCCAATTCAGCTCCCCAACCCCTCTCAACCCTCTGTGCTCCTTTGAGTCTCTCCTCTCGGATCTGCGATACTTCTAAGGAAAATCCTCTCCCTTCATCACCCTCGTGCAACCACTCCGATGTGATCTTGTCATTTTACAAATATGAGGTTCAATAATTAAAAACACTAGGTTTATTGACTCTATGTGGAGAATAAAATTGCAAAAGGACTCGTTATGCCAATACAAATCTCTCGTAGGAAAATTTCAATTTTACGCTATGATTGATTTTTCCTATTAATCAAAGAAATATTTAAAATTACATCAATTCAGTACAATAATATAGGATTTGAGGACCAATTTGGGCAAAATTAAACAAACTATAACAAATTATCTAATTTTAATAAATTACATGGAAATTTAAACCACAGCTTGAGGAACCTACTCCTCTAGTAAATAATTTCGACCTCTTGGTCAATGAAAATTTTAGATGCCCTTGCATCATGAACTTTGAGTCATAACACGCAACAACAACTGCAATACATGGTATCTTTGTTAGAAATGTATACCATTAACAATACATGCTCACTATCACTCTAACTTCATGTAGTCTCTTCTCCATATGCAGGAAACCACTCAATACACTACAAAAGTATATATCACTTTTCAATTCCATACCAAGGAACCTTACTAAACCCACGATATCATAATTTAAACTAGTTTTCCCAATGATGAAATCAGACTAAATCAACTCAATAATTGCATTCCGCTACCTCTTAGATGAATAGATCAACAAGTACTAATTTAACCAACTTGGTTACTTCAAAAACCTTAGGAAAATACTATGGGTAGAGATTATGGTTTTTTTTTTTTTTGTGTATGTCAACAAATTGCGAATTTTTCACCTACAAGAATATGCATGCACATAAAAAGGAAATCTATAAAATATTTTGGTGGGCACATAAAAGAAATCTAACATAGATTATGAAATCTACACGGGGATGAAGAAGCAAACAATAATATATGTTGTAAAAATTAAAGTTATCTTCCCATACTTGCAACCACTTGCATCATCACATCTTTAGACATCATGTTAACCTCCTGTAGCACCAAAACACCTCTATCAAACATAATGACCTTACATAAGCTCCCACAATTGTTGACATAATTCGAACACAAGCTAAATCCACTGTTGACATCAATGCCAACACCATGTTTCCAACAATTGATCTTGCCAAAGTCCAAGCACTTGCACATTCACTAATCCCATCACCACAATTTCATTGAAGTGTTTTATTTGGGGCATTAATTCCATTGGTGTTTTATTTACCATTTCTCTCCATTTCCTACTTCCTACATTACCTCTCCAATTAGTAAGTGTTTGCACGGACCAAGGAAATGGATGAAGGTTAATTCTAGAAATTAAAACAACACTTTGTGCATCTTCCTGATTTGCAATGGCCCTTTAAGATAGAACTAATGTCTTACAATATGATATTGTGGCTATACAAAAATAGGAAAGACTCTAGGTGGCATATCACTCTAAGAATTTAACAGATGATTAGATAAAATATGACACCCACGATAAATAACTTTATGCTCTTATGAAAGCATTAAATAAATCTTACCATGCATTCAAAGTAAGGAAGTCATTTTTCACATTAATCACCATCCCTTAATTATTTTTATTTTTAGTGTGAAGTTCAAGAATGGAGCCATATTAAATGAATCTCCTCTCAACAACAACTTCATTAGTTATTAAATATGAAAAATGGAGTTCCATTTGGGTGGGAGACATGTTAAGTCACCCTATTACATGTCCAATCAATGTTTTGCATGCTTTCTATGCTTATTATGAAGCATGTTATATGTTATGGAATCTTTCCTTTTGGGCCAATCTAGTAGCCATTGTAGTATCTCACCAAAATTAATCATACACCCTTATTGGAGTATTCTACCTAGGATGATTATCTATATACAATAAATCGAATGTGTGTCATAGACACTATAAAACACTTTATTTTCATTCAAGAGTCTCACATCTTTTCATACGTTAGCTATTTTGGCACACTTAAGACATTACACCATATAAAAAGACATCTCTTTTTCTCTCTCTATGCATTTCCCACTTTGCAACCAGGCTGTACCCCCCAATTCCAAACATGGCTTGTATCATCCACTACCCTCGCCAAACTAGCCTTGGGAATCATTATCTATGGATTTTATTAGTGGTTTGATAATGAAAATAAAAATAAAAATTTCATATTTTTAGTTGCATGTTGTTCTTCAAAAAAGGTAAGCTTTATTCCTTGTACTAAGACCACCTTAATAGAATAGGTTGTTGGGTTGTTTTCATCAACATTTGGTCTATTTTTTGCCACCCTCTCAACATTTCGATAAAGATTCACACTTCCTTAAGTCCTTTTAGAATACCCTTTGGTATTTATTCAGGTGCCAACTTTATTTTCTAATACCTTTTGTCTGCAAATAGATGGATATATAAAATTTTTCTTATAGTTACCAACCATTGGCTCCTTATGATCCGTTCATCACTCTTTCTCCTATCATCTCACCTCACTAGCAAAATAAGCAACATCGAGTGTCCTCCTTTAGTTAAAATTAATATACCATATTTTTTAGCTCACTAATTACGTTCATTCCTCCTAGGATAATAATGAATATCTCGAGGATCATTATCAAGTGTTTGTAAGTTTTAGAGTGATGACCATGTCTAGTTTTGTATGGACAAAACATATTTTAATGAGTAGTGCCATGACAGCCTAAACCCTATTTTTTACGCTCCTATTAAATTTTTGATTAAAACAAGATATCAATCAAAAACTTTTCAAAAGAACTATTAAATGTCTGTCTTTCCCGCATATTGCATGATCAAGCATGATTGAAAGCCTTGCTAATACACCAAATCTAGCGAAAAGAGATTAAAAGAGGACTATGCACTATAACACTTCAAAACTAGTACATTTCTTATATAAACTAAGTCCTAAGGCATTTTTATTAAAACTAAGGGCCGCATCGCATATCGCTATTCTTAGAATGTGCACCTTAACAAGTTACCTTAAAATGTGTGAGATGCAAAATTACGATGACAACATTTCCCTTATCGCATCGCATTTCAGACATTTAGAAGAACACCACAAACTTACTATCCATCGAGATTGTGAAATGTGATTGAGACCTAGACCCACTCCCGAGATTTGTCACAGACAAGTATATAGGTTCACTGCTTAATAAAAGGCGCTTTACACAAGAAAACCTAACAAATGAGCTATGTTTTGGAAACAATAGTAAATGGACTACATCTCACATCTCATGGAAACAATAAGGAAAGCATACAAACATAATGTGATAATGCGATTTGTGATATTTCTTCGCAAATCACAAAATCGAAATTTTCACAATTTAAAGGCTTGCCACCCTAGAAGCGTTTTTCCCAACTTATGATGCAGGCATTAATGAGCATTAAATCTAAGAGATAACAAACCATCAGTGGGAATTTAGTAAAGGGTAATGGCATTTGTGTGTGAAAAGCCATCCAACGTGATACGATATCTTCTCACCTGCATTCAAATAAAACTCCTTTCTTATCACCTTTTCAAGTTATCTATATTCTTCCATCTTCCATTCATTCGTATCTCTGTATATTCGATAGCTGTTGTTTTTCTCCATTTTCAGGAAAAATGCACAAAAGGAGACTTTGGGAGAAATGGAAAAGAAGGGCAAATTAGTTGTGTCTGAGAAATCATAAATGATTCCTTTATTCACAGATACCACATGCAGCAGAGAAGGAGGGACCTATACGTGGGAAACCATGTATGATTTATTAGAAGAAGAGGAACCAAGACCTTTGGAAACAAAGGTCACAGCTGACGGTCGTGTTTTCTCAGAGGCCACCATTTCTAAGACGACATGCTCATTTATGCGTCGCATAGCCATGTGCCCAAAGATAATCCCTTACATAGATATGGTCAAGTGGATTATTGATCAGGCCAATATTTTAGACAAAGAATTTAAGAATAGAAGCCAAGAGGTTATGGGATGTTTTTCGCCAAACAACCTACGACTTATGTACCGCCTACCAGAACCGCAAGCCATCTACAACAAACAATTCCTTGAGAAGTTTTAAAAAGAGAATGAAGACCCAACATATGTCACTCACACCTAGTTGAACAATGAAGGCAAGATAAAAAAGGACAAAGTGGGTATGTACTCTACTGCATCTATTTCTCCTCCCCATAGTTTTGCAGCAGCCATGCTATGTAGGATGTTTGGAAAGCCAGATAGCACTAAATTTTCCATAGAATGGTTTCCATTAATAGATGCAGTTGTAAACACAACAATAATGAATTGGGCTCAAATTTTGTCTACAATTTAGCAAAGGAGATAATCTATTATAGGAGGAAAAGGAGTATCTCCTTGAGGGTTTACCTTCCATTATTTATGAGTGCCTATGTGATGGATGCAATTTGTTTTGGTTCAAAATTTCCTATCATGGGATGGAATTGGACAATGAAGGATCCACTTCCCATTCATATATATCATAAGGACATGTGGGAGTTTAAGTTTCACCCGCATTTTTACAAAATTTGTCATGGAGTCATGCTGCGTATCCATAAATAGTTTTACAATCGAGATGCCCCTAGGTTTTCTAAGGAAGCTGAGGTAGATATCCTCCCAGTGGCCAGATGCTTTGGGGAGGAAACATTCACATATATCATGGTATTTTGGAGAATCACCTCACCGCATGTCCTCACATACTATGTTCTAGACAAATTAATGTCTAGAGAGATAGCCTATCAAACAACTAGTGAGGGTGGGCTAAAAAAAGGATTAAAGGAAGTGAAAATGTCCATTTGGCCTACATTTCTGTTATAGTGTGGAGCATTTTCACTGCACGATCTGTTGCATGCATTAAAAGAAGCAGAGATCATGCAATCTCTAAGATTACCTAAATTCCTAGGAAGGTACTATGACCCAAATGGCACTGCCAAAGACTTCACTACCATGGTGAAAGTGAAGGTATTTAGTCATGAGGAAGATGCATTTGATGACATCTTCCTACAAAAAGAGATATTCACAAAGGTGAAGCGCATGTCATCACTACTTTTTGACCTAGAAGAGCTTGAAGCCTTTCATGAATACAGAGAAAGGAGATGGTTAAAGGTCCCATTGGACCAATTATTAATTGAACCAATAAGGGAGCCAACTCTCAGCGTAAGCCTAGAAGGGAGCTCTAGAGAAAATTCTAAAGATGATTCCAAAGCAAAGTCCCAAGAGAAGTCTACCAGCGAGTCAGAGAAATCAGAGCAACATTCACAGAATGGGGGAAGAAAAAGTAAGGAGTCAGAACAGGATACATTTGAATCTACAGAAAAAGACAACTGAGCAAACCTCAGCTAAAAAACAGGCTTAAATTCACTCCACCTTTGCCTAGACAACAAAACCCCCAGTGATTGATCTAGAGAAAGAATGGGAGAATTTTAATAAAAGTATCCATATAGAGGCACAAGCACTTGAGCCACCGACTCCACAACATAAAGAAACTCAAGAAATTATAGTAAAGAAAACTGTAAGTACTCAAGAGGTAGAGCACATTCCTGCCACTCCTACCTCTGAAATTGCTTTGAGAATTGAGAAGATTCCTCCTTTAGATGTGTTCTATAGCCCAATCCATAAAGACGTTGTCAAAAGGTAGAGAAAGAAGAGGAAGTTGGATGCTACAACTGCTACTACTCCTGATAATGAATTGATGGATATTGTTTGGAAAGACTCACCCATTGACCCATATGACAACCTTACTAGATTGTCTCAGTTTGAAGGAGCCTACGCTATAGTGACTATTGGTAAAGTAACAAAAGTAAGAATGTTGCTCAGAGAAAAGGAAAATAAAATTCTGATGTTGGTACAACAATTAGAGCAAGAAAAATCTAACCAACAAGTGAAATTGCAAATAGCCAAGCTCCAACAAGAATTCAAGTAGATGCGAATAAAACATCAAGCCAGCCTAGCAGAAAGGAATCACGGATACGAGCATTAACAGATAAGTATAAAGACAACCCAAATATTGATCTGTTTATAATCGAAGTGCTCAGCTTGAACTCCCAGCTAATGCACCAAAAATAAATTCTATTCTAGAAGGTCACATAGTTGAGTCCTTATTACGAGACTAGTGGCAAATTAACGAGTCAAGTCGTTGACATGAGACTCGAATATGATGAAGTCTTGAAAAGGGTTTCTGAGTTCATCACCTGGAAGAATTTAGAATATGGGAGGAAGGCCGATTTGCCTATACTGGGGGAGTTACATAAATAAATTTTATTTGTAGACTGGGATTCTCATCTTAGACAAGCAGAAAAGGAAACAATGGTCACAACAGTGACAACAAACATTGTTATTGAAAACATCAATAAAAATTTACACAATGCGAATTTAGTGTCAACGTCTGTACCAAGTTTTCTTCTAAATGACAAACAACTCAAACAATAGTGGAGGTAGTCAATAGGGGAAAAAGAGGAAGCAATTAGTCAAATGACCACGTTAAACTGGGAAGCATACTAGCAATATTTAGTCAAACCTTACAGCCAATTGATGAACCTATGATGCCTAACCTCTTCCACGCAGAAAATGATGCTAGCACTAATTGATGTCATGTTCACTGGGCTGTTGAAATCTACAATCAATCAATTGATATAGCTCAAGCTAATGATGGACATCTGCGATCTGAAAGATCAAACATAAAGGAGTTAGTCACCATATTTTATTTCTATTTTTGTTTTGTTTTGCACAATATAACGAAGGTCGTTTAAACCTCCTCAATTATTTTTTTAATAATCTATTATTAGGATTTATAGTTTAGTATTTATTAGAAGCAATCTTCAAAACATGCACTTTCGCCCCTTTAAGGAAGTTCTGGTGAAATGAATGGAACAAGATTTATTTTCATTTTATCTGGAATATTTTATCTGAAATTGCACTTCTGTACTCTTAGATGGTGTTGGATTAATTGGTAATAGGTCGATATTGTTGAAACACATTAACAAAACTTATTACAAATGGTAATTTTATCTTGTGATTTTGTTTTGTCTATGTATTAAGCAATAATTTTTCTTCAAATTTTTTATGTATGAGAGTTTAAAGCTTGGTTAGCATTATTGCACTTTTGTATGGTGATGGCCTAAATTTTATGTTGAATATATGAATAATTTCTTATGCGATATATATTTCACAATCGTTTCGGCTAACTATTTATCTGAATGATTATTGTTAAAACGATTTCACTTCTTACTGCAGTTGAATGATCTTTATTACCAATGCTTTAGGACATTATTGTAGATCTCATGTTTCAATTTTATTCCTGGGTATAGTCGTAGCTAGATAGTGTTTAAATTAGGATATATTCATGTGATTATTAGTTTAGATTATATTACTTTTAGCTTAAACATTCCTCCGAATTAGCATATATCACCCCATCAACACTATCATAATTTATATTGAGAAATTGGTTCCATTATCCCCAGTCATAGCCACTACACCAAACAGAAAAGGAGCTACCAACCAAGGTCCGGATCAGGTGGATTTTCCCCAATGTTGTAAGCAACGATTTTTGAGGCTTCAACATTTTTGGCACGAGAAGGAGGGCTTGACTATGAATGGAAAGTAAATCCAAATTAACAGAGCATTCTAAGAGTAAAAATCCCTTACCATCACCTCCAACTTCTCAATCACATTCCAACTCTTCTAATCCTAAGTGAGAAGTTGTAAAAACAACAATAGAGCCCACTATTGAAATCCCAAAGAAGCTAGATCATTCTTCTTTTGCTGAAGCCCCTGAAGTCTAATCTTTGATTCATAAATTACAGTGGATTTCGATATCTCAAGAGGAATCTGAGTTATCCCAAGATAGTGTTACCTCTCAATTTACCCCATCTCAATGGTTAAACAGAGAGAAAAGTTTGGAATCCCACCATTCGAATTCCCTCTACCAAGTTGTAAGAAAGCTAAGAAGACACCATCGGAATCTCAGAGCGAGGTTCCTTCATCAACACGATCATCATATTCATTCATTCCATCCATATCATCACAATACCAATCATCCACCTCACCACTCTAGATCGTGATTCACACAAGTATTGGAAATCCATCTTCCTCTACCCAATCACCTTCAACCATTGCCACATATTCCTCTTCTCAGCTACCAACAATGGCTCAACCTCCTCAAGGCCACGGAAAAATCTAGGAGCTATTAGGATGGTTGCACGTTTACATCCATTGCTGGCCCATACAAAGAAATGGTTACCAAAGTCCAATCATGATAGTGGCCTACTGGCTGAGGAACACATAAACAATTTTATGTTGTCCATTAACTTGAACGAAGCAGTAGAAGAAGATGTAGTTGTAAGATTATTTCCATATAATTTGCAAGGAGAAACATGATCATGGTACTTTTCATTACCATCAGGTTCTATTAATAGTTGGGATGCTTTTCAAGAGAAGTTCTTAGCTAAATTTAGAGATGATAGATCCACGGCTACCCTAACCAATGATCTCTCCAATTTGAAAACTGAGCCTAAAGAGCCAATAAAAGACTTCAACTCTTGCTTCAATAAATTATTAAGTAAGATACCATTGGCATCTAGGCCTAGCGATGAGATCCAAAATGAGTGGTATATTTCTGCTATCCCTTCAAACACAACTATTTTCTTCAATAGAGCTGCCAAACCAACTTTGGTAGAAAATATGAAAGAGGCAATAACTGTAGAAAAATGCATTCTAGCTGTAGATAAGAAAAACACATTAGAATAATGAAAATACAAGAAAGTGACTTTTAGGGATTAATCCAAGAAGAAACCACCAAAATATCCTTTTGATCTTGAAGTTTTGCAGAAAGTCCTCAAAACCATGTCTAATGAAATGGTTGATATTAAAAAGAAGGGAGTAGGGACTTCCTCTAAGAAATCTTTTAGACCATTTAAAAGGAATTCCCCTGATGATCCTAAACCTCCAAATGATATATCAAATGCTGAATCAAATGGAGAGGAGGATGAAGTTTCAACAAATGAAGAGAAAATAGATGATGAAGAATTGACAAAGTTACAAGGAATGTGGGATTTTATACTTCCCAACGAAGAAACGCAAGAAGCACTCCATGTTGCCACCCAAAGTAAAAGCCTTGTTGATTTGCCACAAACAAACCAAAAGTAGAAGGCTTCAATGCCACCTCCCATGGACAAAACAACAATTAATAAATTTTCACCAAAATCCACTCAAACTACTCCTTCTCAATTGAATTGTTCACTTTCAACTAAAACCCTGATAGTATATGATAAAATGGATTATAATATTGTTGATGATATGAAGAAGACTAGGGAAAACATCACCTTTCATGAGATTAGAAAGTTAAAACATCAATAGAAGCTACTCCTTAAGGAGCTCAAAGCAGTACCTACTTCACCTCTTCCTGCTGCTGTGATCTCACAAGCTACCTAAGAAATGGGAAGACCCTCTAGCACCTCCTTAAACAAAATTGATCCAACCAACATTGCTTTGATTGGAGGAACATTTAAATCCCATACTCCTCCATTTCTCCTTACTTTTGAAATTTTTAATAGAAACATACACAACTATTTAGTTGATTCAGGAGCTTCATCTAACATTTTACCTAGAACAGTTTGTGAAAGGTTGAATGTTCAGCCCCAAAAATCTGTTGTATGGATTGTGCAATTAGATCGGTCTCAAGTCAAAGTTGTTGGGGAACTTAATCAAGTAACCATTAGACTCTTGTCAAATCCCAAAGTCTTTCAAGTCATTGACATTCTTGTAGTTGATATTCCCAAGTTCTATGGCTTAATCCTTAGTAGAGACTGGTTAGAAAAACTTCATGTCTATTTTTTTATTAACTGGTCTCACATGTGGTTTCCCTATAATGGAAAGCAAAACAAAATAAGGTTTGATCATGAAAAACATCAAAAGTACATAGTCACACAGCTAGATGGAGGAAATGAACTAGTTGCGTATAGTAATAGCATCATCAGAAACTACTCATTAGAACAATTTCTAGGAAATTTTAATGCTTATGCTTCACCTTTCTTGGAAAACTCTGTTGTATCTCAAGTTGAAAACTTTTCCTAAAGAGATACTTCTAAATGTGTAAATTTTGTAGGTAAACCTATAGTTAGCTCTTTATTTTGGAAATTATTTTTTGATGGATCTAAATCCAATGGTGGAGCATGAGCAGGATGCATATTAGTTAGTCCAGAAGGGGAAAAGACTATGTTAGCATGCAGACATGAATTTGACTACACAAATAACACTACTAAATATGAAGCATTAGTTCAAGGTTTGTATAAAGTCATTGGCCTTAATATCAAACACCTCCAAGTGTTTGGAGATTCATAAATTGTGATAAAGCAGGTACGCAATAATATACACTGTTTTCAAGGCATTCGAAACACTACGAGTCATTATTCCAAGACCTCACTTCCCACTTTACAGCGTTTAATATTTCTCCTATTTCGAGACTCCAAAACACAAGCACCGATCTATTAGCTAATGTGGCTTCCAAGCTTATTCCACCAGGAGATTATAGTCCTCATCGCTTTTCTATTGAATTGATTTTTAGGCCTTCTAGTCCTGACAATATCACCAACTAAAGAGTCTTTAATAACGATTCAGATATCATAATATTTTTGACATCAGAAGGCTCTTATGATGACCAGATAGTTGACGAAGACCAGCATGACAACCAACTTAAGAAAGAAACAACCAATAATACTATAGAAAAGTTTGTGGTTAAGTTGGAATATTTATATGACATTAAGGACAAATTTAAACGACCCACCAATTCAAAACTTTAGAGTTCAACTCTAATTTATGAATTGATAAACCTTGGAACTGACCTTAAACCTCAAAATATTAATCTAGGCCTCGGACTTACGTCAGACGAGAAATCAGCCTTTATACATTTGTTGAAGAAATATAAGAATGTCTTCGCATGGAAATATGAAGATCTTAAAATGTATGACACTTCTATTATTCAACATACTATCCCCATGACATCTGATGAAAAACCTATTCAGTAGAAATTAAGAAAAATCCATCCTAATTTAGAAAATCAAATTAAATTTGAATTGAACAAACTGCTGAAAGCCAAGATTATTTTCCCTGTCAAACATTCCAGGTGGGTCTCTAATCTTGTCCCAGTCAGAAAGAAGAATGTTAATATTCAAATATGTATAGACTTCTGCAATATAAACAAAGCATGCCAAAAGGACAACTTTCCATTGCCTCCTATGGAATAGATATTACGATCATTTGGAGGCTCATAACTAATGTCTTTCCTGGATGGATTCTCAGGTTATAATCAGATCCTAGTACATCCAAATGACGAGCTGAAAACTACATTCAGGACAAAATGGGGAGCTTATGCTTATCATAAGATGCCATTTGGACTAATTAATGCTGGTGCTACTTTCCAAAGAGCCATGGACATAGCCTTCAAAGGTTTAGTGAAAAAATCAATAGTAATCTACTTAGACGATATAAATGTATATTCCAAAAAGTGTAGTAATCATCTGAGAGATTTAACAAAAATATTTGATCGTTGTCAAAGGTATGGAATTTCTCTTAATCCTAAGAAATCTTTCTTCTTGTTAAGTGAAGGAAAACTCCTAGGACAGATAAATTTTGTTAAAATATTTGTTCCTAACTTCTCATAAATTGTTTTACCTCTTCAATCTATGATAAAGAAAAATTATCTTTTTAAATGGGGACACACAAAACATGAAGCTTTTTATTTGATTAAACAAGAAATCATTAATTCTTCCTCTTTAGTAACTCCGAATTTTTCAAATCATTTCATTCTATATACTTTCACTTCTGAGAAATCATATGTAGCCATATTGACACAAGTCAATGAAGAAAAAGCTGAAGCCCCAATCTCTTTTTTAGCTCCAATTTGCAGGGGACTGAATTGAATTACTTAGACGTTGAAAAACAAGATTTTGTTGTTTTCAAATCAATAAAACACTTCAGACCTTTTCTCCTCAAAACCCACACCAAAGTAATAGTGTCATTCTCAGCAGTGAGAAATATGTTGATACAAAGGGATGTAGGTGAGAAGAGAGAAAATTGGGTGAAAGCTCTGCAAGAATATGACATTGAAATCAGACCAGCAAACATTTTAAAAGGTCAAGGTTTTTGCAGGATGTTAGTAGGAGTGTATAATTTATCAGCACTACAAGACTTAGGTGATGATGTACAAGTGTATGAGGTAAGCCTTAACGACATCGAGTCAAGTTATGATGATATCATATTTTACTTAACAAATGGATATGCCCCAACGCAATTAAATTATAAGAAGAGAAGGGCCTTCAGGCTAAAAGCTAGACAATATAAAATTGTCAATGATGTGTTGTTTAGAATAAATTATGATTCTGTTTTACTTAGATGTGTTGAAAAATATGAGGCAAAAAAGGTGTTGCAGGAACTCCATAATGGACCAGCTGGTGGGCATTTTGGAGGAGATACCATTGCACATAAAATCCTACATGCTAGCTATTACTGGCCAACATTATTCAAGGATGCACACAGTTATGTAAGGAAATGTAAAGTCTGTCAAACAATTGCTAGGAGATAGATAAAACCCGCATTATCATTACAACCAATCAATATTGAACAACCATTTGAGCAAGGGGATTGGACATAATAGGTGAGATCGTTCCTCATTCTTCTAAGCAGCATATATATATCTTTACATCAACTGATTACTTCACAAAATGGGTGGAGGCCATTCCACTCAAGGTAGCCAATTCTGAAAACATCATTGAATTCATTGATCAATTTATCAATAAAAAATTTGGTCTGCTATCTTCCCTGATGTTTGATAATGCATCTTATTTTTCAGGCAATGCTATGGCAGAATTTTCTCTTAAAATAGGTTTTAAGCTTAACTACTCTGCTAAATATTATCCACAGGGAAATGGGTTAGCTGAATCTACAAAAAAAAAATTCATATGGATTATTAAACGAACTGTTGACCAAAATCAGAAGAACTCTAATAAGTCTTTAATAGTTTCTCTATGTGCAGATCAAATAACTCAGAAGGCCTCCTTTGGCACTTCTCCTTTTAATTTGGTCTATGGGAAATAAGTTGTCCTACCTACAAATGTAGCTATTCCCTTTCTAGACCTAGTTCAGTTCATTGAAGAAACGCCTTCCTCTTTTATGCAAGTTAGACAGTTACAAATCCTTAAGCTTAAAGAGGAAAGGGAAAAGGACAGAACCACACACACACATCATCAACAGTTAGTCAAAGCTTTCTTTGATTCAAATTCTATAAGTTCAAAATCTTTTCAACTCGAAGACCTAGTATTGAAATGGGATAAATCCCACAAGGAAAAAGGTAAGCATACCAAGTTCCAACAAATGTGGCTTGGCCCGTTTCATATTGTGGAACAAAAAGGCCCATCAAAATTTTTATTGCAGGATTTATTAGGAAAGAGAGAATCTCTACCTGTTAATGGGAAGATCTTAAAGAAATATTTTCCATAGAAGATGATCTCTTCTATTTATTTTATATTATTTCATTTATTTTATTTTTCTAGAAAGAATAATACAAGTTGGAAAACATTTACTTTTGTCTTTGCAAATAATAGCCTCTTTTTATTTTTGAATTTTCGCTTGTGTAAGTAAAGATTATTATGAAATTGATGTTCACACATAAAACATAGGGTTAAGTCATGTTTCTCTCAAACTGTTTGTTCTATGCCAAAATTATTTGATCTTCAATAAAACTTAACTTTAGAAAAGTACCTTACCTCTACATCAGTCAAGAAAAGTATCAATGACAAAACAAGGTCTCTCTATAGAAAAGCATCTTTAAACTCTATAATTGTCATCCAAAATCTCTTAAGGAGCCAATGATTCTCCCAATCTATTCAATTTTCATTTTTTAGAGTGTAATTCTAAAATATACTTAAACTTAAAGGATACGAGATCTCATCAAGAGCTGGCTTAACATGATCATAAGGTTATAACTAGCTAACATTACCAATACTACATATCAAAACATGATAATGGCTTGAGATTGTATTAATCAAAAGACAAGGGGTCTCATTAAGAGCCAACTTGTTCAGTTAAGTTATAATCAAGTGAATGGCATTGTCAATTTTGGTCACCAAACCAAGACATTGTCCTTTAAGGGATACAAATGAAATTTTGAAGAAAAATAATTATTTTAGAAAATAAAAGGAAATAAGTATACAAATTTGAGCTTATCTTTAAAAATTGTATTCTATCCTAGGTGGGATACTGAACCATTTCTAGTTAAAAGGTAACCCTGTCGAGGCTATAAATGCCTGTTGGCAGTAGAGGATCTACCTATGACAACTGAGTATACCAAAAACTGATCTGTGAAGAACCTCCCTGTTTTTATCTTTAAAACCAAGTAATGACTAATGTAGACAAAGTAACTTTCTTATGTAAGAGGATAATCAAAAGGATGATAATTAAGTGGATGTGGTTTAAATATTCAAAGAGCAGTATGACTTATCTTATATTTCATGTAATTGCTTTTCCAAACCATCTTTATTTTGGAAGTTCTTAGAAATTTCAAAAAACTCTCAGAGATAATTGGTTCTTCCAAGTGAATCGCCAATTTTTGTGTTATTCAAAAAGCCTCCATTTGTTAATAGTAGTAGTTAATATTACATTAATAAATGGGGACCCTTTAAAAAATCCTTCCAAAAATAAGTTTAGCATTTAGGCATTTTCCTTATTAAATTTTGGAATAAAACAAGATATCAATCAAACACCTTTTCAAAAAAATAGTAAATATATGCCTTTCCTACATATCACACAATCAAGTGTGGTTGAAAGCCTTGCTAATACACCAAATCTAGCGAAAAGTGATCAAAAGAGGACTATGTGCTATAACACTTCGAAACTAGTACATTTCTTATATAAACTAAGTCCTAAGGAATTTTTATTAAAACTAAGGCCCACATCACATATCGCTATTCTTAGAAGGCACACCTTAACAAGTTACCTTAAAATGTGCGAGATGCGAAATTGCAATGACAACATTTCCCTTATTGCATTGCATTTTGGACATTTAGAAGAACACCGCAAACTTACCATCTGTTGAGATTGCGAAATGCGATTGAGACCCGGACCCACTCCCGAGATACGTCACAGACAAGTCTTTAGGTTCGCTGCTTAATAAAAGGCACTTTACACAAGAAAACATGTTAGGATATTCTGACACATAGGAAGTAGTTATGTATAACTTGGTCTAGTGTAGAGTTAAGTAAAGTGTGTTTCTTTACTATGTACATTTGTGACTTACAATCCGACGGCCACGATATGTTCTAGACATGAAGTGATATGACGATTCATTCTCTCCTCAGTATTACCGACACTTGATCCATGGCTTAACACCCGATTGGTCCATGATCTCTATTTAAAGAGCATGGAGGGTCATTTGTAGGGTAACCGTTCATGAGAGAAGATTATGTAAATTTTATTTCTTTTATTAATAAATTTCCTGAAGTGGTCGCATTGGATTAAGCCATGGACTCTTTCCCTCTTTGAGGGTTTTAACCATGTCAAGAATACTCGTGTATTGATCTGTGATCTATTTGTGAGCAGTTTCCTTTGGTGTTCTATCTGAGGAACTTACCTTGTAAATTCCTACATGGTATCAGATCTATTTGAGGGCCGCATTTGTTGGTGATCCAAATCGGAAGCCGTTACAACTGCATCCGATTTTCGTTTCCTATATCTACTATTTCTAACCACTTTCAGGCCAAGAGGACTACTCTATTGTCTTAGGAGCATCTGTTCTAGTGAGGAACCCCTTTTTTTAACGTAAAAAGGTTTCTAGTAGCCCTAGCTACGTCATTTTTAAGATCTGGAGGTATATAATCTTTATTTGTAGTTCTAGCTATTTATCGCTCTGTTTATTTTGGTTTATTTATCTCTCTATTTTTTATTACCAGATCTATACCTTTCATTTTTGCGTATGCTATTTTCCCCGTGACTATGTCTGATATGGGCAAATTAGAAACAGAAAGGAAGGATTTTTCTCATGTGTATGCTCTTTTGTGCTGTGCCTTAGTGTGATCTCAGAAAATTTGGGTTGTGTGGTTTTTGTTTTGTAGAAAAAAAGGAGATCTTTCAAGTAAGCACACACTCCAAATTTTCAATGACTAAAAAATAAAAAGAAACCTTCATCTTTTCCTAAAATTACTAACCTTTTAAACCAGCTCACTTGGTCCAAAGTTACTTTATGAGAATAGAGGTCTTGGGTTCAAGTATTTTTTTTTTGTTGAGTTACTTTTTCAAAAAGCACATGTAACTTATTTTTTAAAGTTACTTTATGTAAAAGTTTTCTCATGCATTTTAAAAATTGAGTCACTTATAATTCTAAAGTCTCTTTATCTTTTATTTAAGTTACAAT
Organism: Pinus tabuliformis; assembly: GCA_031772625.1. Classification (NCBI taxonomy): domain Eukaryota; kingdom Viridiplantae; phylum Streptophyta; class Pinopsida; order Pinales; family Pinaceae; genus Pinus; species Pinus tabuliformis. The sequence continues at coordinate 78,420,201 of CM062820.1, read as the reverse complement.
TTAGTGGGTAGCTCATAAAGTACCATTGTAAAAGTGACTTTCACTTATTTATAAAAGTGAGCCACATAATTGTTTTTTTTTAAGTGAGCTAATTAGATTAAGTTTGGAATGGGGAGGGGGAGGGGCGGGGGTTTTTTTTAAATATATAATTATCATTCACTTCCACACATTCACGCACTTCGTCAACATCTTCAACAACTTCTTCAAGAAGCCATAACTTCTTCATCCCGAAGCCGTTTTCAGAGCTGTTTTTTTTAATCAACCTATTTTTTCAAGATATTTCCATTGGAACACTTAGTTTCAGCATCTACAGCTCTATTTTCTGTTAAAATGGAAAGTCCATGCCAATTTATTCTTAACAACACCAACTACTTCCAATGGTGGTCCTACATTGTGGATTTACTTAGAGGTAAATGTCCTTACAGAATAGCCTCAGGCCAAGAAACTAAACCTAAAGATGAAGATAAGGCAGCCAAATGGGAAAAGAGGTTAAGATCAAGCACGTGGGTTGATAGGGATGTTTATTTCTCCAAACCTTAGATTCCATATCGTAGAACTTGATACCCCTGATGAAACAATGAAACAACTTACTAAAGTTGTTGGAATTAGAAATGAAATTATATCACATCAACTCGAAAATTAGTTGCTTACGTTGGGCTCGAATAATTTTTCTTCCATTGAATATTTTTTGTCCAAGTTCAAGACCCTTAGACTTCTCTTGGAAGGTGTTAAGGTTAAGAAGGAATATGGTAGCCTTATCTATTCCATTCTTACTAAGTTGGAGCTAGCCTACTTTGTGTTTGTTTCCACCTTCCATTCTACTAGAGAAGCATTTATTTCTCAAGGACAAGACTACAAGTCCCCCTCTTTTGATGCCTTTTGTGATTCTTTAATAAGAGAACAAGAAAAAATCTTACATCTTGGTCTTCTTAATCTTGGAAACTCTTTTAAGAAATCCTTATCTGCCTAGTAGCAACTAAATTCAAAGAATCCTAAGAAGCAGTATCCTAAAAAGAATGGTCCTAAACCAAATAATGGTCCTAAGAAATTTCAGTCTCAAAATGAGAAATCATTTCAACAAAATGATAAGGAAAATAAAAATGAATGGAAGAATACTAATAGACATTGCCACTTTTGTAATCGAGATGCTCACATAGAATCCAAATTCTCTAAGAAGATGGAAGCCTTGGAAGCAACAATGAAGGAGAATAACATCCATTTGGAGCACTCTTCAACTTCAACTTCATATTTTGGAATAACACTTTCTGCATGTGGTTGTCAAGCATCTCGGTTTGGTTATGTACTAAATGTGTCTTGTTCTTCTCATTCTCATGATTGGCTCATTGATTCTGGAACTTCTTATCACATGGCCAAAAACAAAGCCATGTTTTCTTCTTTAAATGATTGTAACACCAAAAATATATATCTTGGTGATGATAGATCTCTTAGTGTTGTAGGGACTAGAATTGTTCATTTAGACAATGGTCAATTTAATGATGTATTATGTGTTCCAACCTTATCCTACAACCTTCTATATGTATATCAGATAACTCATTCAGGTGAAGGTAAAACCGTTGAATTTTCACCTCACGATGTTCTAATTAAGGACCTAAGAGATCCTAAAGATATTTTAGCTATTGGCATTGTTGATGATTCTACATGTTTGTATAATTTTTACAACTTTGGGTCATTAACTTTTCCCTCGGTATTTGTTGCTCATAATGATGAAGTGAGCAAACTTTGGCATGAACTATTTGGTCACTTAAACTATAGCTCCCTTCAAAATCTATGTAAAGAAAATATGGTGACAAGCCTTCCTATGGTATCTTGTAGAGATGGTGTTTGTTCCAGATGTGTACTCAGAAAATATCATCGAGATAGTTTTGAAAAACATTCCTCTTGGCACGCCTCAGCCCCTTTACAACTTATGCATAGTGATTTATGTGGTCCACTTCCAGTTGTTTCATTCTCTGGCTACAAGTATTTCTTAACGTTCATTGATGATTTCTCCAGATGCACTTGGGTATACTTCTTAGAACTCAAGAGTGAAGTATTTAACATGTTCTTGGCCTTTAAGGCCTTTGTTGAAAAACAATATGGAGATCAAATTCTTAAGCTAAGATCTGATAATGGTGGAGAATATGTTAACAACAAATTCATCAAATATTTCGCTGAGAATGGAATTCAAATGCAACAGATTGTTCCATATAATCCACATCAAAATGGTGTAGCTGAAAGGAAGAATCACACCTTAAAGGAAATGGCTAATTACATGCTTCAATTTAAAGGACTTAGTCTTAATTTTTGGGTAGAAGCAATTAACTATGCAAATTACATAATAAATCGCACTTCTACAAAGGTTTTAAGGAATATCACCCCAGAAGAAGCATGGAGCTCAATTAAACCAAATGTAAGTCACTTTCGTGTTTTTGGAAGTGAAGCATCAACCCATATTCCAGATGAGAAACATAAAGCTTTAGAACCTAAGAGTGAAAATGTATTTTTGTTGGATATTATGAAGATGTCAAAGGATATAGACTTATTCCACTTAAGTTCAAAAATGTTATCATTATAAGAGATGTAAAGTTTGCTGAAAATATATTAGCCTACGAGCTTAGTTCGGCGAATGTGCCACCTCTCTCTATCCATTCTACTTTTGAAAATACTTCTTCTTCAGATGATGAGACTGAGGATGAAAATCCTTCCCCACCTTCTGAGGATCTTTCTTCAGCTCCTCAGCTTCGAAAATGGGTCCGTGCTACTCCAGATGCAACGGGTGCTCTTGCAGGTGATCCTACAAATCAACAATGTACATGTTGGTGTCGCAGATTGCCCTATTTTTACCCCATTTCTATAAACATTAACCTCTATTTTATCTCAACTTAAACCTGTCTTTCCTACAATAGTCCAAGATAACTACATATTCCTGCATATGCTTCATATTTTACATTAAGATTTATTAAAGTGCTTTATTAATCATTTTTACATAGATTTCATGCCTATTAAGTACCTCTTGTAACTTATGATTATTTCCAAGAAGTAATTTAGGAACTTAGTGTTAATTATGAGTTAATATGATCAATGCAGGCACATTCCTGCACCGTCACGATGATTGGTTCGAGATTTCAATGAGTTGAATCTTTCCACACAGACATTTTGATCCTTGACTCCGAGTTTGGTTACTGATCAATTGAAGATGGATATCGGTGGTGCACAATTAGGGATGTTTGCCAGGGATGGTCTACGGTCAGTGAAGTACACATTCTAGTATAATTGTTAGCCAATTTTGTGATGTTCAGTTGTTAGTCTGTTCGGCCGAAAGGCTTGAATAAGAAAATGATTGTAATTAATGGAATACGGCTAAGGCCAAAAGGATGTATAAAATATAGATTGTAGGTAGAACTAGTTAGCGATCCTTAGACTGTAATTTCATTTCCTATGTAATCTAGTATCACCCTCATCTCTGGGGTTGGACTCGTACTACTATGTACATTTGCTTATCAAGTAATATAAGGAATCCACCATGTTATTCATGCACTGTGTTTTATTTATCTTTGATGCATACTTGAGTGCTGAATATTTTCATTTCTTAAAAGGGAAACGAGTTGGTTGTCTAGGGCCCATCTAACCCAGCTCATTTACCCTCGTTCTTTCGTTATTTAGAAAGACTATGTGGCTCTTTCCCTTTGCAGTTGCGTGGTGTGAACAATTTTATATTTATTTTTGAAGTTCTGATTTAAATCTATTTTGGAGTTAAGTGTGAAACGGATCCATGACTTGGGAGTTAATTGAGTTATTTATTTTATGTAATTTCTTTCTCATAGTTCTTGTCTCAATTTTGTTCTTCTTGGATCGTACAGGAAGCCCTTTTCTTGTACCAGTGCATGTGATTTCCTGCACTTCGGTTCAATCATTTATTTTACAACAAACATTGGATTTCTTTCCCTGATTATCATTTGATTTATTCTTGCAAGAAAATGGGTTGTTAATTTCAGTAATTGTCTTCAGCATTAAAAGTATTTCTGAAGGATCTGAGAACAATTTCATGAATTTATCATAGACATGTTATACTTGCATTTTATGTTTTACGACCAAGGAACATAAACACTTTAAGTGGATTGCCAAAGTTAGATGATACATGTAGATCACTTAGACTACTGCTTTGATTACTTCGAGTTGCTTTCATTTCATGAAGTTTACTTCCTTTGCAAGATTTAATTAATTAAAGCATTTCTTTTCCATAGATAATTTATCTTAGAATTTCGTCTGCAATTGCAATTCTTTTTCAGCACGTCTTTCAATCTTTTCAAAAGTAAATTAGAAACTTGGTGAAGGAAACTTTGCCTCAGTGCAAGAGCTGGTCCCTTGTCATAGAAACAGAGTGCTCTAAGCCCTGAGGCTTAGAGTACCTCCAAAAAGACATAAATCTTCAATAAGCGGGGTAAAATATACTTTTATACAGAGGCACTGTACCTTCACCAGTGCAAGCACATTGCAGTAGTACAAGAACGGGTTGTTTGTGTAGAAGGAAGATCAAGAGGAAAACAGTTCTCTACAAGGGCCCACTTGTTAGACTGTTAGCCATCTATATGAAGATAAACATAACATTTCCTTCCATCATTTAAGATTTATTGAGTTGTGTGAAAGCTCCTTTACTTGATTTACTTGCAAATTGTTCTTTTATATTCCAACACTAGAGTTGCTTTGGTGTCAATTGCCTTAGAGATTGTTTTCTATCTAATTCTGCAAACATTTCCTTTAAGAAGTAGGATTTAGAATAGGAAAAGTTCATACCAATTCTAGCATTGCCTGTGCTTCATCTCTAAGTTTATGAAACCCCCAAGTTAACAATTAAGTGTTGAGGAGTTTTCTTAAGTGCAATTCCTGCACCCAACAGTACACGTTCTCAGTTTGATAAATCCTCTTCTTTACTGGCTCAAGCTTCAGTGAATTATGATCCTAACACCTTCGCAGAAGATTTAGGCCATCCAGATTGGGACGCAACTATGAATGAAGAATATTGTTCATTATTGGCAAATGATACATGGGATCTTGTTCCTCTTCCAAAGGGAAGAAAACTTGTTAGATGTAAATGGGTCTATAGAACAAAGTTTGGACCAAATGGAAAAGTTTATAAACATAAAGCTTGTCTTGTTGCTAAGGGATTTTCACAAGTTGAAGGCATTGACCATACTGAAACTTTCTCCCTTGTTGCCAAAATGAACTCTATCTTCCTTGTTCTTTCCCTTGATGCCTCTTTCAAATGGGAAGTCCATCGAATGGATGTTAAATATGATTTCTTGCATGGGGACTTGCATGAGGAAATCTATATGGAACAACCTACTAGATTTATACAAATAGACTCCAGCCTTGTATGTTGGCTTAAGAAATACCTTTATGGTCTCAAGCAAGCCCCTTAGGCTTGGTATGCAAAAATGGATAACTTTCTTCTAGATACTGGCTTTTCTAGGTGTCATTCTGACAATACTTTCTACACCAAGAAAGTGGATAAGTCTCTTATCATTCTTGTTCTTTATATTTATGATCTTATCCTTACTGGTAGTGATCCCAACCTTACAAACTATGTGAAGTCCAGCCTTAAAAATATGTTTGAAATGACAGACTTAGGACATTTGCATTATTTTCTTGGTCTTCAAGTCTTGCAATCCAAGGAAGGTATTTCCGTTTCCCAGTCCAAGTATGCTTGTGATCTTCTATGCCACTTTCACATGGAAGACTATAAGCGAGCCCCTTCTCCCTTTCAGTCTAGAGCCAAACTTTCAGTCACTTGTACTTCCCCTAATGTTGATGCTACTTATACTGTCAGATTGTAGAAAAAAAATTGTATCTGACCCATACCCGTCTTGACCTTTCCTTTTATGTTGGCCTTACTGATCGGTTTATGCAAACCCCACATGAAATTCATTGGAAAGGAGCTAAAATAATACTTCATAATGTTCAAGGTACAGTTTAGTTTCGCATTCATTACAGTGTAGAAGCATCTCCTCTATTGGTTAGTTTCACTGATTCTAATTGGGTTGGTGACCCTAATGATTAGAAGTCTACTGCAGGTTATGTCTTCACTCTTGGTTCTGGACCTATTACATGGGCTTGCAAGAAACAAAGTGCCATTTCTCTTTCTTAAGTAGAAGCAGAGTATCATGGTACCGTAGAAGCTAGTAAGGAAGCTTTGTTGCTTCGTCAGATCCTATTAGAGTTTGGTTTTCAGCAGCTGCATCTGACTACACTTTGGTGTGATAATCAAAGTTCCATTCAAATATGCAAATATCCAGTCCAACATCAGTGTAGCAAACACATTTAACTACACATGCACTTCATTAGAAAGCTCATTCATGACCATGTTCTTGAAGTGCAATATTGCTTAACCGATGATCAAGTTGCAGACATCATTACAAAGGCTCTCATAGAGGCGAAGTTTACTAAACTTCGATTTATGGTTGGAATTCAGGAAGTTTTCACTAAGGGGGGATAGGATCTAATGCCTCCTTCCTTCTCCTATTGTGTCATATTTGTATAGCCTTCAATCCTATCCCAAGTTGTTCTTAAGGGGGGATGTTAGGATATTCCAACACATAGAAAATAGTTAAATATAACTTTGTCTAGTGTAGAGTTAGGTAAAGTGTGTTTCTTTACTATGTACATTTTTAACTTACAATCTGATGGCACGATATGTTTTAGAAATGAAGTGATCCGACAGTTCATTCTCTCCTTGGTATTACCAACACTTGATCCATGGCTTAACACCCGATTGGTCCATGATCTCTATTTAAAGAGAATGGAGGGTCATTTGTGGGGTAACAGTTCATGAGATAAGATTATGTAAATTTTATTTATATTATTAATAAATTTCCTGAAGTTGTCATGTTGGCTCAAGCCATGGACTGTTTCCCTCTTTGAGGGTTTTAACCACATCAAGAATACTAGTGTATTGATCTGTGATCTATTTGTGAGTGGTGTCCTTTGGTGTTCTATATGAGGAACTTACCCTATAAATTCCCTCAAACCTGACAAATGAGATATGTTATGGAAAAAATTGTAAGTGGTCCACATCTCACATCTCGCAGAAACAATAAGGAAAGCATACAAACATAATGCAATAATGTGATCTACGATATTGCTTCACAAATCACAAAATCAACATTTTCGCAATTTAAAGGCTCGCCACCCTAGAAGATTTCTTCCCCACTTATGATGCAGACATTAATAAGCATTAAAGATAAGAGATAAAAAACCATTAGTGGGCATTTAATAAAGGGTAATGGATCTTATGTGTGAAAATCCATCCAACATGATACGATATCTTCTCACTTGCATTCAAATAAAACTCCTTTCTTATCATCTTTTCAAGTTATTTGTATTATTCCATCTTACGTTCATTCTTATTCCTATATATCCAATAGATGATGTTTTTCTCCATTTTTAGGAAAAATCCATAGAAGGACTCTTTGGGAGCAATGGCAAAGAAGGGCAAAGCAGTTGCATAGGAGAAATCAGAAATGATTCCTTTATTCATAGATACTACATGTAGTAGAGAAGGAGGGACCTCTACGTGGGAAACCATGTATGATTTATTAGAAGAAGAGGAACCAAGAACTCTGGAAACAAAGGTCATAGTTGATGGTCATGTTTCCTTAGATGCCACCATTTTTGAGATGGCATGCTCATTTCTGCATCGCATAGTCGCGCACCCAAAGATAATCCCTTATACAAATATGGTCAAGTGGATTATTGATCAGGCCGATATCTTAGACATAGAATTTAAGAATAGAAGCCAAGAGGCTATGAGATCTTTTTCACCAGAAAACCTACAGCTTATGTACCACCTACCAGAACCACAAGCCATCTACAACAAACAGTTCCTTGAAATTTTTGCCAAAGAGAACAAAGACCCAACAGATGTCACCTGGACCTCGTCGAATAATGAGGGTAAGATCAAAAAGGGGAAAGGGGGTATGTACTGTATTGCATCTATTTCTCCTCCCCATAGTTTTGCAGCAGCCATGCTATGTAGGATGTTCGGCAAGCTCGATAGCACTAAATATTCCCCAGAATGGATGCCATTAATAGATGTAGTTGTAAACGCAACGAAAATGAATTGGGCTCAAATTTTGTCTAATAATTTAACAAAGGCAATAATCAATTATAGGAGGAAAAGGAGTATCTCTTCTAGGGTTTACCCTCCATTTTTTATGAGTGCCTATGTGAAGGATGCAATTTGTTTTGGTTCAAAATTTCCTGTCATGGGATGGAAGTGGACTGTGAAGGATCCACTTCCCATTCATATATATCATAAGGTCTTGTGGGAGCCTCAGTTTCACTCGCATTTTTATAAACTTTGTCATGGAGTCATGTTGCCTATCCATAAACAGGTTTACAATCGAGTTTCCCCTAGGCTTTCTAAAGAAGCCAAGGTAGATATCCTCCCAGTGGCCAGATGGTTTGGGGAGGAAACATTCACATATATCAAGGTATTTGGGAGCATTACGTCATGGCATGTCCTCCCATACTATGTTCCAGACAAATTAATGACTAGAGAGCTAGCCTATCAAATAGCTAGTGAGGGTGGGCTGAGCAAAGGATTAAAGGAAGGGGAAAATGCCATTTGGCCTACATTTCCAATACAATGTGGAGCATTTGCACTGCATGATCTGGGGCATGCATTCAAAGTAGCAGAGATCATGTAATCTCTAAAATTACCTAAATTCCTAAGAAGGTAGTATGACTCAAATGGTACTGCCAAAGACTTCACTACCATGGTGAAAGTGAAGGTATTTAGTCACGAGGAAGATGAATTTGATGACATCTTCCTACATAAAGAGACATTCATAGAGGTGAAGCACATGTCATCACTACTTTTTGACCCAGAAGAGCTTGAAGTCTTTCATGAATACAAATAAAGGAGATTGTTTAAGGTCCCATTGGAAAAATTACTGATTCAACCAATAAGGGAGCCAACTCCCAGCGTAAGCCTAGAAGGGAGTTGTAGAGAAAATTCTAAAGATGATTTTGAAGCAGAGTCCCAAGAGAACTCTACCAGGGAGTCAGAGAAATCAAAGCAATAGTCATAGAATGGGGGAAGCAAAAGTAAGGAGTTAGAAAAGGATACAGCCGAATCTACAAAAAAGACAGATGAGCAAACCTCAGCTAAAAAATAGGCTAAAATTCACTCCACCTCCACGCAACCTTATAAACCATGTGAAGTCCATCCTTAAAAATAAGTTTGAAATGACAGACTTAGGACAGTTGCATTATTTTCTTGTTCTTCAAGTCTTGCAATCTAGGGAAGGTATTTTCGTTTCCCAGTCCAAGTATGCCTGTGATCTTCTTCACCACTTTCACATGGAAGATTGTAAGTGAGCCCCTTCTCCCTTTCAGTCTAGAGCCAAACTTTCAATCACTTGTACTTCCCCTAATTTTGATGCTACTTATACTGTCAGCTTGTAGAAAAGCTTTTGTATCTGACCCATACCCATCTTGACCTTTCCTTTGTTGTTGGCCTTATTGCTCGGTTTATGAAAAACCCACATGAAAGTCATTGGAAAGAAGCTAAAAGAATACTTCGTTATGCTTGAGGTATAGTTCAGTTTGGGATTCATTACAGTGCAACAACATCTCCTCTATTGGTTGGTTTCACTGGTTCCGATTGAGTTGGTGACCCTGATGATTAGAAGTATATTGCAAGTTATGTCTTCACTCTTGGTTCTGGACCTATTACATGGGCTTGCAAGAAACAAAGTTCCATTTCTCTTTCTTAAGTAGAAGAAGAATATTGTGGTGCTGTAGAAGCTAGTAAGGAAGCCCTGTGGCTTCGTCAGATCCTGTCAGAGTTTAGTTTTTAGTAGATACATCCGACTAGACTTTGGTGTGATAATCAAAGCGCCATTCAACTATGAAAAGATCTAGTTCAACATCAGCAAATCAAACACATTGAACTACACATGTACTTCATCAAAAAGCTCATTCATGACCATGTTCTTGAAGTGCAATATTGCTTAACTGATGATCAAGTTGCAGACATCTTTACAAAGGCTCTCACAGAGGCGAAGTTTACTAAACGTCGCTTTATGGTTGGACTTCAAGAATTTTTCACTAAGGGGGGATACGCTCTAATGCCTATTTCCTTCTCCTATTGTGTCATATTTGTATAGCCTTTAATCCTATCCAAGCTGTTCTTAAGGGGGGTTGTTAGGATATTCCAACACATAGAAAATAGTTAAGTATAACTTTGTCTAGTGTAGAGTTAGGTAAAGTGTGCTTCTTTAATATGTACATTTGTAACTTATAATTCGACGGCCATGATATGTTTTAGACATGAAGTGATCCGACGGTTCATTCTCTCCATGGTATTATTGACACTTGATCCATGGCTTAACACCCGATTGGTCCATGATCTCTATTTAAAGAGCATGGATGGTCATTTGTAGGGTAACAGTTCATGAGAGAAGATTATGTAAATTTTATTTCTCTTATTAACGAATTGCCTGAAGTGGTCATGTTGTCTCAGGTCGTGGAATGTTTCCCTCTTTGAGGGTTTTAACCACGTCAAGAATACTAGTGTATTGATCTGTGGTCTATTTGTGAGCAGTGTCCTTTGGTGTTCTATATGAGGAACTTACACTATAAATTCCTATAAACCTAAAAAATGAGCTATGTTCTGGAAACAATAGTAAGCGGTCCACATCTCGCATATCACAGAAGAAATAAGTAAAGCATACAAACATAATGCGATAATGTGATCTGTGATATTGCTTCGCAAATCGTAAAATCAACATTTTCGCAATTTAAAGGCTCGCCACCCTAGAAAAATTCTTCCCGACTTATGATGCAGACATTAATGAGCACTAAAGCTAAGAGATAACAAACCATTAGTAGGCATTTAGTAAAGGGTAATGGATATTATGTGTGAAAAGCCATCAAACGTGATACAATATCTTCTCACTTGTGTTCAAATCAAACTCCTTTCTTATCACCTTCTCAAGTTATCTGTATTATTCCACATTACGTTCATTCTTATTCCTTTATATCTGATAGATGTTGTTTTTTTTCCATTTTCACGAAAAATCCATAGAAGAACTCTTTGGGAGAAATGGAAAAGAAGGGCAAAGCATTTGCATAGGAGAAATCATAAATGATTCCTTTCTTCAAAGATACTACATGTAGCAGAGAAGGAGGGACCTCTACGTGGGAAACCATGTATGATTTATTAGAAGAAGAGGAACCAAGACCTTTGGAAACAAAGGTCATAGCTGATGGTCATGTTTCCTTAGATGCCACTATTTTTGAGACGGCATGCTCATTTCTGCATCGCATAGCCATGCACCCAAAGATAATACCTTACACAAATATGGTCAAGTGGATTATTGATCAGGCTGATATCTTAGACAGAGAATTTAAGAATAGAAGCTAAGAGGCTATGGGATCTTTTTCACCAGACAACCTACAACTTATGTACCACCTACCAGAACCACAAGCCATCTACAACAAACAGTTCCTTTAAAAGTTTGCCAAAGAGAACGAAGACCTAGAAGATGTCACCCGGACTTGGTCGAATAATGAGGGCAAGATCAAAAAGGACAAAGGGGGTATTTACTCTACTGCATCTATTTCTCCTCCCCATAGTTTTGCAGCAGCCATGCTATGTAGGATGTTCGGCAAGCCCGATAGCACTAAATGTTCCCTAGAATGGATGCCATTAATAGATGCAGTCGTAAATGCAACGATAATGAATTGGGCTCAAATTTTGTCTGATAATTTAGCAAAGGTGATAATCGATTATAGGAGGAAAAGGAGTATCTCTTTGAGGGTTTACCCTCCATTTTTTATGAGTGCCTATGTGATGGATGAAATTTGTTTTGGTTCAAAATTTCCTATCATGGGATGGAAGTGGACTATGAAGGATCCACTTCCCATTCATATATATCATAAGGACTTGTGGGAGCCTCAGCTTCACCTGCATTTTTATAAACTTTTTCATGGAGTCATGTTGCCTATCCATAAATAGGTTTACAAACGAGATGCCTCTAGGCTTTCTAAAGAAGCCGAGGTAGATATCCTCCCAGTGGCCAGATGGTTTGGGGAGGAAACATTCACATATATCAGGGTATTTGGGAGCATCCACAGCATGTCCTCCCATACTATGTTCCAGACAAATTAATGACTAGAGAGATAGCCTATTAAACAGCTAGTGAGGGCGGGCTGAGAAAAGGATTGAATGAACAGGAAAAGGCCATTTGGCCTACATTTCCGTTATAGCGTGGAGCATTTGCACTGCACGATCTGGGGCATGCATTCAAAGAAGTATAGATCATGCAATCTCTAAAATTACCTAAATTCCCAGGAAGGCAGTATGACCCAAATGGAACTGCCAAAGACTTCACTACCATGGTGAAAGTGAAGCTATTCAGTCACGAGGAAGATGAACTTAATGACATCTTCCTACAAAAAGAGACATTCACAAAGGTGAAGCACATGTCATCACTACTTTTTGAGCCAGAAGAGCTTGAAGTCTTTCATGAATACAAAGAAAGGATATTGTTAAAGGTCCCATTGGAACAATTACTGATTCAACCAATAAGGGAGCCAACTCCCAGCGTAAGCCTAGAAGGGAGCTGTAGAGAAAATTCTAAAGATGATTCTGAAGCAGAGTCCCAAGAGAAGTCTACTAGGGAGTCAGAGAAATCGGAGTGACAGTCATAGAATGGGGGAAGCAAAAGTAAGGATGCAGAAAAGGATATAGCCGAATCTACTAAAAAGACAGATGAGCAAACCTCAGCTAAAAAACAGGTTGAAATTCACTCCACCTCCACCTAGTCAACAAAACCCCCGATGATTGATCTAGAGAAAGAATGGGAGCATTTTAATAAAAAGTTCCATATAGAGGGACAAGCACCTGAGCCACAGACTCCACAACACAAAAAAACTCAATAAATTACAGTAGAGAAAACTATAAGTACTTAAGAGGTAGAGCACATTCCCCCCACTCCTACCTCTAAAATTGTTTTGGGAATTGAGGAGATTCCTCCTTTAGATGTGTTCTATAGCCCAACCCACAAAGTTGTTGTCAAAAGGTAGAGAAAGAAGAGGAAGTTGGATGCTACAGCTGCTACTACTCCCGATAATGAACCGATGGATATTGTCTTGAAAGACTCACCCATCGACCCATCTGACAACCTTATTATATTGTCTCAGTTTGGAGGAGCCTACGCTACAAGGACAATTGATAAAGCAATAAAAGTACAAATGTTTCTCAGATAAAAGGAAAATAAAATTTTGTTGTTGGAACAATAGTTATTGAAAGAAAAATCTAACCAACAAGTGGAATTACAAATAGCCAAGCTCCAACAAGAATTCGAGTAGATGCAAATTAAACATGAAGCCAAACTAGAAGAAAAGGAAGCACAAATACAAGAATTAATAGATAATTATAACGACAATCCAAATATTGATCAGTTTATAATTGAAGCACTTAGCCTGAACTCCCAGCTAATGAACCAAAAATAAATTCTATGCCATAAGGTCTCACAGTTGAGTCCTTATTATGAGACTAGTCACAAGTTAACGAGTCAAGTCATTGACATGAGACTCGAATATGATGAAGTCTTCAAAAGAGTTTTGACTTCATCACTTGGAAGAATTTAGAAGATGGGAGGAAGGTCGATTTGCCTATACTAGAGGAGTCACATAAAGAAATTTTATTTGCAAATTGGGATTCTCAGCTTAGACAAGAAAAGAAGGCAACAGTGGTTGCAATAGCAACAACAAACACTGTTATTGAAAAGATCAATAAAAATTTACACAACGTGAACCTGGTGGCAGAGTCTGTACTAGGTTTTCTTCTGAATGACAAACAGCTCGAACAACATTGGAGGCAATGAACAAGGGAGAATGAGGAGGTAATTAGGAAAATGACCAAGTTAAACTGGGAAGCATATTGGAAATATTTAGTTAAACCTTACAACCAATGGATGACAATGCGATGCCTAACCTCTTCCACGTAGAAAATGGTGCCAGCAATAACCGATGTCGTGTTCACTGGGTAGTTGAAATCTATGATCGACTGACCAAAAAAGCTCAAGCTAATGAAGAACATGTGCGATATCAAAGATAAAATGCAAAGGAGTTAGTCACCATGTTTTATTTCAATTTTTGTTTTGCTTTTCACAATTTGAGGAAGGTCATTTAAACATCCTCAACTATTTTTGTAATAATCTATTATTGGGATTTATAGTTTAGTATTTAAACCCATCTCATGCATTTAGAGAGGGAAATCCAGGTGGATATTGGTCGCCACCTGCCAATTCCACTTAGGCCCACCATTGTTTCTTTCAGTTTTTCAGTTTCCTTAATTGTAGCACAACTTACTATTTTTAGCGGTTTTTCGGGTCCTGAACTTTCGGAGCCATTTTGAGGCCTAAACGATGTTTTTTGGGAAATATGGGAGAAAAATTGGTCCATGGACTAATGTTCCCCTTCCTAAAGTTGTAGTCCTTAGATAGATCATTCCAACGAGGTATTATGCGCATAAAACAGAGATCATATGCCAAAGTTACGACCTCGGGAGGTTGATGTACCAATTTACCCAAAATGGGGCCCATAGTTTGGCGCTTCATCTCCCAGGGTTAGGGCTTTTGATGTTTAGGGTCTTTCATTGTTTCTCAACAATAAATAGGCCTTTGAGCCTCATTGTAAGATAGTTTAGAGGCATGTAGCCGCCACATCTCTTCTCAGAGATAAGCTACCATTGCCCTAGCTAGTTTATTTCCATTTCTGTTTGTAATCATATTTCAGTATTTTATAGTAATAAAATGAAGTATTATTTCTACTGCATCTCTATATGTATGGTTATATCTATATTTTTTTGCATTCTTCTTTAAATCTGGATTAGTGGTATTAGAGTGGTCTGCTCTTTCTCTGTCTTTCTTTGCATGTCCCCAACGAGGTTGAGATATAAAGAGTTAGGGCTTGAACTGGTCGAACCTTTGTAAGACCAGCCTTGCAAATCCCAATGGCCTCTGATGGTAGATGAAAAAGAAGACAAGGGGGTAGGAGATCCTATCAAAATCTTGCTTAAAGAGCACCTCAAGCGACAAAGGAATGTGATGATGGACAAATTTTCCTAGATCCTTCAACAGCTACCTAGGGGCGACACATCTACTTCTAGCAACTACTCTGGAAGCGCCACACCCTTTAAGGTACAAGTTAACTTTGAAAGTTCCATATTTGAGGGTTAGATAAATGTAGACACCGTAGATAAATGTTTAAATATGCTAGAAGGGTATTTTTTTGTTCATGATTTTTCCGACCGGGAAAAGATTTTTTCGCTCTTCTCAAAGCTGCCCCCCACATCAAGGGTTGGTGGGAAACATACTACGAGCAGAAGGATGAAGGTACGGGGTCACTGTTTTTAGATGCACTCACTTGGAATTCATCCCAGGCTGCCAACAAGGAGTAGTGCTACCCTGTTAGAAGCTATGAGGATCAATACATAAAGTCGACCACGCTGCGTCAGGGAAGGGACCAAGACATGCCAGAGTTTACCAATATTTTCCATACCCTTCATACAAAGTTGTGTATTAAGGATTCAAAGCAAAATTTGGTACTCAAATACTGTGGCTGCCTACATAGGTACATCCAGGACGAAATAGAATTCCTGGACACCTCCTCTCTCATCACGACATACCTATATGCCATCAAGATCGAGCAAACATTTAAATAGAAGAAGCAATACTTTGAATCTATGAATCCGAAGCAAGGGAAAGGTGCCCCCAAACTGCATAACAAAGGAAAAAGTGAAGGCGATGCAGCCCAAGACAACCCAACAGAGCTACAAGAAAACAACAATGCCATGAAGCCAAAAAAGGACACGAGAAAGTGGTGTGAGTTCCATAAGAGTTCCACTTACAACACAAGTGAGTGTCAGGTCAAGCAGTCACTAGTGGCTGAGCTAAAGGTTTCAGAATTAGATGCATGTTCCTACTCTGAGTCAAAACCTGACAAGGGGAATGAAAAAGGGAAGCAGATTATCAATGTCTAGCCCAACGCCACCATTGCCACCACAAAGATGTAGAAGGACGAATGCGAAGATCCAGAGGAGGAGGAGCACCTCTTCCACTCCTAGATTTGCGTAAAGGGCTCCCCACTATAGTTCATTGTCGATAGGAGGAGCCAAAAGAACCTCATTTTGGCAGAGATCATGAAGCATCTAGGCTTACCAACAACATCACATCAACAACTGTATACCATTGGGTGGCTTCACCAAGGACGGGATCTTCGTGTGAGCCAGTAGTGTCGCCTTCCATACAACATCAAGCCCTTCATGGATGAGGTATTGTGTGGCATTTCTCCCCTTGATGTTTTTGATGTATTATTAGGCCGACCATATTTGTAGAAGCAACATGTTGTGTATGAATCAAGGCCTCGTGCTGTTATTGTTACTTTGGGAAATAAGTTGTACAGGATACCGTAGGTAGCACCACCTACCATCATCTCTTTGGTTACAATGTAGTAAGTTCATTTCCAAAATTGGGAAATTTTTTTTCTTAATGATACGCCCACAAGGAAAGAAGAAGGTGGTGGCCACGACCTCCAGACAGGGTCCCTCCACATGACAACTACAAATGGACAAGGTCATGGAGGAGTATGAGGACATCTTCACCTCCCATGTAGGGGTTCCTCTGCACTGTTAGGTCAAGCACTCCATCAATATGACCCTAGGTGCACCACAGCCCAATGGATGAATCTATCGGTGCTCCATTATGGAGAATGATGAAATTAGGAGACAAATTCAGGAGCTACTGTAGAAAGGTCACATCCATTCGAGTTCATCGTCCTGTGGGAGCCCAATCGTGTTGGTGCAAAAGAACGATGGGACTTGGAGACTCTATATTGACTATTGGGTCCTAAAAAAGATCATTGTTCGTAATAGGTACTCGATCCCACAGATTGATGATGTCCTGGACCAACTGAAGGGGGCAAAATATTTTAGCAAGATCGATTTGAAGTCAGGATATCACTAGGTACTAGTCAAACCCTCTGATGTGTGGAAGACTACCTTCAAAGCTAAGGAGGGACTTTTCGAATGGTTGGTTATTCCTTTTGAGTTGACGAATGCTCCTACAACCTTCATGAGGCTAATGGATGACATCTTGCAGCCATTCACCAACTCATTTGTATTGGTATACTTGGATGACATCTTGATCTTCAGCCAGAGTTGGGAAGAGCACCTCCACCACATTCGACAGGTTCTCCAAACACTGCGACAACACAAGTTATGTGCCAATTTGAAGAAATGAACTTTTGGCATGATCCAGGTTCAGTATCTGGGATACATTATTGATTGATGAGGGGTGCATGTGGATCCAGCCAAGATCCAAGTCATTTGGGATTGGTCATCTCCAACCACTCTGACAGAGCTCTACATCTTTCTGGGTCTTGCCAACTTCTACCATAGGTTTGTGTTGGGACTTTCTCATATCACATGGGCCATGAGTCAAGTCACCAAGGGAGGAGTGAAAGAAAAATTCTTTTGGTCTTAATCTCAATAGAATGCATTCACAGAGTTGAAACATTGCCTCTGCTCAACACTAGTGCTCGCATTACCAAACTTGCAACAACCATTTGAGGTCAAGATAGATGCCTTTGACTATGCTATTGGGGCATTCCTTACTCAACACGGGCATCCAATGGCATATCACAATGAGACACTTTCAAACACAGTCTGGAAGTATCCCACTTATGACAAAGAGATGTATTCCATTGTGCAGGCTTGCCGACAATGGAAGCATTACATTTTGGGGAAGGAAACGATCATCCACATAGACCACTGACCCCAGTAGTTTATACAGACCCAAGGGAAATTACATAATGATCGCCATCAGAAGTGGTCCACATACCTACAACAATTCCATTTAAATATCAAGTATAATAAGGGCAACACCAATAATGTTGCAGATTGCCTCAGTCGACCACCGATCATGGTATTAACCACCGTGATCAACTCTTATGGGCACGAGACTTCTGATTGGCCACTTCTGTACAAACGCAACCCAGAATTCAGCCACATGTACCAAACACTCTTAGAGGGTCAACATGTTCCAGATTTTCACCTCCAGGATGCCCTGTTATACCACCTGGGTCACCTTTATGTTCCTTCAAGTGAGTGTGCCAATATTATTTGGGAAGCGCACTACAGTCGGGCTGCTAGGAATTTTGGGGTCGAGAAATTGGTGGCAATACTACAGAAGTATTTCTATTGGCCGAATCTTCACCAAGATGTCGGGAAGTACATTAGATCATGCACTACCTGCGCCATTACTAAACCAACCATCACGAAGCAAGGCCTCTAAACATTGCTGCCTACCCCTAATCGACCTTGGGAATCCATCTCGATGGATTACATGTCGGGCCTTCCTTCTACTAAGCATGGAAACGACTGTGTTTTTGCAGTCGTCGACAGGTTCTCGAAGATGGCCATTATGGCAGCATGCAAGAAGAATATCACAATAGAAGCCACTGCTAAACTCTTCTTTGAATGAGTGTGGGTACACTTTGGGATCCCACATTCTATCATCTCAAATCAGGATAGTAGGTTCCTCAGTACATTTTGGTCCAGTCTCTAGTCGATGTTGGACACCAAACTCACTGAGTTCACAGCCTTCCATCCCCAAATTAATGGCCAGACAAAGTTTGTCAACAAGATGATCGTACACATTCTGTGCATGTACAACTCAAAGCATCCACGCACATGGGATGAGAGCCTCCCCTATGTTCAACACAGCTATAACCAAGCTCTCCACAGATCGACTGGCCACAGCTCGACTAGCCACAATCCTTTTCAGGTGGGTTTTGGATTCCAACCACTATGTCCCATTGATGTGGCCATGCCATTTATAGCTAGTCAGGTAGATTCAACTCATGTCCAGTCTGAAATAGATAAGGAAAAAAACTTCATTGAGCACATCCAACATATTCGCCAGAAATTCCATGACATTTTGGAGAAATCAAATGCCAAGTACAAGCATCGACATGATCAACATTGGGTGCCACACAAGTTTTAGGTGGACTATAAAGTCTGGTTATATTTGCAAAAGGAATGCCTTACTGGAGCCTATCGGAAACTCAAACCACTTCAGTATGGTCCTTACACCAATACCAAGGTTTTTTGAGACAATGCATTTGATCTCAGCATTACGCCATTCCTTGGCACACACCTAGTGTTCAATGTGGACTACCTTCAGCCATACTTTCCACCATTACTAGACACATCCAACATTATAGAACAACTCACACCCATAGAGTTAAATCTAGATTGTATGGAACAAGCTGCAACTGATCGGATCATGGACACATAGGTCGAGCAAACTTGCTAGCTAAAGATCCAACTATATCGAGTTGCCAAAGCAGGCCAACTCCTTCAGCAGGGCAAGTGGCTCACCAGGGACCAAGTTCAGCAGAAGTTTCCTCATCTCATGGAGGAACTCAACGCAATGGGGACCATTACTTCCTAAGGTGGGAGGAATGATCCAGGTGGATATTGGTGGCCACCTGCCAATTCCACTTGGACCCCCACCATTATTTCTTTCAGTTTTTCAGTTTCCTTAATTGTTGCACAATTTACTATTTTTAGCAGTTTTTCGGGTCCTAAACATCCGGAGCTGTTTTGGGTCCCTAAACAATGTTTTTTGGGAAAACTGGGAGCAGCGTGGGTCCGTAGACTAATGTTGGTCTTCCCAAAGTTGTAGTCCTTGGATAGATATTTCTAATGAGGTATTGTGCATGTCAAATGGTGATCACATGCCAAAGTTATGACCCCGGGAAGTTGATCTACCAATTTACCCAAAACGGGGCCCATAGTTTGGTGCTTCATCTCCTAGTGTTAGGTTTTTGGATGTTTAGGGTTTTTCATTGTTTCTCAACAATAAATAGGCCTTCGAGCCTCATTGTAAAATATTTTAGAGGCATGTAGCCACCACATCTCTTCTCAGAGATAAGCTACCATCTCCATAGCTAGTTTATTGCCATTTCTGTTTGTAAGCATATTTCAGTATTTTACAGTAATGAAATGAAGTATTATTTCTATTGCATCTCCGTATGTATGGATATATTTGTAATTTTTTGTGTTCCTATTTAAATCCAGATCATAGGGGTCCAAATTTTTTATCAAAAACAATCTTCAAAACATGCACTTTTGTCCCTTTGAGGAAGTTCTGGTGAAATGAATGGAACAAGATTTATTTTCATTTTATCTGGCATATTCTACTGAAATTTTACTTCTGTACTCTTAGATGGTGTTGGATTGATTGGAAGTAGGTTGAAATTTCTGAAACACATGAGTAGAACTTATTAGAAATGGTAATTTTATCTTGTGATGTTGTTTTGTTTATGTATTAAGCAATAATTTTTCTTCAAATTATTTATGTATGAAAGTTTAAAGCTTGGTTATAATTATTTCACTTTTGTGTAGTGATGGCCTAAATTTTATGTTGAATATATGAATAATTTCTTATGCGATATATCTTTCGCAATTGTTTCGGCTAACTATTTATCTGAAATGATTATTGTTAAAACAATTTCACTTCTTATTGTAGTTGAATGATATTTATTTAGGACATTATTGTAGATCGCATGTTTCAATTTTATTCCCAAGTATAGTCGTAGCTAGATAGTGTTTAAATTATGATATATGCATGTGATTATTAGTTTAGATTAGATTAATTTTAGCTTAAACATTCCTTCGAACTATCATATATCACCCCATCAGCACTATCATAATTTATATTGGGAAACTGGTCCCATTATCCCCAGTCGAAGCCACTACACCAAACGAAAAAGGAGCTGCCAACCAAGGTCCAGACCAGGTGGTTTTCCCCCAATGTTGTAAGCAACGATTTTTGAGGCTTCAACAGCTCGCTATACCATTTAAAAAAAATATTAATCATTTCTATTATTTATATTTACCTTCCCAAGAAGGCATCCATAATACTCTTAATATTAATCATATCAAACTGTATGAGTTTCGAATATGGAAGAGGGCAATGATATCTTTCATCCAAATAATAATACTCCACATTTTAAATGATATTTGGAGGTAGATATCACATTTCACATGCACGCCATTCCACTCAATAGCATCAACATACTTCTTATCTATTTTGGAACAAATTTTAGCTTCACACTCATGCTAAATGGATATCCTAGGCCATTTTCACTAGGCTTTCTTGCATCTTATTTACAAAAGTGGGGGCACTTTATTTAAAATATGGAGAATCTAACATGTGATAGCTAAAATTTCATAACTAGTGTATATTATGAGTTAGTTACAAGTCAATAAATGAAGAGAAAGCCTTAAGCATTGTGTAATTTTTGTTTATTTAGATGTTGTCTAGTTAAATTTGACTATGTCATATAATACTAGATTCATCCTTTGTAAAAATGAAAAAACATTTGCTAAAAAAATAAAGGAACAAAAAAATTGTTTTGAATGAATTTTTGGTGGGTTTTTTTTTTTTAATCTTTATCTTTCTCTCTTTACGTGTATCATTGTGTGATATATAAAAAAGTATCCATTTATACATCATAAACAAAATGACTCTTAAACTCAAATTTGAGGTATATGGATGTTGAATATGCTTTTTGGTCATCGATAAGTGATGTGTTTCCCATTCTTAACCTCATGCACATCCCAAAACAACCATTTTTTATAACAACACTCGGTTAAAAGTCCATGTAATAAAGTTAATAAAGAAAAAAATAAGACCAAGGTCACATGACACTTATTCCAAGCTGAATGTTGGGCAAAGCATCCTAGTGGGCATCACTTTTTGTTTATCATGTCTAAGGAAATTGGCAACAAATTTGGAAAGGAAAAAAGGTAATATTTGGCATTTATTTATGAAAATAATGGAAACTAAGAGAAAAGGTAGATGAAAGCTCATAGGTTACATGTGAGGAGGAAATTGAAGGAAAATAGAGGGAAAATGAAGAAATTAGAGGCATAAATAATAAAAAGGCATCAGAACGCCAGTTTGGGGCCTTTTGTTAGTTTAGTTTTGGAATTGGTATAAGAGAGGAGAAGAGAACCAAGAGGGGAAAGAAAGAAAAGCAAGGAAAGCGAAGGAAAGAAAAGAAAGGACAAGAAAAGAAAAGGATAAGAAAGGAAGGATTGGATCAAGTGGCTGTATCAAGATTACTTTGCAGGTATCGAGTTGTATGTATGATTTTCTTACTAGTTTTGGAATCCCTGGTACATGCATGTGTGTATTTTGTTTCTCTTGTTATCATTGGCATGGATTTTTCCTGGTTTGACAATGGTTTCAGCCTTGCCTTGTCATTTTAAGATATCTATGGTGTGATGGGATTCATTCTTGGTTAAGCTTTGGATTTCCGGAAGGTTTTGGATCCAGGTGAGGTGGTCTCAGGAAATTCCCAAGGATTGGGGGTGGAGATGGTTTTTCTCCGATATCTCTCAAGAAGTGGGTGGAGACATGAAAATTCCTCAATGGATGGTGAAGGAATTTTGATGCATCCAAGCTTGGTTTGGTTTTGTTATCTTGAGACTAGTTTAGGTGAGATCACAGTAGTGTGAGGGTGGAGGTGGTGTTACCTATGGATTCTCTTGGTTGTTTATTTATTGGTTTATCCCATGAGATCCCACATTCATGCTTGCAAGATGGCACACTAGTGATTGGCTGGAAGAAGTATTTGGTTCAACCCAATCTATGGTCGGGTGGTAGTTGGAAGTACCTAACTTGGTTGGCTTTTTCTTATGTTAATAAGAGATATTTTCCTCTTGTATTTTATGAGTAAATGTACTTGTTATGATGTGGCTATGGTGGTTAATATATCATTGTTATTAACCTAGTTATATGCTAGTTATAAGCATGATTTTATGAGAGATTCCAATTATGGATCTTATCATGTTTTGATTGGTAAATGAATGGTTATTGAATGCATGGCCTAATAGATGCTATTGAAGCTATCAAGAGATGGAATTATACCTTCTTGATGATTCTCAGATAAGTCTCATACCCCTATGTTTAGATATGCATTCATGACCTATAGATTTCATGTTCACTATGTGTTTGGTGAAATGTCTATCATGGTTAGGCCTCGTTAGATCAATTCCTTGACGAGGTTTTGCATTAATGGATTTGGCCTAGTTTCATTCATCATTTTGGAAAGTCATATAGATTCTGGGGTCACATGCTCAAAACTAGGAAATCTAAATTGTAATTGTTGGTAGGCAGAGTTATCCATGTGGCTGGAAGGTTACAGTGACTATCTTGCCTTCTTATGCAAGTGACTAGGAGGCTATATCACTCAAAAAGAAAGTTAAATTAGGGTTATGGCACCTGGAGAAGTTGTTTGGCTCCTGGGGGTGTTGTAGTTCTTGAGGAAGGTTAATAAAGTTTCAAGTTGCCAATTCCACTTCCTTAGTTATACTTAGGAGGTTGATTCATGTCATAGAAGCCCTTAACTCATGTTTACATCGACAAGCTGGTGAAAGTGGGTAAATGTGTGAGGGATGGTTACATTTTCTATGTAAATTTCCTCCTATATTCACCTTTTATTTTCCAATACCATATTACATAACACTTATCATAGTGTCTAAGTAGTAGTGTTCATAGTGACCTCCTGTAAAACTCCTACAATAATTAGTACATCAAATTTTGATTATGCATGTAAAGTTTCAACATATATGTATATGCATATACCTTAAAAACTTGTGCATGGGCATCTAAAAACTATGCACATTTCCATAATTAGGATAACTCATAACATTTCATGCAACAAGAATGCTATTTTTCTATTACTTATAAATTAATCATAAAAATAATCAAATCAGTTTTAATAACCAACTATCACCAACTATATAAACCTGTAACAAAAATACATTCCGTGTATAAAATAGATTATAAAAGACATGATATAAGGTACTTATTTTATATTGGAGTGAGTTTATACATGATCTCAACATTTCCTCTTATTTTTTCTAGTGAAGCGATGTTATACCTTGATTTATTCATTTTTTTTAAAAACAGACCATTTGGATGACTTAAAATAAACCAAAATAAAGTAAATTAAAATTTGGAGAAACATAGGGTGGTAGGAGCAGTGAGGAGTCTCCATGATCCTAAAGGATGGTTAATTAGTTCCATGCTTGGGGCATCAACCATCTATTAAATAACTTGGCAAAAAAATAAACTCTCTTATGTGGTATATCTCAAGGCAAGGAAAAAAATATTTGATCCCTCTTATTCTTTGGGGATTTGATAATAACATTTAAGATAATGATTAAAAAATCCAACCTGGAGGGACATAAACTAAAAAATATTATTTCTTGGATCAAGGAGGAAGCCGAATCTTTCATCAAATTCTCTTACTAGAACATAAGTGGGACATAGATGAATAGGCCAATAAATGGGCCAAACATGCAATAGATCTTAGCCCTAGCATAACTGTAAAAATAGGGGACATGACTTCATAATTATCCCCAAAGTAACCTGGATCATTGGATTTTCAATTGCATTTATTAATCATATGAGGAAACTCTTAACAATGCATCAACGACTCCTAGGGATGAGTTACCTAAGGACACATAAAATCCCTTATGACATGTAAAAGGTTTAATGGTTCATTGTAATTGAATGCACATTAAGACTATGGTATAGGCACCATGTGATAATGGTGGGGTCAAGGTAGCGAGTTTTGTACAATTCTATATGGTTTGATTGTATGCCTATTTATTAGGAATAATTTTATTAGGATTATTTTTATTCATTTGATATCCATCGTTGAGGGTAAGGTGTCAAGGTCTCTAAGTCTCCCTTGATGTGTTTTCTTGGCTTATTTTTTAGTGGCTTTTCATGTTATTCCTTCCCTACTAGTAATGGCCTTTAAAAGTTTCTTTGGAGACACATTTTTTTATGATTTTTAGAACCTGTGTGTTAGACTAGGTGTTCAGTTTGGGGAAGTTTGCGAGTAGGTATAAGTGGAGGTAGAGGTGGGAGTTTCTTACTTGGAAAATTCCATGTTTTCCATTATATTTGTTATCTCTAGATGTTATGCCCATTTAGGTCTTGTACTTTGCTTATATTTTTAGCATTTGGCTTTGATCATTTGGACACTCATAATGATAGGTTGGCAATTGTCAAAGAATCAAGTTTTAGAGGTATTTGGAAAAATTATCTAGCTAAGACTCCACATTTGAACCTAACCATAATATTCATAATTTTAGATTGTTTTCAATTTCTCAAGAAGGGCCTCTCGCTTTCAAGCATCATGGATGTCTTATTGACATGTTAAGCTTGTACTTCTAGACTCCTAACATTTTGTTAACATCCTCCTTATTTACCAAAATAGAAAAATTGGTGTTATTTTTGTCTTTCCATACCATCTCTATTTTATTGGTTGGGTCAATATGGAGAGAAAAAATGTGAAGGAGTTTAGAACAGTTGTGGGACACCATGAATATCTCATGCAATCCAATACAAGCACTATATTCTTGGTGTCTTCAAAAGTCGTAGAAATAACACATTCATGCATCAAGCAACATCTTAAAGCTATGAAAATTTTAGTAAATCAAAAGAAAAGAATAAATTTCTATGAAGAAAAGTGCGACATGATTCATAGCCCAACACTCAACCTAAGAATGGAATCATTATTAATGGCTTCCAACAATAGGTAAACATAGAATTTATTCTAGGCTAATTTCAAGGAGGACCATATTGAATCCATTAGCTAAGAGACATAACTGAGATAGAGAATCAAAGTACCCTAGATTAATAAGGGGTAGGAAGAAGAGGGTAGTGCTTAAGCTTATTATTAACTTTTTGTACTTCAGTATTATATGTTTTTAGACACTCTTGTGAAATATGCTCCTTGTAAGCCAACATGGGATATCTATTTTGTAATATGTTAGAAGCTTTTGTAGTAACTTTGAACAAATATTTATTTTTTTAGAAGATATATGCAGTCAACACTACATAGTTTGCTACAAGTACTATGGTATTTCTTTTGATTTAATATTTAAATTTTGTTCCAATTTCAAACAAGAAAAAAATAAAGAAAAAAAAAGAACACAAAATCAACCTTTTTTTTTTTTGTTGAAATTCTTTTATGGTTGGAAGTTATAGTTTCACTTGATTGATTGGAACTTTGACCTAGATTGTTATCCTTAAAAGTTTTAACTCATATTAAAAAGATCCAAATCACCAAATTTAAAAAAACTGAATGTATCAGAGTAGAAAGTTAAGTTTATCCACTTTTTAATTGACTCTAAACACTTTTCAAGATATGTTTATTGGCCTCCAAAGCATCCAGTTTTCTGACTTAACAAACCCTTTTGGCATCCTTGACGCTACGACACTCATAAAACCCATCCTAGGTTGCATATATTGACATGAGCTCAAAGCAATTCTCTTTATCTAAGCTCTTTACAGTCCCTTCATCAAACTACTCACCAACGTGCTTGTTTTGGGATGGCACTTAACAGAAGCCAAGATAGTCATATGAGAATTGTTAAGAAAATAACTGAGATCCATTCCAGGCATACACATCCTATGCCATGAATTTGACAAGAAACCCTCTGCAAAGATTACCAATACCCGACCTCTCCACATCAACTCGCTGTGTTTCTTGTAAAGTGCATTGTATAGGAGGGTGATCAACAGGTGTTCCCATAGTCTGTCCATAACCTGGGACGATTTCGTTTCAATGGGCATGAAATCTAGTTATGGGTGATTTGTTCATAAGAAAATTACAGAATCATCATGTTTTTTTTGTTAGAAACTGTGAATATTGTTGGCAAGTGTTAAAACCGTAAAATTCAAAGAATATGTTTATTTTGAGATTCCAATCTTAATAAGCATAATAGATAATAAAAAAATTAATATTAAAAACACAATTATTTAATAAATATATTTTTAATAAATTATAATATCAAGTATGTTTCATTAATTATTTTTAATAAATTAGAAACTAGAACAGAATAAAAAAAATTATTTATTAGATTATGTATTAAATAAAAAAACTATTTATTAGATTATGTATTAAATAAAAAATATTCTGAGATTATCAAATCTGGTCTATTTATAATTTGAAAATTTGAAAAATTTCTGGTCCAATTCCAATATAAACTAATGTCTACAGAAAATCATTAAAAAGGAAGCGAAATCATAGATTTTCTAAAATTTGGAATACAGATAAGCAACCACCTCTTACTTCTTATAATAACATGGTCCATACAGCTAATTTATAGTCCTTGTCCCGCCTGTTAAAACTAACATGCTCCCAACTTGCTGAAAAGGCGATGGCCCTATATGGCGGAAAAATAACATGGTCCATACAGCTTTATAATGTTAGAAATAACATGTTACCAACTTGCTAAAATGGCGACGGTCGTATATGGTGGAAATTATGAGGTGACATGTGTTGTTTGAGTTGTTTTTTCATAATACACATACGAGATATTACAATCTTACACCTTTACAGCTCCATGTTTATCACAAAACCGTCTTCTTTGAACATCTGCCCAACCATTTACAAATTTTCATTTAGGAAGATAGTCGACTCTATCTCATCATAAATAAATTTGGTAGTTTCTTCAACTTGCCCTGACGATGAACCACACTGTTTAATTCGAAACACGTCGACAAATGATTTATCTTGTGATTATCGCCGAAGATCTTCTCTTAAACTTAATATGGATTACAAAAGCCTCAATTCAACAATTTGTTACGTGTTTTTGAGTTATTTCAAAATCAAAATTTTATCAAAGCTATTTCACGTTGGACCAAACACTTGTAATAATTGCACAACGCTTAAAGAGATAAACGGCCGTTTGGGAGCATGAAGTCCAAAGTTCAAACGATCGTTGGGTTGTCGGGTTGTCCTAAATATCCAAGCGCAGGAGGACGCAGATCGTTGCTATCTAAGTTCAAATTCAGGTTGGTGAGATAATAAGTTATAATACCACTTATGTATTAGCATGGTATTCACATTTTTATTCTAGTTTGGTATTGACATTATTACTTTAATATTTACTTGATAAAAGCTAATTCAAAACTATTTTGTTTTGATGATGAATTATATTTACTGGTTTGAAACAGTCCACCAATAAATTTTGATGTGATTATGGCTAAAATTTTTCTCAATAAACATTAATATAGATCACAGAAACCTAAATTCAAAAACTAATTTCTTACCTATTAGAAAACAATATCTCAAATCAAAAGCTAATTTCTTTCCTTAAAAAAAACACTATCTCAAATCAACTCAGGAATGTAATAAGTTTAAATGCTCAAGTTAATTATCACTATTTAGAAATTTAAGATATAAGTGTTCAGTTTTAAATGCTCCAAAGATTTTCGAAAGTACTCAATCTAATTTTTACCATTAAAAAAATTTATTCAATTTCTAGTCTTTTTTGAAAAAAATCTTGTCTACCGCCCAGACAAATCTATTTTAAAATTTATATTTATCATACTTTTATATTTACTATGTATGTATTAGTACAGTTATATTATTAAGTGGTTGAGGTATGTAGATTTATGCTTTTTTTTAAACTCTTTCAACCTGTTAAATATTTTATGATTTTAAATAGATATTTTCTGAGTGGGATTCTAGTTTGCCAAATTCGTTATTTATCGAAAAGTTTTTAATTAAATATTTGTGATTATTAGTTTTTAAGGAAATATAATAAGATTATAGAATGTAGTTTAATTAGTTAATAATTTTGTTTTTAAGTATGTGTTTTTGGTTTATTTTTTACTTAATCTAAATGTTTTAATATTTTTTCAATTTTTATGAGAAGATTTTTGGGCATAAGTCACATAATGATATATTTGTGTACAGGTTTCGAACTAACTAGTGTGATCCATAGTTAGGACAAGTTGAAGAATGAGATCATTGTTGCATGTTAAATACGGAGATTAGATCTTCCAATGGCTAGGTTTGACTTCGAACCAACGAGTGTGGTTCATCCTCAAGACAAGTTGAGTTGAACAATCAGATCATGGCTGCATGTTAAATAGGAAGAGCAGATCTTCCAATGGCTAGGTTTGAGTTGGAAACGGCTATATCGGACTCGGTAACTAGAGTGGACCAACGAATATATTTGACCATCAAATGGCTAAATTTGACTAGCCAACCAGACTGGACAAAGGGATAGGGACAAGGACTAATATTATATTTACTAAAATTACTTAATTATAATAATATTATTAGATAAATAATTATTCAATGTCTTAATAGTGTTTAATATCTTTTTGCTTAAGCAAGAGTCGGACCTTCTATTTCATTAATCAATAGATAAAATACATAAATTACAACATTCCATGAAGAGCTATGGACCAAGGAAAAAACCAATCTCAATTTGTCAACAGGCCAAAGGCAAAAGCCCCGACCCCTACAAACCAAACCTCAAAACTCTCAAAAGAAAAACAATGCTGAATCCGACTGACGAGAATAAAGAACCGAACCTGAAGAGGAAAAAATGTACCAATTTATAAGGATTCCGTGTCCAAATAACTCACAAACCCGTGAACCTATAAAACATACAAAAAACAACGATTCCCTCCAAGAACATTTTGCATCCCGCCAAGAATAAAATGCATTAACGCCTCCCACCGTCTTGCTGACATGCATCACTAATCTCAACTGTCGAACCTCCTCCCCCGATCCAAAGGCTGTGGCCGATGTCGCAGTACTTAGAAACACAGCGCTTACCCACATGGACCCACCAACATGCTCGATCAATCTCTACCGTAGATCCGCCTTGCTTAATCCGATGGTTGAGGATCATATCGCACAAGCCTACATCACCGAACAATAGCGCGCGATGAGGGCAGTATTCTATCTGACCCCACTGCCACATGAAGCTCACTAAATAGAATCGCTCCCATTTCGGAAAAACCACTTCCCGCTTGCAAGGCCTGTGATCATCAAAAAACTGCCCCAGACGCGGTATTATGATCAAAGAAGGAAAACCCAGGGTTTTGAGGCCGCCGAGAGTTCCCAAATTCTAGCTTCTTGCTGTATCTAATATACTAGAACCAAAGAAAGTGTAACTCCCGCTATCCTGCCGATCATCCAAAAACCAGAGTCTCCCGGGCTGCTACCACTTGGAGCCTCTATGAATGTACTTACCCGGGTTGCGAAGGCCGACAATGGCCTGCAACCCACTAAAGACCCGACTATGAAAAAACCATTAATCATAAAGCTACTGAGTCATCTGGACCCCGTCTCCATGGCTCTGTTCCGAAACACCATCCTATCTTCATTTGCCTGGTCGTAGCAATTCTCCTTTAATCTGTTCTGAGGCAACTCTTGCCAACTCATCGCCACCCTATTTTCTGTGTAGATCACTCCTTGATTGGCCAGAAGATCCGCCAATTTATTGGCCATTCTTCGCATATGTTTAAAACTTACTGTTCGAAGGCACTGGAGGTGACAATGAATGCATTGAAAGACCTGGATTAGCCTCCAGTTTCTTGAGGCTTTTTCCGGCTTTGTACCCCAATTAATTCTCTTGACTGAGTTAATGATTAACTCTGAATCAGTTTCAACAATCACATTTTGGTGGTTATCCTATTCCAGGAAATATAAACATTGCTCCATAGCCATAAATTCTGCCATATTATTGCTGGCTCTTCCTAAATGGCAATAGAATATGAAAGTGATACTTCCATTCTCATCCCTTAACACCCCTCCATAACCAACAATGCCCGGGTTTCCTTTTGAAGCCCCATCAATGTTGTATTTCAAAAAACCCTTAGGGGGAGGATGCTAGAAATCTTGCTCAGATTCCATTGTTATTACCTTCCTTTCCAGGCCCTGAGGAATAAGTCCCTGCAAACCCAGCTTACTGAGAATCCTCAATTCTGCTGCTGAAGGTGGGTTCTTAGGGAGATTTTTCACTACAGTTCCAATCGTCTCCTTGAGCTATTTTAAGATCTGCTCATAAAGGTGATGGGATGGCTTCTTTTCATTCTTGAAGATTCTATTGTTTCTTTCTTTCCAAACATTCCAAATAATGAAGCTTGGCGTGAGAGCCCATGCTGAGCCAAGAACTTCATAATCTGAAAAGTTTCTTCTCCATTTGTTTAGGGTGTTGATAATACTCCCTTTGTCCCTATTAGTCTGTTGGAAAATGGTGGCAAAAGAATCCCACAACCTCGAAGTAAAAATGCAATTGTTGAGAAGGTGCTCCATTGTTTTCTCTTGGGCTTCACAGAGCTGGCATCTCGAAGGCCCTAGGACACCCCTCTTCCAAATGTTATCCCAGGTCAAAATTTTACTATGCTGAAGCAGCCACATGAAGAGTTTGATTTTCATCTAGCCTTGATGCCTCCTTAGGTCTTACCAAATCCTATCCGAAACATGGGAATCCAGTTCAAGGAGAATGAGTTTTGCCTCCTTAAGATTAAAGGTACCCTCATTATTGTTGCCCCATCTTAGTTGGTCATGCCCCCCTGACATTAAAATCTTCCTTTGTTCTAACATTTTCATTAGTGTCTCTGCTTTAGCTTTCAGGGGGTTGTCATCCCTAAAATCAAAGTTCCTCCAGGTTCTCCATTTTCCTATACTGTTGGTTTGGTCCCAAAAATCTTTTACCTTAGATAACCCTTTAGTATTTGTCTCTTCCTTGAGGTCCCCCAAGTCCTCTTTTAACAGTATAGGTTCTTGTTGCCATTTATCCTCCCAGAATAAAGCTAAGTCTCCCTCTTTGATTTCCCAGAAGCTGTTTTCTTGTACTAAGCCCCTGTTCTCCTAGGCCTTATTCCAAATGTGTGATCCCTTTATATTTCCAGACATCCTTATGTGATCATTATTTTGCCAAGTGCTGGCATATTTTTCTTTCCAAATAATAGCCCACTAAGCCTTTGGGTCTTTTACCCAACGCCACCATAATTTTTCCCCAAAAACATTGCTTAGAATCTCATGATCATCCAATCTAAGACCCCCATGGTTTTTAGGTTTGTAGATTTTTTCCCAGGCTACCAAGGCCCATTTCTTTCTTTCTTCCCCCTTGCCCCAAAGAAAGTCTCTTTGTATTGTTCTGAATTGTTGCAGGACTCCTTTTGGTGCTGGGAGAGCTGATAGCATGAAGACTGGGATTGATTGTAGGACAGCCTTAGTAAGAACCAACCTACCCACCAAGTTTAAATATCTAATAGTCCATTTCCTGATTTTATCTTGCAACTTATTAATCACCGACTCCTAGATGCTCTTGTGTAAAGGTTTGGTAGTTAGAGGAACTCCCAAATATTTTGAAGGGAGGATCTCCCTTTCAAAGCCTAGAATTCTGGAGATATTCCTCTGAACAGCAATATGAGTATTAAAGAAAAAAATCTTAGATTTGGAGAGATTAACTTCCATACCTGAAGCCATGGCAAAGTCACTCAGGATTTGCTTATACGCAAGAGCTTCTTTGACTGTGGGGATTCCCTGTAGCATAGTATCATCAAAAAATTGTTGATGAGTCAAGGCCTGTCCATTTTTAGAAGGTTGGAGACCTTTGATCTTACCAACTTCTTTTGCATGCTTGATAGACCGACCCAGTCTTTCGATCACGAGGATGAAGAGAAAGGGAGAGAATGGGTATCCCTACCTAAGGCTGCTTGAAGGAATAAAAGTCTCTGAGGGAGAACCATTAACCAAAATTGAAAAGCTGGAAGAAGTAACTAGGGCCATTACCCATCTAACCCAATTGTGATCAAACCTAAAAGCAATAAGAATTTTCCTAATATAGGTCTAATTCAGCTTATCATAAGCTTTGGCTATGTCCAATTTCATGATCATTCCAGCCTTCCTATTGCTAGTTAGAGAGTGCACCACCTGATGAGCTTGAATGATATTATTGAGAATTTGTCTACCTTCCACATATCTAGATTGTTCCACAAAAACTAGGGTAGGAAGAAAAGGTTTGATTCTATTGGCCACAACCTTGGATATTATCTTGTAAACCACATTGCACAAGGCTATGGGTCTAAATTTGTCAAGAGTTTGAGCCAAATCCTATTTAGGGATTAGGGAGATAAAGGAGGTATTTAGCGCCTTCAAAATAGTTCTATTCATCCTAGAATCTTCTACTACATTCAGAATATCCTGTTTGACTATATTCCAGCAAGCTTTAAAGAAATCTACATTGAAACCATCCGGGCCTGGCGCCTTACCATTCTGCATTTCTTTGAGGACCTCACTAACCTCCTCTTCAGTCACTAGCCTATTAAGGTTGAAATTGTCCTCTCTAGACACCAGCCTAGGTATATGTCTTGTTAAGTCCCTGATGGAATGTTCTCTATTTGAACAGGTTTCCTTTGCTATACCTCGAAAGTGTTGAACTAGCACAGCTTCTATTTCTTCATGAGAATTGAGAAGATTCTCTACTTCGTCCTTGATCGAAGAAATCCTGTTGTGAGTTCTATTCGCCATAGTGGATCTATGGAAAAATCTAGTGTTACGTTCTCCTTCTTTTAGCCATTGAACTCTAGATTTTTGTCTCCAAAATATTTCCTCTTGTTTACATAAATTCTCCTAGTCTTGATGATATTTGGTGACTTGATCACTTCTGACTTTATCAAAGCCATCTGTGATAAGGGCTTGGTTGAGTTCCTGCATTTTACCTTCAACAGATTTTTTTGCTTCAAAAATATTTCCATATTCATTCTTGTTCCAATCTTTGAGCCTGAGCTTGATATGTTTTAGTCTTTTTTGAAGAAGGAACATTCTTGTGCCCTGAATATTCAAATCCTCTCACCACCAGTTGGCTATGTTGTTGATGAAATTTGGGTGGGATAGCCAGATATTATCAAATCTAAAAGGTCTGTTCCTGGGGGTACCAATGCCCTAAACCTCCAGTGGAACCGGCCAGTGATCAGAGCCTCCAAAGGGGAGAACTCTTGCTACCATTTCCTTGTCATTGAGCATAAGGTCCTATGAGAATATGAATCTGTCTAATTTTGAGGCCACCTGAGACTCTCCTCCTCTTTTATTGTTTCAAGTAAAGATACCATTACTCGTTACAATGTTCACTAGCTTCATATTATCTACAAAGGTTTGAAATTCCAAAGAGTCTTTACTTAGAATACTGGTCCCCCCCTTTTTCTCCGAAAGTGATTTGATCATATTGAAATCACCCCCCAAGATCCATGGTATTCCTACATGTCTATCTCTAAGATCCTTTAGAGAATCTAGAAACTTGAGTTTACCATCCATTCTTTGGGGGCCATACACATTCGTGACCAAGTAGGTTTCCTTATCTCCCACAGGCTGAATGACCACTGATAAATAATCCCTAGATGCCTCTACATCTATAATGCCAATTTTTTGGGGGTTCCAAAGAGTGAGTATGCCTCCTGCTGTATTCTCTGCTTTGACTTCCAGAAACTCAAATCGATTGAGCCATTTGCTATGAATTTCTTTTATTTTTTGAATGGAACATTTAGTTTCCTGGATGAAGATCACATCTGGTGCTGCTTGTTTCATTCTATTACTAAGTAATCTTTGTTTTCTTTTACTGCCTAGACCCCTAATATTCCAAGAAGTGAACTTCATTATTAAAGATTTGTAAAGGAGTAGCTGGTTAGGTCTTTCATCTTACCTGAATCTATCATTAGCTTTCCACATTCCATCAATAGCTCGTTCTACTTTTTCCTGCCTCTTTTCTTTCCTGGGTTTCTAGGTGCTAATCCTGGTGTAGTTTTCATAGTCTTCACACCTTCGCTGCCCTGCCTTTTATTGTTTCTTTGCTTCTATAGCCCTTTGGTATGAGTTTTCCATATAAACAACTGCTGAACTCTATTGAACTCCTCTAGAGGTAACAAGTCTACCCCCTCCCTGGTTCGTTGTTTCAAGAATCCTTCTAGATCTAGATTCTATTTATCAAGAATCTCCTGCAGTTCATGGTCCTCCATCTCCATCTCAATCTGGGTCATTTCCTGGTCCATTTCTAGTTCTGTATCACTCATCATAGTTTCTTTCGGTTTGTTAATATCTTGTGTTTGTTCACCATGTTCTTTGTTCTCCTCCTCCACTAGACTTCCTCCCTTTGCCTGATCTGCTTTTGCTATCTCTTATTCTTCTTCTAGTACTTGGAACCTGTTCTGACTAGCCTGTTGCCCTTCTGTTTGATGTAACTTCAGCCTCCTTTTGCCTCCTTTTCCTTTATGTACCACATTGTGAAAGCTTTTAGTATCTTTCATGGTATAAGCTTTACTCTTGTTTTCTATTTTACTGAGAGGGCAGTCTCTAAATAGGTGCCCATGCTCATGGCATTTGTGACATCTGAATGGAATATGTTCATAATCCACTGTTTGCACCCATTCTTCATCAAACACTTCCAAGATTACCTCATCTGGTAGAGCTCCAAAGAGATCCATCTCCACACATATTCTTGCAAACGAAGTACATTTTCCCCTTCTAGTGGCCTCAGAAGCTTTGACAAAATGCCCTAGCTTATTTCCCATGGTAGATAAGGATTGCGTTTGCCAGTAATCAAGAGGTAGAGAGTAGAGTCTAACCCAAACCGAGACCAAGGTAAAAATCTCACACTCTCAGAAAAAATTCATAATCCATGGTCGCATATAAATGCCTGCTACTGCATAAAAGTAGGGCCCTCCTTCAGACACTTTGTCCTTATCTTCAATATTAGCAAAGACCACAATAAAGAATCCCTTTGACCCAAGATTTAGGTCTATGCTTCCTTTTGGTTTCCAGTGGTATTTAATCCACGTTTGTAAAGCTTTTTCAGTGGGCCATAAGTCCATGAATTTACAAATGATTGCATATGTCTACATGTGGTCCCTGTGTGCCTGCAGAGCGGGATCATTTAAAACTACTCTGGGTGTGATCGTCACTTTGGGTTTACATGGTCCCTTTTGTGGTTTGTCTTTTGTTCCCTGTTCCTTGTCTGCTTCCTCATTTTCTTTAGTGCTATTATTCTCCCTTGATTTAGTACCATCTTGCTCCTCTTCACTATTCCTTTTCCTTCCATCAGAAGGACCTCTATCATATTCGATTGGTTTTTTACCTCTGCTAGCCACAGCCTGCTTGTAGGAGGGAGTGGAGCTCCCTCCTTTGTGTCCTTCCATGTAGAACAACCTCTGCAAAAGCCTGTAACCCTCGCTAATCGTCCGCGCACTCCAAACGTCTCGCATTAAGTAAGTCATTCATAAATGACTTCACTCTTAATAGTGTTTAATATCAATATTATTAATATAATAGTTTTTTTTTTCAACGTTTTGAATGCCATTAATGTATAAAATGATAATCTTATGAAATGCTATATATGAATAGTTATTTTAATACTTTTTATGCTAGTCATGTTTATTAGTTAACTATATTTGTCTTAAAAAATAATAAATTTAGGGAATATTAATAATAATAATCAAGTAAAATGTTAACATATTTAAGTTAATATGTTAATAGTAATTATTTAATAGATCTAGGGATTATTAATATTAATAATAGTATGGATTTATTATTACTCCTAATATTCCTAAAAATATAACTATAATAATAATATTATAAAATTAATTATTATTTCATAAATTATATTATTATTATTATTATTATTATAATAATATTTAATAATAGTATTGTTCTTATTATTATTATTAATGGTTTGGGTAACTTATTAATAGAATTTATTAATTAAATATAAACTTACAATATTAAGCTATCTAATGTAAACTTGAACTTTCTATTTAAATTTTAGATCAACAACTATCTATAATAGATAATTTTTTAACCGATTAAGTTAGTTATATAATGGACCAGCTAATAAATTTATATAATGGACCAACTAATAAATTTAAGGAAAAGAATAAGAAGGAGATTTCTAAAAAAAATATATTTTAAAACATAAAAAATTATAATATTTTAAAAATTATATAAAAGAACTAAATAAAAAATATTTACTAAAAATGAATATTAAAAAACATTAAAATTTTATTTTTCATAATTTTATATTTGTGTTAAATAAAATGAAGTCTAAACAAAAAAAATATAAATGCCATGATTTTTAAAATCTTAAAACTAATTAAAATAAAAATAAAAATAAAATAAAATAAAATAAAAAATCCACGAAATAAAATAACAATTATGTTTAATAAAGTAAGAGTGAATTAAAAAATTAATAGAATTTATAAATGTTGTAAAATTAATTTTGAAAATATCATATTTTAATGTAAATGAGTAGAGTGAAATATATCACCATCTTTAATTCTAAATTACTAATTTAAGAATTTAATAAAAAATAAATTAAATATTAAATATTTATGAATATAATAATGAATAATTTTTATATTCATCTGCCATATTTGTGAGAATAGGAGCATCGAGGATGAAAACCACTTCCTCTTAGAGTGCCCTGAATACAACCACATTAGATCTCAATTTCACAACCTTTGTTACAACACTGACCTTCCTAGCCTTTTACAATGCCAAAATTATAGTGAACTCGGGAGGCTTCTCTCCAAGCTTTTTGAGCATAGGAATAAAATCTTAAATCAAAATAAATAATTTGTCTTTTTAGGTCCGATAGATCATTATTTGGTCTCAGCGGACGTTAACCATCATCATCATCATCATCATATATTTATATATTTTTATAAATTTATATATTGAATACTCTTAAATAATATTGAATATTTTTAAGTTTTGAGAGTTAGTTTAATTGATTGAGTTCTGTCATTTCAGCACATTGAATAGTATAGAAAATCAATTATAATTTCTAATGTTAAACTATTTTTTACAAAAAACTATTACAACACATGAGACATATGCTATACTTTTATTATGTAAAATTATGTGCCCAAAATAATGCGAATTATATTCATTCTTATATAGTTATAACTTATATAGTTATAACGACCATACTGAATAACATAAAAAATCAATTATAATATGAAATGTTAGACTAAATTTTACAAAAAAATATTATAACATGTGAAGACATATGTTACACTTTTATTATATAAAATGATGTGCCCAACATAATGCAAACTATGTTCATTCTCAAATATTTTTAACAACCACAATACAAAAAATATTACAACATGTGAAGACATATGCTACACTTTTATTATATAAAATTATGTGCCCAAAATAATGTAAACTATGTTCATTCTCAAATAGTTATAACAACCATAGTGTTGATGGCATTCCTAACAACTCTCTATGTCGCAAAGTGGAAGTACATAAATATGGAAATTCAATCCATAAGATTCGAAGGAGCAACCCAAACACTACATTGAGGAAGGAATGTCGAAAACTAGGAAAATGAGAGGGAGAGTGAATCAGTGTTTTATGACTTTTATAAATTCTTGGCCAATTTATTTAATAATGAGGAGAACTAATTAAATATTCAACAATTAACCATGAAATCAATACAAAGAAATATTATCAACAACACACACATAAGAAACACATATAAACATCATATATACTCGGAAACACATAAAGGGATAAAACCAAAGATCTTATTTTTTTGTTGTAAATGCAACCACCACTCCTTTTTACATCATTTTATGTAGGCACAAACCTACAAGAGGCTCTAACATCCTTGTTTCTTTGCAAGCACCCACTTGTTGGAAGCAACAACTCCCATTGTTCCCAGGCACCAACCTGGTGATTTCTCATGCATCTACCTGAAGGATACTCCAATCCCATGATAAAAGATATCAATATTTTTTTGTCTGGCTTACTTGATATTCTCTTTGTTGTAGCTTTTTTTTTTAATTCTTTGCACTTTTCTTGCAACAAATTTTTCTCCTACAACAACATTTTATCCCATTGTTCTCTATATGCTTAAGATCCTTATCATTTGACAGGTTCTAACTATCTTATCTAATCAACTATCTCACTTTCTCTCTTATATTGTTAATTTTTTTTAATCAGAATTAGTGCTAAATTTCTCTATTGCAATTCAAAGTACCTATTTATATACAACTCTTTCCCTCTATTATGTTTTTTTACATTCTCACACAATAGGAGTCATAACACTTCAAATTCTGCCCTTTGAGATTCACTAGTATTTTCTTCAGATTCACAAAATGCAACACTACATTTTAAAATTGCTAAAATAAAACACTAAGAAAAATATTGAATTGTTAAGCACCAATTTCAAAGATATGGTCTAAGGAAGTCAGGCTTCCTAAATACTCCTAAAATATTCTTCAAATAGGTTATCTTATATTTTTTCACTTCAACCTTTTTTTGGGATGTTTCAAACCATGGAACTTTGAGTATAGGTATAGAAGATCATGATGTACTTGTGGTTCATATTAAACACCTTTTTTTCTATAATTTTGGAGATATTCTCCAAGGAAGTTAGGATTATTGAATGCTCCTAATTTTTGTTTCAAACATGTCAAATTCGTATTTTAATTATATATTTCTTTCTATGATGTTTCAAAATCTAAAATTTGGAAGAGACAGATGAGA
This sequence comes from Pinus tabuliformis, assembly GCA_031772625.1. Taxonomy (NCBI): domain Eukaryota; kingdom Viridiplantae; phylum Streptophyta; class Pinopsida; order Pinales; family Pinaceae; genus Pinus; species Pinus tabuliformis. The sequence goes on along the minus strand of CM062820.1, from coordinate 78,380,736 downwards.
GGGCTCAAGCTACTTGTGGTAGAAATTTCAGATCATGTTTCACTACAATTTTGGAAATGCAATTGAAGGAATTCAGTGTTCTTGGTTTTTCATGAAACATGCTTCAAACATGTTAGCTTGTCATTTTTTATATAAAATACTTCCTATGATGTTTTTGAATGTGAAATTTGTATGATATAGAGAAGATATATCTAGGTACATGTGGTAGAAATTTTAGAACCAGATTTTCAAAATTGGATATGTGGCATGCTATGTATATGTATTCTTGGGAATAAGCCAAAAGAAATAAGTTTTTGGAGAAGTAGGATTGGTGAAGGAAGAAGCAACATGTATGCTCGGTGAAGGTAAAAGAAACAAATTTAGTGAAGACAAGAGTAGTAAGTATACTTGGTGAAAGTAGACACAATTAATAGAGAATATGAAGAAGCAAGAAAGTAGTTTGGTGCCTATGATTATTTGCAATAGTGAGGATTGGTGTCTCCTATAGTTTGGTGCCCATATAATTATAAGTTAGTGCCTATAAAGTAACAAAGAGGATTGGTGCATCCTTAGGTTAGTGCCTACAAAGTAATAGAGGGGATTAGTGTCTCCTATAGGTTGGTGCCTACAAATCAACAAAGGGGTTTGGTGTCTCCTATAGGTTTGAACCTACAAAGCAGTAGAGGGGATTGATGTCTCCTGTAGGTTGGTTCCTACAAATAAACAAAGGGGATTATTATCTCCTATAACTCAGTTCCTATAAAGTAATGGAAGGGATTTATATAATAGTAGGTTGGTGCCTACAAAATATTTCATAAAATGAAGTTTTTTGGTGTTCTCCCATAAAGATTTCCATGTATATTTTGTGTTACTTTTTAGATTTATGAGAATGTTGTTTTATGATGTTTGAACTAATTTAAATAAGTAAAATTTGTCATTATAAGGATTCACCCTCCTTAGTATAATATTGTATTCCAACAGTTGGTTTCAAAGTAGGTTCCTTTAGGAGAAATCTAACCCCTAGATGGTAGATCTTAAAGGGACCATGGCTTGTAAGGATTAATCTTACACATCCATAGCTCCATTATTAGATGGATGAAAGTATGTTTTTTGTCATATAATAATGATGCATCATCTAAAGACTGAAGGAATTGGTACCTGGAAATGTGTAGTGGATGGAAGGTGTTAGAGTGAGTATTTGAATACTACCATTAGTGATCAAAATGCCTCTTTTTATATCATATTAGGGTCCCATTCTGGAATTTTTGTCATTCCACCTAGGTCCTCATGCAAAAATTTATTCACTGATGGTAGCCCAAGTCAAAAGCCTCACTCTCTCTAAAAAAGTCAATACTTGTTGGCCCACCTTCATGTTCTACTGAGCATACATCAATCATAAAAGCTCATTTTATCATGTCTCTATTTTAGTTAAGTCAACATGGAGTCTAGTCATTCAAGGTCCCATTAGGTCACTAGGTTTCATTTTCCAAGGTTCAATAATACACCATTTCACTGCATAAGGCCAGCAAAGAAGTATGAGAGTAACCAATAATGTTCCTTTTTCATTTAAAGAGGATTTACAAACATGTAACTACGGTATCACAAGCTCTAATTTTCATTCCAAAGTATGATTTTTATTTTAGATTGTAATTTTATTCCAAAAAAGAGAGATGTAATATTTTTTTTAGTTTATGTAATTTTATGTCCATTATATGTAATAAGTATTATTCCTAAGCTGCCAACTCAAACTCTATGTGCCAACTTCATCCAAGCAAAGTCAAATGTAAAGAGTGCCAAGACTCTAGCATCATCAATGTTCAAAGAAGAAAATTAGAGTGTAAAGGGTAATTAGCAAAGTTTTCATAAAGGTAAATTAAAACATTAGAAAGTGGGTTTTAAAGTTGAAAATTCAAATTCATTCAAGTATAAAGGCCTTCTTAGCATCAAACTCAGCTTCATTTACCTCCTACCATTGATTTAGCAAACCCCAAGAGAACATTTCTCACGATTCTGGGAAAATTTGAAAAAACAGAGCAGGCGTTGTGCGTTTCCTTCACGTGCTGCGCATTCCCTTCAGGTGCTAAACTTTCCAAGTGTGACACACACCCTTCAGGCACTGCGTGTTCCCTTTAGGCGCTGCACACTTGCCAGGCACTGCGTGTTTGTCCAGGAAAGCTAGAAATCACCTCCAAGGTTCCACCATACTTCTTCAACCTCCCACAGTTAAGTAACAACTAAAGATAGCTTGATTCTCCCTCCTAAAGTCACACTTATGGTGTTTTCAAAGTTTATTGAAGATTTTGTGTTTTTCTCACATTAAATCCCTAGTATATCCCTTAAAACTATCATTGCACTCTTAACTCCCAAATTTTAACTCCTTTACCCTTTCATACACTCCCGTACACTTTCATACACTGCCCTACACTTTCATTCCCTTTCCCTAAGCCTTTTATCCCAATACTCTCTAAACATTTGTCCCAAAACCCTAAGCCCTAGGTGCTACAACTACCTAGGTTCCCAAACCCCCAACATTGCAAACAATTTCCCCCTCCTAAAAAATCCATCATATAATACTCCCTATCCCCTCCTTCATTACATAAATCCCTATACACATCTCCTTCAAATTCCCTTCCCCATTCCTTACTCCTAAAAACTACATTCCAACAACCTCATACCTCCCGAGGGTTTGATATTAAAACACTATGGCAGAAGATGAAAGTAAACCATACAATGAGGAAGAAGAAACAGAGGTGAAAAGAACACACAAAGGGGGCTGAATACTCATATCTGAGCCAACAGATCTTAGGGAACTTTTGGCATCTCCTACGGCTGTGACATCCTTCACATATCTGGCTTGTTATGATTTCTGTGAGCAAATTCAAGCAGTCCAACACCATGCTATGTTGGATAGACTCTTCATATCCAAACTCCATGATAACCAAGTTACTCTAGCTGGTGTCACTTTTACTTTATCTACTGCTGTTATATCAGCTGCCATCAAGATCCCAGATGTTGGGGAGAAATGGTTTAAATAAGGTGAGCTGGAGAAACATTACTATGAGCCTTTCATAAAACCAAGGTACCAAAATGAGAGAAAGGGCTATTTTCATTTTTCTCACCTCCTCGACAGATATGCCCCAATGATGACGATTATCATGAAATAATTTTCATGTGAAGGTAGATTTTCTAGGCTTTATTCCTATCACATCCAACTCTTAATGCATTCCACTAGGGTAAAACTGTTCAACATACCCTACTACCTTTTCTGGAGCATTGATACAATGGATTATATTGTCTAGAAAAGGGAATATGAACATCAAATGAAGAGTCTTTTTCATCATTCCCTCATTAAAATCATATTCCTCTATCATCTCAAAGAGTTGAACATTGCATGGAGCACCTTCATAGCCAATCCCATATTCAATGATCCATCTATTCAGAATGTTTAGAATGTCCCTTCATCATCTCGTCATTTCACCTCCATTCCTCTATCTCATCCCATAGATAATTCATCATCATCAGATCAGTCACCTTCACCATCACCTCCATCATCACCATTTCATGATCATATTCAGTCACCTAGCAGAGATGAAATCAGTGAGCCGGAGTATATTGAGCAAGTTGAGGTCATCAAACCTAAAAGGGCATATTTGGGCACAGTGGCACACACTTATCGGAGAGGCCATAGGCAGGTGTTTTCCCCACATATTGTAGGAAGGGCCCTGCCTTCTTCATCATCAAAGTAGTTACAGAATGGTAAAGAGAAGATGATATAGGCAGAGATTCAGCATGAGGAGGAGGACCTCCATGAGACAGAGTGGGATTTTAACTTGGTTGACCTAGGTGAGCATGATGACAATAAGGACACCAACATTGTCATCAAGGAGAAGGATGCATTCATCAGGGAACTCCAGATCAACCTAGAGAGGTCAAAATACATCATTTCATATTATGAGCAAGAGAATGAGTAGCTACAAGCCAAACATGGTGTCATGGAGATTCAACTCATTAAGGCAAAGAGGGAAGCAATGAAAGCCAAGGAATTTCTTGATGCACCCTATGACAGGTATGGTGAACCTAAAGAAGAGCAATAACCTAGAAGCAGACCTAGGGTTGGAGGGCTAAAAAGAGCTCTCGAACTAGAGAAACAAGAATAGGTTGAGCTTGTGAATGAGCTCACATGGAATGAGAAATTTTCCATCATGATCAATGAGAACCGAGAGCATTGGCTTGGTAAGGTCAATCAACATTTATATAAGCTCCTAGACAAGGCTAATCAACAAAATGATATTTAGAGGAAGATGGAAAAACACTATGCCAATAGCGAAAGAAATGCAAGGGCAAAGCTTAAGGCTGCCAAGGCAAAAACTGAAGCCCTAATTCACCAAGAAGTGAAGAAGAAGCTTGATATACTTGCATAGGCTTCACTCCATGCCTAAGCACACCAAACATTAACTCCTTGACCAATTTTGAAGCCTCTTGGGTCATTTTTGTAAATATTGTCTTTTTTGTGTTTTTTGACGAAATTTTATATCAACTGCATGGTCAAACACGCAATGCTCTAGGCATTGCGCACTTTTATGGGGCACTTTTTGGAGAGAATGAGACCATCAATGGATGCATAATGACAAATAAATATAAGAAAACCATGTTTCCATCCTTAGTTTGCAAAAATGGCAGGTGAAAATGGCAAAAGACTAGAAAAATTCATGTTTCTGCCTCATTTTTGGCCCAGGCCCTCACGTTTTACCAGTCTTGGGAGAATGAAGTTTTGAAGGGTCGAATCAATCTCATTTTGGAAAATAAAGGTATATTTTGAAACTAGATAGGACAAGATTTCCAATGAGCTATTCTGGGCTCAATTTGGACACCGGGAAGGCAGTCAAAAGTAGCCTCCAAGATGGAGGGCACACATGACACTGTGAGGGCACACTTGATAGAAAGATGGCACACTTGACAATTTTCCTGATTTTTCACTATTTTTCTCTAGTTTTGATTTTCACCTATGGAAATCAACCTTTTACTCAAGTAATTGATATTTTAAATATAATTATGGTATTTTACTATTACCTAGGGGTAAATACATTAGGTACATAGACTTCATTAAGTCAAATGAATCAGTTTCAATGTAATTAGGGATAAGTCACTTTGACCACCTTACACACTAGCTATCAATTCAGATTTTGGTGGAACTGATCCTCCTCTCATGGATTCGACCCTTGAGTTTGGTAGGAGTTTGTTTTGATGTATATATATTTCCTTTCTTCACTCTTTTCGGAGATTGGACTCAGTTGGATGTTGTACTAGTGATCAAAGACACTATTGTATCATATTTTGGCTAGTATTAATAGATGAGTTGCAACTATTTCTTTGGGATACATGTGGTATTGATGTTTAGCATTGTTTCTTATTTGTTATCATTTGTATGAATGTTTAGTAAGCTCATAAACCATTTCATGTCTATTATATGGTAATTTTCAAGTTGATAGGTAGAATACATGTTTGCTCATGCTCTGTTTTGGGAAAGTTATCATAATGTGTACATTTCTATTCAATTTAGGAAGAATACATCTCATATGCTCTTCCAAACTCCTCATCAGTCTTAAATCATCTCACCAAATCACCTTTTAAGTGTTAGGCCTCCTGCCTACCTTGCCCCTTTGAATGTCGACAATCATATCTCATTTGCCCTCACCTAGCCTCTTTGACCTAATAGCCTCATCCAACAATAACCCAATCAAATCAAATCAAAACAACATCTTCACATTATACCTAGTCTAAAGCCATAATCCATCAAGCCCTCTTGTCTTTTATCCTTTGGAGAGAGCCCTCTCTGGCCTGGTAGGACTAGCTACCAAGTCAAAAGATTGGTCTGTGGTTACCTCAGCTGGACTCTTCCTCAGCCTTGGAGATACAGAGGAGTGATAACAGAAGGAAGGACAATAAGAATAATACATAAGCTATGGATATCATCTCAAAATTAGATTCCAATAAGATGATTTATTAGGACTATTCTAAAGAAATTTGGGACAAGCTACAATGCATCTATGAGGGATATGACTTTCACACCGCATATGAAACAAAGAAAAAAGGGTCAACTTGAAAAAAGAATTCCCTAAAAATTTAAATAAGACAGGAGAATTCTGAGCTTGTGATTACTTTAGTGATGTGTCAGATGCATAAGAAGTACAATTGATCTCAAGAGGAAATAACCTTGACTGTTTCATGCTCTTAACTCTAGCATTGGAGTGATGTTTTTTAAGGAATGGTTATATGTAATTCCCACTCACTAACCCTATTATGTTACTTCATATTGTCAGCCTAATAAGTGTGATGAGTGCTAAGTGGACTATTAAAAAATCATAAGAAATTAGTCAGTTATGACTACCTCTCATGGAAATGGTCATAGATGAATGGCTTACTTAACGTAGTTGAATTTCAAAAGTGATATCTAATATAATGCACTACGAAAACTCCCAATACTTAATTCAAAAGAGTGAAGGGAACACTACGTGAATGGTTCATGAGGCACAATACTTGCTAAGGTTTTGCAAATGGGGTAGCAAGTTAAGTGGGCTTGATTGAGAGCAAAACTCCACAGTTAAGCGTGCTTGAGCTAGAGGTGATCTAGGATGGGTCACCTCCTGGTAAGTCATGGTTACTGGGTGCAAGCCCCAGAAGTGATGATTTACGCTATGTGATTTATTTCACTAGTTTCAATACCACTTCTTCACCCCTGTGAGCATCACCCAATGCAATGAGTGCTAAGTTGACTATTAAAAATCATGAGAAATTAGTCAGTTATGACTACCTCTCCTGAAAATGGTCATAGATGAATGACTTACTTAACGCAGTTGAACCCCAAAGATGATATCTAATATAGTGCACTGCGAAAACCCCCAATACTTAATTCAAAAGAGTGAAGGGAACACTTGAGGCACAATACTTGCTAAGGTTTTGCAAATGGGGTAGCAAGCTAAGTGGGATTGACTGTGGGGAAATCTTCACAGTTAAGTGCGCTTGAGCTAGAGGCGATCTGGGATGGGTGACCTCCCGGGAAGTCATGGTTACCGGGTGCAAGCCCTGGAAGTGATGATTGACGCTATGTGATTTACTTCACTAGTTTCAATCCCACTTCTTCACCCCTGTGAGCATCAACTGATGCAATGAGTGTTAAGTGGACTATTCAAAAATCATGACAAATTATTCAGTTACAACTACCTCTCATGGAAATGGTTATAGATGAATGACTTACTTAGCACAGTTGAATCTCGAAAATAATATCTAATATAATGCACTATGAAAACCCCCAATACTTAATTCAAAAGAGTGAAGGGAACACTACTTGAATGGTTCATGAGGCACAATACTTGCTAAGGTTTTGCAAATGGGGTAGCAAGCTAAGTGGGCTTGAATGTGGGGAAATCTCCACAGTTAAGCGCGCTTGAGCCAGAGGCGATCTGGGATGGGTGACCTCCCGGGAAGCGCTGGTTACCGGGTGCAAGCCCTGGAAGTGATGATTGACGCTATGTGATTTATTTCACTAGTTTCAATCCCACTTCTTCACCCTTGTGAGAATCACCCGATGCAATGAGTGCTAAGTGGGATCACCTGATGCAATGAGTTGTAAGTGGGTTATTGAAAAATCATGAGAAATTTGTCAGTTACGACTACCTCTCATGGAAACAGTAATGCACTGCGAAAACCCCAATACTTAAATAAAATAAAAATAAATAAGAAAACCCCAATACTTAATTCAAAAAAAATTAAATGTTAAACCGTAGATAAATACTATAATTTTCGATTAAAAACAAACCAGCACCAAATAAAAAAATACTAAATACTTATAGCATACTAGCAGATATATTAATACAAATCAATTTATAATTTAATTATTTTTTATGGTCTCTATATAATAATATTAATTTTAATGTTTTAAATATATTATATATAAATTTACAGTTTTATAAATATGTGGCGCATGTTTTTGAGTTTCTTTATTTTAGATGTAGTTATTTTAACCTTCAAATGGATAATAAAGTTGTAAAATTTTAGTGTTTTCAATATGTTACTTTTAAACATTAGTGTGAGCTATTTATGTTTTGATTAAATTGCCTACGTAATTATGATTTTAATTAAAATACGCTTATAATTTTAATTTTACTAAAAAGGTGAAGATGGCAACATATTTAATCTTTTAAATAAATTGGCATTCAATCTCTTAAACAGGCCAACCTTATAGTAGTTTCATAACGTCCTTAAATATATATTTTTTGCATTTCCCTGCACTTTGTTTAAATTATTTTCCTGCATTTAAATTGATGTCACTGTAAATTAATTTTAATCGAAAATTTCGCGGCTTCATGGGAGGTTAGGATGCAGAAGTGCATGATCATTAAACTCTACGTATTGGAAACTTGAAATATTATATGAGAAAAGAATATATCTAAAATAATTTGAATGAATTAAGAAAGAAACACATATAAAGTGTAGGGTAAGTAAAGTAAATTGATCTGTTGTCATAAATTCCATGTTTAAGTTGATGGTAGGTATTCCATGCTTAATTTCTATGCTTAATTTCTTGAGTAAGTATTGTTTTTTTGATGCGACCATTTTTAATAATTAGGTTTAGATGTAGATGTTATTTAATATATAGTGGGTAGGTATTGATGTTATGATATGATCTGCACTTTAACATTTACATAGATGATCAAATAAGGTTATTTAATATATAGTGGGTGGGTAGGTATTGATGATGGGTAGGTATCGAGGTTATGATATGATGATCAAATAAGTACATAGATGATCAAACAAGGTTATTCAATATATAGTGGGTGAGTAGGTATTGATGTTATGATATGATCTCCACTTTAATAATTAGATAAATGATCAAATAAAGTTAGTTAATATACAGTGGATATTGTTTATATTCCTTATATTTGTATTTTTAATATATTATATTTTGTTTTTTTAACTAATATAAAGATATAAAAATGATAACGTTTTTAAAAATAATATATAAAACTATAAAATTTTAATATTTTAATATATTACTTTTAAAATTCTTATAAGCTTTCTGATTCTAAAGTCATGTCTATTTTTTTGTTACATTGAAACTTGATAGAGCATATGCCTATTAGGAAATCAGTTCATTAAGAAAACAATTTTATTAATAAGTTAGCAAACTTAAATAGTTCCGACTAAATTGCCATTTCAAAAAGCAACGTAAAGAAGGTGTAATACTGAAGAAATACAGATTTTTAAAATCTCTAACTAGGAAATTTTGATTTTAATTAAATGCAACATATTTAAGCTTTTACTAAATTGCCATATTTAAGCTTTTATTGAGGCCAAAAACGAACAGGCATTTAAAGTAGCAAGTCGTGGGTTTGGGTGATATTGATGTGATGTCCTCTTTCTTCTGCATCGTAAAATCAGCAACAATAACGAGAATCCACATCACAAGTAATTGATGTTGATTAGAGTGCAATTAACCGTCTCGTTACTTATTGGAAAGAAGTGAATGGCGATCAACATCATGAATGATTGAATAGGGTTGTGTCTAAAGAATAAAATATTTTAAACTCAATGATGTTAATAATAATATTAATAATGATAATAATATTAATAATGAAAACTTATGTGGTAATAATAATAACAACAACAACAACAATCATCTTAATCTATACAATAATATTATTAGATGGGATGGTACTAATATTATTAAGGATCAAAACATGGTATTTGAATCTATTAACGGTAGCAATTTTGGCCAGAATATTCTTCCCCCTCCCCCCGAAATAATAAAGTGGTTAATTTATCTAGTTTTTCTTTTTTCCCTTCTATTTTTAGTCTTTTAGGCAAAGGTTTAAACTTTTCCCTTGCCCCTAGGAAAATCCCGGTGGATGACATTATCTGTAACGTGGAGTACGGGATTAGAGATCTTCCAGATAATATCAAGGACACTATTAGGAAAGATTGTGTCGTCGTCCTTAGAAAGTCTAAGCCCCCTCGGAAGAACCTCAACAATGAGGAAATAAGGGCCCTTAAGTCCTTAAACCAGAACAAAGATGTAATATCCCTCCCCTTAATAATAAATAATAAATAATAATAAGTAAATCAATTAATAATAAATAATAAAAAAACAAATCATAAATGTTAAATAATAAATAATATATATTATATAAAAAGAAATAAATAGTAATAACCATATTAAAGCTCTAAATAAGAATAAATAAAAATAAAACAAGAAAACTATCAAAAAGAAGGAAATAAAACAAGAAAGCTAAAAATAAAAAAGAAAAGTAAAGAAAAAACAAGAAAAAAAGTTACATGCAGACACATGGAGTGTGTGCATGTGGTTCCCCTTCCAATGTTTTGTTCTATTTAATAGATGGTGAGGAAGATGAGAGGCATTCCGGCATTCCATCTTTCCGAGATTCTGTCTTTCATTCTCTTGGGAGAATGGTATACTAAGACCTAGGAGTCACTGGCAGTAGAACGTTGATTGAGGGCTCGAGGGTGGCCAGTTGTAGCAAGACGTTGCACAATTGAGCCTACGGTTGGGTGGAGAGTCATCCCCAAAACCTTGTTGCGGTAAGCCTGCTTCGACCACCGGTAAATAGGTAAGCACTAGTCATTCAAATTGCATTTAGTTGATTAAAATCATGGTTATTGGGCTAGGTAAGTGGCACTCTCATTTAAATTAAGGTTAAATTAGATATTTATTTTTTGGAGTGTTACATATGGTGTCAGAGGCAGGTTCAACTCTTAGGGCCTATGGGCATCTCAGAGAAAAAAAAAAAAATTGTTGGAATTTTTAACTTGACTTATTGAAGCTGCATATTTTTCTACCAACCCTCACTATGCCGTAAATTTTCTTATTTCAATGCATAGTTATATTTTTTATTGGCCTTGGTTATTACTTTTCTTTATGACTTAGAATACAAATGGAATACTATAACATGTTGATCGCACCTTTTAAAATATCGTGATTTTTCCTCATTTGCTGTGGAGATTTTAATTGATAGCAATTTTAGTGATGTTTTCTAAGTTTCATCCATAGAAATCTGTTGCAGAGTTCTGCTTTATTACTTATTTACTAAGTATTCACGAGGTACGTGGCACTTTCTTTGCAATGTCTATGCTATTTTCTTCGGTTTTGAAGTCTACATTACTTCAGCTAAATCTAAAATTACTTTAACCTCCATATGGATATTGTGTATGAAACCTAGCTTAATGGTCTCCAAGCATTCTCTAGGACATCAAAGAATAAAAAGGAACCTACTCAAGAGACAGTCAAGATTCCACGCCCAATGGTAGCATCTAGGATTTCTCTTCCAGTCTCAACCATCTCATGAAAATTGTCCTGCTTTAATTTTTATTTTTATTTTTTTGACTTGCAGCCTACGGTTTTGATGTCTTCCATTTTCAGATCTGGGTTGCTTATACCCTTTCATATTTTGCGGCAGACTTGGATCTATATTGTAGGTTGATATTTTAGAGTTAATCTTAAATTAACCTTCTATTTCTATGGTTTTCATTATTTCAGTTTGCATAGATCTAGTGCCTACACCATAAAGAGACCAGTTCTAATCTGGATGACTCACAGGAATGAGGGTTTCATATTAAATTCAAATTTACTTTAAGTATTTCAAAATATAACGAAATTAATAGCAGCTGTTGTTGATATATTGTTGATTTATGGTGGTATAGTTTTTCCTGAGTAGTTCAACCACAAATATCATGAAATTAAATTTGTTCTCTTTCTTTGCACGTTATCTGGAAGATCTTTCAGTTGTTCCATGATCTAACGAGTCCTAAGAATCAAACTGGCGGTTTAATTGCTTGAACGACCCTATGAGTTGTGTCATGTTTCTTTGGTATAATCACGGTAATGGGATGTAAGACACAAATCAAGTCTCTAATTTCGACATAATTCACAAGATGCATAAATTGCTAAATGACTTCAGACTTTGGATGCATGTGTGTATAGGTTTATTTTCTGTATTATGAATAAATATCCATAAATATCTTATAAGAAATCTCTGCATCATGGGTTTTATGGACAACATCAGATCGTCTAATTCGGATCACAAATTAATTATTTAGCTGCGGTATCCTTGTTCTGCCTACAGCCTTTTAGCCGCAAGGAAGGCTCTTGGAATACTGGATAATTTCTGGCATTTATGCTAAACCTGTTAAAATTCCCGGTATTTTATGTTATTCGGCTTGAGTCACTGTAAATGCCTGATTAAGGGTTTCATTTCTAGCAGCGGGGCCGGGATTTATCATTTATTGTCCCAATGTTTTTGATTTTTCTCTGTATGAATAAAGAACTATGAATTTCTTCATAAAATATAGATCAATTTTATGCATGTCCACACACGAGCAGAAATACACCTTACCTAACTTGATTTGGAAGTTGGGGAAAGGACAAGACAAATGTTTAGATATACTAGAAATTGAAAAAAAATATTTAAAAGCAGCTAGACAATGACAGAATATTGAGTATTAAATTTATTGAACTCTTGAGACCTAACTGAAAATATTTGGCATCTTTCACATGATGAAATGGTCTTATCGATGTTAATATGTCTGAAGTAGCAATGACAACATCAATGTGTTTTACTGATGTAAATGCGTCTGTAGTAGTGACTGACAACGTCAATGTTTCTATTGTAGTGACTAATGCCGTGAACGTGCCTGTAGTAGTGACTGATAATGTGAATGTGTCTGTTGAAGGAATTGATATAAGAAATTTTTGCAACAAACACCCTACAAAATGAATTTTCAAGTGATAAGGATTAGATGAAAATTCAAGCCATTCTACAAACTACACTGCACCTGGGGAAAGTTATTGGGTTCAAATCTGACTTAGCATCACTTTGCAATTAGGATAGGTATTTTAATAAAAGGTATTGACTCTCTTGAATTTTAAGCCAAAGCAGGCATGTTCACCCTTCTTGTGATGAGCATCCTTTACTTTCGTTGGCAATGCAGGATTGTATGATGTATCTGCTTTTGTGCATTAATGAAATTTAAGATGCACTATATGTGTGTGAATTACAAGCAGCTGTTCACAACGGTCAAAACTTATTTCGATACACTAAAAGAAAAACTACGAGTGACAAATTGACCAACTAGTGGTATTTCTTTCTAGACAATACTAGAGAAGCACATATACACATTATTATTTATAGGCTGTACCAAAAACATGTGGGCTTATGAGAGATACGCTTCGGATATATGTCATGTCAATAGAGGCATCAGAAAATCCAGACCCCCTAATGACCTCTCCTGTCTCACGGGTAAGGTGGCACCCATCTGACACAAATTGTTGTAAAGGATTCAATAAGTTCTGCCAGAACCTTAAGGATGCGCCATCCAGAGCAGCCACATGTTCTATAAAGATAAACTGGCCACGAGGTTTAAGTACTCTCTGAACCTCTTTCAACGTCTTGCCAACATCTTTGACAGAACACAAGACTAGAGTGCAGACAACTGCATCCATACTTGAATCAAAAATGGGTAAAGCCTCCCCGACCCCATGAATGAATTTGAATTGTGACTTCAGTAAACCAGAATCAGTAGCTGCGGCCTGTGCATATTTAAGCATTTCTAGTACTGTTTTAGCCTCTCCTTTCAGTGGATTCAGCAATTGTTCCTTGTAGCCTGCAATCTCTTTTTCACCATGCAGTAGCGTGGAAGCATTTGCATGGTATATTGAATCAATAAACCTTGAAGGTGATCTTGCTCTCTCATACAATTCTAACTGAAACAACTTGTTTGCCATATCGTCTGATGCAATTATTTGGAGCTGCTATACGAGTTTGAAAACCAATTTATCCAATTAGTGCTCGACATACATCCTCAAACTTTGCATTATCG